>CAKXYN010000054.1:12898719-14179938 GCA_935064755.1 Tragelaphus eurycerus | reverse complement strand
TACCATCCCTCTGGGTCGTCCCAGTGCACCAGCCCCAAGCATCCAGTATCGTGTATCGAACCTGGACTGGCGACTCGTTTAATATATGATATTATACATATTTCAATGCCATTCTCCCAAATCATCCCACCCTCTCCCTCTCCCACAGAGTCCAAAAGACTGTTCTATACATCAGCGTCTCTTTTGCTGTCTCATATACAGGGTTATTTTTACCATCTTTCTAAATTACATATATATGCGTTAGTATACTGTATTTGTGTTTTTCTTTCTGGCTTACTTCACTCTGTATAATAGGCTCCAGTTTCATCCACCTCATTAGAACTGATTCAAATGTATTCTTTTTAATGACTGAGTAATACTCCATTGTATATATGTACCACAGCTTTCTTATCCATTCATCTGTTGATGGACATCTAGGTTGCTTCCATGTCCTGGCTATTATAAACAGTGCTGAACATTGAGGTACATGTGTCTCTTTCAATTCTGGTTTCCTCAGTGTGTATGCCCAGCAGTGGGATTGCTGGATCATAAAGCAGTTCTACTCCCAGTTTTTTAAGGAATCTCCACACTGTTCTCCATAGTGGCTGTACTAATTTGCATTCCCACCAACAGTGTAAGAGGGTTCCCTTTTCTCCACACCCTCTCCAGCATTTATTGCTTGTAGACTTTTGGATCACAGCCATTCTGAGTGGCATGAAATGGTACCTCATAGTGGTTTTGAAAATCAAATTATTTGAACTGTTTGAACATCTGAAAAATAGTAATTTTAGGCATTTTGCAGATATGATGGGCACATGGAGAAAAGTTAAGCATAGTACATAGAAAACTAAGAAAGTAGATTTTAAAGAAGAAAACCATGTACTAACTTCTCAGTTGATTGATTTGTCATATTTATTGTCTCCTACTGGAGTATCAGAGCCAAGGTGCCTGGCTCTGTCCACAGATATTCCAAACGCTTAGAATGGAGCCTGCCACTTAGGAGAGCTGAAGAAACAATTGAAGATAACCCCATTGGTGCCTTGGAATATGGTTAAGCATCAGTAGATATTTGTTGAATGGGCTTGAATGATTTGATAAATGCTTCCAGGTGGAACAGTGATAAAGAATCTGCTGCCAGTGTAGGAGATGTGAGTTTTATTGCTTGGTTGGGAAGATCCCCTATAGGAGGAAATGGTAGCCTGTTCCAGTATTCTTGCCTGGAAAATCCCATGGACAGAGGAGTCTATCTTTGTAGACTGTTGAGCTACGGTCCATGGGGTCACAAAGGGTCAGGGAGGCCTGAGTGTGAATATACACACGTGCACACACACATGAGGAGTAAACTATATCTTGAGCTTTTATTTGTTCTTCCAGTATCAATTTGACCCTTTAAAAATTAATTTAGTTATCATCATATATATTATAATGAGTGTGTGCTAAGTCACTTCAGTCATGTCTGACTCTTTGCAGCCTATGGACTGTTGCAAAGGACTATGGACTGTCCAAAGGATTCTTCAGGCAAGAATACTGGAGTGGGTTGCCATTTCCTCCTCCAGGAAATGGCAGGGATCAAACCCAGGTCTCCTGTGTCTCCTGTGTTGCAGGCGGATTCTTTACCACTCAGCCACCGGGGAAACCCAATTTATTATAATAATATAACATTTCATTAATGGGGCTTTCCTGGTGGCTCAGATGGTAAAAGGATCCACCTGCAATGCAAGAGACCTGGGTTTGGTCCTTCAGTCAGGAAGATCCCCTGGAGAAGGGAATGACAACCACTCCAGTATTCTTGCCTGGAGAGTTCCTTGGACAGAGGAACTATAATAAAATACAATTATATGACAGTAATGGAAAAGGAGATCTTTTCAACAAAGGGTACAGTAGATAAATGGTTCAATATAAACACTTATTTTTAAAAGCATCTGTTGTATGAGTTGCTTGCTTGCAGTCAGTGCAGTGATACAGCTTTGAAATTATAGACATACCTTGTTTTATTATGCCTTATTTTTTTTATTGTACTTCACATGTACTGTGTGTTTTACAAATTGAAATTTTGTGGCAACCCTGCATTGAACAAATTTATTGGTTTTTTTCCTAACAACATTTGCTGACTTCATGTTTCTGTCACATTTTGTTAATTCTTGAAGTATTTCAAGCTTTCTCATTATTGTTATATTTTTAGGGTGATCTATGAACAACAGGGCTGCCGTCTCTGGGGTCGCACAGAGTTGGACACGACTTAAGTGACTTAGCAGCAGCATGAACAACAGACTGATTCCACATAGGAAAAGGAGTACGTCAAGGCTGTATATTGTCACCATGTTTATTTAACTTATATGCAGAGTACATCATGAGAAATGCTGGACTGGAAGAAACACAAGTTGGAATCAAGATTGCTGGGAGAAATATCAATAACCTCAGATATGCAGATGACACCACCCTTATGGCAGAAAGTGAAGAGAAACTAAAAAGCCTCTTGATGAAAGTGAAAGTGGAGAGTGAAAAGGTTGGCTTAAAGCTCAACATTCAGAAAACAAAGATCATGGCATCTGGTCCCATCACTACATGGGAAATAGATGGGGAAATAGTGGAAACAGTGTCAGACTTTATTTTTCTGGGCTCCAAAATCACTGAAGATGGTGACTGCAGCCATGAAATTAAAAGACGCTTACTCCTTGGAAGGAAAGTTATGACCAACCTAGATAGCATATTCAAAAGCAGAGACATTACTTTGCCAACAAAGGTTCGCCTAGTCAAGGCTATGGTCTTTCCTGTGGTCATGTATGGATGTGAGAGCTGGACTGTAAAGAAGGCTGAGCGCCGAAGAATTGATGCTTTTGAACTGTGGTGTTGGAGAAGACTCTTGAGAGTCTGCTGGACTGCAAGGAGATCCAACCAGTCCATTGTGAAGGAGATCAGCCCTGGGATTTCTTTGGAAGGAATGATGCTAAAGCTGAAACTCCAGTATTTTGGCCACCTCATGCGAAGTGTTGACTCATTGGAGAAGACTCTGATGCTGGGAGGGATTGAGGGCAGGAGGAGAAGGGGACGACAGAGGATGAGATGGCTGGATCGCATTATTGACTCGATGAGTGTGAGTCTGAGTGATCTCCGGGAGTTGGTGATGGACAGGGAGGCCTGGGGTGCTGCAGTTCATGGGGTCGCAAAGAGTCGGACACGACTGAGCGACTGATCTGATCTGATCTGATGATCAGTGATCTTTGATGTTACTATTGTAATTGTTTTGGGGCACCACAAACCATGTACATATAAGATGGTAAACTTAATAAACATTGTGAGTGTTCTGACTATTTCACCAACCAGCCATTCCCTATCTCTCTCCTTGGGCCTCCCTGTTCCCTGGGTCACAGCACTGCTGGAGTTTGACCAGTTAGCGACCCTACAGTGGCCTCTGAGTGAAAGAGTTGCAAGTCTCTCCATTTTAAATCAAGAACTAAAAATGATTAAGCTTAGCGATCACAGCATGTTGAAAGCCAGTTAGGAAGCTAGGCCTCTTGCATCTAACAGTTAGCAAGGCTGTGGATGCAAAGGCAGGACTCTTGAAGGGAATGAAAATGCTATTCCAGTGAACACATGAATGATAAGGACGCAAAACAGCCTTGTTGCCTTTGTGATGAAAGTTTTAGTGGCCTGGATAGAAGATCCAATGAACCTCAACATCCCCTGAAGCCAAAGCCTAATCCAGAGCAAGGCCCCCACCTCTCTTCAGTTCAGTGAAGGCTGAAAGAAGTGAGGGAGCTGCAGAAGATAAGTTTGAAGCTAGCAGAGGCTGGTTCATGAGGTTTAAGGAAAAGTTCAGGGTGAAGCAGCAAGTGCTGATGAAGGAGCTCCAGTTTCAGAAGATCTACCTGAGACAGTGAGAGTGGCTTCACCAAATAAGAGATTTTCAGTGTAGAAGAAACAGACTTCTGTTAGAAGAAGAATGGCATCTAAGACTTTCATAGCTAGAGAGAAGAAACCAATGCCTGACTTCAGTGCTTCAAAGGACAGTCTGACTCCTTTGCAGCTGGTGGCTTGAAGTTGAAGCCAGTGCCTGTACTCACTGACCACTTTGGAAGTCTTAGGGCCCTTAAGAATTATGCTAAATCTTTTCCAGTTGTACTATAGAAATGGAACAACAAAGCCAGAATGGCAGGACATCTGTGACAACATGGTTTACGGACCATTTTAAACCCACTCTTGAGATCTACTGCTCAGGAAAAAGATTCCAGAGATATTACTGCTCATTGACGATGTGCTTCGTCATCCAAGAACTGTAACGGATATATACAGTGAGGTTAATGTGGTGTCCGTGCCTGCTGACATGGCTTTCATTCATTCTGCAGCCCACAGAGCAAGGAGTCATTTGGACTTTCAAGTCTTCTTCTTTAAGAAGTACATTTTGTAAAGCTATAGCTGTCATAGATAGTGATCCCTCTAGTGGATATGGTCAAAGTAAATTGAAAAGCTTCTGGAAAGGATTCACCATTCTAGATTCCAGTAGGGTCATTTTTAATTCATGAGAAGAGGCCAAATATCAACACTAATAGACCCTTTTGAAATAAGTTGATTCTAACCTTCACGGATAACTTTGAGGGGTTCAACTTCAGTGGATAAAGTAATGGCAGATGGGATGGAAATAGCAAGAGAACTAGAAGTAGAGGCTGAAAATGACTGAATTGCTGCAATCACATGATAGATCTTTCCTGGATGAGGAGTTCCTTCTTACAGGTAAGCAAATAATTTGTTTCTTGAGATGGAATCTACTCCTGGTGAAGATGCCATGAGGGTTGTTGAGTGACAACAAAAGATTTAGAATATGACATAACTTAGTGGGTAAAGCAGCCGCAGGGTTTGAGAAGATGGATGCCCATTTTGGAAGGAGTTTTCCTTGGGTAAAGTGCTATCAACAGCGTTGCCTTCTATAGAGAAATCATTTGTGAAAGGAAGAGCCAATTGATGCAGAAGACTTCATTGTTGTTTTATTCTAAGAAATTGCCACAGCCACCTCAGCCTTCAGCAACCACCACCCTGATCAGTCACCAACCATCAGCTTCAAGGCAAGAACCTCCGTCAGCATAAAAATTTCAACTCACTGAAGGCTTGAACTGTGCTTAGCATCTTTTAGCAATAAAATATTTTCAAAATTAAGCTGTGTACATTGTTTTTATACATAAATCTATTGCACATTTAATGAACTATAGTGTAACTCAGTATGCCAACAAATTTGGAAAACTCAGCAGTGGCCAAGGACTGGAAGAGATCAGTTTTCATTCCAATCCCAAAGAAAGGCAATGCCAAACAATGTTTAAACTGCAATACAATTGCATTCATTTCACACGCTAGCAAAGTAATGCTGAAAATTCTCCAAGCTAGATTTCAACAGTACATTAATGGAGAACTTCCATATTTCTTTTTATTTTATTTTACAATATTGTATTGGTTTTGCCATATATCAAAATGAATCTGCCACAGGTATACATGTGTTCCCCACCCCGAACCCTCCTCCCTCCTCCCTCCCCATACCATCCCTCTGGGTCGTCCCAGTGCACCAGCCCCAAGCATCCAGTATCGTGTATCAAACCTGGACTGGTGACTCATTTCATATAGGATATTATACATATTTCAATGCCATTCTCACAAATCATTCCACCCTCTCCCTCTCCCAGAGTCCAAAAGATTGTTCTATACATCTGTGTCCCTTTTGCTATCTCATATACAGAGTTATTGTTACCATCTTTCTAAATGCCATATATATGCATTAGTATACTGTATTAGTGTTTTTCTTTCTGGCTTACTTCACTCTGTATAATAGGCTCCAGTTTCATCCACCTCATTAGAATGGACTCAAATGCATTCTTTTTAATGGCTGAGTAATACTCCATTGCATATATGTACCACAGCTTTCTTATCCATTCATCTGCTGATGGACATCTAGGTTTCTTCCATGTCCTGGCTATTGTAAACAGTGCTGCGATGAACACTGGGGTACACGTGTCTCTTTCAATTCTGGTTTCCTCAGTGTGTATGCCCAGCAATGGGATTGCTGGATCATAAGGCAAGAACTTCCATATTTCAAGCTGGATTTAGAAAAGGCGGAGGAACCACAGATCAAATTGCCAACATCTTTGGATCATCAAAAAAGCAAGAAAATTCCAGAAAAACATCTTCTACTGTTTCATTGACTACACTAAAGCCTTTGACTATGTGGAGCATAGCAAACTGCAGAAAATTCTTAAAGAGATGGGAACACCAAACCACTTTACCTGCCTCCTGGGAAACTTGTATTCAGGTCAAAAAGCAACAGTTAGAACCAGACATGAAGCAACAGACTGGTTCCAAATTGGGAAAGGGGTACGTCAAGGCTGTATATTGTCACCCTGCTTATTCAACTTATATGCAGAGCACATCATGTGAAATGCCAGACTGAAGGAAGTACAAGCTGGAATCAAGATTTCAGGAGAAATATGAATAACCTCACATATGCAGATGACACCACCCTTATGGCTTTTTGAAATAAGTTGATTCTAACCCTCATGGATAACTTTGAGGGGTTTAAGACTTCAGTGGATGAAGTAACTGCAGATCTGATGGAAATAGCAAGAGAACTAAAAGTAGAGGCTGTACTAGAAGTAGAAAGCAAAGAGGAACTAAAGAGCCTCATGATGAAAGTGAAAGAGGAGAGTGAAAAAGCTGGCTTAAAACTCAAGATTCAGAAACTAAGATCATGGCATCTGGTCCCATCACTTCTTGATAGATACATGGGGAAACAATGAAACAGTGTCAGACTTAATTTTTTTGGGCTCCAAAATCAGTGCAATGGTGACTGCAACCATGGAATTAAAAGACGCTTACTCCTTGGGAGGAAAGTTACGACAAACCTAGGTAGCATGTTAAAAAGCAGAAATGTTACTTTGCTGAAAAAGGTCCTTTTAGTCAAAACTATGTTTCTCCAGTAGTCACGTATGGATGTGAGATTTGGACCATGAAGAAGACCGAGCACCAAAGAATTGATGCTTTTGAACTGTGGTGTTGAAGAAGACTCTTGAGAATCCCTTGGACTGCAAGGAGATCCATCCAGTTCATCCTAAAGGAGATCAGTCCTGAATATTCATTGCTGAAGCTGAAGCTCCAATACCTTGGCCAGCTGATGAGAACTGACTCAGTGGAAAAGACCCTGATGTTGGAAAAGATTGAAGATAGGAGGAAAAGGGGACGACAGAGGATGAGATGATTGGATGGCATCACCAACTTGATGGGCATGAATTTGAGCACCTCTGGGAGTTGGTGAAGGACAGGGAAGCCTGGTGTGCTGCAGTCCACAGGGTTGCAAAGAGTCGGACATGACTGAGCAACTGAACTGGACTGAGTGTAGCTCCAGTATTCTTGCCTGGAAAATCCCATGGGCAGAGGAATCTGGCAGGATACAGTCCATAGAGTTGCAAAGAGTAGGACACAACTTAGCAACTGAACCTGCACACACAAACCAAGATAACTTCTGTATGCACTGGGAAACCAGAAAATTTGTATGACTGTATTGCCATACTCACTTTACTACATTGATCTGGAACCCCACCATACATCTGTGTGTATGTCTATACATTTTCTACAACAAAGTCAAAACATTTTCCATGCTTAAAGTGCGCACAACGGAGTGACAAAGGCATTATGTCCCAGAAATCCTTATGCATATTTTTAGATGGAAAATAGAAAGGCAGAGCCAGGTAGCCATCTAGGTAAGGAGCACTGTGGGAAGATGCTGGTGGAGTTTAGGGCCATGGTTGGCTTCTATGATCCATGTCGTTGCTCTGCTTGCTGGAGAACTTTGCCAGGCCTCTACCCATAGCTTCAAGCAAGTGACTTTTTTTTTTATTTTATTGTATTGATATTTCTTTTATTTGAGTATAATTGGTTTACATTGTTGTATTAGTTTCTGCTGTACAAGGTGAATCAGCTCTCTGTATACATATATCTCTTCCCTCTTCAACCTTCCTCCCAAACTCCCGCCCTTCTGTAGGTCATTAAAGAGCGCCAAGCTGAGCAAGTGATCTTTAATATTACTACTCTCCAGAATTTTCTCCTGGTTTTCAGTGGCCCACTTGTTTTATATTCTCTCTAATATTTATCTCTTTGCATTTTTTCTTGGCCTTTTTTTCCCCCACTTTCTTTTCTTTCTTTGGTCTAAAGGATGTCTTTTATTCACATTTTAGATCAGCTAAGAATTCCCACTTGGATTAGGTCCAGAGTCATGAAACTGTAATTAAATTGTCAACACCTATAGCGCCCTAATGTTGTTATTCTGAGAAAGGATACAGGACAGGGGTTGAGTCGATGACTCCAGATGAGAAATGGGGGTACTGAGTTGTGAAAAAAAATGTGGCGTTTAGGACACTCTGGGGATAGAAAGGGAACGATAAAGCTAGGGACTTTCAGAGCAAAATACATCTGAAACCTAGCAGGAAACCCATATGAAAAAGTCTCAGCTTCCTCTGGATTCAAAGGGCAGAGAGAAACAGTTCTTGCCTTGCAACAAAGGGTAAACCAACAAGGCATGACAGACCTGCCCAATCACAGTTTATAGCTGACAATTTCCCAAGTTGTAACAAAGCAGATTGTTTCATTTAAATAGCTGATTCTCTTTGTTTTACTGGAGGAGAACATAGGTAAATGTGGAGGCAGATAATGCTGTGGGCTGTAGGGAAGCACCCTTGTACGGACCTTCTGTTCTATAGTAGATGAAAGACACCAAAGTGGCAGATTTCTTGGATAATTAAAGATGAATCATGCAGGGAAGTAGCCTGAACTTCGTGTGATGTATGTTGTTTCAAGCAGCTATTAATTCTCTGC
This sequence comes from Tragelaphus eurycerus, assembly GCA_935064755.1. NCBI lineage: Eukaryota > Metazoa > Chordata > Mammalia > Artiodactyla > Bovidae > Tragelaphus > Tragelaphus eurycerus. The sequence goes on along the minus strand of CAKXYN010000054.1, from coordinate 14,171,112 downwards.
TATAATTAGCAGCAGATGATTTTGAGTAGAGCCAATTTGATTATCCTTTCTTTGCTATTGCATGTAACAGTTTCCAAGTGTGCTAGTGCAGACATGAGTCAAGATAGAGGGTAAGATGCAGATGTATAATTGGACAGCCACAGAGACCACTGTTTGGTGGAGAGCTTTCTGTTTGAGTATTATGCTGTTCAAAACATACTTTTAAAAAGAGGTCTAACATCCTACCAGTCTAATAAATCTACTTCTCATGGGGTTCATGTTACTGAATACAGGAAGAACCATTGCAAAACAGCACCTGAATAGATCCTTTGTGAAGATTTGCAAATCTGGCAGTAACAGAGAATAATGTAGAATTTCTTTTAACACCCAGAGTGAAGATTAGCTTCCATTTTACAGCTGCATCTAGTTATATCATTATATTAATTAATTTTTGTTTATGTATGGAAACAAAGTCTACACTATTTAGAAATGCCAGGGTATATATTCTTTTATTTTTTTCAACTTTACAATATTGTATTGGTTTTGCCATATATCAAAATGAAACTGCCACAGGTATACATGTGTTCCCCATCCTGAACCCTCCTCCCTCCCTATACCATCCCTCTGGGTCTTCCCAGCGCACCAGCCCCAAGCGTCCAGTATCGTGTATCGAACCTGGTGAATTAGCTGGAAGTGTCCCGGGGGATGAACTCCAGGATGAGTGTAAGGGTAGAGATCAATAAAAGTACAAACATCTGCATGGATCCAGTCAGTGCTCTGCCTGGGTCTCCTCAGAGCAGCTCCATTTCCCTCTGTCCTGTTTCCTTTGCGCTTCCTTTTTGGACGGAATACCCTCCAGGCTGCTGGAACTAGCTTCGCTTCTGTGCAAGGAAAGCAGGGAGTGTCTGGGCATTTAGTTCCCAGATCCAGCCCGTAACCGGTGATGGACATGTTGAGGTAATACATCTCAATCTCCCTTGCCCTTGAGGGGACAGTGGCCTGCCCTCGAGTCCCAGTGGGGTTGACCTGAAGCTACATTCTCCAGGACTTGGCTTGAAATCTGCCTTGCACGGCTCCCTTCCCTGTCCTGTCTCCTTTCCCCATGTCCAGATTGTTTATTTCAGAATACTTCCTATAAATCAGTTTCACATGAATCCGCATCTTGGGGACCCCTCATGGGGAAGCCAATCTGAGCACTTGCCCTATGCAGTTACAATTGGAATGCCATGGAGTGGCAGACTGTTGTGTTATAATTCCTAATGTTTCCTTTCTATTTCTATTCATTGTATTACTGACTTTCCTCTCACCATCATTCCTGCTTCCTTTTCCTACAGAAATCACCCACTGGTCTTCTGTAGGTTTTTAGGATGGGTATGCATTGTTAAAGATTCATATTGTATTTAAATAAGTCTCCATATATGCCTATTAGTAGGTTACCTGCTGCTGCTGCAGCTAAGTCGCCTCAGTCATGTCCGACTCTGTGCATCCCCATCCCTGGGATTCTCCAGGAAAGAACACTGGAGTGGGTTGCCATTTCCTTCTCCAATGCATGAAAGTGAAAAGTGAAAGTGAAGTTGCTCAGTCGTATCCGACTCTTAGCGACCTCATGGACTGCAGCCCTCCAGGCTCCTCTGTCCATGGGATTTTCCAGGCAAGAGGACTGGAGTGGGGTGCCATTGCCTTCACCAGTAGGTTACCTGAGACGTTAGTTAAATAAATGAGAGACTTCAGTTATTTTTATATTGGGGAGGGAATTCCTCTTTAGCATTCAGATCCATGAATCTGCTTTGTAAACAAATTACTTCCTATACCAGTTTATTTCAGTGCATTGGAAGCAGCACTAAAAATTTATCTGGTATGTGCATAAATCTGTAAATAGAAGAGGGAAAAAGAAAAATGAGAAGTGGGGGAAGGTTGCTAATATTTATTGGGAATCTACTATATACCAGACACTATATGTGACCTGAAGAATGGCAGGTTAAGGGACTTGCCCCAAGGTCACACAATTACTAATAGTCAGGCAGGAATTTAAACCTGAACAGAAGTGAGGGAACATAAGCTTCTGTGTCATTTGAGGGAAACCTGTATTCTTATACATTGTGATGATTCTGCTTCTGCTATCTTCACGCAAGCTTGTCAGTCTTCTTGGTTAAATTTACCACTGGCCCATTTTCCCCACTCTTACAGCCAAGGATCTATGTCAGGCTTCAGTGGACCGCTGCCACCCACTCTGCACACTCCCTTTTGCATAGGAAGGCCAGCATCACCTTTTCAGAGTGCCATGGCATCTCCAGAACACAGCTGCCATTCCCCAATCCCTCTTTCCATAGAATTAAAAACATTTTTTATTATGGTCTTAGAGACTTTCCATTAGTTGGAGGAAAGTTCTCCTTTTGCCTGTTGCTGTTATTGTCCGTTGGCTTGGACACATGCTTCTGTCTTAGCAGGATAAACCAATTTGCTTTTAAGCAGTGCACAAGCCAGGCATGGGCCTAGGACATCTAAATTCTTTCTCTCCTGCCTGCTCACACGTGTGCCTTTTCCAAGTGATGTCCACCAGGCCCTGGTACCGGAATCCTTACCAGCAGAGAGGGGGCTTTGGTCTTTGTCCATCAGGTCCTCACCTGACTATGCACACTCCTCCCAGCCCCACTCAGACACTAGTCTGAGGGTCTTCCATATTCTTCAGTGGCCCTGCTCTTTGTTTTCCTGTTGTGAATATTCATGCATTGTTATTCGTTCTCCTCAAACTTTCCATCACTTGGTGAAACCTCTGATTTCCTGGTAAACTTTATGCCAGTTTGATAACTTTGTATTTATTTGTGAGATAGCAGAGTTTAGAACTGAGAGCAACTTTTGAGGCCCTCTAATCCAACCTTCTCAATTTAACTTGTACAATTTATGACCTAAAGCATTTCATAATTTCAGAAGTCATATAATTTTTGGTTCAGGAAACTTTGAAGACAGAAGGAAACAAAAAACAAGGATCACATCTAGTATTACTGTCCAATGATAACTGTTACTGATATTTTGATGTCTATATTTAAAAAAAATCTTTTATGCTTGTCTTATAAAAATTTAAGTATGAGTATTTTATGTGCTTCATATATGTTTTTAAGATATTTTAATTAAGCATGTAATGAGTGCAGACTCACTGTTAATAATTCTAACAATATAGCTAAATTGAAATTTCCCCTTGTTCCCTCTTCCCTGTTCACCTTCCCAGTCTGTTTTCTCCTCAGACTTAATTGCTATTAATCAATTCAGTGTATGTCTTTTAAAATCTGTTTCATACACACATATACATACAGAAATATGTAGTTTTTCTTACATATATATTTGTATTAATTGTGTCATTATCTGCATTGGTCTGAAACTTACTTCCTCACTTAGTAATATGCTTTAGACATCTATCTATGTCTAAAGTCTATCATTTCATTCTGGATCCTGACAGAAAATAAATAGCTCAAATACAGTTAAGTAATTTGAAGAAGTTTGGTGATAACCTGAACTTCATGGCCAGGGTGTAGGGAGATCATAGGAGGCAGTGCCGTACTTTGAGGTTAGTAATAATGAGGGCATTGTTTTCACCTCTAGACTGGGGTAGAGCAGATATGGGGGTGAGTGAGATGGGATGTGGGGATGGAGGGAAGGAAAGAACAGGGGTTGGGGTGGGAAGAGAGAGACGTGTGGAATGAGCTGCTTGGCAGGACCAAGATTCAGCAGGGGGAACCAAATGTTGAAGCCCTGCTCCCAACCATAGCGTATTTGGACATGGTGCCTTCGGGAGGTAATTAGGGTTAGATGAAGTCATAGGGTGGGGTCCTCATGGTGGGATTAGTGCCCTCATAATAGAAGATGAAAGAGCGTGCTCATTCTTGCTCCACACGCAGGCACTGAGAGAAGGTCCTGCTGGCACATAGTGAGAAGGTAGCCATCTGCAAGCCAGGAACAGCACTCTCACCAAAACCAAACTCTGCTGGACCTTGATCATGGACTTGACAGCTTCCAGAACTGTGCAGAGAGAAAATTCTGTTGTTTAAGTCACTTGGTCTATGGCTTTTTGTTAGGTAGCCCCTCTGATCTTGGAGGGGGTCCTTGTTGGCTGAATCCAGTGGAAACCCGGAGAGCTAGAGAGTTGTTGATGCAACCCATGTCAGCTTCCCTAGGCTCAGCAGGCATGTGCATGAAGATTTAATTTGTTCATAAATTTCCAGTCCCTCTAGATGACAGGCTTTGTTCTGGAGGTAAGGCAATAAGGTAAAAAAAAGCTATTGTCATTCAGCAGCTCACACCATTGTATTGGAGCTAGTGTTCCATAGACTGCAGAGTGTTTCTTAACTTCCTTGTGTGACTTTGTTAAGGATTTATTACTGATAGGAATTTATGTCACTTTAACTTTTCCTTATTTAAACAGTGCTTCATGAATATTTATGTTTATGCATCTTTCTGTACATATAATAATATTTCTCTCTGGTAGAGTCTAAGAAGTAGAATTGCCGGATTAAAGGATATAGGTCTGAAAGTGTTAGTCACTCAGTTGAGTCTGACTCTGTGCAACCCCATGGACTGTAGCCTCTGCGTATGGAATTCTCCAGGCAAGAATACTGGAATGGGTAAGCCATTCCCTTCTCCAGGGGATCTTCCCAACCCAGGGATTGAACCTGGGTCTCCCACATTGCAGGCAGACGCTTTACTGTCTGAGCCACCAGGATTTAATATTAAATAAGCTGATCTAAATTATACTTGTACAAATAGGTTCAGTTCAGTACAGTTTAGTCGCTCAGTCATGTCCGACTCTGCGACCCCATGAATTGCAGCACACCAGGCCTCCCTGTCCATCACCAGCTCCCGGAGTTCACTCAGACTCATGTCCATCGAGTCAGTGATGCCATCCAGCCATCTCATACTCTGTCATCCCCTTCTCCTCCTGCCCTCAATCCCTCCCAGTATCAGAGTCTTTTCCAATGAGTCAACTCTTCGCATGAGGTGGCCAAAGTACTGGAGTTTCAGCTTTAGCATCGTTCCTTCCAAAGAAATCCCAGGGCTGATCTCCTTCAGAATGGACTGGTTGGATCTCCTTGCAGTCCAGGAGACTCTCAAGAGTCTTCTCCAACACCACAGTTCAAGAGCATCAATTCTTCGGTGCTCAGCTTTCTTTATAGTCAAACTCTCACATCCGTACATGACCACTGGAAAAACCATAGCCTTGACTAGATGGACCTTTGCTGGCAAAGTAATGTCTCTGCTTTTTAATATACTGTCTATCTTCCAGGGAGCAAGTGTCTTTTAATTTCATGGCTGCAGTCACCACCTGCAGTGATTTTGGAGATCCCCCAAAATAAAGTCTCTCTATAGTCTGTGAGTGATAAATTAAGAGTATTGCTTTAGATAAGGAACTTGTTTGGCAACATCCTCCAGAAGATGGGAGAAGGACAGGGCAACTGACAGAAAGCAGACCCCCCGTTGTGTAGCGTTTACACCCTACTGGCAGACGCCATAAAATGAGACCACTGAGCCCTGTGATGTGAAGGCTCTTGGCTGTAGAACTGACTTCAACCTGCTGGAGCTGTTCCTGGTGGATGTTGCTGGAAGCCTTGTCAGAACAGAGGGCCACTTCCTGCTCTTGCTTGTGGGGAGACCCAGAGCTGCACCAGGGACCCCTACTCATCTCAAGATGCCTTCTTCCCACACTTTTCTTTGGAGGAGTTCATTACCTGTGTTCTATTTTCCCTACTTTGATTACACTATGTTGCCTGATTAGTGTGATTAAACTATTGTATGCAGTAAAACAAGTGATTTGTGAATTGAATATGAGCTCTGTGTCATATATCTCCAGTCCCATGATTCTTACCTAGTTTTACTACTGGGCCCTGCAACAAACACATTCTCACTTAACTGTGAATATTATCTCTCAGTTTTAGTCAGTGGGTCCCTCATGGGGAGAATTTGATAGGATGAAAGCTGTTTCTCCTTTTATATAGCCTGGGAAACAGGAAAGGGATTGTGCTTGGAGTCTGGATTGAGGGTTGAATGTGTGTTCTGGCACTTAAAAACTGGGTAAGTTTGAAAGCATTGCTCGAATTCTCTGTCATTTGATTCATCTTGAAATGAGAATTATAGTGCCCATCTCATAGGGATTGTTTTGAAGATGAAGTGAGATAGTGTATAAAAAGGTAATTTATATGTTGAAAAGCATTGTAAAAACTAAAGCTATTAGTATCTTGGAGATACTAAGGTTGGAGAATAGAAGCCTTGATGCACATAACAAATTTGTGCCAGTTGCTGTGATTTATTATTTGAAATGCAGGAAATGGGGGAATAGAACTGAAACAGTCAACGTGTTAGCTAGCAAACCCATATAACATTTAATAGGAAATGAAATGTTATTTTATTTGTTTAATTGTATTATTCTTAGGAGCTTTATTTCAAGTTAGTGCCTCTACTTTTAATCTTCTTATAATTATCTAGGAGAATAAATTAAACCTGCCTTTCATTGGGGGGGTTTCAATGAAGTGTTCCTTTTAAAAGTGTACTTGTACAAAATATAGTACTGCTTTGATCTGAGGAATGTGATAGTGAAATGAATTTCACCTGTTTGTTTTAAAAAGTCATTCTTCACTCTGACATCATTGTTAGAGTACAGAGTTTAGATTTCTTGGTTTGAAGTTCATCTTTGATATTTACCAGCTTTGTCACGTTGAACAGGTTTCTCACTTTCTCTGCTTCTCACCTACTTCATCCATAAAATTGAGGTAATTATAGTGCATACAATTTTTTTTATAACTTGTTTTAAGAATTGAATGCATCAGTGTATGTAAAGTATTTAGAGCAGTGCTTGGCAGATAGTAAGGGCTCACTGAATATTAGGTATTATTACTTTTTGCCAACACTGTGCTAAGCATGGTGCTAAGGATCTAAGAGAGCTGATTCATGTGTTAAAAGAGAAAAATGAGCAAATCTAGGATATTGAAAGAATAGTCGACTCTGAGTGATGTGGGTGGGGTGGGGGGAGCTGGGGAGAGTTCAAGGAGCATAGAGGCAAAATGGGGAAATGTTTAAGGAATAAATCTGTTGCCTACTTTTCAGAAAACCTTCTCAATAAGTCTTCAAGGCATGTGTCACACTTTGCATTTCTCTTTGCATTTAAGGAGACCAGAGCTCCACAAATGGTGCGTGGTAAAGCCTGGTTTTGACCTCAGAAATCTGTCTTCCACTGCGGAAGGCCGTTGCCAGGCCTGCTCTATGGAAGTATCTGACAGCCCAGTGGTAAAGCAGGGAATCAAACACAGCAGTAGCTATGGTGTATACAGTGCTTTGTCAGGCCTAATAGCTGTGTTATGTTACACCATGCAGAGATACATATTGAACCTGAATCTGGATATTAGCTCACTTGACGCATGGTAATAAGGTATATACCCTTCAGTGCTGGTGCCAATGTATCCTGTCTACCTCCAGTGCAAGCTCCCTGGTCTAAAATAAGACAAAGATGGTGAATCTGTGGTTGTTAGCTTTTCTGAAGCCCAGGAGAGCAACCATTCAGGCTGTTGTGAGACCTCGTAGGCTGTAGTCTGCCAGGCTTCTCTATCTGCCAGATTCTCCAGGCAAGCATGCTGGAGTGGGTTGCCACTTCCTCCTCCAGGGGATCTTCCCAACTCAGGTATTGAGCCTACATCTTTTGTGTCTTCTGCATTGGCAGGCCCCACCTGAGAAGCAGGCTGCTGAAAACACTAAACCTCAGATGCTCCTTCCTGGGGAACAAGAGAGCTGCAGGGGAATTGCATCTGGATACATGGTTGTCATAACTTCTTGATCTTGCGTGTGCTATTGCATCATTGTTTACTTGTTCAGTGATAAAACAAAGTGAAAAGAATGAAGTTCAGATCCAGTCATCGTTCCCACCAGTCCTTGGACCCTGAGTCATCTTTGGGCTGGACTGTTTCCTACCTTAGGGCCTCATTCTGAGCTGTTACTGAACTTAGACCTTCCCAGGACTCTTCATGATGGGGGTGGGGGGAGGATTCACAGCAGCGAAATCATGGCTTTCACCACTGACAAAGGGTCCAGAAGGACCACCTCACTGTGGGAAAGTGGAATCAGCTGAGCAAGAAGCCCAACCCTCTCCACAGTTAACTTTCTCTTTGAAGCTTTCTCTGTGGATCCATTTTAATGATTGGAAAATGCTACCCTTAAGACAGGGTACAACTATGAGGAGAACTAACGTTTTTGTTGCTTAATGGCACCCCACTCCAGTACTCTTGCTTGGAAAATCCCATGGACGGAGGAGCCTGGTAGGCTGCAATCCATGAAGTTGCTAAGAGTCGGACACGACTGAGCGACTTCACTTTCACTTTTCACTTTCATGCACTGGAGAAGGAAATGGCAACCCACTCCAGTGTTCTTGCCTGGAGAATCCCAGGGATAGGGGAGCCTGGTGGGCTGCTGTGTATGGGGTCGCACAGAGTCGGACACGACTGAAGTGACTTAGCATAGCATAGCATAGCTGAGACCAACTAAAATTTTTCTAAAAGTATTAATACTAAGGAATCAAGTGAGATCAGCTTCCAGTTATGGCAGAGGAAGATTATGGTGAGTCCTCTCTGCAAAAATAAGTACAGAACTGGAAAAAGTTGCCCCAGATATACATTTAAGGGTATTAGAAATTGACCAAAGACAGACAACAAATTGAGAAGAGTTTATCTTTGAAGATGAGAGAATTTAACATAAGGACAGCAGGCATATATAGGCTTCTTGTGTGAGGTTCCTTCTGTAACCCTAGGGTTGCTAGATAAAATACATTATGCCCAGAAATTTGAATTTCAGATAAACAATAAATAATTATATTAGTATGTTGAAAATATTGCATGGGTCATACTTATATTAAAAAATTACTCATTATTTATTTGAATTTCAAATTTAACTGAGCAGCCTATATGATTATGATTATTATTTTTGCTAAATCACACAGCTTTCCATCTCTTTCCAACCCCACCCCTCACCCCAACACCTGAAGCAGCAACAATGTGGGGCTGGAGGGGAAAACTGGTTGTTTTGCTGCCAGAGTGAGTAGATTTGATTTAGGTTGGGAGGTGGGAATTAAAACCTATGGCTTTGTCAGCTAAAAGTGAAAAATGTGATTGGGAACAAGAAAAATCATCTACTTTATTGACCTGAGGTTGCAATTTTTTATTGGGGTGAGTGTTAGACCAGCCAGAAACTTAATGGAGAGATCCTGGAAATGAGATCAGCTCTTCAAACATTCCTGGCTTAGTGGAAAACTACACAGATGCATGGAAGAGACTTGAGAGAGCTGAGGGGCAAATGAATCTCAAAGAAGAGCTGACTGACTGGAAATTTGAATATATTCCCAGGCTGCATACATCAGTCAGCAGAGGGTGGAAACTTTATGGGCTTAAGATGTTTGAGTCTAACCTCCACTCAAAACACGGACTGACCAGTAAGCTATATAAATACAGGGGAAATCACTAAGAAGTCATAGTAAAAGATAAAAATGAAAATGAAAATATCTGTCCAGAGACATCAGTGATAGCACCTAGCATGGGAGACAGACTTTATAGTTTAAGTCTGTGCAAGCTAGGAAGGAAAGATAAAAAATTCCCAGAAAAAGGAAGCAGTGTTGTTATAATGTACTTTCTAAAATGTCCAGTTTTCAGAGAAAAATTGTGAGAGATACAAGGAAACAGGAAAGTGTGATCAATATTCAGGGCAAAAAGCAGTCAATAGAAACTGATTCTCCTTGGGCCCAAAGGTCTCAAAATGGCTACTGTAAATATGTTAAAAAATAAAACGTTGTTAAAAAACTGCCACTGATAGCAAATACTAAATCTCAGTAGAGAAATATAAACTATTAAAAAACTGAACAGGCAGTCTAACAGTAAAAAGTAAGATAACAAAGTGAGAAACTCAGTAAATGGGCTCCAGAGCAGGAAAGTGAATCAGATCAGATCAAATCAGATCAGTCGCTCAGTTGTGTCTGACTCTTTGCGACCCCATGAATCACAGCATGCCAGGACTCCCTGTCCATCACCAACTCCCGGAGGTCACTCAGACTCATGTCCATTGAGTCAGCGATGCCATCCAGCCATCTCATCCTCTGTCGTCCCCTTCTCTTCTTGCCCCCAATCCCTCCCAGCATCAGAGTCTTTTCCAATGAGTCAACTCTTCTCATGAAGAGGCCAAAGTACTGGAGTTTCAGCTTTAGCATCATTCCTTCCAAAGAAATCCCAGGGCTGATTTCCTTCAGAATGCACTGGTTGGATCTCCTTGCAGTCCAAGGGACTCTCAAGAGTCTTCTCCAACATCACAGTTCAAAAGCATCAATTCTTCAGCGCTCAGCCTTCTTCACAGTTGGACTGTGAAGACATCCATACATGACCACAGGAAAAACTATAGCCTTGATTAGATGAACCTTTGTGGGCAAAGTAATGTCTCTGCTTTTGAATATGCTATCTAGGTTGGTCATAACTTTCCTTCCAAGGAGTAAACATCTTTTAATTTCATGGCTGCAGTCACCATCTGCGGTGATTTTGGAGCCCAGAAAAATAAAGTCTGACACTATTTCCACTGTTTGCCCATCGATTTCCCATGAAATGATGGGACCGGATGCCATGATCTTCGTTTTCTGAATGTTGAGCTTTAAGCCAAATTTTTCACTCTCCACTTTCACTTTCATCAAGAGGCTTTTTAGTTCCTCTTCACTTTCTGCCATAAGGGTGGTATCATCTGCATATCTGAGGTTATTGATATTTCTCCCAGCAATCTTGATTCCAGCTTGTGCTTCTTCCAGTCCAGCATTTCTCACGATGTACTCTGCATATAAGTTAAATAAACAGGGTGACAATATACAGCCTTGACGTAATCCTTTCCCTATTTGGAACCAGTCTGTTGTTCCATGTCCAGTTCTAACTGTTGCTTCCTGACCTGCATACAAATTTCTCAAGAGGCAGATCAGGTGGTCTGGTATTCCCATCTCTTTCAGAATTTTCCACAGTTTATTGTGATCCACACAGTCAAAGGCTTTGGCATAGTCAATAAAGCAGAAATAGATGTTTTTCTGGAACTCTCTTGCTTTTTCCATGATCCAGCGGATGTTGGCAATTTGATCTCTGGTTCCTCTGCCTTTTCTAAAACCAGCTTGAACATCAGGAAGTTCACGGTTCACATATTGCTGAGGCCTGGCTTGGAGAATTTTGAGCATTACTTTACTAGCATGTGAGATGAGTGCAATTGTGCGGTAGTTTGTGTATACTTTGGCATTGCCTTGCTTTGGGATTGGAATGAAAACTGATCTTTTCCAGTCCTTTGGCCACTGCTGAGTTTTCTAAATTTGCTGGCATATTGAGTGCAGCACTTTCACAGCATCATCTTTCAGGATTTGGAATAGCTCAACTGGAATTCCATCACCTCCACTAGCTTTGTTCTATGAAGCTGATGCTTTCTAAGACCCACTTGACTTAACATTCCAGGATGTCTGGCTCTAGGTCAGTGATCACACCATCATGATTATCTGGGTCAAGAAGATCTTTTTGTACAGTTCTGTGTATTCTTGCCATCTCTTCTTAATATCTTCTGCTTCTGTTAGGTCCATACCATTTCTGTCCTTTATCGAGCCCATCTTTGCATGAAATGTTCCCTTGGTATCTCGAATTTTCTTGAAGAGATCTCTAGTCTTTCCCATTCTGTTGTTTTCCTCTATTTCTTTGCATTGATCACTGAGGAAGGCTTTCTTATCTCTTCTTGCTATTCTTTGGAACTCTGCATTCAGATGCTTATATCTTTCCTTTTCTCCTTTGCTTTTCACTTCTCTTTTTTTCACAGCTATTTGTAAGGCCTCCCCAGACAGCCATTTTGCTTTTTTGCATTTCTTTTCCATGGGGATGGTCTTGATCCCTGTCTCCTGTACAATGTCACGAACCTCATTCCATAGTTCATCAGGCACTCTATCTATCAGATCTAGGCCCTTAAATCTATTTCTCACTTCCACTGTATACTCATAAGGGATTTGATTTAGGTCATACCTGAATGGTCTAGTGGTTTTCCCTACTTTCTTCAATTTCAGTCTGAATTTGGCAATAAGGAGTTCATGGTCTGAGCCACAGTCAGCTCCTGGTCTTGTTTTTGTTGACTATATACAGCTTCTCCATCTTTGGCTGCAAAGAATATAATCGATCTGGTTTCGGTGTTGACCATCTGGTGATGTCCATGTGTAGAGTCTTCTCTTGTGTTGTTGGTAGAGGGTATTTGCTATGACTAGTGCATTTTCTTGGCAAAACTCTCTTAGTCTTTGCCCTGCTTCACTTCGTATTCCAAGGCCAAATTTGCCTGTTACTCCAGATGTTTCTTGACTTCCTACTTTTGCATTCCAGTTCCCTATAATGAAAAGGACATCTTTTTTGAGTGTTGGTTCTCAAAGGTCTTGTAGGTCTTCATAGAACCATTCAACTTCAGCTTCTTCAATGTTACTGGTTGGGGCATAGACTTGTATTACCATGATATTAAATGGTTTGCCTTGGAAACGAACAGAAATCATTCTGTCATTTTTGAGATTGCATCCAAGTACTGCATTTCAGACTCTTTTGTTGATCATGATGGCCACTCCATTTCTCTGAGGGATTCCTGCCTGCAGTAGTAGATATCATGGTCTTCTGAGTTAAATTCACCCATTCTAGTCCATTTCAGTTCGCTGATTCCTAGAATGTTGACATTTACTCTTGCCATCTCTTGTTTGACCACTTCCAATTTGCCTTGATTCATGGACCTGACATTCCAGGTTCCTATGCAATATTGTTCTTTACAGCATCGGAACTTGCTTCTGTCACCAGTCACATCCACAGCTGGGTATTCTTTTTGCTTTGGCTCCATCCCTTCATTCTTTCTGGAGTTATTTCTCCACTGATCTCCAGTAGGAGTTTCTCTTTCAGTGTCCTATCATTTTGCCTTTTCATACTGTTCATGGGGTTCTCAAGGCAAGAATACTGAAGTGGTTTGCCATTCCCTTCTCCAGTGGACCACATTCTGTCAGATCTCTCCACCATGACCCGCCCATCTTGGGTTGCCCCACGGGCATGGCTTAGTTTCATTGAGTTAGACAAGGCTGTGGTCCTGGTGTGATTAGATTGACTAGTTTTCTGTGAGTATGGTTTCAGTGTGTCTGCCCTCTGATGCCCTCTTGCAATACATACCGTCTTACTTGGGTTTCTCTTACCTTGGGCGTGGGGTATCTCTTCATGGCTGCTCCAGCAAAGCGCAGCCGCTGCTCCTTACCTTGGACGAGGGGTCTCTCCTCACCGCAGCCCTTCCTGACCTTCAGCGTTGGATAGCTCCTCTAGGCCCTCCTGCATCCACGCAGCCACAGCTCCTTGGACGTGGGGTTGGTCCTCTTGGCCAATTATTCAGGAAAGTGAATAATCCTGAGGAAAGAAATTATCCAGTTTAAAATCTAGAAGACATGAGGATGAAGAACAGAACCTCAGGAACTTGTGGGACAATGTCAAGTGTCCCAACATTTCTGTAATGAGAGTCACAGAGGGAAAGGAAGAAGAAAGGGAAAAAAATATATGAAGAAGTGGTCATCTGAAACCTGTCAAATTTGTTGAAAACCTGTATTCTACATATTGAAGAAGTTCAATAAATTTAAACAAGGATAAACGCAAATAAAACTGCACCTAGTAATGTCATAATGTAACTACTGAAACAAAGACACGAGCAAGTTTTGAAAGCAGCCACAAGAAGAGTGACTCACGTTTACAGAGAAACAATTAAAAAAGTGCATGATATCTCAGAATACGATGGAGTCCAGAGGGCAGCAGAATGATGCTTTAAAATGCAGAAATGAAGAAAGTTTCATTCAATAATCCTATATCTAACAAAACTGTTCTTCAGAAAATGACAGTGAAATAAGGCCTTCCCAGATTAACAAAAACCAAGAGTGAAGTTTTTCAGAAGGAGTGGAAATGATAGTAATTCAGGTCCACAGAAGAAATGAGGAACACAAGAAATGATTAAGATATGAGTCAGTTTAAAAGACTGTATGTATATACTTCTTGTCTTCTAATTTATGTAAAAGTATACTACTCTTTCACCCTAAAGCAATAAATGTAAGACTGTTAGATTTATAACAAATAGATTCAACATATATGATTATGATAGCCTAAAATATGGAGGAAGAAGTGGAACTATATTGGATCAGCTTTGCTATATTTTATCAAAATTAAGTCAATATTAACTTGAACTAAGTTATGATTAGTTAATGATGAATAATGATTCCTAAATATGTGTGGCAGAACCAATACAATATTGTAAAGTAAATATCCTCCAATTAAAATAAATTTAAATAAAAAAAAACTAAAAAAAAAGAGCTTAAAACCAGTAGAAGAATTAAAATGGTATATTAGAAAAAATATATTTAACACAAAGGAAGACATTAAAAAGGAACAGAATAAGTAGGACATTAAACATAGAAAACATGTGGCCGACTAAGGTCAACTACATCGATAATTACATTAGAAAATAGAGATGGTCAGACTGCATAAAAAGGCAGTATCCTACTATGTGCTATCTATAAGAGATATACTGTGTTTAAAGACACAAAGTTGGCTCAAAGCAAAGAGATAGAAAAGATTTACTTTCTAAACAGTAACCATAAGAGACCTGGAATGGCCATATTAATTTCAGGCAAAATAGACATTATAGCAAAGAATGTTATTAGAGTCAATGAGGATTGTTTTTAATAGTAATACTGGAGTGGGTTGCCATTTCCTTCTTCAGGGGATCTTCCCAACCAAGGGATTGAACCCAGGTTTTCCACATTGCAGGTAGACTCCTTGCTGCCTTAACCACCAGGGAAGTCATTTTTTTAATAATAAAGAGTCAATATATCAGGGATATATAACATTTATAAATTGTTATAGGAATAATTTATAACAATTATTATAGGAACAGAGTCAAAATACATGAAGCAAGGGACAGAATTGGAAGATATTGACAATTCAGCAATTGTAGTTGGAGATTTTAATAGTTCTCTGAAAGTATTTAATAGAACTTCTAGACAGAGAATCAGTAAGACTATAGAAGAAAATCACTGTAAAGCAGCTCAGCTTATCTAATATCCATAGAATACATCAACAGCAGCAGGATATGCATTCTCGTTGTGTATGTGTCATCATTTTGGCTGAGTACTGGACATTTTATATAAAAGAGCCGGTGCTGAGTAGGGTTTCCACCTGGAAATGGGTATGCCTCTTTTTCTTAGTGATTCACAGGAGGGGCTGTCACCAGTCTAGCTTTCAGATCAGATCAGATCAGTCGCTCAGTCGTGTCCGACTCTTTGCGACCCCATGAACTGCAGCACGCCAGGCCTCCCTATCCATCACCAGCTCTCGGAGGTCACTCAGACTCACACCCATCGAGTCAGTGATGCCATCCAGCCATCTCATCCTCTGTCGTCCCCTTCTCCTCCTGCCCCCAATCCCTCCCAGCATCAGAGTCTTCTCCAATGAGTCAACTCTTCCCATGAGGTGGCCAAAATACTGGAGTTTCAGCTTTAGCATCATTCCTTCCAAAGAAATTCCAGGGCTGATCTCCTTCAGAATGGACTGGTTCGATCTCCTTGCAGTCCAAGGGACTCTCAAGAGTCTTCTCCAACACCACAGTTCAAAACCATCAATTCTTCGGCACTCAGCCTTCTTCACAGTCCAGTTCTCACATCCATACATGACCACAGGAAAGACCATAGCCTTGACTAGGCGAACCTTTGTTGGCAAAGTGATGTCTCTGCTTTTGAATATGCTATCTAGGTTGGTCATAACTTTCCTTCCAAGGAGTAAGCGTCTTTTAATTTCATGGCTGCAGTCACCATCTGCACTGATTTTGAAGCCCAGAAAAACAAAGTCTGACACTGTTTCCACTGTTTCCCCATCTATTTCCCATGTAGTGATGGGACCAGATGCCATGATCTTTATTTTCTGAATGTTGAGCTTTAAGCCAACCTTTTCACTCTCCACTTTCACTTTGATCAAGAGGCTTTTTAGTTCCTCTTCACTTTCTGCCATAAGGGTGGTATCATCTGCATATCTGAGGTTATTGATATTTCTCCCAGCAATCTTGATTCTAGCTTGTGTTTCTTCCAGTCCAGCATTTCTCATGATGTACTCTGCATATAAGTTAAATAAACAGGGTGACAATATACAGCCTTGACGTATTCCTTTTCCTATCTGGAACCAGTCTGTTGTTGCATGACCAGTTCTAACTGTTGCTTCCTGACCTGCATACAGATTTCTCAAGAGGCAGATCAGGTGGTCTGGTATTCCCATCTCTCTCAGAATTTTCCAGTTTATTGTGATCTACACAGTCAAAGGCTTTGGCATAGTCAATAAAGCAGAAATAGATGCTTTTCTGGAACTCTCTTGCTTTTTCCATGATCCAGCGGATGTTGGCAATTTGATCTCTGGTTCCTCTGCCTTTTCTAAAACCAGCTTGAACATCAGAAAGTTCACGGTTCACATATTGCTGAAGCCTGGCTTGGAGAATTTTGAGCATTACTTTACTAGCGTGTGAGATGAGTGCAATTGTGCGGTAGTTTGAGCACTCTTTGGCATTGCCTTAACTTAAGCTAATTTCAGGTCTTGCTGATGTATTTACCACTAATGTATCAGTTTTCAGATCTCTCCAGTGGTGGGTGAACTGCAGCTGCCTACTACTTAATATGAAATCTAGGGTGCTGGCGGGTGTTCCTAGTGTTCCTCATTCACCCTTATCAAAGCCTGTGTCTCAGAAGGGTCTGTTTTTGTGCTCTTACGTCTCCACACTGTATACTGCCATTTTTGGTTGTTTGGTGGGAGGCTAAAAGTGAGGATGGGCTGTGCCCAGTTCGTTTTGTTCTGCTTCATTTAGCCAGATCCTAGTACAGGGGTCTCAGGGATGGGGACTTTTCCTTAGTCTTGTCTGCCATATGGCTCCTGAAGCTCTGCATAGAATCTGTGGAATGTTGAGGGCCAGAGTAGCTCTCTAATCCTCCCGAGTGGTAGCTCACCTCTGAACCTCTGATTTGTGCCAGCACAGAAGCCCAGCCCTGGGGGATTTCCTGCCCCCTTCGCAGTGGCAGCGGCTGTAGCTTTATTTCACCCTTGACAGTAGCCCTTGACTTGAGAGCACGCAGGTGGTTGCCCCGGACCTCTGCGTCTCAGCCCTAGTGGTGGATTAGTAGTCCTCGTGTTGCCTGATGCTAGCCTTGGTGGTGAGGTTGAGGGGTGCTTCCTGATTCTGCCCTCAAAGTTTCCCTTTGTCTGGGGTAAAGACAAATGACAGTTTCTATTCCATGCCAGAGGCAATGACTCTGCCTGGGCTCTGAGGCGGGAGCACTTCCTGCCCCAACCCCAGGGACCCACACCTCTCGGCTCTCACTTTCAGAAGGTCTTCTTCCGGAAGGGAAAATGCATGGGGCTTTGTTGCAGCACCAGGAACGGAGGTGGGATGGGGTAGGAAGACCTGTGAGAGAATGGGGCTTCCTTGTGTTGGGAGCAGCAAGAGACCTCAGCGTCACTCTAGCCCACGTTTTAAGGAATGAACAATTCCTTAAATTTTATCTGTTTCCTGATTATCCTCTTTTAAGATGATCACCTTGTCATGCTGTACTTTGCCACAGGTGAAGCAGTTCGTGTGTTTGACCTCTCATGAGAGGAATCTATCTTATGAAAATTAGTTTGCCTCTCTGCCTTGCTGCCTTGGCTCTCCATGAGCTTAAGGCATTTCATGATTTTATGAGTTATTCCACTTTTTCTTGCTTCCAAGGTGGGTGGGAATCACATTTTTGTTGTTGCTTTGTAGGTCTAAAAGGAAGAGACACAGGATTCCTCTTTAATTAGTCTTTACCATTTCTGACTTTCTTTTTGACTCTTCTGTTCCACAAAAGGTCGGAGAAGGCAATGGCAACCCACTCCAGTGTTCTTGCCTGGAGAATCCCAGGGACAGGGGAGCCTGGTGGGCTGCCGTCTATGGGGTCGCACAGAGTCAGACACGACTGAAGCGACTTAGCAGTAGCAGCAGTTCCACAAAAGGTAGCAACTCCTCACACTTTTTGGGAGAAGGTATCATTAGGATTGCATGTACCCTTAAGGAAACTGAAGCCATCAAGATACTTCATCTCTTCTTAAGAGTTGAGTAAAGAACTAAAGATTCTAAGGTTCATATTCTCAAGTTTAAAATTTTAATGTTTCAATACTAGTTAATTGCTTTTAAAAAGGAAGTTATGAAAAAATGTGGGATGTGGTTGCAACTTTTGACTGGCTCTTGCTTTGAATAATTTTAGATTCTTAATAAGTTGCTTACATTTTACAGTCTTATATTATATAGAATATATGTTTTAAAGTGTTAGAACGTTCTGTATGACTTAGACCTACGCACCATAAACATTTGGAAAAGAGTGGATGAAACAGCATTTGGAAGAGACTTTGGCCAGTAGATGAAATTTTATTTGATCTTAATATCAAATAACTTTTAAAATGAAAAGTTTTAGTTTTCCACTTTTCAATTCTTTTGGCAAGATATGATGAAAAGAAATCCAAGAGGAGTGCATTGAGTGGGATGATAGACTGTGAGATGCCAAGAACACTAATGACTGAAGAAGAATGGGAAAAAATAGGAAACTCTTTTGAGGCAGAGCAGTTCAAATATTGAGAAAAATACCTCACTCAATTTGGTGAAAGGGAAATTCTGGTGATTTTATTTTTCTTAGTAAAGAATCAGTCAGTTCAGTTCAGTCCAGTCACTCAGTTGTGTCCGACTCTTTGAGACCATATGGACTGCAGCACACCAGGTCTCCCTATCTATCACCAACTTCTGGAGTTTACTCAAACTCATGTTCATCAAGTTGGTGATACCATCCAACCATCTCATCCTCTGTCATCCCCTTCTTCTCCTATCTTCCATCTTTCCCTTCAATCAGGGTCTTTTCCAATGAGTTAGTTCTTGGCATCAGGTGGCCAAAGTATTGGAGTTTCAGCTTCATCATCAGTCCTTCCAATGAATATTCAGGACTGATTTCCTTTAGGATGAACTGGTTGGATCTCTTTGCAGTCCAAGGGACTCTCAAGAGTCTTCTCCAACACCACAGTTCAAAAGCATCAATTCTTCGGTGCTCAGCTTTCTTTATAGTCCACCTCTCACATCCATACACAACTACTGGAAAAACCATAGCTTTGACTAGATGGACTTTTGTTGGTAAAGAATAGATTAACTTTAAAAATCTGCATTTCATCTGGGAGTACAGCCCTGCTTGACAAATAAAGCAGGCATTTCACGTGAACCTCCTACCCATTTGTGAAGCTTTAGATGTCTACAGGAAGAAAGGTAAACCAACAAGCAAAAAACTCACAAATTAATCCTAAGAAGTAAATACTTGGTTTAATTACCTAGAAGAACCTGTGGATGTCTGAGGGACCATTGCACAGTAAGGCAGTTTTTCCTTTTCTTCAAATAGCAAATTTTCATTCAAAATACTCACAGAAGCTCTCACTCTTCAGTTAATGCATGAGGCCAAATTACATCTACCTAAGACTCTACCTGGGTGATGGCTATGGAAAGCTGAACATTGAGGTTTTATTTAGATATAGAGTAAACAGAATCTTCACAAAGGAGCTTATTTTTAAAATTGTATGTCTCTTTTATTCCCTAGGTTTTATGAAATCATCTAATTCTCTCATCTACAAATTTTCTAGAGTCCTCCTAGAATAGGACTCTTCTTTTGTGTGTGTGACATGTAAAAATTATATAAAATTCAAATTTCAGTGTCATAAATAAGCTTTTATTGGAACACAGCCACCTCATTTGTTACAGATCATCTTGGTGTTCTTTGCTCTGTGATAGCAAAGAATTTGGGTAGTCTTCTCAGAGATCAGGTGGCCCACAAATCTTAAAATGTTTGTTCTCATTTTTTTATAAATTTTACTGACCCTTACTGTAGTCAGTAAGTCTAAAACTGTAGTGTAATACCAGTCACCCAGGGATCTTATTAAAATGTGGATTCTAATAGTCTGATAAGTGGTGTTCTGATAAGTGGTTAGTGAGAAGTTCTGGGAAAGAGTTCCAAATTTCACCACCTTCTCTTCTGGATACTGTCGGCCTTCCCCTTCTCTTTTCTGTTCCTGTATTGGTCCCCCTGGCCCAGAGGAATGTGGGTCAGCCAGACAGATGTAGGCTGCAAGCAGCCACATGCAGCAGCCAGCCTGATGCCCTCTGGCAGCCCAGCTAGCTGAGAGGCCTGGGCAGGGTGGAGTAGGCGTGAGGGAGTGTGTTCCACTCTGACACACGCCCCTGCCTGCCTTCTGTGGCACCCTCTCCTCCCGGGCCCTCCCTGGCCTAGATCCCCACCATTACGTCCCTGTAGACATGGAGAACGATTCGTTTGTGTCTCTGGAGCACAGGCTGACATGGTGAGAATTCCTGCCTTTCTTCTCTCTCATCATCTTCTTCACTTTATCCTTTTCCTCTCTTCCTTCCAGCTTATTTACTTCCTTTCTTCTCACTGTGTCTTCTCTTCCCAGGCGATGTTACCTGTTTCCATGGCTTCAATTTTTATATCAAGAATTTCCAAAATGTTTGACCAGGCTTTCTTCTGAGTATTGGTTTGCCTGCTTGAGATTTCTACTTAGATGTATCAAATTTAATATCCAGGCATCATCAGTTCAAATGGATTATTCCTCCAAATGAGCTAATCAGCTCAAAACTGCTTCTCTTCCAGTGCTCTCTTTAATGGTAAATGACTGGCACCTCCCACTCAGCCATTCATGCCAGAGACCTGGAAGGTGGCTTGCTTCACCCTCTTTCTTGACCTCCTCAACCTATCATTATTAGCACCTCCTAAAGATCTTTGGAATCCATCCATTTCTTTCCTTTCTCACTTTCTCATTCTAATCTAAGTCAGCATCATTTGTCACCTGCTCTTCTGCAGTAGTTTTCTGTTGAATATCCTTATGTCTGGTTTTGCCACACTAAAATCCATTGTCTTCACTGTGGCTGGAGTAATCTGTTTAAAATGAAAATAGGATCATATTTCACTTCCTTAGGATAATGTCCAAAGTCCTTATTATGATCTGCAGGTCCTGCATACCTGGCCCCATCTCAAACCTCTAGCCTTTCTTATTACTTATTCCCTTGCTTCCTGTTTTCTTGCCGTATTAGATTTTCTTTCATGTACTTTTCAGCTAAATGTTTTAAACATATGTTGCTTGTAATCTAATATCATGACATTGTAGGTAATACATTTGAACACTCATATTACTATGGTCCCCAGTAGGGAACTCCCATGGGTGCACTGTGCAAACCAACGTTAGGTACATAATTAATTTCCTAGCAGGCAATAAGCTTTCGCTTAGACATATAACAAGTTTTGCATTCAGAGGGAAAAACAGCATAGAGAACTTTCAGATCCATGTGCCCCTCACACTGCTGAGGAAATGAGTCCCTAGCTCTAGGCACTTTTCTAAATGAGGCTTTGAGAAAACGTTCATTCTTAGACATAATTCCATTACATATATTTTCCTTTTAAGGATTTTTTTTTTTTTTGAGATTTAGTTGTTCTTCCCAGGGATTAGAGACATTATCTCAAGGTGTCTCAGCTTCAGTGATACATATAATTCCATCCTAATGGAATACAGTGGTATACTCAATGTAAGGTGGCAATTTACTGAGAGTTTACTATAGCAGAAAATATTAATCATAATCTTAGATGTCAGTAATATCCAAGATTTATTGAATGATTACTATATAATTCTTATCCAATCATATAAGATAAATACTGTTGTTAACCCCATTTTTGGATGAAGAGATTGAGGTTAAGTAAGTTGGTTAGCTCAACATTCAGAAAACGAAGATCATGGCATCTGGTCCCATCACTGCATGGGAAATAGATGGGGAAACAGTGGAAACAGTGTCAGACTTTGTTTTTCTGGGCTCCAAAATCACTGCAGATGGTGACTGCAGCCATGAAATTAAAAGACGCTTGCTCCTTGGAAGGAAAGTTATGACCAACCTAGATAGCATATTCAAAAGCAGAGACATTACTTTACCAACAAAGGTTCGCCTAGTCAAGGCTATGGTCTTTCCTGTGGTCATGTATGGATGTGAGAGCTGGACTGTGAAGAAGGCTGAGCGCCGAAGAATTGATGCTTTTGAACTGTGGTGTTGGAGAAGACTCTTGAGAGTCCCTTGGACTGCAAGAAGATCCAACCAGTCCATTCTGAAGGAGATCAATCCTGGAATTTCTTTAGAAGGAATGATGCTAAAGCTGAAACTCCAGTATTTTGGCCACCTCATGCGAAGAGTTGACTCATTGGAGAAGACTCTGATGCTGGGAGGAATTGAGGGCAGGAGGAGAAGGGGACGACAGAGGATGAGATGGCTGGATGGCATCACTGACTCGATGGATGCGAGTCTGAGTGACCTCCGGGAGCTGGTGATGGACAGGGAGGCCTGGCGTGCTGCGGTTCATGGGGTCGCAAAGAGTCGGACACGACTGAGCGACTGATCTGATCTGATCTGATCTGAAGTTGGTTAGAAACATATAGCTAAAGGATCCTGGATTTGAAAGCTTTGAGAAAAAATTATTTTCCTGAGTGTATGTTTACAGTGTAAAGCAATGAGAAATTTCCCAGCCTTTGTGTCATATGTCACCTCCCACCTCCCGCCCCATCCAATGCTAGGCCAGTCTTTCCTTGTTCTGTAAGCTCCCATATCTATCCCACCCATCCCCTCAATACCCCACTTCTTGTAGTTCCCCATCTTTGTGTTCCAGGGTGAAAGTAGAATGCTCTCACCCTGAGGCATGTCAATAATGCGGGCTAAGTGTGGATTTGTTTTTGAAAAGTTTTTGCCCACTTAGAAGATTAGCATGGATTGATTGGATAGAGAGGGGTTTGAAGACCTGGCACGTCAAGGGTTGAAGGCAGAAGCGTCCATCCAAGAGAGCTGTGAGGATTCCCCCAAGTGCGGAAGGAGACAGGTGGGAATCTCTGAGGGCTCAGTGCCACCGCAGTGGGAGGGGTCATAGCTGCATGGTGAGGTCACCAAGTGTGGAGGCGAAGGTCCCCAAGGCCACACTGGACCTCACGTCCCCAAATGGAAGTAGATTCTGGCTTGGGCCAGCAGCAGATCACTGGTGACCACACAGACGGAGGAACTGACCCTTCACTGTGACCCAGCATCCCATAAACCCTGAGATGTTGAAAGGTACAAACTTCATGGAGAGAGGCTTGAAAATTTACTGGTGTATCTGTCTTCATGTAAGTCACTATCTTTATTCGTTGTCTTTCATGGTAGGGTGGAGCTGAAGCAGACACAATTGAGTTGTATCTGCACATTTACAATAAAGTGATGTGATATTATTGGCATCTTGAGTGACCAGGAACAACTTGCCCTTGTTGCAGCAGGCCTTGGTTACTCACCATCTTGCCGGTTGGCCCCAATGAGGAACTCAGCATCCATATAAAAGTTGGCCAACTGGCACTACTGAGTGATCTTATAGTGAGAGAGGACAACTTGTGAAGCCATCCTGAGGAGGTGTTCTTTGAAGGACCTGACCTTTGCTGTTGCAGCTATATGTTTAGTATAGCTGGAAGTAACACTGTTTTCTCAAAGGCAAAAGTTACTAAATTTAATTGAAAGTACTTCCTGTTATAAATAAAGTGAGAAAATAGTTCATGTGTAATTTTCATCAGACAGAATGCATCCAGTGTAATTTCCTGGTGCTGAATTATCTTAGATAAATGATAACTGTACCTTTTAAAATGATATCTAGAGGACAGTTAAGCATTCTTCAGTTTAGGAGATAAAAAAAAAAAAAAAGACACTATTTTTTCCACCAGACAAGTTTAAATAATAGATGAATTTTTCTTTTAAAAGATGACCTTGAGTTCTTTGTGTTTTATCAGTTGAACCTCTTCATGTGAATGTGAAATCTTTCATATATTTGTAAAGTATGATTTTCAAAAAGGTACAATGATGATTTCCAGGTAAAAATCAAATGAATATATATCATTCACTTTATTTAATTATTAGTGAAGGAGTCAGTTAGATGTTCATACCAGTTGCAAGGAGACTTCTCAGGTGGTGCTAATGGTGAAGAACCCACTTGCCAATTCAGGAGATGCAAGAGGTGTGGATTCAGTCTCTAGGTTGGAAAGATCATCTAGAAGAGGAAATGGCAACCCACTCCAGTATTCTTTTGAATTTAGTTAATTTATTTTTAGTTGGAGAATAATTGTCTTATAATACTATGTTGGTTTCTGCTGTACATCAGCATGAATCAGCCATAGGTGTACACATGTCCCTCCCTCCTGAATCTTCCTCCCATCTCACACACCACTGCACCCCTCTGGGTTGTCACAGAGCACCAGGTTTGAGTGCCCTGTGTCATACAGCAAAGTCCCGCTGGTTGTCTGTTCTACATATGGTAATGCACCTGTTTCAGTGCTGCTCTCTCAAGTCATTCATCCTCTCCTTCCCCCACTGTGTGCACAAGTCTGTTCTCTATGTTTGCATCTCCAATGGTGCCCTACAAAGAGTTTGTTCAGTACTATCTTTCTAGAGTCCATATATATGCATTAATACACGATGTTTGTTTTGTATATACACCTATTATACATTTATTGTATAATAGGCTCTGGGTTCATCCACCTCATTAGAACTGACTCACATTTGTTCCTTTTTTATGACTGACTAATATTCCATTGTATATATGTACCACAACTTTTTAATCCATTCATCTTTTGATTACTAGGTTGCTTCCATGTACTAGCCATTGTAAATAGTGCTACAATGAACACTGGGGTACATGTATATTTTTGAATTATGGTTTTCTCAGGGTATATGCTCAGTAGTGGGATTGTTGGGTCATGTGGTAGTTTCATTTCTACTTTTTAAAGGAATCTCAACAATGTTCTCCATAGTGGCTGTATTGGTGGGAATATAAATGCATATATTTCAGTATTCTTTCTGGGAAGATCCCACGGGCAGAGGAGCCTGGTGGGCTACAGTCCGTAGGGTTGCAAAGAGTCATACATGACTTAATGACTAAGCATGCACTAGTTGAAAGAACATTT
Organism: Tragelaphus eurycerus; assembly: GCA_935064755.1. Lineage (NCBI taxonomy): Eukaryota > Metazoa > Chordata > Mammalia > Artiodactyla > Bovidae > Tragelaphus > Tragelaphus eurycerus. The sequence goes on along the minus strand of CAKXYN010000054.1, from coordinate 14,146,021 downwards.
AAGAATCCAGGACATTTATAGGTAACTTGATAAAGAAATATTATCCTAAGGTAGTTATAAAATGATTTGATGTATTGCTTTGGCCACAAAGTTTGTTTGGGTTTTTTTATAACATCCACTGGTAAAAACCCAATGAACTTCTTGGCCATCCCACTATAACAGGCCATAAATCTTTGGGGGTTGTCTGTTCTACTGAATAGAAGTCTACACGATAATAAGTAAGTTCACTTCATCTAGACCCTTTAGATGGCAAAAAGATAGGACACTGAAAGATGAGCTCCCCAGGTGGGTAGGTGCCCAGATTGCTACTGGAGATCAGTGGAGAAATAACTCCAGAAAGAATGAAGGGGATGGAGCCAAAGCAACAACAAGAGCCAGTTGTGCATGTGGGTGGTGATAGAAGCAAGGTCCAATGCTGTAAAGAGCAACATTGCACAGGAACCTGGAATGTTAGGTCAATGAATCAAGGCAAATTGGAAGTGGTCACACAGGAGATGGCAAGAGTAAAAGTTGACATTCTGGAAATCAGCAAACTAAGATGGACTGGAATGGCTGAATTTAACTCAGATGACCATTATATCTACTACTATGGGCAGGAATCCCTTAGAAGAAATGGAGTAGCCATGATAGTCAACAAAAGAGTATGAAATGCAGTACCTGGATGCAATCTCAAAAATGAGAGAATGATCTCTGTTCATTTCCAAGGCAAACCATTTTATATCATGGTAATCCAAGTCTATGCCCCAACCAGTAACTTTGAAGAAGCTGAAGTTGAATGCTTCTATGAAGACCTACAAGACCTTTGAGAACTAACACCCAAAAAAGATATCCTTTTCATTATAGGGGACTGGAATGCAAAAGTGGGAAGTCAAGAAACACCTGGAATAACAGGCAAATTTGGCCTTGGAATACAGAATGAAGCAGGGCAAAGACTAAGAGAGTTTTGCCAATAGAACGCTCTGGTCATAGCAAACACCCTCTTCCAACAACATAAGAGAAGACTCTACACATGGACATCACCAGATGGTCAACACCAAAATCAGATTGATTATATTTTACAGCCAAAGATGGAGAAGCTGTACAGTCAGCAAAAACAAGACTGGGAGCTGACTGTGGCTCAGACCATGAACTCCTTATTGCCAAATTTAGAATTAAATTGAAGAAAGTGGAGAAAATCACTAGACCATTCAGGTATGACCTCAATCAAATCCCTTATGATTATACAGTGGAAGTGAGAAATAGATTTAAAGCACTAGATCTGATAGACAGAGTGCCTAATGAACTATGGATGGAGGTTCATGACATTGTACATGAGACAGGGATCAAGATCATCACCAAGAAAAAGAAATGCAAAAAAGCCAAATGATTGTCTGAGGAGGACTTACAAATAGCTGTGAAAAGAATAGAAGTGAAAAGCAAAGGATAAAATGAAAGATATACCCATTTGAATGCCTTGGAGTTCCAAAGAATAGCAAGGAGAGATAAGAAAGCCTTCCTCAGCAATCAGTGCAAAGAAATAGAGGAAAATAATAGAACAGAAAAGACTAGAGATCTCTTCAAGAAAATTAGAGATACTAAGGGAATATTTCATGCCAAGATGAGCTCAATAAAGGACAGAAATAGTATGGACCTAACAGAAGCAGAAGATATTAACAAGAGGTGGCAAGAATACACAGAACTGTACAAAAAAATCTTCATGACCCAGATAATCATGATGGTGTGATCACTGACCTAGAGCCAGACATCCTGGAATGTGAAGTCAAGTGGGCTTCAGGAAGTATCACTATGAACAAAGCTAGTGGAGGTAATCGAATTCCAGTTGAGCTATTTCAAATCCTAAAAGATGATGCTGTGAAAGTGCTGCACTCAACATGCAGGCAAACTTGGAAAATTCAGCAGTGGCCACAGAACTGGAAAAGGTCAGTTTTCTTTCCAATCCCAAAGAAAGGCAATGTCAAAGAATGCTCAAACTACTGCATAATTGCACTCATCCCACACGCTAGTAAAGTAATGCTCAAAATTCTCCGAGCCAGGCTTCAGCAATATGTGAACTGTGAACTTCCAGATGTTCAAGCTCATTTTAGAAAAGGCAAAGGAACCAGAGATCAAATTGCCAACATCTGCTGGATCATGGAAAAAGCAAGAGAGTTCCAGAAATACATCTGTTTCTGCTTTATTGACTATGCCAAAGCCTTTGACTGTGTGGATCACAATAAACTGTGGAAAATTCTGAAAGAGATGGGAATACTAGACCACCTGATCTGCCTCTTGAGAGACCTGTATGCAGGTCAGGAATCAACAGTTAGAACTGGACTTGGAACAACAGACTTGTTCCAAATAGGAAAAGGAGTTCATCAAGGCTGTATATTGTCACCCTGCTTATTTAACTTATATGCAGAGTACATCATCAGAAACGCTGGGCTGGATGAAGCACAAGCTGGAATCAAGATTGCCAGGAGAAATAGCAATAACCTCAGATATGCCGATGATAGCACCATTATGGCAGAGAGTGAAGAAGAACTAAGAGCCTCTTGATGAAAATGCAAGAGGAGAGTGAAAAATTTGGCTTAAATTTCAATATTCAGAAAACTAAGATCATGGCATCTGATCCCATCATTTCATGGCAAATAGATGGGGAAACAATGGAAACAGTGGCTGACTTTATTTTTCTGGGCTCCAAAATCACTGCAGATGGTGATTGCAGCCATGAAATTAAAAGACGCTTACTCCCTGGAAGGAAAGTTATGACCAACCTAGACAGTATATTAAAAAGCAGAGACATTACTTTGTAAACAAAGGTTCTTCTAGTGAAGGCTATGGTTTTTCCAGTGGTAATGTATAGATGTGAGAGTTGGACTATAAACAAAGCTGAGTGCTGAATAATTGATGTTTTTGAACTGTTGTGTTGGAGAAAAATTTTGAGAGTCCCTTGGACTGCAAGGAGATCCAATGAGTCCTAAAGGAAATCCTGAAGGAAATCAGTCTTGGGTGTTCATTGGAAGCACTGATGTTGAAGCTGAAACTCCAATACTTTAGCCACCTGATGTGAGGAGCTGATTAATTTGAAAAGACCCTGATGCTGGGAAAGATTGAAGGCAGGAGGAAAAGGGGATGACAGAGTATGAAATGGTTCGATGTAATCACTGACTCAATGGACATTAGTTTGAGTAAACTCCAGGAGTTGATGATGGACAGGGAGCCCTAGCATGCTGCGGTTCACGGAGTCACAAAGAGTCAGACTCAACTGAATGACTGAACTGAACTGAGAACCTTTATCCTGTAGTAAATATGATATTCCTATGTACAATGCTTGGTTAGTCCTAGCCCCTGTATGATTCTGAAGGCATGTGGCATGCATCCTTTTTTCCCACTTTCAGATAAATATCCTGACATATTTTTTCAAATGAACTATTGATTCAGCTTATTTCCATGACTGCAGATCCTTTCTGTGATCTGAAGAGGTGATCCACCCATGTAAACTTTCCTTATACCTCCCTGGCGTTTCCAGCTTGTAACCTACACAGTTACAAGGGATGAGGATGCTCTCTTGGCTGCAAAACAGGGCAGAGCTGATGGCAGACAGTCTCATTTGCAGGGAACCCTCACAAATACTCCAGCTTCCCAAAGAGTTCTAGAATCTCACTTTAGTAAACAGACGCACAAGGTAAGCACAAAGCCTCTAGCTCAGACTTTTGAGTGAATTTTCAACCATTTCAGAATAAGGAGCTAATAGTCTTTACCAGAAGACTTATTAAATGAACATTAATTTTCTTTTTTTTAAAATTTAAGCTTATTTATTTTAATTGGAGGCTAATTACTTTACAATATTGTATTGGTTTTCCCATATGTCAGTGTGAACCCACCACAGGTGTACATGTGTTCCCCATCCTGAACCCTCCTTCCTCCTCCCTCCCCATACCATCCCTCTGGGTCATACCAGTGCACCAGCCCCAAACATCCTGTATCCTGCATCGAACCTGGACTGGCGATTCATTTCTTATATGATATTATACATGTTTCAATGCCATTCTCCCAAATCATCCCACCCTCTCCCTCTCCCAGAGTCCAAAAGACTATTCTATACATCTGTGTCTCTTTTGCTGTCTTGCATACAGGGTTATCGTTACTGTCTTTCTAAATTCCATATATATGCATTAGTATACTGTATTGGTGTTTTTCTTTCTGGCTTACTTCACTCTGTATAATAGGCTCCAGTTTCATCCACCTCATTAGAACTGAGTTGAATATATTCATTTTAATGGCTGAATAATACTCCATTGTGTATATGTACCACAGCTTTCTTATCCATTCATCTGCTGATAGACATCTCGGTTGCTTCCATGTCCTGGCTATTATAAACAGTGCTATGATGAACATTGGGGGTACATGTGTCTCTTTCAATTCTGGTTTTCTCAGTGTGTATGCCCAGCAGTGGGATTGCTGGGTCATAAGGCAGTTCTATTTCCAGTTTTTTAAGGAATCTCCACACTGTTCTCCATAGTGGCTATACTAGTTTGCATTCCCACCAACAGTGTAAGAGGGTTCCCTTTTTCCCACACCCTCTCCAGCATTTATTGCTTGTAGACTTTTGGATCACAGCCATTCTGAGTGGCATGAAATGGTACCTCATTGTGGTTTTGATTTGCATTACTCTGATAGGAGATCCAACCAGTCCATTCTGAAGGAGATCAGCCCTGGGATTTCTTTGGAAGGATGATGCTAAAGCTAAAACTCCAGTACTTTGGCCACCTCATGCAAAGAGTTGACTTATTGGAGAAGACACTGATGCTGGGAGGGATTGAGGGCAAGAGGAGAAGGGGACGACAGAGGATGAGATGGCTGGATGGCATCACTGACTCGATGGATGTGAGTCTGAGTGACCTCCGGGAGTTGGTGATGGACAGGGAGTCCTGGCATGCTGCGATTCATGGGGTTGCAAAGAGTCGGATACGACTGAGCGACTGATCTGATCTGATATGATAATGAGTGATGTTGAGCATCTTTTTATGTGTTTGTTAACCATCTGTATGTCTTCTTTGGAGAAATGTCTGTTTAGTTCTTTGGCCCATTTTTTGATTGAGTCATTTATTTTTCTGGAATTGAGCTGCAGGAGTTGCTTGTATATTTTGGAGATTGGTTCTTTTTCAGTTGCTTCATTTGCTATTATTTTCTCCCATTCTGTAGGCTGTCTTTTCACCTTGCTTATAGTTTCCTTTGTTGTGAAGAAGCTTTTAATTTTAATTAGGTCCCATTCATTTATTTTTGCTTTTATTTGCAATATTCTGGGAGGTGGGTCATAGAGGATCCTGCTGTGATTTATGTCAGAGTGTTTTGCCTATGTTCTCCTGTAGGAGTTTTATAGTTTCTGGTCTTACATTTAGATCTTTAATCCATTTTGAGTTTATTTTTATGTATGATGTTAGAAAGTGTTTTTTTTTTTTTTTTTTTTTTTTGTTTTGAGTTTTTTTCCCCCCACCTCTTTTAAAAAAAGTTTTTTTTTTTTTTTTTTTTTATTTTTTTCTTTTTTTTTAAAAAAAAAGGAAACAGGTGGGGGGTGGTCTTTTTTTGGGGTCTTTTTTTTTTTTTTTATTTATATTTTTTTTTTGTGTGTGTACCATACTGTCTTGTTGACTGTGGCTTTGTGGTAGAGGGGGGGGAGAGGGAGGGTTTTTCCCCCCCTTCCATTTTTTTTTTTCAAAATTTTTTTGGCTTTTTGGGGTTTTTTTTATTTCCATACAAATTGTGAAATTATTTGTTCTAGCTCTGTGAAGAATACCATTGGTAGTTTGATAGGGATTGCATTGAATCTACAGATTGCTTTGGGTAGTATACTCATTTTCACTATGTTGATTCTTCTGATCCATGAACATGGTATATTTCTCCATCTGTTAGTGTCCTCTTTGATTTCTTTCACAGTGTTTTATAGTTTTCATATATAGGTCTTTAGTTTCTTTAGGTAGATATATTCTAAGTATTTTATTCTTTTCATTGCCATGGTGAATGGAATTGTTTCCTTAATTTTTCTATTTTCTCATTATTAGTGTATAGGAATGCACAGGATTTCTGTGTGTTGATTTTATATCCTGCAACTTTACTATATTCATTGATTAGCTCTATTAATTTTCTGGTGGAGTCTCTAAGGTTTTTTATGTTGAGGATCATGTCATCTGCAAACAGTGAGAGTTTTACTTCTTTTCCAATTTGGATTCCTTTTATTTCTGTTTCTGCTCTGATTGCTGTGACCAGAACTTCCAAAACTATGTTGAATAGTAATGGTGAAAGTGGGCACTCTTGTCTTGTTCCTGACTTTAGGGGAAATGCTTTCAATTTTTCACCATTGAGGATAATGTTTGCTATGGATTTGTCATGCTGCTAAGTCACTTCAGTCGTGTCCGACTCTGTGCGACCCCATAGATGGCAGCTCACCGGGCTCCGCTGTCCCTCAGATTCTCCAGGCAAGAACACTGGAGTGGATTGCCATTTCCTTCTCCAATGTGTGAAAGTGAAAAGTGAAAGTGAAGTCGCTCAGTTGCGACCCCATGGACTGCAGCCTACCAGACTCTGTCCATGGACTTTCCAGGCAAGAGTACTGGAGTGGAGTGCCATTGCCTTCTCTGCTGGATTTGTCATATATAACTTTTATTATGTTGAAGTATATTCCTTCTATTCCTGCTTTCTGGAGAGTTTTTTTTTTTTTTCATCATAAATGGATGTTGAATTTTGTCAAAGGCTTCCTCTGCATCTACTGAGATAATCATATGGTTTTTATTTTTCAGTTTGTCAATGTGGTGTATTATATTGATGGAAATTGAAACTGTAATTGGAAATCTTCCAGCAAACAAAAGCCCAGGTCCAGACGGCTTCACAGCTGAATTCTACCAAAAATTTAGAAAAGAGCTAACACCTATCCTACTCAAACTGTTCCAGAAAATTGCAGAGGAAGGTAAACTTCCAAACTCATTCTATGAGACCACCATCACCCTAATACCAAAACCTGACAAAGATGCCACAAAAAAAGAAAACTACAGGCCAATATCATTGATGAACATAGATGCAAAAATCCTTAAAAAAATTCTAGCAATCAGAATCCAACAACACATTAAAAAGATCATAAACCATGACCAAGTGGGCTTTATCCCAGGGATGCAAGGATTCTTCAATGAACATTAATTTTCTAGACTAGGGGTCAGACACTCAGGCACTGGAGTCAGAGAAATCAGAGTTACACTGTTTGTCTACCACTTATGAACTCTGTCATCTTGAGTATTTACTTCTCCTCTCAGGGCCTCAGTCTTCTTACAAGGGTTATTTTGAGGGTTATAGAAAAGAATGACTATAAGTGTTCATTACAGAGCCTTGGACACAGTTGTTCAGTAATACAAAATAAGTCATAAACTACAGTTCATCATAGTAGGTTAGATGCTATACTAGGCAGGTCTTGGACATTTAGGGATGATATGATCCTATACCTTAAGATAATGTTATTGAGCCCAAGCTCATTCTGCTCACTGCACGACAGGCCAGTAAATTGGGAGACTAGTTGTTGGAGCAAGAAATGATGACTTTAATCGGAAAGCCAGGAAACTGAGGAGATGGCAGACTAGCATTTCTAAGAACCGTCTCCTCTCAGTCAAGATTCAGGGTCCTTTTATATATGATAGAGAGGGGGGAGGGGCTTCCAGTGGCATCGATCAGCGGCAGAGCAGGGCTGTCAACTGGTTGCTGGTTGACCATTGCTTACTTGGTGGGGAGGAGGGGCCCCCTAAGTTGCCTGACCAATGGCTGAGTAAGACTGTTCAGCTGATGTCTATATCAACGGAGCATGCAGGCCGGAGCCAAGGAGGAGAAGGCCCTTTATGCCTTGGGTCCCACCTGGGGACACCACTTCAATAAGTGCTTCCATCAGAAGGAGACAGGCCTGTAGTCGACAGCTATCATAGAAAGTATTCATTGATTTTATAGAGGATGCATAAAGGGCTGTGGACATATTAGTGACAAAGCCATTAATTCAGCCCATCCGAGGGTGGTATATAGAAGAACATACAAGACCATGAACTTCAAGATGGGCTTTGAAGGAATCTGAATGTAATAAAGTGCCCCAGAGCACAGCCCTTAGCACACAGCAGTACTGTGTACCCTTAAAACACCCCTGCCCCCAGTATGTTAAGAGTTACGAGGAACCTTTGTCTGTCCTGCTCAGCCACTGGTTGGTGCCTCAGTGGGCCCTGCCCTCAAGCAGCCAGCTGTCAAGGGGCAACCATCAGTGGGGGCATTTTTAGCCAACAGTTCAGAGAGTAACGTTTGGTCATCATCAGGCAGAGAGTAAGGTAAGAGGCAGACCGTGTCTCCCCTGGGGGCCCTCAGCTGCCCTGGACCAGCAGGTGAGCTGGGGGCAGGGAGCAGTCTGGGGGCTCTGTCCTGCAGGGCTCCGGAGTGTTACCCAAGGCTGCCCAGTGGCTGGCAGAGTAAGGTAAGAGGCAGACCCTATCTCCCCAGGGCCTCCCAGCTCACCTTGGGCCAGCAGGTGAGCTGGGAGCAGGGGGCAGGCTGGGGGCAGTGTCCTGTGTCCTGCAGGGCTCCAGAGCATTCCCCAAGGCTTCCCAGTGGCTGGGCACAGGTGCAGAGGCAGCAGTGAGCCTTCACCCTGCCATCCCTGTCTCTGTGACCTAATGGCAGTGCCCTCTGCATGGGACACAGCCTGCGAATCTGGTCCACAGGGGCAGTCTGAGGACCCAGAGGGCCATTTGGGTCCTGGGTGCCTGGCTCCCGCAGCGATGACAATTGATGGCAGGGTCTGGGGACTGGCCCTTTGGGAGCTGCCAGCTGAGAGCTGCCTCCTCTTAGCCAAGACCAGGACCTTGGAGGGGAAACTCATGCCTCGGGACCTCATCCTTTCTTGTCAGAACAGAGAATCATGTCAGTTTGTTAGAGATTTATAGGAATATCATTACCTGACCATGTCAGGATCTCTAGAACAAAGGATCTGACACCAAAACATTTGCAACAACTAACCACGACCCTCCCTCACCTTTCCTAGAAAAGGGCTTTGCTGAAAACTTTTGGGGAGTTTGGGATTTTTAAGAGATAAACCATCCATCTCCTTGCATGGCCCTCAATAAGCCTGTCTCTGTTCCAGACTCCTAAGTCTTGGTATTGTTTGGCCTCACTGTGTGTTGGGCACATGGACTTGCATTTCAGTAACAGGGGTCAGCAAAGTTTTTCTTTACAGGGTCAGACAGCAAGTATTTAGGCTTTTTGAACCTTAAACATGTTTCTGTCACAGCCATTTTTCTCTGACATTGCAGCATGAAAACAGCCCAACCAGAAAACACACAAACAAATTTTGTGTGACTCTGTTCCAATAATTCTTTATTTGCAAAATCAGGCAGTGCCTGGATTTGGCCTTTCTGGCTTAGAGGATGAGCTAGAAGGTATAGCCTATAGTGGCCCCCCATTATCTGTGGGGGATACAATTCAAGCCCCACCATGGATGCCTAAAGTTGTAGATAGTACTAAAGCCTAGGTACACTTTTTTCATTTACACTAATGGGCAGGTAGCATACATAATGTGGATACAGTGGATAAAGGGATGACTCACTTCTGAGGTGGGATAGAGGAGGAGAGTGGAGTTTTCGTCATGCTGCTGAGAATGGCATGCAATTTAAAGCACACCAATTGTTTATTTCTGGAATTTTCCATTAATATTTCAGATCATAGTTGGCCATGGGAGACTGAAACCATGGAAAATGAAATGTAGGGGAGTGAGGGGATTGCTCTCTTTGTTAGAGGTGAAGGATGGACACGGGGTAAAGTTTGGTGATCAGATGGTGAAGCTCTCAAAAGGGAAATTGACAGAAGGTGGGAGAAGGAGTTTTCATGGTCTTGAATTTTAAGTGACGTAGTTTCTGGCTATGCTCTTCCCTTGAATATTCTTGGGTTGTCAAGTGGAGCACAGGTAGGGCCAGACCAAGCTTGTCCACAGGCATGAGAGGGCAGGGAGCCGTTAGGGTTTTCTATATTGAGCATCATTCCATTGGCACATACTGACAGTTTTCCCTCTTCCATTCCAGTTGGATCCCTTTAGTTTATTTTTCTCATCTGACTACTGTGGCTAGGACTGCCAATAGTGTGTTCAATAGAAGTGGTGAGAGTGGGTATCTTTGTCTTGTTTGAGATTTTAGCAGGAAGCCTGTCAGCTTTTCACTGTTGAGTATTATATTGGCTGTGGGTTTGCCGTAAGTAGCTTTTGTTATGTTGAGATATATTCCGTTTATACCCACTTTGGTTTAAGAGTTTTTATTGTAAATGAATGTTTAATTTTGTCAAGTGCTTTTTCTGCGTCTATAGAGATGATCATGTGGTTTTGTCTTTTGTTGATGTGTATCACACTGATTTTCACATGTCAAACTATGCTTGTGAATGTGGAATGAATCCCACTTGGTAGTGGTATATGGTTGTTGTTATCATTCTTAGTGACTAAATTCAACTAATTGTGTTGAGACATCATGGTGTATATAATCATTACACATAGGGAACATTTTTAGGTTTCTAAAAGGAATTGCTTATAAGGAAGTGAAATACTGTTGTCACTTTAATATCCGAATATCTACTGGAAAACTCACATTTTTATATATACATGTGTATATATATACATACACTGAAAGATGAACTCCCCAAGTCAGTAGGTACCCAATTTGTTACTGGAGAAGAGTGGAGAAATAGCTCCAGAAAGAATGAAGAGGCTGAGCCAAAGCAAAAACATTTAGTTGTGGATGTGATTGGTGGTAAAAGTAAAGTCTGATTCTGTAAAGAACAATATTGCATAGGAACCTGGAATGTTAGGTCCATGAGTCAAAGTCAAACAGGAGATGGCAATATCTCCTGTTTGTGAATATCAACATTTTAGGAAGCATTGAACTAAAATGGACCAGAATGGGTGAATTTAATTCAGATGGCCATCGCATCTACTACTGTGGGCAAGAATCCCAGAGAAGAAATGGAGTAGCCCTCATAGTCAATGAAAGAGTCCGAAATGAGTACTTGGGTGCAATCTCAAAAAGGACAGAATGATCTCTGTTCATTTCTAGGGCAAGCTATTCAATATCACAGTAATCCATGTGCCCCAACTACTAATGCTGAAGAAGCTGAAGTTGAATGGTTCTATGAAGACCTACAAGACATTCTAGAACTAACACCCCCCAAAAATGTCCTTTTCATTATAAGGGACTGGAATGCAAAAGTAGGAAATTAAGAGATACCTGGAGTAATAGGCAAATTTGAACTTGGAGTACAAATGAAGTAGGGCCAAGGCTACCAGAGTTTTGCCAAGAGAATGCACTGATCATAGCAAACACCTTCCAGCAAAAACACAAGAGAAGACTCTACACATGGACATCACCAGATAGCCAATACTGAGATCAGATTAATTATATTCTTTTCAGCCAAAGATGGAGAAGCTCTATACAGTCAGCAACAACAAGTCTGGGAGCTGACTGCGGCTCAGATCATGAACTCCTTATTGCCAAAGTAGGAAAAACCACTAGACCATTCAGGTGTCACCTAAATCAAGTCTCTTATAAGTGGAAGTGACAGTGGAAGTGACAAATAGATTCAAGGGATTATATCTGATAGAGTGCCTGATGAACTATAGATGGAGGTTCATGACATTGTGCAGGAGGCAGTGATCAAGACCATCCCCAAGAAAAATAAATGCAAAAAGGCAAAAGGATTGTCTGAGGAGGCCTTACAAATAGCTGAGCAAAGAATAGAAGCTAAAGGCAAAGGAGAAAAGGAAACATATATCCATCTGAATGCAGAGTTCCAAAGAACAGCAAGGAGAGATAAGAAAGCCTTCCTAAATGATTAATGCAAAGAAATAGAGGGAAAAAATAGAATTGGAAAGATTGGAGATCTCTAAAGAAAATTAGAGATACGAAGGGAATATTTCATGCAAAGATGAGCTCAATAAAGGACAGAAATGGTATGGACCTAACAGAAGCAGAAGATATTAAGAAGAGGTCGCAAGAATATACAGAGGAACTATACAGACAAGATCTTTATGAGCCAGATAACCACAATGGTGTGATCACTGACCTAGAGCCAGACATCCTGGAATGTGAAGTCAAATGGGCCTTAGGAAGCATCACTACGAACAAAGCTAGTGGAGGTGATGGAATTCCAATTGAGCTATTTCAAATCCTGAAAGATGATGCTGTGAAAGTGCTGCAATCAATATGCCAGCACATTTGGAACACTCAGCAGTGGCCACAGGACTGGAAAAGGTCAGTTTTCATTCTAATCCTAAAGAAAGGCAATGCCAAAGAATATTCAAACTGCTGCTCAATTGCACTCATCTCACATGCCTGCAAAATAATGCTTAAAATTCTCCAAGCTAGGCTTCAACCATACGTGAGTTGAGAACTTCCAGATGTTCAAGCTGGATTTAGTAAAGGCAGAGGAACCAGAGATCAAATTGCCAACATCCATTGGATCATAGAAAGAGCAAGAGAATTCCAGAAATACATCATTTCTGCTTTACTGACTACGCTAAAGGCTTTGACTGTGTGGATCACAACAAACTGTGGAAAATTCTTCAAGAGATGGAAATACCAGATCACCTTATCTACCTCCTGAGAAACCTGGATGCAGGTCAAGAAGCAATAGTTATAACTGGACATGGAACAACAGACTGGTTCCAAATTGGGAGAGAAGTACTTCAAGGCTGCATATTGTCACCATGCTTATTTAACATATGCAGAGTACATCATGTGAAATTCTGGGTTGGATGAAGCACAAGCTGGAATCAAAATTTCTGGGAAAAATATCAATAACCTCAGATATGCAGATAACAGCACCCTTATGGCAGAGAGTGAAGAAGAACTAAAGAGCCTCTTGATGAAAGTGAAAGAGGAGAGTGAAAAAGTTGGCTTAAAACTCAACATTCAGAAAACTAGGATCATGGCATCCAGTCCTATCTCTTCATGGCAAGTAGATGGGAAAACAATGAAAACAGTGAGAGACTTTACTTTTTTGGGGTCCCAGATCACTGCAGATGATGACTGCAGCCATGAAATTAAAAGGTTCTTGCTCCCTGTAAGAAAAGCTATGACAAACAGAGCTTATGAAAAAGCCGAGACGTTACTTTGCAACAAAGATCCATCTAGTCAAGGCTAGATGGTTTTTCCAGTAGTCATGAATGGATGTGTGAGTTGGACTATAATGAAAGCTGAGTGCCAAAGAATTGATGCTTTTGAACTGTGGTGTTGGAGAAGACTTTTGAGAGTCCCTTGGACTGCAAGGATATAAAAAACCAGTCAATCCTAAAGGAAATCAGTCTTGAATATTTATTGGAAGAACTGATGCTGAAGCTGAAACTCCAATACTTTGGCCACCTGATGTGAAGAACTGACTCAGTGGAAAAGACCCTGAGGCTGGGAGGGATTGGGGGCAGGAGGAGAAGGGGACGACAGAGGATGAGATGGTTGGATGGCATCACTGACTCAATGGACATGAGTTTGAGTAAACTCTGGGAGTTGGTGATGCCAGGAAAGCCTGGCATGCTGCAATCCATGCGGTCACAAAGATTCAGACACAACTGAGCAACTGAACTGAATTGTGTGTGTGTGTGTGTTGTGTGCTAAGCTGCCTCAGTTGTGTCCAATGCTATGCAACCCTATGGACCACCAGAGAGTCCACCAGGCTCCTCTCTCCCTCGAATTCTCCAGTCAAGAATACTGGAGTGGGTAGTCATTCCCTCTCCAACCTTCTCGACGCAGGGATTGAACCCGTGTCTCTTATGTTTCTTGCATTGACAGACAGGTTCTTTATCACTAGCTCTACCTGGGAAGCCCATAGGTGTGTATATATATGTTTAACTGCAGAACATTCAGAACTGTAAATTCAGATTTTAATTGAATGGAAACCTAAAAAGACTCCTTTAGCTGAAAGTGTTATATATTGGTCTAAAACACTTAAACATGCCCTAGGAGATATATGTCATTCCTTCTTATAGCATCCTTCAGTCTGATTTTAAGGAAAAACAATTAAAAATGGCTCAGTAAGCTCTGAAAGAATTCCATTTTATGAATGATTGCACCACTAAATAAGAAACCATTGCCTGTGAAATAGTCTAATTGAGTTTCTGATGCCATAGATTAGCTTTATTATTTTTCAAAAGACAACTACATTTAAGATAAACTGAAGCTTTAAAATGGTTATTAAGCTACCAAATATTTTTGCTTTTTTGTATAGTGAACATAAAATATTTGGAAAACTAATAAAATGGTTGGGAACTCAGTCTAATAAGAAAATACATTAAATATTTTAAATGATAGATTCAGATCAGATCAGTTGCTCAGTTGTGTCCGACTCTTTGCGACCCCATGAATAGCAGCGTGCCAGGCCTCCCTGTCCATCACCAGCTCCCGGAGGTCACTGAGACTCACATCCATCGAGTCAGTGATGCCATCCAGCCATCTCATCCTCTGTCATCCCCTTCTCCTTTTGCCCTCAATCCCTCCCAGCATCAGAGTCTTCTCCAATGAGTCAACTCTTCACATGAGGTGGCCAAAGTACTGGAGTTTAAGCTTTAGCATCATTCCTTCCAAAGAAATCCTAGGGCTGATCTCCTTCAGATTCTTAAATCACTTGTATTATGACAGACTGGAAACCTTATCCCTAACCCTTTTCAGTATTTCAATAGAACCTACTTTAAAAATTATATTGGTGCACTGGGATGACTCAGAGGGATAGTACGGGGAGGGAGGAGGGTTCAGGATGGGGAACTCGTGTATATCTTTGGTGGATTCATGTTGATATATGGCAAAACCAGTACAATATTGTAAAGTTAAAAAAATTATTATTGGTTTACTTCCACTGCTATCATGCTTCTGATTTTATTCTTGGCTACTATGAGGCATAAAAGATACGAATTTCTTAAAGTATCAATTCTCAAACTTTTAAAGAAATTTGTTAGCACTTTCCAATGGAAATTGAACTCATTGATAACAGGGAATCCGTGATGAACAAAATGGTACAAAAGTTCATACACAATGGTTTTATTAAAGAGTTTGTCCTTTGGTAGGATTTGTGGTATATAAAATCAAAGTATTTGGAATTACAGATTATTCTCTTGTTGTGACAAGGAAAGCACTTTCTTTTTTAGATTAGTTTTCAGTTCAAAAGAAAGACCCTCATCTCTTCCTAGCAGGTTGTAGGCTGTGATTTTTCAAGTCACTAATTTAAAGGAACAGAAACAATTCCAGTGTCAGACTTGCTCAGGACTGAAAAAAAGGATAGCAGGACTGAGATAGGAAGGCATGCTTCTGTTCCAGGGGGACTGTGGCAGTTTGGGGAACATGACTGGAAAGCCGAGGATATAAGACTGCAAGTGAGTACATTATTAAATGGTCTTTAAACATTGATGACCAAGAATGGTTTCCCTTCTATCCTGTGCTGATTTATTTCTGCATGTGGGTTTGGGGAAGAAGGGGGAGGCACTGAGCAGAGGAAGGTGAAAGAGATGAGGAATCTCCAGGGAGACAATCAGATCATTTGTCAATAGTAATTTTATCTTCTCTTTTTAAAATTATCATTTATATCTTTAATTTTTTAACTTATTTCAGAGGTAAATAACAGCAGAGTAAGCATTTTCCTTTAATCCCTGATTGGGAAATTCCTCTGAGTTTTCACCATAAAGTGAAGAAACAATTGCTTTTGCTTTAAGGTAAATATTCTGTATCAAATGATAGAATTATTGTTTATGCATCATATTTTAACTTATTGGATGCTTATATTGTAGGCACTCTGCTAGGTGCTTGAAATAGCCTTTGGGGTCCAGTTTACTAATAGTTTTTATTTTATTTATTTATTTTTTTTCAGGGGAAAATGGACAAAGGAAAGGACCAATGAGGGTGGGAGGGAAATGGGAAGAAAGAAGGGGAGTGATGGTGGGGAGGAGTATATGTAATTTCTTAACCAATGGCTTTCTGTTTTTAATCACAAAGAACACTTAAAAAAATCATGTTGAATTTATCCTATATTAGGAGGTTGGTTCTCGAAATGAAAAGTTCAGGAAACAAAAAGTCCAGTGTGGGTGTCCTCATCTTTAGGCACATCTTGGTATTTTGTATTGGTAGGTCTATCTTTACCACAATATATTATTTAGGACAGGATCACATTTGTCACCTCTTCCTCCCTACTACCCAAAGTGGTACCAAACCCATAAAATAGTCAATAAACCTTTACAGAGTGAACAAATAAGTCTTTTTTTTTTTTTTTTAACTCTCCTGAGTGAACTGAATTTTTTGAGGCTTATAAGTAAATATGTTTTGCTCTTTACTTTGTCTATTACAGCCAGATTATATGAGTGGGGTATTAAAGTCTCCCACTATTATTGTATTGCTGCATATTTCTTCTATCATATTAATTAATGTTTGTCTTAGATATATCAATGCTCCAATATTGGGTGCATATATATTTATAATTGTTATAACTTCTTTTTGGATTGTTCCTTTAAGTCGTTATGTGTAACCTTCATTGTCTCCTTTTCAAGATCTTTAAAGTCAATTTTATCTGATATAAGTATTGCTACTCCTGTTTTCTTATGGTCCATATTTGCATAGAAAATCTTTTTCCAGGCCTTCATTTTCAGTCAGTATATATCCCGTATTTTAAGGTGGTTGTCTTGTAGACAACATATATAGGGGTCTAGTTTTTGTATCCATTTGACCCATTTTAGTCTTTTGGTTGTCTCTTGTAGACAAGGTATGTAGGGGTCTTGTTTTTGTATCGATTCGGCCAGTCTTTGTCTGTTGATTAGGGCATTCAGCCCATAAACGTTTAAAGCAATTATTGATAAATAAGATTTACTTTATTGTTTTGGGTTCGAATTTATACTCCCTTTTAGTGATTCCTGTCTAGAGAATGTCCTTTAGTTTTTGTTGGAGAAATGGTTTAGTGGTGCAAAATTCTCTCAACTTTTGCTTATCTGTGAAGCTTTTGATTTCTCCTTCATATTTGAATGAGATCCTTGCTGGATACAATAATCTAGGCTGTAAGTTATTTTCTTTCATCACTTTAATTACATCTTGCCATTCCCTCCTGGCTTGGAGAGTTTCTATTGAAAGATCAGCTGTTATCCTTATGGCAATTCCCTTGTGAGTTATTTGATGTTTTTCCCTTGCTGCTTTTATATTTGTTCTTTATATTTAATCTTTGTTAATTTGATTAATATGTGTCTTGGGGTGTTTCGCCTTGGGTTTATCCTGTTAGGGACTCTCTGGATTTCTTGAACTTGAGTGGTAATTTCCTTCTCCATTTTAGGGAAGTTTTCAACTATTATCTCCTCAAGTATTTCCTCATGATCTTTCTTTTTATCTTCTTCTTCTGGAACTCCTATGATTCGAATGTTGTAGCGTTTGATGTTATCCTGGAGGTTTCTGATATTGTCCTCATTTCTTTTGATACGTTTTTCTTTTTTCTCATCTGATTCATTTATTTCTAGGATTCTATCTTCTAATTCACTAATCCTATCTTCTGCCTCATGGTCAACAAAAGAGTCCGAAATGCAGTACTTGGATGCAATCTCAAAAACGACAGAATGTTCTCCGTTCGTTTCCAAGGCAAACCATTCAATGTCACAGTAATCCAAGTCTATGCCCCAACCAGTAATGCTGAAGAAGCTGAAGTTGAACGGTTCTATGAAGACCTACAAGACCTTTTAGAAGTAATACCCAAAAAAGATGTCCTTTTAATTATAGGGGACTGGAATGCAAAAGTAGGAAGTCAAGAAACACCTGGAGTAATAGGCAAATTTGGCCTTGGAACACGGAATGAAGCAGGGCAAAGACTAACAGAGTTTTGCCAAGAAAATGCACTGCTCATAGCAAATACCCTCTTCCAACAACACAAGAGAAGACTCTATACATGGACATCACCAGATGGTCAACACCGAAATCAGATTGATTATATTCTTTGCAGCCAAAGATGGAGAAGCTCTATACAATCAGCAAAAACAAGACCAGGAGCTGACTGTGGCTCAGACCATGAACTCCTTATTGCCAAATTCAGACTGAAATTGAAGAAAGTAGGGAAAACCACTAGACCATTCAGGTATGACCTAAATCAAATCCCTTATGATTATACAGTGGAAGTGAGAAATAGATTTAAGGGCCTAGATCTGATAGAGTGCCTGATGAACTATGGAATGAGGTTCGTGACATTGTACAGGAGACAGGGATCAAGACCATCCCCATGGAAAAGAAATGCAAAAAAGCAAAATGGCTGTCTGGGGAGGCCTTACAAATAGCTGTGAAAAGAAGAGAAGCGAAAAGCAAAGGAGAAAAGGAAAGATATAAACATCTAAATGCAGAGTTCCAAAGAATAGCAAGAAGAGATAAGAAAGCCTTCTTCAGTGATCAATGCAAAGAAATAGAGGAAAACAACAGAATGGGAAACACTAGGGATCTCTTCAAGAAAATCAGAGATACCAAAGGAACATTTCATGCAAAGATGGGCACGATAAAGGACATAGATGGTATGGACCTAGCAGAAGCAGAAGATATTAAGAAGAGGTGGCAAGAAAACACAGAAGAACTGTACAAAAAAGAGTTTCAAGACCCAGATAATCATGATGATGTGATCACTGACCTAGAGCCAGACATCTTGGAATGTGAAGTCAAATGGGCCTTAGAAAGCATCACTACGAACAAAGCTAGTGGAGGTGATGGAATTCCAGTGGAGCTATTCCAAGTCCTGAAAGATGATGCTGTGAAAGTGCTGCACCCAATATGCCAGCAAATTTGGAAAACTCAGCAGTGGCCACAAGATTGGAAAAGGTCAGTTCATCCCAATTCCAAAGAAAGGCAATGCCAAAGAATGCTCAAACGACCGCACAATTGCACTCATCTCACACGCTAGTAAAGTAATGCTCAAAATTCTCCAAGCCAGGTTTCAGCAATATGTGAACCGTGAACTTCCTGATGTTCAAGCAGGTTTTAGAAAAGGCAGAGGAACCAGAGATCAAATTGCCAACATCCGCTGGATCATGGAAAAAGCAAGAGAGTTCCAGAAAAACATCTATTTCTGCTTTATTGACTATGCCAAAGCCTTTGACTGTGTAGATCACAATAAACTATGGAAAATTCTGAAAGAGATGGGAATACCAGACCACCTGATCTGCCTCTTAAGAAATCTGTATGCAGGTCAGGAAGCAACAGTTAGAACTGGACATGGAACAACAGACTGGTTCCAAATAGGAAAAGGAGTACGTCAAGGCTGCATATTGTCACCATGTTTATTTAACTTATATGCAGAGTACATCATGAGAAATGCTGGACTGGAAGAAACACAAGTTGGAATCAAGATTGCTGGGAGAAATATCAATAGCCTCAAATATGCAGATGACACCACTCTTATGGCAGAAAGTGAAGAGGGGCTAAAAAGCCTCTTGATGAAAGTGAAAGTGGAGAGCGAAAAGGTTGGCTTAAAGCTCAACATTCAGAAAACGAAGATCATGGCATCTGGTCCCATTACTACATTGGAAATAGATGGAGAAACAGTGGAAACAGTGTCAGACTTTGTTTTTCTGGGCTCCAAAATCACTGCAGATGGTGACTGCAGTCATGAAATTAAAAGACGCTTGCTCCTTGGAAGGAAAGTTATGACCAACCTAGATAGCATATTCAAAAGCAGAGACATTACTTTACCAACAAAGGTTCACCTAGTCAAGGCTATGGTCTTTCCTGTAGTCATGTATGGATGTGAGAGCTGGACTGTGAAGAAGGCTGAGCACCGAAGAATTGATGCTTTTGAACTGTGGTGTTGGAGAAGACTCTTGAGAGTCCCTTGGACTGCAAGAAGATCCAACCAGTCCATTCTGAAGGAGATCAATCCTGGAATTTCTTTAGAAGGAATAATGCTAAAGCTGAAACTCCAGTACTTTGGCCACCTCATGCGAAGAGTTGACTCATTGGAGAAGACTCTGATGCTGGGAGGGATTGAGGGCAGGAGAAGAAGGAGACGACAGAGTATGAGATGGCTGGATGGCATCACTGACTCGATGGGTATGAGTCTGGGTGACCTCCGGGAGCTGGTGATGGACAGGGAGGCCTGGCGTGCTGCGGTTCATGGGGTCGCAAAGAGTCGGTCATGACTGAGTGACTAATCTGATCTGATCTGATCTTCTGCCTCTGTTATTCTACTATTTGTTGCCTCCAGGGTGTTTTGGATCTCATTTATTGATTTATTGATCTCATTATTCATTGTGTTGACTCTTTTTTATTTCTTCTAGGTCCTTGTTAAACCTTTCTTGCATCTTCTCAATCCTTGTCTCCAGACTCTTTAACTGTGATTCCATTTTGATTTCGAGATTTTGAATTAATTTTGCTATCATTATTCGGAATTCTTTATCAGGTAGATTCCCTATCTCTTCCTCTTTGGTTTGGTTTGGTGGGCATCTATCCTGTTCTTTTAGCTGCTGGGTATTCTTTTGTCTCTTCATTTTGTTAAAATTGCCAAGTTTAGAGTGTCCTTACTATATTCTGGTAGTTTGTTGAATTCTCTTTATTGAGGCGATTTACAGGTCTTTTCAATATCTGATCTCTGCCTTGTTACAGAGGGGGCGGAGATGAACACCCAAATCTAAACCGGCCAGGTTCAGGCACTCAGATAATCCTCAGAAGCACAGACTTGGTTGAGTCTGTGTTTTATGCCCTTCCCAGATCGGAGTAGCGCAGGTGATGAAATGTTCAGCGAGCGCAGCTGCTGCGATATCGCCTCTCCGCCGCTCAGTTTTCTGGGTATACAAACAGCGCACTTTCTCAGGCAGATGTTGACCATCCAGAGCCCCAAGAAGCGTGAGTCAGCACAGAAACCTACTCACAGTTCCGTTAGACAGTGTCTCTCTAGGGCTGTAATTGCCCGCCTCCGGCCCTGGCTGCCTGTCACTGGAGTGGGACGGCCTGCAGCCGGCCAACTCTGTGCAGCCCTTTGTTCCGTAGGTAGTCCTGGTGGTGTCTTAAGTTAGGGCTGGCTTTTGATGTAGTAGATAACTGACAGTCTGGTTATTTCACTCAGATAGCGCCCGAGATAGCCAGGCCAAATGCTTTCTCAAAGCAATGCAGGCCTCGCTGCTCCTCCTAGCCCAGCCCCCGCTTGCCAATAGCAAATGCTGGTGTCCGCGCCACTTCTCCGCAAAAGGAGTTACCGCAGGGCTCGTTTTCTCGTTTTGAAGACAATGAGTTGTCTTTCTAAGTGCCTGATGTCCTCTGCCGGGATTCAGAAGTAGTTTTATCGAATTTATTCAGCATTCAAATGTTCTTTTAATGGATTTGTGGAGGAGAAAGTATTCTCCCCGTCTTACTCGTCCACCATCTTAGCTCCTCCCCCCAGTTTACTAATAGTTTTTAATGTACATGTTTTTAATACCATCAATGAATGCTTTTTTATTAAATATCTTTACTTGTTTCAAAAGATTTAAAGCTTTATTTCAAGTTCTAGTATGTCATAACTTACATGAATGTATCTCATATTAGAAGTAATTAAAAGTGATGTATATAGATGCAAATATACATAAGTAATGTACAATTCCCACACAGAGAATATAGCTAATAACACTATCACAGCTTTGCATAGTGATGAATGATAACTGGTCTTATGGTAGTCTTTTTATGGTGATCATTTATCCTTATCCTTTTTTCATAATGTATAATTATTGAATCACTGTGTTATACATCTGAAACTAATATAATAGTGTATGTTCATTACAACTTAATTTAAAAGATACTAAAATATATCTCATATTAAACACTCTAACAACAGACTAGTTCCAAATCAGGAAAGGAGTACGTCAAGGCTATATATTGTCACCCTTCTTATTTAACTTCTATGCAGAGTACATCATGAGAAACTCTGGGCTGAAGAAACACAAGCCGGAATCAAGATTGCTGGGAGAAATATCAATAACCTCAGATATGCAGATGACACCACTCTTATGGCAAAAAATTAAGAAAAACTAAAGAGCCTCTTGATGAAAGTGAAAGAGGAGACTGAAAAAGCTGGCTTAAAGCTCAACATTGAGAAAACAAAAATCATGGCATCCGGTCCCATCACTTCATGGGAAATAGATAGGGAAACAGTGGAAACAGTGTCAGACTTTATTTTGCAGGGCTCCAAAATCACTGCAGATGGTGATTGAAGCCATGAAATTAAAAGACGCTTACTCCTTGGAAGGAAAGTTATGACCAACCTAGATAGCATATTGAAAAGCAGAGATATTACTTTGCCAACAAAGGTCCGTCAAGTCAAGGCTATGGTTTTTCCTGTGGTCATGTATGGGTGTGAGAGTTGGACTGTGAAGAAAGCTGAGTGCTGAAGAATTGATGCTTTTGAACTGTGGTGTTGGAGAAGACTCTTGAGAGTCCCTTGGACTGCAAGGAGACCCAACCAGTCCATTTTAAAGATCAGTCCTGGGTGTTCATTGGAAAGACTGATGCTGAAGCTGAAACTCAAATACTTTGGCCACCTGATGCCAAGAACTGACTTATTTGAAAAGACCCTGATTCTGGGAAAGGTTGAAGACAAGAGGAGACGGGGACAACAGAGGGTGAGATGGTTGGATGGCATTACTTTCGCAATGGACATAAGTTTGAGCAGGCTCTGGGAGTTGGTTAAGGACAGGGAAGCATGGCATGCTGCAGTCCATGGGGTTGCAAAATCAGATACGACTGAGTGATGGAACTGAACTGAACAGAAACACTCTAACATTTTTGCAATAAATTGATTTGACTAGTTTTTAAAAAACTTTGTCCTAGATTTGGCTTGATATATTTTTATTTCAGCTTGATGAATTTTGTGAATTATTGAACTGTAAGTATGGAACTGTTATTTTATTTTTATTGAAATATAATTGACATATAACATTATGTTCATTTCAGATGTACAACATAATGGTTTGCAAAATGATGACCACTGTCAGTCTAGTTAGCTTCTATCTCCACACAGTTACAAATTTTTCTTTTATGATTAGAACCTTTAAGATCTACTCTTTTAGTAGAGTAGTCTACTACTGTTTACTAGAATTTAAAATGTACAGTACATTATTAACTATAGTCACCATGCTGTACATTACATTCTCATGACTTATTTATTTTATAACTAGAAGTTGTAACTTTTGACTTCTTCACCAATTTCTCACCATGGCTTCCCTGGTGGCTCAGACACTTAAAAGTCTGCCTGCAATGTGGGCAATCCCTGGGTCAGGAAGTTCCCCTGGAGAAGGAAATGGCAACCCACTCCAGTACTCTTGCCTGGAAAATCCCACGGGTGGAGAAACCTCGTGGGCTGTAGTCCATGGGGTCACAGGGAACACAACACAGCTGAGTGACTGCCACGCACACACCCATTTCATGCACATTTCAACCCCACCTCTGGCAAGCACCAGTTTGTTCTCTGTGAATTGCATTTTTGTTTGTTTGTTTATATTATCAATATAACTGAGATAATAAGGTATTTGTCATTCTCTGACTTATTTCACTTAGCGTAATTTCCTCAAGGTACATTCATGTTGTTGCAAATGGCAGCATTTCCTTCTTTCTCATGGCCTCATAATATTTCATTGAATATATATGCCACATTTTCTTTATCCACTTTCCATTGATGGACACTTATTTCCATGTCTTGGCTTTTGTAAATAATGTTTTAGTAAACACCAACTTTATTTTAAATGATTGAACTCATATTTATAGGGGAGAGAGACATAATTTTCTTTTTCATGCAATTTTGTCAGATTTTTTTATCAGGGATTTTCTACTTTTGTATGGTTCACTGGGGAATTTTTCATCTTTCCTATGTTCTGAAGTAATTTATATGGAAAGAGCATTATCTGCTCTTTGAAGGAATAAAGAGCTTACCTATAAAACTGGGTCTAGTGTCTCTTTGTGGAGACAATATTAGAACATCATTTTAATATTTTTGTCTTGTTTGCAAGAAGGCAAAGTGGTTTTTGTTTGAGGAGGCTTTATGAATAGGGGAGGAAAGAAGAGTGGCAAAGGCAAGGGAGAAAGGGAAAGGTATACTTAACTGAATGCAGAGTTCCAGAAAATAGCAAGGAGAGGTAAGAAGGCCTTCTTAAATGAACAATGTAAAGAAATAGAGGGAAACAATAAAATGGGAAAGACTAGAGCGCTCTTCAAGAAAAGTAGAGATATCAAGGGAACATTTCATGGAAGGATGGGCACGATAAAGGACCAAAATAGTAAGAAGCTGACAGAAGCAGAAGAGATTAAGAAGAAGTGGCAAGAATATACAAAAAAAAGTCTTAATAACCTGGGTAATCATGGTGGTATAGTCACTCACCTAGAGCCAGACATCCTGGAGTGTAAAGTCAAGTGGGCCTTAGGAAGTATAACTATGAACAAAGCTAGTGGGCAGGAGGAGTGATGAAATTTTAGTTGAGCTATTTAACACCCTAAAAGATGAGACTGTTAAAGTGCTGCACTCAATATGCTAGCAAATTTGGAAAACTAAACAGTGGCCACAGGACTAGAAAAGGTCAGTTTTCATTCCAGTCCCAAAGAAAGGCAATGCCAGAGAATGTTCACATTACCGCATAATTGTACTCATTTCACATGCTAGCAAGGTTATGCTCAAAATCCATCAAGTTAGGCTTCAGCAGTATGTGAACTGAAAACTTTCCAGCACAAGGTGGATTTTGAAGAGGCAGAGAAGCAAGAGATCAAATTGCCAGCATTTGTTGAATCATGGAGAAAGCAAGGGAGTTCTGCTTCTGCTTCATTGATTACGCTAAAGCCTTTGACTGCATGGATCACAACAAACTGTAAAAAATTATTAAAGAGATGGGAGTACTAGACCACCTTACCTGTCTCCTGAGAAACCTGTATGTAGGTCAAGAAGCAACAGTTAAAACCAGGCATGGAACAACTGACTGGTTCAAAATTGGGAAAGAAGTACATCAAGTCTATATATTGTTATCTTGCTTATTTAACTTAACATGCAGAGTACATCATACAAACTGCTGGGCTGGATGAAGCACATGCAGGAATCAAGATTGTCTGGGAAAGTATCAACAACCTCAGATGTGAAGATGATACTACTCAAATGGCAAAAAGCAAAGAGGAACTAAAGAGCCTCTTGAGAAGGGAGAAAGAGGGGAGTGAAAAAGTGGCTTGAAATTCAGTGTGTAAAAAACTAAGATCATGGATGGGGAACACGTGTATACTGGTGGCAGATCCATCTTGATGTATAGTAAAAGCAATACAATATTGTAAAGTTAAGCAAAATAAAAAAAATATGAAAAAAAAAAAAAAAAAAACTAAGATCATGGCATCTGGTCCCATCACCTCATGGCAAATAGAAGGGGAAACAATGGAAGCAGCAACAGATTTTCTTTTCTTGGGCTCCCAAATCTCTGAGGATGGTGACTGCAGACTTGAAGTTAAAGGATGCTTGCTCCTTGGAAGAAAAGCTAAGACAGACCTAGACAATGTATTAAAAAGCAGAGACATCATTTTGCTGACAAAGGTCTATCTAGTCAAACATACAGTTTTTCCAGTAGTCATGTACAGATGTGAGAGTTGGACCATAAAGAAGGTTGTGTACCGAAGAATCGATGCTTTCAAGTTGTGGTGCTGGAGAAGATTCTTGCGCATCCCTTGAACAGCAAGGAAATCAAACCAGTCAATCCTAAAGGAAATCAACCCTGAATATTCATTGAAGGACTGATGCTGAAGCCCCCATACTTCGGCCACCTGAAGTCAATAGCCAACTCATTGGAAAAGACCCTGGTGATGGGAAAGATTGAAGGTGAAAGGAGAAGGGGGCAACAGAAGATGAGATGGTTGGATACTGTCACCGACTCAGTGGACATTTATTTGAGCAAACTCTGGGAGACAGTGAAGGACAGAAGAGCCTGGCATGCTGCAGTCCATGGGGCTGCAATGAATTGGACACAACTTAGCAAATGAACAACAACAATAACATTATTACTGATACATCTTCTTGAAACAATTTTGGCAATTTCTGTTTTTCTAGAAAATTATTCTGTTCAATGAAAAATTTCAAATTTTTATTCTGCATTTGGCCAGAGACAGAGAAGAGGGAATTTTTAGAGTAAAAATGATAAGCCTGACTTAGAATTTGAATATATTGCTTTTACCAGTTGAGTTAAATATTCTATGAGACTTTCTTTAAATTTAATACTCAATAAATTATTATCACTTCTGATTTATGAAAATTTGTAAAAATTTTTGTACTACAATATATATCATACTGTTGTGCAACTTGGCTTCCCTTCCTTCTCTTACTACATCAAGGGAATCTTTCTTTGACAGTCCATGTACAGCATGATTTCTCAAACTTGGCAATATGAACATTTGGGGCTTGATAATTCTTTGTTGCAGGAGGCTATTTGGTGATTATAGGATGTTTATTTGCATCTCTCTCTTCTACCTACTAGATGTCTGTAGCCCACTGATTCAATGAACATGAGTTTGAGCAAGCTCTGGGAGATGGTGAAGGACAGGGAAGCCTGGCGTGCTGAAGTCCATGGAGTTGCAAAGAGTCAGAAATGACTGAGTGACTGAACTGAACGATTCTGTAATTAGTTAATACTTACTGATGAAGCTTAATTTCTTTTTAGTTTTCTACTGTTACAAATATGTCAATATCCTTTCACTATTTTGTAAGTATCTTTATGGGATAAATCCTAGTACTGGAATTTTGCACACAATTTTCACCTTAATATTGCCAAATACCACCCAGAGAGGTTATTCCAATAACACTGTTATCAACCAAGTATTACATTGTTTTTTCCCTTATACTCTCTATGAAATAAATCATTAATCTTTCCAATTTAAATTAATTTTACTGCTTTAATTTGCATTTCTTTGCTTAATGTACATTGATCAAACTTCTGCATCATTTCCTGTAACATATCTGTTGTGTTTTTTGCCCCTTTTTATATTAGATTATTAAGCCATTTATTTTTTATTTATAGTAAAGCTTTATGGAATGCAAAAGTAGGAAATCAAGAAACACCTGGAGTAACAGGCAAATTTGGCCTTGGAATACAGAATGAAGCAGGGCAAAGACTAACAGAGTTTTGCCAAGAAAATGCACTGCTCATAGCAAATACCCTCTTCCAACAACACAAGAGAAGACTCTATACATGGACATCACCAGATGGTCAACACCGAAATCAGATCGATTATATTCTTTGCAGCCAAAGATGGAGAAGCTCTATACAATCAGCAAAAACAAGACCAGGAGCTGACTGTGGCTCGGACCATGAACTCCTTATTGCCAAATTCAGACTGAAATTGAAGAAAGTAGGGAAAACCACTAGACCATTCAGGTATGACCTAAATCAAATCCCTTATGATTATACAGTGGAAGTGAGAAATAGATTTAAGGGCCTAGATCTGATAGATAGACTGCCTGATGAACTATGGAATGAGGTTCGTGACATTGTACAGGAGACAGGGATCAAGACTATCCCCATGGAAAAGAAATGCAAAAAAGCAAAATGGCTGTCTGGGGAGGCCTTGCAAATAGCTGTGAAAAGAAGAGAAGCGAAAAGCAAAGGAGAAAAGGAAAGATATAAACATCTAAATGCAGAGTTCCAAAGAATAGCAAGAAGAGATAAGAAAGCCTTCTTCAGTGATCAATGCAAAGAAATAGAGGAAAACAACAGACTGGGAAAGACTAAGGATCTCTTCAAGAAAATCAGAGATACCAAAGGAACATTTCATGCAAAAATGGGCTCGATAAAGGACAGAAATGGTATGGACCTAGCAGAAGCAGAAGATATTAAGAAGAGGTGGCAGGAATACACAGAAGAACTGTACAAAAAAGAGCTTCACGACCCAGATACTCATGATGGTGTGATCACTGCCCTAGAGCCAGACATCCTGGAATGTGAAGTCAAGTGGGCCTTAGAAAGCATCACTACGAGCAAAGCTAGTGGAGGTGATGGAATTCCAGTGGAGCTATTCCAAATCCTGAAAGATGATGCTGTGAAAGTGCTGCACCCAATATGCCAGCAAATTTGGAAAACTCAGCAGTGGCCACAAGATTGGAAAAGGTCAGTTTTCATCCCAATCCCAAACAAAGGCAATTCCAAAGAGTGCTCAAACGACCGCACAATTGCACTCATCTCACACACTAGTAAAGTAATGCTCAAAATTCTGCAAGCCAGGCTTCAGCAATATGTGAACCATGAACTTCCAGATGTTCAAGCTGGTTTTAGAAAAGGCAGAGGAACCAGAGATCAAATTGCCAACATCCGCTGGATCATAGAAAAAGCAAGAGAGTTCCAGAAAAACATCTATTTCTGCTTTATTGACTATGCCAAAGCCTTTGACTGTGTGGATCACAATAAACTGTGGAATATTCTGAAAGAGATGGGAATACCAGACCACCTGATCTGCCTCTTGAGAAATTTGTATGCAGGTCAGGAAGCAACAGTTAGAACTGGTCATGGAACAACAGACTGGTTCCAAATAGGAAAAGGAGTACGTCAAGGCTGCATATTGTCACCATGTTTATTTAACTTATATGCAGAGTACATCATGAGAAATTCTGGACTGGAAGAAACACAAGCTGGAATCAAGATTGCCGGGAGAAATATCAATAACCTCAGATATGCAGATGACACCACCCTTATGGCAGAAAGTGAAGAGGAACTAAAAAGCCTCTTGATGAAAGTGAAAGTGGAGAGTGAAAAGGTTGGCTTAAAGCTCAACATTCAGAAAACGAAGATCATGGCATCTGGCCTCATCACTACATGGGAAATAGATGGAGAAATAGTGGAAACAGTGTCAGACTTTGTTTTTCTTGGCTCCAAAATCACTGCAGATGGTGACTGCAGCCATGAAATTAAAAGACGCTTGCTCCTTGGAAGGAAAGTTATGACCAACCTAGATAGCATATTCAAAAGCAGAGACATCACTTTCCCAACAAAGGTTCGCCTAGTCAAGGCTATGGTCTTTCCTGTGGTCATGTATGGATGTAAGAGCTGGACTGTGAAGAAAGCTGAGCGCCGAAGAATTGATGCTTTTGAACTGTGGTGTTGGAGAAGACTCTTGAGAGTCCCTTGGACTGCAAGGAGATCCAACCAGTCCATTCTGAAGGGAGATCAGCCCTGGGATTTCTTTGGAAGGAATGATGCTAAAGCTGAAACTCCAGTATTTTGGCCACCTCATGAGAAGAGTTGACTCATTGGAGAAGACTCTGATGCTGGGAGGGATTGTGGGCAGGAGGAGAAGGGGATGACAGAGGATGAGATGGCTGGATGGCATCACTGACTCGATGGATGTGAGTCTGAGTGACCTCCGGAAGTTGGTGATGGACAGGGAGGCCTGGCGTGCTGCGGTTCCTGGGGTCACAAAGAGTCGGACACGACTGAGCGACTGATCTGATCTGATCTGAAAGCTTTATATGAGTGTTAATATGCTCATTTGTTGAATTTTCCTTCAGTTCATTGTCTTTTATTCTTATCAAATTTAATTTTGCATAAATAATTTTGGTTTTTGTGTAATCAAATTGATGTCAGTCTTTAATTACTTCCATGCCATGTTAGGAAAAAGTATCCATACCCTGCTACTGCTGCTGCTAAGTCACTTCAGTCGTGTCCGACTCTGTGTGACCCCATGGACGGCAGCCCACCAGGCTCCCCAAGATGATTAAAATATTTACACTTTTTCTTCTAGCACATTTATTCTCCTATTATTTATATTTAAATTTTTGATCCCTCTGGAATTTGTGCTACAAACTGTTATATAAAATAAACTTATTTGTTTCCACAAGTGGTTACTCCATTTTTTTCATAGTATTTATTTACTAGTTTGTCCTTTTCTTTCTATTTAAAATATTACCTTTATTATTTACTTAATTCTCAAATAGCTATTCAGTCAGTTCAGTTCAGTCACTCAGTTGTGTCCAACTCTTTGCGACCCCATGGACTGCAGCACACCAGGCTTCCCTGTCCATCACCAACTCCCAGAGTTTACTCAAACTCATGTCGATTGCATCAGTGATGCCATCCAACCATCTCATCCTCTGTCATCACCTTTGCCTCCTACTTTCAGTCTTTCCCAGCATCAGGGTCTTTTCCAAAGAGTCAGTTCTTTGCATCAGGTGACCAAAGAATTAGAGCTTCAGCTTCAGCATCAGTCCTTCCAATGAATAGTCAGGACTGATTTCCTTTAGGCTGGTTTGATCTCCTTGCAGTCCAAGAGACTCTCAAGAGTCTTCTCCAACACCACAGTTCAAAATCATCAATTCTTTGGTGCTCAGCCTTCTTTATGGTCCAACTCTTATATACATACATGACTTCTGGAAAAACCATAGCTTTGACTAGACAGACCTTTGTTGGCAAAATAATGTCTCTGCTTTTTAATATGCTGTCTAGGTTGGTCACAGCTTTCCTTCCAAGGAGTAAGTGTCTTTTAATTTCATGGCTGCAGTCACCATCTGCAGTGATTTGGAAACCACCCCCCCCCCCCCCCGAAATAGTCTCTCACTGTTTCCCCATCTATTTGCCATGAAGTGATAGGACCAGACGCCATGATTTAGTTTTTTGAATGTTGAGTTTTAGGCCAGCTTTTTCACTCTCCTCTTTCACTTTCATCAAGAGGCTCTTTAGTTCTTCTTTGCTTTCTGCCATAAGGGTGCTGTCATTTGCATATCTGAGGTTATTTATTATCTTCCACTTATTTGTCTGTTTCAAATACCATACTGTTTTAATTCCTGAATCTTTAGAGTAAAATTTGGAATTTGGCAGAAAATTTGTCTTTTGCTTTTTTCCCCTAAATTGTTAGTTAAGAATATTTTTGCACATTTATTCTTCTAAGAATTTTGTGATCAATTTTTATATTCCATGAAAAATCTTGTTGGAATTTTATTTGGATTATATATATTGTATGGGGGAGAATTGAAGATTGCAGTATCCCATGCCCTTCCATTATTATGGTTTATCTCCCCATTTGTTCAGCTCTTTAAAAAAACCTTTAGTAGAATTTTTCTTCAGTAGTTTTGTTCAGTTGGTGATATCTCAGGTTACTTTCTCTAAATGACTGGTTATCTTCCGTTTTACATTTATTTTTGTGATGATTATAATTATTTGTATGCTCACCTCAAATGCTGACCCTTTGCTCGAGCATGCATGCTAGGTACCATTGTAGTTGGTTAAGTGCTGCTTCTAAGTGAGCGTCCCTCTAATGTGTGCGAAAGGCTCCCTGTACAGGTCCTGTACAGTTGGGTGTGTTTCACTCCTTGGGGAGCTGGCTTAGGCTCTAACTAGAAGTAGACTAGTCAAGCGCCCCTTCCCTTTGTTTAGACTTGGGCAGTATCAACCGTGCTCAGCATTCTGGCGTAGGGCAGGTGCTGTAGGCCGCTTCTGTATCCACTGGGCAGAGAATGGACTGTGGGATCCAGCTGTCAAAGGCAGTCCTGTACTTATCTTTAATGGTGCTTCACTGCCCATCTGGCTTCTGTTCCTGCCAATTCTGAGCCTAGAGCTTTCCTGGAAGGAATAACCTCTACTTCTGTGAAGGCTTGCCCTGTGCTTACTTTGCGTTTTGGTTTTCTCTGCTCTGGTTTATCTGTAACTATAATCTGTTGTGCTTTTTATCTTTCAGAAAGCTATCCATATTTCTGATAATAACAATTCTTACTTTCATAATTATGTTTTATCTTTATTAGTATGGATTTACTGCCTTTTAGGTGGAAATTTTGTGTGTATGTATAGTTGGGGAGGGAGAATTCAAATCAGAAATTTGAAGTTAAAAAAAAAATCTGTTTTTAATAAGCTACATTTCCTAACAGTAAAGTGATTTTAGTAGATTATGTAAGTAACTAGGCACATTTCTGGATGTTATTTTTATTTCTAATGACTTTATTAGTTCATTCTTCTGTAGTTTTGGAGTTGCTTTCTGTTAATTTAGTCATCTTGATCTATAGACTCCAGACTGTCTTCTTCTCCAAAGCAGTTTCTTCTGAAACTGCTCCTGTGTCATCGATTATGTTGCCCCTGTCTGGGGAAAAAAAAATATATATATATACACACACACATATAAATGCATGCCTATATTTTATATCTTTTATTCTCTTATTATTTTGAACTCTTTTCATATTCTGAGTTGTGGGTACACAGCAGACATTTATTGAAAAGAATATGTGTAGTAGCTACCACAGCAATTTTTCCAAGCAGCAATTCATGCAAAATCTTGACTGTTTTTCAAAATCAATAAAATCCTAAACATGTAGGTAATTGATTGCTAGGTAATTTGAAAATATCACAGTAATACTTTCTAATATCATTGTTTTATTTCTCTTTTCCATCATAGTCACTTAAAAATTATTTGTTGTTTCAATTATTCAGTCTTCTAGATTTTCTCAAAAGGATGCAAGAGGATATTTATTAAATGGTCACTCATAATGTTTTCCAGAAGAGGAAAAATAGGGCAGAGCAAACCCGTCTCTCCTTCAGTCCCACTACTGCATGAATTGCTGCCATACCAAACTGTGTATATATGAAGTATTTTACTGAAGGGTTTGACATACTCAAAGATGTACTCAAAAGGGTATTGCATGGTAGGAGAGTCTACAGTTGATGGATTAACTGGATTAAATGTTTCTTTTTGGAAAATGTGATGTATCTACTTTTAGCCTGTACTGTGTCTTCACTGCACATGGGCTTTCTCTAGCTATGGTGAGTGGGGCTACATGCTAGTTGTGGTGCATAAGCTACTACTACAGTGGCTTCTCTTGTTGCAGAGCGTGACATTCAGGGCATGTGGGCTTCAGTAGTTGGGGCACATCGTCATTGTTGCTCTGTGGCATGTGGAATCTTCCCAGATCAGGGATCTAACCCATGTCCCCTCCATTTTGCAGATGCATTATTAACTACTGAGCCACCAGAGAAATCCCCAAATGTTTCCTTTTATTGTAAAAGGGAACATATTTTTAGACTTTTGGCTTTCATATGCTCAGTGTTGCTTGCGTATTTTTACTATCACTGACCTCACTTCTTTTGTATGTGACCCTCTGCTGTAATACACAGGTTTCTCAGTTAATCAACTTTAACATCCCCGAGGAAATACTAAGCTTTTCCAAGGAAGCCTTTATGCTTTGATCTTTCCTGGCCGAGAGGAGCTTGGCCACGCCCGAGGTCAGGGGCAGCGGCCAAGAGGAGCAATCCCATGTCCAAGGAACGGTGGAAAAACATCTATTTCTGCTTTATTGACTATGCCAAAGCCTTTGACTGTATGGATCACAATAAACTGGAAAATTCTGAAAGAGATGGGAATACCAGACCACCTGACCTGCCTCTTGAGAAATCTGTATGCAGGTCAGGAAGCAGCAGTCAGAACTGGACATGGAACAACAGACTGGTTCTAAATAGGAAAAGGAGTACGTCAAGGCTGTATATTGTCACCCTGCTTATTTAATTTATATGCAGAGTACATCATGAGAAATACTGGGCTGGATGAAGCACAAGCTGGAATCAAGATTGCTGGGAGAAATATCAATAACCTCAGATATGCAGATGATACCACTCTTATGGCGGAAAGTGAAGACGAACTAAAAAGACTTGTTGAAAGAGGAGAGTGAAAAAGTTGGCTTAAAGCTCAATATTCAGAAAATGAAGATCATGGCATCTGGTCCCATGACTTCATGGGAAGTAGATGGGGAAACAGTGGAAACAGTGTCAGACTTTATTTTTGGGGGCTCCAAAATCACTGCAGATGGTGATTGCAGCCATGAAATTAAAAGACGCCTACTCCTTGGAAGGAAAGTTATGACCAATCTAGATAGCATATTCAAAACAGAGACATTACTTTGCCAACAAAGGTCCGTCTAGGCTATAGTTTTTCCAGTAGTCATGTATGGATGTGAGAGTTGGACTGTGGAGAAAGCTGAGCAGCGAAGAATTGATGCTTTTGAGCTGTGGTGTTGGAGAAGACTCTTCAGAGTCCCTTGAACTGCAAGGAGATCCAACCAGTCCATTCTGAAGGAGATCACTCCTGGGTATTCATTGGAAGGACTGATGTTAAAGCTGAAACTCCAATACTTTGGCCACCTCATGTAAAGAGTTGACTCATTGGAAAAGACTCTGATGCTTGGAGGGATTGGAGCCAGGAGACGAAGGGGACGACAGAGAATGAGATGGCTGGATGGCATCAACAACTCGATGGATATGAGTTTGAGTGAACTCCGGGAGTTGGTGATGGACAGGGAGGCCTGGTGTGCTGTGATTCATGGGGTCGCAAAGAGTCGGACACGACTGAGCAACTGAACTGAACTGAAAGAGCACAGGATGAGCATAGGTGTTCATCTCTGGGGCTTGTGACCAAGGGCTCCAGTTACAGGAGAGAGTATGTTCTCTCCTTCTGCTCAGTTGTACTTTATCCTCTCTGTTAACGAGTGTATTAGTCAAAGTCCAGTTAGGCAAATGGCATGACACCATATATTTTAACAGAATCAAAAAATCCCGGGAACTGGTATTGGAGAATTGAAGGGTGATATGGGATATTGTTGTTGTTTTTCAGTTGCTCAGTTGTATATGACTCTTTGCGACCCCATGGACTGCATAGGCTTCCCTGTCCTTCACTATCTCCTGGAGTTGTTCAAACTCATGTCGATTGAGTCGATGATGTCATCCAACCATCTCATTCTCTGTTACCACCCTTTCCTCCTGCCCTCAATCTTTCCCAGCATCAGGGTCTTCTCCAGTGAGTTGGTTCTTCAAATCAGGAGGCCGAAGTGTTGGAGCTTCAGCATTAGTCATTCCAATAAATAGGGTTGATTTCTTTAGAATTGACTGGTTTGATCTCCTTGCTGTCCATGGGATTCTCAAGAGTCTTCTCTAGCACCACAGCTTGAAAGCATCAATTCTTCAGCACTCAGCCTTTTTTATGGTCCAATTCTCACATCCATACATGAGTACTGGAAAAATCACAGCTTTGACTAGATGGACCTGTATCACCAAAGAGATGTCTTTGCTTTTTAATATGTTGTCTAGGTTTGTCATAGCTTTTCTTCCAAGCTTTTCTTTTAATTTCATGGCTTCAGTCAGTGTCCACAGTGATTTCTGAGCCCAATAAAATAAAGTCTGTCCTTATTTCCATTTTTTTCCCCATCTATTTTTCATGAAGAGATGGGACTGGATGCCATGATCTTCGTTTTTTGAATGTTGAGTTTTAAGTCAGCTTTTTCACTCTCTCTCACCTTCATCAAGAGGCTCTTTAATTCTTCTTTGCTTTCTTCCTTTAGGGTGGTGTCATCTGCATGTCTGAGGTTATTGATATTTCTCCCAGCAATCTTGATTCCAGCTTGTGCTTCATCCAGCTTGCCATATTGCATGATTTATAAATTCAATAAGCAGGGTGACAATATACAGCCTTGATGTAATCCTTTCAATTGTACTCCTGTACAATTTTGAACCAGTTCATTGTTCTATGTCTGTTTCTAACTGTTACTTCTTGACCTACATACAGGTTTCTCAGGAGTTAGGTATGGTGCTTGGGTATTCTAATCTCTTTAAGAATTTTCCTCAGTTTGTTGTGATCTACACAGACAAAGGCTTAAGCATAGTCAATGAAGCAGAAGTAGGTATTTTTCTGGAATTCCCTTGATTTTTCTATGATCCATTAATGTTGGCAATTTGACCTCTGATTCTTGTGCCTTTTCTAAATCCAGCTTGTTCATCTGGAAGTTCTTGGTTCACATATGGTTGTAGTCTAGCTTGGGGGATTTTGAGCATTACCTTGCTAGCATGAGAAATGAGCACAATTGTACAGCTGTTGGAACATTCTTTGGCATTTCCCTTTTTGGGGATTGGAATGAAAGCTGACCTTTTCCAGTCCTGTGGCCACTGCTGAATTTCCCAAATTTGCTGACGTATTGGTGTAGCACTTTCACATCATCAACTTTTAGAATGTTAAATAGATCAGCTGGAATTCCATCACCTCCACTAGCTTTGTTGGTAGTCATGCTTCCTAGGGCCCACTTGACTTCATACTCCAGGATGTCTGGCTCTAGGTAAGTGATCACAGTGTCATGATTATATAGGTCATTAAGACTTTTTTTTTTTTGTTCAGTTCTTATGTGTATTCTTGCCACCTCTTCTTAATATCGTCTTCTTCTGTTAGGTCCACACCTTTTCTGTCCTTTATTGTGTCCATTTTTGCATGAAATGGTCCCTTGGTATCTCTAACTTTCTTGAAGAGATCTCTAGACTTTCCCATTCTATTGTTTTCCTCTGTTCTTTGCATTGTTCACTTAAGAAGCCTTTCTTATATGGGATGAGTGAGGTAATGCAGAGATAGGAAATTCATGAAGCTACTGTTACCCTAGAGCAGAGGAAGTAGAAGAGTGTTAGGTTAATGGGACCCTGAAGGTTGATGTTGGGGTCCCCCGGAGCCGACACCCAGACCTGCAGACGGGAGCTGCTGCCCTGTGCTGGCATCTCTGAGGGAGTGTGCTGAAGCCAGCTCTGGGAGTGAGGAGATAAAGGTGAAACTTGAACCAGCAGTTAACTGCGGCTGCTGCTTTTAGGAACCATGGCTGGGCAACGCTGATGGGAATGAAGATGGCAGGTAGGAAGAAGAAAGTTCTTTGTTCTTCCTCCAGCTCACAGTCTCCCTGTAGTGACCTCTATTGGCAGAAACTAACAGGAAGCTGCTGGGACAGGAGAGCTCTCTACAGAGTCCCAGTCCCAGCATCACACAACTGGGCAGAGCAGGGAGGGTTTGGAGGTGGAACAACAGTGAAGTCAGTGAGGGTTTATCATGATGTGAGATACCTTGCATTCATCAGAGACTCACAAGCTAGTCTTGGCTTGTGGAAATCACATTTTGGTGCAAGGATGGTTGACAAATAGAGCAGTGGAGCAGATAGGGTCCTGAAATGGAAGGGTGGTACATACACGGTAACATGACTTGATAAAAGTGCCTTGCCTTCAGTGAACAAATGATTACTTTTCAATAAATGGTGCTGGAGAAAGTAGCATCTATTTGGGGAAAAATGAATCTTAAATTGACCTCACCATAAAAATTAATTCAAGTGGGCCATAGATCTGAATATGACTGGTAAAACAAGAAAGGCTTTAGAATGTAACAAAGGAAAATTACCATGGATTAGGCAAGATTACTTCAATAAGACTCCCCAAACACACTAAGCTATAAAAGAAGAGAAAAGAAGATATATTAAACTTCATTAAAAGTAAGAACTTCTGTTCATCGGAAGATATCATTAAGAAAGTGGGCAAGCCTCACATTGAATAAAGACATTCATTATGTGTGTGTGTATGTATATATATATGCACACACACACACACACACACCCCCAAAAACCTGACAAAGGACTCATATCCAACATGTATAGATATTAAGCATCAATAAATCAATAAAGGTAAAGCATATAACTCAAGTGAATGCCACAATGAGAGAATAGAACAAAACCATAGAATGTCTGTAATTAAAATACTGAAAACATTAGGGAATAACAGAGCAGCTGGAATTGCTGAGGGGAGTGTGCTGCTGCTGCTGCTGCTGCTAAGTCGCTTCAGTCGTGTCCGACTCTGTGCGACCACACAGACGACAGCCCACCAGGCTCCCCTGTCCCTGGGACTCTCCAGGCAAGAATACTGGAGTGGGTTGCCATTTCCTTCTCCAATGCATGAAAGTGAAAGTGAAAGTGAAGTCGCTCAGTCGTGACCAACTGGTAGCAACCCCATGGACTAGAGCCTACCAGGCTCCTCTGTCCATGGAATTTTCCAGGCAAAAGTACTGGGGTGGGGTGCCATTGCCTTCCCCGAAGGAAAGCCTAGTATCACACAAAAAACAGAAATCATAACAGCTCTTGGGTTGACCTTTTTGTATCCTGCTAGGAGTGGCATGGTTTTCAAACTGAATTCTTTGATTTTAGGACACTTTCTGAGAGAGACCAAAGGGATGGGGAGTTTGTTCATCATACCCTGTATAGAAAGATGTAAAAGGCTCACTTACAAAGACTTCACAGCACATGGAGAATCAAGTGCAGAGAGCACCCTGGAGACATAAAGGGAAAGCCCTGAAGCAGTACAGAGAGCAGTGCTAAAGGGCTCAGGTGTGTAGTGAGATAACCTTGCACATAAAGCTCTTGACAAGTATTAGCTATTGATGCAAATCTTAGGCTTTTAATAAAGCCAATAAATAGCATATCTGAGCAACTGGTGAAAAGTCGTCTGCCTTTTTAAAAATCTTTGAGTGTGTGTATAGAATGTGTGAGTGTGTGCATGTATATGTACTCAAATGTACACTGTGAGAAGAGAACTCTCTTTGTATTAAGTCGTTGACCCTTCCCTATAAGAGATCAGTTCTGTTGTGATAAATAGCCTGTTTGTATGTATACCTAACACTTGTCAGCAAGGAGCCCAGTGGAGAGTCAAGCCCTTTTGTTGAAGAAGTCATGGGCATTCTGCCAGAGAAAGTCAGGCACTCTGGGGAAAAGGTGATTGTAACTGAACTGTAATTAAAGAAGCAAGAAGACCGGAATGACCATCATTTGGAAGTGAGGGGAAAATCCAAGAAGGAGCAAATGAAGACTAATGGTGTAACGCTAACCCAAAGCTAAGTTTCTAGCATTGCCTGAATAATGCATAAACTTGTAATTAAGATTTAAGATGATCCCCTGTGGGAAATGTACTTTTGGGCCAGAAGAATTCAATATTTCTTGTGGCCATTAAAGGCAAAATGATAAATCATCTTTTTCATTCTCTGTTGGAAGTAGGAGCATGGTAACTTAAATCACAAAGAAAGTGCTGATGTGTTTAGAAGGAAGAACAAATCTGGGGTGGTGCCAGGATGGAAATTCATAGGAGTCTTGGTGAGTCTCATAAGCTAAATGTGTCAAAACTCAGAAGAGTTATGACTTTTTGGTGTAGGCATGGGGTGCAAGGTAAGGGTAGAACTGGCTTGAAATTGGAACTTTTAGGAGTTTTTCTTTTGAGAAGTTGATATGAAGTGAAGTGAAATGAAAGATGTTTAGTCATGTCCGACTCTTTGTTACCCCATGGACTGTACTGCTAGGCTCCTCTGTCCGTAGAATTCTCCAAGCCAGAACACTGGAGTGGGTTGCCAACTCCAGGGGAGAAGTTGATATAAAGAGTTTCTAGTCTGCCACTCTGTTGGAGAAGGAAATGGCAAACCACTCCAGAATTCTTGCCTAGAGACTCCCATGGACAGAAGAGCCTGCTGGGCTGCTGTCCATGGGGTCGCACAGAGTCAGACATGACCGAAGCGACTTAGCATGGATGCATGCATTGAAGAAGGAAATGGCAACCCACTCCAGTATTCTTGCCTGGAGAATCCCAGGGACAGAGGAGCCTGGTGGGCTGCCGTCTATGGGGTCACACAGAGTCAGACACGACTGAAGCGACTTAGCAGCAGTAGCAGTCTGCCACTCTATATTTGTTCGACTGAGATTTTCAGTTTGAGATTTTGCAGTGAAAGTATGAAACCATCTTGATGGTTGGATGACATTGCCAATTAAATGGGAATGACTTTGCACAAACTCAGGGAGCTGGTGAAGGAAAGGGAGGCCTGGCATACTGTAGTCCATGGGTTTGCAAAGAGTTGGACATTACTGAGCAACTGAACAACAATCTTGATTACATTTTGTGAAATAATCGTGTGTGGTCCTTGGGTAGATGCTAATTCACATCAGTCAGGAAGGTGCAGGGAGAAATACAGAGAAATAGAAACTGGAGTTGTAAAGGTGAAGAGCTCACTTGCTTCTTTTTATACACAAGAAACCAGAGTAAGTTGTCCAAAGTCCCATGGCCACTTTTCAGTAGGGCTAGAACTTGGATGCAGATTTCCTGACTCAGCACCTAAGATCCTATTCATTTTCTACAAAGCTCCACAAAGGGGTGATTTCCACCAGAGACACTGCTCAGTGTAGGAGTCATCATTTTGTCATCAGAAGGTATTTTCTGGTATCTTGTTGCCTTCTAATCGGTGCTGATACTGTTCATGGATGGAGAGAATCATAGACACTTTTTAAACTTTTAGGTTACAGGATTAAGGGATAGATCTCCAGGCAAGAATACTGGAGTGGGTTGCCATGCCCTCCTCCAGGGGATCTTCCCAACCCAGAGGATGATGCCAGGGGATGATCCCAGGGCTTGAACCCCCATTTCTCATGTCTGTCTGCATTGGCAGGTGGGTTCTTTACCATCAGCGCCACCTGGGAAGCCCTGAAAGTGAATTTCGCTCTTTTGAAATTATGGTTTGGCTGCATTTAAAATTTTGGAATAATGGCTCATTTTCCTCAGTACTTGGAAGATGCTGAATTGTTTTCTTCTGTTGTTATCATTGAGAAGTCTGTTGTCAGTCTAATAATTAGTGTCCCTTGATAAATAATTGATCATTTTACTCTGGCCTTTTCACTTTTTGTTGTTTTCTTGTAGTTTCAGGCTGAGGGCTGATGTATATAGATATAGCTGTATTAATTCTACCTGAGACTCATTAGGGTTCCTGTAAGTAAGGATTCTTTTATCAGCTGTGAAACAGTCACAGCTATTATCTTTTTCAATATTGCCTCTTTCCTGTTTACTCCTTTCCCTCCTGCCGGCGTCTTTAAAGATACATGCTGGACCTTCTTATTCTCTCTTCTGCTCTCCTGAAGCTCACTTTCATGGTTTGCATCTCTATTTATATTGGTTTCATCCTTAATCCTTTCTTCACATCTGTCTTCCTCTTCAGATTTTGAATCTACCTCTCTACCTATGCATTATGTATTCATTCCCTAAAGTTCGGTTACTTCAACAAATAGGTTTGTCCTTTAGATGGTTAAAATGTTCTATTCCTGATCCAGTCTTCTCAGAAGTGGATCCCTTTGAGGATATCCTCTTTGTGTGGAGTCTGTTTCAGCACCCTGACTTTACCAAGCTGAAGTTCATCACTGTATGACTCTTAATACACTAATCCTTCTAGAACCATCCCTCATTTCCTATTTCCTGATATCAACAAAGCTTTAGCTCCATTTACCATTTCAGCGTCTACTGAATTTCAGTGTTTTAGTTTTCCTCTTCATTTCGGAGCTTCACTTTGACTTTTAGGTCCTCGGTCATGTGTGTGAATGGAATGTTGTTCTCATGCTCCTCTGGATGCTTTGGATGGAAGGGCTTTTAAGGTATTCAGATCAGGGTTTCTTAAATTTAATATTCATATATATCACCTGGCAACCATGTTAAAATGTCAGCTCTATTTCAGTAGATCTGGGAGAGGGCCTGAGATTTTGCATTTCTCACAGACTCTCAGTTGATGCTACTGTTTCTGCTCCATGGACACCATCTTAGTAGAAGTATCCTAAATCATATGCTTTAGTAAACAGAAACCCATGAAAATTTTATCTTTTTTCCAAAGAGGCAAAGGACTAGAAGATAAAGAAAAAAAATTCTAATTGTTTTTTTAGTTAGACTTGTTTGCCTGCAAGTTATATCATACAAACACTAGAGAATCAGTGTTTCTCTAAAAAAACAGAAACTTTTTTTGTCTGCCGAATGACTGGAAACAGGAACTTAAATGTGATCTACTTTGTCTGTTTCCTGCATTATTATGTTTTCTCTCTCTCTTACGTTCCTTGTTACATGGAGCACATCAGCCATAGAAGAACTCTCTCCTCTTCTGTATCTCTCAAGATCAAAGAAGTAGTATGCCACGCTGGACAAAGAAATGGCTTATTGAACTAAACTGTCTGGTTTGAATTATGACTTTGCCATTTACTAGCTGCTTAAGTTTGGGCAAGTAACTTAACCTCTGTGACCCTTAGTACTCTTATATGTAAAATGGGAGTATTAACAGCTCCTGCAGAATGGGATTAAATGAGTTATTATATAGACAATTTTTAGAATGGCCATTGAAATACAGTAAGCATGCAACAAATGTTACAATTTTTATATTTTCTTCTATTTTACTTCTTTTCTTCTGAAAAATGACTCATTGGTTCAACTTGGTTTTGATATACAGACTTGGACCTATCAGAGATGGCCAGGAGTTATGATATGTGTTATATTGTATGAAATAGCTTATCTTGCAGTAGTCATGTGATTGAAAGTGGTGGTCATTCTTTGTAAAGAGGAGGGTTTGATCTCATGGACTATTAGTAGAGCTCAGTCAGTGGTTCACAATACAGTGCTTGTGAACTAATTTAAACAAGTATTTTATTTCTTCTAGGTGCTGCTGCTGCTAAGTCGCTTCAGTCATGTCCGACTCTGTGTGACCCTATAGATGGCAGCCTACCAGGCTCCCCAGTCCCTGGGATTCTCCAGGCAAGAACACTGGAGTGGGTTGCCATTTCCTTTTCCAGTGCATGAAAGTGAAAAGTGAGGTCGCTCAGTCATGTCTGACTCTTTGTGACCCCATGGACTGAAGCCCACCAGGCTCCTCTGTCCATGGGATTTTCCAGGCAAAAGTGCTGGAATGGAAAATTACATAACCCATCATTTTTAAAAGTAATTAGGAGCTAGTTACTAGAGACTGAGAATCATTATTGATTTGTTGTTGTTGTTCAGATACTCAGTACTGTCCAGCTCTTTCTAACCCCATGGACTACAGTATGCCAGGCTTCCCTGTTCTTCACTATCTCCCAGAGCTTGCTCAAACTCATGTTCATTGAGTAGGTAATGCCATCCAACCATCTCATGTTCTGTCGTCCCTTTCTTCTCCAGTCTTTCCTAGCATCACGGTCTTTTCCCAAGAGCCATCTCTTCACATCAGGTGGCCAAAGTATTGGAGCTTCAGCTTCAATATCAGTCTTCCAATGAATATTCACGGTTTATTTCCTTTAGGATTGACTGGTTTGATCTCCTTGCAGTTCAAGGGACTCTCAAGAGTATTCTTGAGAATACTCAATAGGTTGGTCACAGCTTTTCTTCCAAGGAGTAAGTGTCTTTTAATTTCATGGCTGCAGTCACCATCTGCAGTGATTTTGGAGCCCAGAAAAATAAAGTCTGTCACTCTTTCCATTGTTTCCCCATCTATTTGCCATGAAGTGATGGGACTGGATCATGATCTTCATTTTTGAATGTTGAGCTTTAAGCCAGCTTTTTCACTCTCCTCTTTCACTTTCACCAAGAGGCTCTTTAGTTCTTCTTCACTTTCTGCCATAAGGATGGTGTCATCTGCATATCTGAGGTTATTGATATTTTTCCCAGCAATCTTGATTCCAGCTTGTGCTTCATCCAGGCTGGCATTTTGCATTATGTACTCTGCATATAAATTAAATAAGCAGGGTAACAATATACCTTGATGTACTCCTTTCCCAATTTTGAACCAGTCTGCTCTTACATGTCCAGTTCTAACTGTTGCTTCTTGACCTGCATACAGGTTTCTCAGCAGGCAGTAAGGTGGTCCAGTATTCCTACCTCTTGAAGAATTTTCCGCAGTTTATTGTGATCCACACAGTCAAAGCCTTTAGTGTAGTCAATGAAGCAGAAATGATGTATTTTTGGAATTCTCTTGCTTTTCTATGATCCAACGGAAGTTGGCAATTTGATCTCTGGTTCCTCTGCCTTTTCTAAATCCAGCTTAAATATCTGAAAGTTCTTGGTTCATGTACTCTTGAAGCCTGG
This sequence comes from Tragelaphus eurycerus, assembly GCA_935064755.1. NCBI lineage: Eukaryota > Metazoa > Chordata > Mammalia > Artiodactyla > Bovidae > Tragelaphus > Tragelaphus eurycerus. Next base: position 14,102,385 of record CAKXYN010000054.1, on the reverse strand, counting down.
CTTGGAGAATTTTGAACATTACTTTGCTAGCATGTGAAATGAGTGCGATTTTGTGGTAGTTTCAACATTCTTTGGCATTGCCTTTCTTTGGCATTAGAATGAAAGTATTTTATTTATATATATATATTTTTAAATTCAGCCTAGAAATAAAATGTTTTAAATGGAAATTCTTTTTTTTTTTTTAAATTTTTTGCAGGGTAAAATGGACAAAGGAAAGGACCAATGAGGGTGGGAGGGAAATGGGAAGAAAGAAGGGGAGTGATGGTGGGGAGGAGTATATGTAATTTCTTAACCAACGGCTTTCTGTTTTTAATCACAAAGAACACTTGAAAAAATCATGTTGAATTCATCCTATATTAGAAGGTTTGATCTGGAAATGAAAAGTTCAGGAAACAAAAAGACCAGTTTGGGTGTCCTCATCTTAGGCACATCTTGGTATTTTGTATTGGTAGGTCTATCTTTACCACAATATATTATTTAGGACAGGATCACATTTGTCACTTCTTCCTCCCTACTACCCAAAGTGGTACCAGACCCATAAAATAGTCAATAAACCTTTACAGAGTGAACAAATAAGTCTATTATTATTTTTTTAACTCTCCTGAGTGAACTGAATTTTTTGAGGCTCATAAGTGAATATGTTTTCCGCTTTACTTTGTCTATTACAGCCAGATTATATGAGTGGGGTATTAAAGTCTCCCACTATTATTGTACTGTTGCATATTTCTTCTATCATATTAATTAATGTTTGTCTTAGATATATCAATGCTCCAATGTTGAGTGCATATATATTTATAATTGTTATAACTTCTTTTTGGATTGTTCCTTTACGTCATTATGTATAACCTTGATTGTCTCCTTTTCAGGATCTTTAAAGTCAATTTTATCTGATATGAGTATTGCTACTCCTGTTTTCTTTTGGTCCATATTTGCATAGAAAATCTTTTTCCAGCCCTTCATTTTCAGTCAGTATATATCCCCTATTTTAAGGTGGTTGTCTTGTAGACAACATATATAGGGGTCTAGTTTTTGTATCCATTTGACCCATTTTAGTCTTTTGGTTATCTCTTATAGACAAGGTATGTAGGGGTCTTGTTTTTGTATCGATTCGGCCAGTCTTTGTCTGTTGATTAGAGCATTCAGCCCATTAACGTTTAAAGCAATTGTTGATAAATAGGATTTATTTTATTGTTTTGGGTTCGAATTTATAGACCCTTTTAGTGATTCCTATCTAGAGAATGTCCTTTAGTTTTTGTTGGAGAAATGGTTTAGTGGTGCAAAATTCTCTCAACTTTTGCTTCTCTGTGAAGCTTACCCACTCCAGTGTTCTTGCCTGGAGAATCCCAGGGACAGGGGAGCCTGGTGAGCTTCCGTCTTTGGGGTCGCACAGAGTCGGACACGACTGAAGCGACTTAGCAGCAGCAGCAGCAGCAGCAGCAGTGAAGCTTTTGATTTCTCCTTCATATTTGAATGAGATCCTTGCTGGATACAATAATCTAGGCTGTAAGTCATTTTCTTCCATCACTTTAATTATGTCTTGCCATTCCCTCCTGGCTTGGAGAGTTTCTATTGAAAGATCAGCTGTTATCCTTATGGAAATTCCCTTGTGAGTTGTTTGATGTTTTTCCCTTGCTGCTTTTAATATTTGTTCTTTATATTTAATCTTTGTTAATTTGATTAATATGTGTCTTGGGGTGTTTCGCCTTGGGTTTATCCTGTTAGGGACTCTCTGGATTTCTTGAATTTGAGTGGTAATTTCCTTCTCCATTTTAGGGAAGTTTTCAACTATTATCTCCTCAAGTATTTCCTCATGGTCTTTCTTTTTATCTTCTTCTTCTGGAACTCCTATGATTCGAATGTTGTAGCATTTAATGTTATACTGGAGGTCTCTGAGATTGTCCTCATTTCTTTTGATGCGTTTTTCTTTTTTCTGATTCATTTATTTCTAGGATTCTATCTTCTAATTCACTAATCCTATCTTCTGCTTCTATTATTCTACTATTTGTTGCCTCCAGGGTGTTTTGGATCTCATTTATTGCATTATTCATTATGTGTTGACTCTTTTTTATTTCTTCTAGGACCTTGTTAAACCTTTCTTGCATCTTCTCAATCCTTGTCTCCAGACTCTTTAACTGTGATTCCATGTTGATTTTGAGATTTTGGATTAATTTCACTATCATTATTTGGAATTCTTTATCAGGTAGATTCCCTATCTCTTCCTCTTTGGTTTGGTTTGATGGGCATCTATCCTGTTCCTTTAGCTGCTGGGTATTCTTTTGTCTCTTCATTTTGTTAAAATTGCCAAGTTTAGAGTGTCCTTACTATATTCTGGTAGTTTGTTGAATTCTCTTTATTGAGGCGGTTTACAGGTCTTTTCAATATCTGATCTCTGCCTTGTTACAGAGGGGGCAGAGATGAACACCCAAATCTAAACCGGCCAGGTTCAGGCACTCGGATAATCCTCAGAAGCACAGACTCGGTTGAGTCTGCGTTTTATGTCCTTCCCAGATCCGAGTAGCGCAGGTGATGAAGTGTTTAGCCAGCGCAGCTGCTGCGACTTATCGCCTCCCCGCTGCTCAGTTTTCTGGGTATACAACCGGCGCACTTTCTCAGGCAGATGTTGACCATCCAGAGCCCCAAGAAGCATGAGTCAGCACAGAAACCTACTTAGAGTTCTGTAGACAGTGTCTCTCTAGGGTAGTGATTGCCCGCCTCCAGCCCTGGCTGCCTGTCACCAGAGTGGGACGGCCTGCAGCCGGCCAACTCTGTGCAGTCCTTTGTTCCGTAGGTAGTCCTGGTGGTGTCTTGAGTTAGGGCTGGCTTTTGATGTAGTAGATAACCGACAGTCTGGTTATTTTGCTCAGATAGCGCTCGAGATAGCCAGGCCAAATCCTTTCTCAAAGCGATGCAGGCCGCTCCGCTCCTCCTAGCCCAGCCCCCGCTTGCCAATGCAAATGCTGGTGTCCGCGCTGCTTCTCCGCAAAAGGAGTTACCGCAGGGCTCGTTTTCTCCTCTTGAAGACAATGAATTGTCTTTCTAAGTGCCTGATGTCCTCTGCCGGCATTCAGAAGTTGTTTTGTACTTATTTTTATAATTTAAACTGGTGTGTTTCTCAGGGCTAGTTTGTATGACATCATAGTTGTGGTCCATGTCTATTTCCAGAAGGTGTTATTCATATGACTCTGGTATGGATGGTCACCTGGGTGTCTGCAAAAACTCTGGCATTTCTACAGTTGACTCAGCATGATTTTTCAATATTCTTTAAGAAACTTGGGTCCTATAAGGTTTTAGCATAGTTGCAAAGGTCCTGTTGCAGAGTGCAAGTGGAAACAATTGGATTTTTAAATTTTTTCAGGAAGGACTCTTTTATCAAGGCACCTATCAGTCACCAGTGTGGTCTTGAGTGGTTCACTGCTTTGTATCACTCTTATTCTAGTTTTTTAATTATAAATAATTTTTAGCTTATCTTTGTATATCAGTTAAAATTTTCTGTGGATTTATTGGTTAACCTTAAGTTTGTGTTGATGCAATAATTTTCTAAAAACTAGGTATTTAAATATGAATATAATTCAGATAGAAATCACCCATAGTCCTATTGCTAATGTAAATTTGTATGTAATTTTCCTAAACTCTATATTCACTCTTATCACTGGCTTCACTTGCCACTTATATATGGGAATAAGTGAAGCCAAGGGGCTGTGGTTTCTCTTTAACCTGCTAACGTGGGGCTTGATGAGAAAAGTTGGAGAATCTTGCATTGGACAGAGCATTATGTATTGAACTGTGTCTTCCCAAAAATGTTAAAGTCTTAATCCCCAGTGCCTGTGGATGTGACCTTATTTGGGAATAGGGACTTTACAGATGATCAAGTTAAGATGAAGTCATTAGACTGGACCCTAAACCAATGTCCTTATGTAAAGGAAAAATTTAGACACAGAGACAGATGCATACATGAGAATGTCTTGTGAAGGTGAAATAAGAGATCAAAGTTCTGTAGCCATAGGTAAAGATGCCAGTGGTTGTCAGCAAGCCACCAGAAGCTAGGAGAGAGGCAGGTCAGATTCTCTTTCATAGCCCTCAGAGGGCTCCAGCCCTGCTGAGACCTTGATTTCATACATCTAGCCTCTAGGACCATGAAAAAATATATGTATTCTAAGCCACTTAGTCTGTGGTATGTGTTACAGCATCCCTAGGAAACCAATACAGAAAGGAAGGTGGCTAAACAGGAATATAGATAGATAGGAGATATGTAGATACGTGCACGGGGAGATGGGCAAATGGATGGACAGATGGATAAATTGATAGGTAGTTAGGCAGATAGATAGATGATACACAGATAGGTAGATGAAGAAGAAATCAGGAGAGATGAAGAAGGGGAGGCCATGTTCTATAAGATAAAAATGAATGCCAAGGCTGTATCATTAGCTATGAGCTGTGGAGTTGTTTGCAAAGTCTGTTGCAAGTCATCCAACTGGCACACAAAGCAGGAAAATCACAGTGGCCCTTGATACCAAACAGACATCTTGTCTGACTTTAGTCTGTCAGGGAGCTCGTGTCTGGTGGTCCAGAAGTTCAGTCAGACCATTTGGACGTGTAGAGTGGCGGTTTCTGGCCGGGTGTGAGAACAGCAGATGGTTTCCATTTGCTCCGCAGTAGTATTGAGAGTTTAGGGGAAGGCAATGGCACCCCATCCCAGTACTCTTGCCTGGAAAATCCCGTGGACGGAGGACCCTGGTGGGCCGCAGTCCATGGGGTCGCTAAGAGTCAGACATGACTGAGTGACTTCACTTTCACTTTTCACTTTCATGCATTGGAGAAGGACATGGCAACCCACTCCAGTGTTCTTGCCTGGAGAATCCCAGGGACAGGGGAGCCTGGTGGGCTGCCGTCTATGGGGTCACACAGAGTCGGACACGACTAAAGCGACTTAGCAGCAGCATTGAGAGTTTGCTACTAAAAGATGCTGAACTGGGCTGTCACTGGGTCTGGTTGCTGGTGAGACTGGCCATTCAAGTGCTGCCATTTGGTATGTGCTCAAGAGCAGGAATGGCCAGTGTTGGAGTAGCAATGGGAAAGAGCAGGTTGTGAGGATAGAAACCTATTCTTTCCAAGCAGGTTGGCTGTCACAAGACTTTATAAAGCTGGCAGCTCCTGGGGTTGGGATTGCTGCTCTCGTATGAGGGGGAAGAGGCAGTGCTGGGACTCTCTCTGTTGTTTAGCCTATGGAAATCTCTGGGGACTTCTTGCAATTTCTAGAGAATTTGGTTGAGTCTACCTTAAGCAGAGAGCTAACCTGATTTAGGAAATTAAATAGAGAAAAAAAGTGCAAGGTCTCCAGCATAGTTTTTCCATCTCATTTATGTACTGGAATACCGCACTGAAATTGTTCCAAATCTCATTGATCCCTAAGTTGCTCTTGTTCTAACATTGGTCCAGATTCTGAATCTTGATTCTGTTTCCCATGTTCATCATGCCACTCCTGCCTTGTGCCTTGCTCACTGTATGCTGTCTTATTTTTCTGACTTTTTGATTTGGGCCCTTTCAACACAAGGCCCTTTTGCATCTTTGGCTCATTCTGCTTCAGCATCCTTTGTATAGGACCCCTGACTCTCGGGGGACCAAGCCCTGGCCGTCTGACTGGAGACCCAGCTGGCCTTGCCCAGTCTTTTATGTAACTGCATGAAAAAGGATGATTCCCCCTGAACCCTGGGGTAGGGCAAACGTGAGATTCCAGTGTGCTGCCACACCACCCTCGAGCAGACTTTCAGAGGAAGAGGAAATGTCTTGAAGCGACTCTGTGGCTCTGGAGTCCCTGACCCACTTCAAGGATCGAGAAAGTAGAAGAGGTGGTGGTGGTATGGAGGTTTCTTTGGAAAACACCATTGCTGTGAATGCTCCTTTTTGCACAAAGCTCCATGGGCATGGATGGCCTCCACAGATGCACTCTTACCTAGGACCTGGCTGCCCCAGACCTGGTGCCAAGCTGTGGTGTGGAGGAGGTGGAGGAGGGGTGCACTCACAGGGAGATGACTGCTGCATACTCCTGCACACTGCCTGACTGTGTGCTGCCTTTGAGCTCATCGTGTTTAAAGTTTCACTTCTGCCTTAGTGAAGATATCTTTCTGAATCCATGTATGATGTTGTCAGTGGACACTATCTCGAATCATAAGTGCTGTCTTTAAAAATAGTGGGACATGACTGAGTGACTGAACTGAACTGAACTGCAAATGAATGCTGGGGAATGTGATTTGGAGAATAAATAAGTGGATTTTAGTGAACACATAGTAGTTTCTGCCATATACATATTTTAAGCCTCTAAGAGAGACCCATGGTATAAAACGTGTCTCAGACTTGCTTATCTAAAGAACTCCTTCCCACTCACCATTCTAGTATCCATCTATTCAAGTATTCCATGGACCACACTTGAGAAATATGTATGTAATGTTCCCTCAGAACCTCCTCTTAAACAGTTGCTGTTGAGTTTTTCTGCCTTCCAAGCATGTTGTAGAAACAGAAAAAGAAATGCTGCAGTTAAGATGTCTGGATCCTAACTCTTTGAGAATCATATTTTCAGATCAAAAGATTGTTTTCTTTGCCATTTTATACTTTACTTTCTGTTTGAAAAGACCTTGCTTGTGTTATTTTCCATGTATTTTCCTAGCTCTTAGAAACAGAGTTCAAGCCCAACCAGCAGCATTTCCCCTCATGCAGCTATGACCCAGGATGATTATAAATCCATTTAGATAGAAACGGTGAAACTTTCCATTTGCTTAATTGCCTTCCTTATATTTAAAGTTGATAACTGACAAGGAGCTGCTGGGAACTCTGCTCAATATTATATAATAGCCTAAATGGGAAAATAATTTGGAAAAGAATAGATATATGTATAGCTGAATCACTTTGTACACCTGAAACTAACACAACATTGTTAATCAACTACATGCCAGCATAAAATAAAAAGTTAAAAAATTTTTTTGAAATTTATTTTCAGTGTGTAGATGAGATCAGTACAATGTAATTACTTAGTGGCTTGCTTTCAAATTATCTTTGAAAGTTTGTTTACAAAATTTTTTTAAATTTGAACTTGTGTTAAATTTATTATTTTCCCTTTTAAAACACAGACTGTCAGCTGACCACTATTACACTTTCCAAACAAAGACTGACATAGGTCATGTCAAGTTAATGGAGCAGAGACTATGCTGCTGCTGATGCTGCTAAGTCGCTTCAGTCGTGTCCGACCCTGTGCGACCCCACAGACGGAAGCTCACCAGGCTCCTCTGTCCCTGGGATTCTCCAGGCAAGAACACTGGAGTGGGTTGCCATTTCCTTCTCCAATGCGTGAAAGTGAAAAGTCAAAGTGAAGTCGCTCAGTCGTGTCCGACTCTTAGCGACCCCATGGACTGGAGCCTACCAGGATCTTCCGTCCATGGGATTTTCCAGGCAAAAGTACTGGGGTGGGGTGCCATTGCCTTCCCCGAACAGAGACTATAAAGCTCACCAAATATTGCATTCCTTTCATATACTTCCCAGCCCGCTTGCAATTAGATGAATTTAAGTGGAGAGTTTTGGCCAATGCAATATGGGGGTAGCATTTGGGTCTCTTCCTATCTAAAGTAGGGAAAAATCTGTGCACGAGTTTGTAGTACTATCTATTGTTGACAAGACATATTCCACATAGCGCAATTACAATACAGTGGAGACGTAAGCATCCTGGATTCCTGGGTGACCACATGGAACTGAGATCTGTGAACCTGTAAAGGACAGGTCGTGTGAGAGAAATATATGAGTTGTGTCAAGTCACATGGACTTCAGAGCTACTTTATCGTCACAGCATGGCCTTGCCCTCCCTGGCTAATTATATGTCTTCTCTAAATGAGTGAAATAAAACAATAGAGAGTTACACTATCTTTTAAGTCATTGTCTAGACTTGGCTATACAGTCACCCCTATTTTAATAAGGAATAGCCTTGCATTGGAGAAGGAAATGGCAACCCACTCCAGTGTTCTTGCTTGGAGAATCCCAGGGATGGTGGAGCCTGATGGGCTGCCGTCTATGGGGTCGCACAGAGTTGGACACGACTGAAGTGACTTAGCAGCAGCAGTTTGAGAATATACCTCACTTTATATTTGACATGTATTGTATGTCTCTTGCTGAAACAGATTGACTGTTTCCTTATAGTCATGTCTTTGAAGAGCCCCAAATTACCATCTTTTGTCATTATTCATTTTACTCTAAAAATTATATCAACACTGATAACATTTTCAGCATGTCCACTATTTTTCATGTGGCAAGTAGTATCAACAGCTGGTTAATATTATCACTTAGAGCAGATTTAGTATAGAACTCTGAAAAATAATGATCTCAGTATTATTGGCAGTGGAAACCAAGAGTTTCTTCAGTTCAGTTCAGTTCAGTTCAGTCACTCAGTCGTGTCTGACTCTTTGCAACCCCATGAATTGCAGCATGCCAGGCCTCCATGTCCATCACCAACTCCCGGAGTTCACTCAAACTCACCTCCATATAATTGGTGATGCCATCCAGCCATCTCATCCTCTGTCGCCCCCTTCTCCTCCTGCCCCCAATCCCTCCCAGCATCAGAGTCTTTTCCAATGAGTCAACTCTTCACATGAGGTGGCCAAAGTATTGGAGTTTCAGCTTTAGCATTATTCCTTCCAAAGAACACCCAGGACTGATCTTTAGAATGGACTGGTTGGATCTCCTTGCAGTCCAAGTGGCTCTCAAGAATCTTCTCCAACACCACAGTTCAAAAGCATCAATTATTCGGTGCTCAGCTTTCTTCACAGTCCAACTCTCACATCCATGCATGGCTACTGGAAAAACCATAGCCTTGACTAGATGGACCTTTGTTGGCAAAGTAATGTCTCTGCTTTTCAATATGCTATCTAGGTTGGCCAAAACTTTCTTTCCAAGGAGTAAGCATCTTTTAATTTCATGGCTGCAATCACCATCTGCCAAGAGAACACACTGGTCATAGCAAACACCCTCTTCCAACAACACAAGAGAAGACTCTACACATGGACATCACCAGATGGTCAACACCGAAATCAGATTGATTATATTCTTTGCAGCCAAAGTGGAAAAGCGCTATACAGTCAACAAAAACAAGACCAGGAGCTGACTATGGCTCAGATCATGAACTCCTTATTGCCAAATACAGACTGAAATTGAAGAAAGTAGGGAAAACCACTAGACCATTCAGGTATGACCTAAATCAAATCCCTTATGATTATACAGTGGAAGTGAGAAATAGATTTAAGGGCCTAGATCTGATAGATAGAGTGCCTGATGAACTATGGACTGAGGTTCATGACATTGTACAAGAGTCAGGGATCAAGACCATCCCCATGGAAAAGAAATGCAAAAAAGCAAAATGGCTGTCTAGGGAGGCCTTGAAAATAGCTGTGAAAAGAAGAGAAGTAAAAAGAAGAGAAAAGGAAAAATATAAGCATCTGAATGCAGAGTTCCAAAGAATAGCAAGAAGAGATAAGAAAGCCTTCTTCAGCGACCAATGCAAAGAAATAGAGGAAAACAACAGAATGGGAAAGACTTGGGATCTCTTCAAGAAAATTAGAGATACCAAGGGGACATTTCACACAAAGATGGGCTCGATAAAGGACAGAAATGGTATGGACCTAACAGAAGCAGAAGATATTAAGAAGAGGTGGCAAGAACACACAGAAGAACTGTACAAAAAAGATCTTCATGACCCAGATAATCACGATGGTGTGATCACTGACCTAGAGCCAGACATCCTGGAATGTGAAGTCAAGTGGGCCTTAGAAAGCATCACTACAAACAAAGCTAGTGGAGGTGATGGAATTCCAGTTGAGCTCTTTCAAATCCTGAAAGATGATGCTGTGAAAGTGCTGCACTCAATATGCCAGCAAATTTGGAAAACTCAGCAGTGGCCACAGGAAAAAGTCAGTTTTCATTCCAATCTCAAAGAAAGGAAATGCCAAAGAGTTTCTTAGGAGGAGTCTATAACACATGCTCAGGTTCATGTAGACTTAGAATTTGATGGTTCAAAAGCTAGAATCAGGATTACAGTAGGTCTGGAAGCAGGCCTGTATGTACCAAGGGCTTCCCTGGTGGCTCAGTAGTAAAAAAAAAAAAACCCACCTGACAATGCAGAAGATGAAGGTTTGATCCCTGGGTTGGGAAGGTCCCCTGGAGAAGGAAATGGCGACCCACACCAGTATTCATGCCTGAGAAATCCTGTGGATGGAGAAGCCTGGTGGGATACAGTCCATGCGGTTGCAAAAGAGTTGGACTTGACTTAGCAACTAAAAAACAGCAACATATGTTCCAAAGACATTGTAGCATCAGATAACACTCCCGCCACATATTAGCAGAATCTCATTTCTCCTAAAAGTATTTACCAATATTTCCCCAGAAGATGACTCATGTGTATCCCCACAGCAGTTTGTCACCTCTGAGCACCGTGTCACATCTGGGTTCTTTTCCTGCTCTTGTTCTAGCCTTGCTGTTAGCAGAAGGAAGAAGGCCACCCCTGTGATTGCCCACCAGGAAGACAGTTCTTTCTGTGCTTGTTGATGGTCTTCAGTCTTTGAAATCCTTAACGCTGGATTTGTTTCAGAAGCTCTGAGGCATATGGTTACTTAAGCCTTGATGCAACTCTGTTTATCTTGAAAATGTCACCAAAAAAATCTCTAAAGAATATTCTATATTATAATCCTTAGTCTTCCAGTAGCGGGGGCGGCGGGGGGGGGGGGGGGGGGCGGGGGGGTCAAACCTAGAAGATCTGAAGAGAAATCCTTGGCAAATTATGTTATAAGATCCAATGACAAATATGTTCCTTCTTTAAATATAAAATAGAACCTAACATGCCTTTGACCAGACATCAGCACGTGGTGTGTGTGTAGTGTGCACGCATGTAGAAGATGGAAGTTTGCATACCAGCAGAAGAAGCTGTGCCTTGTTAAAGCTGAGGCCCACTCCACACATGATTTTACTTCTCTGTGACTTGCTTTTCACTGTATAGAGCATTGTATCCATATCAAAGAGGACAAGGACGCTTGAAAAAGACTGATCTGGGTTTCTCAAACTAAACCAAATATAGAGATTGTAGAAATATGAAAAAGATTCCCTTAATAAGGAAAAAAAACAGTCAAAAGTTGCAATGATTCAAGTGTGCATCAACAGATGAAATAAATAAATAAATAATGCATATGAAGGAATATTACTTGGCTTTAAGAAGGAATGGAATTACAATATATGCTGTAACATAGGTAAACCCTGAAAATGGTATGCTAAATGAAAGAAGACAGACACAAAGGACAAGTTCCATATGATTGTTCTCAGCTACCTAAGATAGACAAATTCATAGAGACAGAAAGCAGATGCTGGGGGGCGGGGATTGGAAATCTATCACTTAATGGCTACAGAATTTTCTATTTGGCATGATGAAAAAGTTCTGGAAATGGATAGTGGTGATGGTTGCAGAATTCTGTGACTGTGCTTGATGCCATTGAATTGTACACTTAAAAATAATTAAAATGGTAAATTTTATGCTATATTTGTTTTACTGCAATAGAAAAGGAAAAAAACAATTCTGCAAAGATTTTAAGAGTACATACATTATAATACCAGGTAAACTGTGGAATTAAAGGATGATGATTTAGTTTTGGTAGATTGTGAACTTCTTGACAGAAACATTATCTTATTGTAGATGTTACAGCATCTATTTGAATGTCTTAAACATCTCAAGACTCAATGAATCCTAGATGAATAGAATTTGATGATGACCTACAGGATTTTTTTAATTTAATTTGTCCTTGGAGGAGAGGAATAAGTGGGTTTCCTGATCAAATACAGGGAAATGCTTTTAAAGGCTTGTTCTCTTAGAACAGTTTATTTAGACCTCCTGGTGTAGGCTGGCTGCTCGAAAAGCTTGGCAAAAGAGCCAAGCAAAGCAGTAAGAGAGGACTGATAGGTTGGGAGAGCGATCAGAATTCAGTCTGATGTGCAGCTTTAGCAAGGGGATGCTCAAAGGTTAATAGCACAAGGTACTGGCTTTGAAAAAGAACATTCTTTGAAAGAATCCAAAAGGACACGGGAACAAACTTGATTGAAACTGATTGTACAGAATGTCTCCTATGCAGAATGAGGGGTTGAGTAAAAAGCACTTAGGATGGATAATATTCCTCCTTCACAGCAGCAAAATACAGGTGAAAAAAGGAGCCAGTGGCTAAGCATTTATTAAAAAAAAAAAAAAAAAACAACTCTTTTCTTAGATTATTCCATTTAATACCAATTATATCTCTACATACATGACCACAGGAAAGACCATAGCCTTGACTAGGCGAACCTTTGTTGGCAAAGTGATGTCTCTGCTTTTGAATATGCTATCTAGGTTGGTCATAACTTTCCTTCCAAGGAGTAAGCGTCTTTTAATTTCATGGCTGCAGTCACCATCTGCAGTGATTTTGGAGCCCAGAAAAAGAAAGTCTGACACTGTTTCCACTATTTCTCCATCTATTTCCCATGTAGTGATGGGACCAGATGCCATGATCTTCGTTTTCTGAATGTTGAGCTTTAAGCCAACCTTTTCACTCTCCACTTTCACTTTGATCAAGAGGCGTTTTAGTTCCTCTTCACTTTCTGCCATCAGGGTGGTATTATCTGCATATCTGAGGTTATTGATATTTCTCCCGGCAATCTTGATTCCAGCTTGTGTTTCCTCCAGTCCAGCATTTCTCATGATGTACTCTGCATATAAGTTAAATAAACATGGTGACAATATACAGCCTTGACGTACTCCTTTTCCTATCTGGAACCAGTCTGTTGTACCATGACCAGTTCTAACTGTTGCTTCCTGACCTGCATACAGATTTCTCAAGAGGTAGATCAGGTGGTCTGGTATTCCCATCTCTCTCAAAATTTTCCACAGTTTATTGTGATCCACACAGTCAAAGGATGTGAGAGCTGGACTGTGAAGAAGGCTGAGCGCCGAAGAATTGATGCTTTTGAACTGTGGTGTTGGAGAAGACTCTTGAGAGTCCCTTGGACTGCAAGGAGATCGAACCAGTCCATTCTGAAGGAGATCAGCCCTGGGATTTCTTTGGAAGGAATGATGCTAAAGCTGAGACTCCAGTATTTTGGCCACCTCATGCGAAGAGTTGACTCATTGGAGAAGACTCTGATGCTGGGAGGGATTGAGGGCAGGAGGAGAAGGGGACGACAGAGGATGAGATGGCTGGATGGCATCACTGACTCGATGGATGTGAGTCTGAGTGACCTCCGAGAGCTGGTGATGGATAGAGAGGCCTGGCGTGCTGCAGTTCATGGGGTCGCAAAGAGTCGGACACGACTGAGTGACTGATCTGATCTGATCTGATATCTCTACATGCAAAAAAAGTTTTTCTGAGAGGTTATATTCTTAGGGGAGTACAATTAAGCATCTAAATTTTGCAGTGTAGACTGAAATTTTATTTTATAATTGAAATTTAATCAGTAAGTTTTATTTTAGATCATTTCTTATAAGTAATATGTAAATACATTATCACTTCATTAAATATTTGAAATGAAAACTATCTCTCCCTTCCAATTATCTCATTTCTTTTAATAGAGGGAAATACTGTCAAGTTTCCAGACAGTTCTCTTCTGTTTACATACATATATGTAAATATATACATAGCTTTTATTTCCATTAATTTCCTTAACATAAATTGAATCAAGTTGAAATCTGCCTTTTGCTGGAGTTTTTAAAAGCAGTGGAATGGCTGAAGTTAAGGAGGAGACTAAGAAGAGAGACCTTATGTCATCTACACACCAAAAAAACCCCCAATGTTTGTATAATGAGGAACTGCCCACATTAATTAGATATATGAAAGGTGTGGAAGTTTATGTGATCATAAAGTAATAGGGAACATTTCACACATCACATATAAAAAAGTCTCACCACTCCAAAGTCACATCTTTATATTCATGTATGAAGAGTGCAGACAACTTATTTGTTTTCTCTTTGGTTGGTTGAAACTTTAAGAAATTAACAACCTTTGTCTATGTGTTAAATTTTGCATTTTACTTCATCCTCTGTTCACTAAAGTGAAGAATCACTGCTAGTTGAATTAACTATCCAGACTAGAACACACATACTATTAGGTCGGATGTTTTGGAGATCTAAAACCTGGAGCAATTTAATTTAGCTACAGAATTCTCATTGAAGTCATGACCCTCAAAGTAGAACTTGGCACTATGTCTGGATTAGCGGGTAAGGAAAAGAGAAGGCGTTTTGCCTCCTGACTTTTCTATAATTACTATGTATTGGACTAAAAAGTATTTTGTTGTGTAGGTATTTGTGTTTCATTTGCAATAAATGAGGTCCTTTAGGTTGTTGCTTGTTGTGTTGTTAGCACAAGACAATCTCTCTTTGTGAGTATTTGATCTACAGATAGGCAGGCCTCTGTGCCTGCCTCTGCCGTGAGATGCCTTCCCCACTTCAGTCATGGAACATCTCTGCATCTTCTGTGTCTCCCTGCATGTCAGTCCTACTCAGGGTTCAAAGAGCTCACTGGGGACTTTGTTGTGGTCCAGTGGTTAAGACTCCACACTTCCACTGCAGGAGCCATGGGATCGATCCCTGGGGAGCTAAGAGCTCACATACTGCACAGGGCAGCCCAAACAGCAGCAGTAACAACAAACAGAGGGCTTACTGGGGACGCACAAATGCATTTGGGGCCTCCACTCCAACTGGGACCTTTGGAGTCTGGTGAATCAGTCACCAGTCAATCCTCTTGCCTTCCTTTTCCCTCCTCCCTGTAATTCTAGTACAGGTGGTTGCCCCAGCTGGAGGTGCCCCATTTTTAAAACAAATGTTCATTGCTAATAATGAGGTGTATGGTCTTTTTTAATTGTTTTAAGGAGAGACCTTATTACCAGCTAACATTTACTAAATGCCTCCTTTATGTAAAACACTCAGTATTTATTTCTAATTCTTTTAGATCCAGGAGAAATGCATGCTTTGTAACCTTAACTTCGGACTTAGAAGAATCAGATAATGAAAGATGTTTGGATATGGCAGGAGACTGGGTGTTTTATGGCCTTTTTCGTCCTTCAGCCAAATAATTTTCAAGGGAGTTGATTCTTGATGAACTGATCTAAAACAGCCAAGGTTTGGGAGGCCAGACAGAGGCAGATCAAGCAAACAAATAAGCTTGTTAATGATCTGTGCATATGGGGTTTCACAACTTCCAAAATTAATGTAGTGGCTTTAATTTTTGTGAGCTAGAGTAGAAAGGATGATGCCAAACTAACCTGGATGGCAGGACATGGAGGCTGTATTAAACCAAGTAGGTTCTTAAAGTCTGAAAATGCAAATTACTACTGCATTTGTTAATGAGGTTGCTATTTTTAAAGACACACACTAATACAGCCAATCTGTCTCATAGCACAAGGTGACTCTTATGTTATTGCTCCTTCATGGATTTTTTCCCTTATCTTCCACTTAAGTATTTTTTTCCCTCTTTTCCTTCTGGTGGGATCCACTTAGTTATTTCAACTGGGTTAGGAGGTGCAGATTAGGAAATGCCCTTGGGCTTCCCAAGCTGGACATTAATCAAGGGATTTCAGAGATCACCCAGTTGGATTCTTGGAGGTCGGCACTGGCCAACCTCATATTCTGAAAAATTCAGGAAAATAGGAACCTTGGAGTGGGATTTATGGGACTTGGGTGTTAGAGCCTCACATTCATTAATAGGTTGGGTGAACTAATCAGGTGATTTGATCTTTCTGGGCTGCAGTGTGAGTGTATGAAATGGGAGCTGGTAGGGAGGTAAATTGGTATAAGCCCTAGGGAAGTCAACTGAAAATATTTGTCAGAAATTACACATTCATATACATTTAGACCAATCCCATTTCCACAATTTAATCCTTCAGACTGTGAATGAGAGATTTGCCAAAGACATCTATTGCTGCATTGTTTGTGTTATTATAAGTTTGGCAGCAACCCAGTAGGGGATTGGTCAAATAAATGTTGATACCTCTGTATGTTGCACAGCTGTACTCCATTATTGATAAAGAAAGTTGTCCAATACATATTAAATCAAAAAAGCAAGATTCAGAAGAATGTGTCTAATGTGCAATTTTGTTTAAAAGAAGAGGAGATGAACAAGAATGCATACTAATTCTTAAGCTTATTTGCATGCAGAGACTTTGGAAGGAGACATAAGAAACTAATTGAAAACCAAGCCCATCTTTTCCCATACTCAGCCTGGACCCTGAGGTGGGAGCCATATTTTATGTCTACACGAACACGCCTTTGCTTTCCCACTGTTTCCAGTAGCATTTCCTTCCTCCTCTGGGACAGCTATGCTTAAGCAGATGTCTTGGTTGTTCATTACAGGAACTTGCCCAAAGACTTATCTACTCTTCACTGGAAAACATCAACCGTTTGTGCCTTAAGATTCTCTGAAGTCTTAGTTCTTAAAATCCTCACCTTGATGATTTCATTAATCCTGGACTGTTGTGTGGAGATTCTTATGCAATTCCAATCAAGTCATTGTGTTAAAAGACAAGCCTTAAACTAAGCTTCCAATTTTCATTAAATTTTTACCTAATACTACAAAGTTTTGCAATGTAGTATCCTCTTTTACTGCAGTAAAGAGTACACTCAGCTTTGTCTTATCAATAGCTTGTGTTGGTGACTTTAGGGGAACCAGTGTTTGATAGAATAAAAAGTCATTACTTAATGGGGCAGGCGTAGTGTGTAAGGAAACTGGAGAGATGATGGAAGGGAGGCAAGACTCTTCCCAGATTCTTTTCGTACTGCAAACTTATATGAATTCACTATCTATTTAAAATTAAATGGAGTAAAAGTAGATCTTATTTTGGATAAATAAAAATGTATAATAAAATCAGGGCTTAACTATTAAATCACTAAGCTTTCTTTCAGTGTTCTATTTCTATTAAAATGTTGTAAACTGGTGTGTTATTGAAGAAGGCTGCTCAGTTTATATACCCATTATAATGGGGTAGCTTTCCAATACCCAGTCTGATGATTCACCGATATTTCCAATGCTGATTTCAATTAACATTTGTCAGAACTAAAAATACATTTTTTTCCCCTAGAGCCCAGGCCTATTTCGACAGAATGATTTTCAACATTGTGACTTTTTAGCATAGGAGACTGTGGTTTTAATTGGAAAACCAATTACTTTAAAAACTATTCAGCTCCTGCCCTTTACCATGATTTATATCAAAAGAGGCCTATACTTTTGGCAGCAACAATGATTATTAAGATTAGTGACTGGCAGAAAATCCAGTGTCCCAGGGTAAACTGGATCTAACTTCAGAGAACTCTGAAAGTATTCTCAGAGCCTCAGCTGACTGGGGTTTACAGACTTGTTGTTTTTGAGGAGTCAAAGTAACATTAAAAAGAAAGAAATAAAGAAAGAAAACTGGCAGAAAAGAAAAAGAAATTTTAAAAGCAGTAAGAATGAGTAGAAAAACTAACTTTGGCAGGCTTTTGTGGGACTATAGTTTGTTTCATCTTTTTATTCCCTTTAAATAATATGTGGAAGGAGCAAGCTAAATTAGAAGAAGAAGATGAAGACAAAGGAGAAGAAGGAGGAAGAGAGAAGGAGAAAGGGGAAGAAGGAGGAGAAGGGAAAAGGGAATAGGAAGAAGCAGAAATAATACTCTGTGAGGATGCGCTGGGGTTAAGCTTTATGAAAAGCAAATCTAAGTGCTCAGAGAAGGAATGATTAGGCAGAGATCATTAAAAATGACACCAGAGCACTTACATTTATTCCTGAGTAGCCACGTCCTTTAGGTACTTCCTTTTTACTTTATCAAATCTGAGTATAGAAAGAAGTCACTAATTTTCAAAGTATTATACCATAGCTTTTACATTTGCATAATAATATGTTTTGTTTGAATGGAATTTACAGTTTAACAGAGACTCTCAAATATGTTCCTATTCCTGATATCCTGTATTATTCACTGTTCTCTATGTATGGCACATTGAATGAAGAATATATTCTTTCTTTCTATCAATGGTATTTTTTTATTCTATTAATGTTATATGATGTTTACTTGCATCTTTCAGACATAAGTTATGATATTTATCACTCAATATTAAAACAAAGTACATATTCAAGAGAGTTTTTTGAAGCTGGTGTCCATCTGTTAAATAGAGCCTCAGATGACTGCACCAGTTTGATTATTTGCTTGAGCCTTTTTCTTCACTCATAATCATTTTGTTTCTTTCTCCATCAGCTGACAAAGGCTGACATTTTTGTGTTGGCATATGGGACTGAAATTTCTAAAACTTGGGTAACGAATTTTTCTTTGTGGTTAGAGAAGAGGTTGGATTGAAATTCTGTTTATCCTGTCACTTCTTCTGATGAAAACGTGGAGCACTGCCCCAACTTTAGATGAGAGAATACCCACTGCTATTTGGATGTAAGCATGCCTGGGAGACAGGTAGGGCAGCCTGCCAGGAGAGCATCTGCATGAAGCACCAAGGTTACTCTTGGGAGAGACTCATACTAAGGTGGACTTGAATACTCCCTACCATCTGTCTACCAACTCTGTTTCCTCCCTAGCCAAATGAATACGTAGCTGTGCCTTTGTTAATAGGAGAAAGGTTGGTAAAAGCACAGAAAGAGATATGTGGTACAGATCAACACTGCAGCTCTGCTCCCTGGTGGACTTGTGGGAGACAGTGGAAGTGACTTGAGAATACCCCAGGTTTCACATACTTAGGTGGCACTGCCTGGGGGCTACCATGGTCTTGACTAGAAGCTGAAGTAGTGTTTATAGGACACTTGAGATTCAATCTTGAGCCTTGGGAGAAGGCTCACCAGACCCAGAGCAGACTCCATAGCACATGCGATTTCCACTGTGTAGAACTACAGTGAGCAGTCACTGAGATTTTTTAATGAGAGACACTGATTCTAACTAACTTTAGCAAAACTATATACTTCAAATACTAAAAAAATAGCTACTCACTTTTTAGATTGAAAGAACATAGCATCTCTTTACTATAGACCTTTCTCACTTCACAATTGAAATTGTCAGCTCTTAAAAAAGGCACTTAGCTTTTGTATTCATGAGCAAAAGTATTCAGAGCTCCCAATATTTGATGAGTAAATGAATGGCTGTTGATCCCTGGGGGTCTCTTCCAACTTTGTCTGACACAAAATTGTAATTAGAGGCTTATCTTTGCTGGCCTTCTTGTATTAAGTTGCTTTTCCTTAGACTCAAGGTTCTGTATTGGCTGAGTTAAGTGTTTGAAGCTAGGAGATGAGCTAGATAACACTGAGATTTATTCTGGTGCTGTAAGTCTATTATTTTTCTAATAAAACCCAATTTCCATGCAACTCTTAATCCCCAGGGTCCAGAGGCTCCTTCCTTTTTAGTAGGGAATGTTGTGGAATTTTGGCCAATTTGGGGTTCTTTCATTCATGTCTTATGATGGCTGGGAAAAAAATAACTTCAACTTTCCTTATGTATTTATTCAAAAACCAATAGAAGTATGGGAGCTAAGAAATTATCATCAAAATAAAAAGTAAGAATGGATAACCAAAGATATATTTATGGTTTTATAGTCTTTCTACCCCAGAGAAGGCGATGGCACCCCGCTCCAGTACTCTTGCTTGGAAAATCCTATGGACGTAGGAGCCTGGTAGGCTGCAGTCCATGGGGTCGCTAAGAGTCGGACACGACTGAGTGACTTCACTTTCACTTTTCACTTTCATACACTGGAGAAGGAAATGGCAACCCACTCCAGTGTTCTGGCCTGGAGAATCCCGGGAACGGGGGAGCCTGATGGGCTGCCACCTATGGGGTCACACAGAGTCAGACACAACTGAAGTGATGCAGCAGCAGCAGTCTTTCTACTTTCAAGATAATATTTTTTTTCCTCTTTTTCTTTTGTTTAGTCCTTCAGCAGTTATTAATTGAACATCTACTGTGTGTCAAGAACTGTTGTGTGTGAATTTACTAAGGGTCATATTTATAACTGGAAACAATGGTGAAGTGGTCTTTGATCTCATGGAGTGTTCAGCCTAACAGGTCAGGCAATTAAGGACTTCTCTGCTATCTACTAACCTAAGCTTGTGCTTTGGTTTCATTTAGTGCACAACAGATGAAATAATGCTTAACTTATACTGTTTAGATTACTGTAGCTTTGTAGTATAGTCCAAGCCAAGCTTCAACAGTACATAAACCATGAACTTCCAGATGTTCAAGCTGGATTTAGAAAAGGCAGAGGAAACAGAGATCAAATTGCCAACATCCGTTGAATCATAGAAAGGCAAGAGAATTCCAGAAAAACATCTAATTCTGCTTTATTGACTATGCCAAAGCCTTTGACTGTGTGGATCACAACAAACTGTGGAAAATTCTTCAAGAGATGGGAATACCAGATCACCTGACCTGACTCCTGAGAAATCTGTATGCAGGTCAAGAAGCAACAGTTAGAACTATACATGGAACAGCAGACTGGTTCCAAATCGGGAAAGGAGTACGTCAAGGCTATATATTGTCACCCTGCTTATTTAACTTATATGCAGATTACATCATGTGAAATGATGGGTTGAATGAAGCATAAGCTGGTATCAAGACTGCTGGAAGAAATATCAATAACCTCAGATATGCAGATGACACCACCCTTATGGCAGAAAGCAAAGAGGAAATAAAGAGCCTCTTGTTGAAAGTGAAAGAGGAGAGTGAAATCTCTGGCTTAAAACTCAACATTCAGAAAATGAAGATCATGGGATCCCGTCCCATTGCTTCATGGCAAATAGATGGGAAAACAATGGAAACAGTGACAGACTTTATTTTCTTGGTGCAGATGGTGACTGCAGCCATGAATTTAAGACAGTTGCTCCTTGGAAGAAAAGCTGTGACCAACCTAGACAGCATATTAAAAAGCAGAGACATTAGTTTGCCAACAAAAGTCCATCTAGTCAAAGCTGTGGTTTTTCCAGTAGTCATGTATGGATGTGAGAGTTGGACTATTAAGAAAGCTGAGCACGGAAGAATTGATGCTTTTGAACTGTGGTGTTGCAGAAGACTCTTGAGAATCCCTTGAACTGCAAGGAGATCCAACCAGTCCATCCTAAAGGAAATCAGTCCTGAATATGCATTGGAAGAGCTGATATTGAAGCTGAAACTCCAATACTTTGGCCACCTGATGTGAAGAACTGACTCAGTGGAAAAGACCCTGATTCTGAGAAAGATTGAAGGTGGGAGGAGAAGGGGATGACAGAGGATGAGATGGTTGGGTGGCATCACTGACTCTATGGACATGAATTTGAGTAAGCTCTAGGAGTTGGTGATCGACAGGGAGGCCTGGTGTGCTGCAGTCCATGGGGTAGCAGAGAGTTGGACACAAGTGAGCGACTGAACTGACTGTTGTCTAGTCTGAAGTTAGTGAACGTGATGAGAAAAAGTGTGTTAGTAGCTCAGTTGTGCTTGACTCTTTGTGACCACATGGATCTGCCAGGCTACTCTGTCCATGGAATTCCAGGCAAAAATACTGGAGTGAGTAGCCATTTTCTTCTCCAGGGGATCTTCCCAACCCAAGGATCGAACCTGGGTCTCCCACATTGTGGGCAGATTCTTTACCATCTGAACCACTAGGGAAGCCCCATACTTCTTCCTTATTTTTTTAAAAATAATGCCCAACTCATAGAACTGGTGGATGTCTAAAAATGAGACAAAACATATAAAGTTCTTAGCAAAATGTCAGCGAGAAAGCTCAATAAATGGGGGAAGATCTGTGTACGATCCCTTTTCTACATCCTTTGAACCAAAACACGTTGGATGGAACAATAACATTATGAGTAAATCTGAAGATAAATTACTTGGAGATGTTAATAAAGTAGCCCCATTTTCCAGTCATCCTCTTGCAGATGATTGTCTGTATATTTCTTAAAAATCCATGATAGTTGGGGTGAAGGAAAGAGGAATGACACATACCCAAGTCTTCCATTGTGCTGTTGGACTTCACTTGTTCAGTAATTGCAGGCTCCCCTCTGCAGGGCTAAGGAATGAATTAATAATAATAATACAATCTGGCCTCCTACTCATTACACGTCTCAGAAGGGCTATTTCTCACCCATGTAGCATTTGCTTTTGTTGTTTTCATTTCCTGGGAAGCTGGTCATCAATGATGACTAGTCTAGTTTCTGGTACACAGCAAAGTGGTTCAATTTTATATATGTACCTGTGTATACATATGTATGTATATGTGTGTGAAGTGAAGTGTTATTTGATCAGTTGTGTTTGGCTCTTTGTGACCCCATGGACTCTAGCCCACCGGGCTCTTCGGTCCATGGAATTCTCCAGGCAAGAATACTGGAGTGAGTAGCCGTTTCCTTCTCCAGGGGATCTTCCCTACCCAAAGATCAAACCTGAGACTCCTGTATTGCAGGCAGATTCTTTACCATCTGAGCCACCAGGGAAGCCCATGTATATGTATATATATACATATATACATACATTCTTTTTCATATTCCCTTCAAATATAACTTAGAGTAGGATATTGAATATGGTTCCCTGGGCTGTACAGTAGGACCTTGTTCTTGTCCATCGTATATATAATAGTTTCCCTCTGCTAATCCCAAATTCTCAATCCATCCCTCCCGTAAAACATTGTTCTTTAGACTTTTCAACTCAAAGACTTTCTCCCAGTTTTGAAAATGTAACATGCTTTGTGCCAAAGAGCACTAGGATGTGGGGGTTGACTTGCCTACTTATACAAAAATATCAGATCAGATCAGATCAGTCGCTCAGTCGTGTCCGACTCTTTGCGACCCCATGAACTGCAGCACCCCAGGCCTCCCTGTCCATCACCAGCTCTCGGAGGTCATTCAGACTCACATTCATTGAGTCAGTGATGCCATCCAGCCATCTCATCCTCTGTCGTCCCCTTCTCCTCCTGCCCCCAATCCCTCCCAGCATCAGAGTCTTCTCCAGTGAGTCAACTCTTCGCATGAGGTGGCCAAAATACTGGAGTTTCAGCTTTAGCATCATTCTTTCCAAAGAAATCCCAGGGCTGATCTCCTTCAGAATGGACTGGTTCGATCTCCTTGCAGTCCAAGGGACTCTCAAGAGTCTTCTCCAACACCACAGTTCAAAAGCATCAGTTCTTCGGCACTCAGCCTTCTTCACAGTCCAGCTCTCACATCCATACATGACCACAGGAAAGACCATAGCCTTGACTAGGCGAACCTTTGTTGGCAAAGTGATGTCTCCGCTTTTGAATATGCTATCTAGGTTGGTCATAACTTTCCTTCCAAGGAGTAAGCGTCTTTTAATTTCATGGCTGCAGTCACCATCTGCAGTGATTTTGGAGCCCAGAAAAATAAAGTCTGACACTGTTTCCACTGTTTCTCCATCTATTCCCCATGTAGTGATGGGACCAGATGCCATGATCTTCGTTTTCTGAATGTTGAGCTTTAAGCCAACCTTTTCACTCTCCACTTTCACTTTCATCAAGAGGCTTTTTAGTTCCTCTTCACTTTCTGCCATAAGGGTGGTGTCATCTGCATATCTGAGGTTATTGATATTTCTCCCGGCAATCTTGATTCCAGCTTGTGTTTCCTCCAGTCCAGCATTTCTCATGATGTACTCTGCATATAAGTTAAATAAACATGGTGACAATATACAGCCTTGATGTACTCCTTTTCCTATTTGGAACCAGTCTGTTGTTCCATGACCAGTTCTAACTGTTGCTTCCTGACCTGCATACAGATTTCTCAAGAGGCACATCAGGTGGTCTGGTATTCCCATCTCTTTCAGAATTTTCCACAGTTTATTGTGATCTACACAGTCAAAGGCTTTGGCATAGTCAATAAAGCAGAAATAGATGTTTTTCTGGAACTCTCTTGCTTTTTCCATGATCCAGCAGATGTTGGCAATTTGATCTCTGGTTCCTCTGCCTTTTCTAAAACCAGCTTGAACATCAGGAAGTTCACGGTTCACATATTGCTGAAGCCTGGCTTGGAGAATTTTGAGCATTACTTTACTAGCGTGTGAGATGAGTGCAATTGTGTGGTAGTTTGAGCACTCTTTGGAATTGCCTTTCTTTGGGATTGGGATGAAAACTGACCTTTTCCAATCTTGTGGCCACTGCTGAGTTTTCCAAATTTGCTGGCATATTGGGTGCAGCACTTTCACAGCATCATCTTTCAGGATTTGGAATAGCTCAACTGGAGTTCCATCACCTCCACTAGCTTTGTTCGTAGTGATGCTTTCTAAGGCCCACTTGACTTCACATTCCAGGATGCCTGGCTCTAGGTCAGTGATCACACCATCATGATTATCTGGGTCGTGAACCTGTAATGATGGAGCTGAAATTTTAAGTTTGTAAAAGAAGGAATTCTATTCTTAGTTTCCTTTAGTAGCATAGAAGGCTGTGTCTATACAGAATCAAATGAAATGAAGATCTGCCCATTATACAACTAGTCCGATCTGTGTAGATAATCAAAATACTGAAAACCAAACGGCCAAAAATCCTCTTGTAGTTTTATTACTGGAATATCCTGATTGGTTGCTTGAATCAATTAGCTTCAACAGATCAGTAAAAACTCTCCTCCTCTTGTTTTGTGATAGTTATAAAGTGGGTTACACGACTTCTTTCTTTCTGCATTTTAGATGGATGTGGGCAAAGGTTTCATTTAGGCACTAACAAAAGGACTGTCATTTATCCATCCAGATTTCCTTTAGTTTCTCTCCTGCAGTTCTGCCAGCTTGAGAATGGTGGTGCTACTGCGCTATTCTTGTTTCCCTGTTGAAAATGACTTCGCTTAGGGCTTTCCCTCCCCGGATCATTAACAGCAATTGGCAGCGAGGTAAAGAAGAAAGCAGCGCTCAGCACTGTGACTCAGAGCACAAGCCAGTGACTTCTGAAGGTCAGGGACAGCCTGCCAGCATCCTCCTGGCTCCCGTGCCTGGTGCCCCACAGGTTGCCAGGTGCCTTGGCTGGGTCACTGTCACTTTTACAGAGAAGCATCACAAACAGGCATTGGCTGAGGAGGCAGAGCTGATTGCAACAGACTGACAATCTGATCTGTGGAGGCAAACCCAAGGCTGATGGAGTACATTTCAGAAAGCTCTCCAGCATTCCCCAAAGCACAAAACGGTCAGAGAAAACTTGAATTGACTCTTGAAGCAAAGCACAAGGAAAACAGCGCTTTGCGGGTGGGTGGAGAGATTTCTGTATCCCCAAAGCCAAGCAGTAGGGAAGCTAATAGGTGTTTTTCACAGAAGCCTTCCAAAACACGCTAGAGGTACATATGCATGCCTCTAGGTGGTGACCAAATGTGTCTTGGGTGCCCCAAACCTGAGACAATTCTGCATTTGTCCCCCTCAGAGGACTCACCTTTGAACCCATGGGATGCACAAGGCCCTGATGCACCTGGCTTCCTCTCCTCCTCCCTTCTGGAGCCTGAGAGAGGGGGAGTCCTCCCTGCCCAGGTGCCCAAAGCTGTCACTTCAGCCCTAGGTCCTTGCAACCTGGTGTCAGCAGTCTAGCCAGCAGCCCTAGGAGTGCTGTTTCTATGCAGTTCACGTGTCTCAGTGATCTTTGAAGGGTCTCTGCTTAAGCATGGAGACAGTTTTGTTGAGCTTCCCCGTCCCATGAGCTTGTCCACAAGATGCTATCCTTAGCCATATGTATCTCTGAATCGAGGCAATCATTGCCATTCTAGGGTTAAAATAATAAGAAAAATTCCTGACAACTTTGAAGGCAGACCCTCCTGCTACTTTTAAATCACAGGCGCTGTTCTCTGGAGCAATGAAAAGGAAAATTACAAAAAGGCAGGCTGGGAAGAAGCGTGCGCTCCTGTGCGTGGGCAGGATCGTCTGGGGAGTGTTTCCAGGGATCTCTGGCAGGAGGCTTCTAGTTCGTGAAGGATTTCCCCGGCACTGTGCCGGGGCAGGATAACAGATGGGCTGCTTGCTGCTGCAGGAGGGAAAATACCTATTGTCGTCGCCAATGCCCTTCACTGCAGGCCAGCAAATAGCAGAGCTATGCAGGCACCTCTTCTGCTCCTGGATGCAGTCATGAGGCTGTGTAAGAATAGAAATTGTATTTTCACACTGTTCGACTCCTGAAAACTGTCAGCTCTGAAGAGGGCCTTGTCCTTCTTCAGAGGCGCAGCTTCTGGAATGCTCCAGCGAGTAGCTAAAGGCGTTTTTATTTTTAGAGATTATCAGACATTTTCAAAGGCTTCCTGCTTATGACCCCCCCACCCCCACCCCATGCTTTCCCAGGTTGCTGATCTCATTTTTCTCTGTATTCAGGCTTGTACCATATGTGGAGACCAGAAGCGCCAGGATACCAGATCACAATTTGAAAAGGTTTCTCTAGTTAGAACTAGACTCTTAACACCCTGAGCATACAAATTAAGAAAAACTCAGCCACCCCTGCAGTTCTCTAAAGTAGGCTGCATTTGGCTTGTCATTCTGTTACCATCTTGAGTTGTTTTGTTTGTGACCCCCAACACAGTGTACTGGAAAGAGTAAACCCATCCAGAATTCTTCATTGAATTCTCACAATAACCCAATGAGGTAGACGTTGTTAGTTTCTTAATTTTTTCCCAAAAAGGCCAAATCAAAGAGGAATTAATGTAGTTCAGAAAATGCGGACCCTGGTTTGTCTTCTGCTGGGTGAGGCCCCGAGGGGAATGTTGGGTCCACTTCCTTCTCATCTCCAGCTGCCTCCAGCCTGGCGCAGTGCCTTTCCTTCCCGGGGAGGTGGCTCTTGCTCCTCTGATGCTTCTGTGCAGACTCCAGTGAAGAATTCCAGCTGAGCCTAGTTGTTCTGAGTGCAGATTTTGGACTTGTAAGTGTGCTGTGTACACACACCTTTTGTCAATACTATTTCACTTTGAGAGTTGTGATCCTTTTATACCCACTCTTCTTCCTTTTCCTCTTTTCTTTCTCTACTTCTGGCTCCTTCTCTTTCTTGTCTATTTCTTTGAGAACAATGGACTATTTTTGATCTATCATATGGGTTTTAAAATCAATGTTGACTCACTTTTATCTCTTGTTGCTATTTCTGAGAGACGTTTATGCAAATCGGGCCCCCAAATGCTAGGCTGCATTCTCAAACTACCTGATGTTGCTGCTGCTGCTGTTAAGCCGCCTCAGTCGTGTCCGACTCTGTGCGACCCCATAGACGGCAGCCCGCCAGGCTTCTCTGTCCCTGGGATTCTCCAGGCCAGAGCACTGGGGTGGGTTGCCATTTCCTTCTCCAATCCAGGAAAGTGAAAAGTGAAAGTGAAGTTGCTCAGCCATGTCCGACTCTTAGCGACCCCATGGACTGCAGCCCACCAGGCTCCTCCGTCCATGGGATTTTCCTGGCAAGAGTACTGGAGTGGGGTGCCATCGCCTTCTCACCTGATCTTGAGAGTCTTCTAATCTCTAGTGTGAAAAGCAATTTTGGCCCTAAAACAGGTGATGAAAAGCAGTTTCCCCGTGTTGTCATTCGTTACCAATGACTTTATGTGCTTACGCCTTTGGGATTGCTGGATAAACCGCTGAGTTACCGAACTCTCCTATCCCGCGTGCTCCTTGGTGGCGAGGATGATGTCACTCATTCATGGTATCTAGAAGACAGATCGGGATTTCAGCTAATTTAATTTAATCCTTGTGAAAAGCCTGTATGTGTCAGAGAGCCGGAGGAAATGATTCATGTGCAGCTGAGAAGGGCAAAGCCTTTTCATTATGGATGTCTAACTACTAAACTATTGATTGAAAAAAAATTAATCGTTCCAGATACTTATAAACTAGATAACTAGATACAGAACATGATCCAGAAAATATATCCAAAATTCTGTTATTTCCACAATGCTGCCAGGCATATTTGGAGAATTTTTAAAAACTCTTGGAAACCTACTAGCTTGTGAAAGGAAAAGCTCAGAAAAAAATGTTTTAAACATTTAAAAACTTTTTCTTAACTCTTGTAAAGCCTAAATAGAAAATGATGTGTTTGCTCCAGAAATGTTTACTAGGAACCATGATAACATAAAAGCAATCAAGTTAGTTTTTTGAGAGGGACAGAAATAAGAATTCATCTTTGTGGAATTCTATAATTTATATGGAGTCTTTTGATGAAGTGGGGGATTTTTTTCCCCACCTTCTTTAGAGTACAATACAGGGCTTCCCTTGAGGCTCAGGAGCTAAAGTGTCTGCCTACACTGCGGCAGACCCAGGTTCAAGCCCTGGGTCGGAAAGATCCTCTTGAGAAGGA
This sequence comes from Tragelaphus eurycerus, assembly GCA_935064755.1. Taxonomy (NCBI): domain Eukaryota; kingdom Metazoa; phylum Chordata; class Mammalia; order Artiodactyla; family Bovidae; genus Tragelaphus; species Tragelaphus eurycerus. The sequence goes on along the minus strand of CAKXYN010000054.1, from coordinate 14,074,136 downwards.
AATGGCAACCCACTCCAGTATTCTTGCCTGGAAAATCCCATGGAGGGAGGAGCCTGATAGCCTATAGTCCATGCGGTCGCAAAGAGTCGGACACGACTGAGCGACTTCACTTCACTTTCCTTTCCTTCAGAGGACAAGTTGTTGAGGACCGTGAAGAGAGGTACAAACAATGATTCCTTCACTGTCAGGATTTTATTATGAACATTGTTATTTTATTTAGTAGCAGATTCCTTTCTAGGAAGAGCTGTGTTGGTCAAGTGAACAAGCTGATACACAGTTGGAGCTGAGACAGCAGAGGGCTTGCTCAAGATCTGATGGCTTTTTTTCAAATTACTTTGAGGGTGGCAGGATTAGATAACTGCAGGGATTTTGCTTTGCTGACTGAAATTTGCAAGCTTAGTGCAAGAATTGAGTTGCTTTTGACAGTCAGGAAGATTTTCGAAGAATAAAGGAGACAAGGATGATGAAAGGCTTGGTGACTATGGTGGCAACTGCAGGAGGGGAAAAACATTGCCTCAGGAGGAATTGTTTAAAATGAAAATGTGCTGTGTGTTGTTAGTTCCCTTTTCCACTCTCCTACTTTCCTCTCCCCTCTTCAGTTTTCAGTAAATGTTCTGTTATTCATTGATGAAATTAGTTGGGAGTGTGACAGAAGCTTGGGTGTAACCTCATAGTGGGGTCGTGAGCCAAGGCTGCTCAGGGGAGATGAGATGTATCTGTATATTCAAGGAAATCAGTTCTTTTAATCCCCTGACATGTATCAGAGATCAGGAGAAATCAACTTTGATCTATAGTCAGCTGCTATTGGATTCCAGTATGCATCCATTACTTGAACCATTCAAAGTTGTCTTAATTTATCTATACTTTTGCAGAGATGTGGTAAGCTGAATAATGACTCCCCAAAAGTATCAGGTAATGCCTGGAATCTGTAAATGTTACCTCATATGGAAACACTGTCCTTACAGATGTGATTAAGTTAAGAATCTTGAGGTGGGAATGTTATCCTGGGTTCTAACACATATGGTTATAAGAGGGAGCAGGGTGGGATATTACACAAACACAGAGAAGAGGTGTAATGGAAACAAGGTAGAGAGATCTGGCTGGGAGATGTGGTCATGAGCCAAAGAATGGCAGCAGACACAGCAAACTGGAAGAGACAAGAAATAGATTTTCCCCTAGAAACGCTAGAAGGGGCACAGTCCTGCTAACATCTTAAATTGGCCTGATTTCACACTCCTGGCCTCCAGGACTGCGAGAAAATAAATTTCTGTTATTTTAAGCCACTAAATTTGGAGTTATTGTCACTGCAGCCAGACCTTGGTATTTTGATGGTTGGCCTGAATTTAGTGACTTTTTATAATTTTTTACATCTAAAGGATGCGCGACTCAGAATGGTGTCAATAATATCAAGTACTGATATCCAAACATACACTCTCCCACCAGTGTGGACCGTGTGCTGACTACAGATGGCTAGTTCAGTTCAAATGTTTAGAAGTATTGTGTTAGTTAAAAGTGGCTCCCCTGTGGAGTATAAAGTGTATAAAGTGAGGGTCAGGCAGGAAAAGAAAGGGCCAATTAAAGGGGAGAATTTGAGGCTATACTACCTCAGTCAGTTCACTTCAGTCGCTCAGTCGTGTCCGACCAAGACCCCATGGGCTGCAGCACACGAGGCCTCCCTGTCCATCACCAACTCCCAGAGTTACTGAAACTCATTTCCATCGAGTCGGTGATGCCATTCAACTATTTAATCCTCTGTTGTCCCCTTCTTCTCCTGCCTTCGATCTTTCCCAGCATCAGGGTCTTTTCCAGTGAGTCAGTTCTTTGCATCAGGTGGCCAAAGTATTGGAGTTTCAACTTCAGCATCAGTCCTTCCACTGAATATTCAGGACTGATTTCCTTTAGGATGGACTGATCTCCTTGCAGTCCAAGGGACTAACTGTTTGGTATTTAATAAGTGTGGTAGCAAATTTACAGCTCTATTGCATATTAATCAAAACATGTATCATTTTAGGCAAAAGGAATTTCAGAATTTTTTTCTTGAGTCTGAAGAGATATTTGGCTTACATTTAGGCACCATCATAAAATTATACTTTTTAACTTTAGGATCATAGCTAGTAAGAATTGAAGTAATGGAGATAGGTAGGAAAATCAGGGTAACCTATCTGATGTTATACTTGCTTGCAGGATGTGCTCATTGTGTGAATGATGGCTGGGATCTCATGCCATATGTGCGCTGTGGTCTCTGTCTTGGCTTTTTGGCAGATGTGTCTGGTGAATCTGAGTTAAATGCTATGAGTTGGGATGCCACATTTTGCCATTTATTTGTTCATTCCTTCAACATTTACTAACAGCGAATGGAAAGGGCTTCCCTGGTGGCTCAGATGGTAAAGAATCTGCCTGCAGTGCAGGAGACCTGAGTTTGATCCCTGGGTTGGGAAGATCCCCTGGAGAAGGGAGTGGCTACCCACTCCAGTATTCTTAACCTGGGAAATCCCATGGTCAGAGGAGCCTCATGGGCTACAGTCCCTGGGATTGCAACAGTCAGACACGACGTGGAGACTAAACAACAACGACCTGAAGGGTAGGAGCTGAAGTTGTGGGGAAAGGTGGGAAATAACTTTCTAGACAGAGATACATTGTGAGGAAGGCACAGAATGCCGGTAAACTTCAGGCTTTCTTAGGAGATAGTGGGTTTTAAGAGAGAGGGAGAAATGTTCACCTCTGTTCAAGGTTCAGTAACAGATTACTTGTATGGTAGACATATTTCCTTGTTAATGAAATTGATTTACGTTCCCTTCATTTATTCTTGGCTTCTGCTTCTCTGCAGAATTATATAAGAAACTGGCCAATGGAGGTGCACTCTAAAAAAGGAACATTTAATTTACTAATTTATCAGTCCTGGGGATGATGGAGTAGCATTCTCATTTTATTTTATTATTCCAACTTTACAAGCATGCAAACCATCTGTCCTCACAAGCAAAACTTAATGTAGAAGGCTGAACAATTAGGAAGTAATGAAGATCTTGTAAAACAGCTATCAGTAAAACACAGGAGAGGCAGCACTTGTAAAATTGGAATGAATATGAATCAACAAGCCTGCAGATGCGGGCTCTTCAGGCCTGAAGATGCTACTTAGCTAATTTACAGACTTGTTGCCAATTCATTTTGAAAATACTATGGAAGAGAGAGCAGTTTGAAATAGTTTTAAGTAGAATGGTTCTTGACAGTGGGTTCTAATAAATCTAACTCCATTGACTATGGAAACACATGAACAGACATTGAGATAAAAAAGAGGTGATACAGAAGAGTTAGTTAGAACACAGCTAATCATGAGTCCAGTCTGGCTTTGAGTCCTTCTACTGTTCTTTACTGTGTGATCTTGGTCCATTTATTTAATCTTGCTACGCCTCAGTTTCCTCCTCTGTAAAATGAAGGCAATAGTATCTACCTCAGAGTATTATTATTGTAAAGACTCAAGTGGTACAACAAATAAAGCACTTAGCAGAAGCCCTTTAATAAATGTGATCTAATGATTAATTATGGAGAAATCATATAAATCCACATTAACTGATATTTTTGCATGAAATTATAAAAATAAAAGATAAAGGGCCTCAAATAGTGTCTCGTGTAATTTACTAACATTGAACAATTCACATTATCTTGGTATCTGGCTTTGCTACACACACCATTATAAGCAGCCCAGAATGGGTTGGAAATGCTTTCCTTACATTTTTATTGAGTTGTTTTAAAAATTTCATCTTAAAATACACCCTGTGGGTGAGTAAAGCAGGTGAATGGTCCATGTTGTTGGCCAGTAGAGGTCCAGGATATGCTTGTTTGGGCTTATTTTATTCAAGAGAAATACTTGTACCTGAGGAAGATGAGCCATCACAGGTGCCAGACTGATATTTCACCAGCAAATTCTCCCCAGGCCATGACTACAGAGAAGTGAGAATATGAGATTTCTCCTGAACAAGCAAATCTAGACTACCGCCTCTACAAAGATTCAGAATCTACACTTTCATGAGAGAGAACTGAAAGAAGAAAACCAGATAGGCCCGAGGACTTGACCTGAGCGGTAGCCGGTAAGTCATCGGTTGTCAATGTCCTGTGGCATGGAAATAGCTAAGTTAGATCTGGTTGGATCTCAAGATGATTTTTGGAAGCTGGTGTAAAAGCTTCTAAAAATTAGGCTAATTACTTACTTGATATTCCTGGTTATACTTTCTTTGCTCTTTAATATGAAATGACATATCTGGTGGTCGAGGGAAGGTGACCTTTGACCTTTCCCTATTAGTTAAAGAAGGTTCCAATCTTGAATGAAATCAAAAGTGACTGCTTGGCAGCTTGCTTCCAAGACGTCGACGTGGCTGAAAAGGGATTCTGAGAAAGCAATGGGACTCTGAGAAATTAGGAAATTAGAAAGATTGGCTTGTCAGGACAAAGGAAAAGGATGATCTATTTATAAGTTGTTAACAAAAGATTTATAACTTCTCAAAGTAAGGGAGAGACGTGATTTATCTTGCCAAGCACTGAGAAGTACGAGTTGTCAGGAGAAAGCGTGGATTAGCAGACCTGAGGCTAACGACGAGAGGGCCTTGGAAATCCGTGACCCAGAGAGAGATTGTGCACTTTCAGGAAACCACTAAATTGGTAACAGAACAGGTTTGGCCAGATGGGCTTTGTCAGCTGTTTAGTGATGCAGAGAAGTTCATTTTGTCTGAGAGAAGCAGGCCTATTAAGTCTGCAGTATTGAGGACTAGAGACGAGGGGTCAGAGAGATTTGAAAAGAGCGGCACAGGGTCAGGCGACGCTGAAATAAAGACCTGCTCTGAAAGCAGAGGCTGAGTCCTCCCTGGGGCCTGTTTACCGCTTCATGTTGGTCACGGGAACTCTGGGCCCACACTGTTAACCGTGGCCAGGCCTGGGTCGGGGCCCTCAGAAGAACTTCACGCTTTGTCAGTGCAGAGGGACAGAGCCGCACGGCTGCGTCACCTACAATCCTGGAACTTGTAAACGGCTTCTCCTTCAGGATCCAGTTAAGGTGTAAGAGTTCAAAGTTCATTCTCCTGTCCTTGTACCTAACTTGAAACCAACTGACCATTTTTAGATCTGGATTTTGGTGTTTGTAGGGGAAGTGGTAAGAAGTATATATTTGTTTTGAGTTCTAAATTCTCTCTTCTCTGCTTATTATGGTTTTAGGACCACAACATTTCTGGCCCACATATGTCACTTGTATTTTCCTATTGCTGTTATTGATTGTTGAAAAACTCACCTTTTCCTTCTAATTTCTAGGGATTTTTAGATGGGAAACAAAGTGGGTGCCATTTAATCCAATCTGGCTTAACTACCTGAAGATTTTTTTTATTTAGAAATAATTTCAAACTTCAAAAGTTATAGACACAGTACAAAGAATTGTAGTACACCCTTTACCCAGATTTTAGCCCCATTTGGATCTATTTCTGAAGCGATTTAGCAGCAGCAGCAGCTCAATCATTTCTTCTCTCTTTCATATATTCTTTCATGGGAACCATTTGAAAGTTGAAAACAATATAATTGTGTACCCCTAAATACTTCAGTGTAGATTTCCAAAGAAGCAGACTATTTTCTTCATGACTTTAATACATTGATCAACCTCAGGAAAGTTAGCATAGGTATAACACTCTTACCTAATCTACTTCTTTATAGACCAGTTTTAGACCAATTTATTTTATAAGGCCTTTTATAATATTTCTGTACATGTGTGTGGATTTTTCTCCTGTACTGCAGGATTCAATTTAGGATCAAGCATGGCATTAACTATTAGGAGTTTTAGTCATCTCCCTAATCTGAAATAATACCCCAGATTAGGGAATTGTTCCAGATTAGGAAAAAAATTCTTTTTCTTTTATGCTGTTGACATTTTGACCAATGTAATTTCTTTTAAAAGAAGAATGTTCTTCAATTTTGATTTATGTGTGTTTTGTGATGATTTGTTTTTTACTCATTAGGTTGTGTCTGACTCTTTTGTGACCAAGTGGACTGTAGCTCACCAGGCTCCTCTTTCCATGGGATTTTACAGGCAAGAATACTGGGAGTGGGTTGCCATTTCCTTCTCCAGGGCATCTTCCCGACTCAGGGATCGAACTTGAATTTCCTAGGTTGGCGGACGGTTTCTTTACCACTGAGCCACCAGGAAGCCCCCTGTTATGATGAGCTATATACCCTCAGTCAGAATGGAACTACACACAAGTGACATTGTGTTCTTCTTCGTGTGTGTTGTCTGGAGATATGTGATTTCCACTTGCCTGCCGTTTGTGATGTTAATTTTGCCAGATTTCTCCACTGTGTGGATACTGTCATTTTTTCTCACTACTAATAAACAGCCTGTGGTGAGATGTTTTCAGACCTTGCAAACATCCTGCTCCTTATCAAAGTTTATTCTTCAAATGAACGTTAAAACTACCATGAGATGTACTACCATCCACCCACTAGAATGGCTAAAATTATGAAGACTGATCATAACAAGCATGTGAAGCAACTGTAATTCTCATGCTTACTATGGGAAGGGAAAGTGGTGCAGCCGCCTTGAACAATACCCAACAGTTTCTTATGAAGTTAAACATGCACTTCTCACGTGACCTAGGAGTTTTGCGCTTAGTTGTTAACCCAAGAGAAATGAAAGCACAAATCCACACAAAGACTTGTGCATGAAGGTACACATCATCCTTATTCACAATAGTCCCAAACTGAAAACAGCTCAAATGCCCATCAAGAGGGGACCACATATACAAGTTATAGCATACTGATACCATGGAATCCTACTCAGTAGTTAAAAAAGAAGAATGGCATTCTTATACGTGCAACAGAATGGATGAATCTCAAAAATATTATGCTCTGAGAAGGAAACCAGGCAAAGAATAGGTACTGTATGATTCCATTTATGTGAGATTCTAGAAAAGGTAAAACTAATATCTAGTAAAAGAAGGCATTATTGGTTGCTAGAGACTAAGGATGGTGGGGATGTGTTGACTGAAGGGGGACATGTAGGAATTTTGAGGAGATAGAAATGTTTCTAATCTTGATTTTACTGGTGGATACAACAGTGAAAAAATCTGTTGAAACTTCTAACTATACAAATAAAGGGTACCTTTTATTAATATTATGTGTAAATTTTGCCTCCTTATAGTTGGTAATTTCCCTTCTATATTTAGTATCCATTTATGATTCTACCCTGAACCAATCCTTATTGTAATGGTTGCAAAATGATGATTTGTCAACTCCAGCATTCAGTCCACTTTAGCAGTTGGTACTTGACATTCTCTTGCATCAAATGTATACCCTTATCTTGTATCTTTCTTTCCTTATTTGTTGTCATTACAGACTCACAGAGTCCCAGTTTTTCCTCAAAGCCTTATAGTTTACTAATCCTTTAATTATTTGGCACTTAAATTGTTTTGTATTTGTCTTGGGTAGCCATCTCATGTAACCTGGTAACTGTAACCTTGTGACAAGCCTCATCATTTATTTTTGAGCACTTCCTTGCTCTGAAGCAAACTGAGGTTCCAGGCAAATCTTGCATCTTCTCTGTCCCCACCCTAGAATAGCCATTTCTCAAGATGTCCTGGTTTCTATTAATAGTAGCAGGAAATCTTAATAGATCCTTTCAGAGCTGATTAGTTTGGTTTTTGCCAGAGTCACTCAAATGAAAGGAATAGGGATTCAATTTTTGGAACTGTCTTCAGACAGTTTAAGGAAGAGGAGTGAGGCTGAGAGGGGAGAAAACTATCCTTTAAAAAACTTGTTTTTTTTTTTTTCTTATAAAATAATGCATTCATTCTTAAGACATGGAAAAATCAGAACTGGAAGTCATCCAAAATCCAAACTGAGAGCAGTAGTCATGTTGTTATTTGTGGGTCTAGATTTGATTTAGCCCATTTCACTAGCTGTCACCACCTTGCATTCCTCATTTACATTGTAGAATTTTATGTCTATTCTCTTAACCATAAAAAATAGCATATTCCCACTGGAGCTCTGTTGGTCACTATACTTCTCAGGAAGGCAGCCCCATGTGTGGTATGTGTATGAGGGTCTGTGGGTATGTGTGTACGGGCTTGTGTGCATGCTTAGGAAGGAGAAGCAAAGTGAGTTCCAAACTGACATGGGCTCTAGGAGGAGTAGACTTCAGAATTCTATTTCCACATAAAGTTGCTGCTGCTGCTGCTAAGTCGCTTCAGTCGTGTCCGACTCTGTGCGACCCCATAGACAGAAGCTCACCAGGCTCCCCTGTCTCTGGGATTCTCCAGGCAAGAACACTGGAGCGGGTTGCCATCTCCTTCTCCAATGCAGGAAAGTGAAAAGTGAAAGTGAAGTCATTCAGTCATATCCGACTCTTAGCGACCCCATGGACTAGAGCCTACCAGGCTCCTCCGTCCATGGGATTTTCCAGGCAAAAGTACTGGGGTGGGGTGCCATTGCCTTCCCCGACATAAAGTTGGGCAGGGCTAGAATCTCTTTTCCTTAAGTGACTATTTATAATTTCACAAGCTTTGACATAGGGTTAGCAAGGCATCGTGGCCAAGAACATACAAATACTCAAAAGCGGGCCTGAGGTTTTCTTCTTGTTACTGAAAATACCCATCATGTGTCTAATTTAGTGTCGTTGCTGCTCAATCAGAATCTAGTGCCTGTAGCCTGACTAGAAGGTCCTCAGGCAGGGCCCTGTTAGAACTCAATAATGAGGTATAATCTTCCCTCACGTTTTTAGGAGCCATTGTCATCTTGTGGATGTAAGAGAACAGTTGGTTTCTGTAATGGGAAATAGATGAAACCCTGACACTTGAGTCATTTGATATGAAACTAAAAGAACCCAGAATATGCACCGCAGAAAACACTGACAGGAGACAAGAAAGGCCTTATCCAGCTCTAATTTCTATTATTGAATAAGAGAAAGGTAGGGATGCCCATTCGGTGTTTGGAATGGCTGTCTCATCTCATGTTTCCTGTTGTAAAGTTTGATTTACAGAATTGAAACTCCATTATACTATTTTCTTTGACTCATTCAACAGACACACCAAAACACTATGGTTATATGATTTTTTTCTCCTTTTTTCTTACATCCCCCTATTTTTATTTTGTAAACAATGAACTGTATAGGCTTTGTAGAAAAGGATATAAAATTCCTTTGTAGAAAAGGATATAAAGAAATTCAAGTAATAAAAGAAACTGGAATCACTCAAAATTTCATTCAGAAATAACATTCTTAATATTTGATGAACTCTATTCTAAAGGTATTTTAATCTATACATTCAAACTGGATAGGTAAAATAATTTAGAAAACTGAGCTCCTATGAAAAATGCTAATTTAAAAAAAATACATTAAATAGAACTTTCCTTGACTTTCACATGATTTTTGAAAAAAAAAGACACTGGAAAATTTTTAAAGTTATAATTGATTTAGAAAAGGCAGAGGAACCAGAGATCAAATTGCCAACATCCGCTGGATCATGGAAAAAGCAAGAGAGTTCCAGAAAAACATCTATTTCTGCTTTATTGACTATGCCAAAGCCTTTGATTGTGTGAATCACAATAAACTGTGGAAAATTCTGAAAGAGATGGAAATACCAGACCACCTGATCTGCCTCTTGAGAAATCTGTATGCAGGTCAGGAAGCAACAGTTAGAACTGGACATGGAACAACAGACTGGTTCCAAATAGGAAAAGGAGTACGTCAAGGCTGTATATTGTCACCCTGCTTATTTAACTTATATGCAGAGTACATCGTGAGAAATGCTGGCCTGGATGAAGCACAAGCTGGAATCATTGCCGAGAGAAATATCAATAACCTCAGATATGCAGATGACACCACCCTTATGGCAGAAAGTGAAGAGGAACTCAAAAGCCTCTTGATGAAAGTGAAAGAGGAGAGTGAAAAAGTTGGCTTAAGCTCAACATTCAGAAAACGAAGATCATGGCATCTGGTCCCATCACTTCATGGGAAATAGATGGGGAAACAGTGGAAACAGTGTCAGACTTTATTTTTTGGGGCTCCAAAATCACTGCAGATGGTGAGTGCAGCCATGAAATTAAGACGCTTACTCCTTGGAAGGAAAGTTATGACCAACCTAGATCACATATTCAAAAGCAGAGATATTACTTTGCCAGCAAAGGTCCGTCTAGTCAAGGCTATGGTTTTTCCTGTGGTCATGTATGGATGTGAGAGCTGGACTGTGAAGAAGGCTGAGTGCCGAAGAACTGATGCTTTTGAACTGTGGTGTTGGAGAAGACTCTTGAGAGTCCCTTGGACTGCAAGGAGATCCAACCAGTCCATTCTGAAGGAGATCAGCCCTGGGATTTCTTTGGAAGGAATAATGCTAAAGCTGAAACTCCAGTACTTTGGCCACCTCATGCAAAGAGTTGACTCATTGGAGAAGACTCTGATGCTGGGGGGATTGGGAGCAGGAGGAGAAGGGGACGACAGAGGATGAGATGGCTGGATGGCATCACTGACTCGATGGATGTGAGTCTGAGTGACCTCCGGGAGTTAGTGATAGACTGGAAGCCTGGCGTGCTGCGATTCATGGGGTCGCAAAGAGTCAGACATGACGGAGTGACTGATCTAATCTGATCTGATAATTGATTTATAATGTGTTGGTTTCAGGTATATGAAAAATGATTCAGATATATATGTATATATATATTCTTTTTCAGATTTCCCTGTTTATGCTATTACAAAATATTAAGTAGTGTTCTATGTGCTATACGTAGGCTTTTCTTGATTATCTATTTTATACATAGAAGTCCTTATTTATAGTAGTGTGTGTATATTAATCTCAAGCTCCTAATTTATCCTGCCCCCCTTTCTCTTTTGTTGTGGCCATTCAGTCACCCAGTCGTGTGTGTTCAACTCTTTGCAGCCCCATGGACTGCAGCGTGCCAGATCTCCTTTCCCTCACCATCTCCTGCCCCTTTCTCCTTTGGTAACCTTTTATTTGTTTTCTATGTCTATGAATCTATTTCTATTTAAAAGACCCTAAAATTAAACTTAAAGAGTTGCTGAAATACAGTAAATAATTTTCACTGTATGCTGCTAAGTCACTTCAGTCGTGTCAGACTCTGTGAGACCCCATAGACGGCAGCCCATCGAGCTCCCCCATCCCTGGGATTCTCCAGGCAAGAACACTGGAGTGGCTTGCCATTTCCTTCTCCAATGCATGAAAATGAAATGTGAAAGTGAAGTCGCTCAGTCCTGTCTGACTCTTAGTGACCCCATGGACTGCAGCCTACCAGGCTCCTCCATCCATGGGATTCTCCAGGCAAGGGTACTGGAGTGGGGTGCCATTGCCTTCTCCGCTTCACTGTATATTTGTACTTAAAAATCCCCCTACAGTTAAGAAAAAGGACTTAGAAAACAAAATGTGCACATTTGCATGTCTGTGTGCATGCATGTGGTGTGATATATTTGCATAAATGCCTATTTTGTATGTGTGCACATCTGTGTGTGTGTAAGTGTGTGTAAGTGTTTTTCTTTGCATGTTGTGTGTGCAGGTACACACACGTGTGTATTTTTTAAAAATGAGTTTTGGGGATTGGAATCCTTAAATTCTTACTTCAGCTGAGAATGTCAGTCTTGCAAGAGGAAGTCTTGAATCAACCTTTTTTTACTTTGGAAATTTGGAGACACCACTGCACTTTTCTTCCTTGAGGTATTATACAACTATTGATTGTGAGTTCCCCAACGTGAACCCAGAGATGGGAGTAGTAGATTCTACTATAAGTAGTCCTGGTGGCTTAGATAGTGAAGAATCTGCCCGGAATATAGGAAACCCAGATTTGATCCCTGAGTTGGGAAGATCCCCTGGAGAAGGGAAAGGCTACCTGCTCCAGTATTCTTGCCTGGAGAATTCCATGGACAGAGGAGCCTGGTGAGCTACAATCTGTGGGGTCTCAAGGAGCTGAACATGACTGAGCGACTTAACACTTTCACTTTCATTATTATAAAGAAATCTAAGAACACTAATTTTTTATCCCCATATGACTTGCTTTATTGGTTTAAATGTCTATATTTTAAAAATATACTCGAAGCTCAATAACTTCCCTAATATATGTTTTGGGGTTAATCAGTCTTTTTCATATCATAATGGCATTCATTGCCTTTTGAGTTTGCTAAAATAACTGCCTGCCTTTCTCTAAAGAAATACTTCTTGGTCATGGTGTGCTATTTTTTCAATATACTGTGCATTTAATTTGCTAATATTTTATTTTGAATTTTTGTATCTATATTCATGAATGGAATTTGCATACTTCAATTAATATTGGTGTTCAGATCAGATCAGATCAGTCGCTCAGTCGTGTCCGACTCTTTGCGACCCCATGAACTGCATCACGCCAGGCCTCCCTGTCCATCACCAACTCCCGGAGGTCACTCAGACTCACATCCATCGAATCAGTGATGCCATCCAGCCATCTCATCCTCTGTTGTCCCCTTCTCCTCCTGCCCCCAATCCCTCCCAGCATCAGAGTCTTCTCCAATGAGTCAACTCTTCGCATGAGGTGGCCAAAATACTGGAGTTTCAGCTTTAGCATCATTCCTTCCAAAGAAATCCCAGGGCTGATCTCCTTCAGAATGGACTGGTTGGATCTCCTTGCAGTCCAAGGGACTCTCAAGAGTCTTTTCCAACACCACATTTCAAAAGCATCAATTCTTTGGCGCTCAGCCTTCTTCACAGTCCAGCTCTCACATCCATACATGACCACAGGAAAGACCATAGCCTTGACTAGACGAACCTTTGTTGGCAAAGCAATGTCTCTGCTTTTGAATATGCTATCTAGGTTGGTCATAACTTTCCTTCCAAGGAGTAAGCGTCTTTTAATTTCATGGCTACAGTCACCATCTTCAGTGATTTTGGAGCCCAGAAAAAGAAAGTCTGACACTGTTTCCACTGTTTCTCCATCTATTTCCCATGTAGTGATGGGACCAGATGCCATGATATTCGTTTCCTGAGTTTTGAGCTTTAAGCCAACCTTTTCACTCTCCACTGTCACTTTCATCAAGAGGCTTTTGAGTTCCTCTTCACTTTCTGGCATCAGGGTGGTGTCATCTGCATATCTGAGGTTATTGATATTTCTCCCAGCAATCTTGATTCCAACTTGTGTTTCTTCCAGTCCAGCATTTCTCATGATGTACTCTGGATATAAGTTAAATAAGCAGGGTGACAATATACAGCCTCGACATAGTCCTTTTCCTATTTGGAGCCAGTCTGTTGTTCCATGTCCAGTTCTAACTGTTGCTTCCTGACCTGCATACAGATTTCTCAAGAGGCAGATCAAGTGGTCTGGTCTTCCCATCTCTTTCAGAATTTTCCACAGTTTATTGTGATGAGATGGCTGGATGGCATCACTGACTCGATGAATGTGAGTCTGAGTGACCTCCGAGAGCTGGTGATGGATAGGGAGGCCTGGTGTGCTGCAGTTCATGGGGTCGCAAAGAGTCGAACATGACTGAGTGACTGATCTGATCTGATCTGATCTGACACAGTCAAAGGCTTTGGCATAGTCAATAAAGCAGAAATAGATGTTTTTCTGGAACTCTCTTGCTTTTTCCATGATCCAGCGGATGTTGGCAATTTGATCTCTGGTTCCTGTGCCTTTTCTAAAACCAGCTTGAACATCAGGAAGTTCATGGTTCAGATAATGCTGAAGCCTGGCTTGGAGAATTTTGAGCATTACTTTACTAGTGTGTGAGATGAGTGCAATTGTGCGGTAGTTTGAGCATTCTTTGGCATTGCCTTTCTTTGGGATTGGGATGAAAACTGACCTTTTCCAATCTTGTGGCCACTGCTGAGTTTTCCAAATTTGCTGGCATATCGAGTGCAGCACTTTCACAGCATCATCTTTCAGGATTTGGAGTAGCTCCACTGGAGTTCCATAACCTCCACTAGCTTTGTTCGTAGTGATGCTTTCTAAGGCCGACTTGACTTCACATTCCAGGATGTCTGGCTCTAGGTCAGTGATCACACCATCATGATTATCTGGGTCGTGAGGCTCTTTTTTGTATAGTTCTTCTGTGTATTCTTGCCACCTCTTCTTAATATCTTCTGCTTCTGTTAGGTCCATACCATTTCTGTCCTTTATCGAGCCCATCTTTGCATGAAATGTTCCTTTGGTATCTCTGATTTTCTTGAAGAGATCTCTAGTCTTTCCCATTCTGTTGTTTTCTTCTGTTTCTTTGCATTGATCACTGAAGAAGGCTTTCTTATCTCTTCTTGCTATTCTTTGGAACTCTGCATTTAGATGTTTATATCTTTCCTTTTCTCCTTTGCTTTTCGCTTCTCTTCTTTTCACAGCTATTTGCAAGGCCTCCCCAGACAGCCATTTTGCTTTTTTGCATTTCTTTTCCATGGGGATGGTCTTGATCCCTGTTTCCTGTATAATGTCACGAACCTCATTCCATAGTTCATCAGGCACTCTATCTATCAGATCTAGGCCCTTAAATCTATTTCTCACTTCCACTGTATAATCATAAGGGATTTGATTTAGGTCATACCTGAATGGTCTAGTGTTTTTCCCTACTTTCTTCAATTTCAGTCTGAATTTGGCAATAAGGAGTTCATGGTCTGAGCCACAGTCAGCTCCTGGTCTTGTTTTTGCTGATTGTATAGAGCTTCTCCATCTTTGGCTGCAAAGAATATAATCGATTTGATTTCGGTGTTGACCATCTGGTGATGTCCATGTATAGAGTCTTCTCTTGTGTTGTTGGAAGAGGGTATTTGCTATGACCAGTTCATTTTCTTGGCAAAACTCTGTTAGTCTTTGCCCTGCTTCATTCCTTATTCCAAGGCCAAATTTTCCTGTTACTCCAGGTGTTTCTTGACTTCCTACTTTTGCATTCCAGTCCCCTCTAATGAAAAGGACATCTTTTTTGGGTGTTAGTTCTAAAAGGTCTTGTAGGTCTTCACAGAACTGTTCAACTTCAGCTTCTTCAGTGTTACGGTTTGGGGCATAGACTTGGATTACTGTGACATTGAATGGTTTGCCTTGGAAACGAACAGAGATCATTCTGTCATTTTTGAGATTGCATCCAAGTACTGCATTTCGGACTCTTTTGTTGACCATAAGGTAATATTAACTTTGTAAATAACTCTCCTTTTTTGCTGTGGTCTGCAGCAGTTTAACTCTCATATGACTGAGAACTATCTGTTTTATATTGACTTGTCTGTAAAGCCCAGAATAAAAATGTCTGATGAAAGTGTCTTTTTAAGATGGCAGATTTTAAAAATTGGTTTTTTAATATTTACTACCAATTTTTTACCTGTTGGTATTTTAAATTTTTCTCCCTTTTCTTGGACCAGCTTTTGCATCTATTTTGTTAGAAAACCATCTATTTCCTCTAGTTTTTCAAAAATGTTGATATGGAATTGAAGATGATATTCCCTTAAGTCCTTTGATCTCTTCTGTATTTAAATCTTGGTTTTTATTTGTAATATTATTGATTTTTGTTTTCTCCGTTCTCCAGGGGTTCACCTATTTAAAATTTTTAGAAGCAGCTTTTGTTTTATTCCTTTTTTCCTTTTTATTATTTGTAATTTCTTTCATTAAGCTTATCTTTTAAAAACTGTATTAATTTCTTCCTATTTATACTTTTTTGCTTATTTTTTGATCCATTTTCCAGTATATTATTTTCCATACTTAAATTATGTTTATTTTTTTTTTTATTTTTCTCATGTATTCTAACTGATGCCTTGTTTAATGAACATAAGTTTGGCTTCTATTGGATATGGTTCATGTGTGGCTTATCCTTTACCTAGTTAATCTTTTTTTTTTACTTTTATTCTCTAAATTATGCCTGTTTAATTTTCATTCATTCATTCATAATAACTCATAATATCTCCTTTGAACCATTGACTCTCTTTGAGATTTTTTAAAATAATTAATAAGCTTTCTGCAATTTCTTTGAGGCTACAGATGACTATGACTGTGAATTCTTTCTGTGTTTCTTTTTGACAATTCCCCTTTGCAATGTGTTGTTTATTTGCCCATTGCTCATATTTTATTATACCTCCCTCTTTTTTTGAGTAGATTTTTATGCATATGTTCTAAATTGTTGCTTACCTTGGAGTTTGTTTGGCCACCTTTTAGAATGTGGGATGGAATGAATTGGTGGAAAAGGGAAGAAAGAGTGATCACGATCATCCTAAACGTCTGCTTTGGTTTTCTGTCTTAAATCTCTTTCCTTAAATTGGTTAGTTCCTTTTTCTCTTGAGTCCTGTAGGTATAGATGTCCTGATTCATGATTTGGCAGTTCCTGACTGGTGCCCGTCTTCCCCCAGCCTTACCAGGGGGAGCTTGCTCGGTTCAGATGCTCATCACAGGTAGCAGGAGCAGCCTGGCAACATGGTCCTCCTACAGCCCCGCCTCCCCTGCCTTGTTTTGTGTTGCTGGGACGATCTATATAGGAACACTCCAAGTTCCCCAGGATACTGCATGACCCTACATCTTAGCAGGCAGTCACAGGGTCGGTAGCAACACATCCGATGTCTGTAAACTTTTGAGGAAGTCTGTGTCCTGCCCAAGGCATGAGGTAAGGGCTCTGCATACCCCCAGACTTCACAGAATCTGGCTGCAGGGCCTCAGAGTTTGTTGCATGGTTCTATGTTCTTTCCCATTGAAACTCTGAGAAAGCAGTGGAGAGACCAGCTGAATTCATTCACTGGAAATTCACTGAATGGATTCATTGGAAGTTCACTGCTGCATTTCCTTTCTAGAGGAAGTGCTGAAGAGAAAGGAACTAGTGAGAAGAAAGGGAATAAACCGAAAATCTATCAACAAGCCCGTCAGTCCTTGGCTTAATGAGAAATCCGCATTCACTTTAGAATAGAGAGGAGAAGCAGACCTGCATATTCGGATAAAATGACTTACGAGGACTGATTTTGTTATTCCGAGAGATTTGGGGCCAATTTATACTTATATTTCACCAGTTAAGATGCTTCACACAATCAAGGTTGCGTTTATTCATCTCTGGCATCAGTTTCATTGCTTCTGTTAGTGGAAATTTAGTGGGTGACTTGTGCGCTCTGTTTCAGCATTAATAGCAAAAACCCGTATCTGTTTCTAGAGGAGACAAGTTGGATTTTTCAAATGAACAGCCCCGAGTTGTTGCCAAGAGGCCGGTGTCGTGAACACACTGCTGAGCCCTGAGGTCAGGTGGGACGGGGATGAGCTGCTGGTTTTCAGGTTCAGATCCAGCTGTCTGTACTCGGTTTGTAATGCTGGCACTGGGACTGTGCAAACAACTTTCTCTTTTGCCTGCTGGGTTTTAGGGAGGATACCGTAGGAAGCACTGGAGAGTGACTCAAAAGGCTGGAAGGAAAAGAGACACACTCTGTCATTTGCACCCTGCTCCTGCCAGCAATGCCCCTTTATCCTGGCAGGGCATTTGGTTCAGGTCTCCAGATTTGACTTTCACATTCTATGAACCAGCCTCATTATGCCTTCTTGAATGCAGTAGTACCAGCTAGGCAGCACTCTTTCCTCAGAGGTCTAAGGAAGCTTGACATTGTGTGTACACAGGACATACTTGTTTTAACCAAAATTTATCATTGTTTAAGAAAATGAATCAAAGGCCAGTGATTTATCTTAAGCAGTTATGTGTAGAGAACTCGAAAATAGAATTAAATTAGTAAATATTAAGGGAAAGAAGCAACCTACTCCAGTATTCTCGCCTGGAAGATTCTATGGACAGAGGAGCCTGGCGGGAGAAGGGGGAGGAGGATTGTAAGATTCTGTATTAAAATTCCTCTCTTTGGACGCTCTTCACCTGGTTGTGATACAAATGAATAAAATGAATACAAGTGAATAAAAGTTTTGGCTTCTTGGCTTATGTTTGATTATGCCTGTGTGCTGTGTGCTCATTTGCTCAGTCATGTCTGATTCTCTGTGGCCCCATGGGCTGTAGCCCACCAGGCTCCATTGTCCATGAAATTTTCCAGGCAAGAATACTGCAGTGCGTTGCCATTTCCTATTCTAGGGGATCTTCCGAACCCAGGGATCGAACCCAGGTCTCTTGTGTCTCCTGCACTGGTAGGCAAATTCTTTACCCCTGTACCACCTGGGAAGCTGTTAATTCAGTTGTCACTCAGTATGTCCAACTCTTTGCAACCCCATGGACTGTAGCACGCCAGGCCTCCCTGTCCATTACCAACTCCTGGAGCTTACTCAAATGCATGTTCACTGAGTCGATAATGCCATCCAATCATCTCATCCTCTGTCATCCACTTCTTCTCTTGCCTTCAATCTTTTCCTCCATCAGGGTCTTTTCCAGTGAGTCAATTCTTCTCATCAGGTAGCCAAAGTGTTGGAGCTTCACCTTCAGCATCAGGCCTTCCATTGAATATTCAGGAATCTTTAGGATTGACTGGTTTGATCTCCTTGCAGTCCAAGGGACTCTCAAGAGTCTTCTCCAACACCACAGTTCAAAAGCATTCTTTGGTGCTCAGCTTTCTTTATAGTCCAACTCTCACATCCATACATGACTACTGGAAAAACCATAGCTTTGACTAGACAGACTAGTGTTGGCAAAGTAATGTCTCTGCTTTTTAATATGCTGTCTAGTTTGGTCATAGCTTTTCTTCCAAGGAGCAAGTATCTTTTAATTTCATGGCTGCAGTCACCATCTGCAGTGATTTTGGAGCCAAAGAAAATAAAGTCGGTCACTGATTCCATTATTTTCCCATCTATTTGCCATGAAGTGATGGGACCAGATGCCATGATCTTCGTTTTTTGAATGTTGAGCTTTAAGCCAGCTTTTTCACTCTCCTCTGTCACTTTCATCAAGAGGCTCTTTAGTTCTTCTTCACTTTCTGCCATAAGGGTGGTGTCATCTGCATATCTGAGATTATTGATATTGCTTCCAGCAATTTTGATTCCAGCTTGTGCTTCATCCAGCCTGGCATTTTGCATGATGTACTCTGCATATAAGTTAAATAAGCAGAGAGACAATATACAGCCTTCACGTACTTTCCCCCCAATTTTGAACCAGTCCATTGTTCCATTTCCAATTCTGTTGCTTCTTGACATGCATACAGATTTCTCAGGAGGCAGGTAAAGTGATCTCCTATTCTCATCACCTTAAGAATGTTCCTTGGTGACTCAGATTGTAAAGCCTCTGTCTACAATGCGGGAGACCCGGGTTCGATCCCTGGGTTGGGAAGATGCCCTGGGGAAGGAAATGGCAATCCACTCCAGTACTATTGCATGGAAAATCCCATGGACAGAGGAGCCTGGTAGGCTACAGTCCATGGGGTCGCAAAGAGTCGGACACGACTGAGTGACTTCACGTTCACATTCACATCAAGAATGTTCCACAGTTTGTTGTGATCCACACAGTCAAAGATTTTAGTGTGGTCAATAAAGCAGAAGTAGATGTTTTTCTGGAACTCTTTTGCTTTTTCGATGATCCAACAGATGTGGCAACTTGATCTCTGGTTCCTCTGCCTTTTGTAAATCCAGTTTGCACATCTGGAAGTTCACAGGTCACATACTGTTGAAGCCTGGCTTGGAGGATTTTTAGTTTCTTTACTGGCATATGAGATGAATGCAATAGTGTATTAGTTTGAACATTCTTTGGCATTGCCTTTTTTTGGGATTGGAATTAAAACTGACTTTTTCCAGTCCTATGGCCACCGCTGAGTGTTCCAAATTTGCTAGCATATTGAGTGAAGCACTTTAACAGCATCATCTTTTAGGATTTGAAACAGCTCATCTGAAATCACCTCCACTGGTTTTGGAGGAAGCTAATATATTTGATTATCCTCTGAAACAAATGCAGCATTACAGCTGAAGGTGAGTGCAAGCTGACTGAGAGGAAAGGGATCAAGGTTTGGAAACAAAATCCTCATGTACTAAAAATATGAAAAGCATCAGTAATTTCACAGGTTGACCCCCATGTATGAAAGACTTGATTAAGACTCTAGGGTCCAAGATCATGCTTCCCTGGGACGCACCTGGGTAGCAAAGGTCATCACTCTGTGCTGGGTCTGACCACCCTGTGACTCACATCCATGATGCCAGCGGCAGAAACCCAGGCAGGTGAGCTAAAGGACCTTATGTACCTTAGAGTTTAAATTACTATTTATACTTCTAAAAACATTTTAAGCATTATTTTTTATAAGCCAGTTATTTTTTTCAACTTCCAACTTATGTGAATTTGACAACTTTATAAACCTAGACTTTGTTTTGTGCTTTTCTCTAATAACTGGAATATACAGCTTTTTATTTTAAGTATTGAAGTTTATCAGATGATAGGGTAAGGTTTTCATATAATTGGTGTATCTTTTCTTTCAGTATCTAGACTGCAGTTATACTACAGTGTTGTGTAATAACTTGGAAATTCTTAATCTTGTACATATATAGGTACATATATATTTATTTAATGTTCAGTTGATGAGTTTTCCAATTGCCTTTCTTTGTCAATACATTGTTATTATTTAACTTTCCCATAAGATGTGTTCTTTACAGAAGTCTTTAGAATAGTTTCAACTTTATTTCTTTATAATTTCCACTTGGTGGAGGTGATTTATAAAATGTTCACTTTTGCAAAGAGCATACAAATTCAATTTATGCTGATACAAAAAGGGACTGTTTTATGTTATTTTACTGGATCAACTTGCAAAACACAGACACACCACCTTTCTCTGGCAAACTAGGTTATTTGTATGGTGTATTCAATAATGTCAGTGTATCAGCTAATTTCTATGTCCTGCTCCTTTCAGAGTTTAGGAGCTGATACTTTGGCTTCTGTATATTGACTCAGGTCATGTGATTACATTTGAAATTTCTGGAAGAAATTTTTGAAGAAATAGTTTGAATGATCTCTGCTTGTGGAAAATGTCTTGCTCATATGGACTTCTTTTTTTTTAATTAATTACCTTTTTTTTAAAATTGAAGGATAATTGTTTTACAGGATTTTATTGTTTTCTGTCAAACCTCAACATGAATCAGCCATAGGTATACATATATCCCATCCCTTTTGAACCTCCCTCATCTCCCTCCCCAACCCACCCCTCTAGGTTGATGCACAGCCCCTGTTTGAGTTTCCTGAGCCATACAGCAAATTCCCGTTGGCTATCTATTTCACACATGGTAATGTAAGTTTCCATGATACTCTTTCCATACATCTCACCCTCTCCTCCCCCTTCTCCCCATTTCCATAAGTCTGTTCTCTATGTCTGTTTCTCTATTGCTGCCCTGCAAATAAATTCTTCAGTGCCATTTTTTTAGATTCTTCCTTCATTAATGCAACAAATGTGGTCAGTCACTGTCACATGCCAGGTACTGTGAGGCTCTGGCAGCAGTCAACAAGTGCAGATAAGATTCCTGTGCTCAGGGAGCTAGCCTTCTAGTGGAGAAAGACAGACAATATGTAAAAAGCACACTGAAAAGATTAATGATAATTGTAAAAGGTGCACAGAGGGAAAGGAAATGGGCTCATGGGAAAATAACTGGTGTGGAGGTGAGAAGTGGTCTAGGGAGGTTTCTTTAAAGAGGTGGCACTTGAGCTGAGGTCTGAGAATAAGAGTCAGCCATGCTGCAAAAACCTAAGGAAGAGTGCTCTAGTGTAGGCTGAAGAGTGAGTGCCAAGGCACTGCAGCAAGAAAGAGGTTGGGATGCTTGAATGACAGAGAGGAAGTTAGGGACAGGGAGCCCAGGAAGCCAGGAGGATCAGGGGAAATAAAAACCATTGCAGAGGGACTTTTATTTTTATTATTAATTTTTACTTTATATGAATATTTTATTGAGTGAGAGAGAAGCTGTTTGCAAAAAGGAATACTTCAAACTTAAAATATTGAAAGTGGTAAAAGATCAGAGGCATGATGTCACAAGATGGCTTATAAAGTGAAAATGAAGAAGCTGTTTAACCTTGACAAGGGGTTTGGGGATAGTTGTCTAGACAACAGGGAATATGTTAAAAGTGATTTTCTTATACCATTTTAGATGGATGACTTAACTTTAATTTATGACTATCAGAGGCATTTGCAAGAAATAACCTAAATTGTTTTGCTTACATAGTTTAACTGATGTTGTATACTCAGAAGATCTTCAAGTTTCATCTCCATTTTACTTTATTTTAACAATTTTAACACATTTATTATCTCAGATATGGAGGGGCAAGATTTACTCACATTCAGTTCAGTTTAGTTCAGTTCAGTCTCTCAGTCGTGTCTGACTCTTTGTGACCCCAAGAATCGCAGCATGCCAGGCGTCCCTGTCCATCACCAACTCCCGGAATTCACTCAGACTCACGTCCATCGAGTCAGTGATGCCATCCAGCCATCTCATCCTCTGTCGTCCCCTTCTCCTCCTGCCCCCAATCCCTCCCAGCATCAGAGTCTTCTCCAATGAGTCAACACTTCGCATGAGGTGGCCAAAATACTGGAGTTTCAGCTTTGGCATCATTCCTTCCAAAGAAATCCCAGGGCTGATCTCCTTTGGAATGGACTGGTTGGATCTCCTTGCAGTCCAAGGGACTCTCAAGAGTCTTCTCCAACACCACAGTTCAAAAGCATCAATTCTTCGGCTCAGCTTTCTTCACAGTCCAACTCTTACATCCATACATGACCACTGGAAAAACCATAGCCTTGACTAGTCGGACCTTTGTTGGCAAAATAATGTCTCTGCTTTTCAATATGCTATCTAGGTTGGTCATAACTTACATTATTGGTCTTTAAAAAATAATTATTTTGCCTAGATGAATCTTTAGAAATTTAGATTTTATTCATAGTGCGGTAAGATGCCAATAAAGGAGCTTAAGCTGATAAAAGACTAAATCTAATATATAGTAGTTGTTACATTCCTAATCAAAGTAGAAATGGTATAAGGTGGATATTTGTCTCTTTTTAATATAATCTAGTAACATAACTCTTTAAATTTCTATTTCCTAAGAAGTGCTTAAGATTATTATTTCATTTAAAACCTAAAATTAGATTAAATGCCATCTTGGACAATTTAGGATTGCAGGTAATACATGAATTGATTTTTTTTCACCTCTTATATTCTGTCTTTTATAAAGAGAAAATATTTATTATAGAGCAATCATTTCTAATGCTTAATAATTATGACTCTGATCAGGACCTCAGGGACTCATATATTTGAAGCCTTGGAAGAATCTAGAATAATCTAGTTTACCTGTGGGTTGAGGGGGAGGGTGGGAAATGACACACTTATCCTCTCACTGGCAGCTGCCCTGGCCTCAGAGTGTTCCATTGAAGTGTCCTACTGATGTGACTTGTAGGACTTTGGATCAAGATGTTATATCATTATATCAGCACCCCCTTTCTTTCTTCCTTCTTCTTCTACTAGGTGATACCCCCGCCTTGGACTGCAACCCTTGAACTGATGTTGCAGCTTGGAATATCAGGCAAGAGAGAAATGATATTGTCCCCAAACAGTCTCCCAAGAATCTTATAAAAAAGGAAGCTTATTCCCTGTTCATAGTTGTCAGGCACATAAATAAGGACATTGGGGCTAGGTTGTATTAGGGAATTAGATTGTACTGGGGAGTTAGGAAAAGAAAGCATGTGACTAGTAGTCTACCACCCAACTTTGGCAGTAGGAAAGCATAATTGCTTTATGGAATATATTTTCATTTTGAAAAACCTAAAAGGTAAACATTTCCAACATATTAAGGGGATGCTGAAGAGACAGGAATAGCATACTGATTGTTTTAGAACAGGGTTTCTCAGCCTTGACACTGTTATTTGGGGCCATATCATTCTTTATGGGGGTGAGGCTGTCTTATGCATTGGAGAGTTCGGCAGCATCTTTGGCTTGTACCCACTAGATGGCTGTAGCATTCACTTCACTGTGACAACCAGAAATGTCTCCAGGCACTGTCAAATGTCCTCTGGAAGCCCACATCCCAGTTCATGGAGAACCACTGCTTTCCATTCCCAGCCAGATTATCCTTAGGCCCACCCTTCTTTACTCCTTTACTCTTTACTTGCTTCTTTACTCCTTAAGTCATCACTTTTATGACAGTAAACATCTGGAATCTTTCAACTGTTTTTATCTATCCCTTTCCTATCTTCAGTTAAAATTTTAAAATGTGAAATGTGTCTGTGTACTCGAATTTCTTCCTATTTAGTTTGTTTTAGATGTTCAAAGACCTGAATTTGCTCTGAATATCAGCTTAGAGGACTTAGGAGAGATTGCTTAGAAAGATGTTGAGTGTTATCTGTGATAAACACAAGGGGAGAGCAAAGATATCATCAAGAAAATAGGTAGGGATGAGTCCTTTTCATCTTATCATATAGAGCTAACATTTGGTCAAATAATTTCTCAGGGTGAATAGAACCAAAATTTTATTCTTGTAGACTTAAGTTCAACAAGGAGAGAAGAAACAAACAACTTAAAAGACATGGTATTTGAAAGTTCTAAACTATGTTGATAAAACTTCTTAATTGAATAGCAACAACAAAAATTAGTCTAGGAATATGTTTAGAAATTTATGGTATTCAACTGCTGACCTTAAATTTGTGATTTGAGCTTAGTAGCTGAGTGACCTTGGGCTTTCATTCTTTGATTTAGGGGAAAAATTATATATACACACATAGTACTTTCAATTTGGATAACCATCAGTCCTTAATGGAAATCATATATATGACCCAAATGAACTCTTTGGCCAACCTAGTAATAAGATGGAGAGAAATATACCTCCTCTGGCCACCCCAGTAATAAGTGGACAGAAATATACCTCCTTTGTATTTCATAAGAAGAAGTCCATGGATTTAGTATCTCAACAGATTTAACCAAAATCAAACATTCCTGGTATCATAGACACAAGTCTTATTGGATCAACTCAATCAGATCAAACTAGTTTTTCAACCACATAATTTTTTAACTTAGTATCTTAACAGGTGTATAGATTTGTCTGATAAGCAACTCAGGTGAAATTGATGAATTTTTGCTGGTTTTAAACTAGATAAAGAAAGTGAAAGTTGCTCAGTTGTGTCCAACTCTTTGTGACCCCATGGACTATATAGTCCATGGAATTCTCCAGACCAGACTACTGGAATGGGTAGCCATTCCCTTCTCCAGGGGTCTTCCCAACCCAGGGATTGAACCCAGGTCTCCCTCACTGCAGGCAAATTCTTTACCAGCTGAGCTATTATCAATGGAGAAGGCAGTGGCACCCCACTCCAGTACTCTTGCCTGGAGAATCCATAAAGCCACTAGGCTGCTCTTACTTCATTCAAAGATTTAATTTCTCCTTTCTTAAGAGGATAATTAGCTTTGTAAATATGGAAAGTGAGGCATTTTTGACTCATGTCCAATTCTTTGCATTTCTAGTTGTCTTAAGAAACTTAGTTTTCCTGTAGGGTCACACTGCTTTGTGAAGCCAGTGAAATCAAATGGAAGCTTGATCTCTTGTTAAATTGTCAACACTAGTGCTGTTAAGAAATAGCCCCACCTGGCACTGTTAAGAAGTGACCGTTGGATATGTTAAGCTTGCCTTACCTCAAGCATTCTGTACTGTATGCTATTCCCTCTCAAGGTGCTTGGCTTCCCAGTCATGGCTTGTTAAATGTTTGCATCAGAGCTGTTCCAGTGCCCCATTACCCTGACAGATGACTTAGTCTCTTAGCTATCACTTGGCTGTCTTTCAACACTCTTACTGCCTCCCTCCTCCACCTCTTCTCCCTCTCCGTCCTTAGTCAGCTCTGATGCTGCCTTTCATCCATGTCCTATTCTGGTGATTGTGTGAAAGGAATGAGAATTCTCACCACAGTGGCCTAGCTAGTCATTCATTTATTAAATATTCATGGGTTTGTACCTGTTTTAAGCCCTGCAGATTATTTAGTGGTGAATAAAACTGAGTTTATACCTGCCGTCCTGCACCCTATAGGTAGTGGTGGGGGGTGGAAATCAAATGAGCAAAAATAACATATATAATTAGAAAATATGTGGGAAGAGCAGGGGAAAGAGCACAAAAATGGCCTGGAGGTGGGGTAGAGTATGGCTTGACTCAGGATAAGGACAAAGGGCAACTTGTACTTTGTAGCCAATGGGGGAAAGAGAGCCCTGCTCTACTGTAGACTGCCCCGCCCCCCATTTTCCCTTGCTGTCAATCAAGCAAACCCAATCAACAAAGCAAGGTTTTAAAGGTTGGACGGCACATTTGGGGAGCTCTCTTGATCTTTTCTGGGCTCTGCTTTATTGTCAGGTTTAATATAATCTTAAAACTCAACATTCAAAAAACTAAAATCGTGGCATCTGGCCCCATCACTTCATGGCAAATAGATGGGAAAACAATGGAAACAGTGACAGACTTTATTTTCCTGGGCTCAAAAATCACTGTGGATACTGACTGCAGTCATGAAATTAAAAGATGCTTGCTCCTTGAAAGAAAAGCTATGACAAACCTAGATAGTGTATTAAAAAGCAGAGACATCACTTTGCCAGCAAAGGTCTGTCTAGTCAAAGCTGTGGTTTTTCCAGTAGTCATGTACAGATGTGAGAGTTGGACCATAAAGAAGGCTAAGCACCAAAGAATTGATGCTTATGAATTGTGGTGTTGGAGAAGACTCTCGAGAGTTACCTGAACTGTAAGGAGATCAAAGAAGTCAATCTTAAAAGTAATCAACCCTAAATATCCATTGGGAGGACTTATGCTAAAGCTGAAGCTCCAATACTTTGGCCACCTAATGTGAAGAGCTGACTCATTGGAAAAGATCTGACTCATTGGAAAATACCTTGATGCTAGGAAAGATTGGAGGCAAAAGGAAAGGGGAGTCACAGAGGATGAGATGGTTGAATGACATCACTGACTCAATGGACATGAGTTTGAGCAAATTCCGGGCATAATGAAGGACAGAGAAGCCTGGCATCCTGCAGTCCATGTGGTCACAAAGAATCATACATGACTTCGCAGCTGAACAGCAACAATGTGATCTTCTCAATGATATGTTTTGTACACTTTGTGCTACACATGTCATTTCCATTCCTCTACTTTGTCCTCTAACTTGATTGTCCATTTGGCAGGTATTGTTTGCTCAGCTCAACACACTTTCTAGGTCCCTGGACGTGACCTTGCTTTTCTGGACTCTTCCTACACATTTTTGTCTCTCCTTTCTAGTGTGGTACTCTAATGGACTTCCCGGAGAGTATCACTCTCCCTCACACTGTTCCAAGGTGTCATCCTGACATTATCCAAACTCTGACGGTAACCTGGTTCTAACATTCTTGGGATGTTACACAGATATGTGCTCTTTCTTTCTTCTCCTCCTCTTCCTTCCTGCCTCCTTTCCTTCCTGCCTCCCTCCATATTTCTTTCTTTCATTCTTTCTTGTGACAATAGCTGAGCATCTTCTACAATTAATGACAGAAACCAAACCACAGATCCAGGAAGTTCAGAGATCAAAGGGAATAAATACTAAAAAAAAAAAAAAAAAATGCCTAGACATATTTTCAAACTGCAGAAAACCAAAGACAAAGGGAGAATCTTGAATAAGTTTAGAGAGGAAGGAACCTATGTAGGAACAAAGTTAAGAATTTTGTGAGACTTCTAATCAGAATATATTCAGATGACAGAGGACTGGAATATTTAAAGTATTAAAAGAAACCCGCCCAAACTAGAATTTAGTATCCAGCAAAATTATCCTATAAGAGTGAAAGAGAAATAGAGGCTTTCTCAGACAAGCAAAACCTGGGGAAATTTGTCTCTGATAGACTTGCCTTACAAGAAATGCTAAAGAAGTTCTCCAGGGAGAAGGAAAATGATATAGGTCATAAATTAGGATCAACATGATGAAAGGAAGCACATCAGAGAAAAAATAAGTGATAGTAAAGTGTGGGTTCTTTTACGTTTACAGCTTGTTGGGAGCTGAAAGTGGTGCACCTGGCTGTGGACAGAATAGACTCCTGTCTGAAGACTTCTTTTTGTATGCTGTTCACTGTCATCACCTTTCTGAGCCTTGTTTCCTCACTTCCAGTGGGGACATAAAATTATGTACTTCACAAAGCTGTTGCCAGCTTCGATGAAAAAACAGATATTTAAAATTTTGGGAATCTTGAAGACATATTTCAATTCCTTTTTTAATTTATAAATTTAATTTTTATAATATAATTTTATAATTCCATTTTTTTTTCAGGCAATGGGAAACCCTCCACAAATAAGCACCAAGCTTTGTAATTTTTATGCTAAACAAATATTAGTTATTACCCTTAGATGCTAAACATGGAAGCAGTTTTAATGGAAGGAATGAAGTATTTTGTCTCAGTGTTTTTGCACCCATTGGTCCCTCAGGTTAAAGGTCTGACACTCAGGGTCCTAAGGTCTAACATTCAAGTTATTGACTTCTCATAAAAAGTTTTGCTCCCATTGACTTTTTAATGAAATATGTAATAAGAATTTGTATGGGATCTAAAATATCTTAACTGTCCAGTGAGATTTCAAAGATGAATTTCTCACCTGACAAAGTGAATCAGGAGTAACTACTCTCATTGTTTGCAAGGGAAATAAAATATTTAGGGAGGCCATGTTAGTCATCAACACACAGCCACCTCCACTCCATGAGAAATGTACTTTGTTTCGTGACTATGGTCATAACATCACAAAGATGATTAGGTCCTCGCAGAGTTTAAATCAGCCTTTCTAAGCAGATGAGTGCAATTGTTCAAACTACCGAACAATTGCACTCATCTCACACGCTAGTAAAGTAATGCTCAAAATTCTCCAAGCCAGGCTTCAGCAATATGTGAACCGTGAACTTCCTGATGTTCAAGCAGGTTTTAGAAAAGGCAGAGGAACCAGAGATCAAATTGCCAACATCCGCTGGATCATGGAAAAAGCAAGAGAGTTCCAGAAAAACATCTATTTCTGCTTTATTGACTATGCCAAAGCCTTTGACTGTGTGGATCACAATAAACTATGGAAAATTCTGAAAGAGATGGGAATACCAGACCACCTGATCTGCCTCTTAAGAAATCTGTATGCAGGTCAGGAAGCAACAGTTATAACTGGTCATGGAACAACAGACTGGTTCCAAATAGGAAAAGGAGTACGTCAAGGCTGCGTATTGTCACCATGTTTATTTAACTTATATGCAGAGTACATCATGAGAAATGCTGGACTGGAAGAAACACAAGTTGGAATCAAGATTGCTGGGAGAAATATCAATAACCTCAGATATGCAGATGACACCACTCTTATGGCAGAAAGTGAAGAGGGGCTAAAAAGCCTCTTGATGAAAGTGAAAGTGGAGAGTGAAAAGGTTGGCTTAAAGCTCAACATTCAGAAAACGAAGATCATGGCATCTGGTCCCATCACTGCATGGGAAATAGATGGGGAAACAGTGGAAACAGTGTCAGACTTTGTTTTTCTGGGCTCCAAAATCACTGGAGATGGTGACTGCAGCCATGAAATTAAAAGACGCTTACTCCTTGGAAGGAAAGTTATGACCAACCTAGATAGCATATTCAAAAGCAGAGACATTACTTTACCAACAAAGGTTCGCCTAGTCAAGGCTATGGTCTTTCCTGTGGTCATGTATGGATGTGAGAGCTGGACTGTGAAGAAGGCTGAGCGCCGAAGAATTGATGCTTTTGAACTGTGGTGTTGGAGAAGACTCTTGAGAGTCCCTTGGACTGCAAGGAGATCCGACCAGTCCATTCTGAAGGAGATCAATCCTGGAATTTCTTTAGAAGGAATGATGCTAAAGCTGAAACTCCAGTATTTTGGCCACCTCATGCGAAGAGTTGACTCATTGGAGAAGACTCTGATGCTGGGAGGGATTGAAGGCAGGAGGAGAAGGGGACGACAGAGGATGAGATGGCTGGATGGCATCACTGACTCGATGGATGCGAGTCTGAGTGACCTCCGGGAGCTGGTGATGGACAGGGAGGCCTGGCGTGCTGCGGTTCATGGGGTCGCAAAGAGTCGGACACGACTGAGCGACTGATCTGATCTGAAGCAGATGAGGCCATTGAGAATTTCACAGGCTCTGCACCTCCCAGTTGAAGGGAGGACAAAGTAAGGTAGGCGAATCAGTTAAGCCTTCTGCTTAAGTGAGTGAAAGTCACTCAGTCGTGTCCGACTCTTTGCAACCCAATGGACTATTTAGTCCATGGAATTCTCCAGGCCAGAATACTGGACTGGGTAGCCTTTCCCTTCTTCAGAGGATCTTCCCAACCCAGGGTTCGAACCCAGGTCTCCCACACTGCAGCCAGCTGAGCCACGAGGGAAGCCCTTAGGCAGCTTTAAAGTCAGAATGCGTGGGCCTCCAGCCACTGTGTTAGCCCCATCTCCATATTCTAGTGAAGAGAGTGAAGTGGACAGCCACCCTGAACAGTGCAGAGCGGCTCTGCTGCTTTCCCCTGCTAGAGGCAGACAGAGAGCTGCCGGTGGAGGGGCTCCCAGAGATGCCTGGAGACGCCAAGTGCAACTGGAGGGCATGGCCTCCAGGACATTCCACAGAGGAAATGGATATATAAAACTGCCCCATTCAGAAGCCCTGGGGATATCAAGGGATCCTGAGGGGAGGAATGTGAAGAGTTGGGGAATGTCCAAGGCCAGTCTCATAAAACAGAGCTCAGGTGAGTAGAGCTGTGGAGCCTCAGACAATGCACAGGGAACAGAGGTAGGACTCTAATTATTTCTTATTTCCTAGTTTTGAGTTGTACGTGTTAAAAAAAACTGTTTCATTAACTAGATAGACACCTCATTTTATAAAATGCAGAAGTGACTTAAGTAAGCCCGTGATTTTTAATGTTCAGTGTTGGAAGAAGTTCAAGTGAACAGGCCTTCATTATAGGAGAAATTACAGCTAGAGTCAGAGACCTAGGAAGTAAATACAAATTCTGTCCATGATATTGCCTGAAATCAATTGGAAAACATAGTGTCTGCAGGATGCATTCGACTTTATTAACAGAGAAATCATTCTTTGTTATGAACACAGACCTGAGTGTCATATAGCATGAAATAACTACAGCTTGCCCAACTCTTGTAGTGACTACAAGGATCACATGATCCCCAGAGCTCTAGTCCATGATCCTAAACATTAGGTGACTCATGAGATAAGCTGCACAGTTTTTAAAACAGTCTCCCATACACCCGGAGAACTGTTTGAACACAGGACGTAAGCAGGCTCATGACAGTGCCCTTACTGACGGTACTTTAAATTCTTAGGTACATGAGCATGGCCTGAATACAGTACCCCAGAAAATGCAATGATGAGATTCTCCCTTGGAGGCAAAGAAAAGTTCAAAGTCAGCTGATAGGTCTGGTCTTTCATTTCCTTTTTACATCTGAGTACTTGAAATTTAAAATGGGCAACTGGTGCTGGCCCTCGTCCTCACCGTCTCCTCCTTGCTCAGCCCTGATTTTGGGGGGAAAGAGAGGGCAGCTGGCCCACTGGCTCCTCTGGACTTTCACTTGAGCAGCTCCTTTTCTGACTCCTCCTTGGAGCGAGAAGTCCCAGTCTCTTGGGAATCAAAGTAATTCAAAATCTCCTCTGTACCTCTTTTCTTCTGTTTACCAGGGCCCAAGCAACCTCCAGTTGTCTAGCTGACCATTGCTGTGCTCTGTGGTCCTCGTTCCCTGCACCTTCTTGCTTTCCTGTTCCCTCTCCTATTTTAACCTCCTGTCAAAACTCAGGTCTGCCAGTCAAGTCCTTTCCAGCTTATTCTATCAGTCAGCTATTCTCTTCTATAGTCTGGATGAAATCTAATTTGTGTCTGAATGCAGATCTTGTAGAACATATATTTTAAGGATCCTCCTCTTTCTTTCTATAAACCAGATCCTGGAAACGCCAATTATCTATAGGCACTCATTTATCTATTTACAGTCAAACCAATAGGAGCCAATGTGCCATATCATAGCTGTTTTCAAGAAAATGATGTATCAGTAGCTTGGTGAAAAAGTTTTTTTCCATCCAATTAGTTCAGTTTTCTGATGAAGGTTTGGATTTATATTTCCTGAACTCCTATTTACAGATTTAATTTCAAATAAACTCTGTATTATTTTCTTTGTCTTGCTTGTAGGAGAGTGGTGTTTGTTGTATGCAGCCATAAAATCATAGGAGAATTTTTCTCTGCTTTGAACAGCAGCCAGATTAGGAAAGGAACCCACAGGTTTCTCCTATCTCAGGAAAGAGAAAGAAGGAAATTTTACCAGATGAAGCTTTTAAATCAACTTTGGTACGGTATTCATTAGAAAAAAGGGTTTTTTAGTGGCGTTTTTGAAGTTATTTTCCTCTTAGTATAATGTTGAGGGAGGTATCATGCACACAGGAGCCTGGCTTCTTTCTCCTCAGGGTTTTAAGCTATGTTAGTTGCTGTGATAGTGATCTTAACAACACTTCCCAATATGTAGACTATTAGATGATGTCATGTGGGAAATCAGCTGTCAAGAGACTATTTTTGGCATAGCTTTTTAGGCCATAGTGTAGAAACAGCAAATGACAGAGTAAGATCGGAAAAGCAGTCTCTTTCTTGCATCTGTCACTAAAATGCTATGTAACCTTGGGCAAGATATTTAACTTATTTAACACACAGGTTTTGTATCTGTATGAAATTCAAGATTCC
This sequence comes from Tragelaphus eurycerus, assembly GCA_935064755.1. Lineage (NCBI taxonomy): Eukaryota > Metazoa > Chordata > Mammalia > Artiodactyla > Bovidae > Tragelaphus > Tragelaphus eurycerus. The sequence continues at coordinate 14,041,580 of CAKXYN010000054.1, read as the reverse complement.
CAAGAATTCCAAAATTGCTATGAAATTTGAAAGAGTTAAATTTGTTCTTCATATCATTTATGAAGTCTCGTTTGTTCAGCAGACTTCAAGATGGAAACTATCTTCAAATAAAAATGCCTATCTAAATATATATGTTGCTCAAATATGGGGGTTTCCCCTCTCCCTTCCCTGGTGGCTCAGATGGTAAAGAATCTGCCTGCAGTGTGGGAGATCTGGGTTCCATCCCTGGTCAGGAAGATCCCCTGGAGAAGGAAACGGCAACCCACTCCAGGATTCTGGCCTGGAGAATCTTATGGACAGAGGGGCCTGATGGGGTACAATCCATGGGGTCACAGAGTCGAACACAACTGAGCAAATGACACACATCTCCCTGTGTCAGACTGCTCCAGTTTTTGAAAATTCCATGGGAAATAAACTTTCTTTTTTAGTAGTGGAACAGCTAAACAGTACTTAGGTATTATTTCCTTGCTTTCAGTCCTTATCCAAAGTGGGAAGTTTGAATGCTCTCAGCTGCTAGCTGAGCCTCTGCAGAGTATCTCTCTCTCTCCTTTTATTTATTTATTTTTCCTTTTATTTCTTTATTTTTTTTCCATGGAAAGACATTTTATTTTAAATAATAGCAGTGTGTACATGTTAATCCCAAGTGAAAGTGAAAATCATTCAGTCATGTCTCTTTGTGACCCCATGGACTATACAGTCGAGAATCCTGGAGTGGGTGGCCATTCCCTTTTCCAGGGGATCTTCTCATCCCACTTTGCAGGTGGATTATTTACCAGCTGAGCCTTCAGGGAAGCCCAGACTCCCAATCTATCCCTCCACCCAACCCTTCCCCCCAATAACAATAAGTTTGTTCTCTAAGTCTGTGAGTTGGCTTCTATTTTGTCCATAAGTTCATTTGTATCATTTTTTGATTCCATTTTTTTAAAGATTCTATTATAAGCGATACCATATAATATTTGACTCTTTCTCTCTGACTTACTTTACTTAGTATGATAATTTCCAGGGCCATCCATGTTGCTGTAAATGGGATTATTTCATTTTTGATGGCTGAGGAATATTCCATTGTATATATGTACCGTTATCTTCTTTATCTGAGTGTTTCTGATCATGGATCCTCGTGTCTTTTCATGATCTTTCTGGGCATCAGAAGGCAGGATTGGCAGTTTAAAGCTGATATCTATTACTGATCTCTTGGGCTTAAACCTGTTGGACAAACATTCAAGGCAATCTTATTTGAGAAATAAAGGAACATACCTTTTCGTAAATAGTGTAGGAAGGAATGTTCACTAGGGCATTAGTTTCAAACATTTTATTCTTCCATACCTACTCAAAGAATTTTGAAAATTATGTAACTCACCCCCCAAAATTAAAAGTGGGTAACTACTTTTAAATGTAAGTTAAAATTATTTGCAAAGAATGATCATTTCTGTTGCACTTAATTGTGTATATTGGTCTCTCAAATGTTTCAAGGGGAATCCAAATGCCATTTAGATTTGATACCCTATATCATCAGCTTACAAAATAAATAAGTTTCTTGAAAAGAAATTTTATGTCACTCCATTTATTCTTGGACTTAAATTTGCATGCCAGATAACTATGCTTAGAATTCTTTTTCTGATCATGACCATATGTCTCTGCAACAGAAATATTTAGGTAAATTGAAATTTATTTTTTCTAAGTTTGGCCTTACCATTATACTCTTTCTAAATTATTTTTGAAAGAAACCATTTTCCGGATTGAGTTATCATCATAATGACTTTTTTCTGCACAATTAATTAAAGTAAAATAGATAATTAAAATTTTTGATGAATGACTTTTAAACATGATGTAAAATTTTAAGGAAATTTATCTCTAATAAAACTAATGGATTTTTTTCTGTCCAGTTAATTTGTGAGTCCGTGAATAAATGTTGCTCATTGCTAGAATAAAATAGGACTGAGCATCACTTTAGGGCTTCCCTGGTGGTGGCTCATGGGTAAAGAATCCACTTGCTGTGCAGGAGCCACAGGAGACATGGGTTCATTCCGTGGGTTCGGAAGATCTCCTAGAGGAGGGCATGGCAGCCCGCTCCAGTGTTCTTGCCTGGAGAATCCCCACGGACAGAGGAGCTTAGTGGGCTACAGTCCATGGGGTTGCAAAGAATCTAACCCAACTGAAGTAACTTAGCAGGCATGAGCATCACTTTTATTTATATTTTTATTTTCTAGATATAAGCACCCAAAGTCATGTTCCCATATAAATATGTAAGAATGGAAGGAGTTTTGTTATGGAATTTTTGAACTTCTTCCAAGTTATACCTCCAAATCATACCCTTGTCAAATATTTGATAACATAGTTTTGTGTTATCACAAATGATTTTTAATAACATCTTTTTAGTTAATAACTTCAATTATGTTGAAATTAAGGAACAGAAAACTACCTGATTACCAAATAAATTTATTATCTAGTCAGTAGAGCAGTTTTCTTTCCCAGTTTCTGGAATGTATTTCAAAATAGCTTTATCAAAACTTGCCAATGGATAATTCCCATCACTTTTTACTTTTGTGGATTTTGTTGAATATGATATATTCAGAAAGGGTTGGAAAACAGAAATATCATTAAAGTTTTTTTGTCAACTCAATACTTTCTATTAAAATGCTTTAATTTCTTCCCCTCACATTTGTGTGTACAGATAGAGATGGATATGGATATGGATATAGATATGTATGTCACAACCTTGAGGCTTTAGATTTAGCTCCTGCTATTTATGGAAAATGTGTTGACTGTCAAATTTGCAAAGCCAGTGTTGACTGTTAAATCTGTCCAATAAGGCTTTTTCTCAATAAAAATCTGTGGTTCAAGTACACTTTTCATTCAGATACCCATCCTATTTTCATTCAGATACCCATCCTAGGGACAACTGTCTTCTCTCTACCTTCTAATTGTAAAACATATAGGTGTTTAAGGCATGAAGTCTTGTCAAAGGTTAGTGCTCAGATGAAATAAGGCTCTGGGGTTTGCCATCTTTTGTCCCATTATGCTCCTGGCTTTGATCTCTAGGGATTCTCATTTAGGAGTGATGATTATGCAGAATGGGAATGATGATGTCCTTTGGCATCCTGGAGCTTTATAAATCCTGAGACAGTGCACCATAGTAGGATTAGGGTAAGTGAAAGTTGATCTTTCTTTCTTTAAAAATTTTAATTTATATTGGAGCATAGTTGATTAAAAATGTGTTAGTTTCAGATGTACAGTAAAGTGATTCAGTTTTACATATATGTGCATCTTATTTTTTTTTCAAATTCTTTCCCCCTTTAGATTATTACATATTGAGCATAGTTTCTTGTGCTATACAGTAGGTCCTTGTTGATAATTCTAAATACAGCAATGTGTACATGTCATTCCTAAAGTCCCAATCTATCTCTCCCACCCACCTGTTTTCCCCGGTAACCATGAATTTGTTGTTTAAATCTGTGAGTTTCTTTGTTTTGTAAATAAGTTCATTTGTATCATTTTTTTAGCTTCTGTACATAAATAATATTATATATTTGTCTTTCTCTGTTTGACTCACTTTACTTAGTGTCAGTTCAGTTCAGTCACTCAGTCATATCTGACTCTTTGCAATCCCATGGACTGCAGGATGCCAGGTTTCCCTGTCCATCAACAAACAAGCCCCGGAGCTTGCTCAAATTCATGTCCATAGAGTCGATGATGCTATCCAACCATCTCATCCTGTGTTGTCCCCTTCTCCTCTTCCTTCAATCTTTCCCAGCATCAGGGTCTTTTCAAATGAGTCAGCTCTTTGCATCAGATGGCCAAAGTATTGGAGTTTCAGCTTCAGCATCAGTCTTTCCAATGAACACCCAGGACTGATCTCCTTTAGGATGGACTGGTTGGATCTCCTTGCAGTCCAAGGGACTCTTAAGAATCTTCTCCAAACACCACAGGTCGAAAGAATCAATTCTTCGGCACTCCACTTCCTTTATAGTCCAACTCTCTCATCCATACATGACTACTGGAAAAACCATAGCCTTGACTAGACAGACTTTTGTTGGCAAAGTAATGTCTCTGTTTTTTAACATGCTGTCTAGGTTGGTCACAATTTTTCCAAGGGGCAAGAGTCTTTTAATTTCATGGCTGCAGTCACCAAGTGCAGTGATTTTAGAGCCCCCCAAAATAAAGTCTGTCACTGTTTCCCCATCTATTTGCCATGAAGTGATGGGGCCAGATGCCATGATCTTCGTTTTCTGAATGTTGAGTTTTAAGCCAACTTTTACTTAGTATGGTAATCTCCAAATTCATGCATGTTGGAGTAAATGGCATTATTTCATTCTTTTTGATGTCTGAGTAATATTCCAATGTATATGTGCCACATCTTCTTTATCAGCTCATCTGTTTAGGTGGCTTCCACATCTTGGCTGTTGTAAACAGCACTACACTGGAAAAGAGAACAAAAGGAGAATCAGCACCATGTCTTTATGTCAGTGATATTCTCAGCTGGTGTATATTTTTTTATTGAGATGTAATTGACATATAATGTATTAGTTTTAGGTATTCAACATAATTCTTTATTTGTATATGATGTGGTCAGCTGGTCCATTTTTGAAGAAAGAGTGAGTCTGAAATTGATTCCCTCAAAAACCAACCAAGCTTTTATTCTTTTGGAAAACTTGGTAGACCCTTAGGAAGTATGCATTTTTAAATTTGGAGGCTACTGCCCTAAACCAAGCCGCCAATATCCTTAGTGTCTTTATTTATTATGTGTTTTCCTCAGTGTAAATATGTAATTGTCTTTCATAAAATGTTTTGTGTGACCTTGGGCATACTTTGCTTTGGAACAATGACCAGTGCTTACAGAGTTTGTTTTATGGGGAAAAAAAAATGGTCATATTCCTGGTACCAGAGGGATTTCAGGTTCCCAGCAGGGAATTCACCCTGAAGATGCCCCCATAACAACATCTGAACCTGCCTCCTGGATGAATGACCACAGTTATAGACATGAATCTCTAGCCACTCCCTTTTCAACAGCTCTGACCCTCAACTTTATTAGCTCCTCTAGCCATTCTCAAACGCTCCTGACAATATCTTAGCCAAGTTTATTTCAATAAACTCCTGACTCAGGATTGTCAAAACTGTTCATTTTAGAGCAATAAAACCCCTTCTTTCTTTTAAAATGACTATTTGAAAACATAAAAACATAACTGCTTTATTGTAATTATGGAAGTAAGAGTCTTGTCTCCTTGTCGGTCCTTGAGTTCTGGGAAACCAGGTTTGAGAATCACCATCTCAACTAGCCTCTCACTTGCCACCAACACTATCATCACAGATCACCAATTGGATACCTTTTGAAACCACCTATCAGTTTTTTAAAAATGCTAATACCCAGGTCAACTAGCAAGAGTTTTTGTTTACTTGCTCTGATGTCTTCAGACCTAGGTCATTTCAGTGTGCAGCCAAAGTGGAAAACCACTGCACCAGGTTTCCTTTAGTGTAAATTTGATTGTGTCACATTTATTCTTAACATTTTTAAGCTTCTCAGTGGTTCTCCAAGTGTGTACCCCAGACCAGAAATTTCAGCAGCACCTAGAAACTTGTTGGAAATACAAATGATCTAGCTTACACCCAGACCTATTAACTCAGAAATGCTGGGAGTAGGACTCAGCAATCTGTATTTTAACACATCTTCCAGGGTGCCGGCTCCCGGCATCCAGGGACTTCGAAGCGAGGATGGCATCGGTGGGGGTCAGGACACGATAGTTATAATTAGACATATAAAGAATAATAGAACGTGGATAGCTCAGTAGGAAAATTCAGTGGAGAAAAGAGGCTGAGTAGCTTGGTTTACGTGGGGGACCAATAAAACTTCAAGACAAGAAGTTTGCACCACTTATGTAGGCCGCAGGTGTCTTTCCGTTCTCCTGAAGGAGAGGAGACACTGAGGCCTCCCTGGTCTGATCTTAGAAGCCCAGGCATAATTAGTAAGCATGGTGGGTTCCATGCTCCAGATGGAGACTCAGCCAGAATTTGAGAGAGAGAGCAACATGGGGAGACCAGTCTTTTGAGGAACTGATCCCAATTCTTTATTTTCCATGGTCTACTTTTATACACTGAGATGTTATACAAAAGTCACATGGGGTCAGCAGCCCTAACTTTTATCAAAGTCAGGTGCTTCTTACAAATGTATACAGAGGTCTTAGGGGTATTACATCATCTTCTGGCCAGGGGGCCTGTTGACAATTTATGACCCTCTCCTTGTGACAGTGGTCAATCCAGGACATTTATTTCTCCAGGGATGATTATTCTTAAAATAGACTCCACCAGATAAATTTACATTCCTGTAGGGTGAGGGTGTAGGGGAAGGCAATGGCACCCCACCCCAGTACTTTTGCCTGGAAAATCCCATGGACGGAGGAGCCTGGTAGGCTGCAGTCCATGGGGTCGCTAAGAGTCGAACACGACTGAGCGACTTCACTTTCGCTTTTCACTTTCATACGTTGGAGAAGGAAATGGCAACCCACTCCAGTATTCTTGCCTGGAGAATCCCAGGGACAGGGGAGCCTGGTGGGCTTCTGTCTGTGGGGTCGCACAGAGTCGGACACGACTGAAGCTACTTAGCAGCAGGGTGAGGGTGTAGTGGGTTTTAGTCAGGGAAAGAATTTACTTAGCCTAAGGTCTACCGTGATTAATATCAAAGGTTAATACTTATTTCTTTTATATATTCATTAATGTGTATAAGGGTAGGCGATGTGGAGACTTAGCAGCAAACATTGGCTCAACAAATGAAAAACCCTTCACCAATACAATTTCTAATCAGCCCACTATACTTATCCTAATAGTTTTCTGACTTCTCTAAAGGACCTGTTTTTAGAAGGTTAAGAGCATCTCGTGCCTCCCACTGTTGGGAGGCTGTGAGCAATCACATGTGGCCAGACAAGCCTGTCAGGTAGGCTAGAGAACCTTCAGAGGAGTTTGTAGGTTAAAACACTCCTGTCATGCCCAGGAATTTTTATTAACTGGAGCTCTAAGTTAACTCTTTTTTCAGAGAGAGGTAGTGGGGGACAGCCCCCCGTAAGGTCAGAGGTGTAGGTGAGAGCACAAAGCAGAAAGTAGGCAGACTCTGGTTTTGGGGGTAGATGCTCGAGGATTTCCAGGGGGACTCCTGAGGCTAGACCCCACCTTTGTGTATGTCAAGCCTCCTTCCTCATGACCTTTGCCATGGGCGGAGGTCCTCTTGCCCGCTCCTGGCACCAGGGGACTCTGATTCATGCTTACGTTTGAGAAACACTGACCTGCAGAATAAAGTCCAATCTTGGAAGCCTAGTGTGTAAGAATTTTCCCTGTCTGAACATTGCCAGTTCTCACTTTACCCTACTCATACTGATACAGTACCTACTCTCTAGTCTCTGTGTTATGTTAATAATTTCACGTTCATTATAAAAATATTTAAAATCAAATAAATTTATGTAATGACATTTCAATATATCCACTGACTAGGAATTCTAATACAGTGTTAAGTAGAAGTGGTGAGAGCAGGCATCATCCTCTTTCTGCCCTTATGGGAAGAGTATTCAGTCTTTCACAATTAAGTACATTAGCTATAAGTTTGTGTGTGTGTGTTTCTAACAGTTTTTTCTTTTTATCAGATTGAGGTAGTTCCCTTCTGTTCCTACTGTGCTGAGTGATTTTTACCCCTAATGGGTATTGAAGTTTGTCAAATGCTTTTTCTGCATCTTTTGATATGATCATATATTTTTCAGTGTATGTATATTTACTGCTAGTATTGATCTAGCAACTTTATTTGGGTAATGTGGGAAAATTTTAAAACCTAAACTATCATTTATGACTTCAAAAAACACCCTCTGTGTCTTCCCTCTTGTATGTGTCATGGCATTAGACTCTTGCAATGAGTAGAGAAATGGTTGATTTTTCCTTTCATCTATACAAATCCTTGAGCTTCCCAGGTGGCTTAGTGGTAAAGAATCCACCTCTCAGTGAAGGAGATGCTAGGAGACATAGGTTCGATCCCTGGGTCAGGAAGATTCCCTAGGAGGAAGAAATGGCAACCCACTCCAGTATTCTTGCCTGTAAAATCTCATGAACAGAGAAGCCTGGCAGGCTACAGTCCATGGGATTGCAAAGAGTCAGATGTGGCTGAGCACATACATACACATGCTAATGCTTTCCATTAGGTATCAATGCTTCTGGATTATACAAATTCAGTACTTGGCATTTTTCTAGGCAAAATTATGACATGTCATCTTTCTTAGGAAAGGAAAAGATCATTAATGTTGATTAAGAATTCACTGTTCTTAGACTGTGCAGTTTATTATTTAACATTTTTTCTTACATATATCTCATTGCTAAGAGTCATCTTCATTTTTCAAATGAGATAGACTCAGAATTTAGTTATTTACTTCTACAATGAGTCTTATTCATGCATTGTTAGTTTCAAAAACAATATTTCAACATTACACAATGAGAAAATGGAGGCATGAATCTCTCATCATCCCAGCAGTCTATGCAATAAGTATTTTGGAGAATTAGATGTTGGCTATTTTTGTCTAAACATCTATGACATCGTTATGAAGAGCCATTATATTAAGTGCTTTTATATACTCTTTGGAGAAGGCGATGGCACCCCACTCCAGTACTCTTGCCTAGAAAATCCCATGGATGGAGGAGCCTGGTGCACTGCAGTCCATGGGGTCGCTAAGAGTCGGACACGACTGAGTGACTTCACTTTCACTTTTCACTTTCATGCATTGGAGAAGGAAATGGCAACCCACTCCAGTGTTCTTGCCTGGAGAATCCCAGGGATGAGGGAGCTGGGTGGGCTGCCATCTATGGGGTCGCACAGAGTTGGCCATGACTGAAGCAACTTAGCCTCAGCAGCAACAGCAGCTCTTTCAATACTTCTTGCCTTAGTGAGCATAGAGGAGAATGTAGATAAATAACTGTTACAATATCTAGCACTTCTTATGCACCAATAAATGATAGCTGTTGTTATCATTATAGCATTGCCATTTGTATCCTGACCACAGTATGGTCTTCCCAAGGGTGTAGATCACATTCTCAATACTTTCTGTAATCCCCAATGCTAGTCATCAGAGCATCATGAGCTAGTCACCATGAGCAAGGATTTTAAGAAAACTTAGGGGTTGATAGCCTAACCCAGGGCCTTAGTTTGGTACAGTGGGAACTTAGTCTATCCAGACTAAGCATTAAGGAGGAGGAGGAAGAAGGGGCAGGGGTTAAGAAAGAATGATGATGGCAACAAACAGAATTTTGGAGCACACAGCATCTCCTCTTTTTCCAAATGTCAAATTCAGGACAAGGGAAATGCTCAGCTGGCTGTAGGAAAAGAGCATTAGAGTGTGGCTTCACGCTCTCACCTCATTCTGAGACCGTAAATTCTTCCACACCACAGGCATATTCTCCGCTCTGCTTCAGAGTAAATTCCCAATCTTGACCTATCAGTGAGAGTCCTATTTGTTCCAAGGAGAAAGAAGAGTAACGTTGGTCAGTAGGAAAGCAAGTGGAACCCAAAATCTGACGGCTTGCATTTGAATTACAATTCTGTGTTTCAGGGTACTTTTAGGATGCTTTTAGTGGTAAGTCAAAATAAAAACCAGAACACACCTGAACCCTCTTAATTGGTTGTACTAACAAGTTAATTTCATATCTCACATGATGGAGCTTTTAGAGTAAGAAGGGCTTCTGAAGTGATTATTAGCTCCTCAAAGATGAGTAGAAGAATAGATGGCAGGCTCTTCCTGACTGCATCTTTGAGGATCTAACAACCATGTAGGAATCACAAACCCTTTTTCAGGAGCCCCCTAATAGGCATCACAACACAACTGGATCAAACTGGGTAAAGAGTCTGTTCCTAATTTAACTGCCAGCAAGAGAAATGGGTTTCCTGCAAACCTCTGGTCTACTTTGCACCTGGGGTGAGGCTGGATTTCCATAAGGCCTATTTATGTACAGAATCCTGGTTTTAAACAAAAAGTGGGCAATGGATGCTGGATAGGAATCCTGTGTGTTTACCATATATTTCCTCATCTGATCTAGGTATACTCAGGCTGCATTCAGAGTCCTAAGGGCTTTTGAGTTTCAGTTTGTCACCTCACTGCGGATAATGATACACCTCTCACAGGATCTTGTGTAGGTTAACTGAGGCTACATATGTAAAAGAGCTAGGATTAGAATTTTTATTATTGTCTGATCTCTTTAGCTCACACTGACTTCCTATGGAGTGTAATAATCCAGTAATGGTTTTATGTGCATTAGTCATATCTCCCGGAGAAGGCAATAGCACCCCACTCCAGTACTTTTGCTTGGAAAATCCATGGACAGAGGAACCTGGTGGGCTGCAGTCCATGGGGTCGCTAGAGTCGGACACGACTGAGTGACTTCACTTTCACTTTTCACTTTCATGCATTGGAGAAGGAAATGGCAACCCACTCCAGTGTTCTTGCTTGGAGAATCCCAGGGACGGGGAAGCCTGGTGGGCTGCCGTCTATGGGGTCGCACAGAGTCGGACACGACTGAAGGTACTTAGCAGCAGCAGCAGTTATATCTCCAAGTAATGTGTAAACATTTTGTGGGTAAGAACCACGATGCTTCTTTGGTTTTTTATATTCTCTAGAACACTGGGCACATAGTGTGTTCTATATGTTTAATTGACTATAGTGCTCTATTTGAAAAACGTGTTGCAGATTTTTTTGAAGTTATTCTTGTTTTAAAAAATCACTTATTCTAGAGTATATTTTTTCTTTTTTTTTTTTTTAAGTGTCTCTTTGTGTTTATTTATTTATTTATTTTTCAGTGTCTACCAGGCTTCTCATTTAATTCTTACAAAGATCCTACAAGGTGACCATTAACATCCCCATCTTCTTCTTTTTTTTTTTAAATTGTAACATGATAGTGTTTAGTTTGAACAATTAATACATTTCAGATATAGTATTATACATATTTCAATGCTATTCTCCCCAATCATCCCACCCTCTCCCGGTCCCAGAGTTCAAAAGTCTGGTCTATACATCAGTGTCTCTTTTGTTGTCTCGTAAATAGGGTTATTTTTACCATCTTTCTAAATTCCATATATATGTGTCAGTAAACTGTATTTGTGTTTTTGTTTCTGGCTTACTTCACTCTGTATAATAGGCTCCAGTTCCATCCACCTCCTTAGAACTGATTCAAATGTATTCTTTTTAATGGCTGAGTAATACTCCATTGTGTATATGTACCACAGCTTGCTTATCCATTCATCTGTGGATGGACATCTAGGTTGCTTCCACGTTCTGGCTATTGCAAACAGTGCTGCTAGCACTTTTGCAAATAAATTTAAAATATATTTTATTTTTCCATGATTTTAATGGCTCTGTATAATTTCTACTATGATCAGCAATGAAGTACTAGATGGAAGTGACAATCTATCAACAAAATAATTAGGTTCAGGGCCTGATATGTTATCCAGCCTCTTCTCTAACATTTTAATCCTGGTAAAATTAATGATAAATATGATTAATGGTAAACCTGATATGTAGCAGTGGAGGGAAAGTGAGCTTATGTGGAAATCCACCTGGTAGGGGAATGTATGTGGTAACTGAGTTGGTTGTGAAACTCAATTTATTTCAAGAAGTAAAATTTACTTCTTGAGTAAAATTTTTAGGCCTTATCTCTTAAGCTTTTTGTATCAGTGGAAGCATTTCTCCTCCTTCCCCTCAGAGTTACTATCCTAATCCAGAGTCACCATCTCATTTCACTTTATCCAGTATCTTCTCAACTTTGGATCCTTTAAAAATATCTGAATTATTTTTAATCTAATATTATACTTATTTTTCATGGCTGCTTCATGATACCTGGTGAGTTACTAGGCACATGTAATAATAACTGCCATCCTGTTAGTGGAGATCCTGTGCCAGGCTTGAGGTTTAATGTTTACATACACTTTAAAATGCCTTTCAAGTTGACTTCTATTAATCCCGTCTTATAGGTGAGGAAACTGAAGCTGAAAGCTTTTAAGTAACTTTAAGTGTTAGGTGAAGGATTTGAATCCATGTACTTTTGGATTTAAAGCTTCTGCTTTCATTTAACTATATCTCAGATGAGATCTTCCAGATCTCTCCATGTCCTTTTAGGTTAAACTAAAGTTGGACAACATGATACCAAGATTTTTCATGCTTTAAGTTTTTGTAAATGTTATGAATGCTAAGATTAGTTAAAATCTTATAGGGAATTATAGTTCTTGATATTCATATTCTCAATTTAAATACACTGATCAATGTAGATATCTTTGGAAGACAAAAGGCTTTATTTACACATGTTTTGTGCATAGATGTGTATATGAATATAGATAAATATGATATCTTCTTTAGTATTTAATATTTAGAAAATTAACAAAGATTTTAGAAGTTGTGAGATAACAGAAAACCCCTTAAATGTGCCATTATCAGTAGCTTTCCTTGAAAATAAAATATTTTGACTCTTGTTTGATAATTGACCTTACAAATATTAGGTACATTTTCTAAGTGCTAGGACTCTCATTAATGATTATTTCTATTAATTGAGTTGATGGAGTTTCCTAAGGGCCAAAATTTAAATTCTCATAATTAAAATATTTTTTTCAATAAACCACTATTAAATGAATCTCAGTTTTTTTGGAGTTTGCATAAAACATTATCATGAGCTGTTGGCATTTACTTTGGTGGCGGAAGGCAGTGTATCCTGCTAACCCAGAACCTTATCTTTAATTTTGAAAAGTAAGTTGGTGAGCAAAGCCACATTTAAGCTGGAATAACTTCTGTAGTCAATGAAGAATAAAATACAAATCCTATCTAGGAGGTAAGTATATTTAGTGATGACTCAGACGAATGCTGGGGCCTGATAAGAGCACTCCTTCAGGTTTTTAATTGAAATGTGACTATAACAAGGGATTGACGGAAATCACCTCTGATTTCCAGATAAATGCACAAACCCAATGTCACTGAAAGCTGATAAGACAGATTTCCAGAAAAGCGACTTTAAGAGTACCTCCCGCCCTGCTTATTTCAAAATAGGACAACTCTAATGCAACTTCGTTTATCTGACAACTGAATTTTTAATGGCTGTCCGGGTGTCACTGGCAGCAAAGTAGGATTATTTCCATTTTCTCAGACTTTTTAAAGCCTCTTTGCTCCCTGTAGCTATCTAAATGCCAAGTAATAAGATAATATCAATAGCTGGCATAAAGGTTTTACATTTTAGTTATTACAGCAGAATGCTCACCTCTAATGTTGCTAGTTTCTTAGTGTGCTAAGAATGTATCTTTCTGAGCAAGATATTTGCATGCATCTCACCCTAACCCCTACACCTCAGGGTAAATGTTGCACAGCATGACACGCACATTAAGAAGGAAATAGAACAGGTTTCTCTACTTACTAATTTATTCCACATGATAGAAGCTTCTTTCTTGCTGCAAATCAGTACTAAGTGTATCCATGGTATTCTGTCACTTCGTCTATTTATTGTGGCCACCGAGACTACTTTGTTTGCAGCTGCAGGAAGGAAAATAACCAGTGGGATTTAGTGGGAGGAGCTAATTAACTATGGAGACCTAAGAAGAGAATCTTATATTGGGAAAAGAAGGCCCAATGGCTGCAGAGCTGTCTTCTTCTACTATAAATTGGGTTCTTCACCCATGTCTCAGCAGATTCTCAGATCAGTATTGTTATGTGGGAGTTTCTCAGGGAATACTCTCAGGATCAACATCTGGGGAAGGGAAGGGAAAGGAAAGGAGGGAACCAGGACTGATCAGAGGAAGCCGGGTAGTCTCGAGGATGTTCTCAAATAACTTGATGGGAAGTTCTGAAATTGGTATTACCCCACATTGCAACAGGGGAACTTGATTTTTATGTTCTTGTGTTGATTGTCACTGGATGCAGGCTGCCCCCAGGAAGGAGGTGCAGCCTGGGGTAAGAAGCTGTCTTCAGCTGAATTTCTGGAGAGAGGGGACAATTGAGAGCTGTCAGCCATGGTGATCCCCAGAGGATCAGATCCTTCAGTCCTGGAGGAATACCTGTGGAGCACACCACAGTCTTTAGTTCTCCAGGTGATGGTGAGACCCCAGAGCCATGAGTTTTGGACTGAGCCTCAATGTGGGAGCAGTGGGTAAGAAGAATACATTTTTTCCAGAAGATTCTACAAGAAAAATCTGAAGATAAGTATATATGTGTGTGTGTTTGTGTGTGTGTGTGTGTTTAAAATTATATCTATACATTACTCCTAATTGTATTCTATATTGAAATGAAATTATAGAACTGCTTTTCCTTGCTTCCTACCTATTTGATGGCATATTATTATCCTTTTATAACTTATTTACTTTTTCAAGTCTAAGCTTGATGTTTTTTTTACCCTAGCTTTACCTTTATAAAAATATTGAGAAAATAGAAAGGTTTCTGTTGAGCTTCCCTCCAATCCTTAGAAATGTTCTGAGGCCCCTTTGAAGACACTTAGAAGATCTTGGAGTAGTTTCTCATAAATTTATTGTTAAATCACCAGAATCAGAAATGGTAGCCAGTAATGCTAGGGGCTTGTGCATGTTATTGGCTGGTGATTTACCACATTTTGTAGGGAAATCTTATATGTGGTAAAGTTTGTAAGCCTAAAAGAATATTGTGTCCATATGCATGTAATGGCTGATTTTGTTTCAACTTGGGTATGCCAAGGTACCCAGATATTTGGTTGAACATTTCTCTAGATGTTTCTGTGGAGATAATTTTTTGATATGATTAAGTAAGTGAGCTTTCCCTGGAGCAGATTACCATTTATAATATGGGCAGAACTCATTTAGTCTATCAAAGGCCTTAATAGAGAAAAAACTGGCCTCCCCAGTGAAAAGTGAATTCTGCCAGCAGACTGCCTTTAGATTGGAACTATAATTCTTCTCTTGTGTGTATTTCTGTACCTCATGTCTTTGTCCATTCATCTGTTGATGGGCAAGCATATGGCTTACGTATTTTGGGCTATTGATATTTTCTATTGTGTTTTTTCCCTATTTGTCTGTTCTTTATTATTTCCTTCTTCCTACTGACTTTGGGCTTGGTTTTTTCTAGTTCCTTTACATGGTAGGTTAGTTGTCTATTTGAAGTTTTTCTTATTTGTTAAAATAGTCCTATGTCACTATAAACTTTCAGTTTGGAACTGCTTTCACTGTATCCCATAGATTTTAGACAGTTGTGTTTTCATCTTTATGTATCTCAAAGTTTTATGATTTGCTTTTTGGTTTCTTCATTGACCCATTAGTGATTTAGTAGCATGTTGTTTACTCTCTGCATGTTTGTGCTTTTCCCATTTTTCTTCCATAATTGATTGCTAGTTTCACTCCATCTTAGGTGGAAAATAGCTTGATACAATTTCTATCCTTTAAATTTTGTTCAAACTTGTTTTGTGGCCTAGAATGTGATCTATTCTGGACAACTTTCAATGTACAGCTGTAAAGAATGTTTTCTCCTGTTTTGGATAGAATGCCCTGTATCTGAACTTAATGTCTCTTAAGTTCAGCTGACCTAGTGTGTCATTTAAGACAACTGTTTCCTTGTTGATTTTCTGTCTGGCTGATCTGTCCATTGTTCCCTACTATTATTGTATTATGTCAAGTTCTTATTTTATGTCTGTTACTATCTCTGTGTTATATTTGCTGCTGCTACTGCTAAGTCACTTCAGTCGTGTCCGACTCTGTGTGACCCCATAGACGGAAGCTCACCAGGCTCCCCCGCCCCTGGGATTCTCCAGGCAAGAACACTGGAGTGGGTTGCCATTTCCTTCTCCAGTGGATGAAAGTGAAAAGTGAAAGTGAAGTCGCTCAGTCGTGTCCGACTCTTAGTGACCCCATGGACTGGAGCCTACCAGGCTCCTTCGTCCATGGGATTTTCTAGGCAAAAGTACTGGGGTGGGGTGCCATCGCCTTCCCCGGTGTTATATTTAGGTACTTCTATATTGTATGCTTCTATATCATGCATATGTACATATGTTACAATACATTGAGTTGGTCAAAAAGTTTATTTGGATTTTTCTGTAGCATCTTATGGAACCCAATATACCAATATATATTAAACACATATACGTTATAACATATTATGTTATGTATATTATGTAATAACAGATAACAGATGTTAATGAATGTTATATTCTCCCAGTATTCAATCCTCCATCTCTTGATTGGGGCATTTAGTCCATTATTATTTGGGGGGGCAGAGGTTTTTTTTTTTTTTTTTTTTGTAGGATTATTGCTTTACAATATTGTGAGGTTTCTGCCATACATCATCATGAACCAACCACAAGTATACACATGTCCTGCCCCTCTTGAACCTCTCTGGCATCCCCACGCCATCCCAGCCCTCTAGGTTGTCACAGAGCACTGGGCTGAGCTCCCTGCATTACACAGCAAGCTCCTATTGGCCATCTGCTTTACACACGGTAATGTTTGTATTTCCATGCTACTCTCTGTTAGTCCCTCCCTGTCTTTCCCACCCTGTGTCCACAAGCCTGTTCTCTGTGTCTGAATTTCCATTGCTGCCCTGCAGATAGGTCATCAGCACCACCTTTCTAGATCCCATACACATGCATTACTAGGCAATGTTCATTTCTCTTTCTGACTCACTTCACCTTATATAATAGGCTCTTGGCTCTTTTTTGTAGCTGAGTAATATTCCATCGTATATATGTGGCAAAATTTCTGTATGCATTCATCTGTCCATGGACATCTAAGTTGCTTCCATGTCCTACATATTGTAAAAAGTGCTGCAACAAACACTGGGGCACATGCATCTCTTTCAGTTATTGTTTTCTCGGGGTATATGCCCAGTGGTGGGTTTATTGGGTCATATGGTGATTCTATTCTTAGTTTTTTAAAGACTCTCTATACTGTCTTCCATAGTGGTTATGTCAATTTACATTCCTCCTAGCAGTGCAAGAGAGTTCCCCTTTCCTCCACATCCTCTCCACCATTTATTGTATGTAGATATTTTAATGATGACCATTCTGACCGGTGTGAGGTGATACCTCATTGTAGTTTTGATTTGCATTTCTCTGGTAGTGAGCCATGTTGAGCATCTTTTCATGTCTTTGTTGGGCATCTGCCTGTCTTCTTTGGAGAAATGTCTGTTTATGTCTTCAGCCCATTTTTGACTGGATCATTTGTTTTTCTGCTATTGAGCTGCTTGTATATTTTGGAGATTAACCCTTTTTCAGTTGTTTAATCTGCAACTATTTTCTTCCATTCTGAGGGTTGTCTCTTAATCTTATTTATTGTTTCCTTTGCTGTGCAAAATCTTTTAAGTTTATTTTAGTCCCATTTGCTTACTTTTGTTTTTATTTCCATTACTGTAGGAGGTGGGTCAAAGAGGATCTTGCTCTGATGTATGTCAAAGTATGTACTGCCAATATTTTTCTCTAAGAGCTTTATAGTTTCTGGCCTTATATTTAAATCTTTAATTCATTTTTTTGGATTAAAAAAAAAGTTTATTTTTTGTGTGATGTTAGGCGGATGGTGACTGTAGCCATGAAATTAAAAGACGCTTACTCCTTGGAAGGAAAGTTATGACCAACCTAGATAGCATATTCAAAAGCAGAGACATCACTTTGCTAACAAAGGTTCGCCTAGTCAAGGCTATAGTCTTTCCTGTGGTCATGTATGGATGTGAGAATTGGGACTGTGAAGAAGGCTGATCACCGAAGAACTGATGCTTTTGAACTGTGGTGTTGGAGAAGACTCTTGAGGGTCCCTTGGACTGCAAGAAGATCCAACCAGTCCATTCTGAAGGAGATCAATCCTGGAATTTCTTTGGAAGGAATGATGCTAAAGCTGAAACTCCAGTACTTTGGCCACCTCATGAGAAGAGTTGACTCATTGGAGAAGACGCTGATGCTGGGAGGGATTGAGGGCAGGAGGAGAAGGGGACGACAGAGGATGAGATGGCTGGATGGCATCACTGACTTGATGGGTGTGAGTCTGAGTGACCTCCGGGAGCTGGTGATGGACAGGGAGGCCTGGCGTGCTGCGGTTCATGGGGTCGCACAGAGTCGGACACGACTGAAGCGACTCAGCAGCAGCAGCAGCATATCCAGTTTTAAAAAACTGTCATTTAATTCAAACACACCCTAAAAGATCTGCATTTTGAACTCTTCTCCCCTGTGTTTTACTTTTTTCTATCATTACTTATGTCTCCCACATGTCTATTTCTTAACTGGTAAGAACATACAGTGCAGTGTACTTTATAATTTTCTTCATTTACTCTTCATTTTCAATTATTTAAGTGTTTGATCCAGACTTTACTATATACTTGCCTTTACTAGTGGAAGTTTTCATTTCCTGTAAATTGTTGCTTCTCATTATAGCCTTTTCCACTTGGAGAAGACTCCTTATCAATTCATGTAGGGGTGGTTTATTATTGATGAAGTCTTTTGTTGTTTCCTTGTCTGAAAAGTTCTTTATCTCTCTTTCATTCTCCTTCTAAATGACAACCTTGCTGAGTAGAGTTTCCTAGGTTGTAGGATTTTCCCTTTTATCACTTTAAATATATCATGTCAGTCACTTTTGACCTAAATTCTAAATTTTTTTCTGTAAAAAATCAACTAACAGCCTATGGGGAATCCCTTCTATATGACTGTGTTTTTCTTTTGCTTCCTTTAGAATTCTCTCTTCATCATAAATTTTCCATTTTATGATAATTATATATCAGTGTGTATTTCTTTGGCTTCATCTTTTTTGGAACTCTCTTTTCTTTCTGTACCTGTATATCTGTTTCCGTCTTTATGTTTGGGAAGTTTTCAGGCATAATTTCATCAAATACATTTTTTATCATTTTCCACTTCTCTTCTTCTGGAACTCCTGTAATACAAATGTTAGTACGCTTGATGTTTTCTTAGAGGACCCTTAATCTATTCTCATTTAAAAATTTTATTTTTCCTCTTGGTTTTCTGATTAGGTGATTTCTATTATTCTGTCTTCCAGATCACTTATGTGTTCTTCAGTTCAGTTCAGTTCAGTTGCTCAGTCGTGTCCGACTCTTTGCGACCCCATGAATCACAGCACACCAGGCCTCCCTGTCCATCACCAACTCCTGGAGTTCACCCAGACTCACGTCCATCGAGTCAGTGATGCCATCCAGCCATCTCATCCTCTGTCGTCCCCTTCTCCTCTTGCCCCCAATCCCTCCCAGCATCAGAGTCTTTTCCAATGAGTCAACTCTTCACATGAGGTGGCCAAAGTACTGGAGTTTCAGCTTTAGCATCATTCCTTCCAAAGAAATCCCAGGGCTGATCTCCTTCAGAATGGACTGGTTGGATCTCCTTGCAGTCCAAGGGACTCTCAAGAGTCTTCTCCAACACCACAGTGCAAAAGCATCAATTCTTCGATGCTCAGCCTTCTTCACAGTCCCAATTCTCACATCCATATGTGACCACAGGAAAAACCATAGCCTTGACTAGACGGACCTTTGTTGGCAAAGTAATATCTCTGCTTTTTAACATGCTATCTAGGTTGGTCATAACTTTCCTTCCAAGGAGTAAGCGTCTTTTAATTTCATGGCTGCAGTCACCATCTGCAGTGATTTTGGAGCCCAAAAAAATAAAGTCTGACACTGTTTCCACTGTTTCCCCATCTAGTTCCCATGAAGTGATGGGACCAGATGCCATGATCTTAGTTTTCTGAATGTTGAGCTTTAAGCCAACTTTTTCACTCTCCTCTTTCACTTTCATCAAGAGGCTTTTGAGTTCCTCTTCACTTTCTGCCATAAGGGTGGTATCATCTGCGTATCTGAGTTTATTTTTATTTCTCCCAGCAATCTTGATTCTAGCTTGTGTTTCTTCCAGCCCAGCGTTTCTCATGATGTACTCTGCATATAAGTTACATAAGCAGGGTGACAATATACAGCCTTGATGTATTCCTTTTCCTATTTGGAGCCAGTCTGTTGTTCCATGTCCATTTCTAACTATTGCTTCCTGACCTGCATTGCTTTTAATTTCTTCTAGTGTGTTTTTCATTTCAGTTATTGTATTCTTCACATCCAATTGATTCTTTTTTATGTCTTCTAGTTCCTTGATAAAAATTTCACTGTATGAATCTTTTCTTTCCCCTAGTTCAGTTAGCGTTCCTTTTACTAATGATTTGAACTCTTTTTCTGGTAACTTATTTATCTCTGTCTCATTAGTTGCTTTTTCAGGTATTTTTCTTGTTATTTCACTTGAAACAAGCTCCTCTCTTCAGCTTGTTTGCCTTTCTATATGAAATAAGGTAAAATAGTTCGCTATCCCATTCTTGAAGGGATGTGCTTGTATGGGAGCATTCATATGCAGTCTCTGTGTGCCCAGTGGCTTTGGTGGGAGAGGTGGATCTGAGACGAACACAGGTCATGTCTTCCCCAGGCTGTGCTGGAAGCTATTTTCTTGATGAGTAGTGGAGCTGGAGATGGAGGTGCTGGGTCATGAACCAGTTGTGAATTGGGGCTTCTCTGATGCTCAGTGACTAACACTGCCCTATTGATGGGTAGAATTGTATTACAAGGTTCTACAGTAGAAGCCCTGAGGATTGGGTCCAAGTTGCTCCTGTTCCTTTTAAGTGTGAACTCTCCCCCATCCCAGAAATGGCACATTCACCCAAAAGTGGAGCAGAAGTTTAGCCAGAGTGGCTGAAACAGGTGCTTGGTGTGGGCCAGGCTGCATTCTGGGATGGTCCTGGCACACCAGCCAGAGCTCCAGATCTCTCTCAGTCAGCTCACCTTGCAAGCACCAGCAATGGTTGCTTCTCCACATTCAGAGTCAATGTCAGGTCTGAGAGCCTTGCAACTAAGCACCCTCCTTGGCAGTGGCAGGCTTTCACCCTAGTGAGGAGCTTCCTTGCACAGCAAGAGGGTCTGGAGTAGTTGTTTGGTATGGGCCAGTGTGCGTGCTTGGTAGGTTGCAAGAAATTAGCCAGAGTCCCAGGTAGTTTCAATTTACTTTTTTTTTGTTTTGTCCCAGGAGTAAGCAAGTAAGTGCACAATCTTCATGAGTGAAACTTGATTCTGTCCAGCCCTCTTATTAGTCCCACTGGTTTTCAAACAAACTAAGGAGCTTGTCTTGCCAGTACTCTTCTCCAGGCTGGGGGCCCCAGTGTGTGGTTTGAACTGCTCAGATTCTCCAGGGAGAATCACTGTGCCTATGTAATCCCCTCCTCTTCTGGGTCCCCTTCAGGTGTACAAGTCCCAAAGCCATCACTTCTGTTTTCTTCCTACCTGACTCCAGGTGAATTTTTACTTAGAGCCTTGGTTGTATAAATCTGTCTGCCAGTTTCTTGTTTGTTTTTAGTGAGAATTGTTCCACACTGTAGATGTATTTTTGATGTCTTTGGGGGTGGGGGTGGGGGAAGTGAACTCAATTTTCTTCTACTCTGCCATGTTGATCCCTAAGTAGCTGTAAACTTATAACAAAAAAGAAAGAATAGGAATAAATTAAGTATTAAACTCAAGAAATTTGAGAAAATATACCATGAGTGTCTAAATTCCTTGTGTCCTTGAAGTTGTGGATGGTTAACTCTGGCGTGGCAGGCCTGTTGTTGTGAGTGGTAATTGCTGCATTTTTCCTAATCATAATTCTTTTAATTATACTTCCTGGGTCCTCATTGACTATGGCATTAGCTGTCATTTTGTCACCTTAATTTTGAAGATTTTATCTTCAGAACATTGCTTCTGTGGTTTCCTGGTGCTTTTCCAGAAGGCTGAATGGAGCCTGGGTGGTGTAGGTGCAGAGGCCGGCTTCAGCCCTCCTAGAGATTTGGTGGGTGGCCTCCTACATGTAGGGGAGGTTGCTCCTATCTTTGTACTTAGAAATACTTAATTTTTAAATGAATAAACCTAAATGTACCCAACTTAAAATTAGCCAAGATGATTCTTTTAGAGTAACACTTCACAGAAATGAAACTCTGAGAGACAATTATAAGTTGCACCATGCTCCAGCCAAAAACAGACTTTTATTTTTTCTAATATTTGTTATTGCTTATTTATTATTAAAATTAAAGTTATTTTATTATTATGCTAATATCTTAAGTGAATTAATAAAATGATCAATTATTTCATTCATAGCCTTTTATATTTGTGTATGTAGCTGAAAAGGGAAGCTAGTAGGTTTTTTGTTCCTTCACCCATGAAATCTCTTTTAGCCTTGTGTTTATCTAGCTAGGTTACTGGGCAAAGCAGGCATAAGAAATAATTCTGATACACGTCTACTCTGTCTTCCAGAAAGGGACTCTGTCATATGTCTTTGCCATTTGTCATCTGTTCCCCCGGAAGATGAGTAAAGTCCTCGGGATCATATTAGAGGTGACCATAAATCTCCAGAGTCTTCTGTGAATCCTAACAAAGCATTTTACTCTGTTGTCTTAAATCCTTTTTACCTCTTTGAAAGGAAATAATTCTCAATCTGTACAGTCTGGTATTTTACTCATTTGTTTACTTATTTAACATATATCTTCCAGAGCTTATTAAATGTCAAAACTGTGCTGGATGCTAAGTATTTTTTAATAGTAATACAAGGTGATATGAGACTGGATATTGTGGGATCTAACAGACTGTTCTTGAGCTAAACTATGTTGTAGTGAAAAAAATCTCAAGGTTTCAGTGGCTTAATTCCACAAAGTTTCATTTCTCACTCATGTTATAGTCTTACAAGTCTACCATCATGAAATTCTCTGCTTTCAGCTGCATAAGCAAGTGAGAGAATTTGGAGATGTTCTACTCAGTTGTAAATCCTTCAGATGAGAGTGATGTCATTATCCCCAGCAAGTGGACTGAAGCTACTCACAAAACCCTGTCTTACAGCAGGAAATTCTGGAAAAATATTGATGAGCACTGGGAATATGTGGTGGTTACTCTTGTCTTTGCCACACTCAGTGCAGGAATCAAGAGATATTTTTTTGAGGAAGAGACATTTATTCCCGCTAACACATTAGATAAGAGTAACAGTAATCAGAAAAATAGGTGGGAAAACATTTTAGGCAGAGGGAGCTATGCATATGGAGACTACGAGATGGGAAAGAGCTCAATACATTTGAGAAATTGAAAGATGACCAGTGTGGCTGTAATGTAGAAAGAAGAAGGGCAGTGAGAGCTCATGTTAGAAAACAGGCAGAAGGTAGATCAGGCAGGATCAGGGCTTGCAGACTGTTAAACATTTCTGATCCTTCATACCAAGTGTAATAGTAATCCACTGCAGAATGTTAAGCAAGGCAGTGACACTGTGACCTTTGTATTTTAAAACATCACCCCGACTGCAAAGTGAAGATATTATTGGAGAGGATAAGAATAAGGCTGGGAGACCATTTAGGGGTTTTTCAGAAGTCCAGAAGAGAGGTGGTAGTGATTTGGATAAAGAAAAGAGCCATGAAAGTCAAAACACATGCATTTGAGAAGTCTAGGAAGTCGAGGTAGGTGATTGAATGTGGAGGATGAAGAAGGTCTTAGTGATGGCAGTAGGTTTCTTTCAAGAGCAACTATTGAGCCAGGAAATGTAGGGAACACAGCAAGCAGATTTTTCAGGTGTAGGAGTAAGCAGTGCAGAGTGAGTAATTGTATATTCAGTCCTAGACACAAGGAGTTGGAGTTGCTTGTTAGATGTCTAAAAGGAGATATTGATGAGTAAATTAGATATATTTTTATGAAGTTTCAAATAAAGGTTTGGACTGGAATTACACATTGGAAGTCCTTGATTTATAAGTGGTAATTAAAACCATAAAGGATGCTAGGATTGCTTCAAAGGAGACAAGATGTCTTGAGATGACTCTGAGAAACTTTAGGAGTTAAATGTTAGGAAGAGGAGGAGTCGGCCAAAGAGAGTGAGAAGCAATAGAGAGGGAAGAGGAAAACCAGAGGGCGAGGCTGCAGAAAGAAAGGGGAGAGCACTTTTCAAAGGAGGATTCCTTTGTGAGGACACTTGATCGAGGCTCAAGTCTGATGTCAGAAAATGTGATTTGATCAGGCAGATAGAGGTCCTTAATGACCTGATCAGAAAAAGGATGGCTTTGATGGAAAATAACTGTTTTCAGTGTTGAGGTGAACTTTCAGGCGTGCCTGGTAGATTCCCTGAGCAACTCCTCTAATAACTGTATTTTTTATATAAATTTATTTATTTTAATTGAAGGCTAATTACTTTATAATACTGTAAATTTTTTTTTTTTTTACAATATTGTATTGGTTTTGCCATTCATTGACATGAATTCGCCAAAGGTATACATGTGTTCCCCATCCCGAACCCCCTTCCCTCCTCCCTCCCCGTACCATCCCTCTGGGTTGTCCCTTTAAACTAAATGTTTTAGAAATCTTTCAATAGAGCAAAGCATTATTTAACAGAATTGAAAATGTCACTGCTTCAGCACACAGCAGATTGACACAGTGGATACAGGTTTCCAAAGTTGAGTGCATAATGACATTTTAGAGAAAGTTTCAAAATGACTATGCCATCAGTACAATTATGCTATGAAAGTGAAGTCATCTATCTTCTTAGTCTGCTTTTTATTGGTTTTAAATGTACTGTTTCTGATTTGCTTTTCAATTTAACATGAAGGTGCAGAAAGCCAGAGAAGCTAAAACAGTAGAAGCTGTGGAGAGGATGCATTGGAGAAATGATCCAGGAGGCAAAATTAGTGTTGTCTAGCCTGTGTGAGAAAATGAGAAGGGGTCACGCTCTGACTCTTTGGTCACAGCTGTAGAGAAGTTCAGAGAGTGCTGGATAGTGGCTCTTCTTTTCCACGGAGAGTCAGAGGAAGATGGATTGAGCTAGGATTGCTGTACGAGATAATTGGTTTGATGATAAGAGCTCTTTGACTGTAAGTGATTTAAAAACTGGAGAAGGCTATGAAGAAAAGTACCAGATTTCCCATCTTGCACGACATTTAGCAGAAAAGTTGACAATCCTTTGGGTTTCTGTCATGAATTTTCTCTGGGAATGGGAGGTCTTCATGCATCTCTGAGGACACCCCTGATATGAGAAATAAACAGGAGAGTGAAGCTCCCGACTAGGATTGTTGAACTTTGCTGATTTTCTTCTCATAGCATCTTTCAACCATGCCTTTATGAAGATTGAGGACCCTTAGAAACTCTCTTTGGGGAGGGAGGCCTGGGATTTGGGACCTTTTGAGTTTTTGCTTATGCCCTATTGAATGAAGTAGATTCAGTATGCAGTAGGTTACATTCTGACCTTCTCTTATAAACCTGGCTCATTTTCTTCCGTAAGAACTTTCCTTGTGTGCCAGTTTCCCCAAGATCGCTAGCATTTCTCAGTTACTCCTTTACTTTAACATCCAAAAAACAATCATCTGAGCCTGTAGCTCTTGTGAGCCTAGGAAGTCGACTTCTCCTTGCAAGGATGGCACTGCCAGGGAATGCTGGGTCTCTTTGTTGGCCACACTTCCCTTTGAACCACGGCTCTGGGCTTCTCTGCCTTTCTTTTTTGCTTGCCTGCAGGAAGCTTTTCCACATTGTTGAGATGCTTCCCTACTCCTCTTCACCCTGTGCATGCATATGGCCCTTCCTTTATACATTCTTCACCTAATGGGTGCAAAAGGTTTTAAATAAACTTTACTGAGTTTTTGGGAGGCAAAGAGGGTGAGAGAAGTGGATTGTATTGCAGAAAAGGCAAACAACTCTGGAAGCACATGTTGCTGCCTCTGGGGTCTATCCATATGCAACATATGTACCACATACCAACACTGTTTTCTTCTTGGCTCTGGGCTGCAGCCATGTTACTAGGAGGCATTGATCTTCCAGGATAAACTTTTCCTTTCCTGTCTTTACTTTCTCATCCCTATTTTCCCGGATCTCACAACCCTATCCCCTTTCCTTATGTGCCTTATAAGGACACAGTAAGCAAGTCATCTCCTAACTGTTAACCTTTTACATTATTTTTGCAGAGAAATTTTAAGTTTTTAAGTTTAGTTGCTTGTTGACTCAACTGTGCAGTTCCAGAATAGCCTTTGCTTTCCTTTGCAGAGTGAAGCACATTCAGTGATGCTGTTTTGTATTTTTCATCAGTAGAGCCCTGGCTCTTAAAGACCTTCACAACTTTGAGATGAAAAATTATTCTTAAAGACTCTGAAGGTCCCAAATCATCTTATTAATCTTATATTTATGTACCTAGATTTTGCTTTCCATGAGTCAGTTTCTGCCTATTTCAGCTAGAAAATGTTTTTCTAAAAAAAAACCAAAAAAATTTTTTCCCTGAAAATACATGTGTGTGTGTGTGTGTGTGCCTGTGTATTTCCAGAAGCTAAAAATGTCTCCCCATTATGTTAATACTCCTGTGTTGCATAGTCTACCTTACAGTGGTGCTTGGTAGGGAGAATATTCAGGCAAAAGCATATTCATAGACAACCTTTTAAAGGAACTGGGGGAGGAATTTAAGAGTGAACTTTGCTCCTAGCCTGCCACATCCATCAGTCTCAAGTCCTGTTGATGTTGACTCCTTAATGTCTTTCAAATATGTCTCTTTGATCCATCCTGCAGTTACCTGTTTAAAGGCAGTTTCTGCTATTTTTATATTCCCAGCTCTTAACCAAGATTGGCAAATAAGAGATACTCATTCAAAGATTGTTGCATAATTGGAGGCACAGAGGAATGAATGAGAAGGAAGTAATGATGCTAGAAATTTGAGGGTGGATGCCTAGGAAAGTAGAACTCAAGGGACTGCCTTTTTTTCCTCTACAGAAAGATTGGAGAGAATAAGGGAAGTACATGCAGGACTCAAGAGAACAAAGTAAAATTTAAAAAGGTAGAATATAAAGAATGTAATGGATTTTATAAATCAGTTGAGCAGGAGAGGGGAAATGTGGTTCAAGTTCCTGTGTAAAGATAGATTTATGTATAAGCTAAACTTGAGCTATTAGCAGAATGAGAGACTAAATATAACCAGAGCCATACTCTTTGCAGGCTCCTCTATCCATGAAATTCTCCAGTAAAGAATACTGGAGTGAGTAGCTATTCCCTTCTCAAGGGAATCTTCCCCACCCAGGGATCAAACCCGGGTCTTTCACATTGCAGACAGATTCTTTACCATCTGAGCTACCAGAGAAACCCATTAGATGCTCACTTTAACATAATACTAACCATGTCATGAACATTTTAGTCTTCAGCTCAACTCTGTACAGGTAGTTATTAGCATTATCGCCATTTTATAGCTGGAGAATTCGAGGCATAGAGAAATGAATTAACTTGCCTAGGGTCATGTTACTAGAGAAGGATGGAATCAGGATTTGAACCCAGATCTGTCTGAATCCAGATATTGTGCTCTCAGCTTCTATAGCATGTTGAGTATTAATACTGCTAATACTCTGTATCTCCCTAATCTTAGTGTGGCTAAGTTATGCTTGGGAGAAGGAAATTGCATAAAGGAAGGGGTGTACGTTTAAAGAAAAGTAAAAAAATGTGGGGGAGATAAGAGGCTCTAGGCGGTCTCAACTCATTTCACAACCTTGCCTAGGAATGTCTTAATTTTTGTGTGTAGGCTAAGTGTTTTACAATTGACTGTATACCAGGTTAAACTCTTAATTCTCCCCTCTTGTCACCAAATTTATTTTATAGATGAAGAAGCTATGGTTCAGAGAGCTACAACCTTGTAAAAGACTCATGTTGCTAATACCTTAAAACTGAGATTCAACCTCGACCTAAGACTACATTCTTGCCTTAACTTGTGTGTAGTAGCAAACATTTATCATAGGTATGGTGATCTTAGGTCTAGTCAAAGCTATACTAGGAGCCATTGTTCTTGAGTTTCTTTGAGTATTCTTTTTGCCACCAGAATAAACTGCCTTTTTACATTTCGGGGACATTCTTTGAGCAAGGCTATCTCCATACTTGTACACCATTCAAGGGTGAGCCTTAGGGCTGCTCTGTCTTCTGGGGAAAGAGCATCACAAAGTTCTCCACCTTGGACTCTGACCCATTGTCTTTGGTGGTGCCAAGTGTGTGGACTTGGGCACTGTTGACTTGCCTGCAGGCTTTCTGTGAGACTTTTGGAAAAACTGCCTGTCAACTGCGTTAAAATGAAGTCTAATTATTCTCCATTCTGCTGTGACAGACATCACAGTGATGGTATATTTGCATTTAAATACTGCAAATATTTAACATGAATTACATACTAAATATTTGAAATGTGCATGCAAAATGTCTGTCTCTGGGATAGCTCATATCTGCTGAATTGTAGAATTCTGGGGTTTTATGAAACACAGGGAACACTGACGAAATTAAACTAACTTGGGAACAACAGTCAGACTGTCTAAATTATATATATATTATTGTCCCTCATTTGCATGACCAATTATAGGGAAGTTCCTTATTGTGAGATGTAATAATTTTATATAATTGCAGCAGCTTCAGCAGTCTTGAAGGAGGTTTCCCTAGCAGAACATAGTCTCCGGGAAAACAAATTATGTTGATTTACTAGCAATTCTGCAAATGGGTTGTCTGGGGGAATCAGGGGGAGTCTTTATGGAGCACAGAGAAATGGCTCACTATTTGACATTTTAAATTGCTTGCTTGGAATATGCAAAACTGCAGACATCTAATTGCATGTTGTTGCCTCTGAGGAGCCACTGTTTTTGCACTTGGATTTGGAGACTTGCTGTGTGATGATTAAGAGGGGAAAATAATACCCATTTACCCAAGTTGTAGAGGGCAGGGCTCTCTATGAACATCCAGGAAAAGCGAAGAAGAGTGAGTCTGTAGTAAATTCCTATTTAAGACAGCACTAGCAGCTCTACAGTTTTGCTGGGATTAGCTTATGTGAATGTTCTCATTAAATGAGCAGCGTGGCACTTGGCAGTTTAGAAATCTCTTAGTCTCATAAAATCCAGGACGAGATGGGCTTTAGAGATAATTCTCTGCTGTGCTGCTGTTCACTGTGCAGGCAGGAACCCTGAGAAGTGAAATTCCTGTCCAGGAGGCCCCAGCTGTGTGCTGGAAGAGCCAAGGCTGAATCTCCCTGGCCAGGGCTTCAGGTCCCATCAGGGGGGCAATTCCTGACTGTTGGATGATGTTGAATTGGGCTTTGTAGCTCTGGATACGGAGAAGGCAATGGCACCCCACTCCAGTACTCTTGCCTGGAAAATCCCATGGACAGAGGAGCCTGGTGGGCTGCAGTCCATGTGGTCGCTGAGAATCAGACACGACTGAGCGACTTCACTTTCACTTTTCACTTTCCTGCACTGAAGAAGGAAATGGCAACCCACTCCAGTGTTCTTGCCTGGAGAATCCCAGGGACGGGGGAGCCTGGTGCGCTGCCGTCTATGGGGTCGCACAGAGTCGGACACGACTGAAGTGACTTAGCGTAGCGTAGCTCTGGATAGCATTTTGTTTCTTTTCTATTAGATCCAAGAAACTGAGAATGGCATTTTGGGGGTGGCCAGCTGTGACCAGCTGCTGAAGCAGATCAGGGAGCTGCTTCCTTGACAGAGCATCGTATGCTGAAGCTGCCCATGAGGAGGTGTGGCCTCAGACGGTCTTGTGTTCCCGACACTCAGAGAGCCCTTCTTCTGTTTTATGCTGAAGACGTAAATGGGGATGACAGGCTTGGGGCTGCTTTTTCTCTGACTAAACATTTGAGAAAACTTGACCGTCTTCAGGGAATTCCTGGCCTGGAGTCAGGAAGTGCTAGTGCTCTCGGGTGGTCTCAGCCTGTAGTAGCTCACAGCGTGATTTTGGTCTCTGGTCAGAGACTGAGGTTGGGCCGCGTCAGTGAGACCTCTGAACCCTAGCTGCTAGACCACGGTGAGGTGTGGACTAGTGACAAGGACCAGTGGGCAGTGAAAAGTCTCTTCCTGCCAGCTATGTGATAAATTTCCACATTGAGATGGAAAGTTAGTGTGAAACAAGGAAAGTGTTTATTAGGAGGGAAAAGGGCACATGTGGATAGACCCCTGGGAGGGATCAGAGAGAGCCATGCCTGCCTAGCAGTTGGAATCACTTCTGTGGGACATTTTCTGGGTTTCTGGTTCTGAAGCTATATTTGATTTATCTCAGGATCCTCCCGTGTGTGTGCGCATCTCGTAGCCAAGGTGGATTTTAGTGAAAAGGCCTGAGGGTAGGTTGGCATCACTTACTCGGGGCAGGGTGGGGGGGATGCCCCCTCTCTTTTTGACTTCCAGCAGGTCTTTCTGTGTATGTGTAGTCAGGAGGGTCTTCTTGACTTTGAGAAAGAGAAATACGTGGTCTTTTTACTTTTTATTTGGGCAAGGTCCAGCTTCTTTCTTGATCCTCCTGTTACGGGGTTTCTGTCCATAGGGAACACGCTCCAGGGGCTCACTCTAGGGCCCACCCATCTCCTGCCTAACTGGTAAGAACCTTTTATTTATTTTTTTAACCAGAAGTAGATTTTTAAAAACTGAAAAAAAAAAACAAACATATTTTTTTCTATCTCCTGGATGTGTTTAACTTTTTACTGTATTACTCATGTGGGACTTTGACATGACATTTTATCCTATTTTTGTTTTATACCAGATTAGAAAATTTTAGAGGATAGAGGATTCATCTGAAATAGCTTTCATCTCCTTCCCTGCTCAGCACAGCAGTGCCTTCCATGAAGAGGGTTCTCATGGATCATTGCTAAATGAGTGGATACAACCCTAACCATCTCTACCCCTGCACTCCCCCCATTCTCCCAGTATGTGTGGCTATGGGAGTAGGTTTCTGTTCCCAGTTTCTCTCCCTCATGGATGTTGTGGGTAATGGCATGGAGGTCTCTGCTTTGTCACTGCTGCTGCTGCTGCTAAGTCACTTCAGTCGTGTCCGACTCTGTGTGACCCCATAGACAGCAGCCCACCAGCCCTCCGTCCATGGGATTTTCCAGGCAAGAGTACTGGAGTGGGGTGCGTTGCCTTTTCCTACCATGCCTTTACTCCCTGGTTGCTTTTTCCAAGACTTGTATAATAAAGAGAAATTTCAAAGATGTCCTCTAGAGCTGTGTGCATATCAATTTTCTCATTTCTAAATTCAGAAACTCAGTTTAAAAAAAAAAAAAAAACTTTTTTTCCCCCCATTGTTCACATAGTGCTATTTCTAGTGAGTTTACTTAATGGGAAATACAGTTACCATTAATTTTAGAGAATTAGGCCCCTTTTTTATGACCTTGCAAGTTTTTTTATTGATACTGTTTTTTCAAGAATCTTGTCAGAAAAATGAACCATTTTTAGTTTTTTTGGAACTACACCTTTCTTCTGGGGCTTCCCAGGTGGTGCTAGTGGTAAAGAACCTACCTAGCAACGCAGGAGATGCAGGAGAAGCGGGTTGGATCCCTGAGTTGGGAAGATCCCCTAAAGGAGGAAAGTGGCAACTCACTCCAGTATTCCTGCCTGGAGAATTCCTTGGGCAAGAGCAACCTGGGGGCCTACAGTCCATGGGGTCACATAACTGAGTGATTGAGCCCACCATTCTTCTACTCCAAATTTAAACTTTTTTAGAACCACTTATTGTTTGTTTTTGGCAATTTTTCTGTTAGGTAGATTTAAGGCCAATATTCAGAAGGCCAATTTTGTTATTTTTATTCTTCATAAAACTTAGTCTCAGATTCATAAATAAATTTTATAATGTGAAAAATCCTCCCAAATTCCGTGTGTGCTCCTATTTGAGATCAGAGTCATCTGAGCATACCCTTACTTTGTAACTCAAAACAGGATTGTAGTAAGTCATTCCAGTACACATGGAGGAGGAGGAATTTAAGGAGGTAGAGCCAGAGATCAAATTGGATTAACATGTTACCAAAAGGAGGGGAGTGAAGGGCAAAAGCTTAAGATGGAGAAGAAGAGAGAACAAGAAGAAAGATGACTGGGTAGAGACTGATTTTGACTGTGTGCTTAGGATACATTAGGAATTACAGCTACTATAAGACACATTATCTGGGAGAGGGGAGGTGCAAGTTTGTCTTAGATAACTACTGAGGCGTGCAGTTAGACTGGAACCTGGGGTTCTGTCCAGAGGTAGCAAAAGGGATCTGGCATCCTATCAGGTCCTTAAAAATGGTGCCTCACTGTTGAAACTCCTTATTCCCTAGGCATTGAAAAGGCTGAAATCATTTCATTCTAATAATTTTACAAACCAGAAAACATAGGAATCCCAAGGAACAAATATTTATCCTTGAAGATGAACTCATGTTTAAAAACTACATATTACATATCAAGATTGAGGAGATACAACCAACAGAATACTTAGTATTCTAAGATCTAAGCATTTTAAATCAGAAAAAAACTATAAAATGAGAAAATTTAAAGTAATTGGAAAGATAAAGAATAAATACATAGCACAATGAAAAAATAAAATTGTATAAAAATATTAGAATAGAAAAGAGCAAAGAGACATCTGTGAATAAAGAACATAATCCTTGAAATTATAAGCATGAGAGATGAGTTTAATTATTAGGCATAGAAAAGAGAATTCGTTGAACTAATATCATTAAAGTAAAATTCCTAGGGGGTCTAACAGATAACAAATTGGAAAGATTCAGTTCAGTTCAGTCACTCAGTCATGTCCGACTCTTTGTGACCCCATGAATCACAGCAGGCCAGGCCTCCCTATCCAGCACCAACTCCCGGAGTTCACTCAGACTCACGTTCATTGAGTCAGTGATGCCATCCAGCCATCTCATCCTCTGTTCCCTTCTCCTCCTGCCCCCAATCCCTCCCAGCATCAGGGTCTTTTCCAATGAGTCAACTCTTCGCATCAGGTGACCAAAGTATTGGAGTTTCAGCTTCAGCATCAGTCCTTCCAATGAATACCCAGGACTGATCTCCTTTAGGATGGAATGGTTGGACCTCCTTGCACTCCAAGGGACTCTCAAGAGTCTTCTCCAACACCACAGTTCAAAAGCATCAATTCTTCAGTGCTCAGGTTTCTTCACAGTCCAACTCTCGTATCCATACATAACTACTGGAAAAATCGTAGCCTTGACTAGACGGACCTTTGTTGGCAAAGTAATGTCTCTGCTTTTGAATATGCTGCCTATGTTGGTCATAACTTTCCTTCCAAAGAGTAAGTGTCTTTTTATTTCATGGCTGCAATCACCATCTACAGTGATTTTGGAGCCCAGAAAAATAAAGTCTGACACTGTTTCCAGTGTTTCCACATCTATTTCCCATAAAGTGATGGGACCAGATGCCATGATCTTAGTTTTCTGAATGTTGAGCTTTAAGCCAACTTTTTCACTCTCCTTTTTCACTTTCATCAAGAGGCTTTTTAGTTCCTCTTCACTTTCTGCCATAAGGTGGTGTCATCTGTATATCTGAGGTTATTGATATTTCTCCTGGCAAACTTAATTCCAGCTTGTGCTTCATACAGCCCAGCATTTCTCATGATGTACTCTGGATATAAGTTAAATAAGCAGGGTGACAATATACAGCCTTGCTGTACTTCTTTCCCTGTTTGGAGCCAGTCTGTTGTTCCATGTCCAGTTCTAACTGTTGCTTCTTGACCTGCATATCGATTTCTCAGGAGACAGGTCAGGTGGTCTGGTATTCCCATCTCTTGAAGAATTCTCCATGGTTTGCTGTGATCCACAGTCAAAGTCTCTGGCATAGTCAATAAAGCAGAAATAGATGTTTTTGTGGAACTCTCAAGCTTTTTTCAATGATCCAACGGGTGTTGGCAATTTGATCTCTGGTTCCTCTGTCTTTTCTAAATTCAGCTTGAACATCTGGAAGTTCATGATTCACACACTGTTAAAGCCTGGCTTGGAGAATTTTGAGCATTACTTTGCTGCATGTGAGATGAGAGCAATTGTGTGGTAGTTTGAGCATTCTTTGGCATTGCCTTTCTTTGGGATTGGAATGAAAACTGACCTTTTCCAGTCCTGTGGCCACTTCTGAATTTTCCAAATTTGCTGGCATAATGAGTGCAGCACTTTCACAGCATCATCTTTCAGGATTTGAAAATCCTCCCTGCTCTACTCATTATCTAATATTATTCATCATGAACCTCACCTTCAAAATATATCCATGATATTGTAAATAATGTACCATGAATAAAATATGGACTAAAATAGCCCTATCCTTGAGAAGTTTACAGTCATCATCAGTATTCACAGCCATCTTCAGTGTTATTGGTTATATAACACGTATCAAGGGTCAGAAACCAAACTAAGTATTACAGGTCAATTACTTCCCTTCCCTTTAAAGTTTACTTTGTGACTTTACTTGACTAACTAGAAGATGGCATCCTATATGTCTTCTTTTGAATAAAGACCAAGTTAATTTTCTGTGAAATCTTTTATCCTTTCTGATATTCTGTTAGAAAAGCTTTTTACAAATATACAATTCAAATGGATGACCAGCACAATTAGATTTATTTAATTTAATTTATTAAATAATTCACTAAACATTTATTGGTCATCTACTGTGTAGGCTAAGGTGTGTAGTTTTCTAAAGTCTTAAGAGTTGTGCCAATTATAGTTTATTATCTACCAGTGTGGCCCAAGAATTAGTGCCTCAAAACAATATCCATTTATTTGCTCATAATTCTTTACCATGGCAGTATGTGTTGAGCTCAATTTGGTACATTTCATTTCTGCTCCACACGGTGCTGGTGGGACTCATATGTGCATTTGGGCTTTGGCTAGGATGTCTTAAATAGCTGGGGTGGCTGAAACAGCAGGAACTTGACTCCACAAGCTCTCATATCCTCCCAGAGCTATTTGGGCTTTTCCACATAAAGGTGGAATAGTTCCCATTAGGCTAGTGATTTACAAGCCTTTTCTGTGATGTTTGATGATGTTCCATCACCCAAAGTAAGTCATATGTCCAAGCCCAGAATCTGTGTGTGTGTGTGTGTGTGTGGTGTTGGTGGTTTAGTTGTTAAGTCATTAAGTTGTTAAGTCTGACTCTTGTGACCTCAGGGGCTATATGTAGCCTGCCAGGCTCCTCTGCCCATGGGATTTCTCAGGCAAGAATATTGGACTGAAGTTGCTATTTTCTTCTCTAGGGCATGTGGCTGACACAGTGATCCAACCCAGGACTCCGGCATTTCAGGCATACTCCCGTATCGCAGGTGGATTCTTTACCAACTGCAATCCAATTTCTTGGATTCTGCACCAAGGAAGCGCAGTGTGTGTGTGTGTGTGTGTGTGTGTGTGTGTGTAACACCCAATGTGTGAGGATACTGAAAGATATAATTCCCTGGGGTCATTACTACAGCAGTTTACTTCAAGGGTAGTTAAAAATCTAACTGGAGTTGAAATCTGAGTTAACTAAAAGTTCTATGACAAAATTTTAGTCTATTATCCCTTTAAGATAGGAAACCTTTAGTCATTTCTTAGATCATAATAGTCCATACAATTTAGTCCATAGGGGAATTTAGTCTAAATGGGTAGTCAATCTGAATTCTTCAGGTAAAAGCAGGTGTTCATTAAAACAGCTTCTAAGAATCTGTCCATTTTAGATGAGGGGACAGGTTTTATATAGTCCCTCAAATGTGATTCCTTGGAGAGCTCTTCCTGGAGGCAGTGAATTATTGTTTCTATAGAAAGATCAAGTGACTAACCTTCCATTCATATCTCACTGCCACAAGCAAAGAATCTTTTGGCCTCTTTAGAAACTAGAAGAAAGATGATGCCCTCTAGTATTAATACATTGGACAGTTCAGCCTGAAAGAATATAATTAATCATTACTTTCTGGGTCAGCTCTTGAAACAGCTCCTTTATCATCATCCATCTTTTTCTAGAAGAGATCTTTAAATTCTACTTTGTTAAAGAAAGAATAATGTGACTGCTTTTTGTGGGGGTGGGATAAGAGTTTGGGGAAGGTATCATTTTCTTTAAGAGAGAGAAAGATTTTAAAATAACCATATTTGTGAAAGTCCTAATGTTTTTGAGAATACTTATATCTTCAGAAAAGGATCACTTGTGCAGAATGTAGTGGACGTTTGTGCCAGCAACTGCTACTGCTCTATTTCTTTGCAGCAACCCTACAGTTCCATGTGGGAATTTACGTGTTTCCTGGAAAGTAGACTCTATCTCTGTGTTCTAGCTTCAGTGTTAGAACTTAAGATTGTAATTAGTCATTCCATTTTATTCCACTAGCCTCGGTTCAGATGTGGTCACATAACCTAAACTATTATTAGATTGAATTTGTGGGAATGAAGGGAAAATTATATTCTTTTTTGAAATATGAGGAATAAAAAGCATATAGTGTGTGGAGATGCTGATAGCTCTTTTTCTCAAGACCATGAAAGGGACCACTGCCGGATGAATAAAACCACTCACAATAAACTGTGGAAAATTCTGAAAGACATGGGAATACCAGACCACCTGATCTGCCTCTTGAGAAATTTGTATGCAGGTCAGGAAGCAACAGTTAGAACTGGACATGGAACAATAGACTGGTTCCAAATAGGAAAAGGAGTACGTCAAGGCTGTATATTGTCACCCTGCTTATTTAACTTATATCCAGAGTACATCATGAGAAATGCTGGGCTGGAAGAAACACAAGCTGGAATCAAGATTGCTGGGAGAAATATCAATAACCTCAGATATGCAGATGACACCACCCTTATGGCAGACAGTGAAGAGGAACTCAAAAGCCTCTTGATGAAAGTGAAAGTGGAGAGTGAAAAAGTTGGCTTAAAGCTCAACATTCAGAAAACGAAGATCATGGCATCTGGTCCCATCACTTCATGAGAAATAGATGGGGAAAGAGTGGAAACAGTGTCAGACTTTATTTTTTGGGCTCCAAAATCACTGCAGATGGTGACTGCAGCCATGAAATTAAAAGACGCTTACTCCTTGGAAGGAAAGTTATGACCAACCTAGATAGCATATTCAAAAGCAGAGACATCACTTTGCCAACAAAGGTTCTCCTAGTCAAGGCTATGGTCTTTCCTGTGGTCATGTATGGATGTGAGAGCTGGACTGTGAAGAAGGCTGAGCGCCAAAGAATTGATGCTTTTGCACTGTGGTGTTGGAGAAGACTCTTTAGAGTCCCTTGGACTGCAAGAAGATCCAACCAGTCCATTCTGAAGGAGATCAGCCCTGGGATTTCTTTGGAAGAAATGATGCTAAAGCTGAAACTCCAGTATTTTGGCCACCTCATGCGAAGAGTTGACTCATTGGAGAAGACTCTGATGCTGGGAGGGATTGGGGGCAGGAGGAGAAGGGGACGACAGAGGATGAGATGGCTGGATGGCATCACTGACTCGATGAATGTGAGTCTGAGTGACCTCCGAGAGCTGGTGATGGACAGGGAGGCCTGGCGTGCTGCAGTTCATGGGGTCGCAAAGAGTCGGACACGACTGAGTGACTGAACTGAAGGCAGAAGGACAAAATAAGGAGAAATCAGGTTCAAAATGGCATCAGTGAACTATTGAGTCAAGCTTTAGCTGAGAAGCTTTTCAGTTACATAAATTAATGAATTACTTTTTTGTTTAATTGAGTTTGAGTTGCACTCCTATTATTTATAACCTAAACCATCCTGACTAATGACCACAAAAAGCAGGTGAAATGCTCGTTTTGTAAACATCCCGGGAAGGTTACACAGAAGAGGACACCTTTAAATTGTGCCTTGTTACTCAGTTGTGTCCAGCCCTTTGCAACCACATGGACTGTAGTTCACCAGGCTCTTCTGTCCACAGGGATTCTCCAGGTAAGAATACTGGAGTGGATTGCCATGCCCACCTCCAGGGGATCTTCCCAACCCAGGAATCAATTCCAGGTCTGCTGCATGGCAGGAGGATTCTTCACCATCTGAGCCACCAGGGAAGCCCCTGCCTTTAAAGGATGGTGATGAAGAGAGGATGACTATAACCGAGGGGAACATTGCCTGACATTTTGTTACCAGCAGCACCTGTGTGAGAAGTGTCTCGCAGATGACGTTACATGGTGCAGGAAATATCAATAATAAGAAACATCTGGAAACGGAACTCTGCTTGTGCTCAGTCATGTCCCACTCTTTGTGGTCCCATGGACTGTAGCCCACCAGGCTCCTCTGTCCATGGGATTTTCCATAGAGGAATATTCGAGTGGGGTTGCCATTTCCTACTCCAGGAAATCTTCCTGACCTCTTGTGTCTCATGCAGTGGCAGTTCATTCTTTAACCAGAATGACAAGGAAGATTTTGGGGACGGGTCTGCCTTGGCATACCTTCTACATGCAGAGTCATTTGTATGAATATTAATTTAGCAGGTATTCACTGAGCACCTATGATGTTCCAGATGCTTAGAATATGGAGAATAATAAAGATAATCCCTATACTAAAAAATTCAAAACTCAGTGAGAAGAGGGTAAAAGAGATTCAGTAAAATAATTCCAACTCAGTATAGCCAATGTGTATGAAGTATTGGGTTGGCCAAAATATTCATTGGGGTTTTTCATGAGGTGTTATGGAAAAACCTGAAGTAACTTTTTGATCAATCAATCAATGAAATAATTCTATCTGCAGTCTCGGACAGTCCCCAAATGCGAGTCCATGGCTTATTTTTTGGTTTGTTTACCTGTGGCAAATGAGAAAATTAAGAAAAACCTAATGAGTTAAGTTTTTATAAAAACAAAATTTATTAATTTGAAAAGGTGTCATTTATTTTGAGATTATATGCTTCCTTTTTGTTTATAACTTGCCCTATATATTATGATAGGTGTGAGTGTGTGTGTGTGTGTTCTTACTTGACAAAGTAAAACTGAGCAATCCCATATTAAGACTCCCTTATTTATGTTTGTATTTCAAAACTTGGTAGTCAGTTGTCTAGGTTGGAGAAGGCTTTAGTGTATAGATTATTCTGAAATGCATCTTCAAGAATAAAGACAATTTTGAGGCATAGTGAACAAGACAGGGGCCTCAGCATAAGCCCTTGATGTGACAAGGTGAGGCCTGTTTAGGGCATGGCACCTCTTTTGGCCTATTTTAAAGGATAGATCATGCAGGAAATGGCAAGCACTGAATATGAAGTAATTGGCCTGATTCAGATATTAAAAGGCCTTGAATGTCATCTTAGAGAACTTAGATTTGATCTACTAGGTGGTTGGAACTACTGAAGCATTTTATGTTTATCATTATTATTTTTTAATATAAATTTATTTATTATAATTGGAGGCCAATTACTTTACAATATTGGTTTTGCCATATATCAACATGAATCTGCCACAGGTGTACACGTGTTCCCCATCCTGACCCCCCTCCCACCTCCTTCCCCATACCATCCCTCTGGGTCATCCCAGTGCACCAGCCCCGAGCATCCTGTATCCTGCATGGAACCTGGACTGGCGATTCATTTCACATATGATATTATATATGTTTCAATGCCAGTCTTCCATATCATCCCACCCTCACCCTCTGAAGCACTTTAAAGTAGGGGAATAACATGACCAGATATGTGATTTTGAAAGATAATAAAAGTAATATGGAAATAGATCCACTTCTTTGACAGTAACATTTTTCAGTGGAGCTAAAAGTAAAAAGAAGCTACTTTTAAAATATGAAGAATAAAACTCTTAAGAAGGTTCTGATATTTGTCAGCAGAAGGAATTTGTTCACAAGCTTGGCTTTTGCTGGTGGTCTTTGAACAGTAAAAGGAATGCTGCTCTCTCTTTCTGTCTCTCTCTCTCAGACACACACATGACTTCAGAATACAACTCCCCATCCAGCAGTTTGCTTTTCCTCCACCTGATCTTCGAGTGAGGAACAGTTTTGTCCTCCTGATTTGCAGCACTGAGACTATCTGTTGGTACTCCTAGAAGCCAAAGGAGCTTCCAAGGAGCATCTTGGGATCCTTGGGAAAGCATCTCATTACTATTACAAGGAATGTAGAAAAGACATGCTCGTAGAGTCTGGGTTTCTCCAAGGAGACACTGCTTGGATAAGGAGGCAGTCGTTGGTTCATTTTCCCAATTCTAAATGAAAACGAAAGTGAAGAGCAGCTAAGCTGCCATTTCACCTGCATCAACACTGGATTACATTGAGACGTAACTAGTGGAAAGAAAATGCTCTGTGGTTGGAAAGATTTTATTGGAGTTCCAGGCCCTTGCTTATTAGTTATGTGATCTTGGCCAAAGATGTTAACTTTTCTGATCCTCAGTTTGTTCGTATATCTGTTTAACCTCATAAAATCGCTGGGAGGTTTAAGTAAAATGACAACAGTCGAGTCAGTTTCTGGTCCATCATGGATGCTCATACATTGGCACTTCACTTCTTACACAGGAGAATGCCTGGACATTCTCATTTTATATTTTCAGGGTCCAGGCAAGAGTGCAAATGGAGGCCTATGTACCATATGTCTAAATGCTTATTATTAATATAAATCAGACCAACAAACTTTCCGATAAATATCCTTCTGGATTAGCAAATATACCTTCATAGTGGAAAGTTCAAAACTATGTGTAAAGCAACAATTCATAACAAGTAACTGTGGATAGGGCATGAGCAAATTCACATATCTGCCAGAGATCATGGTCCTCTCCATAAGCGCTCACTGGCAGTGGCCACCAGTCTGGGCAGGAGGAGACGGTGTCTTTTCTGAAGGCATGGCCAGGGCTTCGCCATTTTCCTGCCTGAAAAAGTCAGCTTATCTAATTCTATAAGATGTCAAGAGAAAATTAGAAATGACTATTAACTTTTTATCTTATCCTCAAATTTTAAGTTTTCTTTGTTTTTAACAGAACTCATAATACAATAATAGGCTTCCCTGGTGGCTCAGTAGTAAAGAACCCACCTGCCAGTGCAGAAGCCATGAGTTGAGGGTTCGATCCCTGGGTCAGAAAGGTCCCCTGGAGGAGGGCATGATGACCCACCCCAGTATTCTTGTCTGTAAAATCCCATGGACAGAGAAGCCTGGTGGGCTACAGTCCAAAGGGTCGCAAAGAATCAGATATGACTGAGTGACTGGGCATACACACATACATAGTACATTAAATATGCCCATTAATGGTACAAGTTTTTTTGAGATAACCACTGACTTAAGGAGACATTTGTTGGCCTGAACCCTTAGAATCTTTTAAGTGGTAATTCAGCATTGGCCTATCACAGAGGAAAACCTTACAGTTTTTCACAACCTTTTTGGAAATAATTTATACCTATTTGGGAGGTGAGTGGGAAAGAGTTATCTTTGTTCCAAAACATTTAATGGTTTGCTTGTTACTGCTTAAAATGTAAACCTTTACTCCTGGAACATTTTCTTATGATTCTGTAATATTTCTGAAGTGAGAGGGACTGGTGGAGTGCTTGGGGGAACAGTTCTCCCTGGTGTGGCACTTCCTGGGTATCACAGTGGGCTTGGCGTCCCCGACCTCTACCCATTGAAAGGCAGGAGGGCACACCCATTTTGGGGGATAACCCAAGTTCCCCCAAGTATTTTCTCAGGCTCCTGGAGACCATCATTATCTGCCCTTTTAAGAATAATTTTTCCTGATGTTTTGTCTGCCCTTTCTGGACATTTTGCAACCACCTGAATTTCCCAAATCTCCACCATGATCTTCCCTCCCCCTGCCACCATATTCCAACCCACAAAGATCTCTCCCTCCTGTGAATGTACAATATCATATTATTTGTACATAATTATTTGTATCATATTATATAATCTTGTGATATATATTATACTGTTGTATTATGTCATTATTTAATATGCATATGCTTTATAAACTTTTATAGTTCTATATATTACTTTCCCAATTAGCTTATAAGCTGGGAGACCTGAAAGGTGGGAGAGGGGGAAGAAAAATCCTCTACAATATTCCCTGTGCTGATCAATGCCTCTCTTTAATTGGGTTCCAATAAAAAGCCTGGAATATTGTCCCCAAGCAATTTAAGAATGACTGTAGACATTTCATCATGAATTATGAGCTTTACATGTCTACTGGGGACTTGAGTTTAGCTTTGGACCATTTTGGTAATATGACCTTCAGTAAATATGCTTTGGATAAATGAATTAAAAGTTAGAGCAACCAATGACTTGTGAGAACTTGGTCAGAACAGCTTCTTTCTCTCACTAGGGGAATTGGAAATTTTCCATTCTCATGACAAGAGAGAAAAGACTGTTCTCTCCTGAAATGGCTGTCTTACCACTGAAAATCACCCAGGATTTTGGTAGCATTTTGCTACCAACAAAAGCTCTTTGTCCTACTTTGTTAAGTGAAGAGAAATGCAGTGATAATTCAGATGCACCCTCTCTACCTCCTCTCCCCAAAAGGAGCGTCTTGGAGGAACCTGGCCTTGCTTTGAATGACCTTTCTACAACTTCATGCTTGTTACTTTGTCTAACAGCCAATTAAATTTGCATGGGGAAAGAGTCTATGGAGATCTTCTGGTTGAAAGAACAGAAATGCTAGGGAATATTTTAAGTTGTCAGTATATAAATCATTACAGACCCAGCCTTGAGAGCTTGTTAAGCTTAAAGCAGAATCAGCAAGATTCTGCAGCACTTAGCACCTGTATGTATGTGAAAGGCAAGGATCTGAATTGATAAAGGTATAGCAACAAAGTGGTAGGATTTTGTTTTCCATTCTGCTTGTATAAGGAACCAGAAATGTGCTACCCTCAAAT
Source organism: Tragelaphus eurycerus (assembly GCA_935064755.1). Taxonomy (NCBI): domain Eukaryota; kingdom Metazoa; phylum Chordata; class Mammalia; order Artiodactyla; family Bovidae; genus Tragelaphus; species Tragelaphus eurycerus. Next base: position 13,999,095 of record CAKXYN010000054.1, on the reverse strand, counting down.
ATTCTATTTGGCGTGAAAGTTATTTTGAGCTGGAGGCAAATGAAAATCAACAAACACGGAAAGGCATCTTCCTAGAACTTCCTTTATCTGATTAAAGGCAAAAACTTCTGAAAAATGAGAACTGATGACTGCCCCAATACCACTGCATTTTTGCAGTTTCTCAGTGTCACAATCATGCTGCACCTCAGGGCCTTTGCGCTTTTTGTTTTCTCTGCCTTGGTGCTATTTGCCCAGATAATCACATGCCCCACCTGTTTGCTTCTTTCTGATCTTTACTAAAATGGCACTTGCTCAGTGAGGGCACCTCTGGACACTGAATCTAAAATTGCTATCTTCTCTATTTTTCTACTAGCTACATTGATTACTTAACAGATTGTAAAATGTGCCCATTATTCTCTTTTTTACCACTCTGCACTCCAATGCACAACATTAGCAGCCTAAAAGGGAAGTTTTTATCTGCTTTGTTCACTGCTCTACTCTCCACGCCTGGAATGGCACTGTGCGCATGGTAGGGTCTCAGTAAATGCTGGTGGAAGGAGCCGAGTGACTGGAGTTCCGTGCCGTCCCCACTGGCTCAGTGTTCATGCCGCAGGCCTGAAGCTCAGCCTCCACCCTCTCCTCACATCCTCCTTGCCGCCTCTGTCACCTGGGTTCTCAGCTCCCCACACTGACCTCTTTGACTTGAGATGCATGTTCCCCAGCTCTCCTACCCGTTTGTCCGCTTTAAAGGAACTGCAGAAATTGGCTACAGGTAACTACATAGAAGCAGACAGGGTTAGCTAAAGTAACAATGAAGTCACCAGTTACAGCAAATCTCATAGAGGATAAACAAATATTACCCCTGGTTTCCAGCAAAATTTAGAGGATCAAGGCTTGCACCTGTTTTTCTATCTTCCTGTATTTCCTTATTAGAGGAGCCTATAAAAAATCTGGCATCCAGTCCTATCACTTCATGGCAAATAGATAGGGAAACAATGGAAACAGTGACACACTTTACTTTCTTGGGCTCCAAAATCATTGCAGATGGTGACTTCAGCCATGAAATTTAAAGACACTTGCTCCTTGGAATGGGGAAGGCAATGGCACCCCACCCCAGTACTTTTGCCTGGAAAATCCCATGGACGGAGGAGCCTGGTAGGCTCCAGTCCATGGGGTCGCTAAGAGTCAGACACGACTGAGCGACTTCACTTTCACTTTTCACTTTCATGCATTGGAGAAGGAAATGGCAACCCACTCCAGTGTTCTTGCCTGGAGAGTCCCAGGGACAGGGGAGCCTGGTGAGCTTCTGTCTGTGGGGTCGCACAGAGTCGGACACGACTGAAGCGACTTAGCAGTAGCAGGTCCTTGGAAGAAAAGCTATGACCAACCTAGACAGCATATTACAAAGCAGAGACATTACTTTGCTGACAAGTTCCATCTGGTCAAAGCTCTATGGTTTTTCTAGTAGCCATGTACAGATGTGAGAATTGGACTATAAAGAAAGCTGAGGGCAGAAGAATTGATGCTTTTGAACTGCAGTGTTGGAGAAGACTCTTGAGAGTCCCTTGGACTGCGAGGAGATCCAACCAGTCAATTCTAAAGGCAATCAGTCCTGAATATTCACTGGAAGGACTGATGCTGAAGCTGTAACTCCAACACTTTGGCCACCTGATGCAAAGAACTGAGTCATTAGAGAAGACCCTAATGCTGGGAAAGATTGAGGGCAGGAGGAGAAGGGGACAACAGAAGATGAGATGGTTGAAATGCATCACTGACTCGATGGACATGAGTTTGAGTAAGCTTCGGGAGTTGGTAATGGAGTAACACTTCGGAAGCCTGGAGTGTTGCAGTCCATGGGGTCACAAAGAGTCAGACATGACTGAGTGACTGAACTGAACTGATGAAAAATCTCTGTCTTTTTAATTTATTTTGGTTTTATATTTTATTACCTGAAATATTCCCAATTTGGTTTCCCATTCTCCCTTCTACACAATCCCTGATAGATTTCTGATTATCTTGTCAGGTGAGAATACTAGATGAAAACAGCTCAGCAAAACATTCCTAGTAATCGTCTCTAGTGTGAACCCCCGTGTCTTATCCACATTCTTGGAGCCAGCAGTTTGACTTCTTGGAATTTGACCTGAGAAAGAAATAACACAAGGGCATGGTTGAATGCACAAGGATGTTTATGGCAGAATTACTTACAGTTGCAAAAACCTAGAAATAATCTAAATGTCCACTAAGAGGAACTGATGAAATAAATGATGCTACATTATAGAATTCTATGTGCCTGGTTAAAAAATGAAGCAAATTTTCAAGGAATAGTTAGATATCTAGTCTCATCAATCTGTATCTGCAGAGAATAGATCTGGAAAGTTGTGGCGGCGGGGCAGGGCAGGGGGTGGCGCTTTGCCTCTGAGGAAGAGTGCTAAGTGGTTGCTAGTTCACTGAGTATTTCTTTTATTCATCTTCTTTTATATCCTTTCAGATACGTTTGCAAATTTCTTAATAGAAGTTTGTGGCTCAGGCGGTAAAGAGCCTGTCTGCAATGTGGAGACCTGGGTACGATCCCTGGGTTGGGAAGATCCCCTGGAGAAGGAAATGGCAACCCACTCCAATATTCTTACCTGGAGAATTCTGTGGATGGAGGAAACTGGTGGGCTATAGTCCATGTGGTCGCAAAGAGTCGGATACGACTGAGTGACTAACACTAATAAAAGTTTGTACATGGATTCTTATGTTTAAGTTCCTACGATTTTTTTTATTCTTTTGTTAATATCATATATTTTCCTTTTATCTTTTATTATCGTTGAGCTGTTATATAAGAATGTTATTGTATAAATTTGGTTGGTCTTTAATTCAGCACCTTTGGTGAACCTGGTTCTTAATTCTAGTAGAGTAGCTATAATGGAATACATGATATTCTTGTAGTCAGAGTCTGTTAAATTTCAAATGTAGCCAATCATATTGTGTGTAAGTGATAATTTAACCACTTTTTTGTCAATCCTTCTTTTTCTTTAGTACATTTTCACTTTCTATTTTAGGGCTGAATTAATCAAGTCTCCCATAGCCCCTATACCTTTTCCCTTTCTTGGCCTGGAAATAGTTATTGCTAAGGTTTTAATCTGTATACTTTATTACAAAATTTCCTTTAAAAAAAAAAAGAAACCCAAATACATTTAATATTTTCTTTACAATGGCTCAACAAGAGATTTAATTTTATTTATTTTTATTTTTAATATAAATTTATTTATTTTAATTGGAGGCTAATTACTTTACAATATTGTATTGGTTTTGCCATACATCAACATGAATCCACCATGGGTATACACATGTTCCCCATCCTGAACCCCCTCCCACCTCCCTCTCTGTACCATCCCTCTGGGTCATCTCAGTGCACCAGCCCTAAGCATCCTGTATCATGCATCGAACCTGGACTGGTGATTTGTTTCATATATGATATTATACATGTTTTAATGCCATTCTCCCAAATATAATTTAATTTAAAGACAGAAACAAAAATGGCAGTACACCTTAAGATAGAGAATTCTATACAGAAATCAAGGAAAGGATTGACCAAAGAGAAAATGATAAAACAACATGGTGAGAGAGGCTGGACAGCTGGTGCCAGTGCTCTTGGAGAATCTGCTTCAGCTGGACTTTGTTGCAGATACTTAAAGGTTTTATGGGTATTTCTAGAACTTAGCAGTGTATGTGTCTGTTCAGAGGGCTGTTGCTGGATGTTGATCTCTAGCAGGCAGTGCATGGAGAGCACGTGGTCCTGATGTCACATGGGTGAGCCCACTCACCCTCCAAGATGTCTAGGCTGACAAGCTGCAGTGCCCATGTGCTGCTGGGGAGCCACAGGGACCTGAGACCTCAGGTCTTCACAGGCTGTTCCCACTGCACTGTGGATGAGCTCCACCCTTTAGGCATGGTCTGATGCAAGGTATGCAGAAACTCTCTTGTCTCCAGGTGTCCTGGGGTCACCAGGCCCTGCTTGAGCCCTTGACTGTGGGCCATCAACACCCCCTCTAGGTCCCACTCCCTTAAGGGTGGGAGCCAGTCATGGTTGTGAGAGGCCATGATGGATGCTGGCAGAGAGACAGGAACCTGCAGCTCTTTGTTATATATTTTCTAATACAATCTAAAATTATTTTGTTCAAAATAATAGAGATTCAGAGGTAACAGTGGAAGGAAGGGAGCTTCCATTAAAGAGATAGCCTTTAAAGAATAAAAAAAAAAAATTGGTTTGTGCACATTGCAGACTCTTAAATATCATTTAGGAGGGTAATGTCTCTCTTTAGGAAAGATATTACTAAGGAGGAAGTAAGTCCATGAACAAGCTCATCTGGATGGGTCGATGAATGTGGGGAAACCAAATAAAGTAACTGAGGTAGGACACAGCTCAAATCCCTCTTTTCCACCTCTTCTAGCCAGAAGAATCCCTTTATTCTGAAGCCCTATTTTACTCAGGGCTCCACAGTTAAATCCTTAGCTGACTTCTCATTGTCTTAAATATATTAGGTTTTTTTTTTTTTTTCCCCAAAGCTTATTAAGGTTAGGGAACAAATCCTGAGCCAGTATCTGTTTGGGATACAGAATCAGAATCTGTGGAATCAGAAAGTGGATTGTCTTTTGTTTCAGAAGAAAACTGGGAAATGAAATTGTATATAAACCTCTTCTTACTTAGCCCTGACTATAAGCCAGTATATGTATTATGATTTGCAAAGAAAGCAGTGGCTTTGGGATCCATCACTTTTTGTATTCAGATCCTGGGCTTTAAATTACCTTTCTGTGCATTGATAAGAATGGGGAAGGTTGACGGGTGTCTTTGACTTAGTAAGCTAAACCCAGAATCATACTAATTGATTAATTAGACTGACAAAGACTTAGATAAGATTAAATTCGTCTTCTCTGTGGTGTTTTCCTGACATTCAGTGCAAAGACATAAAGACTCTTAAGGTCAAATTGAGATCCAAAAGAGAATCTAGCTCTTAATGCCAAGGCTTGCTGCGAAGTCGCTTCAGTCGTGTCCAACTCTGTGCGACCCCATAGACGGCAGCCCACCAGGCTCCCCAGTACCTGGAATTCTCCAGGCAAGAACACTGGAGTGGGTTGCCATTTCCTTCTCCAATGCATAAAAGTGAAAGTGAAGTCACTCAGTTGTGTTGGACTCTTAGCGACCCCATGGACTGCAGCCCACCAGGCTCCTCTGTCCATGGGATTTTCCAGGCAAGAGTACTGGAGTGGGGTGCCATTGCCTTCTCTGGCCAAGGCTTGTTTTAAAGCTAAAAGTTTGTAGAACACATGAGGTTAACTTGGATTAATAATATATGTTTTTTATAAGAAATAGTATAATGATAGTATAATAATACAGATGCCACATGTAAGCTATAAACAACCTACCTCTCCAGCTTTTTCCCTTTTCCCTTTGTTCTCCTAATACATAACTATATTCCACAAATCTTTGGGAGGAAAGAAATGAGTTCTGCTTGCTTTTTTCCCCTGCAGCTGCTGGTATTGGAATAAAGATGCCCCTGGTTGTTTCTGATTCAAATCCAACTTAATGCTTTGTTTCTTCCAAATCCTCACGTTCGATACATAGCAGATGTTCAATTCATACCTGTTGACTGACTGCATGGAAACTGATTAACTCTAATAAGAAACCTGGGGACCTGTAGGCATATTCCTCTGTGTTTTACACGAGAATGTGCCTACCCCTGCATTTGGGATCATCATCTCTGCTGGACGCAAACTCTGAAGCATGTGGTGAAGATACAGTTTCTTGCCCCCCTCCCCTGCCATAGTATATGCTAGATATGTTTCCATGGCTCCCATTAAACTCTTTTATGAGTTGAAATTAAAGTGAATTAAATCCAGGTGGTTATAAAAAAATTAAAAGTGATTACCTTACAGGCTTTTTTTTTTTTTTTTTTTAACATGAAGTTTTAGCCAATAATCTTATGAGAAAGAATGCCACAGAAATGGAGGCAGCTGCCACCTCTGCGCTCCAGATTCTTGTTTGTTTCCTTAGGGGTGACATTTGGTGTGGCCCGGAGTCACTCTTGACAGCAGGATCCTTCAGGGCGGCAGGGGATTGTCTGACTTGTTTTGTTCTAAAATTATTCTATAGCCCTGAAGACTGACAGCAAATAGACTTCTGGCTGAATAACAAGTGAGGGTTGGATGACAGGCTGACATTCTTCAGAATTTCTGCAGTAACCAGTCAATCTGCTGTACCTTGGGCACTGCTCAGCCTGCACTGAAACATTTAGGAAAACTGCAGATGCCTCGATCCATGCCCAAATGAAGCAGAAAATCTTGCTTTCAGGATTGGCAGACAGTTAAAAATTCTCCCCCAAAGAGGTACTTTTGTGAAGTGTGTATACAAAAGCAGCTAATGTCCATTACTGAAATGACTATGTGAAGGAAACAATTTGTTTAGAAAACACTTTCTCTTTAGAGTTTTAAAATTAAGCCTGGGAAGTGAAAAGAGTTTCTCTCTCTCTCTTTTTTTTTAAGAGCTAGATGTGTCAAAGTTTTTGGTTATAAACCCAAGAAAAGGTAAATCATTGATTTGAAAGTGAAAGTGAAGTCGCTCAGTCATGTCCTACTCTTTGCAACCTCGTGGACTGTAGCCCACCAGGCTCTTCTGTCTATGGGATTCTCCAGGCAAGAATACTGGAGTGGGTTGTCATTTCCTTCTCCAGGGGATCTTCCTGACCCAGGGTTTGAACCTAGGTCTCCCGCATTGCAGGCAGACGCTTTAAACCTCTGAGCCACCAGGGAAGCAATGATTCATTGATTTGGATGGAGTTAAATAGAATTTATTTGAAATTGCTAAGATGTAAATTAGTTGAATCAATCATGTATCATATATTCAGTCATATGGTTAAATTAGTGCTCGTGGTAAAGAATCTGCCTTTCAATACAGGAGACGTAAGAGACACGGGTTTGATCCCTGGGTGGGGAAGATCGCCTGGGAGGGCATGGCAGCCCACTCCAGTATTCTTGCCTGGAGAATCCCATGAACAGAGGAGTCTGGAGGGGTACAGCCCATAGGGTTGAACAGAGTTGAACATGACTGAAGTGATTTAGCATGCACCCATATATATAAGAATGAAATCATATATGGAGTTTTGGTGGTGGAGGGGTAGAAAAGAAAGGCACCAGGTGAAGGGAGTGCCCCTGGTTTCGAGAAGAAGCACCTGTTGATGAATATCACCTGGATTACACTGTGGCTAGGGAATACTAGCTCTCAGAAAGGAAGGAGCTGCCCTGTGTCTCTTTCCATTTCCTGACATTCTTTGTGTATGCTCAAAGAATGGAGAGACTGCAGCAAGAAGGTTCTGAGAGTCAGGCTCCAGGGAACACTGATGAATGAATGGAGGAGCCCCAGGGAATGCCCACCGCAGGAAAAAGGAAATCACTGGTAATGTCATGTATTTCAAAGAACTTCTCCAGAGGTGATAGCATTTTTTTCCCAGTTTTTGTTTGTTTTTTGGTATTTAGTGAGAATTTATTGCACATACAAAACAGTTCACAAACTGAGAGCTCTCAAACCAAGAGTTAATGAAGTACAGAGGTATAGTGTTATGAAACAGCCTATATAGTGAAAATTCAGAGGCTATTAATTCTTTACAATGATTGGTTATAGCATTAGAGTTCTTGATGATAGAGGAATGTTTACAAGTCATTACTTTATGCCACTTTAGGGGAGCAACTTAAGTTTTGATTATGATTTTAAATGACCAAGTTCCACTTGTTTTAAAGAATAGGCTAAATTGTTTCACCTATTTGCTTTAAATGGTTTTGTCTGCCTAGGGAATTTTGAGATTTGGTCAGTTTGCATTTAACATGAACAGTGTTTATATGCTGTATTTTGTTTAGCCATTCATCTGTGAATGGACATTTGAACACTTGGGTTGTTTTTCCCTTTTGACTGTTGTGAACAGTGCTGCTATTAACATGGGTCTGTAAATATCTTCTTGTGATCCTTCTTTCAATTCTTTTGGGTATATACCTAGAAGTCAAATTGTTGGATCGTATGGTAATTTTATGTTTAGTTTTTTGAGGAACTGCTATACTGTTTCCATAGCGGCTGCACCATTTTACATTCCTTCCAACAGTGCACCAGGGTTGCAGTTTCTCCACATCCTTGCCAATATTTATTTTCCATTTTTATTTTTATCCTGATAGTAGCCATCCTAATAGATGTAAAGCGTTTCTTGTAAAATGGATTCATTTAAGAAATTCAGGGCAAAGAAAGCAAAAAGTAAAAATGTATTTTAAAAGTCTCATCACCTAGATAAAAGTGCTAATTTGTCATTGTTAGAGATGGGAGATATCAGAGCATGTTTATATGCTGGGATTGACCTAGTAGAGGGGGAGAAATTGGGCAGTTCATCTGCAAAGACAGAGGTACAGTAGTCAGCCTATAAGATACTGTAAAATAATCAGCAGTGTATTTCTTGTTCATACCACAGTCCTTTGAGGACAGATCTCTGTCCTGGGCAGCACTCTTCCAAGTGGTGATTCTGGAACTGGAGTTTCTCCCGTGGTGTGGCTCTGTAGTCCTGGACTCCAGCACTTCCAATCATGCAAGGGTCAGAAACAGTGTGAGCCAAGAATCTCAAGGAAGACTTTAGGGGCCAAATGGAGAAATGGCATTCATTAATTTCACCCCTATTCCTTTCATTTCCATTCCTGCTGTAACCCAGTGAGAAGGAGGGCTGAGAAATGCAGTTTTGTGCTTTTAGGAAGGAAAAAGAATGGATGAACTTCTAGCCAATCTATGTCATAGAAAGGAAGGCAGAGCATTTGGATGATCTTTTATTAGATATAGTTATGTGGACTTGCGGAAGTTCTCTCACTTCTCAGTGAAACAGGAAGTGAGGGGGTAGAGAGGCACAGGAGTTCAGGGTTTGAGCAAAGAGGGAGTGGTGTAGAATGGTCATCTAAGTGGGTGGAGAGTAAAAATGCTCAGGGGGTAGTAGTCGAATGCCTCCCAGGGCATTGTGGTGCAGTGCTGGGGCTTGGGTCATGGCTGCCATCTGTCTGCAGGTCCAGTAGAGGGGTGACAAGCCAGAAGCTGCAGCCTACAGGTGTACGTACATCTGCTAGTCACTGTGGCGGCCATGGCCTGTACAGTACTGGCTGCTGCTTCATTTCTGCCCCCTAAACATCATTCAGGTTCCCTTTTAGGTCTGCTATTAACCAGTGGCCCTAGAGGGAAAGGAATTCTGGGAAATATAATTCTTAGCCTCAGTTAAGGTGGCAAGAGTGCAATCCAGCATACGCTATGCTATGCTAAGTCACTTTAGTTGTGTCCGACTCTGTGTGACCCCACAGACGGCAGCCCACATACTTGGCTTTATTTCTCATCAAAGCACCTATTCACCACTCTTTGAAATATTTTCTGTGTGCTTCCTTTATTTGTTTTTTGTTTTCTTGTTAGTATAAAATTTAACTCCATGAAGATGCTGATTTGGTTTGTCCTCTGTAATTATTGTCCGCACATAGAACGGTGTCTGGCATAGAAAGTATTTGTTGAATGAAGGAGTTTTTGGACATCCTTCTGGATGTCTTTCTATAAATGTGTATACACAGTCACATACAAACAAGTGAAGTTTTATAAGAATGAGATCATACTCTCCAATTACAGCTCTATACTTTTATTTTTTAACATTGGAAAACCATAGACAATAATTCAGTGGCAATAATTGTTGGTCACTATCACTAAAATTGTTATAAAGAATTCCTCCATGCCTATCACAATATAATTAATGAATTGCATTAATGTAATTAATTGGTCATTGATTGGTAGGCATTGTGCTTGCCTGGCTCTGGATTAATAAGGCAGGCTTGATGAAAATCACAGAAGGGATTCTTTGAAATAAAACGAATACAGTATGACTTTTTCAATATAATTTCAGACTCATTGATCTATACTCATTTATCTATAACTTGAACTTTTTCCCAACCATGGAGTGCTCTTCAAGGGGTACCTGTGGGCTAGTGTCTAGGGCGGGTAGAATATGGAATATATTTTCCAGAAGGTCCTTTACAAATGCTAGACTAGACAAAGAGAGTGAGACAACTTGTGCTTACTTAGCAATATGATCCATGAAACTTAAAACTTGGTGTGCTCGGACTCACAAATCCTCAGAGGTCTGTGTGCTTTATTCTTATACATTTTCTCCATTCCTTTAGTACTAGGATATAAAATCAGTAGAACAATAAATAAAAAGCAGCAGAACAAAACATGCTTATGGTATGTTTTGAAGTAACTATTTGGAACCCAACCATACTCAGTCCCCTACTGGGACTCCAGGCTGGAGGTCTAATTTGGGGCAGTGATGATACATGTAAGCTCAAGGAGGGTATATGTGAGATGCTCTGAATCCAGGCCTGGGAAAATGCAGAATGTCTTTGTAACTTATGAAAATATCATGAATATTCTTCAAAATCAAGGATTTTTTCTTATAACCTTTAGCATGTATATGAACCAGCTAGTCCTCACCATAGACCAGATAGAACAAGTCTTTGGGAAGAGAACCCAGACATTGGCCTCTGCAGAATCTGAATATAGTGAGCATGAAATTCACAAGTGGATACATAGCTCCGATTTCCATCTGTGCTTATAATCAGGGAGCCTGGGTACCTGTGACCATGTGAGGCAGAGGAGAGCTGTTTAAACACATAGTCAAAAGTGGTGTAAGTAGCAGCCTGGCCAGAGGGTCTAGTTATTGCCTACCAATGGGGACCTGCTGTCACTAACAGTGGGCAAAGAGTGAACCCCACAGTGTGGTGTGGCCTGGGGGCTCGTGATTGTGGTGCCATCCACTTAGACTCTGAAGAGTCTCATATTTCTGCTGTCACAGATGGCAACTGGGACGTAAATTTGCAAATGTTTCTAGCAGATAATACATTACATGTATGGTGCTTATTCTCTAGCTGGAAGCCACTGAGAGATTTTGTGAAGCTCATCTTGTAATGAGTTTACAGGAACATAATTATTTGTATGTTTCTATGTAATTGTTCTAAGGTTTGTTTTTATTATTTTGTTCCCTTAAGTGAGAAAAATACATTGTAGTAAATATATATAGTGAAAGTGAAAGTTGCTCAGTCATGTCCAACTCTTTAAGACACCATGGACTATACAGTCTGTGGAATTCTCCAGGCCAGAATACTGGAGTGGGTGGCCTTTCTCTTCTCCAGGGGATCTTCCCAACCCAGGGATCAAGCCCAGGTCTCCCGCATTGCAGGCGGATTCTTTACCAGCTGAGCCACAAGGGAAGACCAATATATATAGTATGATCTTATTTTTAAAAAACTAGGATTACCAATGCTTAGAAAATTACTAACTCTCTGCATTTTCATGGGGAAAAGATGGAATAAGACACATCACTTTTAAACTTTTCTTGAGTTAGGGGTGTGAAGTAAGAGTGAGATTGGAGAGGGATAACTTATTAATTTTTTCAAATTATATTATTCGCAAAGAGCACATTAATGTTGTGATTTTAGAAAAGGAATTTCAAACCAAAGTGTTTAAATATACAATCAGAGAGATTTTTTAAATTCCTTTGTGCTGAATGAAAAACTTAAATGGAAGGAAGTCTCAAAGAAAAAGATGATGGAATCTTGCTACTGATGTTACTGCAAAACCAGGAGCATTCCATTTGTCCATTCATTCATTCACTGAATGTTAACTGAGTCACCACATCCCAGGTACTGTTCTGGCATCATTCTATGCCAGCAACTACTGGAGCAATTTGTTACCTTCTCTCATGGAAGAGACATAAACAAATGATACATAAGTTTACTAGTGAAAAGTGATGGTGAGGATAGTTAACGAACGATATAGAGGTCGGGTGGGATGTGGATGGTGTGTCAGGGAAGATCTTACTGAGAGGTGACACTTCAGTAGAGATATAAGTCAAGCAAGGAAGCAAGCCATAGAAAGACTGGAGTAGGGGCAATAAATTTCCAGAAAAAGGGAACAACATGTTCAAAGAACAGCAAGAAGGTGGGGTGACTCAGGAGGCATGAAGGGGAAAGACAAGGTCAGGAAGCTGATCATGGCCCAGGTGATACAGGTCTTATTGGCCAGTGGTAAGCACTTGAGGTTTTATTTAGAATGTAGTGGGGACCAGACATTAGAGGCTTGTGAGTGGGGCAGCATGGTCTGATACACACTTGAAAATGATCATTTTGGATGTTGTGTGAATAGATTATTGGGGGATGAAAGTAGAAGTCATGGGACAAGTAGGAGACTGTTTCATTAGACTAAACAGGAGGATCTGGGAGAATGTTGACCTCTTTAACTTGCTGGTGCATTCTATCGTTTGTTTAGGTCCCTTTTGTTGTTGTTGTTGCTCTTGGCTATAAGGAAAACAAATGCAAAGGTCATAAGTGTGGACTGAGTGAAGCTATTGCAACTGAAATAGATTGCTTAAGAGTCTGAACCACTTAATCATGTAATTGATCCTTGCCTTCTAAACCCGTTTAGTTCCAAATGCATCACTTCTCTGGTACTTTGGAATGCTACTGACCTTATGACTTGATGTAGCAGATAACACAAAATGTTTAATGAACAGCTCAAGTTGTGTACTTAGTGATGTCCAGTGCTCAGGACCACAATCTCTATTGGGGCCTGTTAGCTCTTCAGGAGCTTTTGTTGAGTGCTGAGTAGTCCTTTGCTGTAAGGGCAAGCCCCTGCTCTAAAATCCCAGGAACTGTACTATAAGTCTTTTAGGCTTCTCTGGTGGCTCAGACAGTAAAGCATCTGCCTGCAATGTGGGAGACTGGGGTTCAATTCCTAGGTTGGGAAGATCCCCTGGAGAAGGAAATGGCAATCCACTCCTGCAGTCTTGCCTGGAAAATCCCATGGACAAAGGAGCCTGATAGTCCATGGGGTCTCAAAGAGTCGGACACGACTGAGTGACTTCACTTCACTTTTTAGAGACTATATAGCAACTTCATCATCCACAGAGAATTCTGATATAGCCATACCTGCTGGGTCAAACAGCCCGAGAAAATAAAGCCCTTGTATTCAGTTTGGATCTGCTGCAGAGCTTTCTTTTGAATTGGACCCTACAAGGAACTGGTAGCATTTAGTTACTTACTTGATTGATATGTGGGATCAGTTTTCCAAAGTCCAACATATCTTGCCTCCAACATCCAAAGAGCCCTACTAAGTGCTGAGCGTTGTGCTTAGTGGTAGGAGGTATAAGGTACAATAAGTTTTACCTTTTAATTTATCAGGAGTACCCTAGGCTTTTGGATCCCTGAAAACTTTACAGAAGTGGCAGTTCCCCGCTGTCAGACTTGTTGACAATCCTCTGGCTCACATCTCTTACTAGAGCATCTTGGGTACATGACCTGTCTGCCCATCAAGTTCAGATAACATGTTTTCAGTACAGTGAACCAGCATGATGACACGTAGGCTGTAAGGATACTGAAGTTCTTTAGAGACTATACCTTAGAGGGTTAATATAGCCCCGAAGAAAGAAATGCATTCTGGAATACTTGCTTGACAAAGTTGATCTTTATGCCTTCAGAATATTAGAGAATGGGTATCTTTGGGGAAACATTATTCTTCCTTTGACAATCCTAATCCAGAGACTTCTAGCTAAGAACATTTCACAGGTAAGGGATGTCTTCCTCATCAGTTCAGGTCAGTTCAGTCACTCAGTCATGTCTGACTCTGCGACCGCATGGACTGCAGCACACCAGACTTCCTTTTCCATCACCAACTCCCAGAGCTGGCTCAAACTCATGTCCATTGAGTGGGTAATGCCATCCAACCATCTCATCCTCTGTTGTCCCCTTTTCCTCCTGCTTTCAATCTTTCCCAGCATCAGGGTATTTTCCAATGAGTCAGCTCTTTGCATCAGCAGGCCAAAGTAGTAGAGCTTCAGCTTTGGCATCGGTCCTTCCAATGAGTAGTCAGGATTGATTTACTTTAGGATTGGCAGGTTTGATCTCCTTGCAGTCCAAGCAATTCTCAAGAGTCTTTTCCAACACCACAGTTCAAAAGCATCAACTCTTCAGGACTCAGCCTTCTTCATGGTCCAACTCTCACACATGTCCATGGAAAAACCATAGCTTTGTCTATATGGAATTTTGTTTGCAAAGTAATGCCTCTGCTTTTTAATATGCTGTCTAGGTTGGTCATAACTTTCCTTCCAAGGAGGAAGCATCTTTTAATTTCATGGCTGCAGTCACCATCTGCAGTGATTTTGGAGCCCAAAAAGTTAAAGTCTGACACTGTTTCCACTGTTTCCCCATCTATTTCCCATGAAGTGATGGGACCAGATGCCGTGACATTAGTATTTGAATGCTGAGTTTTAAGCCAGTTTCTTCACTCTCCTCTTTCATTTTCATCAAGAGGCTCTTTAGTTCTTTGCTTTCTGCCATAAGGGTGGTGTCATCTGCATATCTGAGGTTATTGATATTTTTCAATGCAATCTTGATTCAGCTTGTGTTTCATCTAACCCAGCATTTCTCATGATGTACTCTGCATGTAAGTTAAATAAGCAGGGTGAAAATATACAGCCTTGATGTACTCCTTTCTCAATTTTGAGCCAGTCTGTTGTTCCATGTCTGGTTCTAACTGTTGCTTCTTAACCTGCATATGGGTTTCCCAGGAGGCAGGTAAGCTTGTCTGGTATTTCCATCTCTTGCAGAATTTTCCAGTTTGTTGGTGATCCACACAGTCAAAGGCTTTAGCATAGTCAATGAAACAGAAGAAGATGTTTTTCTGGAATTCTCTTGCTTTTTCTATGATACAACTGAGGTTGGCAATTTGATCTCTGCTACCTTTTCCTTTTCTAAATCCAGCTTGAACATCTGGAAGTTCACAGTTCATGTACTATGGAAGCCTGACTTGGAGAATTTTGAGCATTACTTTGCTAGTGTGTGAGATAGAGCAATTGTGCAGTAGTTTGAACATTCTTTGGCATTGCCCTTCTTTGGGATTGGAATGAAAGCTGACCTTTTCCAGTCTTGTGGCCACTGCTGAGTTTTCCAAATTTGCTGGTATATTGAGTGAAGCACTTTCACTGCATCATCTTTTAGGATTTGAAATAGCTCAACTGGAATTCCATTACCTCCACTAGCTTTGTTTGTAGTGATGCTTCCTAAGGCCCACTTGACTTCACATTCTAGGATGTCTGACTCTAGGTGAGTGATCACAGCATCACGGTTATCTAGGTCATGAAGATCTTTTCTGTATAATTCTTCTGTGTATTCTTTCCACCTCTTCTTAATATCTTCTGCTTCTGTTAGGTCCATGCCATTTCTGTCCTTTATTGTGCCCATCTTTGCATGAAATGTTCCTTTGGTATCTCTAATTTTCTTGAAGAGATCTCTAGTGTTTCCCATTCTATTGTTTTTCTCTATTTCTTTGCATTGATCATTTAGGAAGCCTTTCTTATCTTTCCTTGCTATTCTTTGAAACTCTGCATTCAGATGGGTATATCTTTCCTTTTCTCCTTTGCCTTTAGCTTCTCTTCTTTTCTTAGCTATGTGTAAGGCCTCCTCAGAGAACCATTTTGTCTTTTTGCATTTCTTCTTTAGGATGGTTTTGATCAATGCCTCATATACAATGTTATGAACCTCCTTCCATAGTTCTTCAGGCATTTTGTCAGTTCTAATCTCTTGAATCTATTTGTCACTTCCACTGTGTAATCGTAAGGGATTTAAGTAATTACCGAATGTTTAGTGGTTTTCCCTACTTTCTTCAATTTCAGTCTGAATTTGGCAATAAGGAGTTCATGATCTGAGTTCCAGTCTGCTCCTGGTTTTGTTTTTGCTGACTGTATAGAGCTTCTCCCACTTTGGCTGCATAAAATATAATCAATCTGATTTCAGTGTTGACCATCTGGTGATGTCCATGTATAGAATTGTCTCTTGTGTTGTTGGAAGAGGCTGTATTCTATGACCAGTGCATTCTCTTGGCAAAACTCTGTTAGCTTTTCCCTGCTTCATTTTGTACTCCAAAGCCAAACTTGCCTGTTACTCCAGGTATCTCTTACTTATTACTTTTGCATTCCAGTCCCCTGTGATGAAAAGGACATCATTTTGTTGTTGTTAAGTTTTCAGTGTCATATCTGTTTGCCTTTTCATACTGTTCATGGGGTTCTCAAGGCAAGAATACTGAAGTGGTTTCCCATTCCCTTTCCTAATGGACCACATTTTGTCCAACTGTCCACCATGACCCATCCATTTTGGGGGGCCCTGCACAGCATGGTTCATAGTTTCATTGAGTTAGACAAGGCTGTGATCCATATAGTCTTCCTCATAGCAGATAATATTCATCTTTCTATCAGAAAGATCAAGTGGTCTGGTATTCCCATCTCTCTCAGAATTTTCCACAGTTTATTGTGATCTACACAGTCAAAGGCTTTGGCATAGTCAATAAAGCAGAAATAGATGTTTTTCTGGAACTCTCTTGCTTTTTCGATGATCTAGCGGATGTTGGCAATTTGATCTCTGGTTCCTCTGCCTTTTCTAAATCCAGCTTGAACATCAGGAAGTTCACGGTTCACATATTGCTGAAGCCTGGCTTCGAGAATTTTGAGCATTACTTTACTAGCGTGTGAGATGAGTGCAATTGTGCGGTAGTTTGAGCACTCTTTGGCATTGCCTTTCTTTGGGATTGGGTGTGGAAAATTCTGAGAGAGATGGGAATACCAGACCACTTGATCTGCCTCTTGAGAAATCTGTATGCAGGTCAGGAAGCAACAGTTAGAACTGGTCATGGAACAACAGACTGGTTCCAAATAGGAAAAGGAGTACGTCAAGGCTGTATATTGTCACCATGTTTATTTAAATTCTATGCAGAGTACATCATGAGAAATGCTGGACTGGAGGAAACACAAGCTGGAATCAAGATTGCCGGGAGAAATATCAATAACCTCAGATATGCAGATGATACCACCCTTATGGCAGAAAGTGAAGAGGGGCTAAAAAGCCTCTTGATGAAAGTGAAAGTGGAGAGTGAAAAGGTTGGCTTAAAGCTTAACATTCAGAAAACGAAGATCATGGCATCTGGTCCCATCACTACATGGGAAATAGATGGAGAAACAGTGGAAACAGTGTCAGACTTTATTTTTCTGGGCTCCAAAATCACTGCAGATGGTGACTGCAGCCCTGAAATTAAAAGACGCTTACTCCTTGGAAGGAAAGTTATGACCAACCTAGATAGCATATTCAAAAGCAGAGACATCACTTTGCCAACAAAGGTTCGCCTAGTCAAGGCTATGGTCTTTCCTGTGGTCATGTATGGATGTGAGAGCTGGACTGTGAAGAAGGCTGAGAGCCGAAGAATTGATGCTTTTGAACTGTGGTGTTGGAGAAGACTCTTGAGAGTCCCTTGGACTGCAAGAAGATCCAACCAGTCCATTCTGAAGGAGATCAATCCTGGAATTTCTTTAGAAGGAATGATGCTAAAGCTGAAACTCCAGTATTTTGGCCACCTCATGCGAAGAGTTGACTCATTGGAGAAGACTCTGATGCTGGGAGGGATTGAAGGCAGGAGGAGAAGGGGACGACAGAGGATGAGATGGCTGGATGGCATCACTGACTCGATGGGTATGAGTCTGGGTGACCTCCGGGAGCTGGTGATGGACAGGGAGGCCTGGCGTGCTGCGGTTCATGGGGTTGCAAAGAGTCGGACACGACTGAGCGACTGATCTGATCTGATCTGATCAGAAAGATGGTCATCAGTATGATTACAGTTATTCTGGATCACCTGTCTTCTTTCATTTCAGTAACTAGGATGAAGCAAGCTGCTGTAACTCATTCCTTCCCTAGATTGGTTAGCTGTACTTCATAGAAACCAGAAACCGGGGACTTAGCCTCAATTGAGGCATCTAAAGTCTTTCTGTTGTATTCATTACTTCTCTTCTCTATAAATCTATTAACCCATCTATCATCTCTTCATCCATCCATCCATCCACCCATCCATTCTGTGCTGTGCTTAGTTCCTAGGTTGTGTACGACTCTTTGCCTGCTGGGCTCCTCTTGTCCATCCATCCATACATCTACATAAACTTGCATTTGAAAATTATACAAATGCAAAATATACCAAAAATAGAATTAAAATATACAAAAAAATTTAGCTCAAATACAGCATAAAATATCCATAAAGTTAAGTAAAACCTGTCAAGAGAAGCAAGATGGCGTGCAGAGAAGTTCAGAAGGGATGAGGGAGCAGTGAGGAGCTCCATCCCGGGAGAAACTCTGAAGGTTAGGACTGGCGGGGTCCTGGTCTGTCCCCTGTGATCAGAGTGCACCTCATGGGGGGATGAAAACAAGGCTTCTAAAGAGAGGTGCTCACCTCCCACTTCCATGATGAGCACCTGTGCTGCTTTGCTGGACCCCTGCAGATGTGAGGAGCTCTTGTCGTTTGTGAGTCTCTGTCTTTCCATCTAAGAACCATGCAAACTGGGCTTTGCCTTACTCTTTCTTTCTTCATCTCTTTTATTATTTCTGTTGCTTACCAGGTAAACATAGATGTAGGAAGGAAGAATAAATCAACTTTGTTAAAGGCCTTTCCTTTGTGTTTATTTTTGTTCTTTTTGCAATTTTATTTGGGAAATTTGTTTATTAAAAAGAAAATTAAGGACTTCAATAAGAAAATTTGAAATTAAAACTTTATATATTGGGTCCAGGCTCCTTTAAACATTAATTTCAATTATGGAATATTTCAAATATATGAAAGTCAAAAGAAATATGGTACATACAATATGCTTACTTAGTCATATGCAACTCTGCTGCCCTTTGGACTATAGCCCGCCAGGCTCCTCTGTCCATGGGAATTTTCAGGCAAGAATACTGCAGTGGATTGCCATTTCCTTCTGCAGAGGATCTTCCTGACCCAGAAATCATATCCACATCTCCTATGTCTCCTGTGTTGCAGGCAGATTCATAACCCACTGAGCCAAAGGATGCCCGTCTATAACATATACCCATCACTAATATTAAACAAATATTAAACTTTTGCTGTTTTCCTTCAAGTTTCTCCTTCTCTTTTAGTTTTTACTTTGTAGAAAATAAACCATTATGAATGGATAAAAAAATCTATCCCTTCACTTTCCATCTTCCTCTTACTCCAGAAGTGTATTTTTATTATTCTTAAGCATGTTTTTGTGCTTTTATTATACCTTATATATTTATGAATACTGATTTTTTGTTACTTTTTTATGCACCTCACAT
Source organism: Tragelaphus eurycerus (assembly GCA_935064755.1). NCBI lineage: Eukaryota > Metazoa > Chordata > Mammalia > Artiodactyla > Bovidae > Tragelaphus > Tragelaphus eurycerus. The sequence goes on along the minus strand of CAKXYN010000054.1, from coordinate 13,979,889 downwards.
CATGCCTTTTAAGTCTGTTCTTGTTGACTCTTGGAGTTCTCTTTTACACGTTTTTAGCTATTAGAATTTATTGTACCCTTGAATTAGTTTGTCACCCTGCTTATTTAACTTGTATGCAGAGTACAAGTTGGAATCAAGATTGCCGGGAGAAATATCAATAACCTCAGATATGCAGATGACACCACCCTTATGGCAGAAAGTGAAGAGGAACTCAAAAGCCTCTTGATGAAAGTGAAAGTGGAGAGTGAAAAAGTTGACTTAAAGTTCAACATTCAGAAAACAAAGATCATGGCATCTGGTCCCATCACTTCATGGGAAATAGATGGGGAAAGAGTGGAAACAGTGTCAGACTTTATTTTTCTGGGCTCCAAAATCACTGCAGATGGTGACTGCAGCCATGAAATTAAAAGACGCTTACTCCTTGGAAGGAAAGTTATGACCAACCTAGATAGCATATTCAAAAGCAGAGACATTACTTTGCCAACAAAGGTCCATCTAGTCAAGGCTATGGTTTTTCCTGTGGTCATGTATGGATGTGAGAGTTGGACTGTGAAGAGAGCTGAGCACCGAAGAATTGATGCTTTTGAAGTGTGGTGTTGGAGAAGACTCTTGAGAGTCCCTTGGACTTCAAGGACATCCAATGAGTCCATTCTGAAGGAGATCAGCCCTGGGATTTCTTTGGAAGGAATGATGCTAAAGCTGAAACTCCAGTACTTTGGCCACCTCATGAGAAGAGTTGACTCATTGGAGAAGACTCTGATGCTGGGAGGGATTGAGGGCAAGAGGAGAAGGGGACGACAGAGGATGAGATGGCTGGATGGCATCACTGACTCGATGGATGTGAGTCTGAGTGACCTCCGGGAGTTGGTGATGGACAGGGAGGCCTGGCGTGCTGCAGTTCATGGGGTCGCAAAGAGTCGGACACGACTGAGTGACTGATCTGATCTGATCTGATCTGACTCCTTGGAAGGAAAGTTATAACCAACCTAGATAGCATATTCAAAAGCAGAGACATTACTTTGCCAACAAAGGTCCATCTAGTCAAAGCTATGGTTTTTCCAGTGGTCATGTATGGATATGAGAGTTGGACTGTGAAGAAAGCTGAGTGCCGAAGAATTGATGCTTTTGAACTGTGGTGTTGGAGAAGACTCGAGAGTCACTTGGACTGCAAGGAGATCCAACCAGTCCATCCTAAAGGAGATCAGTCCTGGGTGCTCATTGGAAGGACTGATGCTAAAGCTGAAACTCCAATCCTTGGGCCACCTCATGTGAAGAGTTGACTCATTGGAAAAGACCCTGATGCTGGGAGGGATTGGGGACAGGAGGAGAAGGGGATGACAGAGGATTAGATGGCTGGATGGTATCACCGACTCCATGGACATTAGTTTCAGTGAATTCCGGGAGTTGGTGATGGACAGGGAGGCCTGGTATGGTGCTATGCATGAGGTTGCAAAGAGTTGGACATGACTGAGTGACTGAACTGAACTAAATTAGTTTATCTGTTCTTTGGTTTATTGATATTTAGATTTTTCCAGTTTTTCTATTATAAGCAGTACTGTGATGAGTATAAAGAGCCCGTTTCTTTGTGAATATTTGTAAACTGTTTTCTAGGGTAGACAACAGGAATATATTTCTGCTCATTGTGGATCATAATCTATTTATCAATCTGTCATCTATCTATCTAGACATATGTATTCAACTTTGTTAAATATTACCTAGCTCTTTTTCAAGGCAGTTTTACCAATTTAGACTTCATTAATAGCATAAAAGAGTTGTTCTTATGAACCTGGTAAGTAGTTTGTATCAAACCATATAGAATGTGTGATAGGCCTAATTTGTCTGCCAGTGGCTACTCTTTGGAGAATTTCCATTTTCTCAGCAATCACACTTTTTGAAGTGTGTAAAACCCTCTGTATGTGCTAAGTTACTTCAGTCGAGTCTGACTCTGTAAGAGCTCATGGACTGCAGCCCTCCAAACTCCTCTATCCATGGGGATTCTCCAGGCAAGAATACTGGAGTGGGTTGCCATGCCCTCCTCTAGGGGATCTTCCCAATCTAGGGATCAAACCAACATCTCTTATGTCTATCCTTCTTTGGCAGTTGGGTCTTTAACCCTAGTGCCACCTGGGAAGCCTCTAAAACACTCAGGAAATGACATTATGAAGTTATACCTTATTAAAAAATGTCCTACCTTCTTATACATCAATCATTAGATTTATTTGGCATTTTAATATTTTGCCAGTCTGATGCATATAAATTGTATTTCATATTGCCATTTAATTCATGTCAGTAACTATATGGAATTTTCAGTGAATAAAATTTCTCTTAATAGTGAGGTTAATCATTGTTGTGTGCCATTGTTTTGGCCATTTGGATGTTTGTGATTTCTCAGTTCTTATCAATTATACATCTTTCTCTTGGATTGTGTGTCTTTTTTCACAAATGTTTATTCGATTTATGCATTATTTAAGTCTTCTTACTGTGATTTGCATTTTTACTTTGTTGTGCCTTTTGTAATAGTTTTTAATTTTAATGTAGTCAAATAATAATTTCTCTTATGGTTTTGTGTCATGTTTCAGAAATTAACTTTTATCCTGAAATCAGAAAATAATTTTTATAAATTTATAAATTTTTATGAAGTTATAAAAATATTTCCCCAAGTTTTAGAGATTTGCTTCTTACATTAAAGATATTAATTTTTTATGCACAGGTTGGAGACCTGCTTTTGTGTTTTGCTATATGGATTACCAAAATGTTTGGCACCAATTATTAGAGTGTATTTTTTTTACCATTTGATTTGTCGTATCTGCTCTGTCATAACGGAGAAGGCAATGGCAACCACTCCAGTACTCTTGCCTGGAAAATCCCATGGATGGAGGAGCCTGGTAGGCTGCAGTCCATGGGGTCGCTAAGAGTTGGACACGACTGAGCGACTTCACTTTCACTTTTCACTTTCATGCATTGGAGAAGGAAATGGCAACCCACTCCAGTGTTCTTGCCTGGAGAATCCCGGGGAGAGCGGGGCCTGGGGTCTGCTGTCTGTGGGGTTGCAGAGTCGGACAAAACTGAAGAGACTTAGCAGCAGCAACAGCTGTGTCATATACTAGCTCCCATATATATATATATATACGGGAGAGGGCAATGGCAACCCACTCCAGTACTCTTGCCTGGAAAATCCCATGGGCGGAGGAGCCTGCTAGGCTTCAGTCCATGGGATCGCTAAGAGTCGGACACAACTGAAGCGACTTAGCAGCAGCAGCAGCTGCATATATATGTACGAGCTTGGTGAGCCAGTATAGCACTGTTTATTATAGTCTTAAAGTAAGTCTATACCTATGAAAAGAACCCTTATTTTTAGAAATAGCTTTGGCCATTCCTGGTCTACTGAGTGAATTCGAGTATCAACATGACAAGTGGCTTAAGAAGCTATTGAGTTTTTGATTAAAATTGTACTAAATGACTTAATAGATGGTCTAAGTTAGATGACTTTTTAACTCCTGGGACAATCCTTATTTCATCATGTTGCATTATCATTTTTCTATATTCAGTTTAGTAATGTTTTATGTAGGATTTTTACTTCTGTATTCACAAGTAGCATTGACCTTTCTTTTTCTTTGTTTTCCATGTGTGATTTTGGTACTAAGGTAATAGTAGTCTCATTAAATTAATTGAAGAGATTTTCCTCTTTTTTTTTCTATTATCTAGAATAGTCATTGGCAAACTATGGTCTGTTTGCTGAATTTGGTCCATTACCTGTTTTTGTAGGTATAGTTTTGTTGAAATATAGTTTTGTCCATTTGTCTGTGTATTGTCTGCTTTTATGCTACAAAATAGAAGTGTGTCAGAGATCATATGGCCTACATATAAAAATAGAAAAACAGATTAAGCCCCAAATAAGTAGGAGGAAGGAAATAAAATTGAAAGCCCAAATCCATGAAATAAGAAAGAGAAAATAGAGAACTCCATAAGAGCTAAGAGCTAATTCTTGAAAAATATTAATAAAAAACAAACTTTTAGTAAAATTAACCATAAAGATAAGGGGGAAATAAACATCTTTAAAGATGGAACAGCAGACATAAAAATCAATGCTACAGTTCAGGGATATAAAATTATAGTAGAATATAAACAATAGAATTCTATTCAAATATGAAAACTTGAACTAAGTATATATTTTATTTAGAGAGTAAAAATTAACTGAAAATATTGATTTTGACTCAAGAATAAATTTATTGTTGTTTTTCAGTCACTCAGTCATGTCCAACTCTTTGAGACTCCATGGACTGCAACATGCCAGGCCTCTCTGTCCTCAGCAATCCCAGAACTTGCTCAAACTCGCCTATTGAATCGGTGATGCCATCCAACCGTGTCATCATCCGTTGTCCCCTTCTCCTTCTGCCTTCAGTCTTTCCCAGCATCAGGGTCTTTTCCAATGAGTCAGCTCTTCGCATCAGGTGACGAAAGTATTGGAGCTTCAGCTTCAGCATCAGCCCTTCCAATGAATATTCAGGAATGATTTCCTTTAGGATTGATTGGTTTGAACTTGCAGTCCAAGGGATACTCAAGAGTCTTCTCCAACACCACAGTTCAAAAGTTCCAATCTTTGGAGCTCAGCCTTCTTCTTTTCCAACTCCCACATCCACACATGACTACTAGAAAAACCATAGCTTTGACTAGATGGACTTTGGTGGCAAAGTATTATCTCTGCTTTTTAATATGCTGTCTAGGTTGGTCATAGCTTTTCTTCTAAGGAGCAAGCGTCTTTTAATTAGATGGCTGCAGTCACCATCTGAAGTGATTTTGGAGCCCAAGAAAATCAAGTCTGTCAGTGTTTCCATTGTTTCCCCATCTATTTGCTATGAAGTTATGGGACCAGATGCCATGATTTTAGTGTTTTGAATGCTGAGTTTTAAACTAGCTTTTTCACTTTCCTCTTTCACTTTCATCTAGAGGCTCTTTAGTTCCTCTTCACTTCTTGTCATTAAGGTGGTATCATCTGCATATCTGAAGTTATTGATATTTCTTCCAGCAATCTTGATTCTGGTTTGTCTTCATCTAGCCAGGCATTTCACATGATGTACTCTGAATAGATGCTTAATAAGCAGGGTGACAATATACAGCCTTGACATACTCCTTTCCCAATTTTGAACCAGTCTATTGTTTCATGTCCTGTTCTGACTGTTGCTTCTTGATCTGCATAGAGATTTCTCAGGAGACAGGTAAGATGGTCTGGTATTTCCATCTCTTGAAGAATTTCCCACAGTTTGTTGTGATCCACACAGTCAAAGGCTTTGGTGTAGTGAATGAAGCAGAAGTAGATGTTTTTATTGACATCTACTTGATATATAGTTATTAATGAAATTCAAACTGTAAAACTGTACCCAACCCATGCACACACACACACACACACACACACACAGACCAGATGATTTTATAAGCAAGATCTTCCTAATTTAAGGAACAATCTTATATAATGTGTTCTGGACAATGTGTGTTAGTCACTCAGTCATGTCTGACTCCTGCAACCCCATGGACTATGTCTAGGCTTCTCTGTCCATGAAATTCTCCTGGCAAGAATACTGGCGTGGGTAAACATTCCCTTTTCCAGGGGATCTTCCCAACCCAAGGACAGAACCCAGGTCTCCTGCATTGCAGGCAGATTCTTTATAGTCTGAGCCACCAGGGAAGACCTGTGTTCTAGACTAGAGATTGACAAATTAAGGGTATTCATTATCAAATAACTTTTCAAAACATTATTATTAATTTTTAAGTTATCTGCTTTTATGCTACAGCACAAAAATTAATAGCTTAATTCCTAAGCTCAAAGCTTCTCAGGTCATACTGACATTATCAAATTTCTCTCCACACCAGTCTGAGGTTCTGGGTTTCCCTGTAGCTCAGGTGGTAAAGAAGCCACCTGCCAGTGCAGGAGACACTAGAGATCTGGGTTCAATCCCTGGGTCAGGAAGATCCCCTGGAGAAGGAAATGACAACCCGCTCCAGAATTCTTGCCTGGGTAATCCTACACAGAGAAGCCTGGTGGGCTACAGTCCATGCAGGTCACACAGTCAGACACGACTGAGCACACATGCACACATGCACAGTTTGAGGTATAGACAGATTGCTGGTTACACATCCTTATGAAGCCATCCCCTCCCTTAGCCCCCCAAAATCCAGGTTGAGCTGAGTTTCCTTGTCACCTAGTGATAGTGAGTGGATCATTTAGAGCCCCTGTTCTCACTGAGGGTGCAGGCATTTGAAGACGTTGGTTCTAACACTTTATCTTGCTGAGGCTCAAAACCTTATCTCTTATCTCCAATGGGGGCTCAAGTGCTTTGTTGCTGAGACAGTCATTCCTCCAGCCTGCTCAACGCATCAACCACAACAGCTCAAACACACTAACAATTATCAGTTCATCTCCAGTTAGTTTTGGAAACCAGTAAATCACTGTTTCTCTTACCTTGGACGAGGGGTCTCTCCTCACCGCCGCCCTTCCTGACCTTGGGGGAGGGGTATCTCCTCACTGCCGCTCTTCCTGACCTCGGTCGTGAGGTAGCTCCTCTCGGCCGTGCTTAGTGCGCCGGTCCTCACCGCCGTCCTTCCTCATAAGCTGGATCATCGAAAAAGCAAGAGAGTTCTAGAAAAACATCTATTTCTGCTTTATTGACTTTGCCAAAGCCTTTGACTGTGTAGATCACAATAAACTGTGGAAAATTCTGAGAGAGATGGGAATACCAGACCACCTGATCTGCCTCTTGAGAAATCTGTATGCAGGTCAGGAAGCAACAGTTAGAACTGGTCATGGAACAACAGACTGGTTCCAAATAGGAAAAGGAGTACGTCAAGGCTGCATATTGTCACCATGTTTATTTAACTTCTATGCAGAGTACATCATGAGAAATGCTGGACTGGAAGAAACAGAAGTTGGAATCAAGATTGCTGGGAGAAATATCAATAACCTCAGATATGCAGATGACACCACCCTTATGGCAGAAAGTGAAGAGGAACTAAAAAGCCTCTTGATGAAAGTGAAAGTGGAGAGTGAAAAGGTTGGCTTAAAGCTCAACATTCAGAAAACGAAGATCATGGCATCTGGTCCCATCACTACATGGGAAATAGATGAGGAAACAGTGGAAACAGTGTCAGACTTTATTTTTCTGGGCTCCAAAATCACTGCAGATGGTGACTGCAGCCATGAAATTAAAAGACGCTCACTCCTTGGACCCCACCCCAGTACTTTTGCCTGGAAAATCCCATGGACGGAGGAGCCTGGTAGGCTCCAGTCCATGGGGTCGCTAAGAGTCGGACATGACTGAGCGAATTCACTTTCACTTTTCACTTTGATGCATTGGAGAAGGAAATGGCAACCCACTCCAGTATTCTTGCCTGGAGAATCCCAGGGATGGAGCCTAGTGGGCTGCCATCTATGGGATTGCACAGAGTCGGACACGACTGAAGCGACTTAGCAGTAGTAGCAGCAGTACTCCTTGGAAGGAAAGTTATAACCAACCTAGATAGCATATTCAAAAGCAGAGACATCACTTTGCCAACAAAGGTTCGCCTAGTCAAGGCTATGGTCTTTCCTGTGGTCATGTATGGATGTGAGAGCTGGACTGTGAAGAAGGCTGAGCGCTGAAGAATTGATGCTTTTGAACTGTGGTGTTGGAGAAGACTCTTGAGAGTCCCTTGGACTGCAAGGAGATCCAACCAGTCCATTCTGAAGGAGATCAGCCCTGGGATTTCTTTGGAAGGAATGATGCTAAAGCTGAAACTCCAGTATTTTGGCCACCTCATGCGAAGAGTTGACTCATTGGAGAAGACTCTGATGCTGGGAGGGATTGGGGGCAGGAGGAGAAGGGGACAACAGAGGATGAGATGGCTGGATGGCATCACTGACTCGATGGATGTGAGTCTGAGTGACCTCTGGGAGCTGGTGATGGATAGGGAGGCCTGGCATGCTGCAGTTCATGGGGTCACAAAGAGTCGGACACGACTGAGCGACTGATCTGATCTGATCTGAAATCACTGTTTGGGGCTGCATTTCATCTCCCCCTGTAGCCCGCCCACCACGTCCACATCTCACAGTCATGTTGAAGTCCTAGTCCTCTAGTCTTCAGACTGTGATTGTATTTGAGTTTAGAGTCTTCAACAAAATGATTAAGTTAAAATGATATTGTCTGTTGGGCTGGACCCTATCCACTAGAGCTGGTGTCCTTGTAAGATGAGGAAATTTGGACATGGATACCTACAGAGCAAAGACCATATGAGGACATGATGAATAGGTGGTCATTCATGAACCAAGGAGAGGGGCTTCAGAAGAAACCAGCCCTACCAACACCTTGGTCTTTGACTGCCTTCAGAACTGTGAGAAAATGAATTTCTATTACTTAAGCCACCCAGCCTGTGTTTCCTTGTTGTGGCAGCCCTAACAAACTAAAGATTTCACTGTTTCTTGTGAGCTCAACTTTGCACTTAAAACAATATTTGCTATATCCTACCCAGCATTTCTAGTTGTAGCTGGAGGAGTGTTTAGATTAGCTAGAAAACATGTTATGGGAACTCAATTCCCAAGCTCATTTTAAAGAGCCAGACTGTGCCTTCTGAAGTCCGCCAATCTTCATTAAAGCCGTCACCTGATGTCTAACAATGATCATTAGACCAGAGGTCAATGGCCCTATGTTCATCACAGCTTTCCATTAACTAGCTGTAAGCCAATTAATTACTCCCTCTCAGCTTCAGGGCTGTCATCTGTAAAAGAGTGGTTTCCAAATGATTCTAAATCTCCACCTCCTCAAAGCCCCCTCAGGAGCTCCTGAGGCGTGAACGAGGGGGAGGAGGACAGGTGGTTTCTCTGCTGTCAGCCCATTTACTCTGTGTTTTTGCCTTTGCTTTCTGAAAAATTCCTCATGAACAAAGCATTGTGGGACCAAAACAAGCTTAAACCAGCTTTTTAAAAGATAAAATCTTCAGTTTCTGTAGCATCCTGGCAGCCTGTTATTTTCCAACAGTGGCCTCACGTCCACTGTCTGTAGATAAAACAAGGAATCAAGCCCCAGAAGTCAAATGATTTTTCTGGGTCTAGCCGGGAGTCAGTGGCAGACTTGACACAAGATGCCGGCCCTGAGCTTTGCCTCTCGGTTACAGAACAGCGGGCACGTGTGGCTAAGGGCATTGTCTGCGAGACAGTGATGGACATAACAGTCACGACCTGTTCAGAGCTACCGTGAAAACTGTGGAGGGTATGATACTGATTCTTTTAAAAGCGCTGCATGTTTTTCCTCCATTCACTTTTCTCTCACTTTCTTGCACTTGTGTCGGCTGGCAGGGTATCTGTCAATGGCTTAACAAGTCACTAGAAAAAGAAATGGTGTCTGGTCACCAGGGAAAGGAGGCTGCATGATCACAGTGGATCAGAATCACGGTGGACATTCACTACCCATCATAGAAGTCATGGTGCAGGCATTTCACTGACCACATCTCCAGCTATGCCTTCTACAAAGACACCCATCTCCCCACCTGCCCTCCCCTGCCCCACTTATCAAGCCCAGTGTGTAGCCCTTTGGTGTTCCTGGGTCCTGGGAGCACCTGGGGATCAGCATCCAGCAGAGACACAGGCTGCAGACAGCAAATGCTTATCTTATCAATTTCTGTTGAAGCAAAGGTTTTTTTGTGTGTTTGTACAGGATCCAAAAGCAAACAACCACAACAAATAGATAAAAAGAATGCCATGGACCACTTTTGATTTCTGAACATGTAAAAAATATATTGGTCTCCTTCCTTTAATATTAATCAGATCAGATCAGATCAGATCAGTCGCTCAGTCATGTCCGACTCTGCGACCCCATGAACCGCAGCACGCCAGGCCTCCCTGTCCATCACCAACTCCCGGAGGTCACTCAGACTCACAACCATCAGGTCAGTGATGCCATCCAGCCATCTCATCCTCTGTCGTCCCCTTCTCCTCCTGCCCCCAATCCCTCCCAGCATCAGAGTCTTCTCCAATGAGTCAACTCTTTGCATGAGGTGGCCAAAATACTGGAGTTTCAGCTTTAGCATCATTCCTTCCAAAGAAATCCCAGGGCTGATCTCCTTCAGAATGGACTGGTTGGATCTTCTTGCAGTCCAAGGGACTCTCAAGAGTCTTCTCCAACACCACAGTTCAAAAGCATCAATTCTTCAGCGCTCAGCCTTCTTCACAGTCCAGCTCTCACATCCATACATGACCACAGGAAAGACCATAGCCTTGACTAGGCGAACCTTTGTTGGCAAAGTAATGTCTCTGCTTTTGAATATGCTATCTAGGTTGGTCATAACTTTCCTTCCAAGGAGTAAGCGTCTTTTAATTTCATGGCTGCAGTCACCATCTGCAGTGATTTTGGAGTCCAAAAAAATAAAGTCTGACACTGTTTCCACTGTTTCCCCATCTATTTCCCATGTAGTGATGGGACCAGATGCCATGATCTTCGTTTTCTGAATGTTGAGCTTTAAGCCAACCTTTTCACTCTGCACTTTCACTTTCATCAAGAGGCTCTTCAGTTCCTCTTCACTTTCTGCCATAAGGGTGGTGTCATCTGCATATATGAGGTTATTGATATTTCTCCCAGCATACACACCTCAATTCTTTAATTACCCTGTTTTCCTCCCCAATAACAATCAGTACCTACTTGCTTTTGACAGCTTTCCTACTAGAAAGTTTCATGTCATCTTTACTTTGTTGGAACTGTTTCCGCAATAGTAAGAGGAGATATTCTGTTATATCTTTGTACATCATGGAGTTGGCCTCTCGGTATCACAGTAGCACTAAGAATTTTGCCTGATTTGTTTTTCCTAGAGGAATAGATACATTCACTGTGAAGTTTTTCTGGAGTTAGACTATTGATAACCATGCTTTCATACCTTATCTCTATTCATCAATCACAAAGCATCACTTTAAACTGTTTTTCCCATGATTAAGAATCCAAATTTACTTCAATGAGATTTATAGAGCTGAATAAATATTCAACTTTATTTCTGATTTTTAAGGAATCTTTCATGGAGCCAAACAAATTTGGAACCACAAGTAAACCCAGCAGTCATAGTCTGTTTGGAATATTTCTTGTTTGTTTTTGAGTTTCCATGTGGGGACTCATCTTGCCCCAACTCTCAACCCTGGTGATGTGAGTGAAGTTGACTTTCATTCTCCCTTGCTCTGGGGGGATTAGGGGGTGGAGGGAATGACTTGGGCCTGGCTGATTAACATGTTCTATTTCTCTGATCTCATTAATTGGCCCAAGGATAGGTTCAAGAATCTTGCTTTCACTGTTTGTTACTAGAGAAAGTTCTTTTTGGCTTTGGACTTGAACCTGGGAGGATGGGATAGGGTTGAAGCTGCTAGCCGTCATCCTGCCCCCAGTTGGAAACGGACAATGAAGCCCTTGTGGAGTAGAAGTGAGCCAAGGAATGGGAAGAGACCAGGTCCTGGTAATACAGGGTAAGCTGAGCCTAGACATGTGTACTCCTGGACATTTTAGTTACACAGGAGAAGAAACTACCCTTCTTCCTCCCCAACACACTCATATACTGTTATTTTTTCTGAATCACCTTGATTTGGATTTTCCTCCATGTACAGCTGGATGATTCTAGGAGCCAGGGTCAATTTGGAGTTCTCAAACTCTTAATGCTGAAAGTTCAGCTTCTCTGTATATCTGTACCATGTCAAATCTTGGAGACCAAGTTTGGGGTGAGGTTGAAAAGAACAGTTTTATTGTTTTGCCAGGCAAAGTGAAGCACAGCAGACTAATGCCTTCAAAACCAAGTGTCCCCATTTGGAGAAGATAGTGCCAAGTTTTATAGTAATGGTTCAGAGAGGACTTAGTTGGCTCATGGACTTTCCTCTGCATTGGTGCATTGCATTGGTGGTGAGGTCAGTGGGAGTCTGCATCATCAACCTTCAGGTCCAGCTGGTCTGGAGTCTACATGCTTGCGGGCAGCATCAGTTCAGTTTGGTTCAGTTCAGTTGCTCAGTCATGTCTGACTCCTTGCGACCCCATGAATCACAGCAAACCAGGCTTCCCTGTCCATCACCAACTCCTGGAGCCAGACTCACATCCATCGAGTCAGTGATGCCATCCAGCCATCTCATCCTCTGTCGTCCCCTTCTCCTCCTGCCCCCAATCCCTCCCAGCATCAGAGTCTTTTCCAATGAGTCAACTCTTCGCATGAGGTGGCCAAAGTACTGGAGTTTCAGCTTTAGCATCATTCCTTCCAAAGAAATCCCAGGGCTGATCTCCTTCACAATGGACTGGTTGGATCTCCTTGCAGTCCAAGGGACTCTCAAGAGTCTTCTACAACACCACAGCTCAAAAGCATCAATTCTTCTGCACTCAGCCTTCTCCACAGTTCAACTCTCACATCCATACATGACCACAGGAAAAACCATACCCTTGACTACACGGATCTTTGTTGGCAAAATAATGTCTCTGCTTTTGAATATGCTATCTAGGTTGGTCATAACTTTCCTTCCAAGGAGTAAGCGTCTTTTAATTTCATGGCTGCAGTCACCATCTGTGGTGATTTTGGAGCCCCCAATAATAAAGTCTGACACTGTTTCCACTGTTTCCCCATCTATTTGCCATGAAGTGATGGGACTAGATGCCATTATCTTCGTTTTCTTAATGTTGAGCTTTAGGCCAACTTTTTCACTCTCCACTTTCACTTTCATCAACACTGTTAATCATTAACTTCTCCCACTTTGGGGAGAGGTTCACTATCTGCAAATGGCTCAAAGATATTGTTGTGTGAATCTGTTGATAAAGAAAAAGGACCTTGCCCCAAGGCTGCTCTTGACTGTTTCTCCTTGGTCTTTCATATCCCCCCTTCCCTAATTAACAATTGCTTGAAACTGCCCTTTGGAAGTCAGGGAGGGTCATGAAGGCTGAATGAAGGCTGTTACCATAATCAAGGAAATGGACACAAAGGCCTTGTGCCCAGGAGCCCCACAGGGCCCTGCATGGTATCACCCTTGGAAATTCCATGCCATAATGTGGTATCATGAGGCCTCATCCAGAGCCCCTGGTTCCCCAGATTTTAACACCCCCCAGCTAATAGTGCATGCTGGATATCATCATATCCCCAGTTCTCACACTGGAGGATCTGCTTGCATGCATATATGGACACCCAGTCTGTGAATCTAAGCTCTGTCCTGAAAATCCCTGGAGTGACCCTCAGGCTGATGCTTGGGCTGAGGGATATGTCTTGGTGGTGTGGTTGCTTCTTAGGTGATAGATCTGAAGAATATGTCTATATAATCCCTGGAGGGCTTCCTTGGTGACCCAGATGGTAATGAATCTGCCTACAACAATACAGGAGACCTGGGTTCGATCTCTGGGTCAGGAAGATCCCCTGAAGAAGGGAATGGCTACGTACTCCAGTATTCTTGCCTGGAGAATCCCATGGATGAAGGAAATCTCTGAGTCTGACGTGACTGAGTCTCACACTCACACTCTCTCACTCACTTCCTGCAAACAGGCTCAGCAAGAAAGATTTCTGGATCCAGGAACATAGTCTTGAAGGAAGATGGCCTAGAGCCTGGGGCACCCACCCTGACCCCTTGTTTCTCCGCCCTGTGGAGATAAGGTTGACCAGAGCTTGGAGTCCCTCTTGCTTGGACCTCAGGGCAATGCTGGCTTTGCTTCCTCTTCTCCGCTGTCTAGTTTTATAAGAGCTGGTTCTTAGGGAGATGGGGAACAATTGGTGGCTTTGAGTTGTGTGGCAATTATGGCAATGCTGACAGCCTCCCGATGTCATTAAATCTTTCTCCTGTTTCTGAGGGCTACCAAAGAGGGTGAAAAGGAGTGAGAAAACAGACGGGTGACTTTGATACTTCTGCTGTTTTTGTTTGAATAATATCTTATGTTCCTAAAAATAGATATTTATAATTAAACCATAGCACTAGGCAGTATCCTTCTAGGATTTCTTTACTGTATTTGTCCCTCACTAATTATCCTGACCATTGACTTCCCTCACCTTTGGGCTCTTCTCTCTTTCCCCACCCTGCATTTTCTATGACCTTTGACTGCTGCTGCTACTGCTAAGTCGCTTCAGTCGTGTCCGACTCTGTGTGACCACAGAGACGGCAGCCCACCAGGCTCCCCTGTCCCTGAGATTCTCCAGGCAAGAACACTGGAGTGGGTTGCCATTTCCTTCTCCAATGCAGGAAAGTGAAAAGTGAAAGTGAAGTCGCTCAGTCATGTCTGACTCTCAGCGACCTCATAGACTGCAGCCTACCAGTCTCCTCCGTCCATGGGATTTTTCAGGCAAGAGTACTGGAGTGGTGTGCCATTTGTGATAACCTTGAAATCCACCTTTGCATTACAGCAGTAACTGTGGTCTTTGAGCTGCTTACTCTTCTACATTGGCCCACCACCTTATTATATGCAAAGAAGTCCCTGAATACCTTTCTGCATCCCCAGGCTCCTGCCCACACTCACCAGCCCTGGACAGCCCCACCAGCCCAGCAGCCCCAGGACAGCTAACCTGTTTTTAGCTCAATTCAATCTCCTCACTGAAGAATAAAATATGGATTTATAGATATAGACACATACATATACTTGTAGATAAAAGCATTAGAAGTCATCTCTAAGATTACAGAAACATTCTGTGATCCACATATTGTATTTTATACAACAGGATTCTGTGCCCTATTAAGGTCTTGTGAAAGGTCACACAGCCTATCAAGGGCTCAGCTGGGACATGACCCAGGCCTCTTAGCCGTCACTCCATGGCCCTCCCCATTCCCCCATGGTGACTCCCTCTGTCACATACAAGATTTTTCCTTCTTTCTGCCATGCTGAAATTATTGGAGCTAACAAAATGTAAGAAAATTTCTTTCAAACATTATGTTTCTTGTTTTATTTCTTTTATTAGCTCAGGTTTCTCTTATGTTTATCATTATAATACCTTCTGCTGCTGCTGCTGCTAAGTCGCCTCAGTCGTGTCCGACTCTGTGCGACCCCATAGACGGAAGCCCACCAGGCTCCCCTGTCCCTGGGATTCTCCAGGCAAGAACACTGGAGTGGGTTGCCATTTCCTTCTCCAATGCATGAAAGTGAAAAGTGAAAGTGAAGTCGCTCAGTCGTGTCTTCTAGTCTGTAAATATTAATACGGATCTCTGACTTGGTTTGTATTTCTCTTTCCTCTTTTTAAAAAAAAATTATTCTCACACTCTCCTCCCCTATCCTCATGTCCATAAGTCTGTTCTCTATGTTTCTCCATTGCTGCTCTGCAAATAAATTCTTCAGTACCATATTTTTAGATTCTATATATACGCATTAGTATATGATATTTATCTTTCTCTTTCTGACTTACTGCACTCGTATAATAGGCTCTAGGTTCATTCACCTCATTAGAACTAACTCAAATGTGTTCCTTTTTATGGCTGAGTAATATTCTATTGTGTATATGTGCCAAAATTTCTGTGTTCATGTCGATGGACATCTAGGTTGCTTCCATGTTCTAGCTATTGTAAATAGTGCTGCAGTGAACAATGGGATACGTGCGTCTTTTTCAGTTTTGGTTTCCTAATGGTATATGCCTAAGAGTGGGATTGCTGGGTCTTTTGGTGGTTTTATTCCTAGTTTTTAAGGAATCTCCATACTGTCTTCCATAGTGGCTGTATAAATTTCATTCCCACCAAAAGTGCAAGAGCATCCCCTTTTTTCCACACCCTTTCTAATATTTACTGTTTGTAGACTTTTTGATGATGGCCATTCCGACAATTATGAGGTGATATCTCATTGTAGTTTTGATTTGCATTTCTCTAATAATGAGCAGTGTTGAGCATTTTTTCATGTGTTTGGTAGCCATCTCTACGTCTTCTTTGGAGAAATGAGGTCTTTTTCCCACTCTTTGATTGGGTTGTTTGTTTTTTTGACATTGAAAAATGCCAAAAAGTTGTATGAGCTGCTTACATCTTTTGGAAATAAATCTTTTGTCAGTTGTTTCATTTGCTATTATTTTCTCCCATTCTTAGAGTTGTTTTTTCACCTTATAGTTTCCTTTGCTGTGCATAATCAGGTCCCACTTGTTTACTTTTGTTTTTATTTCCATTACTCTAGGAGGTGAGTCATAGAGGATCTTGCTTTGATTTATGCCATCAAGTGTTCTGCCTGTGTTTTCCTCTAAGAGTTGTATAGTTTCTGGTCTTACATTTAAGTCTTGAATTTTGAGTTTATCACTGTGCTCCATTCAGTTTAGCTGCTCAGTCATATCCGACTCTTTACGACCCCAAGGATGGCAGCACACCAGGCTTCCCTGTCCATCACCAACTCCCAGAGCTTACTCAAACTCATGTCCACTCAGTTAATGATGCCATGAAACCAACTTATCCTGTGTCATCCCCTTCTCCTCCCACCTTCAATCTTTCCTAGCATCAGGGTCTATTCCAATGAGTCAGTTTTTTGCATCAGATGGCCAAAGTATTGGAGTTTCAGCATCAGCATCAGTCCTTCCAATGAATATTCAGGACTGATTTCCTGGATGGACTGGTTTGATCTCCTTGCAGTCCAAGGGACTCTCACGAGTCTTCTCCAACACCATAGTTTAGAAGCATCAATCCTTCGGCACTCAGCTTTCTTTATAATCCAACTCTCACATCCATACGTGGCTAATGGAAAAACCATAGTTTTAACTAGATGGACTTTTGTCAGCAAAGTAATGTCTCTGCTTTTTAATATGTTGTCTAAGTTGGTCATAACTTTTCTTCCAAGGAACAAGCATCTTTCAATATCATGGCTGCAGTCACCATCTGCAGTGATTTTGGAGCCCCCCAAAATAAAGTCTCTCACTGTTTCTGTTATTTCCCCATCTATTTGCCATGATGTGATGGGACCGGATGTCATAATATTAGTTTTCTGAATGTTGAGTTTTAAGCCAACTTTTTTAGTCTTCTCTTTTGCTTTCATCAACAGGCTGTTTAATTCTTCTTCGCTTTTTTCCATAAGGGTGGTGCCATCTGCATATCTGAGATTATTGATATTTCTCTCAGCAATCTTGATTTCAGCTTGTGCTTCATTCAGCCCAGCATTTCTCCTGATGTACTCTGAATGTAAGTTAAATAATCAGGGTGACAATACACAGCCTTGACATACTCCTTTCCTGATTTGGAACCAGTCTGTTGTTCCATGTTTGGTTCTAACTGTTACTTCTTGACCTGCATACCAATTTCTCAGGAGGCAGGTCAGGTGGTCTGGTATTCCCATCTCTGTATTGTTGTGATCCACAGTTAGGAAGTGTTCTAATTTCATTCTTTAACATGTAGCTGTCCAGTTTTCCCAGCACCATTTATTGAAGAGGCTGTCTTGCCCCGTTGTATATTCTTGCCTCCTTTGTCAAAAATAAGGCAGCATAGGTGCATGGGTTTATATTTGAGCTTTCTATCTTGTTCCATTGGTCTATATTCCTGTTTTTGTGCCAGTACCATACTGTCTTGATGACTGTTGTTCATCAAGTCAAAAAGGTTGATTCCTCCAGCTCCGTCCTTCTTTCTCAAGATTGCTTTGGCTATTCAGGGTCTTTTGTGTTTACATATGAATCGTGAAATTTTTTGTCCTAGTTCTGTGAAAAATGCCATTGTTAATTTGATGAGGATCACATTGAATCTGTAGATTGAGTTTGGTAGTATAATCATTTTCACAATATTGATTCTTTCTACCCAGGAACATAGAATATCTCTCCATCTGTTTATATTATCTTTGATTTCTTTCATCAGTGGCTTATAATTTTCTTTGCACAGTTCTTTTGTCTCCTTCAATAAGTTTATTCCTATATATTTTATTCTTTTTGTTGCAATGGTAAATGAGATTGATTCCTAATTTCTCTTTCTGATTTTTTATTGTTAGTATATGGAAATGCAAGTGATTTCTATGTATTGATTTTGTATCCTGTGACTTTGCTAAATTCACTGATTAGCTTTAGTAATTTTCTCATAGTATTTTTGGGTTTTATATGTACAGTATCATGTCATCAGCAAACAGTGAGAGCTTGACTTCTTTTCTGATCTTGATTCCTTTTATTTATTTTTCTTTTCTGATTTCTGTAGTTAGAACTTCCAAAACTACATTGAATAATAGTTGTGAAAGTGGGCACCCTGGTCTTGTTCCCGATTTTAGGGGAAATGCTTTCAGTTTTTCACCATTGAGAATAATGTTTGCTGAAGGCTCATAATATATGACCTTTACTATATTGAGATATACTCCTTCTATGTCCATTTTTTGAAGAGTTTTAATCATAAATAGGTGCTGAATTTTGTCAAAGCCTTTTTCTGCATATATTGAAATTATCATATGGTTTTTATCTTTCAGTTTGTTAACACGGTGTATCACATTGACTGATTTGAGTGTATTGAAGAATCCTTGCATCCCTGGAATAATCCCAACTTGATCATGGTGTATGGGCTTTTTGATGTGTTGTTGAATTCTGTTTGCTAAAATTTTGTTGAGGATTTTTGCATCTGTGTTCATCAGTGATATTGGCCTGTAGTTTTCTTTTTTTGTGTGTTGTCTTTGTCTAGTTTTGGTATCAGAGTGATGGTGGCCTCATAGAATGAGTTTGGAAGTGTTCCTTCCTCTGCAGTTTTTGGAAAGAGTTTTAGAAGGATAGGCATTAGCTTTTCTCTAAATGTTTGATAGAATTCTGTGAAGTCTTCTGGTCCTAGGCTTTTGGTTTGGGGGAGATTTTTGATCACAGCTTTGATTTCGGTGCTTGTCATTGGATTATTCATAGTTTCTATTTCTTCCTGGTTGAGTCTTGGAAAATTGAACTTCTTTAAGAATTGGTCCATTTCTTCCAGGTTATCCATTTTATTGCCATATAGTTGTTCATAATAATTTCTTATAATCGTTTGCATTTCTGTACTGTCTGTTGTACCTCTCCTTTTTCATTTCTAATTTTGTTGATTTGATTCTCATCTTTTTTTTTTTTTCTTAGTGAGTCTGGCTAAAGGTTTGTCAATTTTATCTTCTCAAGGAGCCACCTTTTAGTTTTATTAATCTTTACTATTATTTCTTTCATTTCTTTTTCAGTTATTTCTGCTCCGATCCTTATGGTTTCTTTCCTTTTGCTAATTTTGGGGGTTTTCGAGTCTTCTTTTTCCAGTTGTTTTTGGTATAAAGTTAGGTTGTCTATACAATGTTTTTTTTTATGTTTCTTGAGGTAGGATTGTATTGCTATAAACTTCCCTCTTAGGACTGCTTTTGCTGCATCCTGTAGGTTTTGAGTTATCGTATTCTCATTGCATTTGTTTCTAGAAAATTTTTTATTTCCCTTTTGATTTCTTCAGTAACTGGTTGATTATTTAGAAATGTATTGTTTATTCTCCATGTGTTTGTGTTCTTTACAGTGTTAGGAGCCGCGTTAGGCCTTACTGACAAAATAGAGGCACGACCCTAAACCCCTTCCCTTTGTTCCGTAGGCATGGACCTGGAATGAAGGAGTTAGGCTTTGTGATTCTGACTTGTTTTTCCCTTTCCTCAGGCTGAGTTGACTGAAGGGAATATTAAGGTGCTTATTGTTTTTGAGAGGAGCATGAGAAGGCATAAAGCCTTCTGCAGCTGTGCTCAAAGAATAATTCATAAAGTTAATCACTGACATTTGTTCAAGGGCTTTTACAAAAAAGTGTTCCAGGGTGAGCACACAGGCTACAGCTTGAGGCCATGGGAGGGATTGCTATCTGAAGCCCATTTGTGAGAAAAGTTTATGGCAAATGAGTTTGCTGAATTTAGGGCTTAGGAATAATTAAAATAGTTAGAAGCTAAAGATCTAAGGATTGCTGTAATGTTAGCATATTCTACTATAGCTTATAGAAATTAGGTACTTCAGAGATATTATTAGGTAGAAGCCCTTTCTAAGAAATAGTGAGCTTAGGATACTAGGGGCAAACAGGACTTAGAAAGATAAGAATTAAACTGAGGAATGTGGTACGCAGCCCAGACATTAGCATGAGTTTACAGTGTATTCACAAGGAAACATGAGAAAAAGTAGAAAAGAGAATTGCTGAGGAATGAACTCCTTTTGAGGGGCAACAATGATTTTTGGAGAAAAATAAATCTGGATCCATGGGAACTAAAAATATCAAACCTCTGACCTAATGCTTTTGTAAAAGTATAAAAGAGAATCATAAGCTTGAAATAAACAGGCAGTCCAAGTAAAATGAGAGGCTGCCTCAGTTTCTCTCGCCGACACCGCTCACCCCTTCAGGTTGAATCCCTGGATGCTGGAGCTGGACTCCAGCATTACAGTTTGTTTCTGTGATTGATATCTAGTCTCATAGCATTGTGGTTGGAAAAGATGCTTGATATGATTTCATTTTTCTTAAATTTACTGAGATTTGATTTGTGACCCAAGATGTGGTCTATCCTGGAGAATGTTCCCTGTGCACTTAAGAAGAAGGTATATTCTTCTGCATTTGGATGAAATGCCCTGAAGGTATCAATGAGATCCATCTCATCTAATGTATCATTTAAGACATGTTTCCTTATTAATTTTCTGTTTTGATGATCTGTCCATTGGTGTAAGGTGTTAAAGTCTCCTACTATTATTGTGTTACTTTTAACTTCTCTTTTTACGTCTGTTAGTGTTTGTCTTATGTATTGAGATGCTCCTATGTTGGGTGCATAGATATTTACAATTGTTATGTCTTCCTCTTGGATTGAACCCTTGATCATTATGTAATATCCTTCCTTATCTCTTGTAATCTTTCTATTTTAAGGTCTATTTTGTCTGATCTGAAGATTGTTACTCCAGATTTCTTTTGCTTCCCATTTGCATGGAATATATTTTTCAATCCTCTCACTTTCAATCTATATGTATCTTGAGGTCTAAAGTGGGTTTCTTGTAGACAGTATATATATAATTTTTTTATCCATTCAGCCAGTCTGTGTCATTTGGTTGGAGCATTTAATCTGTTTACATTTAAAGTTATTATTGTTATATATGTTCCTATTGCCATTTTATCAATTGTTTGGTGTTTGATTTTATATATCTTTCTCTTCCCTTGTATTTCTAGACTATATAAGTCCTTTTAACATTTGTTGTAAAGCTAGTTTGGTGGTACTGCATTCTCTTAATATTTGCTTGTCTGAAAAGCTTTTGATTTCTCCATCAATTTTGGATGAGATCCTTGCTGGGTACAGTAATCTTGGTTGTAGATTTTTCCCTTTCTGTACTTTAAATATATCCTGCCATTCCCTTCTGGCCTGCAGTTACTGCTGAAAGATCATCTGTTAAGCTTATGGGGTTTCTCTTGTATATTATTTGTTGCTTTTCCCTTGCTGCTTTTAATATTCTTTATTTGTGTTTTATCTTTGTTAATTTGATTAGTATGTGTTTTGGCATGTTTCTCCTTGGGTTTATCTTGTATGAGACTCATTGCATCTCTTGGACTTGATTGACTATTTCCTTTTCCATGTTGGGAAAAATTTTCAACCATAATCTCTTCAAAAATGTTCTCATCCCCTTTCTTTTTCTCTTCTTCTTCTGGAACCCCTATAATTTGAACATTGGTGCATTTGATATCATCCCAGAGGTCTCTGAGACTATCTTTAATTCTTTTCATTCTTTTTACTTTATTCTGCTCTTCAGAAGTTATTTCCACCAATTTATCTTCCAGCTTACTGATTCGGTCTTCTGCTTCAGGTATTCTGCTATTGATTCCCTCTAGAGTATTTTTAATTTCAGTAATTGTGTTGCTTGTCTATTTATGTTTATTCTTGAATTCTTCTAGGTCTTTGTTAATTGATTCTTGCATTTTCTCCATTATGTTTTCAAGGTTATTGATCATCTTTACTATCATTATTCTGAATTCTTTTTCAGGTGGTTTGCTATTTGCTCTTCATTTATTTAGACTTCTGTGTTTCTACTTTGTTCCTTCATTTGTTCAGTATTTCTTTGCCTTTTCGTTTTTTTTTTTTTTTTTTTTTTTTAAAAAATGTATTGTGTTTGAGGTCCCCTTTTCCAAGCCTTCAGGGTTGAATTCTTCCTTCCTTTTGGTTTCTGCCCTCCTAAGATTGGTGCGGAGATTTTGTAAGCTTCATATTGGGTGAGATTTCTGCTGAAGTTTTTTGTTGTTGTTGTTGTTGTTTTGTTTTTCCTCTGATGGGCAAGGCTGAGTGAGGTGATAATCCTGTATGCTGATGATTGGGTTTGTATTTTTGTTTTGTTTGTTGTTTGGATGAAGCGTCCTGTAACAGGGTGCTACTTGTGGTTGGGTGATGCTGGGTCTTGTATTCAAGTGGTTTCCTTTGTGGGAGTTCTCACTATTTGATACTCCCTGGGGTTAGTTCTCTTAGTCTAGGGTCATGGAGTTAGTGCTCCCACTCCAAAGGCATAGGGCTTGATCTTGAGTTTTGTGTGGTTCTGTATGTTCTTTTCCTCTGGGCAGGTACTCCTGTGTGCTCTCAGCTGGTGTTCTGCGTGTACTTCTGTGTCTGGTGGTATGTTCCTGATGTATCTGTGAAGAGAGAGGTACTCCATGTCCACCTCCTACTCTGCCATTTTGTCAGCTTCTCTTTCTCTTTTCAAAAAAGGTGACTTAAAAAATTTTAAATTTCAGAAGCTAGTGTGTCTAGGATATAGACATTCAGTTCAGTTCAGTCACTCAGTTGTGTCCGAATCTTTGTGACCCCATGAACTGCAGCATGCCAGGCCTCCCTGTCCATCACCAACTCCTGGAGTTCACTCAGACTCACGTCCATCGAGTCAGTGATGCCATCCAGCCATCTTATCCTCTGTCGTCCCCTTCTCCTCCTGCCCCCAATCCCTCCCAGCATCAGAGTCTTTTCCAATGAGTCAACTCTTCACATGAGGTGGCCAAAGTACTGGAGTTTCAGCTTTAGCATCATTCCTTCCAAAGAAATCCCAGGGCTGATCTCCTTCAGAATGGACTGGTTGGACCTCCTTGCAGTCCAAGGGACTCTCAAGAGTCTTCTCCAACACCACAGTTAGAGTAATCCTAGAAAGTTTAAGCTGTTTACTCCTCATTAGCCTCAGGAATTGGAACATGGTAAAACAAAACAAAACAGAAAAGGTGAATAGATGTTTTCCTCTAGTTCATCCACTAGCAGGGTAATTAATCACATCCTGAGGCCATCTGAGGTCAAGGATATTTTCTATGTTCCTTTACCCAACATTGAAACACATACACACACACACTAAAAATGACTAAAATCTTTTTCTTAATAATCAACCATCTTTGCAAAGAATTATGTTTTCTGAGAATGAGAGAAATTCATAACATATAAGATAATAGTTTCTAGCATAATTCAGTTCCTGTGTGTGTGTATTGCAGTATTGGGGTGGGTATACATTTCATATATAAAGATTTATTCATATCAGCAATTAGAAAGGAATTTTTTCTTTGCCAGCTATGTGACTCCGTGGTTACCCATATGCTGTGGACTTTATTATATTTGGTTTTGCTCTCATGGGATTTGCAGTCTGGTTCATTTATACCTTAGTATCTTTTTCAGATATATAATATGGATTGAATAGATGAAATCAGTAAATAAACACATGACAAATTCAGTTAATAAACCTAGTAAGTGAATAAGATGAAATATTTATAGGCAACATAGTATATCAGTTGGTAAACTCATTAGTGAGGTAGTCATTGTAAGAATTAATGTGATTTCCAAATTTAGATAATGTAAGAATGGAAGAATTTATACATGGTAATTTTTTCTTTATTATTTGTATAATTCTGGGATAATTGGTTAGAAAAATCTTTACTGCTCTATATCTCGTTTCAAAATTTCTTAGCTACATTTGTTCATAATTTGTGTCTTTGTAGAATCTTATTAAATATTAGAACACAAATGTGTATGCAATCTGTTCTTGGTCGTAACATCTGTTCAGTAGTAAATCTTTGTGTTCTGCTGCCCTCACCAAAGGGAATATTGACATTTACTGAGCACCTGTGTTTCACATACATTATTTAACAAAATCATCACAGTTACCCTGTGGGGCGTGCCTGTGTGTGCAATCATTATCCCTATTTTGGAGATGTGAAAACTTTGATGTGAGTGGTTCAGAAAAGATGTGTTGAGTCATGAAACTAAAGGATGATAGAATTAGGACTTGGAACTTGATCTGACTGCTAACAACATGCTTCACAGCACAAAATAATGCAACCACTCTAAAAGGCTGAAGTTGGTGATACTCTCAGTTAATGGCCTAATAATTCTTTTTACTTCTCTATTGATACTCACTTAACCACTGTAGAATCCTCTATTGCATCTTCATTGGGAAAGAGAAAAAAAACCCAAAATGGTCTAAATTAGGTGCAATATTTCCATATAGTGTTCAAGCTCCTGGAAATGTTCTTTAAACTGACAACTTTTCATTATAGTTCATCTTCTGGAACTTTGGTGAAAGCTCCATGATTGAAAAAAGAGCTCCACAATAGAAATAAGACTTCATCTTGCATTATTATTTGAACAGAGGCCCTTAAGTGCCTGGCATTTATAAATATAGCTGATAATATCAAAGAGAATACCTACTTTGTACCAGGCATCATACTTTGCATTTGTATCATAATGTTAGTCATAATAGTACCTACTTATTAGGTACTAATAAAAATAAATTTATTATTTAGGTATAATAAATCATCTTTTATTTATTTCATATTTCAATGATGTAGAAATATTATCTCCATTTTACATATGAGGAAACATCTTCAGTGAGGTTGTCTAAACTCACATAGCTAGTTAATAGCAGAGCCTAGAATTGATTTTCCAGCTAGGTGACTTATCAAAACTGGAATATTACAACTGACAGACTTTACTTGTCATCTAAAAGGAAGGGAATGGGGATAGTCCTGTTGAATGCTTTTTACCAGATGAAATCTCACAGGCATTATTCCCCCTCCTTCCCAAGTAATTTCTGAGCATCCCTTCTATGTGAAAAGCTCTCTGCCAGTGGAGGACTTTGGAAGATAGCAACCTTGCTGTAAAGGAGCTTGCAGCCTGCACAGTAGAGATTGGACAAGCACACAATAGCCACATTACAACCTAGACAAGACCCATGGGAGAACACAGTGGGAATCCAAGGAGAGGGTCCTTCCTTTCTTTCTCTGGCAACTAGCCAATAAAAAAAAAAAAAAAGAACTAAAAATATATTTTTTTGGATGAGTAAAACAAAATGGCAAAAGCTTTTGAAAACCAGTTTAAGATTCTTATTAAGTATTTTTTTCTGGATAAAATAAAAAAAGACCAAATGCTTTACAAGCTAGTGTTCCAAAAAATGGAAATGTGAGAGGTTCTGAATAAGACAGAAAAGGCAAAGAAAATAAGAAAAGGTGGGAGATGAGGAGATAGGATGGTGATAATAATAGGAAAGATCACAGCTATTGTCTCTAGTTTTATTTTTTTCTTTTTTAACTTTTTATTTTATATTAGAGCATAGCTGATTAACACTGTTGATAGTTTCAGGCAGACAGCAAAGGGACTCAGCTATACATACACATATATCCCTTCTCCCCTAAACTCCCCTCCCATCCAGGCTGCCACATGACACTGAGCAGAGTTCCCTGTGCTGTCCAGCAGGTCCTTGCTGGTTCTCCATGTTAAACACAGCAGTGTGTCCATGTCCATTCCAGACTCCCTGACCATCCCTTCCCCATCCCTCCCGCTGGTGACCATAAGGTTATTACAGAGTATTGAGCAGAGTTCCCTGTGCTGTCCAGCAGGTCCTTGATGGTTCTCCATGTTAAACACAGTGTGTCCATGTCCATCCCAGACTCCCTAACTATCCTTTCCCCTCATCCTTACCCCACCCTGGCAACCATAAGTTCATTGTCTAAATCTGTGAGTCTCTTTTATGTTTTTTAAGTAAGTTCATTTGTATCATTTCTTCTTAGATTTCACATATACGGGATGTCATATGATATTTTTGCTTCCCTGACTTACTTCACTCAGTAGGAAAATCTCTAGGTCCATTCACATTGCTGCAAATGGCATGATTTCATTCTTTTTCATGGCTGAGAATATTCCACTGTGTATATGTACCACATCTTCTTTATCCAGATAGGGTATAATCGGTTCCTTTTCTTTTCACCTGTTCAGTGAAAGAATGGGAGGAGGTCACTCATAAGATCCTTTTCCAGCTCTGAAATTCTGTGATCATGGGATGGCTGTATGGGTGATAGCAGTAGTTAGGACTCAGAAAAGTAGGGAGCAGCTGTCTTGTGTTGGAATTCAGAGCTGCATGGCATCTGAGTAGAGAGACAGAAGCCAGGAGGTCATGCCGTGGGCGAGAATATGAACAGAGAGCTAACTCTTTGTTTACCAGGGGATTTTGACAGAAACTAACGCCTCTGCCCAGCGATTTTTATTTCAGCCAGCCAAAAATGCATTCTGTTGTTTCATTAACACTTTCAAGTGTAACACCTGTCACACTTGTCAAGTCTTGTCCAGCACCATGAGTTTTATATTCACTTTCTGTATCAGAATCAATCACTAAGGGTTTTTTTCTTTTTTGTCTTTTTGTTGGTCTGATATTCACATCGTCTGAATCAGAACTATATTCAGAAGAACTAGCGTCTTCTAAGACACTACTATATACGCTGCTGAGACAATCAGAGAAAGTACCTGCAGACACTCACTGAAAATTCCCCTTCACTCAACATTTCAAGTTGCGTCATTTTTTAAAATGTTATGGTAATAAACTTGCATTTGTTATGTGACTCAGCTGGTAAAGAATCCACCAATAAATATTTGGGTTTGATCCCTGGGTTGGGAAGGTCCCCTGGAGAAGGGAAAGGCCCCCCACTCCAGTGTTGTGGCCTGGAGAATCCCAAGGACTGTATAGTCCAATGGGTGGCAAGTGACAGACACGACTGAGCAACCTTCACTTTAACTTTATCATATACACAGGGTTGGAACAAAAATCTAATGGAGTAAAATGTGAGTGATAATGACAGTCATAAGTTGTACAAGGGCTTCTCAGGCAGCCCTAGTGGTAAAGAACCTGCCTGCTAATGCAGGAGATGTAAGAGATGTGGGTTTTATCTCTGGTGGGGAAGATCCCCCGGAGAATTAAATGGCAACCCACTCCAGTATCCCTGCCTGGAGAATCCCATGGACAGAGGAGCCTGGCAGACTTCAGTCCATGGGGTCACAGAGCGTCACACAGACCAGTAAAGTTACTTAGCACAGATGCATGATGAACCCTTGACCACTTTAAGCTCTAAGCACTTCTCATGGCAATATTAATTGTATAGTCTTTACAAACTCATTGATACGTCTCTGATCAATAATGCGCTGAAAAAGAACACATCTGTGAGATCCTCAGACAGCTTCGGTTCAGCAGAGAATGGCTCATCGAGAGGTATAAGCCATCAAGATGGACACGAGTGTGTTGGTCAGATTTCATGTGTCCTCAGACGACATGCCAGTTCGATGGTTAATCCTAGATGTGTAAGAATCACCAGGAAGTGATTCAGTGTGTGGAGCAATTAAAGCTTCCACTATTGCATGATGCAGAAGGCAGATGATATATAAATGTGATTGCACTGTGTAATGTTCAAATTCTCTATGTGCTTTTAAGGAGTGATGGCTCAGTTGGTAAAGAATCTGCCTGCAATGCAGGAGGCCCCAGTTCGACTCCTGGGACAGAAACATCCACCGGAGAAGGGGAGGCTACCCACTCTGGTATTCTTGGGCTTCCCTGGTGGTTCAGCTGGCAAAGAGCCTGCCTGCAATGCGGGAGACCCGGGTTGGGTCACCGGGCGAGAAGCTCCCCCAGAGAAGGGAAAGGCCGCCCACTCCAGCATTCTGGCCTGGAGAATTCCATGGACAGTCCATGGGGCAGCAAAGAGTCAGACGTGACCGAGTGACTTTCACTTTCACACTGCCTAGTATGAATTAGAAGAGAAATAAGTGGGAAAAAAGGGTGAGGTAGGGCTCCTTATATAGACAGACAGACAAGAAATTTAGAAATAGATTTTAAAAGTGGAGGTGTACTTTGGGATGATGGAGGGTATCATCACCACTGACTAGATTTATGGTATTTAACACTTATGTGTATCCACTAGATGGAGAAGGAAACGGCAACCCACTCTTGCCTGGAAAATCCCATGGACGGAGGAGCCCGGAAGGCTACAGTCCCTGGGGTTGCGAAGAGTCAGACACGACTGAGTGACTTCACTTTCACTTTTTACTTTCATGCATTGGAGAAAGCAGAAGAGATAGAAACAGTTTGGCGTTCTGAAGGGCATACTCTCAGAATGGCTAGTTTCCTGTGAGCAGTAGGTGGCAGTCTTAATATCTTCTGCCTGAACTCTAAAGCACGGTTCAAGAGATGGACTGTAGCCTTGGAGAAAAGGTCATGATATTTGGAAACTGGAAACTGACCATGTTAACAACTGACCTGCAAGATCCATTGCTACTTTTCCTTACATTCATCTATCAAATAACAACTGATATCTGTCTGATTTTGTTCTCAATCTTCTGTGTTTCATTACTTGAGGATGGTGATAAGACAGAAACAGAGTTTTGAGTCTGGCTCTCTGCCATAGCTTCTGTGACATGTGGAAAGAGAGCAGGTTGTTTTGGGTAGAGTCATCCAAGTACACTTGGAATTTGGACTGACATAATTAAAATCACATGTGTATGCATAAACATGTATATAAATATGTTTATATTTTATATATCTATCAATATACTCCATAGATAGTTAGAATTGGAGAATTCCCAAGGCTTATTGATTCCAAATTCCATAACATCCCAGTTAGTGTTATGAATTACTTTATCTCATCTTCACATGAAAACTTCCATTTCATAAAGCTAGCATGTTATACACTTCTCTACCAAAGTTGCTTTGCTAATGATGTTCAGAGCCTCAGAAGATGGCCAGTCCTTTCAGTAGCTTCAGTGATAAGTGATTGAGCTTTGACTATTTACTTAATTGACTTTTGTCTTGATTTCATGTTGAAAAAAAAAATGATCATTTTTGAGGTCTTTGCATTATCATGGTTGAGGTCTTTGCTAACAGCAGCAGTGTCATAGTGGTGTGGACTTATTATTTGTGTTACAAGGTGTCTGTGATGGTTTAGAAGGTGGATTTCTAAGTCCTTAACAGTCAAAATCCATTGAACCCTGTAAATACATGAGGGTAGCATCAGGACAGATGTCTAATAGCATAGGACCTGGAGCGTGAACAGTTTGTGCAGCCATTCTTAAGAAAAAGTGTGCACAAATATTTGAATTTTGTCACCCACAAAAGCTTATGTTCGTGGAAACATGTTGCTAAGATCCTCCCTTCTCAAAAGAGCCTGTGGATACAGAAGCCTGAGTTTTATCACCATCACAGTAAATTTGCCTCTGATCAGTACTCCACAGAACCTTCAAAATGCCTTTTCCCATTTCTCTTGCTTTCACTTAACTCAAGTCTTTGGGGGCAAGACCTTGGGTCTTTTTAATCAGCATATATTTAAGTTGTTGTAAAAAATGCTTGTTAAAATGAGCAGAACTAGAAATTGCATTAGAAACTGGTGCCCTTGATATGTTCACACCTCATCCTGCAGAAACTAGATCAAAAGATCTTAGTTATGTGAAGAATCCTCACTCATTAGCCTTCCTGTGTTTCTTCCCTCAACAACATAGGGCATGATCTTTTCCTGTGAGGTGTTGTGGGTAAAAATGTAATAGTGATTATTGTCATAGCAGTGGTTAACATTCATGTAGAAGTCAACTTATGAGGATGCTAGCAGAGTGATTATTTTACACATAAGAAGTAACTGTTAGTTGGCATTTGCTGGTGAAACTATTAGGAGGAGTAGAATAGAGAAGGAAGAAGGAAATGATTTATGAAGAGCTGGGGCTTGCTTGTGTGTAGTCATCTCTAGCGAAAGCCTGAAAACCTAATGAGTTTATAGAGAATCGGGCCACCAGTCCAGGATGAAGCAGATGTTCAGTTAGGCTGCATGTAAAGGCCCTTTCCTCCTCCCCACGGGTTTTATGTTGATCTCACTTTCTGGGCCTTTTGGATTTTGATCCATGGAAGGGTAACCTGGGTATGAAGTTCTAAAGGTAAAAAGGACTGTTTACTTTATAACTATATCCCAAGATTAAAAACCCCCAAACCTTATTAGACTTGCACATCTCTGCTTATTGATTGGTTAACAAGTTATTGGAGGAAGATAGGAAGCAAATCGAGTGTACAATCAAACTTGCTTAGCTATTTAAAAGGATTTTGAATCTGGAACCTCCTGAAGATACTTTGGTAAAACCACAGAATGTGAAAATGCTTTCTGTAAATAAGACAAGTGTGGGACTCCTCTGAATAGATTTAGCTGAACTATAAATTTTTAAGAAGGTTTGTGGATGTAGATGAGTATACACAAGAAAAAGCCTACATCAATTAATGCATATGTTGGAAAGTACAGCCTCATGTCCCATGATATTTAGTCTTTGTCCATAATCAGTCAGTTCAGTTCAGTTGCTCAGTCCTGTCTGACTCTTTGCAACCCCATGGACTGCCACTCACCAGGCCTCCCTGTCTATCACCAACTACTGGAGCTTACTCAAACTCATGTCTGTCATGTCGGTGATGCCATCCAACCATCTCATCCTCTTTCATCCCATTCTCCTCCTACCTTCAATCTTTCCTAGGATCTGGGGCTTTTCAAATGCATCAGTTCTTAGCATCAGGTGGCCAAAGTATTGGAGTTTCGGTTTTAGCATCAGTCCTTCCAATGAATATTCAGGACTGATTTCTTTAGGATGGACTGGTTTCATCTCCTTGGAGTCCAAGGGACTCTCAAGAGTGTTCTCCAACACCACAGTTCAAAAGCATCAATTCTTTGGTGCTCAGCTTTCTTTATGATCCAAGTCTCACATCCATACATGACCACTCGAAAAAATATAGCTTTGTCAAGATGGACATTTGTTGGCAAAGTAAGGTCTCTGCTTTTTAATATGTTATCTGGGTTGCTCATAACTTTTCTTCCAAGGGGCAAATGTCTTTTAATTTCATGGACGTGGTCACCATCTGCAGTGATTCTGAAGCCCCCAAAATAAAGTCTGTTACTGTTTCCACTGTTTCCCCATCTATTTGCCATGAAGTGATGGGACCAGATGCCATGATCTTAGTTTTCTGAATGTTGAGTTTTAGGCCAGCTTTTTCACTCTCCTCTTTCACTTTCATCAAGAGGCTCTTTATTTCTTCTTCACTTTCTACCATAATGGTGTCATCTGTATACAGATGTGAGGTTATTGATATTTCTCCTGGCAATCTTGATTCCAGCTTATGCTTCATCCAGCCCAGCATTTGTCCATAATAGTTATTCCTTTTAATATGGCACACCGTTTTTGAGCTTTGCTCTCTTTTTCTGCTTTGATCTGATTTAATGATCTAAGCATACATAAGATATATCAGAGGTGGTTTTTCAAAGTCAAGTTGGAGGGTACAAGGTAGAAAACAATGTTTTTCCTCCACTCTCTTTTGTTCAGTCATTAGGACTTGCTAATTAAATTGATGAAAACCAGATTAACAAGAGAAAGGGCATATAGTTTTTGTGATGTTTCTACTTTAATGTTTATGTGTATGGAGGTCTTCATAGATAAGAAATGAAGTTCCCCAAAGAGGTGGTTAGTTTCAGGGGCCTATATACCATTCTAACAAATTTATGGAGAACCAACAAGAAAAAAGAAAAGGGTATAGACTTCAAAGGGTGGTCAGTTGTGCAAAGGTAGATATATGGGAGAAACTAATGAAAGATAAGGATAATTTTAGTAAAGTCTATTCATGCATATCTACCTTAGTACTGATTTTCTATGACCTAAAGTAAGGAGCCTTGTTTGGAAATCTACAGGTGTAAGTTCCGGCCATCATTCTTCCTTCAGCCATGTGAAAAGGAAAATTGCTGTATTTGGCTTGTGTGTTGGTGGTGGGGTGGAGATCAGGATAGATTGCTGCTGCTGCTGCTAAGTCGTGTCAGTCGTGTCCAACTCTATGCGACCCCATAGACGGCAGCCCACCAGGCTCCTCCTTCCCTGGGATTCTCCAGGCAGGAAAACTGGAGTGGGTTGCCATTTCCTTCTCCAATGCATGAAAGTGAAAAGTGAAAGTGAAGTCACTTAGTCGTGTCAGACTCTTAGTGACCACATGGACTGCAGCGTATCAGGATCCTCCGTCCATGGGATTCTCCAGGCTAGAGTACTGGAGTGGGTCACCAGTGCCTTCTCCGCAGGATAGATTATCATTATCTAATATATATTCCATGAACACTAGTCTTGGGAACAGTTACTTCCCAATGATTCCATGGACAATTCAGGAAGTAACATCTCCTTATTGGAGATTCACAAAGCACATGAACAGGGAGAATTGCTACATTAAATAAATCTGCCAAATACCGTTTTATCTAGCATTGCCAAAAATTATCTGATCAGAAGAACTTTCTATTTTGCTTTTAAAAAATAGCAACTTTTAAGTACTCCTGGAAATATAGGTCTATAAAAAATACTTAAAACTTGAGCTTAATGCTCTTTAGGATACCTTACTGGTCTTATCCTTTATAATTTTAATATTTAACTTATTGTAAAAATCCATTTGTAATATATTGAGTACTGTACAGAAGGTGTCAAAATTCATTTCCTTTTTAAAGACTTATATATACTTACACACAAAAGTAAATAACACACTTGACAATATACAGGAAAGGCATGGTAATATAGGCAAAAGAGTAAATTCAGCTTATAAGCAAGATATATGCATATGTGTGCAATTGGCATGAAATGGCTATTTCAAAGGGAAGAATCATGAGAGAATTGTAGTTGTGAGGCATGTGGAATGTCAGTGGAAATATGCAGCGTTATGTAGGAGAAACGAATGGATGATGAAAATGTGCAAGGGAACTAAGGAGCATATTAAAGAGGCTGGGAGGATGGTCATTTAAGGGATGAGTCCAGGAAGTACAATGGGCAAGAGGCATGGGAGTCTGCTTGAAGATGTGTCATTGAAGAGAGAGGTCATTTGTGTCACTTGGGACTTCCCTGTCCTGAGATAGGGACTTTTGTGGGGATGGATGCAGGCAACATGTTGGGATAGGGTATGTGTTAGAAATAATGGATCAAGAGAAGTTGGAATGGTCCAAAAGCTAAGTTCCCTGACGCCAGCCAGAGGACTTCCTACCAAGGTGTCCCTTCTAAAGAGAACAACCTTGCTCCTACTAGGTTAATCATTTTCCCCAGTGGAATCTCTCATTCTATTTGGCTGATCGTTAAAATTTGTTCATGGGAAATAGATGGGAAACAGTGGAAACAGTGTCAGACTTTATTTTTTAGGATTCCAAAATCACTGCAGATGGTGACTGCAGCCATGAAATTAAAAGATGCTTACTCCTTGGAAGGAAAGTTATGACCAACCTAGATAGCATATTCAAAAGCAGAGACATTACTTTGCCAACAAAGGTCCGTCTAGTCAAGGCCGTGGTTTTTCCAGTGGTCATGTATGGATGTGAGAGTTGGACTGTAAAGAAGGCTGAGCGCCGAAGAATTGATGCTTTTGAACTGTGGTGTTGGAGAAGACTCTTGAGAGTCCCTTGGACTGCAAGGAGATCCAACCATTCTATCCTAAAGGAGATCAGTCCTGGGTGTTCATTGGAAGGACTGATGCTAAAGCTGAAACTCCAGTACTTTGGCCACCTCATGTGAAGAGTTGACTCATTGGAAAAGACCCTGATGCTGGGAGGGATTGGGGGCAGAAGGAGAAGGGGACGACAGAGAATGAGATGGCTGGATGGCATCGCTGATTTGAGGGACATGAGTTTAAGTGAACTCTGGGAGTTGGTGATGGACAGGGAGGCCTGGCGTGCTGCAGTTCATGGGGTCGCAAAGAGTCAGACATGACTGAGCAACTGAACTGAACTGAACTAAAATTAGAAGCCCTTGGTAGTTATGGAAATCCTTCATATACTTTTTTTTGGGCATAAATCATGCATAAAGGAGAACAAAAACACAATTAAGCATACTGGACATGTGAAAACTGCTTTCCTAGGAGTTCTTGCTTTTTGGAGTGGTTTTTTTTTTTTTTTTTTTTTTTTTTTTAATGTGATAATTTGTCTGGTACAGAGAAATTTAGGACTTATTATCTACCAAAATCAACTTTGCATTTCCCTGCATTCTCAGTTGTTTCCAGGCAGGAATAATGATCTGTGGCTTCTCTCTTCCTGGCCCTTCTCTTCTCCATTGAATATACAGGTCCTGTTATTTTTGCAAATCTGTGTCTCATGAGACTTAAATTCTCTTAAGGCAAAGGGTTCAGTTCAGCCGCTCAGTCGTGTCTGACTCTCTGTGACCCCATGAATCGCAGCACACCAGGCCTCCCTGTCCAACACCAACTCCCGGCGTTCACCAAGACTCATGTCCATCAAGTCAGTGATGCCATCCAGCCATCTCATCCTCTGTCATCCTCTTCTCCTCTTGCCCTCAATCCCTCCCAGCATCAGAGTCTTTTCCAATGAGGCAACTCTTCGCATGAGGTGGCCAAAGTACTGGAGTTTCAGCTTTAGCATCATTCCTTCCAAAGAAATCCCAGGGCTGATCTCCTTCAGAATGGACTAGTTGGATCTCCTTGCAGTCCAAGGGACTCTCAAGAGTCTTCTCCAACACCACAGTTCAAAAGCATCAATTCTTCGGCGCTCAGCTCTCTTCACAGTCCAGCTCTCACATCCATACATGACCACAGGAAAAGCCATAGCCTTGACTAGATGGAACTTTGTTGGCAAAGTAATGTCTCTTCTTTTGAATATGCTATCTAGGTTGGTCATAACTTTCCTTCCAAGGAGTAAGCATCTTTTAATTTCATGGCTGCAGTCACCATCTGCAGTGATTTTGGAGCCCCAAAAAATAAAGTCTGACACTGTTTCCCCATCTATTTCCCATGAAGTGATGGGACCAGATGCCATGATCTTCATTTTCTGAATGTTGAGTTTTATATGCCTCAGTTATTCTCATATTCCTCCAGTACTTTGTAGCATGATAGCCAGCAGTTAGTCATGTATGGATATGACAATTGGACTTTAAAAAATGCTGAGCACTGAAGAATTGATACTTTTGAACTGTGGTGTTGGAGAAAACTCTTGAGAGTCCTTTGGACTGCAAGGAGATCTAACCAGTTAATCCTAAAGGAAATCAGTCCTGAATATTCATTGGAAGGACTGACGCTGAAGCTGAAGCTCCAATACTTTGACCACCTGATGTGAAGAACTGACTCATTTGAAAAGCCCAGGATGCTAGGAAAGTTTGAAGGCAGGAGAAGAAGGGGCTGACAGAGGATGAGATGGTTGGATGGCGTCACTGATTAGATGAACATGAGTTTGAGCAAGTTCCAGGAGTTGGTGATGGACAGGGAAGCCTTGTGTGCTGCAGTCCATGGGGTCGCAAAGAGTTGGATATGACTAAGCAACTGAGTTGAACTGAACTGATAGAAATATTTAAGTGAATTAAATGAAAGTAACATAAATTTTACTGGACATATTTTATAAAAATTGAAAATTCAATTTTTATTAATGTAACAACATAGAAGTTATTCAGTTTTGAACTTCACCTTTGGGATATTAAACATCTGACAAAATTTTATGCACAGGCAGGAGTAATTGCTATTACTGAATTGATTAAGGACATTGTTAAAAATATTTGATCATTATTTAAACTGTAATACATTTAAACTCACAAACCTTATGTATCTAATTTCCTTAAACTTTGAACACCAATTCGTTGAAACTTTAACATTTCAATAAAGTTACAAATCCCAGAAGATGATTTTTCTTAAATGTTTTATTCACCTTTAAAACACATATCATTATGGCAATAATTACAGAAGATATGATTAAAATAATTTTAACAACTGTTTTAAAATATCCACACCGTGAGTGTTCTTCATTGCTTCATTACTTGTGTACCTATTTCTATGGCTAACACTAGCTAGTTACATTTGCTCTCAAGGGAAGCCATCCACATACCAGAGTGGAAAATGCCTTTTCTGGATTGATGCTCTGTGGGGTACAGGACCTGGTTGCATCTCCTGTGGTCATCTGAATGAGCATATTTTGGAGTGGGTTCTCTCTGTGTTAAGGTTTCCCTGCTGTGAGGCTTGTGAAGCCATACTTCTCCATACCACCTGGCACCACCCCTTTTGCTCCCATGTTCATCTTGCCTTAGTTTCAGGGTGTTACTCCTGGTTCCCTGTTTACTTCATTATGTGGTATTAGTATTAGACTTTTTTTTTTTTTTTTTTCTGTGATTGGTGTGCAGAATTGCCCATTTCTACACACCATCACCCTCTTTCTGAAACCCCTTCACATGGAGAGATGACTAGGGTTTCAGGATATGCTCCAGATCACTGGTAACTCTTATTTCTGGGACAACCTTATTTATTCTTCTAACTTCAGAGAGACAGTTTTTTTTTTTTTTTCCAGAGCCTCAAGAGACTAAAAACTGTGAGTTGCACAAGCTGTTTTGCTTCCTATTACATGCAGCTTCTAGATATAACCTGCACAGCCTTCAGCCCTCCTAAAGTGGGAAGTGTCTCTCATTCCAAGGTCCTGCATCTGTGTTGGCAGAGTGACATCAAGGACACAGGAGATCCTGTTGGGTCTTCTCAACAAGCTGTCTGGGTTACTTTCTGTAAATTAAATGTAAAGTTTGTAGCTGAATGATGAAATCTACTCACAGCCTCCTTAGGTTTAATATACTAGATCTGGCTGGCAAAGTGCATACCAGGATGGTACCTTTCTTTTTAAATAAAGAAATGATGTGAAAAGTCAAGGCAGCAGGATCCTTAAACAAGTCTTGGTGTTTGCAGGTGTCATTTCCTTCCAAAAAAAAAAAAAAAAATAATAAAAACATATTTAAGTGATTTATTCAAAAGACTGTTACTACCTTTGCTGTATCTCTCTTAGAAACAATTATAAGAACTACTAACATTTTCTATCACAATAAAAAGGGAATGCATTAAATTGCTAGTTTCAGGGGAATTCCAGACCTTGCTGGGAGCAGAAGAGTGGGAGCTTCCTGAGCTTCCGGAGCTCCGGAGCTTCCGGAGCTTCCCCACAACATCCGATATTCTGTATGTTTGTCCCTTACTTGCCTTTTTAAAAGGATTTCTGTTAGAGACCTCCAGAGGCTTCTCTTAACTTCCTATCTCACTCAATCATTTATCCCTTTGTTCATATATTCATTGATTCAGTCTGTCAGTATGTAACCAAAATTTACAGAGTGGAATCTAGATACTAGATATAGCACTAACAAAAGAACAAAATGTAATCAGTTTAAAACAAAACTTTTCCTTACAAAGGTTTCTTCTATTAACTGAGAGAGGGGATTACAAAGCTTGGCCTCAGTATTACTAACCTTGGGACCAAAAGGAAACTCATAATGGCCTCTAGGTTTAGGAGACAGAAAAGGGCCTGAGGTTAAACACAAGAGCTATTTACCATTAGCAATAGGGCAGCAGATACCAGTCATCCTATGATTGTTTCAACTAGACTCTAATTACAAAAACATTGAGGGCTGCCGTCTATGGGCTTGCACAGAGTCGGACACGACTGAAGCGACTTAGCAGCAGCAGCAGCAGTATTGGACTGACTTTATTACAATAAAAGCAATTAAAGTTAAAATGCTTCTATCAATTTGTACATTGTCAGCTTGGCAAGTTTGCTTTCTTTTCTTTTTAAGAAGATTCTTTTCACAAATATATAAGCAAAGAGTTAAGGAAACTCAAGAATAAACTAGCACAGAAAGATTGTCGTGTTTTACTGCCTTCTCTGAAGAGTATCTGTAATGTACATGTTACTTGCTACTGCTGCTAAGTCACTTTAGTCGTGTCCGACTCTGTGCCACCCCAGAGACAGCAGCCCACCAGGCTTCCCTGTCCCTGGGATTCTCCAGGCAAGAACACTGGAGTGGGTTGCCATTTCCTTCTCCACATGTTGCTGCTGCTGCTGCTGCTAAGTCACTTTAGTCGTGTCCGACTCTGTGTGACCCCATAGATGGCAGCCCACCAGGCTCACCTGTCCCTGGGATTCTCCAGGCAAGAACACTGGAGTGGGGTGCCATTGCCTTCTCCGTTCTCCACATGTTACTTAGTCTTTAATAAGTCAAGTTAGCCTTAGAATGAATTGTCCTGTATTGATAATTAATGATGTTAACAGTAGATGTGTCACACGGGTAATGAGTGGAAATGCAGGGTGATGACATACTGTCTTTATCAGATAATCAGTTTAATAAGAGTATAATCTGCCTTGAAGTATGTCTTTGAGCTTTCATGGAGAACCATCTCGAGTCCAGGCCTAATTACATCATTTGTGGGACTTTTTTTCATTTTGCACCAGTGCAAAATAAAGATGTGAGGTCTCTTTTCCAAAAAAAAAAAAAAAAAGGAAAAATATACAATTAAAAGTGCTAAAATATAATGAAATATATAGATAAAATGCTTGGTAAAGAAAAATTAAATTTTAAATTATTAGCTTGAATTTTAACATTCATTTTATATCATACAAAATGCCAGGTTTAAATAGAAGCCTTTAACTTTTATGCAGAATCACTGAAGTTACCTAATTTGTATTTTGCATTTTAATCCTGCATATGTATAAAAATAATTGCTTCTGACACTTGGATGGGGTCTGACATTTTTTTAAATTTCATGTACATAACTTTATAGACAAATTAAGATACTAGCTACTATCATCGTTTTATGGGCAACTCCGCAGGGACTCAGAGGCTTTGTTGATGTTGTTCAGTTACTAAATCACTTTTGACTCTGCAACTCCATGGACTGTAGCACATCAGGCTCCTCTGTCCTCCAGTGTCTCCAGTTTGCTCAAATTCATGTCAGTTGAGTCAGTGATGCTCTCTAAACATGTTATCCTCTGCTGCCCCCTTCTCCTCCTGCCTTTCCCAGCATATTCCCCAGCATCAGGGTCTTTACCAATGAGTTGGTTCTTCAAATCAGGTGGCCAAAGTATTGTAGCTTTAGCTTTAGAATCGGTCCTTCCAATAACATTTAGGGTTGATTTCCTTTAGGAATGACTGGTTTGAGCCCCTTGCAGTGCAAGGGACTCTCAAGGGTCTTCTCCAATACCACAGTTCCAAAGCATCAGTTCTTCAACACTCAGCCTTCTTTATGGTCCAACTCTCACATCTGTACATGACCACTGGAAAAGTCATAGCTTTGTCTGTACTAACTCTTTGTCATAGGCTATATCACATGTTTAATGAGTCTATCAAAATAGAGAGTCTTTGTTAAGATAATCTATTCTATTTATGCTATATTTCTACCTCTTAAATTATGTTGCTATTATAAAAATGTGGAAATCTGTAAACAGCAGTTTTCCCTTATTTAGCGTTCAACCAGATCTTCTTTTCTTGTGAGGTATCAGAAAGCATGGGAGTTTTTCTGATCAGGAGTAGTAGCATGGTAAAAGCATTGTGCACTCCAGTTCTCAGCTCTGCTGTTCACTAGCTGGAAGGCAATGGCACCCCACCCCAGTACTTTTGCCTGGAGAATCCCATGGACGGAGGATCCTGGTAGGCTCCAGTCCATAGGGTCGCTAAGAGTCGGCCACGACTGAGCGACTTCACTTTCACTTTTCACTTTCATGCATTGGAGAAGGAAATGGCAACCCACTCCAGTATTCTTGCCTGGAGAATCCCAGGGATGGGGGAGACTTGTGGGCTTCCGTCTATGGGGTCGCACAGAGTCGGACACGACTGAAGCGACTTAGCAGCAGCAGCTGCAAAGCTTGGACATATCATTGAACATGGGGATAATGAAAACACCTAACTCTCTACATGAAGATGAAATGAAGCACTGCATGTCAAGCACTTAGAACAGTGCCTGACTGTGTTATGTAGTTAGTGCAGAAAACCTGTTGTTATTACTCTGTGTGTGTGTGTGTGTGTGTGTATTAGTTGCTCAGTCATGTCTGACTCTTTGCAATCCCATGGCCTGTAGCCCACCAGGCTTCTCTCTCTATGGAATTCTTCAGGCAAGAATACTGGAGTGAGTTGCCATTCCCTTCTCCAGGCATTATTCTTTAGGGGGATCATTTTGTTGCTCATTAGCACTTGTGTGGTAAAAGGAAGATGAGGCAAAGGAAACATATCTGGTGTGTGTTAGTTTTTACACTTTCCTGAAATGTGGTGAAAGATTTAATTTGGGTCTGATTGAAATAAAAGAATATAAGACCTTGTTCAGTAATTAAAACTGCATCTTCCTGGTTGAAACATCACAGGTTAGCCAGATTCATCTGTTGCAATGTCCCCAACTATACCCCAGTTCATCCGGTAGTTAGTGTACCTCTAAGTAGAAGCATTAGCTGCCTGTGAACTCTGAGTGTCAGAGAGATCAAAAAAGAGCCCATTAGTGAAAATCTCTCCTCCCTGGCAAACAGACAGTCACTTTGAGTGTTTATAGCCCTAGAGTGAATGGTTAAGCTGCCCCTGTGCAGTTTGGGAAATTTAGAAAGAGACCCAGCTCTACTTCCAAGCCCCACCCAAATCCCTTAACCTGGAATCATAAATTCTAAAATCTGCCTTCATGCTTCAAAGCTCCTGTTTTATAATGCAGACACCCGGGGGAGCTGTGCCACTTTTAACTGCTAATTTACCCTTCAAAGAAATGAGTTCCTGAGCTGCTTTTCTTTCAAGCTGAAGGGGTTCTGCACTTGATCATGGAGAAGGGCTTGGAGCATGGGGTAGGGTCCAAAATAGGAAATGTACAGTTTGAGGGAGAGCAGAGGACAGGTTTTACTCTGCTCGAGGAGAGTCGGTACAAGGGAAGATCAGCTGGCTGATTCCGGAGACCTGGATCTGCTCTTGTATTGCCTCTGGGTTGCTGAGCAGCCTCAGGAGGTCAGAGGGCAAGGTCTTTGAGCACAAGCCCTGCTCTGATACTCTGTGATTCCCTGTCCCTTCTGTATTTGCTCTGCTAGCTGGTTCGTCTCAGTCCTTAAGCGAAGAACAAAAGATAGATCTCAAGAGGCGAACAGTTTCAAACCTTCCCAAATGTTCTGGAAGGTTTCCTTTGCATGCTGTCTATCCATTTGAGCCCTCAGCATTTTCATCATAGTTTATTTCTAAATTCTCAGTCTGACAATTCCAGCATCTCTACCTTGTATGGCTCTGATACTTGCTCTGTCTTTTCACAGTGTTTTCCTTTTGATATGCCTTGTAGTTTTATTACTAGCCAGACATGATGACTGGGTAAAGGCACTCCTGTGTACAGGCCTGCAGGGATGTGGTGGTGAGCCCCAAGAGCAGGTCTCTATCAAGGAGCCTGTGCCTCTTGACTGCGAATTTCACAGTGTTTCTCAGTTATATGTCCCCTATTTTAGGTGGGACAGGATGGTTAAAGGGGGCTGGAATTGGTAGGTGGGTTCTAAAAATACCCCAGCAGCTTAGGCTCTGGTTCACTCATTTCTCCTGAGGTTAGGCCTTACTCAGAACAGAATGCTCTGGTGAGTTTATTAATTTAGTTTTTGACTGTGCCAAGTTTTAGTTGAAGTACACAGGATCTTTAGTTGCAGCATGTGGGACCTAGTTTCCTGGTCAGGGGTTGAACCTGGCCCTCCTGCTTTGGGAGTGCCGCGTCTCAGCCACTGCTCTTGAGAGCCACCACTCCTGCTCTTCAGCTTGAAAAAAAAGAGGTGCATTAAGAATGCTTCCTTTTCCTCTCCTCCTGTTGGAGGTGTAAGGAGATTTTTCTCCAGCATTCACCATGAGAACCAGATTGAGCTTCTAGCAAAAAGGTGTGCCTCTCTCTGACTGGACCCTCCTGGAATTTTTAGCTCTCAGACTTGTCCACACTGAGCCTTCAGCAGCTAATAATTATAGTTCAGATTTTCCTGCCCCAACACTGGTTCCTATGGAGTCTTCTATTCTGATGTGATTCTTTGTATTTATTTGCCTGTCTGTTTCTTCAGTATAGGGTCAGTAGTTTGCCCTGTGACCTTAGTTCTCTTATAGGTCTAAGAAGAGTTGATGATTTTTCAGTTTGTTCAGCTTTTTATTTGTTAAGATGAAGTGGTGACTTCTAAGCACCTTACATATGGAACCAAAGACCAGAAGTCTGAAAAGTTTACTTTTGCATACCTGATGTCCGAAAGTGTTAGTTGCTCAGTCGTGTCTGACTCTTTGCAACCCCATGGATTGTAGCCCTCCAGGCTCCTTTGTCTGTGGTATTCTCCAGGCAAGAATACTGGAGTGGGTAACCTTTTTCTTTTCCAAGAGGATCTTTCTGGGTCAAGGACTGAACCCAGGTCTCCTGCATTGCAGGCAGATTCTTTACTGTCTGAGCCACCAAGGTGTTGTATTTACAGAAGAATCTGCCACTCTCATCTCTGGGTTGTTGTTGGAGAACTCACAATTTTTAGTTTTACAGTATCTCAGGGAATCTCTAGTTTCTTGAGGGGCTATAACTAATTTTTCAAATTATCTAAACAAATACAATAATATTCAGTTTCATGTTTGAAAATAGTATTCGTGGGTATTACTAACCACAACTTTGTTCCAGGTCTTAAACTAACTTGCTTCAGCCCCCAAAGAGCAGATATAGGGCTGTCCTTGGATGATCTCTAGGCTTACAGCTATTTGGGAGCATGAAATTAAAAGATGCTTACTCCTTGGAAGGAAAGTTATGACCAACCTAGATAGCATATTGAAAAGCAGAGACATCACTTTGCCAACAAACGTCTGTCTAGTCAAGGCTATGGTTTTTCCAGTGGTCATGTATGGATGTGAGAGTTGGACTGTGAAGAAAGCTGAGTACCAAAGACTTGATGCTTTTGAACTGTGGTGTTGGAGAAGACTCTTGAGAGTCCCTTGGACAGCACGGAGATCCAACCAGTCCATTCTGAAGGAGATCAGCCCTGGGATTTCTTTGGAAGGAATGATGCTAAAGCTGAAACTCCAGTACTTTGGCCACCTCATGTGAAGAGTTGACTCATTGGAAAAGACTCTGATGCTGGGAGGGATTGGGGGCAAGAGGAGAAGGGGATGACAGAGGATGAGATGGCTGGATGGCATCACTGACTCGATGGATGTGAGTCTTGGTGAACTCCGGGAGTTGGTGATGGACAGGAAGGCCTGGCGTGCTTAGATTCATAGGGTGGCAAAGAGTCGGACACAACTGAGTGACTGAACTGAACTGAACTGAACTGAGGGATACTTTCTTGACATCTAATAGGTTCAGGACAGACCCAGGACTTGTGAGTAGAAGAAACAAGGGTGAGCTGCTGATGTACTGGTGCAGATGAGCAGAAGCAGAGTAGACAGTCAGTCTTCTGGAGGCCTGTGGATGGCTGTAGGAAAGTGTTCAGTGTGACAGCTCAGTTGTTGGCAGTCCAGGGCTGGGGCCAGCTTGTATTTTGCTGCTCACCAGGATTTGCCAGGCATGCTCCAACCTTATTCTCAGTACCAGGCAGGGAAGGGCTTGTACAGGTACAAGACTTCACAAAGCCATTGCTTGGGTGAATTCCTCTCAGTCTTCCCAAGATTGTCTAACACATCCTGCCTCCCCAGAAGCCTTCTTCATTCTTTCCCTCAAATACTTTGATGTTTTACAGTAGAGCTTCACAGTCCATTAAAACTGGAGCTGAGATCATCAGTAAAGAAAAATCAGTCATCCTTTCCCTTTCTTGAAAATAAAAAGGGCACAGACTCTTCAATCATTCCTAAAGGGGAGTATGGGTGATTTATTTATATTTTAGGTCTTTTCTCCATGATTTCAGGTCTCCCAATAAAGAGGGGGAAGGAAATTAACTATTTGTAGTGAAGTGATTAAAATTAAAAACTCTTGTCACTCTCTGCCTCAAGGAGTCATAAAAGTCAAGAAGAATTAATATGTGGTTAGAATATTTTAAATATTGAGAATTATTGCTCAAAGACCCACTTATCTTTTTTGTACTTCTGGTACTCCCCTACTTACCCATGGGGTGATTTCTGCCTTCCAAGAATTGGTAGAAGGAAAA
Organism: Tragelaphus eurycerus; assembly: GCA_935064755.1. Lineage (NCBI taxonomy): Eukaryota > Metazoa > Chordata > Mammalia > Artiodactyla > Bovidae > Tragelaphus > Tragelaphus eurycerus. The sequence continues at coordinate 13,935,893 of CAKXYN010000054.1, read as the reverse complement.
CGAGGCTGCATTTTCAGCTATCCAGTATATTTTATCTATATTTAGTTCAATAGATATCTATTAAGCATCACTAAAGCTATATTGTATTGGATAATTGGAAAATGGAGAGATAAATAGAACATAGTTCTTTTCCTGAGACTTATAGGCTAAAAGATAAAATAGATTCTAAAAATACATGCAGCATGGAAAGTATAAAACAGAGGTGGGAAACATTATACTTTACTTAGTGAATAAGAAAAGACTCTGTGAAAAGAGGTAGCATCTGAAGGAGTAAACAATGAAAAATATTTTTGACAAATATTAATACAGTCCATGGGGATGCAAAGAGTCAAACACGACTGAGCACACAGCATACGTACACATACACACACACACTTAGTAGATGTTATGATTTTCTCCTCAGCATCAAGCCAATATGTTGGTTAGGTCACAACAATGTAGTTTGACCCTATGTCTTCTCCCTGGAGAATCTTGAGCATTACTTTGCTAATGTGTAAGATGAGTGTAATTGTGCGGTAGTTTGAACATTCTTTGGCATTGCCTTTCTTTGGGATCAGGATGAAAACTGACCTTTTCCAGTCCTGTGGCCACTGCTGAGTTTTCCAAATTTGCTGGCATATTGAGGGCAGCACTTAAACATCATCATCTTTTAGTATTTGAAATCACTCAACTGGAATTCCTTCAACTCCACTAGCTTTGTTCATAGTGATGCTTGCTAAAGTCCACTTGACTATACATTCCAAGATATCTGGCTCTAGGTGAGTGATCACATCATCATGGTTATCTGGATCATGAACATATTTTTTGTATAGTTATGTGTATTCTTGCCACCTCTTCTTAATATCTTCTGCTTCTGTTAGGTCCATACGATTTCTGTCCTTTATTGTGCCCATGTTTGCATGAAATGTTCCCTTGGTATCTCTAATATTCTTGAAGAGATCTCTAGTCTTTCCCATTCTATTGTTTTCCTCTATTTCTTTGTAGGAAATAATTCTTCAAGCCAGGCTTCAACAGTTCGTGATCTGTGAAGTTCCACATGTTCAAGCTGGATTTACAAAAAGCAGAGGAACCAGAGATCAAATTGCCAACATCCACTGGATTATCAAAAAAGCAAGAGAGTTCCAGAAAAATATCTACTTCTGCTGTATTGACTACTCCAAAGTCTTTGGCAGAGTGGATCACAACAAACTGTTGAAAATTCTGAAAGAGATGGGAATACGAGACCGCCTTACCTGCCTCCTGAGAAATGTGTATGCAGGTCAAGAAGCAGCAGTTAGAACTGGACATGGAACAACAGACTGGTTCCAGATCAGGAAAGGAGTACGTCAAGGCTGTATATTGTCACCCTGCTTGTGTAAGTTATATGCAGAATATATCATGCAAAATGCCAGGCTGAATAAAGCACAAGCTGGAATCAAGATTGCTGGGAGAAATATCAATAACCTCAGATATTCAGATGACAGCACCCTTATGGCAGAAAGCAAAAAAGAACTAAAGAGCCTCTTCATGAAAGTGAAAGAGGAGAGTGGAAAATTTGGCTTAAAACTCAACATTCAGAAAACTAAGATCATGGCATCTGGTCCCATCACTTCATGGCAAATAGATGGGGAAACAGTGGAAACAGTGACAGACTTTATTTTTGGGGCTCCAAAAATGAGTGCAGATGGTGACTGCAGCCATGAAATTAAAAGATGCTTGCCCCTTGGAAGAAAAGCCATGACCAACCTAGACAGCATATTAAAAAGCAGAGACATTACTTTGCCATCAAAGGTCCATCTAGTCAAAGCTATGGTTTTTCCAGTAGTCATGTATGGATGTGAGAGTTGGACTATAAAGAAAGCTGAGCGCTGAAGAATTGATGCTTTTGAAGTGTGGTGTTGGAGAAGACTCTTGAGAGTCCCTTGGACTGCAAGGAGATCAAATCAGTCCATCCCAAAGGAAACCAGTCCTGAATATTCATTGGAAGGACTGATGCTGAATCTGAAACTCCAATACTTTGGCCACCTCATGCGAACAATTGATTCATTGGAAAAGACCCTGATGTTGGGAAAGATTGAAGGCAGGAGGAGAAGGGAACGACAGAAGATGAGATGGTTGGATGGCATCACTGACTCAATGGACATTGAGTCAAGTCAAGACATTTTAGCAAGCTCCATGAGTTGGTGATGGACATGGAAGCCTGGCATGCTCTAGTCCATGGGGTGACAAAGAGTCAGACATGGCTGAGTGACTGAACGGAACTGAACTAATCTTCTCCCTGGATATGCCTTAATTGGTCCAGTCTATTTAGGGAATCCTGCTTCCTTTCCATTGTAATTAATTCAGGTAATCCAGGCTTAGTTCATTTTGCCAGACCACAGACATCTGTCAAATTTTCTGGGAATTCCATGACATTTGTACTGTCTTTCCTTCTAGTTGCTAGTTTCTGTAGTGTGTGGATATGAAACGGTAAACTCTAGTCTCAGTGAGGGAAGCAAGCCTAACGTTGATCCAGGCAGAGGGGCACAGAAGAGAGAGAAAGGCAGAAAAATGGAACCTCAGTACTCAGCTAACCTGTATATGAAACTTGAAATCTTTCAGTGTTTCCTTTAACAAACTGACAAATTTACTTAACCATTTAGGCTAATTCAAATTAAGATTTTTGTACTCGGAAACAAAAGTGTTATAAGTGATACAAAATGAGGGACCGTTGGGGGACTGGTGGTACAAGATCAGGGAAGCATAGTTCAGACTAACAGACAGAATAATCAGCAAAGATGAAATGTGTCATAATTTGGGAGCACAAGGGTCATGAGTGGTGGGTGAAATTTGAGGATTAGAATTTTACAGCTGAACAGAATTGTAAGGATCGTACATTTAGCATGTTCCTTTGTCATGTGAAGAAAAGCAGGATTGGAGACCTCCTGACATTTCTGGGGTAGAAATGGGCAGTGGCAAGATTGGTAGTGAATGCCACCAACCTGTTCCTTAGATCCCATCTGCCTCCTCACTTCTTGGCTAGTCACAGAGCATCATTTTCAGACAAGTCTCACTGCCTACTGAATAGCTCTTCCCCACGGTGTATTCAGATTCATCTAGGATAAGACAGAGCTCATGATTTTTTCCCCAACTCTTGTTATTTCCCCTATATTGCCAGACTTCAGTTGTTCAAGATACATATCTTATTTTTTCCTTTTTGTATGATCCACTCACTTTCTGTTACACCTATATCTCTTCTTTGAGGATGGATTCTCCTGCTATCTTCTAAATAAAATAGAGCTGTAACACTGATTTGTCTAAGAGCTATGACACGGTTTGTTCAAGACCCGAGAGCTGTGACACACCGAGGGCTTTAATGTCCATCACTCCAAATCATTGTTGTGATGAGACAAGAACCGAGAAGCATACACTCTCCTGACAATTTGCTTGACTATGATGACTCAGCCAAAGTCCCACACAGTGCACAGCCTCTGATGGCTTAGACTTGTCCCCTTGTTTTTATCTTTTAGTTTGGCTACCCAGAGTTCAGTATATTGGTCAATGTCCCTAGCTAGTTGGATTTTGAGCCTTTACTAGTGTGTAAGGCTTTCTGCTATCCAGTTGAGGGAATTTATGCTGTTGCTTTTGTTTGTTTTGCACCATGTTTGGATTAGAACCAGTAGCTCAGAGTTTCCTTCTCTGATGGCTCCTGAGAGGGCACAGCTTGGACACGCACACAGTCTTCTGTCTGCAGGGAAGGGAATGGCTGTGTTTAGAAATAATATATAAGCCTGGCTTCCTAGGAGTCATCTCTGGGGCAGAGCGGCTCTTTGTTCAGATGGTATTTAGTCATAGGCTATGCTCAAGCCTCTTGTGCCAGTGCTTTCTGACCTGTGTGTTGATGGGTCTGTGTGTGGATTTGGTTTCTTTCAAGTTTGCCTCCATCTGCTATGACCACTCATGAGTGGGTTCAGCTTAGCAGAATTGCACAGCCTTTCCGACACCCAGTGTTAGCCCTGGTGAGGTAGGGTTGCTCTTCTTGGCTGTCTCTTTTCCTCGTTCTCAGTGTTAAACTGGCTGCTCTGATATTTTGTTTGTGTCGTGGAACTACCCTAAATTCTCTTATCCAAGATATCTATTGCTTTTGACAATAGCCTTAGGCATGGGGATTGCCACTTCCTATTCCAGAAAAATTAGTTGCTTCAGGCATACTGCAGGACTTTTTATTCTCGTGGCCTTCTTCTATATCAGGAAAGTCCCCTGGGCACCCAGTGTGAACTGGGAGAAATGATCTTCTTTCTAGGCATGACACTCTGTGAGTGAGTACTGGAGAAGGGATGCAGTCCCTGGTCTTCTCAGGTTCCCCTCCTTACAGGGTACTTCTACTCTGGGACATCTGCAAATGGTAGACACAGTGGAGAAGGAAGATGTGAATGAAGCCATAGGGTAATGGTGGTGTCAAAGAGCTCTCTTCTAGGTGACAAAGCACAAATAGATAGTGAAAGAGTCAATTCCTAGGCAGATTGATAAGAAGTCCGGGGGTCTCCAAGGAGAGAGGGGTCTAAAATTCTCAAGGAGTAGGAAAGGACAAACGGTTTTTCCCTCTATATGCCTTAGGATTATACAACAATATGGGGTTCCCTGGTGGCAGAGATGGTACAGTGTCTGTCTGCAATGTGGGAGACATCCGTTGGATCATTGAAAAAGCAAGAGAGTTCCAGAAAAATATCTATTTCTGCTTGATTGACTATGCCGAAGCCTTTGACTGTGTGGATCACAATAAACTGTGGAAAATTCTGAAAGAGATGATAATACCAGACCACCTGACCTGCCTCTTGAGAAACCTGAATGCAGGTCAGGAAGCAACGGTTAGAACTGAACATAGAACAACAGACTGCTTCTAAATAGGAAAAGGAGTATGTCAAGGCTGTATATTGTCACCCTGCTTATTTAACTTCTATGCAGAGTACATCATGAGAAACGCTGGGCTGGAGGAAGCCTAAGCTGGAATCAAGATTGCCGGGAGAAATATCAATAACCTCAGATATGCAGATGACACCACCCTGATGGCAGAAAGTGAAGAGGAACCAAAACGCCTCTTGATGAAAGTGAAAGTGGAGAGTAAAAAAGTTGGCTTAAAACTCAACATTCAGAAAACAAAGATCATGGCATCTGGTCCCATCACTTCATAGGAACTAGATGGGGAAACAGTGGAAACAGTGTCAGACTTTATTTTGGGGGCTCCAAAATCACTGCAGATGCTGACTGCAGCCATGAAATTAAAAGACGCTTACTCCTTGGAAGGAAAGTTATGACCAACCTAGATAGCATATTCAAAAGCAGAGACATTGCTTTACCAACAAAGGTTCGTCTAGTCAAGGCTATGGTTTTTCCTGTGGTCATGTATGGATGTGAGAGTTGGACTGTGAAGAAAACTGAGGGCTGAAGAATTGATGCTTTTGAGCTGTGGTGTTGAGAAGACTCTTGAGAGTCCCTTGGACTGCAAGGAGATCCAACCAGTCCATTCTAAAGGAGATCAGCCCTGGTGTTCATTGGAAGGACTGATGCCAAAGCTGAATCTCCAGTAATTTTGCCACCTCATGTGAAAAGCTGACTCATTGGAAAAGACTCTGATGCTGGGAGGCACTGGGGACAGGAGGAGAAGGGGATGACAGAGGATGAGATGGCTGGATGGCATCACCAAATTTGAAGGACATGAGTTTGGGCGAACTCCAGGAGTTGGTGATGGACAGGGAGGCCTGGCGTGCTGCGATTCATGGGGTCACAAAGAGTTGGACACGACTGAGTGACTGAACTGAACTGATATAACATTAATGTATCCTGCTTGAGGACAGTTTCTGGAAAAAAACTTCTGGCTAATCCTGTTATCTTAAAATGTAAATTATGAGAGTGGGTCTAGTAAGATCTTTACAACCTCCAGACATTCTTTTGATTCATTGTAATAAGTAATTAAACAGTATATAACTCCATTGCTAATACCAGCGAGGGGGCACTCTTTCTGCCCTCTTCTAATGTCTATATCAGAAGCATTCTCTATCCCTTTTAATACGTTAATAAAACTTTATTACACAAAAGCTCTGAGCGATCAAGCATTGTCTCTGGCCCCAGATTGAATTCTTCTCCTCCGGAGGCCAAGAATCCCAGTGTCTTACATGGTTCGGCAACAACCTTTCATCTTGGGGGGCTCGTCGAAGATTCTTCAGGACAAGTTAAGGATGCTTGGAGCTCTAATTCTTTGTTCTCCTAGCGAACAAGTTTTATGCTGTACTTTACTAACTCTACAGTGTGCTTGTGTGAATGAATGACACGCCCTGTATGAAGCGAGTGAGGAGCCCTGCTCTACAGTTCCATGGTGACCTCATACAGCTTATGGCAGAAAAACCTGCCAATGCCAAGAAGCATTCAATGTCTCCTTCAGGGACAGACCAGAAATGGGCAAAGTGTGTGGACCAAACTCTCCTTTCTCGGTCAAACTTTCCTGTCTCTTTGATCATTTCATAACTTCTTGGGAATTCGAACTGCTAATCTATCTGTCAGATCATAGACTTTCAAGGGACTTGTGATCTATGCTGTTACTGTGTACTGTTGCTTAGGTCCCAAACTTGAATTGGTAGTCAGGAAGCACCTAGCCTCGCTAGGAGTCAGAAGTTCAGAAGCTAGATGGAGCTCTAGCTCCAAGAGCATCTCTGAGGTTAAAAGTTATTCAGATTGGAAGTACAATGAGTTTCTTCCTTTGGTAAAGCTAGCTCTTAGTGGGCCAGAGGAGGCTTTCCAGTGGCTTTTGTCCCGACTTCTTAGATATTCTTTCTGTGGAATCTGTGGGAATGAACTGGAAGGACCGGCCCTAATAACTTGAGGACAAAAATCACTTTTTCCTCACTGGCAAGCCCTTCACCATCTCTTTTGCTATTGCTTACTGGTGTGGTGATTTTTGGAAGGAACATCTTAGTTTTATGTTCTTATTGTGGTCAGGAATATACTCAGGGTCGTGCACAGGCACTCAGTTGATGAATGTTTCCCCCAGCAGTCTTAGATTGAGAGGCATTTCGGAAGGTTACTCTGATTGCACCACAGGTGGCATCAGAGGCAAGCAAGGTTTTAATGGTGAGGAACAGGACATCAGTCTGGGATGCCATTAGGTCTACCCCTGGTGCATCTCCACCAGTCTTGGTGGTAGAACAGGGAGGGACAAGTTTGGTGCCTGTGTCGGTTAGGGACAGACTAAGTCCGACCAGGAAAGGAAAGCTTCAGTGTAAAGTCTGTCTACACCCCCGCTTAGAGCAGGGAAGGATGCCTCTGGTAGAATGATGGCGCTTGTCGCATTTTTTCTCTTACAGATGGGAGCTAACAATTCCAGCCTCACTCCTTTGAACTATATCCTGAAAGACTGGGATAGATTTGATCCACAGAGCTTAAAGAAGACACACCTGATCTTCCTATGTGATACTGCATGGCCAGGGTATCCATTGGAGGATGGCAAACAGTGGCTGGTTGAAGGATCTCAATTATTACTGTTTTGCAATTGGGCCAGTTCTGTGGAAAACAAGGGAAATGGATAGAAGTAGCATATGGGGATTCCTCATTGGGAATCAGGCAGTCCCAACTATAGAACCAGACTGGGACTATAATACAGCTAAAGGAAGATGGAATCAGTCATTTTGTCAGATGTATTCTTGAAGGATGTATTCTTAGCAAGTGCGTGCTAAGACTTTAAATTATGCCAAATTGGCAAACATAGAACAGGAGGAGAAGGAAGCTCCTGGTAAATTCCTAGATAGACTGAGAAAAGCCCTTCGCAGATTCACTGAGATTGATCCTGAAAGTGAAGAGGGAAGAGTGATATTAAAAGGTAGATTTCTCACTCAGTCGGCTCCAGATATCTGCTGTAAGCTATTGAAACAGGCATATGGGCCAAATCAGTCTTCAGATAATCTATTGCAACTGGCTCAAACAATCTATTATGGTCGAGAATATGAGGAAAAGAAAGAAAGGCAGAAAAAGACAAAGGAACAGGCAGAAGCCCTTGTAATGGCTGTCAGAATTGTACTTAAATAGCCTGAGAAAAATGCCCAGAGGAACCCAGGTGAAAAAGGATGGGCTTGCTATTACTGTGGAAAGGAGGGGAACTTCAAGCAGTATTCCCTCAGGCATCTAAACCACCCCCGGCTCCATGACCGGTCTCCAAGGGACCACACTAGAGGAGAGACTGCCCTCAGAAGTGTAGGTTTCAGGGGTTGGACTCTCAAGACAATCAGGATTGAAGGTGCCCAGGGGTCCCCACACAAGCTATCATCCTAATTACACCTGAGGAACCCCAGGTATTAATAACTGTGGGGGACCAATCCGTCGATTTCCTTTTAGATATTGGGACAACTTACTCTGGGCTTACTGAAGCCCCTGGCCCACTTTCTTCCTGATCTGCTTCCGTAGTGAACTGTCTGGACAGGCTGAAAGATATTACTTCAGTTGTTCTTTAAGCTGTAACTGGGACTCAGTGCTATTTTCACACGACTTTCTAATCGTGCCAGAGTCTCCCTCACCCCTTTTTGAGGGGGATATACTGAGCAAGGTCCATGCCTCTCTTTTCATGAATATGGAGCCCTCCCTTTCTCTCCCTTTAATTGAACAAAATGTAAATCTTAGAGTGTGGGCTGATAGAAAATCTGTGGGCTGAGCACAAAATGCTATTCCTGTAGTTTTCAAGCTCAAAGACCCAAAATTGTTTCCACATAAGAAGCAGTATCCACTGAAACCTGAGATTAAGGACAGGTTAAAGCCCATCATTGAGAATTTAAAGGAGCAGGGGCTATTAATTCCCTGTAACAGTCCATGCAACACTCCTATTTTGGGTATAAAGAATTCAAATGGTAAATGGAGACTAGTTCAAGATTTACAAATAATAAATGAAGGCTTGGACTGCACCCCCCAAAAGGAGGGACAGTCCCCCTTTGAATGTATTTATGGAAGGCCATAGATGGGCACGATAAAGGACAGAGATGGTGTGGACCTAACAGAAGCAGAAGATATTAAGAAGAGGTGGCAAGAATACACAGAAGAACTGTACAAAAAAGAGCTTCAAGACCTAGACAATCATGATGATGTGATCACTGACCTAGAGCCAGACATCTTGGAATGTGAAGTCAAATGGGCCTTAGAAAGCATCACTATGAACAAAGCTAGTGGAGGTGATGGAATTCCAGTGGAACTATTCCAAGTCCTGAAAGATGATGCTGTGAAAGTGCTGCACTCAATATGCCAGCAAATTTGGAAAACTCAGCAGTGGCCACAGGACTGGAAAAGGTCAGTTTTCATCCCAATCCCAAAGAAAGGCAATGCCAAGGAGTGCTCAAACTACCGAACAATTGCACTCATCTCACACGCTAGTAAAGTAATGCTCAAAATTCTCCAAGCCAGGCTTCAGCAATATGTGAACCGTGAACTTCCTGATGTTCAAGCTGGTTTTAGAAAAGGCAGAGGAACCAGAGATCAAATTGCCAACATCCGCTGGATCATGGAAAAAGCAAGAGAGTTCCAGAAAAACATCTATTTCTGCTTTATTGACTATGCCAAAGCCTTTGACTGTGTGGATCACAATAAACTATGGAAAATTCTGAAAGAGATGGGAATACCAGACCACCTGATCTGCCTCTTTAGAAATCTGTATGCAGGTCAGGAAGCAACAGTTAGAACTGCTCATGGAACAACAGACTGGTTCCAAATAGGAAAAGGAGTCCGTCAAGGCTGCATATTGTCACTATGTTTATTTAACTTATATGCAGAGTACATCATGAGAAATGCTGGACTGGAAGAAACACAAGTTGGAATCAAGATTGCCGGGAGAAATATCAATAACCTCAGATATGCAGATGACACGACTCTTATGGCAGAAAGTGAAGAGGGGCTAAAAAGCCTCTTGATGAAAGTGAAAGTGGAGAGTGAAAAGGTTGGCTTAAAGCTCAACATTCAGAAAACGAAGATCATGGCATCTGGTCCCATCACTGCATGGGAAATAGATGGGGAAAGAGTGGAAACAGTGTCAAACTTTGTTTTTCTGGGCTCCAAAATCACTACAGATGGTGACTGCAGTCATGAAATTAAAAGACGCTTGCTCCTTGGAAGGAAAGTTATGACCAACCTAGATAGCATATTCAAAAGCAGAGACATTACTTTACCAACAAAGGTTCGCCTAGTTAAGGCTATGGTCTTTCCTGTGGTCATGTATGGATGTGAGAGCTGGACTGTGAGGAAGGCTGAACGCCGAAGAATTGGTGCTTTTGAACTGTGGTGTTGGAGAAGACTCTTGAGAGTCCCTTGGACTGCAAGGAGATCCAACCAGTCCATTCTGAAGGAGATCAATCCTGGGATTTCTTTGGAAGGAATGATGCTAAAGCTGAAACTCCAGTATTTTGGCCACCTCATGCGAAGAGTTGACTCATTGGAGAAGACTCTGATGCTGGGAGGGATTGAGGGCAGGAAGAGAAGGGGACGACAGAGGATGAGATGGCTGGATGGCATCACTGACTCGATGGATGCGAGTCTGAGTGACCTCCGGGAGCTGGTGATGGACAGGGAGGCCTGGCGTGCTGCGGTTCATGGGGTTGCAAAGAGTCGGACACGACTGAGCGACTGATGAAAGTGAAAGTGGAGAGTAAAAAGGTTGGCTTAAAGCTCAACATTCAGAAAACGAAGATCATGGCATCTGGTCCCATCACTGCATGGGAAGTAGATGGAGAAACAGTGGAAACAGTGTCAGACTTTCTTTTTCTGGGCTCCAAAATCACTGCAGATGGTGACTGCAGCCATGAAATTAAAAGACGCTTGCTCCTTGGAAGGAAAGTTATGACCAACCTAGATAGCATATTCAAAAGCAGAGACATCACTTTGCCATCAAAGGTTCACCTTCACTTTCATCAAGAGGTTTTTGAGTTCCTCTTCACTTTCTGCCATAAGGGTGGTATCATCTGCATATCTGAGATTATTGATATTTCTCCCGGCAATCTTGATTCCAACTTGTGTTTCCTCCAGTCCAGCATTTCTCCTGATGTACTCTGCATATAAGTTAAATAAACATGGTGACAATATACCGCCTTGATGTACTCCTTTTCCTATTTGGAACCAGTCTGTTGTTCCATGAGCAGTTCTAACTGTTGCTTCCTGACCTGCATACAGATTTCTCAAGAGGCAGATCAGGTGGTCTGGTATTCCCATCTCTCTCAGAATTTTCCATAGTTTATTGTGATCTACACCTGAAGCCTTAGAATGAACTAATTATGTAACTCTGCTCTCAACTTTTCAATAGGTATTAATGGAACTCCAGGAGGTGACTCCTGACTCAGCCTCTAAGTCAAGCAAGTCTCTATTTGAGTCAGGAACTGAGGTCCTGACAACAACATTGGGATCCGGGGGCCAATCTCTCGAGCCCCTCTGGGAAGGCCCTTGCCAGGTTATTCTTTCTTCTCCCACAGCTGTCAAAGTGCCAGGAATTGATTCGTGGGTGCGTTTCACTCGAGTTAAGATATGGCACCCTGACCAGAACTAAGCAACATCATTTTATGTCTTTACTTTCTATGCTCTGACTTTGTACTTTTCAGATGGGCCTGATAATCTATGTGAGCCTACTTCTGCTGACTCCAAAAATCCTGAGTCTGCTGTTTGACCCTCAAGACAATGCCTTCGTGTCCTGGCCTAATCGCAGGTTTTGTGGAGCACTCCCCTCCTCAAGTGGAAGACTTCCCATGGTGGGTTTCTCCACTTCAAGGAAAGGACTCTCTTCAACTCTGTGATGACATCCAACAACCCTAAGATAGGTTGGTGCAACACTTTGTACTTCAACTATGGACATAATGTGACTTTTAATTTTGATTGTACATTGTCTTGGTTTAATGACTGTTTTGCCTTACATCTGTAACTGTAAAACAGGGTTTGTTTCTAACCGTCTGAAAGCTTTTAAGTTACAAATGGTTGTCCAAGCTACTAGGAGTGGCACAGCCCCTCCAACTATTACTTGGGGCCTCTGAATCAGAGACTCTTAATATGAGGGTTAGGAGAATATGTTGCCTCAGTAATTTAGGGACCACGCCCCTAAATAGCAGGAAGTAGTTATGGAATGAAAACAATGCCCCTTTCCGTTGGCAACATAATTCTCCCAAAAGAAAAGGGGGGACTGAGTCAATTCCTAGACAGGTTGATAAGAAGTCTGGGGGTCCCCAAGGAGAGAGGGGTCTGGAATTCTCAAAAGGAAAAATGGGTTTTTTCCTCTATATTCCTTAGGATTATACAATAATAATGTATCCTGCTTGAGGACAGTTTCTGGAAAAAACCTTCTGGCTAGTCCTGTTATCTTAAAATGTAAATTATGGGAGTGGGTCTAGTAAGGTCTTTACAACCTCCAGACATTCTTTTGATTCACTGTAATAAGTAATTAAAAAGTATATAACGCCATTGCTAATACCAGTGAAGGGGCACTCTTTCTGCCCCCTTCTGATGTCTATGTCAGAAGGATTCACTATCCCTTTTATACGTTAATAAAGCTTTATTACACAAAAGCTCTGAGCGATCAAGCTCTGGCCCCATATTGAATTCTTCTCTTCCGGAGGCCAAGAATTCTGATATCTTGCGTAGTTCAGCTACAACCTTTCAGTAGGACCCAGAGACCAGCAGATGTGATTTTTGCTACTATCTGTTGGTCTCAGAGGACCAAAGTTTTCAGTTTTCCAAAGCAGAGCTTCACTGCATATTATGTGACTTTATATCTTCCTGATTCCAGGCAGCTCTAGATGAGCAGGAGGACTTAAACATCTGGCAGGTCAGTACTCCCCAGACATGGATCACTTTTGTTGAACTCCAACCCATCTGAGACTCTGGTTTCTATTCTGCATGCTCTGGTAATCCTCCTTTTTCTTTAGAGGTCTATTGCTGCCCTTGAAGGGAAAGGAAGAACTCTTCTTTTTCCCATGTTGCATTTTTTATTCCTTTTGCTAATAAAGTGTTTGTGGATCCTTTTCATCCCAACACACACCCAAAAAGCCTTTTACAAATGAGCTGAAGTGAAGGTGATGATCAGAGTGCAGCATTCTGTTTCTGTTGTGCCTGGGGTATGGTATCTACCCCAGAGATGGGGCTGGATGTGGGAGTAGAGACCTCATTTTCTTGACCTAGAATAGAGTTTCTGCATCAAGGGGTTGGGGGTGAAGACAAACCACCAGTAGACTATTCCTTCCAGGATAAAAGCATAGCCACAGACTACTACAAGCTGGAGGAAGGAATAGCCCCAAACCTGTCCCCCATCTTGGCAGCACACATCTGGGGTAGAACTCTCATGACATGAAACTGATTGGGGATGGGTGGGAATGGAGTGGCCTTGGCTCAAATGCCACAGTTCTTACTGAAACACAGTTCTTAGTAGATTTTTTGAGTGAATAATTTTTTTTATTTGTTGTATCTCCATAGGACAGTTTTCAAAACCTCTAAAAGATTTTTAACATATATATTTTTTCAGTAGTTAATTGTCTGTGTGTGAGTAGGCTCACTACACTCCTTATTCTATCACTCCAGAAACTATTCATTTTTAACATACCAAAATTTTAAAAATATGAAACTAACTTAGTTCTTTCTCAACTTTTGAGAGACCCTGGTTGGTACCTTATAGAAACTCAATTTTTAATTAATGAACAAATGAATAAGTGGGAACTGATGGTATTATGAAAGATGGATAGAAGCAGAAATTTAGGAGACTGTTGCAGTAGTTGAGTGTACAGTGCCCTCTTTTTCTGCTTACTTCTCCTCCATTTTCTTTTCAACCAGACAATTTAGAAATTTAGGCAATTTAGGAATACACGATTTTCAAAATCTTTTTTTTTAATTTAATTTTATTGAAGTATATTTGATTTACAATGTTGCATTAATTTCTAATTAACTGCATTAATTTCTACAGTAAAGTGATTCAGTTATATATATATATATATATATATTTTCATATTCCTTCCATTATGATTTATCACAGGATATTGAATATATCCTGTGCTATATAGGAGGACCCACTGTTTATCCATTATTTATATAATGATTTGCATCTTCCTCTCCCAGACTCTCATCCACGCTTCCCCCACTCCACCTCCCTTTTAACCATAAGTCTGTTCTTTGTGCCTATGAATCTATTTCTGTTTCAGAGATAAGTTCGTTTGTGTCAAATTTTACATTCCACATATAAGTGACATCATATGGTATTTGTCTTTCTGTTTCTGACTTACTTCTAGGTCCATCCATGTTGCTTCACGTAGCATTATTTCATTCTTTTTAAAGACTGAGTAATATTGCATTATGTGTACATAACACGTATTTATCCATTTATCTGTTGATGGATATTTAGGTTGTTTCTATTTCTGGCTATGGTAAATAGTACTGCAATGAACATTAGGATGCATGCATTTTTTTTAATAGTTTTGTCCAGATGCATGCCCAGGAGTGGGAATGCAGGATAATATGGCAACTCTATATCTTTAGTTTTTTGAGGAGCATCCATACTGTTTTCCACAGTGGCTACACCAATTTACATTCCCACCAACAGTGTAGGAGAGTTCCCTTTTCTCCACCCCTTCCAGCATTTGTTATTTGTAGACTTCTAAATGATGGCCATTCTGACCAGTGTGAGGTGGTACCTCATTGGAGTTTTGATATGCATTTCCCTAATAATTAGCAATGTTGAGCATATTCTCATGTGCCTGTTGGCCATCTGTCTGCCTTCTTTGGAGAAACATCTGCTTAGGTCTTCTGCTCATTTTTTGATTAGGTTGTTTTTTTTTTCTGTCATTGATCTGTATCAACTGTTATATATTTTGGAAATTAAGCTCTTGTCAGTGGCATCATTTGCAAATATTTTCTCTTGGTCCATAGATTATCTCTGGGCACTAGAAGCAGTAGCTTTTATCCCAAAGGGGCCAAGATTAAAAGAATAAGAAGTGTAAATCTAATCTACCCCTGCCTCCCAACTTTTACTTCAATCCATTGTTCATACACTTTTTTCAGTATAACTGCAATGACTTAGTGTCTTTATATTAACCCTGTGTCCCATAAGAAGGCAACAAGATTGGAAATGTATGGAATGAGAACAAGCAAAAATACCCTACCAAATCTGAAAATTACCAAATCTGAAAGGTCTTTATGGGTACTTGAAACTGAAGTCACTCAGTCGTGTTCAACTCTTTGCGATCCAATGGACTGTAACCTATGAGGCTCCTCCATCCACGGAATTTTCCAGGAAAGAGTACTGGAGTGGGTTGCCATTTCCTTCTATTAATCTCTGCCCTGGCATGGATGAAGGCATGGAAAAGATGGATGCAAAAGGATCCCATTGAACTTTATAGAAACTCTATTGCAGAAAAATATACAGTTGATATGTATGTCTATTTAATATGGCTTGATCTTATCCCAGTTGTCCTTGATTGATGCAACAAGGGAAGTGTGTGACATATGCATCATTTTCCCTAACTAAAACCACCAAATTAATTAATCATCACATAGCAATCTGTTACAAAGCTAGTGGTTTGTTTATTTCCATTTTATACCAGTTATAGATGTTTAGAGACATTTATATGTGACAATAATGGACTAACATTACTATTGGAAAACATTCAAAACTCTTCCTTTCTCCCCACGTCCCCCGCCCCACTCCAGCTAATTTCCTCTCTTTCATTGTTGCTTATTGAATAGTGAAGATGAACAGTGAATGTGTAAGATCCACATGTGGAAATTATTGTCAGAATTGAAAATGGTCATTTGCTCATGACTGAAAAATTACACAATTTATTTTTTCAGTTATTTACCTCCTGTGGAAATCTGGACCTACTAGTTGCCTTTTAATATCTATTCTCCCTCTCTTTCTCACTAATGACACATCAGATTTTAGCTGGCCCTAATGGCATCTAGAGTAAAGACTACATTTCCCAGCCTCCTTTGTAGGTAGATGTGGCCTTATGACTTACTTTGGGTCTATCAAATGTAGGTAAAAGTGTCCAGTTTTGTTTGTGGGAAATGTCCTTAAAGGGAAAAGCACGTTCGTCTTTGTCCCTGTGTTTTTCCTGCTACTTCTTGTTCAGTCAGTCAGTTGTTTCTGACATTTTGAAACCCCGTGGACTGCAGCATCCTAGGCTTTCCTGTCCATCACCATCTCCCAGAGCTTGCTTAAACTCATGTCCATTGAGTCTGTGATGCCATCCAACCATCTCATCCTCTGTCATCCTCTTCTCCTGCCTTGAATCTTTCCCAGCTTCAGGATCTTTTCTGAGTTGCCACTTCACATCAGGTGGCCAAAGTATTGAAGCTTCAGTATCAGTCCTGGCAATGAATATTCAGGGTTGATTTCCTTTAGAATTGACTGGTTTGATCTCCTTGCAATCCAAGGGACTCTCAAGAGTCTTCTCCAACACCGTAGTTTGAAAGCATCAATTCTTTACCACTCAGTCTTCTTTATGGTCCAACTCTCACATCCTTACATGACTCTTGGAAAAACCATAGATTTGACTATATGGATCTTTGTCAGTAAAGTAATATCTCTTCTTTTTAATATGCTGTTTAGATTTGTCATAGTTTTTTAATTTTTTCCCAAGGAGCAAGTGTCTTTTAATTTCATGGCTGCAGTCACCATCTGCAGATGAGTGCAATTGTGCAATAGTTTGAACATTCTTTGGCATTGCCCTTCTTTGGGATTGGAATGAAAACGGATCTTTTCCAGTCCTGTGGCCACTGTTTTCCAAATTTTGCTGGCATAATGAGTACAGTACTTTCACAGCATCATCTTTTAGGATTTGAAATAAATCAGCTGGAATTCCATTACCTCCACTAGCTTTGTTCGTAGTGGTGCTTCTTAAGGCTCACTTCACACTCCAGGATGTCTGGCTGTAAGTGAGTGATTACACCATTATGGTTATCTGAGTCATTAAGATCTTTTTTGTATTGTCTTCTGTGTATTCTTCCCTGGAGAATTCCATGGATAGAAGATCCTGGCAAGCTACAGTCCATGGGGTCACAAAGAGTGAGACACGACTGAGCAACTAACGTTTTCTGTGTATTCTCACCACCTCTCCTTAATATCTTCTGCTTCTGTTAGATCCATACCATTTTGGTCTTTTATTGTGCCCATCTTTGCATGAAATGTTCCCTTCGTTTCTCTCATTTTCTGGGAGAGATCTCTAGTGTTTCCCATTCTGTTGTTTATTTCTTTGCATTGATCACATAGGAAGGTTTTCTTATCTCTTCTTGCTATTCTCTGGAACTCTGCATTCAGATGAGTATATCTTTCCCTTTCTCCTTTGCCTTTCACTTCTCTCCTTCTCTAAGCGATTTGTAAGACCTTCTCAGACAAACATTTTGCTTTTTTGCATTTCTTTCTCTTGGGGGTGGTTTTGATCATCACGTCCTATATAGTGTTACGAAATTCCATCTATAGTTGTTCATGCACTCTGTCGGATCCTAGTTTCTTGAATCTGTTTGTCACTTTCACTGTGTAATTGTAAGGGTTTTGATTCCTGCTACTGGAATGGCTTCAGTAATGCTTATTCTTAAAGAGCTACCTTAACTTATGATGCAAAGTTATAGAATCCTGGGTTCCTGACAACTCTATAAAACTGCTATTCTTCCCTGGACTGCCCACTTGTGAGCACTTTAAATGGGAACATATAATAGTATTTTTAAGCCAATATTATTTTGCCTTTACTTTCATGAGTTTCTGAATCTATTACAAATCTAATCTCATCTATTCATCAATAAATCAGTTTTTAGTTAGAAAGTGATAAATGTGGTATTAGGCGATGTTTGTAAAAGCACTATGCATATCTGTGATGAGAGTGGATAATCAAAAATCACTGATATACTGCCTAATAAAAGAGATTTGAGGTATAATTGACATAGAATTTAAAACTTCATATATTTAGGTTGTTCAGTTTGTTGAAGTTTGACATATGTGCACACCTTTGAAACTGTGATCTCAATTAAGATATTAAATATCTCCATCACATCCAGATTTCCTATTACTCCTTAAAAAATTCCCCTTTCTCCTGCTTCTTCCTGTCCATACCTAACTCCAACCCCAGGCAATCATTGATTTGCTTTCTTACACTTTGGAATACTGCTGATTTATATTTATTGCTGAGTACTATTGCATTGTAAAGGTGAATCTATCATAATTTGTTTATCCATTCACTGGTTAATATATATTTAGGTGGTTTTCAGTTTGGGGTATTATCAGTTCAGTTCAGTTCAGTCACTCAGTCATGTCCGACTCTTTGTGACCCCATGAATTGCAGCATGCCAGGCCTCCTTGTCCATCACCAACTCTCAGAGTTCACTCAGACTCATGTCCATCGAGTTGGTGATGCCATCCAGCCATCTCATCCTCTGTTGTCCCCTTCTCCTCCTGCCCCCAATCCCTCCCAGCATCAGAGTCTTCTCCAATGAGTCAACTCTTCGCATGAGGTGGCCAAAGTATTGGAGTTTCAGTTTTAGCATCATTCCTTCCAAAGAATACCCAGGACTGATCTCCTCTAGAATGGACTGGTTGGATCTTCTTGCAGTCCAAGGGACTCTGAAGAGTCTTCTCCAACACCACACTTCAAAAGCATCAATTCTTCGGGACTCCACTTTCTTCACAGTCCAACTCTCACATCCATACATGACCACTGGAAAAACCATAGCCTTGACTAGATGGACCTTTGTTGGCAAAGTAATGTTTCTGCTTTTTAATATGCTATCTAGGTTGGTCATAACTTTCCTCCCAAGGAGTAAGCGTGTTTTAATTTCATGTCTGCAGTCACAATCTGCAGTGATTTTGGAGCCCCCCAAAATAAAGTCTGACACTGTTTCCACTGTTTCCCCATCTATTTCCCATGAAGTGATAAGACCAGATGCCATGATCTTCATTCCCAAAATAAAGTCTGACACTGTTTCCACTGTTTCCCCATCTATTTCCCATGTAGTGATGGGACCGGATGCCATGATCTTTGTTTTCTGAATGTTGAGCTTTAAGCCAACTTTTTCGCTCTTCTCTTTCACTTTTATCAAGAGGCTTTTTAGTTCCTCTTCACTTTCTGCCATAAGGGTGGTGTCATCTATGGCAGAAATACTAACTCTTGTGTATAAAATTTTTGTGAACTTATAAGTAAATAACTAGGAGTAGAGTGGCTGATCATGGTAGGTTTATGTTTAATATTTTAAGAAACTGCCAAACAATATCCCAGAGTTTTGCCATTTTGGCTTCCCATTAGAAGTATAGAAGAGTTCAGCTCCTCCACATCCTAGCACTTAATATGATTAGTTTTTTAAAATATTTTAGGCACTGTAATAGATTCTAATAGATTTGTATTTGTATCTCACTGTGGTTTCTGTTTGCATCTCCTTCATAATAATAATGTTGAGAATCTTTTCATACTTTTCCTTGATATATGTTTCTTTGATGAAATTTATGTTCAGATTTCTTGCCTGTTTTTTGTTTGATTTGCCTTTTTCCTACTATTGAGTTTTAGAGTTCTTTTGAGGTTTTGTTTACAATTCCTTTGTCAGGTATGTGAGTTGCAGATTATTTTCTCAGGTCTGTGACTTGTTTTATTCTTCTCTTAACAGTGTCTTTCAAAAACTAGAAATTAGTAATTTTGATGAAGTTCATCTTATCAATTTTTTAAAAGAGATCTTTGCCTAACCAAAGGTCACAAAGATTTTCTTCTATACTTTTAAAGTGATTTTAATGGCTTTAGGGCTGTTTACTTAGGTCTTTGCTTCATTTTGACTTAATTTTTATATTATATAAGGTTTGTATATGGTTAATTGAAGTTCTTTTTCCTTTCCTTTTCTTTTTTTTTATTTCTTCAAGAACTTCTGTATCACATTTAGATCTAATAAACTCTCAATCTGTTCACCAGGAAGCTCTATCCCAAAGACTGCTTGATTAAGTAGTCTTGGAAATAGCCAGATTTGCTTTCATGGTGTGAAGGCTGCTTGGGGAGAACGCTGCTTGGGAAGAACATGGCCTTGGCAGAAAACTTAAGGCAGATTCTGAAGATTCTAGACATTATAGGCTTTGAAGATAAGAAGGAAGTTCTTTTTCTAAGGAAGATCAAAACAGCACACCTCTATGACTGTTAGTTATATTCTGCATAGGTAACTACAGCCTTTATTAGTGAATAGTTAATTTAATAATTATCATAACATATAAACTGAGTTTTAGTGGTGACATAACATATGTTCTTTGTTGATTAAACCAAATAACACTTATCCAGTAAAGATTTATTGAGTGCCTATAATACATTCAACACTGTTTTAGGCCATGGGAATACTGTGTTGAATAGATATTGTACCTCTTTTCATGGAGCTGACATTCCTGTGGGGATATATTCAGTTGAGCTGTGAAGTTATTGACTTTAGATAGACACAACCTAACAAATTACACACACTAAATCGGGCCTTCAGCGAACTTGATGTCATTCATCCTACCGAAAGGCAGGCTAGCAAAGACTGCTGGCAGCAAATACATGTTACTTCTTTCTCCCTCATTTTGCTGCTCTCAACCCCAGAGCTGAAGAGTTGCCTCTGAAAAAGTAAAACCTACCAACAACTGGAGGCTTCCATTCCTGGATCATGAAGAAAGGCATTCTGGCATTTGCTAATGTAAGCTTGCCCCCTCTGAGAATCTATACTTTTAGTCTTAGAACAAATCCTAGATCCTGTCCCATAGGCTAGGATGAGATTTCTTAACAAGCACCAGATGCCAATATCTTAAGAGGTCAGCCTGGGCCCACACTCCTCACATTCTCTGCTATATATTGCTTTACAATGTCAGATCAGATCAGATCAGTCGCTCAGTCGTGTCCGACTCTCTGCGACCCCATGAACCACAGCACGCCAGGCCTCCCTGTCCATCACAAGCTCTCGGAGGTCACTCAGACTCACACCCATCAAGTCAGTGATGCCATCCAGCCATCTCATCCTCTGTCGTCCCCTTCTCCTCCTGCCCTCAATCCCTCCCAGCATCAGAGTCTTCTCCAATGAGTCAACTCTTCGCATGAGATGGCCAAAATACTGGAGTTTCAGCTTTAGCATCATTCCTTCCAAAAAAATCCCAGGGCTGATCTCCTTCAGAATGGACCGGTTGGATCTCCTTGCAGTCCAAGGGACTCTCAAGAGTCTTCTCCAACACCACAGTTCAAAAGCATCAATTCTTCGTTGCTCAGCCTTCTTCACAGTCCAGCATCTCCTTGGAGTCCAAGGGACTCTCAGTAGTCTTCTCCAACACCACAGTTCAAAAGCATCAATTCTTCGGCGCTCGATGTCAAGCTGCCTCTAATTTCATTCCAAAAGGCGAACATTTAATGATTTCTTATATCTTGACCCAATCATATACACACAAAGTCTGTGGTTTAATCAAATTGTTTCTATTTGTTAAAAAAAAAAACAGTATGACTAGAAATTATAGATGATAAAACTTATAAAAAAGTACATGAAAGCATGAAAAATGGCTTTGTAGTTTCATATTGCTATTAATTGTCCAACTCACAATAAAGTAAGGCACAAAAGGAATTGCCTATCTGAGAGGACAAAATTCTTTAAGAATGGGAAGCTATTTTCAGGAACTAAACATGTAAAATCATTACCGCGAAAATCAGCTTTTGAGGGATAGGATAACTTGGGGACTCATTTCTAGTGGTAACAGCTAGTAAAGCCTAAGGGATATGTTCCTCTCCTTAAGTCTTGAGACTTCTCTCAGTCACTCACCTGCCTAGAAAGAGGTGTTGGTGGATGATAAAAGCTCTAGCAATGCAATTTTCTACCAAAATCTAGCTGCACACCATTCACAGCAGACAGAATATAACATCACCAGAGGAATGGAGATAGTCTGGGCTCTGTGGAGAGGCAGGTGCTCTAAGATGCTGATGTATGGCAGAATCAGGAATAACTCAGGATCTGGAATATTAAAGTGGAAAGATCTCTACCTCATCTTTGGGAGGTAGTTCATCTCCCACTCTGCCTCCTCCTCTTTGGGAGGCATTCATCTCCCACTCCTCCCTCTCACCCAAGACAATAATGTGAATATTTATTTGCCCCATTCTTCATGCAGGTTAGGGGCACTTCTACTGAATCACAGTTTAGTATTCAAAAGAAGGCTGAACCCCTCGACTAGCAAACCTATGAGGAAATTTTAGTCTCCAAACAAACTGCTGAGGCAGAAGAGTTTATTCTCTGTCCTCCAGAACTTTCCTTGTAGTTTGACATGATTTGTATTATTTTAAAGTGTATTCATTTATGAGGATAACAGATTTCAGGTTATTTTTGGGCCTTCAGCAGGAAGATAACCTTCTATTACATTAATGTAATAAAACACAGCAGACCCTGACAGATTTATGAATTCCATTAGCCAGAGCATATAATAGGGAAACCTAACCTCGTATGGCTTGCGTGAGTGGGTTTGGAAGGTTTCACTGAAGAACAGATAATTTATTTTATTTTGTAATTGAAGCAAAGTTGATTTATAATATTGTGTTAATTTCTGCTGCAGCAAAGTGATTCAGTTATACATACATATACATTCCTTTTTAATGCTCTTTTCCACTGTGGTTTTTGATAGGGTATTGAATATAGAGGTCCTGTATGTACAGATCCTCTACTATACAGTAGGACCTTGTTGTTTATCCAACTATAAAAGCATAGTTGGATAAAAAGCATAGTTCTCTTTATAAAAGCATACACCTGCTGACCCCAGCCTCCTACTTCTTCCCTCTCCCAACCTTCTGCCCCTTGGCACCACAAGTCTGAAGAAGAGATACTTTAAATACAAGTTATGGTAGTGATGCCTTGTGCTGAGAGCAATTCAGGTGGAAGGAAAACTTTGTGGAAGGCTCTCAAGCTACAGAAACCTTGACATTTTTGAAGAACTAACTAAAGAGCAACATAACTGTGAATGAAGAGAACAGGGCAAGGTGAAGGTGAAAGTGAAGAGGTCATTCAGATATGACCTAAATCAAATCCCTTACGATTATACAGTGGAAGTGACAAATAGATTCAAGGGACTAGATCTGATAGACAGAGTGTCAGAAGAACTATGGATGGAGGTTCGTGACACTGTACAGGAGGCAGTGATCAAGACCATTCCCAATAAAAAAAAAATGCAAAAAAACCCAAATGGCTGTCTGAGGAGGACTTCCTTACAAATAGCTGTGAAAAGAAGAGAAGCAAAAGGCAAAGGAGAAAAGGAAAGATATACCCATTTGAATGCAGAGTTTCAAAGAATAGCAAGGAGAGATAAGAAAGCCTTCCTCAGTGATCAATGCCAAGAAAAATAGGAAAACAATAGAATGAGAAAGATTAGAGATCTCTTCAAGAAAATTAGAGATAGCAAGGGAATATTTTATGCAAACATGGGCTCAATAAAGGACAGAAATGGTATGGACCTAACAGAAGCAGAAGATATTAACGAGTAGCAAGAATACACAAAAGAACTGTACAAAAAAGATATTCACAACCCATATAATCACAATGGTATGATTACTCACCTATAGTCAGACATCCTGGAATGAGATGTCAAGTGAGCCTTAGGAAGCATCACTATGAACAGAGCTAGATGATCTGTTCTTTAGTATTTTATTCCTCACAAAATTCTCTCTCTCCCCACCGCCCCCCTCCCCCCACTTCCTGTCTTTTACTCTTTGGAGCCAGTCACCATTCAGAGCAGCTGATAAATATTAACTTACCTATTTCCCACAATGGTCTGATGAGACTGATGCTGCTATTTTTCCCATTTTACAGAGAAAGAAACTTAGATCAGAAAAACCAAATAACTTGTTCACAGTTAGGAGTCTCCTGAATGTTAGAGCCAGGTTTCCAATTCAAAACTATTCTTCTTCCCAAGAACAATGGGATGTAGTAAAGGAATTTGAAGAGAGGAAAGGAAGCATTAGTTCTGTTTTTATTTGTTGTGTGTGTGTTTAGTAATTCTCTATGCATTTGACTGTGCCGGGTCTTAGCTGCAGCACATGGGATCTTCGATCCTCATCATGGCATGCAGGATTTCTTAGTTGTGATGTGTGGCATCTTTAGTTACAGCATAGGAACTCTCAGTTGTGGCATGTAGGATCTAGTTCCCTGACCAGGGATCAAGCCCAAATCCCTCTGCTTTGGGATCATGAAGCCTTAGCCACTGAACTACCAGAGAGGTAGCTTAAGAGATTGTTCTAGCCAAAATGTGGAGAAAATATGGTAAGAGCAGATAGACCAGTCTGGGATATACCATAATATTCTAGATGAAACGTGATGGTACCTTGAAGCATGGTGGTGATTGAAGGTAAGAGATACTTAAGGCTTACCCTGGACAGGATAGGAAGGGTCAAGAATGAGATCCATCATACTGGATAAACC
Organism: Tragelaphus eurycerus; assembly: GCA_935064755.1. Classification (NCBI taxonomy): domain Eukaryota; kingdom Metazoa; phylum Chordata; class Mammalia; order Artiodactyla; family Bovidae; genus Tragelaphus; species Tragelaphus eurycerus. Next base: position 13,911,521 of record CAKXYN010000054.1, on the reverse strand, counting down.
AAGTAGGTAGTTGGTGGTGTCATTTAATGAATAGGGTACACTAGAAAGGGAGCACATTTGAAGAGAAATGTGGTAAGTTCAGTTTTTCGTGTGTTGAGTTTAGAAATAGAAATATGAAATAGGCATTTTAGTGGATGGGCATAGAGCAGATGAGTAAAGTCTGGTTGGATATAGGAACTTCAGATTCATCTTCACATAGCTACTATAGATATTAAGTAAAGCCATGTTAAGAGATGAAATTGCCTAAAGGGAGTGTAGAGAAGAGAATGCCAATGACTCAATTATTAAATAATTGATTTACTAAATAAATTACTTTTAGTAATTAAAATTATATAATTCTTTTTGTAATTAAAAGAATTGCTAAATAAATAAATGGAAATAAGCCTATTTATTCCTTTGATGAATCCACAAAGTTGCCTTATTGTTCTGTAATATATTTTCTAAATTATGAAATAATGTTTTCAGTTTTTGAGAACTAGGTTTATAATTAAAAAATTTTGGATTTATGACACCTTAAGAAGTAAATAAGACTATTTGTGCTTTCTGTGGTTATGCCTTGAATTCCTGAGAAGTTAGTCTTATCTACCATGCTTCTTGTCATCCTAGAATAAGGGCTAATTGTGCACTGTACTCTGGGATAGCCCTGGAAGATAGACAGATCATCAGAGAGTAAGTAATACGCCTGTTAAAAAGGAAATATTTTTCATTTCTTTTACTTGTTTGTTTCACTTTTCATATAGTAAAAGTTGCCTCTCTTCTGGAAAATGTCCTCCCATTCACAATGTGAAATTTTGTATTCCAAGACACCATATATCCACTTCATTCTTTTACGTTTATTGTGTTGTGCACACACATGTCAAGGGAAGGAGGTTTGAGAAGAGATAACCCCAGATGTGGAGATGACCTACGCTGGAGCATATTACTAGTATTGTTTGGTATGGGCAGCCACAGATGATCTATAAATACCTTTGAACATGAACGTGAAGTCTCTCAGTCGTGTCCGACTCTTTGCAACTCCATGGACTGTAGCCTACCAGGCTCCTCTGTCCATGGGATTTTCCAGGCAATAGTACTGGAGTGGACTGCCATTTCCTTCTCCAAGGGATCTTCCCAGCCCAGGGATCGAACCCGGGTCTCTTGCATCGTAGACAGACGCTTTACCATCTGAGCCACCAGGGAAGTCCTATAAATACCTTTAAACTTAACTAATAGATCAAATGATGCAAGTCTTGTGATTTTACAAATTATATTCACCATCCATTCATTAACTGATTCACTATCATTCATTAAGCCTTATAATAAACATCTGCCTTGTTATGGATATTTGTCTTTTAAGCTTTATAAATGCTCAGTATCAGATCAGATCAGTCGCTCAGTTGTGTCCGACTCTCTGCGACCCCATGAACTGCAGCACGCCAGGCCTCCCTGTCCATCACCAGCTCCCGGAGGTCACTCAGACTCGCATCCATCGAGTCAGTGATGCCATACAGCCATATCATCCTCTGTCGTCCCCTTCTCCTCCTGCCCTCAATCCCTCCCAGCATCAAAGTCTTCTCCAATGAGTCAACTCTTCGCATGAGGTGGCCAAAGTACTGGAGTTTCAGCTTTAGCATCATTCCTTCCAAAGAAATCCCAGGGCTGATCTCCTTCAGAATGGACTGGTTGGATCTTCTTGCAGCCCAAGGGACTCTCAAGAGTCTTCTCCAACACCACAGTTCAAAAGCATCAATTCTTCGGCGCTCAGCCTTCTTCACAGTCCAGCTCTCACATCCATACATGACCACAGGAAAGACCATAGCCTTGACTAGGCGAACCTTTGTTGGCAAAGTAATGTCTCTGCTTTTGAATATGTTATCTAGGTTGGTCATAACTGTCCTTCCAAGGAGTAAGTGTCTTTTAATTTCATGGCTGCAGTCACCATCTGCAGTGATTTTGGAGCCCAGAAAAATAAATTCTGACACTGTTTCCACTGTTTCTCCATCTATTTCCCATGTAGTGATCGGACCAGATGCCATGATCTTCGTTTTCTGAATGTTGAGCTTTAAGCCAACCTTTTCACTCTCCATTTTCACTCTCATCAAGAGGCTTTTTAGCCCATCTTCACTTTCTGCCATAAGGGTGGTGTCATCTGCATATCTGAGGTTATTGAGATTTCTCCCAGCAATCTTGATTCCAACTTGTGTTTCTTCCAGTCCAGCATTTCTCATGATGTACTCTGCATATAAGTTAAATAAACATGGTGACAATATACAGCCTTGACGTACTCCTTTCCCTATTTGGAACCAGTCTGTTGTTCCATAACCAGTTCTAACTGTTGCTTCCTGACCTGCATACAGATTTCTAAAGAGGCAGATCAGGTGGTCTGCTATTCCCATCTCTCTCAGAATTTTCCACAGTTTATTGTGATCTACACAGTCAAAGGCTTTGGCATAGTCAATAAAGCAGAAATAGATGTTTTTCTGGAACTCTCTTGCTTTTTCCATGATCCAGTGGATGTTGGCAATTTGATCTCTGGTTCCTCTGCCTTTTCTAAATCCAGCTTGAACATCAGGAAGTTCACGGTTCACATATTGCTGAAGCCTGACTTGGAGAATTTTGAGCATTACTTTACTAGCGTGTGAGATGAGTGCAATTGTGTGGTAGTTTGAGCACTCTTTGGCATTGCCTTTCTTTGGGATTGGGATGAAAACTGACCTTTTCCAATCTTGTGGCCACTGCTGAGTTTTCCTGATTTGCTGGCATATTGAGTGCAGCACTTTCACAGCATCATCTTTCAGGATTTGGAATAGCTCAACTGGAATTCCATCACCTCCACTAGCTTTGTTCGTAGTGATGCTTTCTAAGGCCCACTTGACTTCACATTCCAGGATGCCTGGCTCTAGGTCAGTGATCACATCATCATGATTATCTGGGTCTTGAAGCTCTTTTTTGTACAGTTCTTCTGTGTATTCTTGCCACCTCTTCTTAATATCTTCTGCTTCTGTTAGGTCCATACCATTTCTGTCCTTTATCGAGCCCATCTTTGCATGAAATGTTCCTTTGGTATCTCTGATTTTCTTGAAGAGATCCTTAGTCTTTCCCATTCTGTTGTTTTCCTCTATTTCTTTGCATTGATCACTGAAGAAGGCTTTCTTATCTCTTCTTGCTGTGCTTTGGAACTCTGCATTCAGATGCTTATATCTTTCCTTTTCTCCTTTGCTTTTGCTTCTCTTCTTTTGACAGCTATTTGTAAGGCCTCCCCAGACAGCCATTTTGCTTTTTTGCATTTCTTTTCCATGGGGATGGTCTTGATCCCTGTCTCCTGTACAACGTCACGAACCTCATTCCATAGTTCATCAGGCACTCTATCAGATCTAGGCCCTTAAATCTATTTCTCACTTCCACTGTATAATCATAAGGGATTTGATTTAGGTCATACCTGAATGGTCTAGTGGTCTTCCTACTTTCTTCAATTTCAGTCTGAATTTGGCAATAAGGAGTTCATGATCTCAGCCACAGTCAGCTCCTGGTCTTGTTTTTGCTGATTGTATAGAGCTTCTCCATCTTTGGCTGCAAAGAATATAATCGATCTGATTTCGGTGTTGACCCTCTGGTGATGTCCATGTATAGAGTCTTCTCTTGTGTTGTTGGAAGAGGGTACTTGTTATGACCAGTGCATTTTCTTGGCAAAACTCTGTTAGTCTTTGCCCTGCTTCATTCCGTATTCCAAGGCCAAATTTGCCTGTTACTCCAGTTGTTTCTTGACTTCCTACTTTTGCATTACAGTCCCCTATAATGAAAAGGACATCTTTTTTGGGTGTTAGTTCTCAAAGGTCTTGTAGGTCTTCATAGAACCATTCAACTTCAGCTTCTTCAGCATTACTGGTTGGGGCATAGACTTGGATTACTGTGACATTGAATGGTTTGCCTTGGAAACGAACAGAGATCATTCTGTCGTTTTTGAGATTGCATCCAAGTACTGCATTTCGGACTCTTTTGTTGACCATGATGGCCACTCCGTTTCTTCTGAGGGATTCCTGCCCACAGTAGTAAATATAATGTTCCTCTGAGTTAAATTCACCCATTCCAGTCCATTTTAGTTCGCTAATTCCTAGAATGTCGACATTCACTCTTGCCATCTCTTGTTTGACCACTTCCAATTTGCCTTGGTTCATGGACCTGACATTCCAGGTTCCTATGCAATATTGTTCTTTACAGCATCGGACTTTGCTTCTATCACCAGACACATCTACAGCTGGGTATTCTTTCTGCTTTGGTTCCATCCTTTCATTCTTTCTGGAGTTATTTCTCCACTGATCTCCAGTAGCATATTGGGCCCCTACTGACCTGGGGAGTTTCTCTTTCAGTATCCTATCATTTTGCCTTTTCATACTGTTCGTGGGGTTCTCAAGGCAAGAATACTGAAGTGGTTTGCCATTCCCTTCTCCAGCGGACCACACCCTGTCAGATCTCTCCACCATGACCCACCCATCCTGGGTTGCCCCACGGGCATGGCTTGATTTCATTGAGTTAGACAAGGCTGTGGTCCTGGTGTGATTAGATTGACTAGTTTTCTGTGAGTATGGTTTCAGTGTATTTGCCCTCTGATGCCCTCTTGCAAGACCTACCCTCTTCCTTGGGTTTCTCTTACCTTGGGCGTGGGGTATCTCTTCCCGGTTGCTCCAGCAAACCACAGCCATCGCACCTTACCTTGGACGAGGGGTCTCTCCTCACCGCCGCCCTTCCTGACCTCAGTCGTGGGTTAGCTCCTCTCGGCCATGCTTAGTGCGCCAGTCCTCACCCCCGTCCTTCCTCGGTCGTTGGGTAGCTCCTGTCAGTGCGCTGCGCAGCCGGCGAGGGGCTCTCAGTGCGCCGCTCGCGGGTAGGCCGGGCGCTCTCAGTGCGCCGCTACCTGGGGCCAAACTGTGGTGGAGATAATGAAGATAATGGTGACCTCCTTCAAAAGGTCCCATGCACACACTGCTCCACTCAGTGCCCCTGCCTGTGCAGCAGGCCACCACCAATCCATGCCTCCACCGGGGACTCCTGGACACTCACGGGCAAGTCTGGGTCAGGCTGTTGTGGAGTCACTGCTCCTTTCTTCTGGGTCCTGGTGTGCACAAGCTTTTGTTTGTGCCCTCCAAGAGTCTGCTCTTGGAGCAGTAAACAGTGACACACTTTACTTTCTTGGTAAAGTAAAGATACAAATTGTTTTAAAAGTAGAGCATAGTGGTTTTTCTTTGTGGAAGCACCTCATAATTGAACACCACAAGCTTTAAAGTAATTAGTCTTGTCCCTGTGTTGAGGCTGAATTAATCAGCTTTTCAGAAAACTCTTGTCTTCCTGTTTTAGAGATCAAGTTCCTACTCAGTTGCCAACATCTCTTATCCAAGTGAAACAAAGCACACCACCCAGACTCCCAGGAGAATGGTCAGCCTCACAGTTACACTCTTTACCAAGGAGAGTCGCTGCAGCCAGAGCTGCTTGCAGAAGAATGCTGATGGCTAGAGGAAGTGTACTGCGTTTCCCCTGGGGACCTAGTGCCTGAAATAATGGCCTCAGTTTGCAAACAAATAGCTTAGTGCTAAAGCCCTGTATCCAGTGGAGGGCAGTACAAGTACTGGAAAAGGTATTAGACTGCCAGAAGAGTAAGACTCAAAATTCTACCTGGCAATTTATTAGTTGTGTAATATTAGATGTGTGATTTAACCTCCTAAGTATCAGTTTCTCCTTGTGTAAAATGCCGGTTAACTTAATTCCCAGGGCCATTTTTAGAATTAAATAGAATAAAAATAAGCAATGCCGGTATCACAAAAGATATTGATATAATAAGAAGAAAAAAGCTCTTTTTACAGGAAACGGAATTTATTTGGTTAGGAAATTTGTTAGTTATTGGTTTTGACCTTTACTGTGAGAACTTCAGAATGTGCTAATTTAATTCCAGATTACTTCTGTTTGGGGCTTCCCCAGTAGTTCAGCTGGTAACGAATCTGCCTGTAATGCAGAAGACCTCAGTTCGATTCCTGGGTCAGAAACTTCCCCTGGAGAAGGGATAGGCTACCCTCTCTAGTACTCTTGGGCTCAGATAGTAAAGAATCCGCCTGCAATGTGGGAGACCTGGGTTTGATCCCTGGGTTGGGAAGCTCCCCTGGAGGAGGTACATCTGTTTCATGTGGTCTTCAGTTAAGTTCAGTTCAATCGCTCAGTTGTGTCCGACTCTTTGCAACCCCATGAATCGCAGCACACCAGGCCTCCCTGTCCATCACCAACTCCTGGAGTTCACTCAAACTCACGTCCATCGAGTCGGTGATGCCATCCAGCCATCTGATTCTCTGTCATCCCCTTCTCCTCCTGCCCCCAATCTCTCCCAGCATCAGAGTCTTCTCCAATGAGTCAACTCTTTGCATCAGGTGGCCAAAGTACTGGAGTTTCAGCTTTAGCATCATTCCTTCCAAAGAAATTCCAGGGCTGATCTCCTTCAGAATGGACTGGTTGGATCTCCTTGCAGTCCAAGGGACTCTCAAGAGTCTTCTCCAACACCACACTTCAAAAGCATCAATTCTTTGGTTCTTCACAGTCCAGCTCTCACATCCATACATGACCACAAGAAAAACCATAGCCTTGACTAGATGAACCTTTGTTGGCAAAGTAATGTCTCTGCTTTTGAATATGCTATCTAGGTTGGTCATAACTTTCTTTCCAAGGAATAAGCGTTTTTTAATTTCATGGCTGCAGTCACCATCTGCAGTGATTTCGGAGCAAAAAAAAAAACAAAGTCTGACAGTTTTCACTGTTTCCCCAACTATTTCTCATGAAGTGATGGGACCGGATGCCATGATCTTAGTTTTCTGAATGTTGAGCTTTAAGCCAGCTTTTTCACTCTCCACTTTCACTTTCATCAAGAGGCTTTTTAGCCCCTCTTCACTTTCTGCCATAAGAGTGGTGTCGTCTGCATATCTGAGGTAATTGATATCTCTCCCGGCAATCTTGATTCCAGCTTGTGTTTCTTCCAGTCCAGCATTTCTCATGATGTACTCTGCATATAAGTTAAATAGGGGTGGCTATATCCCACTTCATATTATAAATGTTCATTGGCTTTTCAGGACATTAGGAAAAAATTTCTTTGTCTCCTTCATTGCAGGCTTCTGTACTCTTTGTAAAATCATCACAGAGAACTAATAATATTTTTTCAAGCATTATGCTATAAGTTAAAAAATACATTTAAGTGATAGGAAATCCTTATTGAATTATCAAGACTTGGAAAAAGACCAGTTCAGAATGCCTTTGGCACAAAGATTAAATAAGAAATGCATTTCCAACCTTCTAGGAAGGTTAAACAGTCTGCCCAGGACCGAGTCCACTCTGAATGGTGTAGTGATGCCAGAAGCAAATACAAAGGAGTAGGGCCTGGTCAGGGTTTCAACAGGGAGACTGCTGGCTCTGTGAGCAGGTTGAATCTTGCTAGAACTGTAACCAAACATGTTCAAAAAGAACAAGAAAAAGATTCTTGAAATACCTATTGATGCATAATATAAAGCAAGTAGGAATACAGACATTGCAGGTGTTTGGGAAAGGCATTTGGAAGCGGATCTTGTGTTGTCTTGAAGATGGTAGGGGTCGAAAAGCCCAAGGAGAGAGATGAGAAATTTAGAGACAAGGGAAACAGCGCACCAGAACTGAATTCATGGATGAGCAGGGAAAGAGGCAGAACAGCTTGGCAGAAGCTAAAGCTGTTTGCTGGGGGTAGTGGGAAACTGGGTTTTGGAGGAGAAGATGGGAGAGGAGGTTGATGTAGCAGTTTGCTTCCCTGGAAAGCACACTTTGAGACAGATATACATGCAGGAAATTCATAGGAGGGTGTTTTTGGAATGAACATCTGTTGGGAACTGAAAGCAACAGGATTGAACAGAGGGAGAAGATGAGCTTCTCTAGCTTTCATTAAAGTTACATTCATTGGTATAGTTACTTTCACTTTTTAGCAAACACAACTTGCATTTTTCACTTAGCAATCTTTTTGAATATGTTAGTATTAGTACCCATATCATTAAAAAAAAACCCTGCCATATGTATTCTATGATATGGTTGCTTTCTTAAGAGCAAATTTAATTTAAGCATACATACTTGATGGACATATGTTTTTGTTTTTTTTCAAGTTTTCCAGTACTGCACACTATACTGCAGTGAGCACAGTTGGATCTGTTTCTGTACACTGGAGAATAATATGAAACAAAGACAGATCAAGAGATCAAATATTTATTTGAATAAATGAATTTGTTTCAGTATCTTAGTATCTGAATTCTTTTTTCTCAAAAGGATAAATTTCATAATACCAATGATTAAAGTCTATTCTTCCCCCATGATGTGAAATGGTAACTTTTTCATAAATTATATTTTTATATACAATTATGTCTATTTCTGGCGGAGAAGGCAATGGCACCCCACTCCAGTACTCTTGCCTGAAAAATCCCATGGACAGAGGGGCCTGGTAGGCTGCAGTCCATGGGGTCGCTAAGAGTCGGACACAACTGAGTGACTTCACTTTACTTTTCACTTTCATGCATTGGAGAAGGAAATGGCAACCCACTCCAGTGTTCTTGCCTGGAGAATCCCAGGGATGGGGGAGCCTGGTAGGCTACCGTCTATGGGGTCACACAGAGTCGGACACGACTGAAGTGACTTAGCATAGCATAGCAGAGCATAGCATGTCTATTTCTGGATTGTTAAAATTATTAATGTCATCAATATTATAATATTTTACTTCCTTTCAATATGTTTTATATCAGGTAAAAATAAACTTTCAACCTTCTTCACACAATCTGTTTTCATATTTTCAGAATTTGTCTAACTCTAGCTTATTTACTATTCCTTATGAATTTTAGAATCAACTTGTCAAGCTCCATGTAACATTTTATTTTTTGAGATGGCATTGATTTTAGATGAATTTGGAGAAAATGTCATTTTCTTCAAGACTTCTTTTATGTCCTTCTTTAAAACTTTGGCCTTTTCTCTGTAAAGATCTTGTCTATTGCTTATAGTGTTTAATTCTAATTATTTTTTAGTTTCTATTTTGAAAGGTATCTTTTTTTTTTTTCTTACTACATTTTCTAATTGGTTTTGATAGTGGATATTGATTTTAATAGATTGGCCTCCTAACTGGAAACATTGCTAAACTCTCTCAAGATATAATGTGACATGTGGTTCCGTGAATTTGCCTCTTCTTTGAGATCTGAGGATTTTCCAGGTTCCCTGGATATTTATACCCCTATGGAGACCCTCTCTCCAAACTGAGCTCTCGTAATCTGTTATCCTGGCTGATGGCAAACACTTTCATTGTTGCTTAGTCTAGTTGGGGGTGAGGGAAATGTGTGGCCATCTTCTCACCCGGATGATACTGCTACAGCATGGCAGCTAAGAATTATGTCAGATCCCTCAGCTCCTTCTTCTTGTATTTATCATCTCTAAAGGTGAAATACTGTTGGTAACTCTTCCAACTTTTTCAGCATTAATCTTCTAAACATGTTCTGAACTGGGATTAAAATGTTCAAACTGATCTCGTCAGTTTTCTTCTGTATCTCCACCACTCCTGCCAATTTCTTGTCTGTCAAGAATTTGATTTCATTTGTAAGCCCAATAGTATATATGGATAAAAATAGAAATATCAACGAGTCAGACTATAGCAGACATTGAAGCCTATTTTTTCCCAAATGGATAGTCAATTGTTCCATTATTGCTAAGTCACTTCAGTCGTGTCTGACTCTGTGCGACCCCATAGACGGCAGTCCACCAGGCTCCCCCCGTCCCTGGGATTCTCCAGGCAAGAACACTGGAGTGGGTTGCCATTTCCTTCTCCAATGCATGAAAGTGAAAAGTGAAAGTGAAGTCGCTCAGTCATGTCCAACTCTTAGCGACCCCATGGACTGCAGCCCACCAGGCTCCTCTGCCCATGGGATTTTCCAGGCAAGAGTACTGGAGTGGGGTGCCATTGCCTTCTCCGTGTTCCATTACTGCTGCTCATTAAATCCTTCATACTTTCTCACTATTTTTTAAAGATTGTTTTTTCATAGATTTTTTGTACATACAGGTTAATTTTGGTAGAATTTACATATTTTAATATTACAATATTAATTCTAAATCCTAGTGTCTCTAGCCATGGGCATGATATATATCTCACCATTTATTCTTACTGTTTTTATTCTCTGATAAATTCTTATGGTCTTTCTCCACAGTTCTTACAAATTTCTTCTATGGTTTATCCCTACATGCTTTATTATTTATGTTGCAATGTGAATGGGATCTTTAAAACAAAACAACTTCCTCTAATCAGTTATTGCTATTAAATAGGAAGTTAATTATTTTTTTCCACTCCCTTTTCTTGTTGCAGTTCAGTTTGGGTATCTTTATTAAGTTGTTTTCAAGTTCAATAATCTTTCTTCTACTAGATTCAATTTTTAATTAAACTTATCTAATTTGTTTTTTCCATTCTAGGATGTCCTTTTGATTCTGCTGACTCCAGGATCTGGATCATCTATGAGTTTTCTTCTATTGGATATTTTTTTCTTGGCATGTGTAATATGGGTCCTCTGCCTTGTCATGCCTAGTAATTAGTTACTGAATGAAGGACTTGTTTGTTATAAGAAAAAACAGAGAGAGTTACCAGATGACGCTATTTCCACCAGAGAGGTTCACCCTTTCCTCTATAGAGTATGGAGATGATCCTTCAATCAAGGGAGATAACCCCTTGATTTAACCAGAAAGTAAATGAGTCACACCTGAGCTGTGCTTTAAGTGAGATCCAGTCTACTTGCTTTACCCTGATTCCAAGGCTTTCACTATTCTTGCCTTTCTCTTGAGAATGTACCAGTTACTTGCACTTCTGTTCTACTTTTAGAGATTTAAAGCTTAGCTTTTCCCTCCTTCTATTCCATATAACTATAGACTGTAATAATTATTCTAAGGGGAGACCAGCAGTGTGTTTGTGTCCCTTCAAATCTCCACTTGCATCATTCTAGCCCCCATATAGCTGCCCAAAACCTCTGTTTTTTGTTTTTTTTTTTTTTGTTGTTGTTGTTCCTGTACTGGGAACCAGATCTGGATTCTGGATTCCAAGCCTCTATGCAGCCCAAGTTGGCATATTCTCCTTACCAATAAATAAATAAATAACAGTTGCAACTCATCAACATGAATGATTTATTCCATCTAGAGATGTTTAAACTTTGGGGCTCCTCTTGTTGGCACTTTTCTATAAAGCATCAAGAGAATGCAGAAAATTATACTTTGCCTTCAGATTTTAGTCTCCACCCCAGCACAGCTTTGGAATTCTGCAGATGTTGGGGGAAATCATCCATGTATTTGAAGCCCCTCGAGTTTGTCGCTTTGTCACCACTTCACTGTAAACTCTGCTGGCTTCTCTGCTCCCCATCCATGGATCCTCTGCCAGGGATGAATGCTGATTCTCCAACCTGGGCAGTAGTCAGAGTCAGCCACTGCCCGTGACTGATCTTTAGTTCACTCTGAAAGTGTCTCTTCTCTCTAGAATTTTAGTCCCTGTAGTTCCAAAGCTCAGGATTTTCAAATTATTTTTAGTGTGAATGTCAAGCTACTTACTGTATCTTACCCAGTACTAGGAATGTCAGGCCGTTTATTTGTATATTTTGGCCCTGATTTCAGCATAATGTTTTCTTTACTTGCCATCACCACCACACCACCCCTAAGATCAGTGTTTCTCAGAATCTTAGGTTTGGTGGAGAAACCAGACATACGTGAGTAACCTTGGGTTGTAAAGTGACCGATATCCCTGGATATGAGTATTTCCACTTGGCCCACTAGAATTTACTTTCAACAGTAGAGAAACTGTGGGTATTTTTATACAGTATCTTTCCAATTTGTGAACTCTCAGTGCAAATTCATTTATTGATTATTTAAGCTCTTCTTCAGGTTTAAAAGCATTTGGAATGTTTAGTATATTTTATACACGATGTATTTTCTGAGCACTGTGCATTTGAATTTTTTCTGTTGCCTTTGTACATGAATGGTTTGATATCAAACTCTTGAATAGTAAATGCTTTATCCCTTTCCCAGGACTCGGGGGAATTTTTCTTCCTCAGAAAGAAACCTGTCTTTCTTCCTAGATGTTGAGGCTTATAGACGTTTTCTATACACTTCAACTTTTCTATCTTTTAGGTCCAGAAAATTTCTCTAACTTTGCCTATTTGACTTTAGAAGGGCAGGCACATCTCAGAGATATTTTGGTTCAGTTCCAGACCACTGCAATAAAGTGAATATCACAGTAAAGCAAGTTACACAAACTTTTTGGTTTCCCAGTGCATGTACAAGTTGTGTTTACACTGTACTGTGTTCTGTTAAGTGTGCAACAGCATTATGTCTAAAAAATTACCAATCATAATGTAAAATATTTTATAGCTAAAAAATGCTAGCCATCGTCTCAGCCATCAAGTAGTTGCGGTAGTAATACCAAACGTCACTGCTTACAGGTCACCATGACTAATATGATAGTAATGAAAAGCGTGGAATATTCTGAGAATTACCAAAATGTGACAGAGACACGAAGTGAGGAAATGCAGTCGGAAAAGAAATATCAGTAGACTTGCTCTACGCAGAGTTGCCACAGACTTTCAATTTGTTAAAAAAAAAAAATCTGCAAAGCAAAATAAAATGAGGTATGCTGTAATATCTTACTTTTTAAATAGGACACACGTTTGCTACAAAAGTTTTCCAGCACAATTTAAAGAATATTAAAAAATCATAAAAGTCACCCTAAATCCCACCATCCTGAACAAATATTAACATCTTTTGATCATCAGTCCAGACTCGGTGTATATATACAAATATAAAGATGGACAGACAGATAAGTAAATGTAAATAATTTCATAAGAATAACATTGTATTCTTATTCAAAACCAAATATTAGATTTTATTGTATTTTAACTTAACAGAATAAAAGAAAACTAAAGGAAAACAAAATGAATTATTAAACTTCAGAATAATGTGTCTTTACTTCAAGACATACTTATTTTTAAAACATTCCTCTAACATTAAGAAAAAACCCATAATAGGCGTGCTTCTGTTTTATTCACTGACTCCTAGCTATGAGTCCATGCTAACAATGAGTGTTAGCAATGAATCAGTTAGCACTCTTTTATTATTCCTTTTCATTTCCTGTCACCTCTGAAATTTCTGTTGTTCAATTTTATTTAGCATTTGTAACATTCAAAGTTTTCTACAACCATATTCCTTCATTCTTTGTTGCCTAAATGAATTCACCATTTTTCTCCAGGTCTTCTGTCACAATTTCTTGCTTGCTCTAAACATCAGCACTGCTCTTTTCTTGTTGTATGGGGCAATTTTTCAAAAAGTTCTTTGGGAATTATTATCATCCTTGGATGTTTTCACATTTGATTGTGGCTTCCTCTTCTTTTTATAACTGAATTTTCATGTGTCTGAGTCGGGCACTGCCCACTTCTGCTTGTTTTCCTCTAGCCATGTAGACATGTCTCCTAACCTTCAGCATTGTTACTGCTGTGGGGAAAGCTGAGGCTGGGGTGGTTTCTTACCCTTCTTGATACCTCTTTGTGTCTGGGTATCTAAAGAATCTGATCTGATCTGATCTAAAGAATTGTTTTTTGTTATTAAAGTTTATTTCCCAGAAATCTTGATATTGATCCATTTAAGTCAAAAGATGACATTTTTATTTGCAGTTTCAGTTCTGCCTAAATACTTAAAAATGTTTTTGGTGTCACTTTTGGGGTTCTTCAAAGATGTTGATTATCCTTATATTGTATTTGTCTTCCATGTACCTCATTTCTTATCTAATTGCTTTAAACTGTATTCGCTCTTTTATCTTCTTTCTCAATGTCATTATTTTGCTTGTCAACTCTATTCTATTATTTGCTATTTAATTTTTACATCAGTAATGAGCAGTATATTGTGCTGCTGCTGCTGCTGCTGCTAAGTCACTTCAGTCGTGTCCGACTCTGTGTGACCCCATAGACAGCAGCCCACCAGTCTCCCCTGTCCCTGGGATTCGCCAGGCAAGAACAGTGGAGTGGATTGCCATTACCTTCTCCAATGCATGAAAGTGAAAAGTGAAAGTGAAGTCGCTCAGATCAGATCAGTCGCTCAGTCGTGTCCGACTCTTTGCGACCCCATGAACCGCAGCACGCCAGGCCTCCCTGTCCATCACCAACTCCCAGAGTTCACTCAGACTCACATCCATCGAGTCAGTGATGCCATCCAGCCATCTCATCCTCTGTCGTCCCCTTCTCCTCCTGCCCTCAATTCCTCCCAGCATCAGAGTCTTCTCCAATGAGTCAACTCTTCGCAGGAGGCGGCTGCGACCCGCGCACTAAGAGCACCTCGGGGGCTGCGACCTGCGCACTAAGCGCGGCCGAGAGGAGCTACCCACCACCGAGGTCAGGAAGGGTGGTGGTGAGGAGATACCCCTCCTCCAAGTTCAGGAAGGGCGGCGGTGAGGAGAGACCCCTCGTCCAAGGTAAGGTGCGATGGCTGTGCTTTGCTGGAGCAGCCGGGAAGAGATACCCCACGCCCAAGGTAAGAGAAACCCAAGTAAGACGGCACCAGAGGGCAAACACACTGAAGTCACTCAGTCGTGTCCAACTCTGTGTGACCCCATAGATAGCAGCCTGCCAGGCTCCCCAGTCCCTGGGATTCTCCAGCAAGAGCACTGGAGTGGGGTGCCATTGCCTTCTCCAACAGTATTGGTTATCAATTCGTCGCATTCTTTCTGTAATCTCCTTTTAAATTTTATTCTTTACTCCATGGTCTTTTTATTGAGCTCTTATTAGTTGAATTAAATTTAACAATTCTTAGCAAAAATATATAAGGAATCTTGTTACACAGATTATGTTTTCTTCAATTCTGAGCTGTCTCCCTTTTGCATACTGTTTCTCTTACCTTGTTTTACTTTATTTATTACAATATATGTTTCAGTTAAGGTCCCGGCAGGAAGTAGCTGGTACATGAAAACCTAGATTACTGAGGAAAGTTTAATAAAGAAACTTTACAAAGGTACTGGCAGGCTTCCAGGATGCCCAAATCAACAGCATCCCTAGGCCAGCAACACCTGGGAACCATTACCACCACCCTCAAGCCTAAAGGGATGAAGAGATGGTTTACCTCCTGGAGCCCAGGGAAGGCAGCTGTGGAGAAGGCTGCCTGATAGAAACTATGTCCTTTTAAGAAAGGGTCAGTCTTCTCCATGGTCATATGAGGTCAGATGAGAGAGAATAAACTCCCCAGCCTCATTCCTCTCCTTTCTTCTAATCTTTTGCAAGTGTCTTCCAGTAGGAAGCCAGCAGGTAAATGTGGTGAACATCAACCTTCCAGGGTGTGAGTGTAGGAGGGAGATGTGTGGAAAGGGGCTGGAGAGAAGGGCTGATGGGAGCCATCCAATATTCAGAATACTGGCAGAGGTGCCATCTCTCCGCTTTTCCTCTTGCTTATGTTTTAGTGGTTCTGCCCAGATCTTCTTATCCTCTAACATAATGTGGGTTAATTCTCCATAGTGTTCATCACACCTAGTCTGAGTCTGTTTTCTCTTTCCCTCCAATTCATTCTTTGAGAGTGAGGTTGCTTCCCTTTTACTTTTCTAGTGTTGGAGGCCGCAGTTATAAATATGGGCATATGGGGAATGGTAGAGTTTAGATAAGATATGTGATCTGGATTGTACTCTCTTTGATTTCCGTTAAGTTTCTGATTTCAGTGCTCCACCAAAAGCTATTCATGGGTTTTGGACTCATTTCCCCAAGATATTTTTCTACATCTATGATTTTAAATTCCGATATAACATTTCTGCTTTTCTTTCCTTTGAACTTTCTTTCCTTTAAACTTTATCTAGTGAAATTTTCATTTCGTTATACTCTTTTGCAATGCATTAGGCTCCTTTTTAATCTTAGTTTAATATCTTTGCAACTTGTCCTGTTATATTTTTACCTTGCCATTTACTTCTTGTGATTTTCTTTATATATAGACAGTTGTTTCTTGGGTCCTTGAGGGACACGGGTTTTCCAAAAATACTTATTTCTTGTAAGAAGTGATTTCACTCATCTGCTATTACTCTGAATGTGTAGGATAATGTTCCTTTCTCCTTATTCTGTAAATACTCTCCCAGGGCCAAAGCTTTTCTCTCACTTTGATTGAAACAAGGCAGGAAATATCTATACACTCTCTTTGTCAAAGGACTGGATGCGTGGAATCCCCTTGGCTTTTCTCAGTGTTAGTTTAGGTATTGGTCAAAAAATCCCCTTGTCAAGTCTACTGTTCAGAGGCAAGATTGAAATGGACAGCATCCAGACAACTTCGTAGTGTTCAGCAGGTGTTTGTCTAATGCATCTTGGCTGTACTGAGGTGGGAGCTTCCCCTGCTCCCTCTTTTTGGCAGTCTGACATTTTGAACAGATGCGATCCATGAGAAGCTATAATTATAGTATAAACCACTGCCAGGGTTTTTTCTGCCGGGGCATTTCTATGCCCAGCTAGAGTACCTCTCGGTGTGATCTGTATATCCTAGATTAGACTGTGCCCCAGTCAGTACAGGCCTGCTTGGTTTATTGCCCCTCGATGGATACAGAGAAACTATAAAGGGAGGCATGATCTGCTTACTTCAGGAACACCAATCAAGAACTGACAGATTATATTTAAAAAGTGTTTCCTGCGTTATAGTCTCCGTGTGGGGACTCAGTGGGTGGAGGAGGAACACAATATCCTTCTACCTGCTTTCAGACAGGTGGCAAAGCAGAATAACTTTTCTCAATCTTACTCTATAACCTTTCAGAGTTCATGGAAAGTCCTCAGCTTCTGCAGTGGTTTTTGTGAAAATCTGAGGTTTCATCTTTCAGGGGGCTCTTCACCATGGGAAGTTTTGAGTGTACATCAATGTGGCTGGAACGATACCATTTTCAATTGGGAGCCATACTCTCTTAGTTTCTGAAAATACAGAACATGTGAGAAAATTGGACATAAGGTATATAACTATTTTTTCTTGGTTTCATTAAATCTCAGAAGTTTCCTCCTTGTCTAGACTGACTTTTCCTTGATGTTGTTGCTGTTTTTAGTTGAAAGGCAGTGTGTAATTTTATGTAAATTTGCTTCACGTGTGAGTTTAGAGGCATTATTTACTATGTGCAAGAGCATGCTGAGTAAATGTAGTTTAATAATAAATTATCGCTAACCAAATGAATCAGTAAAGAGAAGTATGAGAAGTAACTGTGAGGTTCCTTGCTTGGCTGCTTTGTAATAATGAGATGGAACTACCTGCTTAGGTTCTCTGTAGTGTGAATGACAGGAGCAGATTCTAGTAATTGTGGGGCTTCTGTGACCTTTGATCGACTCCACTGCTAACAGGTATTTAATACACTAACCAGAGATGCCAGAGTGGCTCCCCAGAGAACCATCTGGAGATTGCAGTCAGCCCTCAGGATCCACGGGGAACTGATTCCAGAACCACCAGAGGTGCCGAAGTTTGCAGATGCGCGAGTTCCTTATATAAAACGTAGTGTTTGCACAAAGCCACGTGCATCTTCCCATACAGTTTAAATCATCTCTAGTTTACTTATAATCCCTGATACAATGTAAATGCTATGTAAATAACACCAGCATGGGACAAATTCAAGTTTCACTTTTTGGAACTTCCTGGAATTAAAAAAAATTTTTTTCAATCTATACCTGGTTGAATCCATGGACATTGAACTCATAGATACAAAGGCCCATATGTTATTCTTTTTTTCTGTTTCTTCCTACCAATAAACATTTAGCTAAATTTCACCAATAATTTTTCTTTTGCTAACTAATTTATCTTTATTTCTGTGATACTAAAAATGCAATTTTCTCTCTCAACCTCCATATATATCTATGTATGTGCCTGTCCTTTCCTTTTGCACGTATAACAGAGGCCTAATCCCCTCATTTTCTTCAAGTCTTACTTTTTCAATAATTTCTACTTTATAATGCTATGAAAAAAGTATACTTCAGCCTCCCATCTTGACTCTCTCAGTCTCCCTTACCTACCCCACCAAATGCTGTATTTTTTACTCTGTGGCATTTGTCACCTTCTAACAAACCTTAATTTATATATTTATTGTGTTCTTTGTTCTATTTCATCCCCCCCATCAATTTTTCTAGAATATAAACTCCATAAGGGCAGGTTTCTTGTTTTCTTCATATATATATATATATATATATATCTCCCAAGGATCTGGAACACATCTATTTCTGCTTTATTGACTATGCCAAAGGCTTTGACTGATCATCCCTGGGGTTTCTTTGGAAGGAATGATGCTAAAACTGAAACTCAAGTACTTTGGCCACCTCATGCAAAGAGTTGACTCATTGGAGAAGACTCTGATGCTGGGAGGGATTGGGGGCAAGAGGAGAAGGGGACAACAGAGGATGAGATGGCTGGATGGCATCACTGACTCGATGGACGTGAGTCTGGGTGAGCTCCGGGAGTTGGTGATGGACAGGGAGGCCTGGCGTGCTGTAATTCATGGGGTCACAAAGAGTCAGACATGACTAAGTGACTGATCTGATCTGAGATATGTTTTTTAAACATGTGAATGGTATCTTTTCTCTTCTATGTCATTTTCTCATTCTATACTTTAGAGCTTCATCTTCTCTGAGATTTTGCTTATTTTTCTTTTGGTCCCCTCTGTAATATCTTAGCTATTATTATTCCTTCTTCTTTGAACCCTAAAAACACAATCAAATCTCTCTATTTAAAAAAAAAAATGTGTACCAATCCTGCCTTGATCGTTAACATGCTCTCACTTCTTCCTGACATCACAGGACTTCTGGAAAGGGTGCATCTGTTTTAACCTTACTCCTGTATTCACTGTTTTGCTATTTGATTTATCTTGGCTACTAGGTCAAAAGGACTAATGGAAACCATCAATTGTATTCTTTTAGTTCTCATCTTATTTCATTTCTTTGTGGACTTTGGTGGTAATAACTAATCCCTTCATCTTGAAGATTTATTCCCATTGGTTTCTGATTTTATTTTGTTTTTCTTCTTGTCCGCTGAGCATAGTTTTTCTAACTCTGCTTTATCAACTTCTCCATCTGCCTCTTGACTTGTGTCTCCAGAATTTAGGATTGTTCTTTCTTCTTTACATACTCTCTAGCCAGTTTCATCCACCCTGGTAGTGTTTGTTACTGATATCACCCATCACACATGCCCCAGACTCAACTTCACACGTGGTTTGCAAATTACTGTTGAGCATTTTCAACTTGATGTGCAAAAACACTTCAGTAAAATACACCTAAAATGTGTCTCACTCGTTTTTCAGTCTCTACATTTTCTCAGCCTCATCCTTCTGCTTTCATTACATTAGCTAATGACAATCCCATCCACATATTTTCCCAAGCTAGAAACATCAAGGTCATTAGTGAATCCTCCCTTATACCTAAATTATTCATCCAATTCTTGTCCCTCTAAGTGAAACTTAGCTATGCAATTAGCTCCATTCCATATGCATTGGTTCCCATCATAGGCACTGGTTCCTATCACTTCTATCTGGATTGTTGAAATATTTCTTGATTTTACTTTCTTACTATCTACTCCAAATTCAACCCAACTAAAACCTTCAAAAACAATTTCTATACCAATAAACACTTTTTAAGTACTGACTTCAGTCTTATCAGGAAGAAATAATGATCCCTGCCCATAGAAGACCATGCATTTACAAGAGGCCCATGTATTATAAACAGAATGCCATGTGGTTGAGTGAACAAATACAATACTAAAGAGATGAACAAAATGAAATGAAGTGGGTGGTCTCAGAGTTACTTGCATCTTCAGAGCAGAGGCCTCCTTCTCTTGATTCCTAGTGCAGCACACTGTCCACTGTGGCAGTTCAGTTCAGTCACTCAGTCATGTCTGACTCTTTTCAACCCCATGGGCTGCAGCACACCAGGCTTCCCTGTCCATCACCAACTCCCATAGCTTGTCGAAATTAATGTCCATAGGGTCAGTGAAGCCATCCAACCATCTCATCCTCTGTCATCCCCTTCTCCTGCCTTCAACCTTTCCCAGCATTAGGGTCTTTTCCAATGAGTCAATTGTTCGCATGAGGTGGTCAAAGTATTGGAGTTTCAGCTTCAGCATCAGTCCTTCCAATGAATAGTCAGGACTGATGTCCTTTAGGATGGACTGGTTGGATCTCCTTGCAGTCCAAAGGACTCTCAAGTGCCTTCTCCAATACCACAGTTCAAAAGCATTAATTCTTCGGTGCTCAGCTTTCTTCATAGTCCAACTCTCATACCCATACATGACCACTGGAAAAACCAGAGCTGTGGCAGTGTCATCACCATTTCCTACACACCAGCTACAGCACAGATACTATTTCCCTTTTGTTTTGGTGATAGTAGAAGCTGTTTATTGAACTGTAGCTTATTTTTCTCTGGTATTTGTGGATAGTAAAGCTCAGACTAGGGTGGCAGTGATAAGTGATAGTTTGGGATGTATTTTGAAGGTAGAAGCAATAGATTTTGCTAATTCGTTGGATTTAAAAGCTTGAGAGAAAGAGTTGAATGAAAGATGATACTAAGATGTTGGACCTGACTCCAACAGGAAGAGGCAGAGTTGATATTGATTGAGATGCAGAAGATCACAGGAAAAAAAAAGCTGGGCAGCAAGGTGGGTGTGGGGTTGGAATCAAGAATTCAGTTTATGATATATAAAGTCTGAGATATCTATTGAACATCCAAGTTGGAGATGTTGAGTAGGCAGTTAGATATCACAGATAAAGGTTAGGTGAAGAGATTGGGCTTAATACATATGCTATGCTATGCTATGCTAAGTCACTTCAGTCGTGTCTGACTCTGTGTGACCCCATAGACAGCAGCCACCAGGCTCCCCCATCCCTGGGATTCTCCAGGCAAGAACACTGGAGTGGGTTGCCATTTCCTTCTCCAATGCATGAAAGTGAAAAGTGAAAACGAAGTCGCTCAATCGTGTCCGACTCTTAGAGACCCCATGGACTGCAGCCTACCAGGCTCCTCCATCCATGGGATTTTCCAG
The DNA here is from genome assembly GCA_935064755.1 of Tragelaphus eurycerus. NCBI lineage: Eukaryota > Metazoa > Chordata > Mammalia > Artiodactyla > Bovidae > Tragelaphus > Tragelaphus eurycerus. The sequence continues at coordinate 13,890,491 of CAKXYN010000054.1, read as the reverse complement.
GCAAGAGTACTGGAGTGGGGTGCCATTGCCTTCTCCGTGATATATCAATTCATGATTACTAAATATATTGTTTATATTCAAAACGTTAGGATTAGATGGGATCACCTAGGAAGGGAATGTAGAAACAGAATGTTTCTGAGAAATTAATCTCAAAGACTCCAGTCTTTAGATACCCAGAAGGCAAGAAGAATCCAGTAAAGGAGAGAGAGAAGAAACAGCTATTGAGGGAAAGGAGATCTTGGAGAACACGGCATCCCAAAGTGAAAAAGTGTTAGTTGCTCCTCATGTCTGACTCTTTGTGACCCCAAGGATTTTACCCTCTCAGACTCCTCTGTCCATGGGATTCTCTAGGCAAGAATACTGGTGTGGGTAGCCATTCCCTTCTCCAGGGGATCTTCCCCACCCAGGGAATGAACCACGATCTCCTGCATTGCAGGAGGATTCTTTAGCATCTGAGCCACCATGGTATCCCAAAGGGCAAGAATAAGGTGTTTTAAGGAAAAGGCAGGGGTTATATATGCAGCTGCTGTTGGTGGTTTATGTAGTCTGGGGGCTGTGAATCAACTGCTTGATTTAGCAACTGAAAAGTCATTCATGATTTAACAAGAGCAGTTTCAGTGGAGGACTGAAAGCAGAAAGCACAATTGGAGGAGATTCAGGAGACAGTAAGTGGAAAGACTACAGACAACTCTCTCAAGGACTTATGTTATAAAAAGGATCCAAGAGCTGGAGTAGTAGCTGAAGGGATACAGGGTTTAGAGGAGAAAGGGAATGAGGCAGAGAAGAAAGGGGACAACCTCAGGAATCATGTTTTTGAGCTGGCAATTGAAAACAAGATCTAGTGCCCAAGAGACAGAGTTGGCCTGAATAGGAGTCCAGAAGCTTAGAAAACCTGGCGAATGAAATGATATAAAGTTGTAAAGTCATACCTTTTCATGAGGGCTTTGGATGATATTTTTTGAAAGTTTTGAGTTTATCATATAGGATATTAAATATCATAGGGGCTTCCCTCATAGCTCAGTAGGTAAAGAATCTACCTGCAAAGCAGGAGACGCAGGTTTTATTCTTGGGTTGGGAAGATCCCCTGGAGAAGGAAATGGCAACCCACTCCAGTATTCTTGCCTAGAGAATCCCATTGACAGAGGAGCCTAGCAGGCTACAGTCCATGGGGTCACAAGAGTTGGACACGACTTAATGACTAAACCACCACCACCACCAGAGGCTATTGTGTATTTTGAGCAAGAGAAATGTATGATTACAGAATGGCATGCTTCTGACAATGAATGGCTCTCAGGCTAAAAGCTTTAGAAATGAGAAGCTCACACTGCTGGTCCCTTCCTCCAAGTGACTTTCCTCCAGACTCAGTCTTCTTTTAGTCACCCAATGGTGGTAGAACATCTCTGATTTGCTTTATGTTGTTTTTGTCCCAAGTTCATAGTGTTGTCTGCAAAGATAAGATTCAGGATGTATTGCATGGCTATACTGGAAGTAAAAGTCGAAACTTTTATATTCTTGGCAAAATATTCAATTGTATGAATTGCTCCACCAAAAGCATGGTTACACTCTTTGGCATGTCCTATGGCCTTCCGCCACATGCCAGCTGTTGATAGCCCTCCCATATTGGAGTGCTTTAATTAAAACAGATTATCATGGTGGTATTACACTTCCCAACCAGATGGCATTATCAGAAATTTTACTGTACTCTTACAAGTAGATTAGACATTGAAAGGAAGGTCCTAGTTAGTGACAATAAAAGTTTTTTCTAAATCATCTGGTCTTGGCCTTGGCTCTGATACTTGATTATATCACTTTAAAATTTCACAGTACTTGATGTTTGGTTTGCTATTTGACAAGGTCACTTTGTTCACACACATTAGATAACCAGTAATTCTCCAGTGAGTATGACATTGCTTCAATTCTGTTTCTTGGTTTCTCTCCATAATGACTATAGATATAAGCCACATAGAGATCTAAATGATCAAAGCATCATTCTTGAAAAAAATCAATTTATATTTATTTACTCAGCTTGCTCAATCAGTGTTAAATTAAACTAAGTCATGACATAGAAAATGAAACTTGGATCAAACCAAGCTACTGACTCATTCAAGGCAAAGCTATTTAAGTCCCTCTTTAATGAGAGAGTGATTTTTGGTGTTAGATACTCAAATGATAGCTTGAGAATCATGTTGTTCATTATACAATTTTCTGAGCTTCCTGAATGCTTAATACAGCATGAATACAAAGCATCAATTCTGTGTAGGTTTTGACAATAATAGACTAGGCTTTCCAGAGTATGCTGAGTAAAGAATTGAATAATTATTAACTAAGAACTCAAGAGAAAGATAAAAACAATAGGCTCCTTATTAGATAGGACTTAAGATAGTGAAGAGGAACTAAAAAGCCTCTTGATGAAAGTGAAAGAGGATAGTGAAAAAGTTGGCTTAAAGCTCAACATTCAGAAACGAAGATCATGGCATCTGGTCCCATCACTACATGGGAAATAGATGGGGAAACAGTGGAAACAGTGTCAGACTTTATTTTTGGGGGCTCCAAAAATCACTTCAGATGGTGACTGCAGCCATGAAATTAAAAGACGCTTACTCCTTGGAAGGAAAGTGATGATGAACCTAGATAGCATATTCAAAAGGAGAGACATTACTTTGCCAACAAAGTCCATCTAGTCAAGGCTATGGTTTTTCCTGTGGTCATGTATGGATATGAGAGCTGGACTGTGAAGAAAGCTGAGTGCCTAAGAATTGATGCTTTTGAACTGTGGTGTTGGAGAAGACTCTTGAGGGTCCCTTGGAGTGCAAGGAGATCCAACCAGTCCATTGTGAAGGAGATCAGCCCTGGGATTTCTTTGAAAGGAATGATGCTAAAGCTGAAACTCCAGTACTGTGGCCACCTCATGCGAAGAGTTGACTCATTGGAGAAGACTCTGATGCTGGGAGGGATTGGGGGCAGGAGGAGAAGGGGATGACAGAGGATGAGATGGCTAGATGGCATCACTGACTCGATGGATGTGAGTCTCAGTGGCCTCCGGGAGCTGGTGATGGACAGGGAGGCCTGGTATGCTGCGATTTATGGGGTTGCAAAGAGTCGGACACGACTGAGCCACTGAACTGAACTGAATTTGACTATTGGAGAGCTTGAAAGCATTATCTTAATATATTAGGAAGTCAGCAGTGGGGCTGAAGCACTAGTCAAACCTCAGCTCTACACTTCCGAACAAATAGAGCCTTTATTGGCATTATCAGCTGCGCAACATAGTGTGCTTGTTTTGGCTCATAACAGAGGACAGAATGTAAAGTATGTCCTTCTGGGGAAACTGACTCACTAATTTAGTCATTCATTCATAAAAATGTGTGTATCAGACCATGTGCTAAGATGGGTAAGACATGATCTATGGTATTAAGGAGACTTAGTTGGAAGTGACAAAATATTAACAAAATATGCCCTCAAACGTCATAAGTAGCTCCATAGCAGTGTGTACAGCCTATCGTGGGCTATTCAGGGAGTGGTCAGGGTACCTGCAGGAGCAGCAGGACAGGCAGAAGTTCAGGAAGATCATAGGCTTAGAATATAATTGAGATGAGTAACTGTTTATGAGGCATAAATGGGAAGAGAGGGCTTTACAGGCATAAGGAGCCATTAGAACAGAGCCAGGATGACTTCTCTGAGGACATGCCAATAGTTTGGAATAATAGAATATTGGTAGCAAGAAATGAGACTAGAGGAAAAAATAAGGGTTGTATCAGATGGTGTTATTTAAGTCATAGAGAAACAGACTGGAATGCGAAGGACACCACAGGAGGAGCACTGCCGTGGTTGAAAGTAGGGACTCTGGAGTAACTAGAGTCTAGACTCGGCCACTTCACCCATTTGCGAATTTGATCTACTTACTGAGCTTGTTCAATTTTAATTTTATAATTGAGCAGAGATATAATGTGATCCCCGAGCCTGTTCATCTCTTGTTATCTAACTCTTTCCTCAGTCACTAGGCTCTAACTATACCAGTTCTCTTATCTGACCTCCAAGGAATGAAACTTACTCCTGTATTCAAGCTTTTGCCTGTGTTGTTCTTCAGCTTAGTATGCTCTTTATCCAGCTCTTCAGATTGCTGGCTCCTACTCATCATTGAGTTTCCAGCTCAAATGTCCCCTCCTTCGAAGGGCCTGTCCTGTTATTGGTGAAGTAGTGTCTCCCACCCTCCATCTCATACAGTCGGTCTCTATCTCATAACTCTGGCTCATTTCTTTCTTGATTTTTATCATCATCAGAAATTAGCTCAATTTATGATGTGCTTGTGTATTGTTTATTTCATGCCACTGGAATATAAGATGCAGAACTCTGTCTCTATCTCTACAAATTTATTTTGTGAGGGATGCTTTCCACAACATTCATTCAAATCTTAAATATGTGTTCTTAATATAACATAGAGGTCACTGATTTAAATCCTGATTATCCACTCTTTTATCCAAATAGATTCCTAATGACACAAACATTTGGCTATTTTAGAAAGTAAAAACAAAGATTTTATAATTGCACTATCTAACATAGTAGCCATCATCACTTGTAACTGTTTACATTAAAATTTAAAAAAATTCAAAATTCAACTCCTGTGTTTTACTAACTGCATTTCAAGTACTCAGCCCCTTGGGGCTAGGTGGCTACCATATTGCATAGTACAGATATAGAACATTTATACCACTGAGAAAGTTCTACAAGACAACTGGGTGGATTTATTTATAATGTTACAGAAAAAAAGCCTTTCAAAGCAGCTTATAAAACCTGAAAAGGGAGAATTTGACAAATTTTATTATATGAAAATTAGAAAGTTCTGCATAGTCAAGTATATTATCAACAAAGTAAAACAAAATAACAAAGATGGAAAATATTTGCAACTGTAGTGACAGATTAAAAAGTAATTTCCTTGGGTATATAAAGATTTGTATAATCGAGTAAGTAAAAGAAACACAACTTGATTGAAAATGTTAAAAAAATAAAGTCAAATATCAAAAGAATATGAAGAGATGTTTAATCTCACTTGTTAAAAAATATGTCTAAACAATAGTGATATCCCTTTTAAAATCTATTAAATTGGCAAAAATGTATATGTTTGGTACTAGTGAAAGTATAGGAACTTGCCCTATTCATCAAATAAATGTGTATTTTTGTAAAATAAAATAGAGATTCTAAAGGAAATGATGAAAAACAAGGAATTAGAATATACTGTTTTGGTCAGTTTGAGCCGCTTTAATAAAAATACTGTAGACTAGAAGCTTAAACAATAAACATTCATTTCCCACATTTCTGGAAGCTGGGAAGTCTAAGAGGAAAGCACCAGCAGATCCAGTGTGTCGGTTGGGCCTGTTTCTGGCATGTGTGTGGTTAGGTACTACCCTCATGACCTAATTACCTCCCAGACTCCTCACCCTCTAATACCAACACCTTGGGGCTTAGAATTTCAGAGTGAGTTTTGAGGGGACTCAAACATTCAGTTCATAACATGAATATTGCTTGTTATCCTTTTGAAAAATCTTCCCAATAAGCATTATGTTATATATATGCTTCTGTAACTTGTTTTTCCATTTATATTTTTGAGGATTTTTTATTAGCCCATAAATATCTAGTTCATTTTTGTGGCTGTATGATATCTTGTTGTCTGTGTGTGCATTGATTTAACTCTCACTTATAGCCATCCATTTTCTTTTGAAACCTCTGGAGTTGATCATGCTTGGTCTACGTCAATCATGGTGGTTCTATTCCTGCTTTCCTCTCCCCAACCCTGACGACCCCTCCATCTCCCCTAGCCCCAGCATTTGCTTTAGGAGTTGGCATGTAACCCTGCCAATGAGACATGAGCAAGAGCTATCAGAAAGGCTTCTGGAAAATGTTTGCCTCTATGATTATTAATAAAAGAGATACTAATAGGAAATGGTCCCTCTACCACTGGATGTGATAACTTTTAACTTTGATAGCCCATCTTGGGGCCATGATACAAGCTAGCTTAAGGATCACACTTATTTGCTAATGATGACAGAACAGAGCTATGGAAAGATCCTGCATTCTTGATGATTTTGATGAACACTTAATTACTTAGTCCCAGAGCTAACCTATCTCCATACTTCTTATTGGATTAGATAGTAAGATATATTTCTATTTTTTAAGCCAATTGAATTAGAATTTTCTACTACTTGTAGCACCACCCTTATAGCAGAAAGTGAAGAAGAACTAAAGAGCCTCTTGATGAGGGTGAAAGAGGAGAGTGAGAAAGTTGGCTTAAAGCTCAACATTCAGAAAACTAAGATCATGGCGTCCAGTCCCATCACTTCATAGCAAATAGATGGGAAACAGTGGAAACAGTGGCTGACTTTATTTTGGGGGGCTCCAAAGTCACAGCAGATGGTGACTGCAGCCATGAAATTAAAAGACACTTACTCCTTGGAAGGAAAGTTAAGACCCATCTAGACAGCATATTAAAAAGCAGAGACGTTACTTTGCCAACAAAGGTCCATCTAGTCAAGGCTATAGTTTTTCCAGTAGTCACGTATGGATGTGAGAGTTGGACTATAAAGAAAGCTGAGCACCGAAGAATTGATGCTTTTGAACCGTGGTGTTGGAGAAGACTCTTGAACATCCCCTGGACTGCAAGGAGATCCAACCAGTCCATCCTAAAAGAGATCAGTCCTGGATGTTCATTGGAAGGACTGATGATGAAGCTGAAACCCAATACTTTGGCCACTTGATGCAAAGAGCTGACTCATTATAAAAGACCCTGATGCTGGAAAAGATTGAAGGCAGGAGGAGAAGGGGAAGACAGAGGATGAGATGGTTGGATGGCATCACTGACTCAATGGACATGGATTTGGGTGGACTCTGGGAGTTGGTGATGGACAGGGAGGCCTGGCGTGCTGTGGTACATGGGGTCGTGAAGAGTCAGACATGACTGAGTGACTTAACTGAACTGAACTACTTGTAGCCAAAAGTATCCTAATTTTACAGCTGGTATATCTGTAACTTAAAAAAATAACACATTTTTATGTTGAAATCAGCATAGACTCACAAGAGGCTGCAAAAATAGTGTAGAAATAGCTGCCTATATTTCATCTTGCATCCCTCAAAGATAATAACTTGTATAAGCACAGTACAATATCAAAACCACAAAACTGATTTTGGTGCAATGCTACAGATCTTGCTGGGTTTTTACTGTTTTGCGTACATTCCTCTGTGTGTGTGGGTGTGTGATTCTGTGCATTAGAGTTCTGTAGCTACCACCACAATCAAGAATTGTTCCATCAGCTCCAAGGAACTCCTTTCTGCTATCCTTTTATATCCCACCCACTCTAACAACCACTAACAACTAACAACTCCTGTTAGCCTAGAATTTTATCATTTTGAAGATGTTATTTAAATGGAATTACTTTTGAGACTGATTTTTTTCACTAAGCATAATGCCTTTAAGAACAGTTTGTTGCATATACTAAGTAGTGTGTTCATTATATGGATGTGCTAGAATTTGTTTAACCATTCACTAAAGGACATTTGGGTTGTTTTCGGTTTTTGCTTTTATAAATAAAGCTTCCATGAGCATTTACACACAGCTTTTTATTTTATTTAATTTTTTGGTGTGTGTTAATAGAAATTTTCATTTCTCTGGATTAAATGCCCAAGGATGTGATTTCTTGGTCATATAGTTAATGTTTAACTTTTTAAAGAGACACCAAACAACTTTCCAGAGTGGCCATACCATTTTATATTCTGACCAGCAGTGTACAAGAGTTACGGTTTCTCTGTACCACCAGCATTTAGAATTTTACAACATTTTAAAGCTCTTCTAATAAGTTTATTAGAAAGTTCTTCTAATAAGTGCACTGGTATCTCATTGAAATATCACATTTTCGAAGGATTCATAGAAATGATCAACAAGGGTTATATTGAGGAAAACAATATGAAAGCAAGAGGAAAAATAGACATTTTCCTTGTAACTTTCTATTTTGTATTTCTTAGGTGTATATATGTTACATTTAATAGATCAGCAGGATTATGGGTCATTGTCTTATTTTTATCTTTATATTTTTGTTTTCAAATCTATAATCAATATTTAACAATTCTGATATTTTAAGTTGTCGGTGAATGTCAGCATACCTGTCTCTGTGTTATCATCAGAATTAATGTCAAGGAAATGCTGCAGGCTTCTAATAATGTTGGATGTCCTGGTTTTACATTTCACTGTCTTAACCCTCATTTACCCAAACTGAATATAATCATTCCCTTGTGTCTACAAATTTGCCAGACTACATCCTGTACTGGACATGACTAGATTTGTTGTTTTGTGAAGTCGCACAAAGCAGAATATATTTTCCTGTTAAATGCCAAGCTTAATAGCATTTTGGAATTTAATTGCTTGTCTTTTGTGCAACTGGAAGAGAATGTAGAAAACAAAAAATGTACATTGCCTTCCTTGAAGTCTGTTTGTTTTCCTCACAACAACAATTTTACTTTCAATTTGATCATTTTAAGAGGAACTGGCTTTTCGAGTAAGGTCACATAAGAGTAAATGTGTAGACACTGGTTATTTGTTATCTGTATAATGACTCTTAGGGAGGCCTGCAAACCCTCTCCATCATCAGAGACAGAAAAAAATAAAAATGCCTATTCAAGAACATGAAAGGAGCAGAAATAGAATGAAGTAGGGCCTGACCTGGCAGGGAAAGTGTGTTCTGCTCAGCAGAATCATTTCGCCACCTTTAGCACCTTTTGACCTGAATAGATTGATTGTGTGGTAAACCACTCTGATGGTTCACCTGTCAGTGCTCTTTGGGCAAAGACCAGCAGGAACACACCTAATAGTGAAGAGAGAGTTCATTACCCATTGTGACAATGGAGAGCAGTCATCACAGAGAGGATATTGTTGCTGTTCACTTGCTCAGTCACATCTGACACTTTGCGATCCCATGCACTGCAGCACCACAGGCTTTCCTGTCCATCACCAACTCCCTGAGTCCACCCAAACCCATGTCCATTGAGTCGATGATGCCATCCAACCATCGCATCCTCTGACGTCCCCTTCTCCTCCTGCCCTCAATCTTTCCCAGCATCAGGGTCTTTTCAAATGAGTCAGCTCTTTGCCTCAGGTGGCCGAAGTATTGGAGTTTCAGCTTCAACATCAGTCCTTCCAATGAACATCCAGGACTGATCTCCTTTAGGATGGACTGGTTGGGTCTCCTTGCAGTCCAAGGGATTCTCAAGAGTCTTCTCCAACACCACATTTCAAAAGCATCAATTTTTCAGCGCTCAGCCTTCTTTATGATCCAACTCTCACATCCACACATGACAAAAACCATAGCTTTGACAAGACAGACCTTTGTTGGCAAAGTAATGTCTCAGCTTTTTAATATGCTATCTAGGTTTGTCATAGCTTTTTTCCCCCAAGGAACAAGTGTCTTTTGGTATCATGGCTGCAGTCACCATCTGCTGTGATTTTGGAGCCCAAGAAAATAAAGTCTGTCACTGTTTCCATTGTTACCCATCTATTTGCTATGAAGTGATGGGACGGGATGCTGTGATCTTAGTTTTTTGACAGTTGATTTTCCAACCAGCTTTTTCAGTCTCCTCTTTCACCCTCATCAATAGGCTCTTTAGTTCTTCTTTGCTTTCTGAAGTGTTCTGACACCATAAGGGTGGTGTCATCTGCATATCTGAGGTTACTGATATTTATCCTGGCAATCTTGAGTCCAGATTGTGCTTCATTCAGCCTGGCATTTCACATATTCTACATGTATTCTGCATATAAGTTAAGTAAGCAGGGTGACAATATACAGCTTGACATACTCCTTTCCCAATTTTGAACCAGTCTGTTGTTCCATGTCAGGTTCTAACTGTTGCTTTTTGACCAGTATACAGGTTTCTCAGGAGGAAGGTAAGGTGGTCTGGTATTCCCATCTCTTGGAGAATTTTCCACAGTTTTTTCTGATCCACACAGTCAAAGGATTTGGCACAGTCAATGAAGCAGAAGTAGATGTTCTGGAATTTCTATGCTTTTTCTATGATCGTACAGATATTGGCAATTTGGTCTCTGGTTCCTCTGCCTTTTCTAAATCCAGCTTGAACATCTGGATGTTCTCAGTTCATGTACTGTTGAAGCCTACCTTGGATATTAGAAAGAGCATCTTTAGGAAAAGGTTTGGGAAAGGATCTAAGGAAGCTGGGTTTTTCTCTAAGCTGGCTGTCAGAAAGCAGAGACAATTCTACAGGTATCTAAATCGTATCTGTGGGGAGGGGGAAATAGAATGAGCACAGAGATCTGACTGGTAAAGTAGCCATCACTCATCTTAACCAAGAAATGGGGGTGTTTGACATTTTATGGGTGACACTTAATTTTGCCCAGAATCAGGGTCTTTTCCATTGAATCAGCTCTTCCCATCAGGTGGCCAAAGTGATCTTGATTTTTGTTTCTGCTTTCTGCCTCCCTCACTATCTCCTAAAGTTTTCCCAAGTTCAAATCCACTGAATCAGTGATGCTATCCAACCATGTCATCCTCTGCTGCCTTCTTCTCCTTTTGCCTTCAATCTTTCCCAGCCTCAGGGTCTTTTCTAATGAGTCAGTTCTTTGCATCAGGTGGCCAAAGTATTGGAGCTTCACCTTCAGCATCAGTCCTTCCAATGAGTATTCAGGGTTGGTTTCCTTTAGGATTGACTGGTTTGATGTCTTTGGTGTCCAAAGGACTCTCAGGAGTTTTCTCCAGCACCGCAATTCAAAAGCATCAATTCTTCAGCACTCAAGCTTCTTAGAGTAATTTTGTCTGAGGATTATGAAATTTTGAGATTGTTAATATTCGGTGAATCAATATTATAGACTAGCTGTGGGTACCAGAGCAGCTTCTGAATGTCTATGATTGCTCTTCTGCTTTCTTTCTCACATTATTGAAAAAGTTGAAGTCCCCATATCCTCATTTGCCATAGGTACCATAGCTTGGTATATGTAATACTCCTATGGTCTAAATGGATTTCATTTACATGCCATAGCTTTTTGACCTGATTTTCAAATACGTTGTCATTATTCCAAGGTAAAATGCAGACATAACTTTCTTATCAACCTGGAAGTCAGTCTCTAGCATCTGTATGATCCAGCCTTCTGCCTCTAGGCTAAGCTACTCATGATGATTGTGAAAATTCGGTGCCTTTTCAGCTTCTAATGATCTAACTGAAAGGAAGAAAATTTCCCTGTTGTCCTCAGAAGTCCATAGCCTTCACTCTGACCCACTGAAAATGTTTTCTACTTTATTCCCCATGGAGACACTCTCTCTCTTGTGCAAATGAACTCATTTCCTTAAGCAGACTTTAGAACTGAGCACTCAATAGCAGAAAAATTTGACTTGAATCTGGCTAGCTAACCTGTTCTATTTTGTATGCATTATGTTTTCCAAAGAGGAGGAATTTTATATAAAATTCTCCTTTCACCTGCTTGATGAATCAGAATATTTGGCCACACTGGGCAACAGACTAACTGAATTTGAGTAGCGACTGTTGCTTTAGGTTACCCAGAGATGTCATGTTCCCCACCACCGTCTACTGCACTACTGCCCTGAATCACTCATGTTTCCTGCTCCGCTTCTTAACATTTGAGGTGTTAACCTTGGCATAGAGAACTTTTTTCTCTGCTAGTGGTATTTATTTCTCAAAACAGTATATGGACTATAAGGTGGTCTGTGTGGTATATTGTGTCATTCAATAAACATAACAGACCTTGCTAGAGTGTGAATTGTGCCTTAAGTTTTATAAAACACACTATTTTTATATTGAGGGCAACTTAGATATATTACAAAACGCCTTGTAGAGTGGATTTAAAGATCAATCTAGAAATTTAAAAAAAAATCCTGCTTCATGTAGCTGCCTCAGGTTACACCCAAGACCAACCCAGGAGGTAGTTACGGAGACCTTGATATTCGCCATTGGAGTCACTTTGGAGGAAAAGTTACAGAAAAGCAGTACTAATATAATATTTCAAGTTTGTATTTTCACATTTTTGCAGACTTTCAGAATGTCATAGAGTTTCTGAAATGTAAGGAAATTTAATTATTAGATAACCTTTAGTTAACTATTTTATTAAGGGAATGAAAAATACTAATACATAAAGCCACTTTGGGCAGACAGAACCCAGATAACTAGATTTCCAGTTTTGTTCTATTTGAAATGTATAATTGCTGACCATAATAGTAAAAGATTTAGAGCTAAATTATATAGTATTGCTACCTCTTTGGTTTAATATTTCTCTTGTTACTTACAGAATAGCAGGTTGAAAACTTATCTCTCAAAGAAATTCAAATGTTTGTCTGTTGCTTCATTTGCTATTATTTTCTCCCATTCTGAAGGCTGTCTTTTCAGCTTGCCTATAGTTTCCTTTGTTGTGCAGAAGCTTTTAAGTTTGATTAGTTCCCATTTGTTCATTTTTGATTTTATTTCCGATATTCTGGGAGGTGGGTCATAGAGGATCCTGCTGTGATGTAAGTCAGAGAGTGTTTTGCCTATGTTATCCTCTAGGAGTTTTATGGTTTCTGGTCTTATATTTAGCTCTTTAATCCATTTTGAGTTTATTTTTGTGTATGGTGTTAGTTTCATTCTTTTACAAGTGTTCAACCAGTTTTCCCAGCACCACTTGTTAAAAAGATTGTCTTTAATCCATTGTATATTCTTGCCGCCTTTGTCAAAGATTAGGTGACCATATGTGCATGGATTTATCTCTGGACTTTCTATTTTGTTCCATTGATCTATGTTTCTGTCTTTGTGCCAGTACCATACTGTCTTGATGACTGTAGCTTTATAGTAGAGCCTGAAGTCAGGCAGGTTGATTCCTCCAGTTCCGTTCTTCTTTCTCAAGATAGCTTTGGCTATTCGAGGTTTTTTGTATTTCCATACAACTAATCTCAAAAATATACAAGCAACTTCTACAGCTCAATTCCAGAAAAATAAACGACCCAATCAAAAAATGGGCCAAAGAACTTAATAGACATTTCTCCAAAGAAGACATACAGATGGCTAACAAACACATGAAAAGATGCTCAACATCGCTCGTTATCAGAGAAATGCAAATCAAAACCACTATGAGATACCATTACACGCCAGTCAGAATGGCGGCGATCCAAAAATCCACAAGCAATAAATGCTGGAGAGGGTGAGGAGAGAAGGGAACCCTCTTACACTGTTGGTGGGAATGCAAACTAGTACAGCCACTATGGAGAACAGTATGGAGATTCCTCAAAAAACTGGGAATAGAACTGCCTTATGACCCAGCAATCCCACTGCTAGGCATACACACTGAGAAAACCAGAATTGAAAGAGGCACGTGTACCCCAATGTTCATAGCAGCACTGTTTACAATAGCCAGGATGTGGAAGCAACCTAGATGTCCATCCACAGATGAATGGATAAGCAAGCTGTGGTACATATACATGATGGAGTATTACTCAGCCATTAAAAAGAATACATTTGAATCAGTTCTAATGAGGTGGATGGAACTGGAGCCTATTATACAGAGTGAAGTAAGCCAGAAAGAAAAACACAAGTACAGTATACTAACGCATATATATGGAATTTAGAAAGATGGTAACAATCACCCTGCTTATGAGACAGCAAAAGAGACACTGATGTATAGAACAGACTTTTGGACTCTGGGACTGGGAGAGGGTGGGACAATTGGGGAGAATAGCATTGAAATATGTATAATATCATATCTGAAACGAGTCAGTCCAGGTACGATGCCCTATAACAGATGCCTGGGACTGGAGCACTGGGATGACCTGGAGGGATGGTGTGGGAAGGGGGGAGGGAGGGAGGGTTCAGGATGGGGAGCACGTGTATTCTGGTGGCGGATCCATCTCGATGTATAGTAAAAGTAATACAATATTGTAAAGTTAAGAAAAATTTAAAAAATAATAATAATAATAAAAAAAAGAAAAAAAAAAAAAATGAAATCAATAGATAAAAAAAATAAAAAAAATAAAAAAGAAATTCAAATGTCTTCCCTCCTGCTGCCACTGCTGCTAAGTTGTTTCAGTCGTGTCCAACTCTGTGCGACCCTAGAGATGGCAGCCCAGGCTCCCCCATCCCTGGGATTCTCCAGGCAAGAACACTGAAGTGGGTTGCCATTTCCTTCTCCAATGCATGAAAGTGAAAAGTGAAAGTGAAGTCACTCAGTCGTGTCTGACTCCTAGCAATCCCGTGGACTGCAGCCTACCAGGCTCCTCCGTTCATGAGATTTGCCAGGCAAGAGTACTGGAGTGGATTGCCATTGCCTTCTCTGAAAGTTTTCCCTAATGTAATATAAAAATAGTTTCTAATGACATAGAAGATAAATAATCTCAGGTAAGACTCAAATGAAATTTGCAGGCTACACTAGTTTTTACAGATTGACATCTTTAGACAGTTTTAACTCTGCAATGATGTGATGCACTGTAGTTGTGGGAGATGGAAAGAGACAAAATATTCCAAGTCAAAAATGAATCTGAGTTTTCAAATGTGACTTGTGGTATATTCCTCATCTTTGTATAATGAAAATGGCAAGTTTACAGATCAAACATCATGCTTCTGATTTAATGCATTTGTGTTTCCCTTTATTAATAGTCTCTCTTTTTTGCTTTTAATTGAAGTATGCTACTGCTAAGTCACTTCAGTCATGTCCAACTCTGTGCAACCCCATAGATGGCAGCCCACCAGGCACCCCTGTCCCTGGGATTCTCCAGGCAAGAACACTGGAGTGGGTTGCCATTGCCTTCTCCAATGCAGGAAAGTGAAAAGTGAAAGTGAAGTCACTCAGTAGTGTCCAACTCCTAGCGACCCCATGGACTGAAGCCTACCAGGCTCCTCCATCCATGGGATTTGCCAGGCAAGAGTACTGGAGTGGGTTGCCATTGCCTTCTCCTAATTGAAGTACAGTTTACATAAAATACCATATTAGTTTCAGGTGTATAACTGTGAGTCAACATTTATATACATTACAAATGACCACCACAATCAGTTTAGTGACCATCTGTCACCATACAAAGTTATTAGAATATTACTGACTGTATTCCTTTACTTTACATTAGATCCCCATGACCTATTTATTTTATGACTGTGGGTTTATACTTCTTACACTCCACCTATTTCATCCAAGTCCTCAGGTGGTTGCCTCTTCTGCAACCACCAGTTATTATGTGAGTCTTTTTCTGTTCTGTTTGTTCTGTATTTTAGATTTCACATATTAGTGAGATCACATGGCATTTGTGTTTCTCTGGCCTTTATTTCACTTAACACGATGCCCTCTATAAGTCCATCCATGCTGTTCCTGTTGGAAAGATTTTATTGCTTTTTATGACTGAGTAAATATTCCATTGTGTAATGTAAACACATATTCTGTATCCATTCATCCATCTGTGGACACTTGGGTTGCTTCTGTATCTTGGGTATTGTAAATATACTGCAGTGAACTGGAGGGGGTACATATCATTTCCAATTACTGTTAGGAGTCTACTCTATGTGGGCTGCCTGAACACCCCTGTTATGTTTGGACCATGATTGCTGCTGGTAGACATGATCGGCTCCCAGGTCGGCTGGCTTTGAAGCTTGCATGCGACTGTGGTGGGTGTCCTCATGGACAGGACTTGTCCTCAGTCTGGTTAGCTAGGAGGCCTGGCCAAGACTACTTCAGGTGCAGGGATGCACAGTGGCACTCCTCCGTGTGAGTGGCTGTGATGACTGGCTGCACCTGTTATAGTGGCCTTGCTGGAGTGCGAGGCTGGGCCCTGGTAGTGAAAGCTGTTTTAGAGGCAGTGCTGGTCAGAACCACCTGCTGGGTCGGGCAGAGCAAGTTTGGAAGAACCTTGGTGCTGGCTGAGATGCCCTGCTGAGTGTGGCTGGGTGGAGGTTGCTTTGGAGGGGTTAGCCCAGGTGGATGGGTTAAACCTGGGTTAACCCAACAGGATGGGTTACACCCAACTTTCCTGGATGTAAGCTCTGCTAATTTTCATAGCCAGACATTATGGGGGCTCATCTTCCCGGTGCAGGTACCCTGAGCTGGGAGCCTGACATGGGCCTCAGACTCCTCACTCCTCAGTGGGGACCTCCAAGATTGTGATATCCCTCTAGTGTATGGGTCACCACACCATGGGTGTCAGTTCAAACTGTACCACATCTCTGCCTGGTCCTACCCATCTCGATACAGCCTTTTCTTTATATCCTTAGTTGTAGAACTGTTTTGGTAGTCTCCAGGTCATTTGGGCTTCCTAGGTGGCTCAGTGGTAAAGAATCCACCTGCCAAAGCAGGAGATGCAGGAGATGTGGGTTCAATCCCTGTTTCAGGAAGATCCTCTGGAGTAGGAAATGCCAACCTACTCCAGTATTCTTACCTGGAGAATCCCATGGACAGAGGAGCATGGCAGGCTACTGTCCATAGTGTTGCAAAGAGTCAGACACACCTGAGCAACTGGGCATACACACATGCAATCATTCACACATGTATTGTTCTATGTGAAGTAGTTTGGTGTGTCCATGGCAGAAGGTACACTCAGGATCTCCCTATTCTTCCATTGTTTTTCTTTTAACTAAAGTAGAGTTGATGTCAATACCTCAGATATGCAGATGACACCACCCTCATGGCAGAAAGTGAAGAGGAATGAAAGAGCCTCTTGATAAAAGTGAAAGAGCAAAGCGAAAAAGCTGGCTGAAAACTCAACATTCAAAAAATGAAGATCATGGCATCTGGTCCCCTTGCTTCATGGCTAATAGATGGGGAAAAAATGGAAACAGTGACAGGCTTTATTTTCTTGGGCTCCAAAATCATTGCAGATGGTGACTACAGCCATGAAATTAAAAGACTTTGGAAGAAAGGCTATGACCAACCTAGACAGCATATTAAAAAGCAAAGACATTACTTTGCTGACAAAGATCCATAGAGTCAAAGCTATGGTTTTTCCACTAGTCATGGATGTATCTAAGAGTTGGACCAAAAAGAAAGCTGAGCATCGAAGAATTGATGCTTTTAAACTGTGGTGTTGGAGAAGACTCTTGAGAGTCCCTTGGACAGAAAGGAGATCCAACCAGTCCATCCTAATGGAAATCAGTCCTAAATATTTATTAGAAGGACTGATGCTGAAGCTGAAGCTCCAATACTTTGGCCACCTGATGCAAAGAGCTGACACATTAGAAAAGACCTTGATGCTGGGAAAGATTGAAGGCAGGAGGAGAAGGGGGCGACAGAGGATGAGATGGTTGGATGGCATCACCGACTTGATGGACATGCATTTGAGCATGCTCCAGGTATTGGTGATGGAAAGGGAAGCCTGGCACGTTGCAGTCCATGGGATAGCAGAGTTGAATACGACTGAGAAACTGAACTGAATCACTTTGCTGAATAGCAAAAATTAACACAACATTGTACATCAATTATCAGTTCAGTTCAGTCATATTTGTGTTTTTGTGTGTGTGCATGCTAAGTCACTTCAGTCATATCTGACTCTATGTGACCCTATGCACGGTAACTGATGAGCCTCCTCTGTTCAAGGGATTCTCCAAGCAAGAATACTGGAGTGGGTTGCCATACTCTCCTCCAAGCAATCTTCCTGACCCAGGGATCAAACCTGAGTCTCTTATATCTCCTGCACAAGCAGGCAGGTTCTTTACCACTAATGCCACCTGGTAAGACCTACACACACACACACACACACACCTTATGTGTACACATATATGTATGAAAACATATATGTGCACACTTATGTATACATATGTGTATATGTATGACAACATATAGTATATGTGTGTATATATGTTATATATATATTCTTTTTCATATTCTTTCATATTGATTGGGAACCTATTAGTTTTCTCCTAAAACCTATTCCTGTTACAGTTGGTGATTAGATTGCATTTGCTTACCTACAGTTGAATAGTAATTGGTAAAATTTTGCACAAATATTACAACAGAAGGAATTTTATAGCATATTTGAGTCTTTGGAATCTGAAGTTTGACTTATAGAAGGAGTTAACTGATATCAGAGGAGCAACTGTGAGCCATACTTGAATAATTTATTTTTCAACAAATATCCAAAGGTGCCCTCTTTTCCAAAAGCCTTTAGTTATTTATATCAGCTTCTGTGGTGGATCATAATTACTTTAATTTGTTTTAAAATAAAATGATTAATAACTCCTGCCAAAAATATATGATGCATAAGTATATTTCACATCGTATGCAACTTTGAAACTTACGTAGTCTTTGTTAGTGGTTCTACATTAAAAAGTGTGGTTGCTATAATAATTTTGCTTGAATAATAGTCAGTGTTTGCTTTTTTTTAAGGAGAGGCAATGGCACCCCACTCCAGTACTCTTGCCTGGAAAATCCCATGGACGGAGAAGCCTAGTAGGCTGCAGTCCATGGAGTAGCTAAGAGTCAGACACGACTGAGCGACTTCACTTTCCCTTTTCACTTTCATGCATTGGAGAAGGAAATGGCAACCCACTCCAATATTCTTGCCTGAAGAATCCTGGGGACAGAGGAGCCTAGTGGGCTGCCATCTATGGGGTCGCGCAGAGGCGGACACGACTGAAGCGACTTAGCAGCAGCTTTCTTTTTAAAAAATGAAGGCAATGGTATCACTCTTGGCTAGATAGGAGCTCTAGGAACTTACTAGATCCAAACATAGGAGTTACCTTTTATAGGTCACAGTGGTTTAATATTAGTATTTTTATATGGTTTAACCTCAACCCTCCAATTGCTTTACTTGTCATATTTGTAGCACCTGGAGGAAAACTTTTATTCCATATATATAAGAACAACCTCATGATCTTCTCTTGGAAAGCTGCTTTCCCTTGTTACGAGACGCACCTTGTCCATTCCATTCAGTAAGCTGGAAACCTGTGTGCCCTCTTTTATGCCAGATGCTGTGAGATTTTGTTCATGTCTCTGTCTAGCACTGCGTTCTGCGTCTGGCCACTGTAGCTCACTGTCATTTTCCCAGATCAGGGTGTACCGTATTTCCTGTTACCAGCAATCCTTTAAGGACTTCACTCTCTACTTCGAACACTCTATGTACATCATCGCTTCTCTCCTTTACCACTAATCATTCAGTTTTAGTACCTTGGGAAAGCCTTTATGTTTGCATTGACATATATCCGACTCCTTTTAATATCTCTCTGGGAACTGTGTTGTTTTTTTTTTAAATTTCTGTTTACCTCAATTTTTAAAAGGTATTTCGTGGTATTCATCACATAAAATAAAATTTGTTCTTCTCATTTGACTGGTTTGGTGAGTTTTGTCAAATGTATAACCACCACTGTAATAAAAATATGTAATGTTTTCATCAACACAAAAAGTGACCCCTTTGCAGTCAGTCTCCTCTCCTGTCCTTCAGCCTCTGATAATCATTGGTATGATTTCCATCCCTATGGTTTTGGTTTTTCCAGAACGTCACATAGAGAAAGCATATAGTATATCACTTTTACTGTCCAGCTTATTTTACTTAACATAATAGTCTTGAGATTCATTTGTATTTTTACATGTATCAATATTTCATCCTTTTATTTCCAAGTAAAATTCCATTGTATGGTATACTACAGTTTGCTTATCCATTCAATTCATTTATTTGTTGTTACACATTTGGATTGTTTCTGGATTCCAACTGTTACAACCAGGCTGCTCTAAGCATTCACATAGAACTCTTTGTATGCACATATGTTTTCATTTCTCTTGGGTAAATACCCACAAAAGGGATTGTTGACTCATATGGTAAATGTATATTCATCCTCATGTGAAATTAGTGATCTCTTTTCTATATAGGTTATACGATTATCCTATTTTGTACTTCTACCAACAGTAGATGAGAATTCTAGTTGCTCTTCACCCTTACCAGTGATTGGCATCATAGTTCTTTTAAAAATTTAGCCATTTAGCCGTATAGTGGTATTTTGTTGTGGTTATTAGTGTTTTCCTAATGGGTTATGCTGTTCATTAATTTTCATGTACTTATTGGCATTTGTATCACTTCACTAATGGGTAATGATGTTCATTATTTTTCATGTACTTACTGGCCTTTGTATATTTTCTTTGGTTAAGTATTTGTTCAGATCTTCTGTTTATTTTTCAGTTGTTGAATTCTTACTGATGCATTGTAAGAGTTTTAAAAAATATATTCTGGATACAGATTTATATTTTTAAGTTAGATATCTGTTTTTTCAGACTCTTTTATGAAGTTGTCTGTTTTACATCCCTGCCAGTAGTATACAAGAGTGCTAATAACTCGATGTCTTCATCAAAACTTGCTATAGTCACTCTTTTGATTTTAACGTTTCTAATAGTTGTGTGTGTGTGTTTAATAGGCTTAATTTTTTAGAACAGCTTTTGATTGACTGAAAAATTTAGATTTATTGAAATACAGGAAGTTTCCATATACTGTACACCCAGTTTCTCCTATTAGTAATGTCTTATACTAGTACAGCACATTTGCTACAATAATGAATCTATATTGAATATATTATCATTAACCAAAGTCCATACTTTATGTAGATTTTCTTATTTAGATTTATTTATTTATTATCCCTTTATTTAGATTTTCCTAGACTCTTCCCCAGAATCTTTCCCAGATTCTAGGATGCTGTGTAGAATAACAAATTATATTAAGTTGTCATAAATCCTTAGGCTCCTTTTGGTTGTGAAATTTTTTTCCATTGTGCTTTTAGTTTGTACTTTTCTAATAATTAGTGGTATGGAACATATTTTCATATGCTCACTTGCACATGTGTATCTTCTATGGTAAAGTGTCTATTCAAATCTTTTCTGATTTTTGTTATTTTTCTACAGTTTTGAGAGTTTTTGTTAAATATTCTGGCTACAAGTTTTAAGTATATATATGCTGCTTAGTCACTTCAGTTATGTCCAACTCTGGGCTCCTATGTCCATGGAGATTCTCCAGGCCAAGAATACTGGAATGGGTCACCAAGCCCTCCTCCAGGGGATCTTCCCAACCCAGGAATCAAACCCAGGTCTCCTGCATTGCAGGCAGATTCTTTACCATGTTCAGTTCAGTTCAGTTGCTCAGTCGTGTCCAACTCTTTGCGATCCCACGAACCACAGCACTCCAGGCCTCCCAGTCCATAACCAACTCCCTGAGTCCACCCAAACCCAAGTCCATTGAGTCCGTGATGCCATCCAACAATTTCATCCTCTATCGTCCCCTTCACCTCCTGCCCTCAATCTTTCCCAGCATCAGGGTCTTTTCCAACGAGTCAGCTCTTCGCATGAGGTGGCCAAAGTACTGGTGTTTCAGCTTCAACATCAGTCCTTCCAGTGAACACTGGTTGGAACTCCTTGCAGTCCAAGGGACTCTCAAGAGTCTTCTCCAACACCACAGTTCAAAAGCATCAATTCTTTGGCACTCAGCTTTCTTTATAGTCCAACTCTCACATCCATACATGACTACTGGAAAAACCATAGCTTCGACTAGACGGACCTTTGCTGGCAAAGTAATGTCTGCTTTTTAATATGCTGTCTAGGTTGGTCATAACTTTCCTTCCAAGGAGTAAGTGTCTTTTAATTTCATGGCTGCAATCAGCATCTGCAATGATTTTGGAGATCAGAAAAATAAAGTCTGACACTGTTTCCACTGTTTCCCCATCTATTTCCCATGAAGTGATGGGACCAAATGCCATGATCTTAGTTTTCTGAATGTTGAGCTTTACCCCATCTTTTCCACTCTCCTCTTTCACTTTCATCAAGATACTCTTTAGCTCTTCTTCACTTTCTGCCATAAAGGTGGTGTCATCTGTATATCTGAGGTTATTGATATTTCTACTGGCAATCATGATTCCAGCTTGTACTTTCTCCAGCCCAGCGTTTCTCATGATGTACTTACTCTGCATATAAGTTAAATAAACAGGGTGACAATATACAGCCTTGACGTACTCCTTTTCCTATTTGGAACCAGTCTGTTGTTGCATGTCCAGTTCTAACTGGACAGTTCTAACTGTTGCTTCCTGACCTGCATATAGGTTTCTCAAGAGGCAGGTCAGGTGGTCTGGTGTTCCCATCTCTTTCAGAATTTTCCACAGTTTATTGTGATCCACAAAGGCTTTGGCATAGTCAATAAAGCAGAAATAGATGTTTTTCTGGAACTCTCTTGCTTTTTCAATGATCCAGTGGATGTTGGCAATGTGATCTCTGATTCCTCTGCCTTTTCTAAAACCAGCTTGAACATCTGGAAGTTCACAGTTCACATATTGCTGAAGCCTGGCTTGGAGAATTTTAAGCATCACTTTACTAGCGTGTGAAATGAGTGCAATTGTGTGGTAGTTTGAGCATTCTCTGGCATTGCCTTTCTTTGGGATTGGAATGAAAACTGACCTTTTCCAGTCCTGTGGCCACTGCTGAGTTTTCCAAGTTTGCTGGCATACTGAGTGCAGCACTTCCACAGCATCATCTTTCAGGATTTGAAATAGCTCAGCTGGAATTCCATCACCTCCACTAGCTTTGTTCATAGTGATACTTCCTAAGGCCCACTTGACTTCACATTCCAGGATGTCTGGTTCTAGGTGAGTGGTCACACCATCGTGATTATCTGGGACATGAAGATCTTTTTTGTACAGTTCTTCTGTGTATTCCTGCCACCTCTTCCTAATATACCATTTCTGTCCTTTATTGAGCCCATCTTTGCATGAAATGTTCCCTTAGTATCTCTAATATTCTTGAAGAAATCTCTAGTCTTTCCCATTCTATTGTTTTCCTCTATTTCTTTGCATTGGTCGCTGAGGAAGGTTTTCTTATCTCTCCTTACTATTTTTTGGAACTCTGCATTCAGATGGGTATATCTTTCCTTTTCTCCTTTGCTTTTAGCTTCCCTTCTTATCATAGCTATTTTTAAGGCCTCTTTAGACAGCCATTTTGCTTTTTTGCACTTCTTTTTCTTGTGGATAGTCTTGATTCCTGTCTCCTGTACAATGTCACGTACCTCTGGCCATAGTTCATCAGGTACTCTGTCTACCAGATCTAGTCCCTTAAATCTATTTCTTAGCCCCTGGTAAAGAATTTGCCTGCTAATGCAGGAGACACAAGAGACACAAGTTTGATCCCTGGGTAGGGAAGGTCCCCTGGAAGAGGAAATAGCAATCCACTCCAGTATTCTTGCCTGGAAAATCCTATGGACAAAAGAACCTGGTGGACTACAGCCCTTGGGATAACAAAGAGTCAGACACGACTTAGCAACTGAGTGCACGGGCTAATGCACACACACACACACACACACACACACACACACACATATATTTATATGTATATATACTGTTTTACAAATCTTTACTCCCAATCTGCAGTTTGTGGCAGATCCTGAACAGTATCTTTTAAAGAGCAAAATTTGCAGTTTTGGTGAGGACCAGTTTATCACTATTTTCTTTATAGTTTATGCTTTTTGTGATTTTTCAAGAAATCTTGGTCTAACTCAAGGTAAAAACAATTTTCTCCTATGTCTGTTCTATAATCTTTATACTTCAAATTTTTACATTTAAATTTTTGAAAGTTTATTAATAATATACATAACAGTTTGATTTTGACTTTTTGCAACTGAACATTTTAGATTAATTTTAAAATCAGTCAAATAAAATATATAAAATATAACATATACATTTAATATATTTAAATTTTTCAGTGACTCAGTATTCTTTCTTTTGCACCTCTCGGTTATTGGATTGCCTATAATGCTAAAAGTTCTTTGCATATCAACATTACAATTCAATTTCTTTTTGAAGTGTGCATATATTGTTTCTTAATCACAGTTCCTTGGTTGAAAGTAATAGAAGCCAGAAGCCAACTCTGCTTCGGTTAGCTAAACAGGTGACTTATTGGAAGACTATGAAAGAGCTGAAGAACCTGGCTTTATACAGAAGGAACTAATTAGCTTTAAAAGGTCTTAAAAGTAAGAACTGCTCCATTGTCTTGCTTCATCATTTCCACTGTAACAAATGACCTGAAACCATCTCATTGTCTGGGTGGGATAGGGTTGGAGGAATCATTCTTTGGCTGCTGCTGCTGCTGCTAAATAGCTTCAGTTGTGTCCGACTCTGTGCGACCCCATAGACGGCAGCCCACCAGACTCCCCGGTCCCTGGGATTCTCCAGGCAAGAACACTGGAGTGGGTTGCCATTTCCTTCTCCAATGCATGAAAGTGAAAAGTCAAAGTGAAGTCACTCAGTTGTGTCTGACTCTTCGAGAACCCATGGACTGCACCCCACTAGGCTCCTCCGTCCATGGTATTTTCCAGGCAAGAGTACTGGATTTGGGTGCCATTGCCTTCTCCGATCCCTTGGCTACTTGCTTCAAAATTAAAACTGAAGTCTAGCAGGGGTCTGGGAATGAAAATTGTCAACTGGCTTAGCTTGTTGAGTGGGTCATATGTTCACTTAATGACTGGGAAAGATGTTCCAATCAATAGCTCTATCAGACTGTATTCAGTGGGCTAGAGTCCTTTCCTAAAATGAATCTTGGGTGCTAATATTTAAAGGAGGCATGGATTTTGGGAACCCTCCAGCAACAGATGTTCTTTCTATATGATGTGTTGCCTTGAAACTCTCCTTGCAGCTATGTATGTGTTTGTATATATTTTATCCCATATGCAGAAACAAAAATGATGCATAAATAGGTGTATCTGTCTTAAGGAAGTCATCAGTCTGGTCCAAATTTGTTGCTGAAAAACCAGTTAGAAGTTCAGACTTAAGAGAGAAAATATATAGTGTTAGAAAGAAATGGGATCCAGGACAAATGTATTCTAGTTCTTTCTCTGAATATTAACTAGCTGTGGGATCTTGACAAATCATTTAATTTGTTTGCATCTCAGTTTGCTTAATTATAGAATAAAATTATTAAACTACATTATGTCTATGGATCTTCCTGCTCTGAACTCTGTAGTTCTAAGGATATGATCTATGTAAATATTAGCTGTTCTTGTGTTAAAAAAACAGTAGTTATAACAAGACAACTGCATACACAGAGACATACATACATAGGCGTGCTAGTTTGCCAGGCAAAGTATAGGAAACCTAGTTAAATTTGAATTTCAGATAAACAGTAGATAATTTTACACATAATAAATTTTATCTGTTTTTATTTGAAATTCAAATTTTACTGGGTGTTCTGTATTTTTACTTGCTAGATCTGGCTGCCCTAAGACAGACACACACACACACACACAGAACAACAAACAGGAGGAATTACTTGGATTAGCACTGTATATGCAGCTCATTCTTAATTTAATCTATAGCAGCTTCAGTGTATTTTTTGAACAGAACTCAAGAGGTTTTCTAGATGACATAAAACCCTGTTCCTCCATTAAAGGACAATCTTGGTTTAGTTGATTTCAAGAAATAATTTTTTTTAATCAAGAAAATATTTCTTATTGAATGTCATGAATGAATTTGTTAAATGTGCTATCATCTACAAGCTCATGCTAGTTTTTCACCTGGGGCAGAGAAGTATTTTTCTAAGCAGCTTACTGGGTTGCTGATTAAATGAGTATTATGCCTTGTTGAGAGTTGAGGTTGACTCTATCAATGAAACCCATTGGCTTTTTAAATCTCCTTTGTTTTGTACTCCTGTACCTATTAATCACACAGAAGTTGCTTATCCATCATCATCTTGGCTTTGATAGATACTTTATGTAATAAGTCCAGACCTTCAGCACTGAGTAATCACTTGGGAATTCCTGCTTATGAAGGTTCAATAACTATACAACAGTGATACGGCTGATATATGATCTCTTTTGCTTTCATACTTTCCCCACTACACGTGCCAAAATGACAGAATATCTTTATTCTGCCTTTGTAATTTGCAATTGCTTATTTTAACTTTGACACATGATGCATGCAGCTTAATCTGAATAAGGACTTCTCATTTGTAAGCTCTATTGCAGGTATTCAAGGGCATATGTGCTTTTAAAGGCAGAATTTACTGATGAGAGCACTTTCTCTTTTGTTATAGCTCTAATATGGAAAATTAGTTTAGTAGTATCTCTTAACAATCTGTGGCTTTGCTGTCAGAAAAGGTACTAGTATAAAACTAAAGTGGTAGAGTGATAAAAGAAATGACTGCAAAAGAAAATCACTTGTTTGTATTGAAATTCAAGTGACAAGTAAATAAACTTTGAGAAAGTGATGTGAAGATTTTATGAATCATATAAAATAAAATTTCCTAGTAGTTTGGTAGGTAAATTGAAAATCCTACAATTCTGTCATTAAATTTATTTCTGAAAATCATGCCTGGGGTAAAACACTGAGTCTCATATTAATAAATTTCCTAAATATATTGAGTAAAATAGATTTCTTACTTATCTAAACTTCTTCCCAGTCTAGGAGAGCTTTTTATTACATATTCTCTGGAGGCCTAATTTTTTTCCTGCTCAGTTAGCAATGTCTACTTAAATCTACTTTTTATTAACTTTAACACTGAACTTTGTTCAGTTCAGTTCAGTTGCTCAGTCGTATCTGACTCTTTGCAACCTCATGAACTGCAGCACGCCAGGCCTCCCTCTCCATCACCAAATCCCAGAGTCCACCCAAACCCATGTCCATTGAGTTAGTGATATCATCCAACCATCTCATCCTCTGTCGTCCCCTTCACCTCCTGCCCTCAATCTTTCCCAACATCAATGTCTTTTCAAATGAGTCAACTCTTCGCATGAGGTGGCCAAAGTATTGGAGTTTCAGATCCAACATCAGTACTTCCAGTGAACACCCAGGACTGATATCCCTTAGGATGGACTGGTTGGACCTCCTTGTAGTTCAAGGGACTCTCAAGAGTCTTCTCCAACACCACACTCCAAAAGCATCAATTCTTCAGCACTCAGCTTTGTTCACAGTCCAACTCTCACATCCATACATGACTACTGGAAAAATCATAGCCTTGACTCAGATCAGATCAGTTGCTCAGTCGTGTCCGACTCTTTGCGACCCCATGAATTGCAGCAGGTCAGGCTTCCCTGTCCATCACCAACTCCCAGAGGTCACTCAAACTCACATGCATCGAGTCAGTGATTCCATCCAGCCATCTCATCCTCTGTCGTCCCCTTCTCCTCCTGCCCCCAATCCCTCCCAGCATCAGAGTCTTCTCCAATGAGTCAACTCTTTGCATCAGGTGGCCAAAATACTGGAGTTTCAGCTTTAGCATCATTCCTTCCAAAGAAATCCCAGGGCTGATCTCCTTCAGAATGGACTGGTTGGATCTCCTTGCAGTCCAAGGAACTCTCAAGAGTCTTCTCCAACACCACAGTTCAAAAGCATCAATTCTTCGGCGCTCAGCCTTCTTCACAGTCCAGCTCTCATATCCATACATGACCACAGAAAAGACCATAGCCTTGATTAGGCGAACCTTTGTTGGCAAAGTATTGTCTCTGCTGACAAAGTAATGTCTCTGCTTTTGAATATGCTATCTAGGTTGGTCATAACTTTCCTTCCAAGGAGTAAGCATCTTTTAATTTCATGGCTGCAGTCACCATCTGCAGTGATTTTGGAGCCCCCAAAATAAAGTCTGACACTGTTTCCACTGTTTCCCCATCTATTTCCCGTGAAGTGATGGGACCAGATGCCATGATCTTCGTTCTCTGAATGTTGAGCTTTAAGTCAACCTTTTCACTCTCTACTTTCACTTTCATCAAGAGGCTTTTTAGTTCCTCTTCACTTTCTGCCATAAGGGTGGTGTCATCTGCATATCTGAAGTTATTGATATTTCTCCTGGCAATCTTGATTCCAACTTGTGTTTCTTCCAGTCTAGCGTTTTTCATGATGTACTCTGCATATAAGTTAAATAAACAGGGAGACAATATACAGCCTTGACGTACTCCTTTTCCTATTTGGAACCAGTCTATTGTTCCATGTCCAATTCTAACTGTTGCTTCCTGACCTGCATACAAATTTCTCAAGAGGCAGATCAGGTGGTCTGGTATTCCCATCTCTTTCAGAATTTTCCACAGTTTATTCTGATCCATATAGTCAAAGGCTTTGGCATAGTCAATAAAGCAGAAATAGATGTTTTTCTGGAACTCTCCTGCTTTTTCCATGATCCAGTGGATGTTGGCAATTTAATCTCTGGTTCCTCTGCCTTTTCTAAAACCAGCTTGAACATCAGGAAGTTCATGGTTCACATATTGCTGAAGCCTGGCTTGGAGAATTTTGAGCACTACTTTACTAGCGTGTGAGATGAGTGCAATTGTGCGGTCATTTGAGCATTCTTTGGCATTGCCTTTCTTTGGGATTGGGATGAAAACTGACCTTTTCCAGTCCTGTGGCCACTGCTGAGTTTTCCAAATTTTCTGGCATATTGAGTGCAGCACTTTCACAGCATCATCTTTCAGCATTTGAAATAGCTCCACTGGAATTCCATCACATCCACTAGCTTTGTTTGTAGTGATGCTTTCTAAGGCCCACTTGACTTCACATTCCAGGATGTCTGACTCTAGGTCAGTGATCACACCATCATGATTATCTGGGTCGTGAAGATGTTTTTTGTACAGTTCTTCTGTGTATTCTTGCCACCTCTTCTTAATATCTTCTGCTTCTGTTAGGTCCCTACCACTTCTGTCCTTTATCGAGCCCATCTTTGCATGAAATGTTCCTTTGGTATCTCTGATTTTCTTGAAGAGATCCTTAGTCTTTCCCATTCTGTTGTTTTCCTCTATTTCTTTGCATTGATCACTAAAGAAGGCTTTCTTATCTCTTCTTGCTATTCTTTGGAACTCTGCATTCAGATGTTTATATCTTTCCTTTTCTCCTTTGCTTTTCACTTCTCTTCTTTTCACAGCTATTTGTAAGGCCTCCCCAGACAGCCATTTTGCTTTTTTGCATTTCTTTTCCATGGGGATGGTCTTGATCCCTGTCTCCTGTACAATGTCACGAACCTCTGTCCATAGTTCATCAGGCACTCTATCTATCAGATCTAGGTCCTTAAATCTATTTCTCACTTCCACTGTATAATCATAAGGGATTTAATTTAGATCATACCTGAATGGTCTAGTGGTTTTCCCTACGTTCTTCAATTTCAGTCTGAATTTGGCAATAAGGAGTTCATGGTCTGAGCCACAGTCAGCTCCTGGTCTTGTTTTTGCTGATTGTATAGAGCTTCTCCATCTTTGTCTGCAAAGAATATAATCAATCTGATTTCGGTGTTGACCACCTGGTGATGTCCATGTATAGAGTCTTCTCCTGTGTTGTTGGAAGAGGGTATTTGCTATGACTACTGCATTTTCCTGGCAAAACTCTATTAGTCTTTGCCCTGCTTCATTCCGTATTCCAAGGCCAAATTTGCCTGTTACTCCAGGTGTTTCTTGACTTCCTACTTTTGCATTACAGTCCCCTATAATGAAAAGGACATCTTTTTTGGGTGTTAGTTCTCAAAGGTCTTGTAGGTCTTCATAGAACCGTTCAGCTTCTTCAGCATTACTGGTTGGGGCATAGACTTGGATTACTGTGACATTGAATGGTTTGCCTTTGAAATGAACAGAGATCATTCTGTCGTTTTTGAGATTGCATCCAAGTACTACATATCGGACTCTTTTGTTGACCATGATGGCCACTCCATTTCTTCTGAGGGATTCCTGCCTGCAGTAGTAGATATAATGGTCCTCTGAGTTAAATTCACCCATTCCAGTCCATTTTAGTTTGCTGATTCCTAGAATGTAGACATTCACTCTTGCCATCTCTTGTTTGACCACTTCCAATTTGCCTTGATTCATGGACCTGACATTCCAGGTTCCTATGCAATATTGCTCTTTACAGCATCGGACCTTATTTCTATCACCAGTCACATCCACAGCTGGGTATTCTTTTTGCTTTGGCTCCATCCCTTCATTCTTTCTGGAGTTATTTCTCCACTGATCTCCAGTAGCATATTGGGCCCCTACTGACCTGGGGAGTTTCTCTTTCAGTATCCTATCATTTTGCCTTTTCATACTGTTCATGGGGTTCTCAAGGCAAAAATACTGAAGTGGTTTGCCATTCCCTTCTCCAGCGGACCACATCCTGTCAGATCTCTCCACCATGACCCACCCATCCTGGGTTGCCCCAGAGTCATGGCTTAGTTTCATTGAGTTAGACAAGGCTGTGGTCCTAGTGTGATTAGATTGACAAGTTTTCTGTATGGTTTCAGTGTGTTTGCCCTCTGATGCCCTCTTGCAACACCTACCATCTTACTTGGGTTTCTCTTACCTTGGGCATGGGGTATCTCTTCCCGGCTGCTCCAGCAAAGCACAGCCATCACACCTTACCTTGGACAAGGGGTCTTTCCTCACCGCCACCCTTCCTGACCTCGGTCGTGGGGGTAGCCTTGACTAGACAGACCTTTGTTGGCAAAGTAATCTCTCTGCTTTTGAATACACTGTCTAGGCTGGTCATAACTTTCCTTCCAAGGAGTAAGTGTCTATTCATTTCATGGCTGCAATCACAATCTACAGTGATTTTGGAACCCAGAAAAATAAAACCAGCCACTGTTTCCACTGGTTCCCCATCTATTTTCCATGAAGTGATTGGACCAGATGCCATGATTTTCATTTTCTGAATGTTGAACCAAAGAAAATGTTGGCTTTAAAGCCAACTTTGTCACTCTCCTCTTTCACTTTCATCAAGAGGCTCTTTAGTTCTTCTTCACTTTCTGCCATAAAGAGTGGTGTCATCTGCATATCTGAGGTTATTGATATTTCTCCCGGCAATCTTGACTCCAGCTTCTGCTTCCTCCAGCCCAGCGTTTCTCATGATGTTCTGCATAGAAGTTAAATAAGCAGGGTGACAATATATAGCCTTGATGTACTTCTTTTCCTGTTTGGAACCAGTCTGTTGTTCCATGTCCAGTTCTAATTAACTGTTGCTTCCTGACATACAGGTTTCTCAAGAGGCAGGTCAGGTGGTCTGGTATTCCCATCTCTTTCAGAATTTTCCACAGTTTATTGTGATTCACAGTCAAAGGCTTTGGCATAGTCAATAAAGTAGAAATAGATGATTTTCTGGAATTCTCTTCCTTTTTCGATGATCCAGGAGGTGTTGGCAATGTGATCTTTCGTTCTGCTGCCTTTTCTAAAACCAGCTTGAACATCTGGAATTTCACGGTTCACATATTACTGAAGCCTGGCTTGGAGAATTTTAAGCGTCACTGGCATGCTGTGATTCATGGGGTCACAACGAGTTGGACACACCTGAGCGGCTGAACTGAACTGAGATGAGTGCAATTGTGCGGCAGTTTGATCATTCTTTGGCATTGCCTTTCTTTGGGATTGGAATGAAAATTGACCTTTTCCAGTCCTGTGGCCACTGCTGAGTTTTCCAAATTTGCTAGCATATTGAATGTTGCACTTTCACAGCATCATCTTTCAGGATTTGAAATAGCTCAACTGGAATTCCATCACCTCTACTAGCTTTATTCATAGTAATGCTTCCTAAGGCTCACTTGACTTCACATTCTAGGATGTCTGGTTCTAGATTATCCGGGTTGTGAAGATCTTTTTTGTGCAGTTCTTCTGTGTATTCTTGCCACCTCTTCTTGATATCTCCTGCTTCTGTTAGGTCCATACTATTTCTGTCCTTTATTGTGCCCATCTTTGCATGAAATGTTCCCTTGGTATCTCTAATTTTCTTGAAGAGATCTCTAGTCTTTCCAATTTTATTGTTTTCCTCTATTTTTTGCATTGATTACTGAGGAAGACTTTCTTATCTCTCCTTGCTATTTTTTAGAACTCTGCATTCAAATGGGTATATCTTTCCTTTTCTCCTTTGCTTTTCACTTCCCTTCATTTCACAGCTATTTGTAAGGCGTCCTCAGACAGCCGTTTTACTTTTTTGCATTTCTTTTTCTTGGGAATGATCTTGATTCCTATCTCCTGGACAATGTCACATACCTCCATTCACAGTTCATCAGGCACTCTGTCTATCAGATATAGTCCCTTAAATCTATTTCTCACTTCCACTGTATAGTCATTAGGGATTTGATTTAGGTCATACCTGAATGATCTAGTGTTTTTCTCCACTTTCTTCAATTTCAGTCTGAGTTTGGCAATAAGGAGTTCATGATCTGAGCTACAGTCAGCTCCAGGTCTTGTTTTTGCTGACTGTATAAAGCTTCTCAATCTTTCGCTGCAAAGAATATAATCAATCTGATTTTGGTGTCGACCATCTGGTGATGTCCATCACCAGATGTAGAACTTTAATAGGCATGCTCTTTCTACTCTTTACAAAGTTAAATTTTTATAAATTTATTTTATATTTTCCTTTTATTATATCAATTTATCTGAGCATTATTTCATGTAGGACTGATTAAAAAGAGCAAGAACCTTATTTATCATCTTAAAAAGGTGTGTTGTTTTATGTGCTACAAAATGGTCTTATACTCTGGGTTTTCCTCCTAATATTTTCATGATCTCGTAGAATTGTTTCTTGACATTTCCCCTCTTTCACCACGCTATTCACATATCGAAACTTACCTGCTACCCTGAATCCTATTAAATCAAAGTCTCACTAAATAGCTGGTTGTAAGTTTATTCTTAACTTTATTTCTTTCTGTCTCCACAGAATTCCCCTCTTCTGTCTGACTTCATCTCTTGCTTGCCCTACTGCAGCAGGCTTCTAACAATCTCTCTGTTACTGCCATTCCTGTTCATATCCGTTCTCTGAAAGGCATCCAGCAGCCATTTCAAGATGTACAAAGCCACATATGAACAGTTCTTGCCTGTCTCTGCAACTGCAAAAGTGTAATTTGCAAACCATTATATAATTCATTAATGAGGAAAATGGTAAGATGAAAAAAATTGGTTTAGAGAAGGATGTGAGGCACCAATATGTAGAGGATCAATGGAAAAATTAAAGCAAAGGAAGGTGGAGTAGTAATATTGAGTTAGATATAACATGGGTTAAATACTACAGAAGAATAAAATCATAGCCTTTGGGATTATTTACCAGGAAAAATTAGTTTATTGATTTCCTATAAATTAATATATACCTTTACAGAGATATAAAATCCCTGACTTTAATCAATGGTTATAGTGAGTTACAACCCCCAAGAGTCAGAGTATTCTTAGGCGTCTTCTTAGATAATACACTAGCAAGACTACAAACATTATATAGCCATCTTCTTGCCTTACATTCTTAATTGCCAAAACTTGTCTCCCAGTCCTCATTCCTTTGGTAACCAGGGCTCTTGCTACACTGACCTCCTTTGCATTTCTTTAGGCTCTGGTGCATATCATTCCCTGTTCCCGAAATATTTGGCTACCTCATTCTTCAGGTCACACCTTTCAGATGGTGCTTATCTCAATGTCCATGGGGTCGCAAAGAGTCAGACATCCCTGAGAGACTGAATAACAGAAACAACAAAGGAGTTTTAGTACCAGATAAGTCAGATCTTGAAGGTCAGGGCTTCAAGTCCGCATGGTCTAAGCCTGAAATCCTTCCTGAAAACAGATATCCAAAAGGCCCATCCCACAATCAAAATATCTTGTCCTTGATTATACACACACCACACACACACACATATATACACACACTCATATATAACTGTCAATTATCACAATGGCTTATAGTCTTATTTAAAAGTGAGTTTTCTGTCCTCCTCCACCCTCAGGAGAGATCCCAGTGCCACAGTTTGCCTAAAACCCTGGAATCTTCATTTTAAGTAACATCTGGAGATTCTGACATCATTGACCTGTGGACCACATGTTGAGAAATACTGGTCTAGAAAATCCAGATACCAGTTTTATGCCTCAGTATTTATATGCAACTTAAAGGCTGCTGCTGCTGCTGCTGTTAAGTCGTTTCAGTCATGTCCGACTCTGTGAGACCCCATAGACGGAAGCCCACCAGGCTCCCCCATCCCTGAGATTCTCCAGGCAAGAACACTGGAGTGGGTTGCCATTTCCTTCTCCAATGCATGAAAGTGAAAGTGAAGTCGCTCAGTCGTGTCCGACTCTTAGCGACCCCATGGACTACAGCCTACCAGGCTCCTCCATCCATGGAATTTTCCAGGCAAGAGTACTGGAGTGGGGTGCCATGGCCTTTTCCGACTTAAAGGCTAGCCAAACAGAAACCTGGGGAAACCTGCCTTGGGAGTCTGGCTCCTAAGCATAAGGTCTTAAAGTAATTAGTCACACATCCTAGCAGGATCAGTAAAGGCTGTGGATTACTTAGAGTAGGATGAGAGGTTAACGTAGTTTGCAAAACTTAGCTAGAAGATGCACTGGCAATAAGCTAGTGACTACAAAAATGAAAGAGTTTTAAAATTTGAAACTACTCAAGGGACCTTCTTCATGTCTACAGATTGCACCCCCATGGATTTTAGTATCCAATTTGAAGATTTTGGGGCATTTCTGTAATACATTTTGGTAAAACATGGTAAGTCATTTGAATAACCACTTGTAAAGTTTCCTTTTTTTGCTGTTCCTGTCTTGGTTCACCCAAGTTCAGATGGCCAGATAGCCCAGAATCATTTACCAGCTGTAGCAGGAGTCTGGATGAGCCGTGTGATTTTCTTGCTGGGGAAAGAACAGGGGAAGAGAAACCACACATATACTCATATCCCTGTTTCCACACAGATTGTGTGGTGTGTCAGCTGATGTGATAGGAAAAACTAAAGGAATGCATAACCCGACTCAAAGGAGACTTTATTTTCGATCAGCAGTGCCTAATATAAAATAAAAAGAGGCAAAAAAAAAAAAAAAAAAGATTACCTATTGAACCTAGAACAATCTGGAATTGGAAAAGAAGACACAGGATGCTCAGAGGGAAGTACAAAGTCCCAAAGGACAGCCTGTGAGCATCTCCTGTCTTCAGGTACTTCACTTCCTGTTCAGCCAGTGAAAGACCCAGCTTGCCATTTCTCGTTCACTAGCTACTTCTATGAAGTTGTTATTGAAACACCAATTTTGGTTAGTTAGGCCATTTAGGCAAACAACCTTGTAGGTAATTTTGATTGACTGGATTGACTTGAAGTTTTACCAACTTTGTATAAATCTGGTAGCTATGTTCTGCCTTGGGGACAAACTTTGTAAAAGGAGGAAGTTGCATTATGCAGTTGAAATGGGACTCTATGGAGTATGTAGATTGTTGTCTTAGTTTTGATACTGAGTCGATTAATGATTTCAACTGTATTCTATACAGTGTCCTGGAACTGAACCATGGCCATTAGGTAAAACCTATAGAAATATGGAACTTCCCTGGTGGTCCAGTGCTTAAGACTCTAACTTTCCAACGCAGGGGGTGAGAGCTCCATCACTGGCCAGGGAATTAAGATCCCACATGCTGTGTGGCAAGGTCAAAAAAAAAAAAAAAAGAAAAAACAGGAAATCTGAATAAGACTGGACTTCAGCTAAAAACGGTATATTAGTATTGGCTTATTCAGTTCAGTTCAGTTCAGTTCAGTTCAGTTCAGTTGCTCAGTCGTGTCCAACTCTTTGTGACCCCATGTGTCACAGCACGCCAGGCCTCCCTGTCCATCACCAACTACCAGAGTTCACTCAGACTCACGTCCATCAAGTCAGTGATGCCATCCAGCCATCTCATCCTCTGTTGTCCCCTTCTCCTCCTGCCCCCAATCCCTCCCAGCATCAGAGTCTTTTCCAATGAGTCAACGCTTCACATGATGTGGCCAAAGTACTGGAGTTTCAGCTTTAGCATCATTCCTTCCAAAGAAATTCCAGGGCTGATCTGCTTCAGAATGGACTGGTTGGATCTCCTTGCAGTCCAAGGGACTCTCAAGAGTCTTCTCCAACACCACAGTTCAAAAGCATCAATTCTTCGGCGCTCAGCCTTCTTCACAGTCCAGCTCTCACATCCATACATGACCACAGGAAAGACCATAGCCTTGAGTAGGCGAAACTTTTTTGGTAAAGTAATGTCTCTGCTTTTGAATATGCTATCTAGGTTGGTCATAACTTTCCTTCCAAGGAGTAAGTGTCTTTTAATTTTATGGCTGCAATCACCATCTGCAGTGATTTTGGAGCCCACAAAATAAAGTCTGACACTGTTTCCACTGTTTCCCCATCTATTTCCCATGAAGTGATGGGACCAGATGCCATGATCTTCATTTTCTGAATGTTGAGCTTTACCCCAACTTTTTCACTCTCCTCTTTCACCTTCATCAAGAGGCTTTTTAGTTCTTCTTTACTTTCTGCCATAAGGGTGGTGTCATCTGCATATCTGAGGTTATTGAGATTTCTCCCAACAATCTTGATTCCAGTTTGTGTTTCTTCCAGTCCAGCGTTTCTCATGATGTACTCTGCATATAAGTTAAATAAACATGGTGACAATATACAGCCTTGACATACTCCTTCGCCTTTTTGGAACCAGTCTGTTGTTCGATGTCCAGTTCTAACTGTTGCTTCCTAACCTGCATACACATTTCTCAAGACGCAGGTCAGGTGGTCTGGTATTTCCATCTCTTTCAGAATTTCCCACAGTTTATTGTGATCCACACAGTCAAAGGCTTTGGCATAGTCAATCAAGCAGAAATAGATGTTTTTCTGGAACTCTCTTGCTTTTTCAATGATCCAACAGATGTTGGCAATTTGGTCTCTGGTTCCTCTGCCTTTTCTAAAACCAGCTTGAACAACTGGAAGTTCACGGTTCACATATTGCTGAGGCCTGGCTTGGAGAATTTTGAGCATTACTTTACTAGCGTGTGAGATGAGTGCAATTGTGTGGTACTTTGAGCGTTCTTTGGCATTGCCTTTCTTTGGGATTGGAATCAAAACTGACCTTTTCCAGTGGCTTATTAGTCATGACAAATGTGCCATACTAATATCAGATGTTGGAATCAGGGGAACTTGAGTTCGAGGTATACAAAAACCCTCTATAAATGATTTTTCCTGTGGTCATGTATGGATGTGAGAGCTGGACTGTGAAGAAGGCTGAGCGCCGAAGAATTGATGCTTTTCAACTGTGGTGTTGGAAAAGACTCTTGAGAGTCCCTTGGACTGCAAGGAGATCCAACCAGTCCATTCTGAAGCAGATCAGCCCTGGGATTTCTTTGGAAGGAATGATGCTAAAGCTGAAACTCCAGTACTTTGGCCACATCATGTGAAGCGTTGACTCGTTGAAAAAGACTCTGATGCTGGGAGGAACTGGGGGCAAGAGGAGAAGGGGACAACAGAGGATGAGATGGCTGGATGGCATCACTGACTCGATGGATGTGAGTCTGAGTGACCTCTGGTAGTTGGTGATGGACAGGGAGGCCTGGTGTGCTGCGATTCATGGGGTCGCAAAGAGTCCGACACGACTGAGCGACTGATGTGATCTGATCTGATAAATTTAAAATGATTCTAAAATTTTTTATTTAAAAATGCAACTTAAAAAGCTTCTGCACAACAAAGGAAACTATAAGGAAGGTGAAGACAGCCTTCAGAATGGGAGAAAATAATAGCAAATGAAGCAACTGACAAACAACTAATCTCAAAAATATACAAGCCACTCCTACAGCTCAATTCCAGAAAAATAAATGACCCAATCAAAAAATGGGCCAAAGAACTAAATAGACATTTCTCCAAAGAAGACATGCAGATGGCTAACAGGCACATGAAAAGATGCTCAACATCACTCATTATCAGAGAAATGCAAATCAAAACCACTATGAGGTACCATTACACGCCAGTCAGAATGGCTGCGATCCAGAAGTCTACAAGCAAAAAATGCTGGAGAGGGTGTGGAGAAAAGGGAACCCTCTTACACTATTGGTGGGAATGCAAGCTAGTACAGCCACTATGGAGAACAGTGTGGAGATTCCTTAAAAAACGGAATAGAACTGCCCAATGATCCAGCAATCCCACTGCTGGGCATACACACTGAGAAAACCAGAATTGAAAGAGACACGTGTACCCCAATGTTCATAGTAGCACTGTTTATAATAGCCAGCACTTGGAAGGAACCTAGATGTTCATCAGCAGATGAATGGATAAGAAAGCTGTGGTACATATACACAATGGAGTATTACTCAGCCATTAAAAACAATACATTTGAATCAGTTCTAATGAGGTAGATGAAACTGGAGCCTATTATACAGAGTGAAGTAAGCCAGAAAGAAAAACACCAATACAGTATACTAATGCATATATATGGAATTTAGAAAGATGGTAACAATAACCCTGTATACGAGACAGCAAAAGAGACACTGATGTATAGAACAGTCTTTTGGCCTCTGTGGGAGAGGGAAAGGGAGGAATGATTTGGGAGAATGGCATTGAAACATGTATAATATCATATATGAAACGAGTTGCCAGTCCAGGTTCGATGCACGATACTGGATGCTTTGGGCTGGTGCACTGGGATGACCCAGAGGGACGGTTCAGGGAGGGAGGAGGGAAGAGGGTTCCAGATGGGGAACACGTGTATACCTGTGGCAGATTCATGTTGATATATGGAAAAACCAATACAATATTGTAAAGTTAAAAAAATGCATATATATGGTTAAGGAGAGAATTTCTTAAAATCTAGGTAATATGGTGTTCAGGTTTCTACTTGATTCTGTTGATTTGGCAAAGACAAGCAGTTCGTTCTAAATTTATTAAATGATCTTGAGACAGCACTTTAATACGTTATATCTTCTCAGGATACTGTTTGTGTGTTTTCTTCCAATCTGCCAATAATCTAAGAGCAGGATTAATTTGCTTTGTGCTCAGGTAGACAGAATTAGAAACATGATCAATGTGGTGGTTACTGAAATAAAACTTGGCTTTTCTTTTCTCAGAATAATAGCCTACATTCTCTTGACTTGGAAGAAAATATTTCCTCAAGAAATAAGGAAGTTTTTATGCCTTATAAAATCTGGAGAATTAAAATAAAAGGTAGAAATAAAACATTTTCATCATTCTAATAAAAAATTAACTGTTAGGAGCAATGCAACAGATTAAAAATGTTTGTAGATAATTAAACGAAAGCAAATGTAAAAACAGAAATAATGTCAAAAACCAGGGAGATATAAAAACCATGGTGTATTATTGCAAAATAACTCTAACCAGGGGATGTGCTTAGTTAAGATGATGAATAGTTAGCAAGACCCTATTCCTCTTGTTTCCCCTTCTTTATTATTTCCTTCCTCCTGAGTTTATGGGTTCCATCACAAAGTAATCAAGTTTTAAGTCTCTAACACTTAACTTTTGGTAGCTTTTAGTGAAGAGGAAGTAGGAGGACACAGAAGTTAGCTGTTTCACTTTGTGTTCATGCTTTTGGTAATATCACTACTGTGAAACCAGAAAGATTTTATAGAAATTCTAAAAAAATATATTGTGCACACACACACACACATATGCACACACACCATACTGTAAAACACACACCACACATGCTTGCATATGTTAGTGGGATAGCTGGAGGTCCTCAGCGTGCTAAGGGCACAGCGGGAATGGACCATGCCAGTTAACCTGGAGAGTCAGCTAAGTGGAGATAGGTTAAGAAACTTCATGTATATAGGTAGATTCAACAGATTTTCAGCCAAATGTTTGCTGAGACTTTGAAAGAATAGCGGATTCCCTGTTGGCTAGGACTGTAGTCTGCCTACAATGCAGGAGACCAAGCTGGGACTTCGTAGGAGACTGAAACTCCTGTAGGTCTCCTGAGGAGAGATCCCATCATGAAGATCCCCATGGAGAAGGAATGGCAACCTACTTTCATATTCTTGCTTGGAAAATCCCATGGACCGAGGAGCCTGGTGGGCTACAGTCCATAGGATTGCAAAGAGTTGGACACAAATGAGTGACTTCAGTTTCTTTGAGAGAATAGAGCACAGGACAGATAAATTTTAGTTTAAGAGAGATGGATTGTGAGCAGGCTTAGGGAATTGCCCAAGGGGGAAATTTAGGATAGAAAGTTAGCATGAGAACCCCTGAAGAATCAGGGGCTGCAGGGCAGGTCTTTATAACAAACCGTCCATAGGGAAGAGTAAAATGCTGTTTCCCAATTTTGTCCCAAGGAAACCTTCATAGGAAAACATCAGTGTAGCCTTCTAACCAGAATGACTGGTTTGAGACTTGGGAGCAGGATATTTCATTGTCCCTTGTCACATACACAGAAGAGAAAAAGTGTCGTTGCACAGGGGGTCAAGACCTGCATCTAGTCTCAGCTTTACTTCTAATTTAACTTACCGCCTTGGGAAAAACATCTTACTGCTCTGATTTTCATTTTCCTAAGATGAAGTTACTGGACTAGAAACTTTCTAAGTCCCTTTCAAATCTACTTTCTGAGAGACTAGGATAGTGATGTAACTATGTGATCAAATTTCTCAGAAAGCTTCCCCAGAAAACTGGCACATTAAGCAAATAGCTTTAGAAGAAGTATATAGAATTCAGATTCTGTAGTAGATGAATTTTAGCATTTTGTCATTCCCATGCCCATTTTCCTCTCTGTTCTGGTTGTGAGTATAAAAGTTATTTTATATTCAGTCATTTGCTATCTGTCCCTCTGTTGTTTGTTCATACTTTCCTCTTCTCTTCATATATTGAAGTTGAAGCAGCTTCAGTATTTGTAGTCAGGAGTACAGACTCCATGACTTGAGGACTTCGAAGCAGTGAGGGAATGTTCCTACTTCTAGCAGGCATGGATAACTTCTGCCTCCCTCATATCGGGTGCATGTTGCTCTCAGAAGGTCTTGGGAAGATCCCTTACCGTTCTCTGAGTCAATATGACCTATATATATGCTAACTTCCTAGAAATGATTTTATGCCCAAATTGTGTTTCTGACTCTGGTATTTTGAGTTCAGTAAGAATAGTCCAAAACGTCAATTCTGCATGAGACATGTTTTCATTTACACTCTGGCATGGGTCCCTGGCCAAAATGGCAGTAATGTCCTTACTCACAGCTTTGGGCTCCCTGGGACCATAGCAGGCTGAAAGCTGTTGGTCTTTCTATGCCGGATGTTCATCAGCCTTGTCACATGGCTAGGCATTGACTGGAATCCTCTTTCTTAGGAAGCAGTAATTCCAGAAGGGAGGGAGAGAATTTCTACCTGTTAGCCATTTTTGGGGTCTTTAGATGACAGTTTATAGAGTAGGATGCAAGTCATGTTCTTTATGAAGCTCCTAACCACTGAGACTTCAGCTGACAAATTAACTAGGGGATTTTCTCAGTCATTAACTGCTTGACTGGTTGAGAGTACTAACTGTCTCAGACTGATTCTTGGTGACAGTCTAGTTAAGCTGTGACTCATCATGTCTCTAATGTCTTCAGATCAGATCAGATCAGTCGCTCAGTCGTGTCCGACTCTTTGCGACCCCATGAATTGCAGCACGCCAGGCTTCCCTGTCCATCACCAACTCCCGGAGTTCACTGAGACTCACATCCATCGAGTCAGTGATGCCATCCAGCCATCTCATCCTCTGTCGTCCCCTTCTCCTCTTGCCCTCAATCCCTCCCAGCATCAGAGTCTTCTCCAATGAGTCAACTCTTCGCATGAGGTGGCCAAAGTACTGGAGTTTCAGCCTTAACATCATTCCTTTCAAAGAAATCCCAGGGCTGATCTCCTTCAGAATGGACTGGTTGGATCTCCTTGCAGTCCAAGGGACTCTCAAGAGTCTTCTCCAACACCACAGTTCAAAAGCATCAATTCTTCAGTGCTCAGCCTTCTTCACAGTCCAGCTCTCACATCCATACATGACCACAGGAAAAACCGTAGCCTTGACTAGATGAACCTTTGTTGGCAAAGTAATGTCTCTTCTTTTGAATATGCTATCTAGGTTGGTCATAACCTTCCTTCCAAGGATCAAGCGTCTTTTAATTTCATGGCTGCAGTCACCATCTGCAGTGATTTTGGAGCCCAGAAAAATAAAGTCTGACACTGTTTCCACTGTTTCCCCATCTATTTCCCATGAAGTGATGGGACCAGATGCCATGATCTTAGTTTTCTGAATGTTGAGCTTTAAGCCAACTTTTTCACTCTCCACTTTCACTTTCATCAAGAGGCTTTTTAGTTCCTCTTCACTTTCTGCCATAAGGGTGGTGTCATCTGCATATCTGAGGTTATTGATATTTCTCGCAGCAATCTTTTTTTTTTATCAAGAATCTCTTTTATTGATTATCATAAACATTACAAACATCTAATATGAACAAATTGTAACATGACAGTGATTAGTTTGAACAATTAATACATTTCAGATATAATATTATACATATTTCAATGCTATTCTCCAACTTGTGTTTCTTCCAGTCCAGCGTTTCTCATGATGTACTCTGCATATAAGTTAAATAAACAGGGTCTTCACTCTATTATAAAATGCTCAATAAAGTCTGTACAAATGTTTTTGGATGAAGAAATAGTATTTCAGTAGTCAACTTAAAATCTACTTTCACTATAACACATGGCATGCTATTAAATACAAAAAAGAAGGAAATACTAATATATTAATAAAATAAAATAGATCTGTTCCCATAAGGACAAACTTAAAATTTGGAATGATAAAATCCTTAAAAGACTGTAATCTGATGGCTCATTTACAGCCCATATCTAATCATAGTGATGAAAAAAAGAAGACAAAATTTCGATCTCAGAGCTAGAGGATGAGAGATGTGGTAGCTTGAAGCAGGACCTTGGTCCTTGTCTTCTTTGAAGAAAAAATTCAACAAAGAGACAAAGATTGTGAAGCAGATGTTATGGGCATATGCTCATGCCGATATTTGGTCTGATTGAGGGAGCTTCTTGATATATACATGCATCTTTCAGCCAAGATGGATTCCAGGACAAGAGTTTCTGGGAGGTTAGCAGAACATATTATGGGCCAGTGCCCCCTCCCTCTCTTGACCCCTGAGGACTTTCTCTGCTCATGAATGGGCTGGGAAATCCCCTTGAGCACAAAAGTGAGGAAAGCTCTACCTTTGTTGTTGTTCAGTTGCTGAGTCATTTCCCACTCTTTGCAACTCCGTGCACTGCAGCGCGCCAGGCTTCCCTGTCCTTCACTATCCCCCAGAGTTTGTTCAAACTCATGTCTATTGAGTCGATGAAGCCATCCAACCATCTCGTCCTCTGTTGCCACCTTCTCCTCCTACCCTCAACCTTTCGCATACATAAGGACTTTTTCAGTGAGTCAGCTCTTCTCATCAGGTGGCCAAACTATTGGAGATCTAGTTTTAGCATCAGTCCTTCCAGTGAGTATTCAGAATTGATTTCCTTTAGAATTGACTGGTTTGATCTTCTCGCTGTCCAAGGGACTCTCAAGAGTCTTTTCTAGCACCACAGTTTGAAGGCATCAACTCTTTAGTGCTCAGCCTTCTTTATGGTCCAAATCTCACACCCATTCTTGACCACTGGAAAAACCATAGCTTTGACTAGACAGATCTTTATCAGCAAAGTAATGTCTCTGCTTTTTAACAATGCTGTCTAGGTTTGTCATAGGTTTTTTTCAAGGAGCAAGCATCTTTTAATTTCATGGCTGCAGTCACCATCTGCAGTGATTTTGGACTCCAAGAAAATAAATTCTGTCACTGTTTCCATTGTTTCCCCATCTATTTGCCAAAAAGTGATGGGACCAGATGCCATGATTGTAGTTTTTTGAATGTTGAGTTTTTAGCCAGCTTTTTCACTCTCCTCTTTCACCCTCATAAAAAGGCTCTTTAGTTCCTCTTCACTTTCTTCCATAAGAGTGGTGCCATCTGCATATCTGAGGTTATTGATATTTCTCCCAGCATTCTTGATTCCAGCTTGTGCTTCATCCAGCCTGGTATTTCTCACGATGTACTCTGCATAGAAGTTAAATAAGCAGGGTGACAATATACAACCTTGATGTACTCCTTTCCCAAATCTGAACCAGTCTATGGTTCCATGTTCGGTTCTAACTGTTGCTTCTCGATTTGCACACAGGTTTCTCAGGAGGTAGGCACAGTGGTCTGGTATTCCCATCTCTTTATGAAGATTCTGCAGTTTGTTGTGATCCACATAGTCAAAGGCTTTAGCGTAGTCAATGAAGCAGAAGTAGATGTTTTTTCTGGAATTATCTTGCTTTTTCTATGATTCAGTGGATGTTAGTAATTTGATCTCTGGTTCCTCTGCCTTTTTAAAGTCCAGCTTGAATTATTGTTTTTTGTTAATATATCAACTTTTAGTATAGCAATTATAGTTGAATTATTGTTTTTAAATATTATCTGAAGACAATACAACCCTTAGGCTCTACATCTGAACGGTATTCTCACATCACCTCCCCTCCCCTTCGTGTACTTCTCTTCCTTGGTCATGGAAGAGACATAATTTTGAGAAGTAGCAAAATTTAAGCATATATTTTTTCTATAAGATGCTTCCTAATACGCTTTAAAAAAGAGCCCAGTTCCTCAGAAAGATCAGTTGGAATTTTAAAGATTCAGAGAGATTAAATAACATTCTCAAAGTCAAATCACTAGAAAGCAGTAGAATTTAGATTTGAAAGAAGATCTGTTTGACTCATGACTACTGTTGTGAATTTACAGAATAATGTTAGTTTTCTCTGAAGTCTAATGACATATATTAATATAGTACATTATTTAGCATTTACTCTGTACCAGTACTGGTGTTAAGTATTTCATGTACATTATTCTGCATAATTCTCATGGCAACTGCCTGTAGTAATATAAAGACTTCATTTAACAGGTTAAGTGACTTTTCTAAGGTCACATGGGTAGGAAATGATAATGCTTTAGAGCAGTGCCATGGAGTCATGTACCAAAGCTGCTGAATTTTAGGCCAAT
Source organism: Tragelaphus eurycerus (assembly GCA_935064755.1). Classification (NCBI taxonomy): domain Eukaryota; kingdom Metazoa; phylum Chordata; class Mammalia; order Artiodactyla; family Bovidae; genus Tragelaphus; species Tragelaphus eurycerus. Next base: position 13,845,823 of record CAKXYN010000054.1, on the reverse strand, counting down.
TTTCTGGGATAAATTTCATGCGCAAAACTAGACATTCTCATACATGTTCCTCACTACTGTCATCAAGACTAAGAGACAAAGGACAACACAGGTGCATACACAGTGTTCTTTAAAAAAAAGTGTACTTCCTGTTTTAGTCGTTTTTTAAAAAGGTCCTGTGTGTGTGTGTGTGTGTGTGTGTGTGTGTGTGTGTGTCTAGGTCATATCCAACTCTTTGTGACACCAGGAACTGTAACCTGCCAGACTCCTCTGTCCATGGGGTTCCCCAGGCAAGAATACTGAAGTGGGTTTCCATTTCCCAGGGATCGAACCTACGTCTCTTGTGTCTCCTGCACTAGCAGGGGGATTCTTTACCACTTGGGCCACCTGGGAGGCCCTAAAGGGCCCTAGTTGTATTCAGAGTTTCAGTTTATTGAGTCACTGGATAGATCTGGCTTGCCGTGGGGTAAAAACAAGACTACAGTAGCCAAGATATCTGAAAACCAAATGTGGATTCTTCCAATTTAGTCATCTGCTAATTGATATTGTCTTACCAGCCAGAATCTGGCTAGGAGTTTCCATCTATATTTAAATAATACTTGCTGATCTGATACTTTCTGTAGATCCTGCTATCTTATTATAAAGAAGTATTTGTACATTTTTAAATGATGAATTTTGAGTCACAGGGCAATAATAGCTGCTCTCAGGGAGCTGAATCTCATTGGTTGAAAGAAATAGATGGAGGCAGAGAAAACTGTGACAATTACAATCTAGACCTTTGCAAAATCAAATGTATATTGAACATGTTAACTGTGGGTTTCTTTGGAAAGCAATTTGCAACTAGAATTGAAATCCCAGCTGTCAAATGCACTTCTTCATGTGGAAAATGCTTTGCACTACTCTTGATCTTGCTCCAAAAGTTATTTTTTAAACTGGCAACTGAATAGTAGAAAAACTTGGGTCCAATTGGGCTGATCTTAAATTATAGATGGACTTAACCAAGCATGGCTCATCTATATTATACTTGCTTTTGGTGAATTGCTGAACACTAGGACGCCTACCAATGTGCTTAATCAGATAATGATCCCCACAGGAAAAGGTGCTGGGGTTCCACAGCACAGTAAAATCTCACACAGAACTGTGTACGACTCAGCTGCACACAGCTACCACCCACGCAGCTCATTCCAGCTTTCATTGCCTCACAATCCATGTATGGGCAAGCCATTCCTGGGGCTCCTGGGAGACTGGCAAACAATCACTGAATCTCACAGCTGGGGGTGCTCCTGGAACCTATCTAGGTTAGCATCTGGGTTTGAATCTTTGCTCTACCATCTGTCAGTTCTCTGACCATGGCCAGGTAATTTAGCCTCTCTATTTGTTCCCCCAGTGAAAGGGGATATGAATATTTATGGGATTATTATACAGATATGGCACAGTACTACTAGCACTGTAGCTACTTGCTACAGGACAAGTAGCAATTATAGCAATAGCAGTAATTGGTAGCTATTATTACTATTCATAGGTAGAATTCCTCTTTACTCTAACCCAGGGAGTTTCTATCTTGTTCCAATACGAAATATCTTTTGAGATGGAAATTCCATTCATCTCTAGATAGTTCATTTCCATTTTTAACTTATGTTTGCGTTTGTTTTATTATGCTACATTAAAGATTTAAGGCTATCATTACTTTTGAGCAAATCTCAAAGGCTAATTACTTATTATAGTTAAAATGTTAAATTCTACTCTGGAAAATTTTCTTAAGCCATTTTTAAATGCCCACAAACAATTATTTAAGAGTTTGACCTACAACAGCTCTGAAAATCTGGAATGGCACACTTGGCCTGTGACATGAGGAATGTTAGAAATAAACATTGCTGATGAAAGCCTGACTCTGCACCAGTCTGTGTGCTCAGTAATGTAGATACAAAAGTAAACCGAACACAGTTCTTGACTGCTGTTGGGCTAGCTGGCAGTCCCCTCTATTTCTACCTATATATCCAGGCTACCAAGGCCTAGGAGAAACTGGACTTTCCCTTTTACTCCACTCTCTTACCCCACCCTCTCCCATTCATTTTTGCATCCCGGAGAACTTGAAGGCAGGGATAGAACACATCCATGAAACTGGCTGACCAATGCTTATGGATCTAAAATACTTCATTTAATTTCTGGTGATGAATTTCTAACCTCTCAGATGACCAGACAAACAACCATTATTGACACTCATCCTAAGAAGTCCCATTCCCATATACAAGGCCCATAGATCTGGTTAGAACTAGACATGGCACAACAGACTGGTTCCAAATAGGGAAAGGAGTACATCAAGGCTGTATATTGTTACCCTGCTTATTTAACTTATATGCAGACTACATTATGAGAAACGCTGGGCTAGAAGAAGCACAAGCTGGAATCAAGATTGCTGGGAGAAATATCAATAACCTCAGACATGCAGATGACACCACTCTTATGGCAGAAAGTGAAGAGGAACTAAAAAGCCTCTTGATGAAAGTGAAAGTGGAGAGTGAAAAAGTTGGCTTAAAGCTCAACATTCAGAAAATGAAGATCATGGCATCTGGTCCCATCACTTCATGGGAAATAGATGGGGAAACAGTGGAAACAGTGTCAGACTTTATTTTTGGGGGGCTCCAAAATCACTGCAGATGGTGATTGCAGCCATGAAATTAAAAGATGCTTACTCTTTGGAAGGAAAGTTATGACCAACCTAGATAGCATATTAAAAAGCAGAGACATTACTTTGCCAACAAAGGTCTGTCTAGTCAAGGCTATGGCTTTTCCAGTGGTCATGTATGGATGTGAGAGTTGGACTGTGAAGAAAGCTGAGCCACAGAATTGATGCTTTTGAAGTGTGGTGTTGGAGAAGACTCTTGAGAGTCCCTTGGACTACAAGGAGACCCAACTAGTTCATCCTAAAGGAGATCAGTCGTGGGTGTTCATTGGAAGGACTGGTGCTGAAGCTGAAACTCCAATACTTTGGCCACCTCATGCAAAGAGTTGACTCATTGGAAAAGATCCTGATGGTGGGAGGGATTAGGGGCAGGAGAAGGGGACAACAGAGGATGAGATGGCTGGATGGCATCACCGACTTGATGGACATGAGTTTGGGTAAACTCCGGGAGTTGGTGAGAATCAGGGAGGCCTGGTGTGCTGCAATTCATGGGGTCGCAAAGAATCTGACAGGACTGAGCGACTGAACTGAACTGAACTGAATAGATCTGGTGCCACAAAGACTGCCTGTCCCTAGGTACTAATGAAGGTCAAGATTAAGCTGAATAAAATAGACAAAGTATTTAGGACCTCTTTGTGTTAAAAGTCAATTATTAATCATCATTTTCTGAAATTGTTATGGTAATAAAGACTGACCTTTTAGTAAAAATCCTTTAAAATTGTATTATTCTGATTATTTCTAGTTATAAATTCTTATGTTTCCATCATAAGGACTAAAGAAAAGGGACTTCTCTTGCCAGTGCTAGACGTTAAAGGACTGGGAGTCCTTTGCTCTGAGCCCAGAATAGGCTTTTAAAAATTACTGTTATTCCTTTTTGTGTATGAACTGCGGTTTTCTATTCTGTCTTTAATAGTATATGTGAGTAAAGATCTATTTGTAACAGTTAACTCAGAATTCTCTGCTTGGGCAATCAGGAACTTTCCAGTGGGCAGAGTTTCACACTCTGTAGATCCCCACAGAGATCTTGTGTTCTCAAACAAAAACAAAATGCCCCGAATCCACACAACACTTGTGTTATATTATAAAGCCTTAAACTGGCAAATTGGAAAGGAGAACAGCAAGGTTTAGAAATATGCCAACTTGGTGGCCTTCAAATTTTACATTAGTTCAGTTCAGTCACTCAGTCATGTCCAACTCTCTGCAACCCCATGGACTGCAGCACACCAGGCTACAACAAGCCGTCCATCACCAACTCCCAGAACTTGCTCAAACTCATGTCCATTGAGTCGCTGATGCCATCCAGCCATCTCATCCCCTGTCATCCCCATCTCCTTCCACCTTCAATCTTTTCCAGCATCAGGGTCTTTTCAAATGAGTCAGTTCTGCACATCAGGTGGCCAAAGTATTGGAGCTTCAGCTTTAGCATCATTCCTTCCAATGAACACCCAGGACTGATCTCCTTTAGGATGGACTGGTTGGATCTCCTTGCAGTCCAAGGGACTCTCAAGAGTCTTCTCCAACACCACAGTTCAAAAGCATCAGTTCTTCAGTGCTCAGCTTTCTTTTTGGTCCAAATCTCACATCCATACATGACTACTGGAAAAACCATAGCTTTGACTAGATGGACTTTTTGTCGGCAAAGTAATGTCTCTGCTTTTTTAATATGCTGTCTAGGTTGGTCATAGCTTTTCTTCCAAGTAGAAATTGCCTTTTAATTTCATGGCTGCAGTCACCATCCCCACCAATTTTACCTCATGCCTGGGTAAAAGGTCAATTCAAATGGTAAGATTTACCAAATATCCCCTAAAAGAATCTTGAAAGACATTCACCTTTTTAATTTTTAAACATTATAATGAATTTACCATTTTGTTTTAAGAGTTCCAAAAAATTTATGATCTCTGTGTTCATTGACAGTGTTCTGAGTAGTATACAGATACTGGAAGTCTAAGAAACACAATCCTCATGCCTGGCTGCCCTAAAATAGTACATATCAAAATGGTATTATTTAAATAAATCACCTTTTTAATAATATATAATGAAATGTGTCAATACTTAAAAGGTCTAGATAATTCATGAACCAGTATTTTCCCAATGAATATAGCATAATTTTGCTAACTCATGCCTGGGTAAAAGATTAATTCAAATGGTAAAATTTACCAAAGGATTTTAATGTAACAAGTACAAAAAGCTCATTGATGTGGGTTCAGATTCCACATTGTAGCCATCCTTTAAGAAATTATCATTTGTTCAATTTTAATGTAGTATCAAAGAAAAAGATCCACAGTGGTCCGAAAAAGTTTTAATTAAAATACTTCTTCCTTTTCCAACTATGTACCTGAGGGAGACCAGGTTTTCTTCATCTACTTCTATCAAAGTAGAACATTAAAATAGAATGAAGGCAGAATCAGACATGGCATCTATATGTCTCTAGGTCAGACATACATAAATTTGCAAAATTGTGAAGCAGTGCTACTCTTCCCACTAAACATTTTGGCTTGAGAAAGTACAGTTTTTTTCATAAATATATGTTATTTATGCTAACATGGATTTATTGTTATTATTTTAAATGAATTAATAGGTACATTTTTAAAATTTTAGTTTTAATAAAAATATCAATAAATAGAACTCATCTAAACAGAAGCTCTTTGGAGTCCTCAGTAATCTTTAAGAATATGGAAAGATCTTGAGAATGCCCTGGTGCTTCAGTGGGCAGTGCTTTCACTGCTGTGGGCCTGGGGTTTGATCCCTCATCAGGGAACCTGAGCTCCTGCAAGCCACACTGTGGGGTCAATTTTTTTTTTTTTTTTTTAATATGAGAAAATCTTGAAACCCAAATGTTTGAGAATACCTTTCTTATTCTCCCTTTATGCGGTGGTTCTCAGTCATGGCTGCACAATTGAGTCGACTGGGGACCTTTAAACAATTCTCACCCTTAGATCCCAGCCTCAGAAATTCTAATTAAGTGATGTGTCTTGTAGCCTGGATGAAAAGATTTTAAAGTCTGTTCTGGTGGATCTAATGTGTAGCCAAGTTGAAAACCACTGCCAGAGACTACATGCCGAGTGGTCACCTGAGGCTTACATCCCGACACACTCAGCAGAACACATTTTCCATCTCTATTTCCAGAGGATAAAGATGGAATGCAGCCGTTTGTGGTATCCCTTGGAAATTCTTGTTCTGTTGCTCCTGGAAAGCTGTGTTTTAGAAGTTGTCTACTGTTCTCCATCAGTCGTTGTCATATTTCCTTAAACCATTCTGGTTCCCATTTGTTTGGCCTAGTTCACTCACTTCCACATGTATGTATTTAATAGACACTTTAAAATAGGCTCTTTCTTTGGTCTGAGTTTTAACTGATAAAAGATAAGAAGATAGTTACAGTGATTGGAAATAACTCAGTTATGCTAAGAAATATTAATAAATGGGGTTTCGATGTAAGCCCAGGAAGAATAAGTTCAGAGTGTAAGAATGAGTGACCAAGTTCTGTGCAGTGGCAGATAATTACTTTACAGTTGTTATTTATCACATGACATTTTGCCCAGACTCTTAACAGTTGTCTAAATCCCCCCCCCCCCCCCCCCCCACCCCCCCGGGATGTTCTTTGGACACACGGACTTCTGTTTATTCACAATAGCAGCAGTGTGGTGTCACTTCTGATAGTTAGCACCTAACCAGAGCAAGAGTGATGCTATTTTGTACACGAGTCTTGTTTCACTATGAACAGCAGAGTTCTCTCCTGCCTTCAAAACTCAAGGACAAGTTCCCTGAGAATATTTCTTGTGGTACGGTCCTTTGCGATGCCTTGTACTGACCACCAAGTGTCACTCTCGCTCTTTTTGCTATTGGGAAAAAAAAAAAAAAAAAAAAGTTTTTACTGACAAAAGGACATTTTTTCTTTGTCCTAATCCTGATTCATAGATTCTAGATCAAATTATGAGTGGCTGCATCTTAACCAGCTTCCTTGTTTGATACCACTTTAGCAACTTAAGGTTGGTAGTCTGGGTCCTGCTGTTTGGGTTAATGGCATGAAGACAAGAAAACAACGTCTTGCAGAAATCACTCTGACAACACTCTGTGCAGATGACTATTCAGTCACTTGAAGATTCCTGTTGATAGAGGTGAAATCCTGGTTATTTATAAGAGCAGAACCATTTGATTTCAAAGGATAAAACATGATTGTAAACTCAGTTTTTTACTTGTGTAAGGCCAGTTACCAAGCAAAATATAGAATACTCTACTGGAAAAATGAATGGAATGTGATATGGAGACAAACTTTCCCAGAATCCGAGTGACAAAATCCTACAGTGTGTGGCATTATCAGTTCAGTTGCTCAGTCGTGTCCAACTCTTTGTGACCCCACGGACTGCACCAAGCCAGGCTTCTCTGTCCATCAGCAACTCCCAGAGTTCACCCAAACTCATGTCCATTGAGTCGGTGATGCCATCCAACCATCTCATCCTCTGTCATCCCCTTCTCCTCCTGCCTTCAATCTTTCCCAGCATCAGGGTCTTTTCCAGTGAGTCAGCTCTTCACATCAAGTGGCCAAAATAATGGAGCTTCAGCTTTAGCATCAGTGCTTCCAGTGAATATTCAGGACTGATTTCCTTTAGGATGGACTGGTTTGATCTTCTTGCAGCCCAAGGGACTCTGAAGAGTCTTTTCCAACACCATAGTTCAAAAGCATCAGTTCTTCTGTGCTCAGCTTTCTTTACGGTCCAACTCTCACATCCATACATGACTACTGGAAAAACCATAGCTTTGATTAGACAGACCTTTGTAAGCAAAGTAATGTCTCTGCTTTTTAATATGATGTCTAGATTGATCATAGCTTTTCTTACAAGGAGTTCAGTTCAGTCACTCAGTCATGTCCAACTCTTTGTGACCCCATGAACCACAGCACTCCAGGCCTCCCTGTCCATCACTAACTCCTGGAGTCTACCCAAACTCATGTCCATTGAGTCGGTGATGCCATCCAACCATCTCATCCTCTGTCGTCCCCTTTTCCTCCTGCTCTCAATCTTTCCCAGCATCAGGGTCTTTTCAAATGAGTCAGCTCTTCGCATCAGGTGGCCAAAGTATTGGCATTTCAGCTTCAACATCAGTCCTTCCAATGAACACCCAGGACTGATCTCCTTTAGGATGGACTTGTTGGATCTCCTTGCAGTCCAAGGGACTCTCAAGAGTCTTCTCCAACACCATAGTTCAAAAGCATCAATTCTTTGGCCCTCAGCTTTCTTCACAGTCCAACTCTCACATCCATACATGACCACTGGAAAAGCCATAGCCTTGACTAGACAGACCTTTGTTGGCAAAGTAATGTCTCTGCTTTTTAATATGCTGTCTAGGTTGGTCTTAACTTTCCTTCCAAGGAGTAAGCGTCTTTTAATTTCATGGCTGCAATCACCATCTGTGGTGATTTTGGAGCCCAAGAAAATAAGGTCTTTCACTGTTTCCATTGTTTCCCCACCTATTTCCCATGAAGTGATAGGACCCAATGGCATGATCCTCATTTTTTGAATATCAAGTTTTAAGCCAGCTTTTTACTCTCCTCCTTCACCTTCATCAAAAGGCTGTTCAGTTCCTCCTCGATTGATGCCATAAGGTGGTGTCATCTGCATATCTGATGTTATTGATATTTCTCCTGGCAATCTTGATTCCAGCTTGTGCTTCATCCAGCCTGCATCTTGTACTCTGCTAAATAAACAAGGTGGCAGTATACAGCCATGACTTACTCCTTTCCTCATTTTGAACCAGTCTATTGTTCCACGTCCAGTTCTAATTCTTGTTTCTTGATCTGCATACAGATCTTCTCAGGAGGCAAGTTAGGTGGTCTGGTATTCCATATTTTTAAGAATTTTCCAGTTTGTTGTGATCCACACTGTCAAAAGCTTTAGTGTAGTCAATGAAGCATAAGGAGATGGTTTTTTGTGAAATTCCCTTGCTTCTTCTGTGATCCAATGGATGTTGGCAATTTGATCTCTGGTTCCTCTGCCTTTTCTAAATCCAGCTTGAACATCTGCAAGTTCTTGGTTCATGTACTATTGAACCCTAGATGAAACCATCTTATCCTCTATCTTCCCCTTCTCCTCCTACCTTCAGTCTTTCCCAGCATCAAGGTCTTTTCCAATGTCTGTTCTTCCCAGTTAGGTGGCCAAAGTATTGAAGCTTCAGCTTTAGCATCAGTCCTTCCAATGATTATTCAGGACTGATTTTGTTCTTTAAAGTTTTATCTTATAAATGTTGTGAAAAGGAGAAGCCAATAAAATAGAATGTTGTAAAACAGATTTTCACAGTTGATGTCCATGTTGACACCAATTTGATGTCCATCTGGGCCCATAGTGAAGTTGCTCAGTCACGTCTGACTCTTTGTGACCCTGTGGACTGTAGCCTACCAGGCTTTTCCATCCATGGGATTTTACAGGCAAGAGTACTGGAGTGGGTTGCCATTGCCTTCTCCAGGGGATCTTCCCAACCCAGGGATTGAACCTGGGTCTTCTGCATTGTAGGCAGACGCTTTACCATCTGAGCTACCAGGGAAGCCCCTAGGTGATAGGTGAGAATACATTTTTGATAAATATGTATACCAGTTTTTCTAAGTGTACATCCCAAATTTAATGGCCTGTAGAAATAAAGTGACATTCTGAGCGCATATCAATGAGTTAATGCCATTTCAATTTTTCTCACTTATCATCTGATGCTCTGAAGCTCTCAAAGTGGGGCCAAAAGTCCCAGGACTAAATGCAACCTGATTTAATATGATCCATGGCTGTGACTGAGAGATTAGTTTCTGTACTTGCTTACTGTATCCTCTGGTTCCTTTAAAGTTCCTCTTTATTGGGGCAAGCTGAGGTCAGTTGAAACAAAATGCTGGAATAAAAATGGGAAACTACACTCACTGACACCCTCTCCTCCCAAATCTTACTCAGTAGGCATTGATTTTTATTATTATATACACAGCTCTTTCATGCTACACTAAAGGAAGGATGAGCTTGATGTAAGATGCTTAGAGCATAATGTTGCTGTGATGGAAGCCATGCTGCAGCATGAAATGAACAGGGACTTGGAATTCCAACTGTTCTAGGAGTTGACCTCTGGGCCTGTGTTGTTGTGTGTGTTAGTCGTTCATCCTATCTGACTCTGCAGCCCCTTGACTGTAGCCCACCAGGCTCCTCTATCCATGCAATTCTCCAGGCAAGAATACTGGAATGGGTTGCTGTTTCCTTCTCAAGGGGACCTTTCTGACCTGCGGATCAAACCCAGGTCTCCTGCATTGCAGGCAGATTCTTTACCATCTGAGCTACAGGTAGTCCTGACTTCTGGTCCGGGTACATATTAACTACATGATCTTAACCAGGTATCTAAACCATGCCAAGACTTTATCTAGTTTTAAAATTAACAACAACAAAAAAATAATAGCACTAACTTTCCAGAGTAATAATTTCCAGGGTTATAATTAAAAGTATTATTTTTTTAAAGGAGCATTCAATAAAAAATATAAACAAGTGGGTGATAATACTCTTTTGTTGTCCTTCTGAATTTTCTGTATCATGTCTCTGCCAAATAAAAAGGAAAAGGAAACAATTTACAGAGGGCAAACACACTGAAACCATACTCACAGAAAACTAGTCAATCTACTTACACTAGGACCACAGCCTTGTCTAACTCAATGAAACTAAGCCATGCCCGTGGGGCAACCCAGGATGAGCGGGTCATGGTGGAGAGATCTGACAGGATGTGGTCCGCTGGAGAAGGGAATGGCAAACCACCTCAGTATTCTTGCCTGGACAACGCCATGAATAGTATGAAAAGGCAAAATGATAGGATACTGAAAGAGAAACTCCCCAAGTCAGTAGGGGCCCAATATGCTACTGGAGATCAGTGGAGAAATAACTCCAGAAAGAATGAAGGGATGGAGCCAAAGCAAAAACAACACCCAGCTGTGGATGTGTTTGGTGATGGAAGCAGGGTCCGATGCTGTAAAGAGCAATATTGCATAAGAACCTGGAATGTCAGGTCCATGAATCAAGGCAAATTGGAAGTGGTCAAACAAGAGATGGCCAGAGTGAATGTCGACATTCTAGGAATCAGCGAACTCAAATGGACTGGAATGGGTGAATTTGACTCAGATGACCATTATACCTACTACTGTGGGCAGGAATCCCTCAGAAGAAATGGAGTGGCCATCATGGTCAACAAAAGAGTCCGAAATGCAGTACTTGGATGCAATCTCAAAAACGACAGAATGATCTCTGTTCGTTTCCAAGGCAAACCATTCAATGTCACAGTAATCCAAGTCTATGCCCCAACCAGTAATGCTGAAGAAGCTGAAGTTGAATGGTTCTATGAAGACCTACAAGACCTTTGAGAACTAACACCCAAAAAAGGTGTCCTTTTTATTATAGGGGACTGGAATGCAAAAGTAGGAAGTCAAGAAACACCTGGAGTAACAGGCAAATTTGGCCTTGGAATACGGAATGAAGCAGGGCAAAGACTAATACAGTTTTGCCAAGAAAATGCACTGGTCATAACAAACACCCTCTTCCAACAACACAAGAGAAGACTCTATACATGGACATCACCAGATGGTCAACACCAAAATCAGATTGATTATATTCTTTGCAGACAAAGATGGAGAAGCTCTATACAGTCAGCAAAAACAAGACCAGGAGCTGACTGTGGCTCAGACCATGAACTCCTTATTGCCAAATTCAGACTTAAACTGAAGAGAGTAGGGAAAACCACTAGACCATTCAGGTATGACCTAAATCAAATCCCTTATGATTATACAGTGGAAGTGAGAAATAGATTTAAGGGCCTAGATCTAATAGATAGAGTGCCTGATGAACTATGGAATGAGGTTCGTGACATTGTACAGGAGACAGGGATCAAGACCATCCCCATGGAAAAGATATGCAAAAAAGCAAAACGGCTGTCTGGGGAGGCCTTACAAATAGCTGTGAAAAGAAGAGAAGTGAAAAGAAGAGAAAAGGAAAGATATAAACATCTGAATGCATAGTTCCAAAGAATAGCAAGAAGAGATAAGAAAGCCTTCCTTAGCGATCAATGCAAAGAAATAGAGGAAAATAACAGAATGGGAAAGACTAGGAATCTCTTCAAGAAAATCAGAAATACCAAGGGAACATTTCATGCAAAGATGGGCTCGATAAAGGACAGAAATGGTATGGACCTAACAGAAGCAGAAGATATCAAGAAGAGATGGCAAGAATACAAAGAAGAACTGTACAAAAAAGATCTTCACAACCCAGATAATCATGATGGTGTGATCACTGACCTAGAGCCAGACATCCTGGAATGTGAAGTCAAGTGGGCCTTAGAAAGCATCACTACGAACAAAGCTAGTGGAGATGATGGAATTCCAGTTGAGTTATTCCAAATCCTGAAAGATGATGCTGTGAAAGTGCTGCACTCAATATGCCAGCAAACTTGGAAAACTCAGCAGTGGCCACAGGACTGGAAAAGGTCAGTTTTCATTCCAACCCCAAAGAAAGGCAATGCCAAAGAATGCTCAAACTACCGCACAATTGCACTCATCTCACACGCTAGTAAAGTAGTGCTCAAAATTCTCCAAGCCAGGCTTCAGCAATATGTGAACCGTGAACTTCCTGATGTTCAAGCTGGTTTTAGAAAAGGCAGAGGAGCCAGAGATCAAATTGCCAATATCTGCTGGATCATGGAAAAAGCAAGAGAGTTCCAGAAAAATATCTATTTCTGCTCTATTGACTATGTCAAAGCCTTTGACTGTGTGGATCACAATAAACTGTGGAAAATTCTGAAAGAGATGGGAATACCACACCACCTACCTGCCTCTTGAGAAACCTATTGTTGGGAAGCCCAGTAAAAAATAGCCACTTGGAGTAAGTCCTTGGGAAAATGGCGAAGGGCCAGAAATACCCCGGCTTGATACTGATAGCTGAAAAACATTTCCTGCCTTTGGCTATGCTCGGTGCTAAAGTTTAGTGATTAAACATTAAAGATGTTGCTTGAGAAAATGGGTCATAGATAGACACATGGGTCGTTAAGAATGCACTGGTTCTTGAAGTATCTTTCACTGATTATATCTTAGCCTTGAATGTGCTCTGCTGGCCGTATGCTCTAAGCTCTTTGTTCCTTGCTCCTATAAAAAGGCTTTACTATAGAAATAAAGTTGTCAGTCCTCACAAGAGACTGTCCAAGTGTCCTTCTTTCAGGTTCGTCACTTCCAAGTCCAGGGGAGAAAATCCCCAACACCTATATGCAGGTCAGGAAGCAACAGTTAGAACTGGACATGGAACAACAGATTGGTTCCAAATAGGAAAAGGAGTACATCAAGGCTGTATATTGTCACCCTGCTTATTTAACTTATATGCAGAGTACATCATGAGAAACGCTGGACTGGAAGAAACACAAGCTTGAATAAGATAGCTGGGAGAAATATCAATAACCTCAGATATGCAGATGACACCACCCTTATGGCAGAAAGTGAAGAGGAACTTAAAAGCCTCTTGATGAAAGTGAAAGTGGAGAGTAGATTTAAAAAGTTGGCTTAAAGCTCAACATTCAGAAAATGAAGATCATGGCATCTGGTCCCATCACTTCATGGGAAGGAAATAGATGGGGAAACAGTGGAAACAGTGACAGACTTTATTTTTTGAGGCTCCAAAATCACTACAGATGGTGACTGCAGCCATGAAATTAAAGGTGCTTACTCCTTGGAAGGAAAGTTATGACCAACCTAGATAGCATATTTAAAAGCAGAGATATTACTTTGCCAACAAAGGTCGATCTAGTCAAGGCTATGGTTTTCCCAGTGGTCATGTATGGATGTGAGAGTTGGACTGTGAAGAAGGCTGAGCACTGAAGAATTGATGCTTTTGAACTGTGGTGTTGGAGAAGACTCTTGAGAGTCCCTTGGACTGCAAGGAGATCCAACCAATTCATCCTAAAGGAGATCGGTCCTGGGTGTTCATTGGAAGGAATGATGCTAAAGCTGAAACTCCAGTACTTTGGCCACCTCATGCAAAGAGTTGACTCATTGGTAAAGACCTTGATACTGGTAGGGATTGGGGGCAGGAAGAGAAGGGGACGACAGAGGATGAGATGGCTGGATGGCATCACCGACTCGATGCACATGAGTTTGAGTAAACTCCAGGAGTTTGTGATGGACAGGAAGGCCTGGCGTGCTGCAATTCATGGGGTCGCAAAGAGTCAGACACAACTGAGCGATTGAACTGAACTGAACTGAACTTATGGAGTACAGAGTAGCCTTCAGAGTCAGCAGTAGAGTTCCAAATACAGTATTTGGTTGCAATTTCAAAAACCACAGACTAATCTTGGTTCATTTCCAAGCAAATCATTCAGCATTACAGTAATCCAAGTCTGTGTCCCAACCAGTGATGCTGAGAAAGCAAAACCATCTCAGTGAAAAAGAAATGCAAGAGGGAAAAGTGGTTGTCTGAGGAGGCTTTACAAATAGCTGAGGAAAGCAGAGAAGTGAACGGCAAAAGGAGAAGGGAAAATATACTCAACTGAATGCAGAGATCCAGAGAAGAGCAATGAGAGATAAGAAGTACTACTTAAATGAACAATGCAAAGAAATAGACAAAAAAAAAAAAAAGAATAGGAAAGACTAGAGATCACTTCAAGAAAATTGGAGATATCAGGGGTATATTTCATGCAAGGATGGGCACTACAAAGGACAGAAATGGTAAAGACCTAACAGAAGCAGAAGAGATTAAAAAAAAAAAAAGGTGGCAATAATACATAGAACTCTACAAGAAAGCTCTTAATGACTCAGCTAACCACAATGGTATGGTCACTCACCTAGAGCTAGACATCCTGGAGTGTGAGGTCAAGTGGGCCTTAAGATGTATTACTGTGAACAAAGCTAGTGGAGGTGATGGAATTCAAGCTGAGCTGTTTCAAATCCTAAAAGATGATGCTGTTAAAATGTGGCATTCAATATGTCAACAAATTTGGAAAACTCAGCAGTGGCCACAGGACTGGAAAAGGTCAATTTTCATTACCTCCCAAGGAAGAGCAATGCCAAAGAATGTTCAAACTACCATACAATTGTACTCATTTCACATGCTAGCAAAGTTACACTAAAAATCCTCCAAGCTAGGCTTCAGTAGTACATGAACTGAGAACTTCCAGATATACAAGCTGGATTTAAAAAATGGCAGAAGAACCAGAGATCTAATTGCCAGTATTCCTTGGATCATGGAAAAAAGCAAGGGAGTTCCAGAAAAACATCTATGTCTTCCTCATTGACTAATCTAAAGCCTTTGATTGTGTGGATCACAACAAACTACGGAAAATTCTTAAGGAGATGGGAATACCACACCACCTTACCTGCCTCCTTTTTGACCTGTGTACAGGTCAAAAAACAATAGTTAGAATTGGACATGGAACAACAGACTGGTTCAAAAGTGGGAAAGGAGCACAACAAAGCTGTTTATTGTTACCCTGGTTATTTTACTTACATTCAGAGTAAATCATGTGAAATGCCAGGCTGGATGAATCACAAGCTGGAATTAAGATTTCTGGGAGACATACCAACAGCCACAAATATGTAGATGATATCACTCTAATGGCAGAAAGTGAAGAGTAACTAAAGAGCCTCTTGATGAGGCTGAAAGAGGAGAGTGAAAAAGCTGCCTTAAAACTCAACATCCAAACAACCAAGATCATGACATCTGGTCCCATCACTCCATGGCAAATAAAAGGGGAAAAAGTGACATATTTCCTTTTCTTAGGCTCCAAAATCACTGTGGATAGTGACTACAGCCATGAAATTAAAAGACTCTTGCTCCTTGGAAAGAAAGCTATGATAAGCTGAGATAACGTATTAAAAAACAGAGACATCTGTTTTCAGAGAAAGGTCTGCATAGGCAAAGCTATGGTTTTTCAAGTAGTCATGTATGGAAGTGAGAGTTGGACCATAAAGAAGACTGAGTGCTGAAGAATTGATGGTTTTGGACTATGGTGCTGGAAAAGACTCTTGAGAGTCTCTTGGACTACAAGGAGATCGAACCCATCAATTGTAAAAGAAATCAACCCTGGATATTCATTCATTGGACTGATGGTAAAGCTCTAATACTTTTGCCACCTGATGGGAAGAGCTGACTCATTAGAAAAGACCCTGACGTTGGGAAAGATAGAGGCAAAATAGAAGAGGGAGGCAGAGCATGAGATGGTTAGATAGCTCACCTACTTCATTGGGCATAAATTTGAGCAAGTTCCAGCAGACAGTGAAGGACAGGGGAGCCTGGCATGCTGCAGTCCATGAGGTCATAAAGAGTCGGACACAACTTTGGGACTGAACAACCACCAAGGTAACTTAACTCTATCCGTTAAGTAAAATAAAGTAAGGTGGATGCCCTGAAATAGCAATTGTTAGTTGATGTGTTTGTATCTTTTTTCTGCTGTAACAAGTAACTGTTTTTAGCGTCTTAAAATAGCACAGTTTTTTAGTAACTCAAACAGGATTTAATTAAAATCATGAACAGATCCTCAGAGTCACGTTCCTGGATGGCATTTCTTATATGTCCAAGTATTATAACCTCCTGGAATAGAGGACTAGGGGAGCAAGGATCAGGGTAACCCATAGCAAGCAGTGGAATCACAGTTACTTGGGTTCTCACTGTAGAATGGAATACAGTGGAAAGTTAAATGTTGTCATCATAGCAATGAAGTGATTATAAAGATGAGGGAATGATCAGCCTTCTTAATATGGTTCTGGTGAGCATACATAGGGAAACTTAAAGGCCATGGGCTTCCAGTGAACACACTTGGAAAACTGGAAGGTCTCAACGATAGCTTTGAAAGAATGCTTTGTCTCCTAAAGTTTCAGGGTTCATCCTGTAATAGGACAATGGATAGGACTATGGATCAACCCCAGGACAAATTATAGGGTTGCAGACGGAAGTCTTGGTAAGCCTCTTACACTAAGATAAAGACACTACTAGGGAAGAAGTGGGACCCTGAAAAATAGGATAAAGACCTTTGGACTGACCTTGGTCAGATGAAAATGTCTTGAACTTCTCCTAAATTCCCTTTGACTACTGAGGGATTTCTATAAAAGCTTTTCAGTGACTACACTTTAGGCATGAGCCTCCCAAACTGATGTCAGTGCTCTTCAGCTGCAGTCCCTATGACCTCTTACTATATTCAGGGCAGTTACACATTTTAAATAGAGGGGCTGGAAGGATTAAATAGAAGGGTTCCTTAGAGTTGAGATGGTCTGTAGACCAAAAATTCATGAAGACCACAGCAGTCCATATGAACAGGAGCCTGGGGAGCATGTGGCAGTGGATTCTAGGGTGCTGGAACAAGGGGTTTGAACAAGGGTAGGGGAGATGAGCTATACAGCTCAGATGGCTAAATGCATTACTATGGGCTTACCATCAAAGAGCTAGGATCTGAATGTGCTGGTTCAAGAAGTGGAACCCTGAGAGACTTACCCTCTGCAGGCCTACCAAATCTAAGCATAATCTCAGTAACGCCCTAGATTTTAAAAAGTTGAAAAACTGAAATTTCCCTCAAACACTGGAGAGGTGTGAGTCTAAAGATTTGGAGAAATTGGAATGTTGGAATGCTCTATTATTTGCAACCCGCTAAGCCAGACTTGACTGTACTCCCTGGTAAAACCTGAAGGACATTCTCTTCAGCAGGAGATTAATTGCATGTGTCTTCGACAATAAAAGGACATTTTTAGTTTTTAAACATAAAATTTTATAACTGTAAAAATTCCTTCCTGAGTCCTCTTGTAAAATCTTCAAATAGTGTTTGTTAGAACATTTCTCAAAGCAAGCTGTGAAAATAATATTACAATGCATGGGAATTTTTAGAATAACAGATAAGACAAGATTTAGAATTTATGTTCATAAGTTATGATACAAGCCAGCAGCCTTATATAAAAATAAGATGTCATTATTGTAATGTTATCCTCAAAAATAGATCCTTGGTAATGTCTTTTGACAGGATGAACTTCAACAGTTCAGATTCCAAAAGCCATATATATTTAGATTTGGTCACTATAAATGAAAAGATTACTGTGAAAGCTCTGCTCTTTTCTTTTTACTTAATATAAGAATGTTGAACAGTTGTATATCAATTTGCTTCCCCAAAATAATTTTAATATATATTATTCATGTTATATCACACCTTTGTTTGCACATGAATAAGCATATAGTTGTGATTTAATGAATATTCATAATGGGAATCCTTATGCATCCATCACTCAGGTCAAGAAATAGTACACTGCCAGCATCCTCAGGCTCCTTGTTGGCACCTAATTGATTACAGTCATAACCCTTTCCTAAAAGTTAACCACTGTCCTAAATTTACCTTCTATTATTTCAAGGTTTGCTAGTTATGTATGCAGTTTTTTTTGTCGTTCGGTCACTCACTCATGTCTGACTCTTTGCAACCCCAGGGACTGCAGCACACCAGGCTTCCCTGTCTGCTATCTCCCTGAGTTTACTCAAGCTCATGTCCATTGAGCCCATGATGCCATCCAACCATCTCATCTTCTGTCGCCCCCTTCTCTTCCTGCCCTCAATCTTTGCCAGCATCAAGGTCTTTTCCAATGAGTCCGCTTTTCCCAGCAGGTGGCCAGAGTATTGGAGCTTCAGCTTCAAAATCAGTCCTTCCAATGAATACTCAGGGTTGATTTCCTTTAGGATTGACTGGTTTGCTCTGCTTGCTATCCAAGGGACTCTCAAGAGTCTTCTCCAGCACCACAGTTCAAAAGCATCCTTTCTAAAACTGATGCAATTTTAGGCAGTCTAATTTAATTTTGTCTGATTTTGCACTTTTTTTTAATCTACAGTTGACATTTTAAAAATATCAGGCTAAGAAATATTGCAAGTGTAGTAACCTAATGAAAGGGATATGTCCCACAATTAAATAAATTTAAATAGGGACTTTAATTTTGTTAAGTACAATGTACATAACAAGTACTTAAATATTTTGGCTAAGTAGGAGAGTATTTTTAATTTTAGAAATGCATACTAAGATATTTGCAGGTGTAGTATCAAGATGTCATTAATTTACTATGAAATATTAGATAAAATGAGTATAAATATATACTTATATATTTTATATCATATATATATTTATCTTTTATTTTCACAAACCACAGTAGGATAATAAAAGGTTTTAGAGTAAATCTTTGTCATCTTTGCCAACAGCTATTTTCTGCCTAAAACAGAGCCTCTATTTTGCTACTGCATCCCCATGGGGACTGAGGGAATGGCTGTGGGGCATCAAATGAGTCAGTGACCTCAGACATCAGTTGTGAATTGGCATTATCTGAAGGCAATGGCACCCCACTCCAGTACTCTTGCCTGGAAAATCCCATGGATGGAGGAGCCTGATGGGCTGCAGTCCATGGGGTCGCTAAGAGTCGGACATGACTGAGCGACTTCACCTTCGCTTTTCACTTTCATGCATTGGAGAAGGAAATGGCAACCCACTCCAGTGTTCTTGCCTGGAGAATCCCAGGGATGGGGGAGCCTGGTGGGCTGCCGTCTATGGGGTGGCACAGAGTCCGACATGACTGAGGCAACTTAGCAGCAGCAGCAGCAGCAATCCATTGAACCATAATATTGGACATGCACAGCACAGTCTATTATAAAGTGAAAGTTGAATAGATGGACCAGGTGTGAGCAGATCCAGGAGACAGAAGTAAATGGCAAGATCGAGTGGCTCAGCCCCCCAGGGTGCCTGTCCCTCTCACTTGACTCCCTTGCCCTCTGTCCACACCTGTGCCTTCCTGACGGGTTCCCTCTGGCTGGTGAAAGGAGGAAGGAAAAGCAGAGCCTGGTTACAGGTTTATCCTCCATATGCCAGGGCTAAACAGCCACTAGACTACCCTCTCACTGGGGGTGGGGTACAGTGGTGGAGGGAAATTCTCCCAGTGGGTAGAATTTAGGGTGATGCATCTGTTAGCCACTTGGCATTCGAGGAGAGATGGTCTAAGGTGCAAATATACATTTACTCACAGTCAGGAGCAAACACTTTGATGTGCTACTCATGGATAGCAACAAACTGGCCTATTGTCAAGAAAGATTTCTGGGGAAAAGAGATACGGATGCTCTTCTTAAAGTGGTACAGGATACGAAGTTACTCATGTCAGGTAGATGTGTACCTGGTTGCCAGTGTACCTGGCAACCACTTAGGAAGAGACCCTCAGTAATCAGGTGGACAAGACAGGTCTTTGTCTAGATGTCAGCCTCTTTTCTCAACCACCTTGGAACCTACCTAACTAGATCTACATACCATATGGTCATAGCAGTGGGTATTGAGGCTGTAATAGTTTTTCCCTTACCTGGTTACCACTGTTCTGAATGTCTCATCTTCTCAGACCAAACACTGATGCTGATCCTCTGTGGTACCATTTACCCAGAGGCAAGCTGACTACCTAGTTCAGATTAATTCTGCTCTTCTACTCCCATCATGTAGAGTATGTCACTTTATCCTTATAGGGAAGATGCATATTTCACAAGGAATTTGTCTTCTCCACCTGTAAGTTTCTGATGGCATTACCATTTGCGGAATAACAGAATGCATGCTTTATTCATGGCCATGGTGTCCCATGCAACATCATCTTTGACCAGAGAGTACATTTTATGGTAAAGGAAGTAAGCCTGTTCTTGTGAAATGCATTGGATTTACCCTACCACTTTGTAGTACCTGGCTTAATAGAATGGTGAAGAGCCTGATAAAAACTAATTTTGGGTGCCAGCTGAAATAGAGTATCTTGGACAACTGAGGAGTTGTCCTGTAGGATGAGATTCTTGCCTTAACTTAAAAAACCAGTATATGGTGCTTTCTCCATAGGCAGAATGCATCGAGGCAAAGGAAGAAAGGGAAGTGGCCCCTCTCACTATTATCACCTGTAATTCACTTGCTTTTGGGGGGGTGTTAATCCCCATAAATAGTGAATTTGGAGGTTCAGTGCCCAAGGGGAGGAATGCTTTCATAAGGAAACATAGTCATAGTTCTGATGAGATGAAAAATAAGACTACCCCATGACCATATATTTGGTCATTAATGCTGATGAGCCAGCAGAGAAGTGAGTCACTGTATGGGCTGGGGTAACTGATTGTAGTTTCCAGGAGAAAGTGTACCTCTGCTACAGAGTATGGACAAAGACGATTGTGTCTGGAACCTAACAGAATGACTAGAGGGTCTCTTAATATTCCATGGCCCAGTAGTAGAGAGCGGTGGAAAATCAGGGCAGTCTGATGAATGTTAGTCATTGAGTACACTTCTTTCCTTAAAAAACTGCATTCAGACGAGGTCCTAATAGAAGTTGAGTGAAGCATGGCATGGATGATTAAAAAATAAAAAGCAATCCTAATTACCAATCTAGGTGTTGACTCCTGCCACAAAGGTAGGGACTATAATTATTTCTTTTCCCTCCCCCTTACCCTCTTGTCTTCTACAAAGAATGCTAGTAATACTAATAATTTAGATTTCAGATGGAAGTGTGACTAAATTAGCATCTCTTTGTGATAATATGGGAACTAAATGAAATGTGTATTCCTTGTGGTAAGGAACACAAACTTTTCACCCATTTGAAGAATAAGAACTGATCAAGAGGGGTGAAGGGCTGGACTCTGCAATCTACTTGTCATTTGCCATTTCAGAACTGTTTATCCTTCCCCACCCTTCTCTGTGCCACAGGAAGCTGATCTATAAGAATTATATAAACAAACGACTGCTTAACCTCTAGCTTCCAATTGAGTTTGACCAGTGGGAAACCAGTAAGTGAACTGAGAACTTCCAGATGTTCAAGCTGAATTTAGAAAGGGCAGAGGAACCAGAGATCAAATTGCCAAACATCTGTTGGATCACAGAGAAAGCAAGGGAATCCCGGAAAAACATCTACTTTGGCTTCATTGACTATGCCTTTGACTGTGAGGATCACAACAGATTGTGGAAAATTCTTAAAGATATGGGAATACCAGACCAGCTTACCTGTCTCCTGAGAAACCTGCATACAGTCAATGCTAAAGGAAATCAATCTTGAATATTCATTGGAAGAACTGATGCTGAAGTCCCAATAGTTTGGCCACCTGATGCAAAGAACTGACTCATTGGAAAAGACCCTGCTGCTGGGGAAGATTAAAAGCAAAAGGAGAAGGAGGAGGCAGAGGAGGAGATGGTTATTAGATAGCATCATTAATTCAATGGACATGAATCTATAGAAACTCTGGGAGACAGTGAAGAACAGAGAAGCCTGGCATGCTGTAGTCCATGGAATCATGAATAGATGGATGTAACTTAGTGACTGAACAACAGCAGGCAATGGAGAATCCCAGTTGGAGACTGGAGGAGAAGAGGAAAGTAAGTTCATGACATTTATTCCTCCAGTTGTTTCCATGCAGGAGGGAGCTGTCTTGCTTCCTTTACTACTTTTCTCAATAGTTAGTCTGCCTGCCTGCCTCTTTGTAAGTGCTAGTAATCTCTTTCTCTACTAGGGATCTAGACTTGACTGCAGTGTCATTGGACAAATCATGTCATAATCCAGAGTTTTCATGCTTTCCCTACACCCTATCCTTGCCTTTGTAAATGGCCATTTTATAAATCCTCCTCACATCACCCTTGTTTGGTGCCATCAACTTCTTGCTGGCTTCTTGCAATGCATGATATCACAGCATGTTTGTATACTGATGAGTATGATCTGGTAGATAAGGAAAACTTGGTGATGAAGAAGAGAAAAAAGCTACTGGCAAGAGACAAGATTGTAGATAAGCATGGAAAAGAAGCAGCGACAAGTTTAGCCTTACTAAGGAGCAGGGAAAATTTATCCACTGTAGCAGGGTAAGAGTGGGTTTCCCAGGTGGCTCAGTGGTGAGGAATCCGCCTGCCAATACAAGAGGTGCAAGAGATGGGGGTTCAACCCCTGTGTCAGGAAGACCCTGAAGTAGGAAATGCAACCCACTCCAGTATTCTTGGCTGGAAAATTCCATGGACAGAGGAACCTGGTGGGCTACAATTCATGGGGTCGCAAAGCGTTGGACCTAACTGAATGACAAAGCACACACACAGAAGGAAGAAGGATGAAGGACAGTATTTGTGAGTACAAGGGTAGGTAAGTTGATGGATTTGTTGTTGGGGCAGGTATAGAAGCTGTCTTTTGGTTGTTTCTAATCTCTCAGTGAATTCATAAATCTTAAGTTCATTCACAAAGACTTCTTACACAGGACAAAAAGCAAACATTAACCATAAAGGAAAAGTAATAACTTGAACTTCATTAAAATTAGACTTGGAGAAAACTCTTAAATATATATATATATATATATATATATATATATATATATATATATATATATATATATTATCAGATCAGTCGCTCAGTCCTGTCTGACTCTTTGTGACCTCATGAATTGCAGCACGCCAGGCCTCCCTGTCCATCACCAACTCCCGGAGGTCACTCAGACTCACATCCATCGAGTCAGTGATGCCATCCAGCCATCTCATCCTCTATCATCCCCTTCTCCTCCTGCCCACAATCCCTCCCAGCATCAGAGTCTTCTCCAATGAGTCAACTCTTCGCATGAGGTGCCCAAAGTACTGGAGTTTCAGCTTTAGCATCATTCCTTCCAAAGAAACCCGAGGGCTGATCTTCTTCAGAATGCACTGGTTGGATCTCCTTGCAGTCCAAGGGACTCTCAAGAGTCTTCTCCAACACCACAGTTGAAAAGCATCAATTCTTTGGTGCTCAGCCTTCTTCACAGTCCAACTCTCATATCCATACATGACCACAGGAAAAACCATAGCCTTGACTAGACGAATATGTCTAGAATACATGAAATAATAAAAAGACAATGACTCATTGAAAAATGGACAGAATTCTTGAACTGGTACTCGACAGAAAATGATATTTAAATGGGTAAATACACATGGGAAAGTGCTCAATATTATTCTTCTTCAAAGAAGTGCAAATTAAAATCACAGTGAAATACCACTACACTCAAACAATGATGGCTTAAATTTAAAAATGATAATTAATAAGTGTCAGTGGAGAATTGAGCTCAACCTGGTAGAGTTTAGCCAGTTGAGTATTACAGAAGGATAGAGGCAGGTGAATTCAGGATATAGACCAGAAAATGACTGTAGCAACATGGAGTCCAGGCAAGTGAGGTGGGTCGTGAGTGCACGAGGGGGATGATGGAGCGTGAACGGGTCAGCGGTGGGACTTCCTGCACCTAAAGAATGTTTGGAGTCTTAACACACTGCTTATACTTGGTATTAAGAAATCTTCATCTCCTCATCTTGTCTCCATGAACTGCACTTCAGGGAGACAATGTCTTTAGTCCAGTGTTTCCAGGATGTGTAAGAGGAGATATCCACAAAATGTTTTCTTGCTCTTGAGGATACTTCTGTTTCTGTTGAGTAGATGCCTACCTTTGTGATAGGTAGTCAGAGTCAGTGTAAACACAACACTAATCTTCTTGTGCAATCACATATCTATGTAAGTTAAAGATACTCACTTTGCAGGAAAGCAGGTGCACGGGAGCTTCACTTCATGACGAAAGTGTGACAAGCTAACGGGAGGTGACTCTTGGAATGGTGAAACTGCCTTCAGTACTCATTCTTTATAACATAAACATTCACCTGATGTTAAAAAGTGAATGAATAATTTATATAATAAAGAAAGAGCTACTTTAATTATTGTTCTAAAGAGAGTCTCATGGTTGTTAGACAAGCTGCCAGACTAACATATTGGTTTTTAAATTATTTCACCCATTCAGCCAGGAAAATGGTTTTATGTGTTTTTTTTTTTTTCTTGAATACAATAAAGAATGAAAGATAGCCAGCCTGGCTCATGAATTCATAATGAACAGTGACTAGTAGAGATGGGTCTGGTACCACCTCAAAGAGTAAATCAGCTATAAACTATCCCCAAGTTAATTTTCTGCTCAGTAAGGTGCTGCGGTTGTGAGTCTGAGGCCACATAGAAAGACACTCATTCTTTGGGAAAGCTTGTGCCCTGGCAACCCACAGGGCAGGTGCCAATGGTGCGGTCTCATCCGGTGTCACATGTGGAAAGCAGGTGCCATGGCTGCAGTGTTTTGATTATTTTCTGATTTCTTGAGTTACTTTACTCTCTCCCTCTAAAAAATTGTGTGTGTGTGTGTATGTGTTTGCGTGTTTAGCAGTGCTGCAGAAGTTCAGTTTCTGTATTTGTTTTGTTGTTCAGTCACTAAGTTGTGTCCAACTCTTGGTGACCCCATGGACGGTAGCCAGCCAGGCTCCTCTGTCTGTGGGATTTTCCAGGCAAGAATACTGGAGTGGGTTGCCATTTCCTTCTCCAGGGGGTCTTCCTGACCCAGGGATTGAAAGGGCATCTCCTGCATTGACAGACAGATTGTTTACCACTGAGCCACGAGGGAAGTTCATCATCTCTTATGAATACAATTTTAAAGAAGAAAAAAGAAAAAAATATTTTTCTCCTTGTGATGAGTACTCCTAGGATTAATTCTCAATGTCTTCCCTACATACCATATAGCAGTGTTAACTGTAGTCATCATGTTGAGTGATGACTCAATATTACCTCCTAATAACTATTTATCTTATAACTGGAAGTTTGTACCATTTGACCACCTTCCTCTAACCTTTCTCCCCATACTCTCATTTTCTATGAGTTTTTCTTTTTTTTGGAGATTCCACATATAAGTGAGGTCATACAATATTTGTCTGTCTCTGTTGGACTTACTTAACATGATGCCTTTAAATTCCATATGTGCTGTCACAAATGGTAGGATTTTCTCATTTTTTATGGCTGAGTAATACTTCATTTTAGGTATGTATCACAACTTCTTTATCCATTCATCCATCCATGGACACTTAGTGGTGTTTCTGTTTGTTGGATATGGTAAATAATGCTGCTATGAATATGGGAATGTAGATATCTTTTCAAATTAGTGGTTTTTTTTTTTTTTTTCCCCCTTTGGATACATTCCCAGAAGTGGAAGTATTTACTAAGTCATACGATAGCTCTATTTTTACTTTTTTGAGAAATATCCATACTGTTTTCTATAGTGGATCCACCAATTTACATTCCCAATTAAAGTACACAAGGGTTCTCTTTTCCATACATCCTTCCTAGGGTTTGTTATCTCTTGTCTTTTTAATGATGGCCATTCCAACACATGTGAGGTGATATGTCATTGTGGTTTTATATATTGTAAGGTTCATGTTCCATGCTTAGTCGCTCAGTCATGTCTGACTCTTTGCAACCTCATGGACTGTAGCCCACCAGGCTCCTCTGTCTATGGGGATTCTTCAGGCAAGAATACTGGAGTGAGTAGCCTTTCCTTTGTCCAGGGGATCTTCCCAACCCAGGGATCGAACTCAAGTCTCCCGCATTGCAGGCAGATTCCTTACTGTCTGAGTCACTCATCATATGTTATGCAGCAATACAAAATTAATACAAAGATATTTTCAACCATATATGTTTTCAGAGAGCATTCTACCCCATATCATATCTTTAAGGAAGCACTAAAGAAAGTAATCCCTTTAAGTCAAAACAGAAATCCCCAGATAGAAGAGAGTAAGCAGAGGGTCAACAGGGATGAGCACCGACCCTCTCGGTGCAGGTGGTGTAGATGAAGGTTAATATAGTGTTACAGAGTTAACCTGATCTATACAAATCTAAATGATCTCAGCAAAATCCAGGGAATGAGAGGGGTGGAGTGTCAGCCTGTCTTCTTAAATGCTCACTTGGTCAAGAGGGTAGGGATAGGAGAGCAGAGGAAAAATCACCCAGGACTTTAGCTGAGGAGAATGAAGAGACAGTTCACTCAGCCAGCAAAAGTGAGGAAACGAGAAAGATGGAGCAACAAAGCTTCAGTTCAGTCACTCAGTCGTGTCCAACTCTCTGCAACCCCATAAATCGCAGCACACCAGGCCTCCCTGTCCATCACCAACTCCCGGAGTTCACTCAGACTCACATCCATCGAATCAGTGATGCCATTCAGCCATCTCATCCTCTGTCGTCCCCTTCTCCTCCTGCCCCCAATCCCTCCCAGCATCGGAGTCTTCTCCAATGAGTCAGCTCTTCACATGAGGTGGCCAAAGTACTGGAGTTTCAGCTTTAGCATCATTCCTTCCAAAGAAATCCCAGGGATGATCTCCTTCAGAATGGACTGGTTGGATCTCCTTGCAGTCCAAGGGACTCTCAAAAGTCTTCTCCAACACCACAGTTCAAAAGCATCAATTCTTCAGTGCTCAGCCTTCTTTACAGTCCAACTCTCATATCCATGCATTACCACAGGAAAAACCATAGCCTTGACTAGATGGACCTTTGTTGGCAAAGTAATATCTCTGCTTTTAAATATGCTATCTACGTTGGACATCACTTTCCTTCCAAGGAGTAAGCGTCTCTTAATTTCATGGCTGCAGTCACCATCTGCTGTGATTTTGGAGCCCCCAAAAATAAAGTCTGCCACTGTTTCCACTGTTTCCCCTTCTATTTCCCATGAAGTGATGGGACCAGATGCCATGATCTTCATTTTCTGAATGTTGAGTTTTAAGCCAACTATTTCCCTCTCCTTTTTCACTTTCATCAAGAGGCTTTTCAGTTCCTCTTCACTTTCTGTCATAAGGGTGGTGTCATCTGCATATCTGAGGTTATTGATATTTCTCCCAGCAATCTTGATTCCAACTTGTGTTTCTTCCAGTCCAGCGTTTCTCATGATGTACTTTGCATATAAGTTAAATAAGCAGGGTGACAATATACAGCCTTGACGTACTCCTTTTCCTATTTGGAACCAGTCTGTTGTTCCATGTCCAGTTCTAACTGTTGCTTCCTGACCTGCACACAGGTTTCTCAAGAGGCAGATCAGGTGGTCTGGTATTCCCATCTCTTTCAGAATTTCCCACAGTTTATTGTGATCCACACAGTCAAAGGCTTTGGCATAGTCAATAAAGCAGAAATAGATGTTTTTCTGGAACTCTCTTGCTTTTTCAATGATCCAGCAGATGTTGGCAATTTGATGTCTGGTTCCTCTGCCTTTTCTAAAACCAGCTTGAACATCAGGAAGTTCACAGTTCACGTATTGCTGAAGCCTGGCTTGGAGAATTTTGATCATTACTTTACTATCATGTGAGATGAGTGCAGTTGTGCGGTAGTTTGAGTATTCTTTGGCATTGCCTTTCTTTGGGATCAGAATGAAAACTGACCTTTTCCAGTCCTGTGGCCACTGCTGAGTTTTCCAAATTGGCTGGCATATTGAGTGCAGCACTTTCACAGCATCATCTTTCAGGATTTGGAATAGCTCCACTGGAATTCCATCACGTCCACTAGCTTTGTTCGTAGTGATGCTTTCTAAGGCCCACTTGACTTCACATTCCAAGATGTCTGGCTCTAGGTCAGTGATCACACCATTGTGATTATCTGGGACGTGAAGATCTTTTTTGTACAGTTCTTCTGTGTAATACTTGCCACCTCTTCTTGATTTTGCTTCTGTTAGGTCCATACCATTTCTGTCCTTTATCGAGTCCATCTTTGCATGAAATGTTCCCTTGGTATCTCTAATTTTCTTGAAGAGATCTCTAGTCTTTCCCATTGTGTTTTTTAAAGCTTATTAAATAGTAAAAATAAGATGGAGGAAAGAAATCCATGTATATACTGGCCATTGTAATAAATGAGAAGTGCTGAATCCCCCACTGAAAGACAGTCAGATTAGGTTAAAAATCCAGTACTTCTTTTATTTGTAATACATTTAAAACAAAATGATAGAGAAGTGTAAGATTAAACAAAGATATAAAACAAATGCATACTCAAATAAAACTGAAACAAACCTGATGTCATAAAAGGACCTTCAAACCCAAAGGCATTTAGTGAGACAAAGAGGGATGTTTAGTTCAGTTCAGTTTCTCAGTCGAGTCCGACTCTGTGACCCCATGAATCACAGCACGCCAGGCCTCCCTGTCCATCACCAACTCCTGGAGGTCACTCAGACTCACGTCCATCGAGTCCGTGATGCCATCCAGCCATCTCATCCTCTGTCGTCCCCTTCTCCTCCTGCCCCCAATCCCTCCCAGCATCAGGGATGAGAGGGATGTTATGTGGTGATAAACGTTACAGTCCACAAAGAATATAAAATGACCAAAAACCTGAATCATCAAATAAGAACTGTTAAGTGTATAAAGCAAAAAATTCTTCAAAATACAAAGATGTGAAGATGGAAACAAAATGATATCTCTTAATATGTTTCCCTTTGAATGTCATGAATCAAAGAGGGGAAGAATTTAAATTTTACGAAAAAGATGTATATCTACATGTTCATAATTATTGAAGAGATAAGAATATAGGATAGATGTGGGACTTTGTACAGCAAAATAAAATATACTTTAATTTTCACGCTCCTGTTTCATGCTGACTTTTTTAGACTAATTGTGTACTTAGACAAATAAAGCTTAATAAATTTTAAAATTTAGAAGTTTTACACTCTATTATTTAAACGTAAGTCAGTAAAACCAACCATCAGATTTTTAACTGTGTGAAAAGTAAAAATTCACTGTTAAAATGTCTGTATCAAAGAGGAAATCAAAGCTGAAGTCAAATATTATCTATAAATTTTCAAAAAAAATTATTTCAACGAAGACTAGTAAAACATAACTAAAGCTACACACAGAGGAAATTTTTTGGCCTTAAAACATTTATATTAACTGGAAAGGAGAGACTAAAGTAAACTAATAGATTATCTAATGATTAGACATCTTTCCATTTCTGGGATAGCACAACTTCATCATAATGTATTTTTTATGTTGTTTCTTTGGTTAATTAATATTTTGTTTAGAATACTTATATATATTTTATTATTAAATATGAGAAAAATTTTTTATAGTATGTCACATTTTTATATCAGATTTATACTTGTCTTATAAAATGAGTTGGATTACATTCTTTCTTTTCTCCCCTTGTTAAAAGTTTAAGCTTGTTATTATTATTTCTGTAACTTTTTTTTTTTTGGTTTGAAAATTTTTCTTTTCTTTTCTTTTTTTTTTACAACAGCCGGGACTTGGAAGCAACCTAGATGTCCATCTGCAGATGAATGGATAAGAAAGCTGTGGTACATATACACAATGGAGTATTACTCAGCCATTAAAAAGAATATATTTCTGTAACTTTTTCTATTAACTACAGTGTTTAGTAGCACTTGAGCAAAAACTATGTAGGTTTGATGCTGTCTTTGTGGGAAAATATTTACTGATTCAATTTCTGAAGCAATTAATGATTTTTAGTTTTCATCTTAAATAAGTTTGGTAATTTATATTTTCCTGGGAATGTGTGCAGTTCATTTATATCTTTAGTGTGTTGATGTAAAGTTGTTCATGATATGTTCTTATCCTTTAAATCTGTTCCATCTAGAGTTCTCTCTCCCTTTTCTTTACTAATATTATCTATTCATATCTCCTTTTTTCTCGATTAATCTTGACAAATAATTTTTTAAACTAGGCTTTTCAAAGCACAGACTTTGATTTTGTTGATCCTTTCTATTATATGTTAGTATTTCATTTTATTTATTTCTGATATTATTATTTCACTTCTACATCATTTGGGTTTTTTGTATTTTCTAACTATGTGAAATGTCAGAAAAAGGCTTCACTTCTAGTATGAGGAATTACAGGGGTAATTTTCATCTGAGCATCAGTCTATCTGTAATTGCAGCTGCAGCCCATAGTATTTTTTGACATTATGCTATATTTGTACTCTCTTCCTCTCTGTCCCCAGCCATACAGACACAGTCTTGTACACATACATGTATCTGCATACACAAAACCCTCAGTTTCTTATGGTTCAATCATAATATGTAAAAATATATCATATCTTCATAGAAAATTTTAATTTTGTATTGACATTAGTTAAATTTCTAAGAGTGAATCCAAAAGTCTGTTTAATTGGGTGTTAGTGTATATGTCCTTTATATAAGCTCATGTCCTTCTATAATGATTGCACAGTGATAAAATGTTTTTTTCTGCTTGCCCTGGTTTTAATTTTGTTGTTGGAATTGATACATTGTTTTACTAATTTGGATTTTAGATCAGTTTCTGATTTTATAAAAGAATATTTGACAACATTCAACATTCACATCTTCTTTGCTTTGCATTCCCTCCAATGCTAGCCTATAGTGAATAATTCAAATAGTGGAAAAACCAAGCAACCTTTATTGGGTATTTAAAAAAAAATGTAATGTTCCAATATCCTAGCCAGATTAACACTACTTCACAGAATCACGTATCAACATTGCCAATTTAAGGACTTATTTTGCTAGCAAAAGTTATTTTTTAAACTGCTACTTAAAGGATTTGGATGGAGTATATTATGTATAAACATTTCTTAATTTCATTTGCAAGAATGACTCATTGATGGCAACAGACGGGACCACAGAGACACACGGTAGTGTAACACACAGGACGAATTAGATAGTGGTGACTTCTCCCTTCCATACCCGGGGCACCTGCTAGTGTTTCCTGACCTTGCTTGCTGTGGGTGGATTCCTTTGAGCCTATTTTGTAGCAAAACAGTAACATAATTTCTTATAAGCGTCTGAAGCTAACACATGCCAGTTGTATTTTCTTAAATAATAACATAATCATGGCATCTCTGTTGATTAAACCCTAGGCCTCAGAGCAGAATTATACTTTTCCAAATTTTCTCAAGTTTTTCAACTGATTTTCTTGGGATTTGACATTTGGAAAAAGTTTCACATCGTTCTGGAAGTGCTGCAGAATAACAAGTCTGTGGATACACTGCCTTTGTGTTTACCATGCTCTGCATTCTGTCCCTTCTACGTGTCTGGCCTTCCTCCTGCAATCATTATTCCTCTGTCAGATCAGATCAGTCACTCAGTAGCGTCCGACTTTTTGTGACCCCATGAATCGCAGCACGCCAGGCCTCCCTGTTCATCACCAACTCCTGGAGTTCACTGAGACTCACGTCCATCAAGTCAGTGACACCATCCAGCCATCTCATCCTCTGTCATCCCCTTCTCCTCCTGCCCTCAATCCCTCCCAGCATCGGTCTTTTCCAATGAGTCAACTCTTCACATGAGGTGGCCAAAGTACTGGAGTTTCACATGGGGCTTCTTTTCTCTAGTAAGAGATTGACGATAAGGAAACTGTCTTTATTCAAGCTCGTTTTTTCCCACCCTGCTCAAGTTTTGCCAAATAGTATTTATTGAATTTTTTTTCAAGAAAATGCCCTGGTCATAGCAAATACCCTCTTCCAACAACACAAGAGAAGACTCTATACATGGACATCACCAGATGGTCAACACCGAAATCAGATCGATTATATTCTTTGCAGCCAAAGATGGAGAAGCTCTATACAATCAGCAAAAACAAGACCAGGAGCTGACTGTGGCTCAGACCATGAACTCCTTATTGCCAAATTCAGACTGAAATTGAAGAAAGTAGGGAAAACTACTAGACCATTCAGGTATGACCTAAATCAAATCCCTTATGATTATACAGTGGAAGTGAGAAATAGATTTAAGGGCCTAGATCTGATAGATAGAGTGCCTGATGAACTATGGAATGAGGTTCATGACATTGTACAGGAGACAGGGATCAAGACCATCCCCATGGAAAAGAAATGCAAAAAAGCAAAATGGCTGTCTGGGGAGGCCTTACAGATAGCTGTGAAAAGAAGAGAAGCGAAAAGCAAAGGAGAAAAGGAAAGATATAAACATCTAAATGCAGAATTCCAAAGAATAGCAAGAAGAGATAAGAAAGCCTTCTTCAGTGATCAATGCAAAGAAATAGAGGAAAACAACAGAATGGGAAAGACTAGGGATCTCTTCAAGAAAATCAGAGATACCAAAGGAACATTTCATGCAAAGATGAGCACGATAAAGGACAGAGATGGTGTGGACCTAACAGAAGCAGAAGATATTAAGAAGAGGTGGCAGGAATACACAGAAGAACTGTACAAAAAAGAGTTTCAAGACCCAGATAATCATGATGATGTGATCACTGACCTAGAGCCAGACATCTTGGAATGTGAAGTCAAATGGGCCTTAGAAAGCATCACTACGAACAAAGCTAGTGGAGGTGATGGAATTCCAGTGGAGCTATTCCAAGTCCTGAAAGATGATGCTGTGAAAGTGCTGCTCTCAATATGCCAGCAAATTTGGAAAACTCAGCAGTGGCCACAAGATTGGAAAAGGTCAGTTTTCATCCCAATCCCAAAGAAAGGCAATGCCAAAGAATGCTCAAACTACCGCACAATTGCACTCATCTCACACGCTAGTAAAGTAATGCTCAAAATTCTCCAAGCCAGGCTTCAGCAATATGTGAACCATGAACTTCCTGATGTTCAAGCTGGTTTTAGAAAAGGCAGAGGAACCAGAGATCAAATTGTCAACATCCGATGGATCATGGAAAAAGCAAGAGAGTTCCAGAAAAACATCTATTTCTGCTTTATTGACTATGCCAAAGCCTTTGACTGTGTAGATTACAATAAACTATGGAAAATTCTGAAAGAGATGGGAATACCAGACCACCTGATCTGCCTCTTAAGAAATCTGTATGCAGGTCAGGAAGCAACAGTTAGAACTGGTCATGGAACAACAGACTGGTTCCAAATAGGAAAAGGAGTACGTCAAGGCTGCATATTGTCACCATGTTTATTTAAGTTATATGCAGAGTACATCATGAGAAATGCTGGACTGGAAGAAACACAAGTTGGAATCAAGATTGCTGGGAGAAATATCAATAATCTCAGATATGCAGATGACACGACTCTTATGGCAGAAAGTGAAGAGGGGCTAAAAAGCCTCTTGATGAAAGTGAAAGTGGAGAGTGAAAAGGTTGGCTTAAAGCTCAACATTCAGAAAACGAAGATCATGGCATCTGGTCCCATCACTACATGGGAAATAGATGGAGAAACAGTGGAAACAGTGTCAGACTTTGTTTTTCTGGGCTCCAAAATCACTGCAGATGGTGACTGCAGTCATGAAATTAAAAGACGCTTACTCCTTGGAAGGAAAGTTATGACCAACCTAGATAGCATATTCAAAAGCAGAGACATTACTTTACCAACAAAGGTTCGCCTAGTCAAGGCTATGGTCTTTCCTGTGGTCATGTATGGATGTGAGAGCTGGACTGTGAAGAAGGCTGAGCGCCGAAGAATTGATGCTTTTGAACTGTGGTGTTGGAGAAGACTCTTGAGAGTCCCTTGGATTGCAAGAAGATCCAACCAGTCCATTCTGAAGGAGATCAATCCTGGAATCTCTTTAGAAGGAATGATGCTAAAGCTGAAACTCCAGTATTTTGGCCACCTCATGCGAAGAGTTGACTCATTGGAGAAGACTCTGATGCTGGGAGGGATTGAGGGCAGGAGGAGAAGGGGACGACAGAGGATGAGATGGCTGGATGGCATCACTGACTCGATGGGTGTGAGTCTGGGTGACCTCTGGGAGCTGGTGATGGACAGGGAGGCCTGGCGTGCTGCGGTTCATGGGGTCGCAAAGAGTCGGACATGACTGAGCGACTGATCTGATCTCTGATCTCTGATCTGATCTGATCTGATCTCTGATCTGATCTGATCTGTGCTATGTCTTCACTGCGCCGTGGGCTTTTTCCCAGCTGTAGTGAGGGCCGGGGTGGGGGGCTCCCCTCTAGCTGCGGTGGGCGGGCTTCTCAGGGCTGCGGCCCTCTCACTGTGGAGCGTAGGTTCCAGGGAACTTGGGTTCAGTAGCTGCTGTAAGTGGGCTCAGTACTGGCTCCGGGCGTCCCGCACAGGCTCACAAGCTGTGCTGCACGGGCTTTATTGCTCCAAGGCCAGTGAGATCTTCTTGAATCTGGGATCGAACCCACCTGTCCTGCGCTGTCAGGAGGACTCCTTACCACTGAGCTACCTGGGAAGTCTGATGGCTGCTTTCCTGTCATCATTTTAAAAGCCATTATTTTCTTAGGTCTTGCATTGCTTTTGCTGGGAAATCAACTCCTCTTAGTGTTGATTTCTCTGGGTGGACAGAGCTTGCCCTGGCTTAGACAGAGTGGAGGCTACAGCACAGCTGTAGCTGATTAAAAGAACTACTGTTGACCTTGGGTCAGGTCCCAGAAAAATGAAAAGGATCCCATATATCTTTCAGCTTTACCTCATTGTAAGGAGCAAATTGTAGTAGCCCAGAAGTTTGGGTTCACTATTACACAAAAAATTCAGAGAGTGTTATTTTTTAAGGAAATAGAACCAGCAAATGTTAGCTTCAGATGTTTATAAGAAATTATATTAGTTTTGCTATAATATAGGTACTAATTGTTGGAGAAGGCAATGGCACCCCACTCCAGTACTCTTGCCTGGAAAATCCCATGGATGAAGGAGCCCAGTAGGCTGCAGTCCACGTGGTCGCTAAGGGTCGGACACCACTGAGCGACTTCACTTTCACTTTTCACTTTCATGCATTGGAGTAGGAAATGGCAACCCACTCCAGTGTTCTTGCCTGGAGAATCCCAGGGACAGGGGAGCCTGGTGGGCTGCCGTCTATGGGGTCGCACAGAGTCCGACATGACTGAAGCTATTTAGCAGCAGCAGCAGCAGCAGCAGCAGCAGGTACTAATTATATGTTAGAGAAGGGTTTTTATTCTTTTTTATTTTAAAATTCTGTGTTCTTTACTTCTTTAGTCAAGAGTATATAAAAAAAGAACTTGAATAAATTCTCTATCAAAATTAAAGAAAATATAAGGCAAATTTTCTTAAATTTTCATGTAAATTATCTTGGAAAATGAAGATTCAAAGTCTACTTGGCTTACTATGATACTGTATCATAATAGATCTAGGAATGGCTCCAAAAATTGAATTCAGTTATCAAAATACAAGTTGATCAACAAGCTAATAAAACTTCACCTTGTCAAAGCAATTTCTCTAAGTATAAATTAAATATCTACTGACTCACTACTTTAATCAATTATCAGAGACTACATTTTAGAGGAAACATTCATAGAATTATAAATTAATAACATTTCCTGTGTCAGTATAGCATAGCTTGTGTTAGTCTTACTGTAACCATACCACATTTCAAAAAAAAAATCATTGCTGTCTAGAAAGTATACTTTTTTATATGTATTACTATTTGATATTCTGTAAAACATCATTTACTCTATACTATATTTTTCATGTTTACTAGCAACAAGTATTTATCTCTTTTGGAAAGGGTGAAAATGTAGTTTTATTTCACCATCTATCCATTTTTGAAGGGAATAAATTTTTTTTGTGTGTGGTAAATTTAGTATTTATTTGCAGGATTGGCTAAGTACCTAAAATGAAAAATATTGGTATGATGAGTATTTTCTCTTTTTAAGATATGTATGATTTTGAAGTACAAAAGTAGCGGTAATATTACTACTTATATGACTGTGGAAACAGAATCAAGTTGTCCTAAGATATGTCCTAAGAAATGGAGTGTAATAGCATTAATTTGTTATGGTCCAGCATACACTTACTCATTTTTAAACTAGGTGTTGTGAACCCACTTTATCTGCATTAGGTATATGGGGTACATGGCAATTAACAAGAGAACCCCTACCCTCGTGAAGTCTGTAGCTTATCAAGGAAGGTGAATAATGAACAAGTATTAACTGTGGCATTTTGTACAGGTGTATCTTCTAGAGCTGGTATTAAAGTTTCCAAACAGTTCAGATTCTACAGAATCACTTAATAAACCAGCATTTATTGGGATAAGCTAAGTTATGATGAGTTAACAATAACAAGAACAACAAATGTTCCTCAGTGACTTGAAACAGCAAATTTGTATTTCTCACTTAAGCTAGATACCCACAGTTGGTTGGCAAAACGCATCAGTTCATTTTAGTTTGATGGAGGCAAAACCATCTTGCAATGCTGCTATTTCAACTGAGGCTATTTAGGGTGCAATTTAGTAGAAGGAGAGAGAGGTAGAAATTTTTTGCCCTGGCAATTAAATGCTTCTGCCCCAAAGGGACATATTTTTGCTCACATTATTTTCACTGACATTTCACATAGCCACATAATTTCATGGGATGGACTGTATTCCGTGGACCCTTAACAAGTGAGATAATCTCAAACTCTCAATCAATCAGGGCATTAAGTCCAGGATCTATGAATGATACAAAGTACTCTTCCTATCCAAGGATAATTATATAGTGGTTGTCAGATTCAGCTGTGATTACTATTGATTCTAAGAATTCTGAAATAAAAACACAAGTTACCTCCCCTGGCCTCATGCCACATACTCAGTATATAATGATGGGATGAAAAAGGATAACAGTAATAAACAACCCCATAGCCTCCACTAGACGGACCTTTGTAGGCAAAGTAATGTTTCTGCTTTTTAATATGGGAATATTAAAACTTTTGGTCATAACTTTTTTTCCAAGAAGCAAGCATCTTTTAATTTGTGATGAGAAAAAATGAAAGACACACAGTAGTGTTTCTTCGTACCTTTTCTGAAATCCACTGGCGTGTGTGGCCAGGGCCACATACTCTAGGAGTGAGGACTGCTCATTAGTAAGGCCTTGAAAATACTCTTAGGAAGAGATCCCTTGCTCATTGTTGTGTATGGCCCTTAGCTCTGTCTTAAAAGTGACATTTTATTGAGCATTCTTATAGGTTACCATTTGGATTGGGAAGTTGTGGTTCATGAATTAGGTTTTCTGAGGTGAAATTAAAATGTTTAATGAGACCAAATTTACTTGACTGGGAATTGGCAGGACTTGAATCACTAACTGGTTTACTCAGTTAATTTGAAGTTGTCCTTCCAACCAAATGTGGATATAACACTAGTATCATTCATTTACTCAACAAACATTTACTGAGAGCTTACATTGCATTGGTTGCCATTCAAAATAGGCAAAGATTCCTATCCTTGTACAACCTGTGTCCTATGTACAAGAGAAGCATTACTCACTCAGTCTAAAGGTGATGTTTCCTGTCTCATCAGTTCAGTTCAGTTTAGTTGCTCAGTAGTATCCGACTCCTTGCAACCCCATGGAATGCAGCACACCAGCTTCCCTGTCCATCACCAATTCCTGGAGGTTGCTCAAACTCATGTCCATCGAAATCAGTGATGCCATCTAACCATGTCATCCTCTGTCGTCCCTTTCTCTTCCTGCCTTCAAACTTTCCCAGCGTCAGGGTCTTTTCAAATGAGTTAGTTCTTTGCATCAGGTGGCCCAAGTATTGTTGTTTCAGCTTCAGCATCAGTCCTTCCAATGAATATTCAGGACTGCTTTCCTTTAGGATGGACTGGTTTGATCTCCTTGCAGTCCAAGGGGCTCTCAAGTCTTCTCCAACACCACAGTTCAAAAGCATCAATTCTTTGGTGCTCAGCTTTCTTTATAGTACAACTCTCACATCCATAAATGACTACTGGAAAAACCATAGCCTCGACTAAATGGACCTTTGTAGGCAAAGTAATGTCTCTGCTTTTTAATATGCTGTCTAGGTTGGTCATAACTTTCCTTCCAAGGAGCAAGCGTCTTTTAATTTCATCGCTGCAGTCACCATCTGCAGTGATTTTGGAGTCCCAAAAAATAAAGTCTCTCACTGTTTCCATTATTTATTCATCTATTTCCCATGAAGTGATGGGACCGGATGCCATGATCTTAGTTTTCTGAATGCTGAGTTTTAAGCCAACTTTTCACTCTCCGCTTTCACTTTCAACAAGAGGCTCTTTAGTTCTTCTTCACTTTCTGCCATAAGGGTGGTGTCATCTGCAAATCTGAGGTTATTGGTATTTCTCCCAGCAATCTTGAATCCAGCTTGTGCTTCATCCAGCCCCAGATTTTGCATGATGTATTCTGCATATAAGTTAAATAAGCAGGGTGACAATATATAGCCTTAATGTACTCCTTTCCTGATTTGGAACCAGTCTGTTGTTCCATGTCCAGTTCTAACTGCTGCTTCTTGACCTGCATACAGATTTCTCAGGAGGCAGGTAAGGTGGCCTGGTATTCCCATCTCTTTCAGAATTTTCCACAGTTTGTTGTGATCTACACAGTCGAAGGCTTTTGCATAGTCAATAAAGGAGAAGTATATATTTTTCTGGAACTCTCTTGCTTTCTCAATGATCCAGTAGATGTGGCAATTTGATCTCTCATTTCTCTGCCTTTTGTAAATCCAGCTTGAATATCTGGAAGTTCATGGTTCACGTACTGTTGCCTCCTAGTTTGGAGAATTTTGAGCATTACTTTGCTAGCATGTGAGATGAGTGCAATTGTGCAGTAGTTTGAACATTCTTTGGCATTGCCTTTCTTTGAGATTGGGATGAAAACTGACCTTTTCCAATCCTGTGGCCACTGCTGAGTTTTCCAAATTTGCTGGCATATTGAGTGTAGCACTTTCACAGCATCATCTTTTAGGATTTAAATAGCTCAAGTGGAATTCTATCACCTCCACTAGCTTTGTTCGTAGTGATGCTTCCTAAGGCCCACTTGACTTCACATTCCAGGATGTCTAGCTGTAGGTGAGTGATCACACCATCGTGATTATCTGAGTTGTGAAGATCTTTTTTGTACAGTCCTTCTGTGTATTCTTGCCACCTTTTCTTAATATCTTCTGCTTCTGTTAGGTCCATACCATTTCTGTCCTTTATTGAGCCCATGTTTGCATGAAATATTCCCTTCGTATCTCTAATTTTCTTGAAGCGATCTCTACTACTACTACTGCTAAGTCGCTTCAGTCGTGCCCGACTCTGTGCGACCCCATAGACGGCAGCCCATCAGGCTCCCCCGTCCCTGGGGTTCTCCAGGCAAGAACACTGGAGTGGGTTGCCATTTCCTTCTCCAATGCATGAAAGTGAGAAGTGAAAGGGAAGTCGCTCAGTCGTGTCTGACTCTTAGCGACCCCATGGACTGGAGCCTACCAGGCTCCTCCGTCCATGGAATTTTCCAGGCAAAAGTACTGGGGTGGGGGTGCCATTGCCTTCCCCGAAGTGATCTCTAGTCTTGCCCATTCTATCATTTTCCTCTATTTCTTTGCATTGATCACTGAGGAAGGCTTTCTTATCTCTCCTTGCTATTCTTTGGAACTCTGCACTCAGATGCCTATGTCTTTCCTTTTCTCCTTTGCATTTAGCTTCTCTTCTTTTCTCAGCTATTTGTAAGGCCTCCTCAGACCACCATTTTGCCTTTTTGCATTTCTTTTTCTTGGGGATGGTCTTGATCACTGCCTCCTGTACAATGTCCCAAACCTCCATCCATAGTTCTTCAGGCACTCTGTCTATCAGATCTAATCCCTTGAATCTATTTGTCACTTCCACTATTTAATTGTAAAGAATTTAGGTCATACCTGAATGGTCTAGTCGTTTTCTCTACTTTCTTCAATTTAAGTCTGAATTTGGCAATAAGGAATACATGATCTGAGCCATAGTCAGCTCCCAGTCTTGTTTTTGCTGACTGTATACAGCTTCCCCATCTTTGGCTGCAAAGAATATAATCAATCTGACTTCGGTATTGACCATCTCATGAAGTCCATGTGTAGAGTCATCTCTTAAGCTGTTGGAAGAGAGTGTTTGCTATGACCAGTGTATTATCTTGGCAAAACTCTGTTAGCCTTTTATGTGCTTCATTTTGTACTCCAAGGCCAAAATGCCTCTTATCCCAGGTATCTCTTGACTTCCGACTTTTGTCTTCCAGTCCCTTATGATGAATAGTACATCTTTTTTGGGTATTAGTTCTAGAAGGTCTTGTAGGTCTTGATAGAACCATTCAACTTCAGCTTCTTCAGCATTACTGGTCGGGCCCTAAATTTGGATTACCATGATATTGAATGGTTTGCCTTGAAAATAAACAGAGATCATTCTGTCATTTTTGA
The DNA here is from genome assembly GCA_935064755.1 of Tragelaphus eurycerus. Taxonomy (NCBI): domain Eukaryota; kingdom Metazoa; phylum Chordata; class Mammalia; order Artiodactyla; family Bovidae; genus Tragelaphus; species Tragelaphus eurycerus. The sequence goes on along the minus strand of CAKXYN010000054.1, from coordinate 13,805,345 downwards.
GATTGTGCCCAAGTACTGTATTTCAGACTCTTCTGTTGACTATGATGGTTACTCCATTTCTTCTAAGGGATTTTTGCCCACTGTAGTAGATATAATGGTCATCTCAGTTAAATTCACCCATTCCAGTCCATTTTAGTTCACTGATTCTGCTCTCATAGTTTTCCCTTTTTCTTCTTTCTGGCTATCCCAAGATTCTTGAGTAAGCTAGCTGATCAAGAAGGTAATATTAATACTTTGATTGGGTAGTTGACCCGTGTTCAAACATTGTTCCTAAATATGAATAACAACTTTTTTTATAACTTAAAAACATTTAGTGCTTTTTAGATATTCACTACATATGAAGAATCCCAGGGACGGCAGAGCCGTTGCACAGAGTCAAATACGACTGAAGCGACTTAGCAACAACAACAACATATTAATGAGTGCATGCTAAGTCACTTTAGTGATGTCTGACTTTTTGTGACCCCGTGAACTGTAGCCCACCAGGTTCCTCTGTCCATGAAATTTTTCAGGCAAAAATATTGGAGTCAGTTACCATTCACTCCTCTAGGGGATCTTCCTCGTCCAGGGACTGAACCCAGGTCTCCTGCATTGCAGGCAGACTCTTAACCATCTGAGCCACCAGGGAAGCCATGTACAGGGAGGGCTCAGGGTGCGTGTGGATAATTCCTGTAAAACAGTTTGCATAGGTTTTCTGGAAAGAAAATTTCCCACCTGATAGTTCCACTTGCCTTTCTGACAAACAGTATTTCTGTCCTGGTAAGCACTGCTTTCCTCTGGGTGTCCTGTTCTCAGTTGATATCACACACGTCAGATCTGTAAGTATACTGGAAACCATCTGGTCCAAATGTCTTATTCTGCAGACGTGACATTTGAGGGCTGGCAATTTAAAGAAGCTTGGTTTACGTCTTCAGAGTGACTGACTGCCTTTGTCAGATGTAAGATTAATTGTAACAGATTTCGCCTGAAAAGCAGATGAAAATCAAATCAAATCATTTCTTGACTTCCCTTCCCCCTACCTCAGTGCATGATGTTCCAACACTTGAGTCTTCCAATTGATGTTTACTTATGGCATATCTCTCCATGGAAGATGTAGCACTTACGCCAGTCAGAAAGGGCTTAGTTGAAAGCAATAGTAAATACCAACTCTCTCCTATAAAAGACATGCAGAGATAGGTTGCTCAGGAGTGGTGAGCCAGCAATCTGCATGTTTCAGGTCCTTCTTGCTCAGCTGTCCACCATCCGTGGAGCGTGGCCCTTGTCCTCCTGTCCAGGTTGGCTTGTCTGTCCATCATATCTGTATTCTAGATAGCAGGATTTTGGAAAGAGAAGAAAGAGGTAAAATATGAATGTTACTGAGTCGGTGTCAGTCAGAAAAGCAGGATTAGTAAGAGTGGAGTAGAATAAGGATTTATTTGAGGGACTTGGCCTTCCAAACTGTGGGTATGGGTTAAACTGTTTCTGTTCTGCTGTGCTGGTTTTTTGTATGGGTGCTGAGCCTGAGGACAGCAGGGCAGGCCGTCTGAAAGATGGACGTGTTCATAGTCAGTTTTATGTGTAACCTTGGTAAGGCTGCCACCCCTTGTCATTCAGCCAGCTGCTGCGTAGGGATTTTGTATTTGTGACTGAAGTCTATAATCAGTTTAAGTAAGGAAGATTATCCTTGGTAATCTGGGTAGGAGTGATTTAATCCGTCGAAAGGCAGAACCGAGGCTATCCAGAAGAAGAAATTCCACCTCAAGACTGCAGCTTCCCCTCATGTCTGCGAGGTCCAGCCTGCCCTTCCTGATGGCCTACCTAACAGACAGCTGGCTTTCAGTGGAAGACAGTTCCTCGTAATGACTCTCTTAATTTGTATCTCCTGCTGGTTCTGTGTCTCTGGCAGAACCCTGATGGCACAGACTTTGTGGGGAGAGAAACAAGGATGCCCTGGAACCCACGCAGAGGAAGCAGAAGCTGCATTCATCTTTAACTGCCTCCAAGCCTCCAGCTGCAAGGCGGCTGGTAGAAAGCTGGCTTTGTCATGCAGCTAACCCACCTTGTCCAGGAGCTAGAGAAGCAGCAGGATCCAGCAGGGAGGGGACTGCGGCAGGCCCAGCTGCTCTGTCATGCTGACAGGACAGGACGAGCCAGCAGATCTGTGACACGGTGCGCCAGCTGCAAGGGCCCCCGACTTTCCTGTGACCTTCCTAGCGTAGCCATGGCTGCCGCTGCACTTCTGCCTTCCTGACCTTGTGCGAATGTCTCCTGTGCCCACCCTAGTCCAGGACCAACCTAGAGGAGGGGAGCCTGGAAACACTGCTCTGGTTGAGCTAGGCTGACACAGTACAAAACCACCACCACCAAGGTATCTCTGGGGAGGTTTTTTGGAAGCTCCCAGATGCCGATTTATTTTATAGCTCCTTGGCCAGATCGTGCAGAGCATATTTGGCTGTATGTCTCAAAATGACAGGTTCTCTTCTTTTGAAAGGGAGGATGAACTTGGGGTTGCTAACTAATCCTTTCATTCAGAGGACTACTCTTTACAGTATGCAGTTCCTATCTTCTGAAGCCTAATTTTTAGGAGGGGAAATAATATATTGTACAGACCTGTGTGTGTGTGTGTTAAGCTTGGTAAACAGAAATACTTCCCCTTCATCAGTTCAGTTCAGTCACTCAGTCGTGTCCGACTCTTTGTGACCCCAGGGACTGCAGCACTCCAGGCTTCCCTGTCCATCAACACCTCCCGGAGATTGCTCATGTGTCCATAGAGTCGATGATGCCATCCAACTATCTCATCCTTGGTCGTCCCCTTCTCCTTCTGCTGTCAGTCTTTCCTAGCATCAGGGTCTTTAACGCTGAGTCAGTTCTTGACATCAAGTGGCCAAAGTATTGGAGCTTCAACATCAGTCATTCCAATGAATATTCAGGACTTCCCCTTCTTGGTCCCTTGGAAAACTTCATGGGGTGTTTTTATGTTAAGAAAAAACAAACAACAAAAACAAATGTTCATATATAAAGTATGATTCCCAGCACAGCAGGGAAGCACTATCAGCAGGTGATTCTGTACCCTAGATGTCAGAGGGTATCTTCTATAGATTAGCAGCAGGACTTCTTAAAAGCCTTGAGGGGATGCTTTCTTTCTCAGGAAGAAGAAAATGCAGGGTCAGCGACCAGGGACTTCAGTAAATAGAATGCCTTTCGGGCTCTGCTTTAGTACAATGCAAAGAAAATCATGGATTTGCATAGACAAAATACCCCTTTGTGTGTACAAATTCAACCAAATCAACTCCAGTACATATATTATGTAAGACATATATTATGTCTATGATGCTTTATCACAGGCCAGGCACTGGTCTAAGCAATGTAGGTAGATTAGCACATGAAAACTCACTAGAACCTCAGAGTATTTACTATCACTATTATTCATATTTTATAGATAAGGAAGTGCAGCACACAAATAAAGTAAATTCAACAAGAGGTTGAACTCAGGACTGATACTCTGGAGCCCTTCTCTTACATTTCCCCGATTCACTCCTGGGTCCTGACTCATCCCAGAAATAATACCTCCAGTACCCTCTCTGTTCTAAGTAAGGCAGGAAAGTGAATACAGGAAAAAGTGTTTCAACAAAAACAAACACTTTAAGCAAGAGTTTCCCCTCAGCCTACAGATAACTGCAAAATTAATTATATGCCCTATTTTAGGATTGTTCTGATTAAATACAGTGAAATAAATAGTAACCTCTTACTATTTGGGGGTCAGTTTTAAAGGAAAAATCCTGAAAGTGAAAGGGAAGAAGAGGTGAGGCTGGATGGGCTTAGGACCCCCAGTCAGACCTGGAGGAGTGCCCTGTGATGGGGTCCACGCTCCCCCCACACCTAGTGGACAGACAGAGCCCTCCTGGTTAAGGTCTGTGAGGGCAGATGTTTGATGCTCCTCTGAAGCACCCGGGAGTCCTCTGGGGAGTTGCACAGCTCCGGGGTCTTAAGAACTGTTTTGGGAAGGAGTACTTGAAAGAAGGGGCTTGGGAGGCAGGTATCAGTTCAGGGCCTTCCAGACTGGTGCACTGTGATCCATTCTATGCTGAAGGTAGGACTCAGATGTTGTTTTCTCCTGTGTCAGTATCCACTGGAGCCAGGAACCCATGTATGACACTGTAACTGGCCTGTTTTTTAATAGGGGGAGGGGGTGTCATTGTGGGATTTGACCCAGAAACCAGCCAGAGGTGTGTATTATGCCGACAGCCAGCTCTGAGACCCCTGGTAAGCAAGCAATCAGATAGCAAAGGATATGATTCTTCATTGCCCTTGAAGTCACTTCGAACCTGTGATGACCATGTGACCGGTAGATTAAAAACCCAGACAGGTTGAGTGTTGCAGAAAATATGAAATGAGCCTGAAGCCTGTAAATACACGGAGGAATTTTTTTTTTTTTTTTTTCCCTAGGCAGCTGATAACAAAAGGTCCCCAGCATGATAAACTGCCTGCCTGCAATTCAACTGTATCAAAATCCTCTTGGCTCTCTTAAAAATAAATAAAATTGGAAATGAAACGTGAGAAGACATACTGAACAGTAGCAGTCAAGATTCCGAAGGCTAGAGACATTTATGCCATTCATAGAATTCAGGAAAACAGCCTGTCTGTAGAAGGCTCTCCCAGCTCCAAAGGCTGAGCGCGGCTTGGTGAGTTCCCCGCCGCTGCTGGAAGCGAGCTATAAATAGAGCGGGGAGGGAAGCGCCCTGCTCAGGGGGCGGGCGGGAGATCCCCGGCTCTCCGCTCCCCACCCTCCCCCTGCGGCGCGCGCTCCGGGCCGGGGAAGCCTGCGCGGCGGGCCGGCCGCCTTAACCCTCGCCACTCCGGGTAGCTCCGGGAAGCAGCTACCAGCGGGGAGGGCGTGATGGCGAACCGGCTGGGAAGGGAAACGGAGACACGCTTCTCACCTGGGCCTGGCAACCCACCACCGGGGATCTCTCCACTCCCTTCTCTTTCCCTTCGCGCTTTGGTTAACCCTTGAAATACACAAGAAGGGGTTTGTTCCCTGACTTGAAGTCGAGCGGCTGAAATCCAGATCTTTTAAAACCATCCCAAATTTGGTTTGAGGAATCATGTTGGCTGTCCTATTTCAGCGTGGCGTACCCTCCCCCCGTGCTGCTCTGGACAGTTCCTTTCCTCTGGAGGGAACTGTCAACCGAGGTGTGGGTGTGTGCGTGCGCGTGTGTTGTTTTCGGCGCATGCACACCCCTCGGTAGCCTCAAGGTCGGCAATACCCTGAGCATTCCCGGCCCCCCGCCGTGCGGGCTCGGCCCTGCCAGGCAGGGACGGAGAGAGAGGGAGTCCCCCCTCCTTGCAGGGCGTTCTGCGAGCGGTTTAAGCGTCCAGCAAGGTCGGTGCTGAAGCAGGGCTGGGCTCGGGGAAGCTGGGCTCCGGAGGGTGGACCCCGAGCAGCCGCCACTGGGCGGCAGGGACCCGGCCGGGCCGCTCGGCGCGCCAGGACTCCCCCGGGGGTGCTCGGAGACCCCGGAGAGGAGGAGCCGGGAGGAGCGCGGGGCTCTCCCAGGCGGCGAGCTGTCCCAGAATTTGAAGACCGGAGAGGCAGCTGGTTTCTGGCCAGGACTCCTGATTTCTTCTCAGATGGAAACAGTTTCTCCAGGTGAACCTGCTGGAATTCTCAATGGAGTCTCACTCGGGTTTAGCCTCCTGGTACATTTAACCGAGGCCGCATTTATCCCCGTGAGAAGAGAAAGGTGCCAAATGGAGCAGGGCTCTCGGTTGCAGAACACGGTAAGCTGGAGACGAAGGTGGCATTGCCAGGGGCCGGGGTGGGGTGATGGGGCACAGATTTAATGGGACCCTCCTCTCCCAGCCAAGATGGTGAAAGGAAGTTTGCCTTGGTTTTCTACTCTCGTTCAACCTCCCAGGCCTTCTCTGCTTTATCTTTTCCCTGCCACCACTCATAAGTTAAAAAGAAACATTCCCCTGGGTGGGTGGGTGGATGGTGGAGAGACTCCCTTATGTTCTTATTTTTGGCATGTTCAGGTTCTATGCTAGTCGCAGATGCCACAGTGTGACCTGAAATTTCCCATCGCCCCTCCTTCTCTTCCACCTCTCCTCCCCTTCTCCTTGACTGAGTTCCCTGCTCCCCTTTCTCCTGATGCAGCCTACTTTTCTTTCTTTATCATCCTCCTTTCTAAATTTCATTTTCTCTCTTCAAAAATTTGAACCATAAGGCAGGGAGGGAGGCGGGAATTTTGTGACTGTAATGTACTGCTGGAGTGATCGGGTGATGGGTTGATGGTTTATGAAGTATGTATTCATCAAGCATTGTTGAGCACTCACTCTGCGCACGTCTTTCTGTATTCAATGACCAGCTCATTTTCTCAAGAATAAACTGCACTCCCCCCAGCTTTTCCCTGAGAACCCTTCTGCTTTCCTCTAGGCTGCAGGAGTGGAGGTCTGCAGGACAAGAGGAAGAAGAGGGAATGTCTTAGATCCAAGCTAGTTGGGTGCCTCTATGCTCTCACTCCTTGGAGGCCTGATAATTAATCACACATTAATCATGTTAACCATTTATCAAGCACTCACTGTGTTTGTGATATTGTTCTAAGAACTTTATAAGTATTCACTCATTTAAACCTCGTAACAACCCCATGAAGTAATGACTACTATTATTTTTTACGTGAGATAGGAACGGAAGATTTAAATAATTTGTTCATGATCACACAACTATTAAGTGGGGAGCTGTGATTGGAACACAGAACATCAGACTCTGGATCACAACTCTTAATCTATTATATATCTGTGTCCTTAGATATTTGTCCATCTATCTGAGATAGATGAGTGAACAAGGCAACCAAAATCCTTGGAGTCTGTATTTTAGTTAAGGGAACGTGAACGTGAAGTCGCTCAGTCGGGTCCGACTCTTTGCGACCCCATGGACTGTAGCCTACCAGGCTCCTCTGTCCATGGGATTTTCCAGGCAATAGTACTGGAGTAGATTGCCATTTCCTTCTCCAAGGGATCTTCCCAACCCAGGGATTGAACCTGGGTCTTCCACATCATAGACAGTCACTTTACCGTCTGAGCCACCAGGGAAGTCAGTTAAGGGAAACAGATAATATATTCAGCAGATAGACTGGATAACTTCAGGCAGTGGTAGATGCCACAGAGGAAAGAGAACAGAGTTTGTACTGAGTGGCGACCTTCACGTGGAGAATAGAGAGAGACTTTCTCTTTGTGGTGGAAACTTTCAGGCTGAGACCTTAAAGCACTGAGTGAATGTGTACCAGTTATTAACTTTAGTAGTTACAGGAATGCAAATCAAAGTCACGTTGAGTATCCTTTTGCACCCATTTGGTTGGCCTTGAATTAAGAAGTTTGAAAATATCAAGTGATTTAAGAGGATATAGATCCACAGGACCTTCCAACATTGCTGATGGGAGTGTAAACTGGCACAATGACTTTGGTAAGTGTTTGGCATTGTGCCCTAATTTGAACATTTGTACACCTGTGATCCAATTGTTCAACTCACTCCTAGATTTATATATATTAAAAACTCTTGGATTTGTTCAACAGGAGACATGTATATGAACATTCATAACAGTCTGGAGAGAACTCCGATGCCCTTCACCAAGGAATAGATAAACACTGTAATATTTTCACAAAGAGGAATATTATACAACAGTCAAAATGAATTAACTGGGTGACACATAAGAATATGATTGCATACAAGCTATATAATATTAAGTGAAAATTGACTGAAAGATTACATACAGCAAGACAATCTCATAATGTTGAAAATTAATGAAAAACCTTACGACTTAGGAATATATGTAGATGCATATACAAAAATAGGAAATTAATGTAAATACAAAAGCAAGAGAATAAGACTCTGAGATTTGTACTTGTGGTTATCTTAGATGGAGAGAAGCCAGGTGACCATATGGTTCCTTAGGGGTGAATCAGTGGCAGGATCTCACCTGAGTTTTGACTGGTAGGGCCAGATCTGCTTATTACATTGTTAAAAATAACTTGTAAATAATGAAAGGTGACAGGCCACGCATGCAACTAACGAAAGTAAATGATGAATTAAACATTAAGACTAACTGTGTTCTGTGTTGGAAAGGTAGCAAAGAACAGAAGTAGACAGCTCAGTCCGGCAAAGGGAGGCTGATGTTTCTCAGAATGAGGAGGGTAGCCAGAGTCAGGGTTGGCCAGCAGATCAGACATGTGGTCTGGAACCAGATCTTGCAGAGCCTTGTAGGTCAAGCTAAAGATTGAAGGGTTTTAAGCAGAGAGTGAAATAACATTGGATTTAAGGTTTTCAAAGGCTCCTCTGTGGCTGTGTGGAGAACAGACTATGGGAAGGGCACTTGAGAGGCCACTGTAGTAAGAAAGGAAGGAGATGGTGTGGATGCAGCTGTGTTTCTGCACGTTACTTACTGCATCGGGCACTGGCCTGGAGGTCAAGTGGAGGTCAAAATCTAGTTCTTGCTCCCTTGTCGGGAAATGTCCTTGTCACAGGGCTTTGAAGGCCTGAAGGAAGAGCACTGTTTTCAGATTGGCGCTCAGGGCTCTGTGGGTCAGCAGCAGCCCAGGGGAAATCAGTGCCATGAGCATGGACTTGAAGAGAAGTCGATGGATTCAGAACACATGTTGAAGGTAGAATGGACAGGGCCTATTGATGGATTAGAGATGGGATGTTAGGGAAAGAGAGGAGTCAAAAGTGACACCTGCTTTTTTTTTTTTTTTTTTATTTGACTGTGAGGATATTGATGCTGTTTACAGCGAATGGAAAAAATCATATTTTAAGTATATTAATTTTGAAATTCTGTTAGACAGTCAGGTGTACATGTCAGGTAGGGAGTTGGTTTGAGTGTGAACCTTGAAGGACAGTCTGCAGCAAGAGACTTAAGTGTGGAAAGTATAAGCCTATAGATGGTATAGTCCAAATTCCTTCACTTAAGTTGTCACTGTCTGATTGTGAATTCCCTGGGGGCAGAGGAATTCTGTCTTTTTAATCCTCAGAGGAGGGTAAAGTAGAATAGGTTATCCATAAATATTGGTTGAATAGATACCACAAGGATCCATCAACAGTGCAGAGGTGGAAAAATCGAGGGACCATGGAGGAAATGTCCTAGATGACCCCTCAGTTCAGTTCAGTTCAGTTCAGTTCAGTCGCTCAGTCGTTTCCAACTCTTTGCGACCCCATGAATCACAGCATGCCAGACTGGTATCCAAAAGTTGAGGCTTTGTCCTTTCCAGTTCCTCCTGAGGCTGAAGCAAGTCTAATGGAGATGCCAACCCTTTAGAAAGATGTGACCCAGGATCTTGGAGCCCCTGTTCCATGTGGTACCCAGAGCTATTCAGAGCAGCCCCAAATGGCACAGACTAGAGAGTGAAGGAAAAGGATGGCCGGGAGAGCCCTGAGGGTCAGGGAGACAGGGAGCTGGCACAGGTCCTCAGCCAGGAACGCAGCAGGGCTTGTTGGGGCAGGGACAGGTGAAATCAGCAAGCAGAGAGAGAACCCAGAGGCTGAACCAAAGGCAAGGCAAGGGAGTTGTTACCAATGGAGCCATAGATTTGGTGTCAAGTCCAGAGTACATTATAGGCATATTGATAATCACCAGCTATCTACCTTGGGGCTGGCCACAGTCTTCTCATATGCCCCAGGTCCACAAGACCTCAAGCTGTGCTGTCCTTTGAGGCCTGCCCATCTCAGATACCCCATCCTATCGTCCTGCGGAGCCTCCTGAGCAGCACTGCCCCCCACCCCAATACCCTCCAAAGCCAGGCTTGAGCTGACCTCCCTGACTACGTTTGTGCCTGACAAGGTTCTCCCATGCCACCATTCCATCACTCTGCTGCCATCTAGTTCCCCAGCCACCACCCTTGCACATGGCAGTTCACGTCTCTTTACTTATCTGTCTCCTTCCTTTTGGCAATGCCCTTGTGTCTTTTCACTGGTATATCTCTGGTCCAAGCACAGAGACTGGCTTAAGGGACAGTGCACAGGGATTGTGAAAAGAAGGAAGGAGGAGGAAAAATTCCCCCTTTTTGTTTGGCTTTAAGATGATCAGGATGAGACCATCCCCTTCTCACTAAAGATAAACACACAAAGTCCTCTCTTTCCTTGGACAGCTGGATACAGTATTAAGAATGTAAACTTTGGAATAAAATCAACTGGAATTCATTTCTGCTGCTGCTGCTGCTGCTAAGTCGCTTCAGTCGTGTCTGACTCTGTGCGACCCCATAGACAGAAGCCCACCAGGCTCCCCCGTCTCCGGGATTCTCCAGGCAAGAACACTGGAGTGGGTTGCCATTTCCTTCTCCAGTGCATGAAAGTGAAAAGTGAAAGAGAAGTCATTCCTTTTGGGCTCTAATGCAAATAGCTAGGGGGGTCAGTTCTCAAAGACTCAGTGTTTTTCCATCTGTCAAATGCAGAAAATAACAAAACCTCCTTTATGTTGTCATTGTGAGTTTTAAAGGTAATGATGTGAAGCTTCTAAGCACAGTGCCTGGCATAAAATAGGGTCACTGTAAAGTTTAGGTATTGGGCTTCCCTGATAGCTCCATTGGCAAAAAATCTGTCTGCAATGCTGCTGCTGCTGCTAAGTCACTTCAGTCATGTCCGACTCTGTGCAGCCCCATAAACGGCAGCCCACCAGGCTCCCCCATCCCTGGGATTCTCCAGGCAAGAACACTGGAGTGGATTGCCAATTCCTTCTCCAACGCCTGAAAGTGGAAAGTGAAAGTGAAGTTGCTCAGTCCTGTCTGACTCACAGGGACCCCATGGACTGCAGCCCACCAGGCTCCTCCATCCATGGGATTTTCCAGGCAATAGTACTGGAGTGGGATGCCATTGCCTTCTACGGTCTGCAATGCAGGAGACCCCAGTTCAGTTCCTGGGTTGGGAAGATCCATTGCAGGAGGGATAGGCTACCAACTCCAGTATTCTTGGGCTTCTCTGGTGGCTCAGCTGGTAAAGAGAATTCCAAGGATTGTATAGTCCTTGGGGTCACAAAGAATCGGATACGACTGAGTGACTTTCACAGTTTAGATATTCTTATTTTCTAAGACGTTTAATTGTCCATGCCTTCTTTATTGACCAACTTCAAGGAAATGCTTCTGGGAATCTAGGCTCCTTATCCAGAGGCGCCTGTGCTCTGGCAGTGAGGTAGTAGGCATTTTTGGCAAAGGAAACATTTCCTGGGCATGTGGGCATTTGCTGTCTCATTCCTCACATTATGCCATGTAGTATTCCACTGTACATAATTCTTGGCCAGCCAGGAGTCTGAGTAACAGTGAGGATTCAGATTTTATTCATTCAGCATTTCATAAACTGTGATTGAATGTCTTACTATGTAAATGGAGATGTAGTGATGACTAAGACACAGCCCCTGCTTTCAAGGAAATCACAGTCTAGTTAGGGAGGCAGACAAATAAACCGACAATGGCAATTCACATATTCACAGGATTACTTCTGGTCCAGACCTCCACACCCCGACTCTGTCCAGCCCTGGCAAGATTGGTGTGAACGTAGTAAGTTACCGATCTGGGTCCTTGGACTCTTCAGTCGATAGAAATTGAGAAGAGGCCAGATGAGAATTTCAAGCAAGGCTTTATCGTGGTTCATGCTGCAGCACAAGGTAATGAGAACAAGTAACAGGTGCCCTTGCTGGCTCCCCAGGAGGATGGGCTGGTTCCTTAAGCGGGATGAGGGAAGGCAGGTCCACGGCTTGGGCTGGACGGGTGACCTAGGTGGCCTGCCCACACCCTTGGTGGTGCTTTGTGCAGGCCTCATGCCCAGTATGCTGTTTTTGTTCTTCCCACCTCAGAAATGGCAGTTGGTTTGTGGCGTTTGTACCTTACTGTTTGTGATTTTCTCTGACTGCACAAGCCACAGTTATTTTTAGTCCCTTATAGTTTCTTTGTATTCTGCTGCCGGAGAAGCCCTTTGTCCAGGTGCAAGCAGGTAAAGTGTCCCAGGTCCCAGGCTGTCTTAGTAATAGTGATGGTATTTGTAGATATATTTACAATGTACAAATCAGGTTCGGGCTTCCCTGATAACTCAGTTGGTATAGATTCCATCTGCAATGCAGGAGACCCCAGTTCAATTCCTTGGTCTGGAAGATCAACTGGAGAAGGGATAGGCTACGACTCCAGTATTCTTGGGCTTCCCTGGTGGCTCAGCTGGTAAAGAATCTGCCTGCAATGAGGGAGACCTGGGTTTGATCCCTGGGTTGAGAAGATCCCTTGGAGAAGGGAAAGGCTACCCACTCCAGTATTCTGGCCTGGAGAAATCCACGGACTGAACAGTCCATGGAGTCGCAAAGAGTCAGCACGACTGGGTGACTTTCACTTTCACAAATCAGGTTCACTTTGAATTCTTTCTTTTGATTTTCGTAAGAACTGTATAAGGTAGGTAGTGATCACTACTCATTTTATGAATGCAACCTAAGACTCCATTGAACAGTTGTGTTTACATTAAGTCAGGCTGTCTTGGGCCATGATCTGTCCTTCCAGCCTCTCCCAATGTCCCCGTGCAGAGGTCTGTCAAGTTCACCACCCTTGTGGACGGGGGTTTAGTCTTGATTCTGAGTTTTTCTCCTTGGGTTTGATGGGCAGGCTTAGCTTCCCTGTTGGGACCTGTGTTCTCTACAGGCTTTCACTGATGACTGATCCCACTCACTTAGCCTTGTGCCACCCTTCTGATCTCTAGGACTCCACTGTGGTACTGGCCACTGGCCAAGAGGCAAAGCCCAGGGGAGCATTGTAACCGCATCCCTGAGAAAGCGACAGTCCCTGTGTTCATTAACTGTGCTTTTGCAACGGGGAAGTGGAGGCAGTGACAGAAGAATCTCTTTGTCTCCCAGTTCCACAGTGCTGTGATTCAGTTGTGTTCCTGGATGTTTCTCCTAAAAAGGGAAAGAATATAGGAGTCGCCTGAACTTCTTTAAAGATGGAATGACTTATTTACACTTTCTCAGAGATGTTTTCACTGCAGTTATTTATGAAATTCGTAGGAGTCTTCCGATACAGGTTACATCATTGATTGAAATCTGCTTATGGTTATTTACACAAATAATTTTATGTGTTTAAATTTACTTTGGGAAAGTAAAATCTCACAGACTGCTCCTGTGATGTAACACTGAAGAGCGAGTTTGTTGCTGAGAAAATGTGTTTTTCAAATCTATTGTGTTTTTCATCTTTGTGAAAGATGTTATTCGGGTGTTTTTGCTGCCCACAGAATGTGTGGGTGGGGCATCTCAGACACCTCCTGCCAGGCCTGCAGTGCAGCAAGAGGATGGTTTTGCTTGTAGCAGTTAAGAAATACTGAAGGAACAATCTCCTCCCCAGATCTCTAACCAGGATAACTTGGATTAGATTATCTTGTGGTGGGGAGGGGGATTAGTTAACTGGTCATTTTTTTTTTTTAATATGATGTTTGTAAAACACATGATAAATAAAAGCCATACTTTATCAGAGGTGAGTTTTCAAAAGGGATTTTAAAATTCCATTTGCTTCAGTGTATTGAGTATCAAGCTATATGTTAATGGACTGGCAAAGAAATACTACTAAATTTTTTTTTTCTATATTCAGAGAGACTGGTCTGAATTTGTAAAAGGTCGGAACCACAGTGTGAGTGCTTTATGAAATATCTTTGTTATACTTTCAGTTCATGCAGTAATGGTACCAGCAGAGCGAATTGGATGAGAGTTTCCTCATGTGCAGGTAAAATTCATACGGACTAGTTAAAATCAGTTGAATATAAACAGGTTAGTCCTTCAACAAATCTCCTTTTGTTTCAAAGTGGTTAACATTTTAGGGTGTTAATTTGCTCAGCAGAACTTGCATTGTTCCTAAATAATTTCAGTTCAAGATAATTCAACAGAACCTACTTTCTAAACTTCTGAAACCTAAATGATTTTCACTGTAAATTCAAATTGAAAACCAAGCATCCAGTCCCAGATAAGGTTGGTTTTCTGCTTAACTTTGAGGGAAAGATTTTTTATCCTTTCAGGTTGGAGAAAAAATTATCACCTGACTTGTAACCGACAGCTTTGATGTGTTCTAGAAGAGAACAGCCTTGCCAACTCCAAACAGCTGTGCTCAGCACGCCCCTCATTCCAGACCCCAGCCTCTATTGTTAATATAAACAATTTTTATACAGCCCCTCAGATAAATGGCTGGTAAAAAGTATGTCCAAAATGTGATTATCATGTATATGTCTGAAGATACTGGCTGCCCTTGGTCAAGGTGTCTCTGGCAAATTAGCATTGAATCTTTCTGGTTTGTGTTTTATAATTTTACTGAAAAATAGAAACTGATCTTGCCTCATGTGGAATGGTAGAGATAGATGGAGATGAAAGCTGGAAAAGCCAGACCAGTGCTTCTCAAATTCCTGTTTTTCAAAACACAGATTTCTAGGCCCTAATCTCAGATACTGTTGGAATTTTTCAAGATCCCATTTCTAACAAGGAGAAGGCAATGGCACCCCACTCCAGTACTCGTGCCTGGAAAATCCCATGGACGGAGGAGCCTGGTAGGCTGCAGTCCATGGGGTCGAGAAGAGTGGGACATGACTGAGCGACTTCACTTTCACTTTTCACTTTCCTGTATTGGAGAAGGAAATGGCAACCCACTCCAGTGTTCTTGCCTGGAGAGCCCCAAGGACGACGGAGCCTGGTGGGCTTCCGTCTATGGGGTCGCACAGAGTTGGACACGACTGAAGCAACTTAGCAGCAGCAGCAGCAGCAGTAGCAGCATTTTCGAACAAGATCTCAGGTGATGCAAATGCTTGCAGGTTCGTGGACCACACTTTAGGCAGCACTGGCCTATGTCATTAATTTCAAGGAAGCATAGGTGTTAACACTGAGAATGTACTTCAGAAACAAAACTCACAGGAACATGACTCTTCTTGCAGAGGGAGGGAAGGCAATACAAAGTGTGACCAACCATCCAGCTGGGCCCTGACTGTCTTGGTTTTAAAACTGAAAGTCTTAAACTTTCAGGCCAACTAGAAGATTGGTCATCTTCCAAGGCAGACTGGGCTGGTGTATCATGGTAGCTTTGTGGTACTTAAGTGATGGGTGTTTGGCTTAAATTTTAAACCCAGGAAAAACCAAAGCATGCTGTGAATTGACACGTAATCATCTGCAACTAAGGATTGCCAGTCTGCATCTTCAGCTTTTCTAAATCTCTTATAAATTATAGTGGATTGGGTGTTTCTAAACTTGTGTGCACGTTGGAACCACCTGGGGAACTTAAAAAAAAAAAAAAAAAAGAATGGGATACCCGTGTTCTATCCTCTCCTGTATTGTTTATTAATTGTTTTAAGAGGTGAACTGGGTGCTTCTAGGTTTGAAGGGTCTCCAGGTGATCCCAATCTGTAGGCCAGTGGGGGCGTCACTGTGGTAGTCTCCGAGACAGCGGCACACCTCCTTTCTGCTCTCTTCCTGGTTGTCAGGTACGTCAGTTTTCCATCTTTTGACTTGCTTTGAACAGTGAAATTTAATGACAGTGAAATCTGGGGCTTGTAGCCTGGTGGCACTGGGTTCCTCTCTCTTGGAAGCCAGCCTCCTTGTGAGAGGTCTGACTGTCCTGAATTTGCTGTGAGGAAGTCCCAGCTTGCCTTGGGTAGAGCAAGTCGCTGCGTGAAGGAGCTGGGCACACGTATGTGAGAGGAGCTTTCTTGGACCTTCTAGTCTGGTCCAGATAACAGCTAAAGTTGGCGAAGTGAGTGACCCCAGTTGATATCACCAGGATTTTGGAACTGTGCCGGCAAGCCCCCCTCATCTTTGCCTCAAGTCATTTCATTTTGGGTGATTGGTTTTGGAATAATATATAGCTGAAACAGAAGTGTATTTCTTGTACTTATTGGTAATAATAATGCAAAGGAGGCATTTTGGAAGGTTCTCTGTGAATGAGGAACAACTTATTTGTCATCCTGATCAAAGTACGATGCAAACTGAAACCATATTGCTGAATATTTGAAGGGGAAATAAAAATTACTATGTTAATAAAATTATTAGTGATACTGACAAAGATTTCACTGTTGTTATCATCGTAGCTTCAACTGCGCCTTCTCTTAGGTTTTCTGAAAAGCAGAGCCCAAGGCAGTGCTGAGAGTGCTATCGATTGTTCTGGGCTGTGCAACCCAGAGAA
Source organism: Tragelaphus eurycerus (assembly GCA_935064755.1). Taxonomy (NCBI): domain Eukaryota; kingdom Metazoa; phylum Chordata; class Mammalia; order Artiodactyla; family Bovidae; genus Tragelaphus; species Tragelaphus eurycerus. The sequence goes on along the minus strand of CAKXYN010000054.1, from coordinate 13,789,202 downwards.
TGAGGGTGATGAGGCACAAAAGTGCGTGATGTGATTCTGTGTAATGCTATGTCTCGCCACACTGGCTGTGGTCTAAAAACAGGGAGCTGTGCTAAGACACACTGTGCCACTCGGCGCTGTCTCAGTGTTGGGTCTCCCCTGGAAGCATTGCAGAAAGGAGCGAAACCTTCGTGTAGTGCACAGAAGAGAAAAAGAGGAACTTAGCTTCCCGGCTTCTTCTAATTTCATTTCTCACTGATGAGATTTTACTCCCCAGGAAGTTAATTCTCTGTAGTCCTGCCTCTCTGTGGCTGCTCAGGAATCTGGGCACCTTATCACACAGTGCATTTTTCTTCCTAGGTCTAAAAGTGGAGGTGCCCTGCTTGTGTGTGGATGAGATGCTTGAGAGAGAGGGAGAGAGAGAGAGAGAGAGAGAGGGGAGGGAGAGGGAGGGAGGGAGGGAGAGGACGAAGGGGTTGAGGGAATTTGAGAAGATGCATAATCTTTTTCTGTATTTTTTGGTTGTTTGCTTGTTTTTACTAAAACATACTCTGAGGTATCTGACTTTGATACTGTTTTTGCCAATTACAAAATATAATTTGTTTTGGCAAATTATGGGCTTCCCTTGTGGCTCAGTGGTAAAGAATTTGCCTGCAATACAGGAGACCCTGGTTCAATTCCTGGGTCAGGAAGATCCACTGGAGAAGCGATAGGCTACCCTCTGCAGTATTCTTGGGCTTCCCTTGTGGCTCAGCTGGTAAAGAATCCGCCTGCAATGCGGGAGACCTGGGTTCGATCCCTGGGTTGGGAAGATCCCCTGGAGAAGGGAAAGGCTACCCACTCCAGTATTCTGGCCTGGAGAATTCCATGGACTGTATAGTCCATGGGGTCATAAAGAGTCAGACAGGACTGAGCAACTTTCACTTCACTTCACACTTGCAAATTACATTCTGAGGCTGAAATGATCCATTAATGTAGATTGTCATCCTGCTTTTAGCCATGTGCTCAGTATCAATTCTGGTATAAATACAATATTAGTCTTGACTGCTCTTCCCTTTCAATAATCGTACTGAACACCACCATATCCCTGGACATTTGCAAAAGTCAATTCCAAGAATTTTGTTTTTATTTTACTGTTAGGCAGAGCCCAGTCTTTTCTCATGTAGAGTGGAATGTGCGTGCTCTCTAACCTTGAGAGAAGCAGGATGCCAATGAGCTGTCACTTCTGGATACCTATCCTTTTTGATGAGCTGTTAACTCTTTTTCTAGTCAAGTCTTTTTTGCAACAGGCAGAGATGAGGAGCAAAAACATGCCATGTTTAGTTATTTCTTGAGGCTAGTAGCTCCTGAACATCTAGGGCTTTATGTAACTGATAGCACTGTACTTTGCAACCCAGTCCCACTTTAGTTGAAGGAGCCATTGTGTAGGAGAATCAAAAGCCTGTTGAACAGATTGAAGGATTTATTGTCAGTCTATGATTGGGGTGGGGGGCTTGTTTTCACTAGTTTCTCATCAGTTTGCTGCTGATGTTTTTTCCTTTCAATTGTCTTTGTGTATGTAAGTAGTGAAGATCATTTAACTTCAAAAAGGTAGGCAAACGAATCTTGTCTATAATTAAAGTCTGTGAAGTTAATCTGGCCATTGCCTTTCCTATGGACACGTAATCTCCCCTCCTGTTTCCCATGACTGAGGTGATTGATTGACTAGATCTGGTTATCAATTTTTCTTCTTGGGGAACAGAGAGGTGGACTTCCTCTCATTTTTAAAGAAATGTTTCTAAGTACTCAGCATGGGCAGACTCATGTGCCATCAATCATGTTATAGAAATTGTAGAACATCTCATGCCTTTGTTCCCTCTCCCTGTTGCTAAGTCCTAAGCCTATGGTATCATTGTTTTCCAGTGACAATTCCTGCTGCTGCTGCTAAGTCACTTCAGTCGTGTTTGACTCTGTGTGACCCCATAGACGGCAGCCCACCAGGCTCCCCTGTCCCTGGGATTCTCCAGGCAAGAACACTGGAGTGGGTTGCCATTTCCTTCTCCAGTGCATGAAAGTGAAAAGTGAAAGTGAAGTCGCTCAGTCGTGTCCGACCCTCAGCGACCCCATGTACTGCAGCCTACCAGGCTCCTCCATCCATGGGATTTTCCAGGCAAGAGTACTGGAGTGGGGTGCCATTGCCTTCTCCGGTGACAATTCCTAGGTTCACCTTATTCACAAATGAAGGAGGTTTGGCATGCATTTATTGTCCAGATAGTCTATCCTTACTATGAGGATGGATTTTCCAAATGTTCCCTTCAGCAAGTGGTAGATCTTTGGACTTAATTTTTTCTCTTGAATGGAAGGTATACTCTGTCTGTGGACACACAGAGGTGGGGTTTTATTTAAGACTCTTAAGTGAGTGAAAGATGTCAGTTCAAACTGGCTCAAATAAAAAATAATTTCTTGGCTCACATAAGACAAAGGGTATATGGATCGGACCAACCTTTTCCAGGAATCAAGCAACGGTATTATAAAGAGCACTCCTGTTTTCGCTTTTCTAATTTTATCACTAACTCTTGATTCTTTGTGTGTGTGTACCACGGCCTGGTGGCTTCATGCCATGCACCAACAGATCTAAGCTTTACCTCTAAAGTTTACTTTTGTTTAACACACATTTTAAGATTGAATTTAAAAGGATGAGTCATGTTCAAATTTGGGAGGAATTTGAGACTGTAAGAGAAGTGATTTCCCAGGGAAATTCAAGATGCTGTACTGGAAAAATGGAAAAGTATGCCATTCTAGTAAAAAAAAAAAAAAAAAAAAAAGGCCCTTCTTTAGAAAAGGGACCCACCTCCTCCTAGATTCGAGACTTTAGCTTTGAGAACTCATTTGCCACATTTTGTCAGTTATCTGAAAATGGACCCAAGTTTCAGGAATGCTGCTGCTAAGTCACTTCAGTTGTGTCCGACTCTGTGCGACCCCATAGACGGCAGCCCACAAGGCTCCCCCATCCCTAGGATTCTCCAGGTGAGAACACTGGAGTGGGTTGCCATTTCCTTGTCCAATGCATAAAAGTGAAAGTGAAGTCGCTCAGTCGTGTCCGACTCTTAGCGACCCCATGGACTGCAGCCCGCCAGGCTCCTCCGTCCATGGGATTTTCCAGGCAAGAGTACTGGAGTGGGGTGCCATTGCCTTCTCCGAGTTTCAGGAATAGACTCATATTAACTGAGCCCAGAGAGACTGAACCCTCTTGACAGTCTTTATTCTAATAGGATATAAATGATCAGATTTCTGCTTAATAAATTATGAACAGTTTGGTTTTGATTAGCCATCATAGTGCTCAGTTTACAGGATTTTTAGATTCACTTTAATTATAAAATTTTGGTTAGAAAGTAATGTAGAAAATTGGGAATGAATGGAAATATATAATTCATTTAGTCAAAATCAGCTGTAATTTGACTACTTTTTCTGTGTGGGTGTCTATATCCTATTCCTCCCACATGGGAGTCTGAGTATATTGTATATAACAGTTGATTCTTGCTTTATTTACTGCTGTTTAATTTGAAAGCATCTTTCCATATCATTTCTCTTCACTTTGCAATCGTTGTTCAGTCATTAGGTTGTGTCCTGACTCTTGCATGCACTTACATGATATTAATGGCTGTTCTCAAAATTTTCATTCACTTATTTTATAGACAGAATTTTATTCTCATAGATCCTTAATTGTATATTGTGTTTAGTTTTTACAAATGTAAAAGAATGAGATGTGTTTTACTTTAAACAGATAGAATCACATTTATTTTACAAACCAAAGGTAACTCTTCTAGGAGGGAGATTTTTAGATACATTCTTAATTAGGAACTATTATAACCAAGTCATAACATGGTTGGATGGTTAATTGTCACAATATTGTTAAATACATTTAGCCTCCTGTTATTGAATTTGTTTATAAATTTAATTGAAAAAAACTTTTACATGAAATATTCTAATGAATGTATTTTGTATAACAAATGTACTTAGCCTCAGGGACAATCATCCTTGAAAGATAGCTATAAACTACATCTCTAAACATTACTTGCAAGATTTTATCCCTTTTAGAAGACAGAGTTGTGCAGAAACTCAACTTTAGCTTTTAAGATAGAGAAGAAATATGGATTTAACAGAAAATTTATGATCACAGAAAAATGTTATGACTACCTGTGGTCTGCAGTCATGGCAGACTCTACTGATTCACTGTTCCAGGTCAGCCTAGCCCTGCGGACACCCTGGGCCACAGATTGGCAACCAGAGCTGATCACGTGTTTATTTCCCCTGTTTCCACGGGTGAAAGCTCAGGGTGCTGGCACTTCTGCTGTTTCACATTCCAGTCCCCTCCCCGCCCCGCCCCCCCATGAAGGATAGACTGACAGGAGAGACTTCAGAGACTCTGCCTTGCTCTGGGATGCTGCAGGGGCTGGTGACAATCCAGAGGAGTGGAGAGGAATTTAATATAGTATGAAATGGATGTTGACCAAAGAGAGATAGGAGCGGAGGAGCCTGTGGATAAACTGCTTGCCTTTTTTTAATTTAAACAGGAAGGAAACCCAACTTTATTCTTATGTATATTAGAGTTCACAAAAAAGTAGCTAGTAAATGGCTTAACTCAGAAGCTTTTGTATTAATGTCACAAAGGAAAAGGGGAGAAGTTTCTTTAGGATGAAGAAATTGATTTCTAAGGGAATAAACAGGAGATAGAATAGCTTGTGATAACCACTGCTTATGGTCATCATCAGTGGTATTTTCCATCTTTTTCACGGCTGTAAAGACGCTGTCAGACCAGACAGTCCTTCCCTTACCTGCAGACCTTTCCAAGGTGCAGGAGTCACGTGGAGGTGGGTGGAGGCCTGCACAGCCTGCATGTCCATAGTGGAGCCATTACGGGCTCCTTTACTTACTCCCTCACGTTTACTCTCATTTTCCTGCCTAACTCTCCCTTCCTCAAGATTACAGCCCACTGCCTCCACCCCCACCAGGAAAATTTGCATGCAGTCTGTTGTCTCTCATCTTTCTATGGTAAATACATAAAAAGCCCTTTCCTTCTCAAAGTACTTTTGCCAACACTTTCTCTCCAGGTTTTAAATACTGTTGAAGATGAAAACCTTCAAATATAGATTTCCAAGACTTTTAAACCATTTAGTAGGACTCATGGTAATATTTTTTTCTTTTCTTTTTGCTCATAGGATTCTGAGGCCAGCCTTATTTTCCTTTTCTCTAAGTTCTTTCAGGTCTCCACAATGACCGTTTATATCACAAGCCGTAAAAAATTTTCACTTCTAGGATGAAAATCTCAAAATCTCTGCACATTGTTTTGGACCACAAAGCCTAATTCCCTATTCCTGCCTCTAGAGGTCGTAAATTGGCTTTTGGATTAGCCCTGAGTGACTCTGGCTTCTCGGGTACACACCATCATGTATCCAATCCCATCACATTGTCACTCCCTCGTCCTTGTTAATCTCAGCTAGGTCAGGATACAGCGAGAGAGTGCTGGTGATCATGGATGTGCACAAAGATATCAGTAGAGACGTTTTCTAGAGTTATACTGATTATTGAGCTTGATTTATTGAGGTATGATGCATCTACTTTTCCAGTTTTTTCTGAGTGAATTCTAGAGGCACCTACATTTCCGATCCTTTTTTTCACTGTGTTGCTGATAATTTGGGGGAACAACCATCACACTGGCTCCTCTTCCTTTGTCTGCTTTTCTTTTTTTTTTTTTTTCTTCTTTCAGTTTGTATTGGTTTGCTGCTACTGCTGTCGCTTCAGTTGTGTCCGACTCTGTGCGACCCCATGACGGAGCCCACCGGCTCCCCGTCCCTGGGATTCTCCAGGCAAGAACACTGGAGTGGGTTGCCATTGCCTTCTCCAGTGCATGAAGGAAGTGAAAGGGAAGTCACTCAGTCATGTCCGACTCTTAGCGACCACATGGACTACAGCCTACCAGGTTCCTCCATCCATGGGATTTTCCAGGCAGAGTACTGGGTGGGGTGCCATTGCCTTCTCCTGTTTGGTTTTGCCTCATCAATGATCCCCACAGGTTCTTTACTTTTTCTCTCTTTCCTCTGATGTTTGGCTTCATTCATCTCGCCTTGTTGTTTTCGCCCTCAGTCAGTCTGACTCTTTGTGACCCTATGGACTGCGCATGCCAGGCTTTCCTGTCCTTCACCATCTCCTCTGTTCAGACTCAGTCTTGAGTCAGATGCCATCCAACCGTCTCATCCTTGTTGTCCCCTTCTTCTGCCCTCAATCTTTCCCAGCATCAGTGTCTTTTCCATTGAGAGGGCTCTTCACATTAGGTGGCCAAAGTATTGGAGCTTCAGTATTAGTCCCTCCAAGGAATATTCAGGATTGATTTCCTTTAGGATTGACTGGTTTGATCTCCTTGCAGTCCAAGGGACTCTCAAGAGTCTTCTCCAACATTGCAATTCAAAAGCATCAATTTTGGGGGGCTCAGCCTTCTTTATGGTCCAACTTTCACATCTATACATGACTACTGGATTCTCAACCTTAGACTCTAGCTATTATCTCCTGACTAGTCTTCCTACCTGGAGAAGGCAATGGCAATCCACTCCAGTCCTCTTGCCTGGAAAATCCCATGGACGGAGGAGCCTGGTGGGCTGCAGTCTGTGGGGTCGCTGAGTCAGACACAACTGAGCGACTTCACTTTCACTTTTCACTTTCATGCACTGGAGAAGGAAATGGCAACCCACTCCAATGTTCTTGCCTGGAGAATCCCAGGGAAGGGGGAGCCTGGTGGGCTGCCGTCTATGGGGTGTGCAGAGTTGGACATGACTGAAGTGACTCAGCAGCAGCAGCAGTCTTCCTACCAGTCTCACCAACTTTCCATCTCTGGGGCATCATGCCATCACAACTTCTTTTGGAGTGGAATCTATTCATGCACTCTCTTGTTTCAACCTTTCAGATGTTCCCTTGGCTTCTGTTCTAACTCACCAGCACGGCATATGAGGCTCTCATGCGTTCATTTCTGCTACTCTCTAGCCTTCTCTTTCATTGCTCAACTAGAAAGATTTTCATGTTTCTGCTGTACTTCATTACTTATTATTTACCCAATGAGCTCTGCTTTTACCTATACTCTTCTTTCTCTCCTGTTTTCCTCTTTTCGGTCATGCCCACACTTCCTTCAAGAGCTAGTCTCAGCATCTTCTCAGAGGAGTTTTTCTGGGCTTCTTAAAGGGGCCAGTTAGCACCTAAGTGAGAGTTAGCTTTGTGAATTGCCATACACCAGGAACCAGCACTTGTTTCAGCACGTCCTGAAACTGGTATTTTGCCAGTGTCTTCAGCAATGGACAGTATCCTGAGAACTGGTGCTGACTAATCAAACTCATGGAGACAAAGCTGTGAGCTCTGGTGGTAATTCGTTAGTTTTATTTGTCAGCTATAACTACAGCCGAGTGTGATGCTACACGCATGTGTCCCTCAGTGAGATAGACTGGGGTTCATGGTTACTACTGTGTGACATTGGTCAGGGCACCAGACCTCTCTAAATGTTAGTGTCTTTGCATGTAGGATTGAAGAAATTATACTTTTTATTTCTGAGAAGTGTGAAGAATTAATGCCCTTTTCTAAATTCTAGTCATTCATGCAGAAGTTAACGAGATTTTCTAAGTTCAAAGACTCTGTCAAGGGTAGACCCAGGTTTGGAACTCAATTGCTGCTGCTGCTGCTGCTGCTGCTAAGTCGCTTCAGTCGTGTCCGACTCTGTGTGACCCCATAGACGGCAGCCCCCCAGGCTTCCCCGTCCCTGGGATTCTCCAGGCAAGAACACTGGAGTGGGTTGCCATTTTCTTCTCCAGTGCATGACAGTGAAAAGTTAAAGTGAAGTCGCTCAGTTGTGTCCGACTGTAGTGACCCCATGGACTGCAGCCCACCAGGCTCTTCCGTCCATGGGACTTTCCAAGCAAAAGTACTGGAGTGGGATGCCATTGCCTTCTCCGTGGAACTCAATTCAGTTCAGTTCAGTTCAGTCACTCAGTCATGTCTGACTCTGTGACCCCATGAATTGCAGCACACCAGGCCTCTCTGTCCATCACCAACTCCCGGAGTTCACCGAGACTCATGTCCATTGAATCAGTGATGCCATCCAGCCATCTCATCCTCTGTCATCCCCTTCTCCTCCTGCCCCGAGTCCCTCCCAGCATCAGAGTCTTTTCCAATGAGGCAACTCTTCGCATGAGCTGGCCAAAGTACTGGAGTTTCAGCTTTAGCATCTTTCCTTCCAAAGAAATCCCAGGGCTGATCTCCTTCAGAATGGACTGGTTGGATCTCCTTGCAGTCCAAGGGACTCTCAAGCGTCTTCTCCAGCACCACAGTTCAAAAGCATCAATTCTTCGGCGCTCAGCCTTCTTCACAGTCCAACTCTCACATCCATACATGACCACAGGAAAAACCATAGCCTTGACTAGACGGACCTTTGTTGGCAAAGTAATGTTTCTGCTTTTGAATATGTTATCTATGCTATGCTATGCTATGCTATGCTAAGTCGCTTCAGTCGTGTCCGACTCTGTGCGCCCTAGACGGAAGCTCACCAGGCTTCCCCCGTCCCTGGGATTCTCCAGGCAAGAACACTGGAGTGGGTTGCCATTTCCTTCTCCAATGCATGAAAGTGAAAAGTGAAAGTGAAGTCGCTCAGTCATGTCAGACTCCCAGCGACCCCATGGACTGGAGCCTACCAGGCTCCTCTGTCCATGGGATTTTCCAGGCAAAAGTACTGGGGTGGGGTGCCATTGCCTTCCCCGCAGAATATATTATCTAGGTTGGTCATAACTTTCCTTCCAAGGAGTAAGCGTCTTTTAATTCCATGGCTGCAGTCACCATCTGCAGTGATTTTGGAGCCCCCAAAATAAAATCTGACACTGTTTCCACTGTTTCTCAATCTATTTCCCATGAAGTGATGGGACTGGATGCCATGATCTTCATTTTCTGAATGTTGAGCTTTAAGCCAACTTTTTCACTCTCCTCTTTCACTTTCATCAAGAGGCTTTTTAGTTCATCTTCACTTTCTGCCATAAGGGTGATGTTATCTGCATATCTGAGGTGATTGATATTTCTCCCGGCAATCTTGATTCCAGCTTTTGACTCAAATCCATGTGCATCACCACCTGTCCTAAATAGTTTTCTTAACTACTTCTTTTAACATTAACTTTGTGTAAAGTAATGATTTCTTTTTTGAAATCATAAATTTTGATTCACTAGCTAGATATATGTCTTACAGCATGTGTGTATTATACATATTATGTTTGTAAAGATAATGTATGGAGAGAGTAGCATGGAAACATACTTTGTCATATGTAAAGTAGATAGCCAATGGGACTTTGCTGTATGACTCAGGGAACTTAAACCAGGGCTCTGTAACAACCTAGAGGGGCGGGATGGGAAGCGAGGTGGGAGGGAGGTTCATGAGGGAGGACACATAGGTATACCTATGGCTGATTTCATGTTGATGTTTGGCAGAAACCAACACAATAGTGTAAAGCAATTATCCTTATTTAAAAATAAATAAATTGTAAAAATTGAAAAAGATAATTGGTTACAAATCTACTCTAACGTGTTTAATCAGGAATAACTTTTGTTAAAGCATGTTAGGTAGCTCCCAGTGTTTCTAGAAGGCCAGGAGAACCAGCCTGGGGGATAATAATGCAGGGTGATTGGTACTAAGAAGCACACAGACAAGAGACATACCCCAAACCACCAAGAAATACTATTTGGCAGAAGCACCATTGTCCCATTACAACTGCCCCAGAAGTATCTTCACCACCCTCAATCTTGTCAGGAAATCTGAACTCCCACTCTGAGCTGAAAAAAGAAAATAACATTGTTCATTCCCACAGTGAAATTTTGTGAAGGTTTGTCTGACAAAACTTAGGTCACATGCTTGCATCATGATGACAGGAGATTGCAAGAAATGATTTTTGGTTCTCCGACCTCTAGGAGACTGAAATAGGGGTTGGGGATGCAAAGCTCTGAATAGGTGGTGATGTTGACGTTACTATTGCTCTTCTCTTGGCGTTCCAGCCTCTTCTATGAGAGGTACCAGCACACCGCCCAGGTTCTCCTTAATATATTCACACCCATAAGTGATAGTCTGTGAGATGGGATGATGTCTTCATGAAGCACATGGACTTTGGACCCCAAGTGCATGGGTTCCAGTCCTGAGTCTCTCATTGCCTGGCTCCTTGAACTTGAACCGTTAACTTCTCAGTTTACTCATCTGTATCATGGAGGTGATGATATATTAGGTAGGAGCAAAGACAAATAAGTTGATGTTTTCAAAGTATTTAAAACAGTGCTTAAAAATAAGAGGTATAAAGCATTTTTAGATAAATTACATGCTGCTAATAATGTCTATTTTCAGATCATTAGAGCAAATTGAATCCTCTACCTGTGATCTTATATGCAGATGATGCATGGTGACCATTGCTGAGTCACAGTAATTTTTCTCTGGTCACTCATGAGAAGGAGGCAACTTCTGTTATAGTTTATATGCATTGGCCCTCCAATATACAATTTTACAAATAGGAAATCAAAATGACCTTACTGGAATATTCTCATCAGTTGTGTCCCAGAAGTTTAATCTGAGAGTACATCATTCTCTCTGCTGAAGACCCAGGATAAGCATGTGGATTATCTTTAACTAGCTCGATCACGGTGACCATCATTCATTTTAAAAATGTGTTTCCTTTTGAGTAACTTGTCATCTGCGTAGTCTCTTGATACACACTCTCTCTCCCTATAAATCTTCATTGCAGGCTTTATCCTGATTGTTCAACTAGTGTAGACTTCATCGATGGCTCCTCGTTACTGCTGTTATAACTTCCTGTTACAATAACCTTTTTTGGGAACCTGATTCAATGTGCATTCCAAAGAGCCTTACCATTTCCAGTCCCACAAAGCTGGTAACACTCAAATCTAAAGCTTCTGCCCATCGCCACTGTCTCTCCTGTAGAAAATAGACATGTATCAGCTGAACAGCCGGAGAAGGCAATGGCACCCCACTCCAGTACTCTTGCCTGGAAAATCCCATGGACAGAGGAGCCTGGTGGGCTGCAGTTCATGGAGCTGCATAGAGTTGGATACGACTGAAGCGACTTAGCAGCAGCAGCAGCTGAGCAGCATGCACAAGACTCTTCACTCCTTGTATTTGCCTTTGAGATCCCTTGAGCTCAGGTCTTTTCAGCATTGTGTTCCTATTTTCTGGCACAGTGCCTGACCCACGGTAGATGTTCAATAACTTCTTATAACTAGGATCTTGATAACTAGTACTAGGATCTTTATAACTAGTATATACAGATAAAGCTGTTTCAGGATAAAAGGAAAACATTATTGAGTATTCACTTCAGTGATGGAAAAATAAGCTACAATTAATACTTGCCTCAGTAAACAGTCACTAAATCAGACAAATTAGTTCTTCCCTTTGTACAGTATAATGTAGGATTTCATTTGAACACATTCTGGTGGTAGGAGGGAATTGTTTTTCTTTCAAGTTTCTCAGGATGGTGTTTTAAGGATAATACCATCAACTTTCAGAATTTTGCCTGGATTTTATTAGGATTTCTACTTACTGTCCATATATTGTTCTTTGAGGAAAAATTATGTATTTAAAAAAATTTCTTAAGTGATTTTTCCTGAGTGATTTCCTCAGTTTTCTGTGGAGGTCTAAGGAAGGAATTGGTATTGAGCTTTAATTGGCATAGAACATTATGTTGGTTTCAGGTGTACATCATAATGATTTGATATTTGTTTACATATAGTGAAATGATCGCCGTGGTAAGTCTAGTGAACATGGGTTACCTCACAGTGACAGTTTTTTTCTTGTGATAAATAAAAACTTTCACTCTCTTATCAACTTCCAAGTATCCAGTGAAGCATTACTAACTTTAGTCACCCTGCTGTACATTGTATCCCATGACTTATTTATTTTTTAATGGGAAGTTTGTACCTTATACCCCCTTCATCTGTTTCACCCACCACACCTCCTGCCTCTGGAAGCCACCAATCTGTTCTTGCTTCTGTGAATTTGGTGTTTGTTTTTAACTTTTTTTTTTTTTTTTATATAAGTGATCATATTGTTTGCCTTTCTCTGACCTACTTCACTGAGCATAATGCCCTGAACGTCCATTAGTGTTGTCACAAATGGTAAGATTTCTTTCTTTTTATGGCTGAATAATATTCCACTGTACATTTTCTCTGTCCATTCATCCACTGATGGACACTTAAGTTGTGCTTTTGTCTAACCTGTTGTACACAATGCTGCAGTGAGCATGGGGCTACCCGGATCTTTTCACAGTAGTGTTGTCATTCAGATCAGATCAGTCGCTCAGTTGTGTCTGACTCTTTGCGACCCCATGAATCGCAGCACGCCAGGCCTCCCTGTCCATCACCAGCTCCCGGGGTTCACCCAGACTCATGTCCATCGAGTCAGTGATGCCATCCAGCATTCTCATCCTCTGTCGTCCCCTTCTCCTCCTGCCCCCAATCCCTCCCAGCATCAGAGTCTTCTCCAATGAGTCAACTCTTCGCATGAGGTGGCCAAAGTACTGGAGTTTCAGCTTTAGCATCATTCCTTCCAAAGAAATCCCAGGGCTGATCTCCTTCAGAATGGACTGGTTGGATCTCCTTGCAGTCATTACCTCCTGATAAATATCCAGAAGTGGAATTGCTGTATCATATAGCAGTTATGTTTTTAACTTTTGGGGAAACGTCTACACTATTTTCCATAGAGGTTGCATCAACTTCGCTTTCCACCAACAGTACACAGGATTCCCTTTTCTCCACATCCTCACCAGTACTTGCTCTTTGTTGTCCTTTTGATATTGGCTGTTCTGGCAGGTGTGAGGTGATGTGTTATTGTGATTTTGATTTGCATTTCCCTGATGGTTAGTGATGTTGAGGATCTTTTCATGTACCTGTTGGCTGTCTTTATGTCTTCCTTGAAAAATGTAGGAACTTTAAGCTGATTAGCAAAGCTGGGTAAAACTGATGTGCTCTGGGCTTCTGAGTGATGGGACCTGTCTTAAGACCAGGCATCTTTTTCTGTGTTATCTAAAATTTCATCAACAGAGTTAATCTCTCAAGAATTTTAAGGGCTGTAGTATATGAGAGAGAGAGAAGGAAACGGAGGATCTTTAAGGTAGCCTATTAAAAATGAAAACTTCCACAAGGAGACAAATAAGTTATAGTTAAAATAGCGACAAAAATCTCTATGGTTTATACAGTTAAAATAGAGAAGAAAACGTCAGAACATTTGAAAGTATAAATAGATCAAGGGCCAGAAGTGGACTTTGCTTGTTTTAAATTTGTTGAGAACCAGCCTTTGTGGGTTTTTAAAGAAAAGTATTGGGGGCATTGACACTGGCCCATGTCCTCAGCCCCTCTCCATGCAGCTCTAGTCCTGTGCTCTAGTCCAGGAAACTTCCTTTGAAGTATTCTCTATGTGGGAGACTGGTTCTATGTAAGATGAAATTGACTCAGAAGTTTTTTCAACTGCCCAAAGAAATTAATGCCTTCAGAAGCAGCTTGAGGACACTATCAGAATTAAAAAGAACTTGGTGACAATTTAACAATGAAAAGTCACTTTTGAAACTTCAGAAGAGCCAGACTATGAAAATTTAAAGTGATCCATTGGAGGTTGTTTAAAATGCAAAATTCACTTTAATTTTGAAAATGAATTGAAGTTCTTCAACTGTGTTCCTTGTGAGAGTCACTGGTTTGCATCCTACTGAAGCCCAAGATACAACAAGGCCAATTTATTTCTTCTCTACCTTCCTTCCTGTCTCTATTATGTCTAAACCCTTAGCACAGTATCTAGTACATAGTTAATTGGTATGAAATAGACATGAAATAAGTACTGTAACAATGCTCAGTTTAATTACCAAACACAGATTGGAGATTGGAAAAAGTAGTATATATTACATAGTCATGTACTTCAGAGATTTAAAAATTCTAAATAGCTGTGATTACTCATGAATTTCTTAAAGATGTCATTGAGGGACTTGCCTGAAGGCATGAGCTCAGAGGGTTGGATTTTGGAAGGCCAAGGATAATATGAGATACAGGAGCAAGCCATCCATGAGGAATTTTGTACATTTGCATTTCCACATATAACTTTAGATGGAGTCCTAAACATTAAGCTAGCCTGACAATTTGCAAAAAAAATTATCTAAATTTCTCTTTGATCTACAGGCTCACAAATTTCAGTTAACATTTTACTGTAAAATGTGCTGTTGAGTAAAATTCAAGGGTAATTTCACTTATTTACTTGACAATATGAATTTGGGAGTAAAAATAAGGTCACATTATATATAAAGTTGCTTAGTCATGTCCGACCCCATAGAGAGTCCATGGAATTCTCTAGGCCAGAATACTGGAGTGGGTAGCGTTTCCCTTCTCCAGGGGATCTTCCCAACCCAGGGATTGAACCTAGGTCTCCCACATTGCAGGTGGATTCTTTACCAGCTGAGCCACAAGGGAAGACCATGGTCACATTAACAGGCACACATCTATATTTCTCTTTACAGTAGGTTGTGTGAATGGCCCCATATCCTGTCTTTCTTTTCACTCATACATATAGAACGTGATGTTAGCGGTCTTGTTATCAACAGATGGAGTCCTTGTCCTTAACCCCTTCAGTCTGGGTTGGCTGTGTGACTGACTTTAGCCAGTGGGGCATTAGCACACGTGCCTCAAGAAGAGTCTTGGAAACTGCTTGCCTATCGGGCTTGTGCTTTGTGGCGCAGGGCTCCCCACGTGAGGACACCTGGACCACCCAGTGGGTGAGGACAGGACACAGCACAGCTGATGGCAGAAGTAGAGCCACTTAGCTCCCCACGCGTGCACAATTGGGCCCATGTGAGACATGCAGCAGGGGCATCCTGCCATGCTCAGCCTACCTCTTGAGCTTGGCAAATAGTTGTTTTCAGCGACTCGGGTGGGAATGATTTGTTATGCAGCGAGAGATAACTACTACACTGTGGTCCTGCTGTGCGGGCATTCCACCCTTTCTTAAATTCCTCCTCACTAGTTCTAGGGGTCCCCGGTGATACTGCTAATGTTCTTTGAGGTTTAATACTCTTGAGAACCATGCCTCATCTGTGCTCCTCCTTTCTGACTCATGGTTCCTTTCGTGCTGGTGTCTTCTGATGTGGTGGTCAGTGCCCAGAGGGGCAGCACTTCTGCTGGTTCAACTGCTGGCATCTCCCAGAGAGGTCCACACTGTAATGTGAATCCAACTCATTTTGGGACCTCTGCTGTTTCATAATTAGGTCAAAGGTGGAGGGATAATTGGATCAAAATCAGGGGAGATAGCATTTGAGAGCTGGCGGCACCTTAGAGACTGTTCCATCTTCTCATTTTACAAAAGAGGATCCTTGCACAGAGAGCTTTGTCACTGGCCCAAGGTCCCGTGATATATGAGTGCCAGATCTGGGACCAGAACAGAAGTCTTCTCATTCCAGATCTGGGGATTATTTCCATTCCATTCTCATCAGGTTTGCTTTTCTCACATTATTTAAGATCTTTCAAAAGTGGAACGTAGGTCTGGGGAAAACTTAACCATGATGATAAATAAAATATCTGGAGTATGCTGAATTATCCCTAGGAAATAATTTGATTGTAGTGTGAGACAGGTGCCCATCTTTCCTTTAAAATTTGTGTCATCCTGTTTAAGTGACTATTGCATTTGAGAAGTGCTTTGGAGATGGAGCTACAACTTAGGCATTCCTGATGACGTTTGGAGGCCTAAATGTCTTCTCCGGTCAGCCAGGATGGCAGGCAGTTGGAGGTGCCGGGGGACTCTGTGGGAACTTACATCTCTCTGTGCGGGATCTGCCATACTTCAGACACTGATGGCCCCATGGAGCACACTTGGTCCACATGGGGGACCCCAGAACCGCCCCCCTCCCCCTCATTACTCAGACCCCACGTTAGGGCGAGGCTCGGTTCAGCATGGAGAGGTCTGGGGTGCTGACAGCCCCAGTTGCCAGACTGGATCCTGTGTTGTGGGGGTCCTGCTGTACCTTAGCGGTAACAGGGTGTGTAGGATGCAAGACACTATATGTGCGAGGGTGTTCCTATCCCAGGATCAGCCCTGCCCTGGACCCTGAGGCCCCGCAGCTCTTCTCTGTTCAGATGACAGGTGGCCCCTTTGGAGCATCCTTTTCCCTTTGACCTTCGCTAAGATCACTGAGATTGGCTGTTTGTGCAAAGCTTAGGATGGAGAAGTGGGGAGCCATAACCGTGGAGGAGAAGCAGGGGCCTGTAACCGTGGAGGAGAAGCGGGGGGCCATAACCATTTGGGGAGGACACGTGTGTTCTCCAGAAGGCCTCAGGCCTGTCTGGCACCGGGGCAGGCAGGCCGTCATGTCGAGGCATCATCCATAAAGCGCTGCCAGACATAAAGCAGGGGGAGTGAAATGGGGAAACTTGACTCTCTTCCAACCAGTGGGAGGCCTCCCTGTGACTGAGGATCAGAGCGGGGCTGGAGGAGGCCTGCTGCCCTCCCCACTAGCCAGTCTGTGATCAGATGTGGAGATCAGGAGAGACATCATTTGCTGAGGCAGGTGTATTTGTCTTCGATGTATTTTTAAAACATTCCCAAGCCTTTCTTTCTGGGCATGTTCTTTTATCTCTGATGTTGGTTTAATAATGCTGCTTCCAGTAAGGGAAAGAAATATGAGGAAAATGATCTGTACATTTACAGTGCAGATCTGGAGACCATTCATTGTGTGGCTGTAGCACAAGGAAAATGAGGGCAGTCTAGTCATAACATTTCAATTTCAAGCTTCTGGTAGGTATTAAAAAGTGATTAAAAGGGATTTTAAAAAATAATGGAAAATACCTTAAGGGTCTTGCTTTAAACTGGAAATCCAAATTGAATATCACGTTGATGATTTAAGGTAAATTAGAATATGGAACACATGGGCCCCACAAAGCAGTGAGTTGAGAATGGGGGCTGACTCACCTCTGTCCTGGTGACATGTGAGCTAGGAGAGCTTTTCTTTCTTAGCTTGATATTCCTTTGCATACATGAATTAGCATGTATCTGGTCTTTATTCAGTTCCTAATTGGGGTTATGATTGAGCTAGTCACTAGGAAGACAGGAGACAGAATCTTAGGAGGTTGGGCATATTTGAGGCTGGGAATAGTAAGAAAGCAGGAGAAGGCAATGGCACCGCATGGAAAATCCCATGGACGGAGGAGCCTGGTAGGTTGCAGTCCATGTGGTCGCTAACAGTTGGACATGACTGAGTGACTTCACTTTAACTTTTTACTTTCATGCATTGGAGAAGGAAATGGCAATGCACTCCAGTGTTCTTGCTTGGAGAATCCCAGGGACAGGGGAGCCTGGTGGGCTGCTGTCTCTGGGGTTGCACAGAGTCAGACACGACTGAAGCAACTTAGCAGCAGCAGCAGCAGCAGGAGTGTCTAGGAAGAAAGGACAGTCCATCCACGCTCCTTTCCCCATGCCCTTCACCCTGATAAGGACACATGATGAGCCGGGCTTCAGACAATCGTGCAGATCGTGCAGCCTTCTCTGACAAGCAAATGGAAAGAGATCAGTTCGCATGGGGATGAGATTTTATGAAAGAAAAGATACTTGAGCCTCACAGGCTGCTCAAAGATGAAGATGAATATATCTTTTCTAGAAGAGTGTTTGGAGGCCTAGAGGAATCTTCAGAAAGTGGCTTGCTTTCTGTTGTAGCTGAGGCGTGGACAAGAAAATGTGGAGTCTAGCTCTATTGCCAGGGGTTTGGGACTTCAAATCAGAAATTGGGACTTGATGCCTCATTCTCTATTACCACTGCGAGCAGGGAAACTGCATGTGATATACATGCAGAGGACGTATTTGTCAGAATTATTGGCAAGAAAAGATATGATATTTTTTGGCATATGTCTATCAGTCTTATGGTCTGGCATCAGAAATTTACATGAAAGTTCCCATTTGCATTGTGAGGTTTGGATTAGAACTTGATTTTTATAGCCCGAGTATAATTACACTTCCGTAACTACTCCCAACTTCAAATATAACCAAACACCTAACTGTCTGTGTAAAAACCTTTGCAGAGGCACTCACTCACTAAGTTTCTGGGTGAGGTCAAGGACTCTCTCTGGTAAGTTGCTTATTTCTACTTTATGATTAAGAGAAAAAGTGTATTTAAGAACTTTTTGCATTTCCCCTAGCAGAATTTTAAATGTATTCTCATAAAAACTTCAAATCCAAAATTAGTCATTCAGAAATGTAATGGAGATGCAGTAAATATAATACAGCACCATTAGCCATGATAAAATAAAAATCAATTATAATCAGAACCAAGTTAAGCTTTTTCTAAATTAAGCAGCATGACAGAGTGGAAGTTAGCAGGGACAGGACTAGTCACACAGTAATGTTCTGGTTTTGCTACCAAAGGAATCCAAGCCACGTAAAGAGTTGACAGATTTTGTTTTCTGTTTTCAGAAAGAATTTATGCAATATCTCTTATATATATTTTGATAGAATATACTAGTGAAGCCTTTTGGGACTGTGAGTATATTTGTGAGAAGATTTTTATTTACACAATTTCTTTAGACAGAGGACTATTTAGACCATAATTTTTTTTTTTTTTGAGTCTTCCATGGAATTTGTTCAGTACCTATTTTAATGAATTTGTCAATATAAAATTATTTATAATATAATCCCTTATTGATTTTCTGTATGATTCTGTAGGAACCCAAGTGCTGTTTTGTCTTTTATTTTTGATTATCTAGAGGATTATTTTTTGAAAAATTATTTGATTTTTTCATTTTTTTGATATATTTCTCATTTCTTAATTATATCTCTTTTCTACTTTGTGTTCAGTTAGCCATTTGACTTTTTGAGAGAAAAGCTTACACAATTAACTTTAGATACTTTTTTCCCTTTATTGAATAAGGGTTTGGATCTGTGTGTTTCTCTCTAAGCAATGCTTTAGTTGAATCTCATAAGTTTTGAAATTTATGTTTTTATTTTCATTTAGTTCACATATTTTCTAATTTTCTTTATTTCCTTGTTGACCTATTTTTAAAAGTGGGTTTTAAAAATTCATAGACTATTTTAGACTAATTTTAGGTTTACAGAAAATTGAGCAGAAAGTACAGATCATTCCTGTATACCCCCTCTCTCTCTTGCTCACAGTTTCCCCAGTTATTAACATGAGTGTGGGATCTGTGTTATACCTGCTGAACCAATAGTGATACAGTATTATTAAAATACATAGTTTACATTACGGTTCCCTCTTTGATGTCTACAGTTCTGTGGGTTTTGATAAATGAGTAATGTCCTATATCCATCATAACAGTATCATGCAGAATAGTTTCACAGCCCTAAAAATCCCTTGTGGCCCACCGATTCATCCCTTTCTCTTCACTCCAGTCCTTGGCAACTATTGACATTTTTGTGTCTATAGTTTTGCTTTTCTCAGAATGTTGCAGTCATAGAGTCTGTAGCGCTTTTTCAGACTGACTTCATTCTCTTAGTAATATGCATTTAAGATTGCTCTGTTTTTTCATGGTTTGATCGTTCGTGTCCTTTTATTGCTGACTGATACTCCATCGTGTGGATCTGCCAGTCTGTCTGTCCTCTCACCTTTGAAGGATATCGTGGTTGCTTCCTGTTTTTGACAATTATGAATAAAGCTGCTACACACACTTCATATGCAGGTTTTTGTGTGAATATGTTTTCAGATCAGTTTTGTAAACAGGTTCATGAGGGTTGAATCATGTAATAAGACTATGCTTCATTATGGGGAAAACACACACACATTAAAACTGTCTTCCAGAGTGGCTCTCATTTTGCATCCTCACCAGCAATGAATGAGAATTATTTTTGCTCCACATCCTTGTTTTGTCAGTTTTTCATTTTAGCCATTCTTAGAGGTATGTAGTGGTAAGTCATTGTTGCTTTGATTTGCAATCCCTTAGTGACATGGCACCCCACTCCAGCACTCTTGCCTGGAAAATGCCATGGACGGAGGAGCCTGGTAGGCTGCAGTCCATGGGGTTGCTGAGAGTCAGACACGACTGAAGCGACTTAGCAGCAGCAGCAGCAAGCTCATCTAGGTTTTTTCTTAGATTATGTTTCCAGAAATTTTCTAATTTTGTGTTTTACACTGAGGTCTGCAATCCATTTTGAGTTAATTTTTCTGAAAGCTATAGAGTCTGTGTCTAGAGGGTTTTTTTTTTTTTTTTTGCATGTGAGTATCAAATTGTTCTGGCACCATTTGTTGAAAATACTATGCTTTTTCTATTGAATTGCCTTTGCACATTTGTCAACCATCAGTTGACTTTGTGTGGATATATTTCTGGGCTTTCTATTCTATTCCATGATAAATGTGTCTGTTTTTCTCCAATACCACACTGTCTTGATTAATGTAGCTTTATAGTAAGTCCTGAAGTCACTTGTGTCTGTTCTCCAACTTTGTTCTTTCTCTTCAGTATTGTTTTGGCTGTTATGGGTCTTTTTCCTTTTCACATAAACCTTACAATCAGTTTATTGATTTCTACCAAATAAATTGCTGAGATTTTGATTGGGATTGTGTTGAATCTATAGGTCGAGTTGGGAAGAGCTGACATATTAACAATAACAAATCTTTAGATCCATCCACATGAAATCTCCCTCCATTTATATAGATCTTTTAAAATTGCTTTTCATTGGTGTTCTGAAGTTTTCTCCATAGAGATCATGCACATATTTTACTAGACTTATGTATTTCATTTTGGGGCATTCCTGTTATAAGTGGTATTATGTTTTTAATTTCAAATCCCAATTGCTTATTGCTGGAATATATAGAAAAGCAATTCACTCTTTTATATTAACCTTGTATCTTCAATTTTATTGTAATCCTAGATTTAAAAAATTGATTTCTGGTTAAATTCTGTTGTGTAAGAGAATACAGTCTATAAAATTTCAATCCTTTAAATTTCAGATGTGTTTTATAACCCAGCATGTGGTCAAACTTTGTAAATGTTCCAAGTGCACTTGAAAATAATTTCATTTTGCGGCTCTTGAGTAGATTGTTCTATAAATGTCTTTAAGTTAGTTGGTTGATAGTGTTGTTTTTTTTTTAATCTTTTGCATCTTACTGAATTTTATCTTTTATTCCACTAGTTGCTGAAAAAGTATTGAAACCTCTCACAATAATTATTGATACTAGCTTGTGCTTACTTGGGCATAATATGTATTAAACCACTGTCTTAGATAATTGAGTGTTTGAAGAACTTTTTGAGAGAACTTCTGGAATTTTTCAGTCCTCTACTTCCATATTTGAAGTACAAATAAGGGATATAATATGTTTCTTTAATTTTTTCTTAATGCTTTTATTGTTTTTTCAGTTCAGTTCAGTTGCTCAGTTGTGTCCGACTCTTTGTGACCCCATGAACCGCAGCACGCCAGGCTTCCCTGTCTATCACCAACTCACGGAGTCCACCCAAACTCATGTCCATTGAGTCAGTGATGCCATCCAGCCATCTCATCCTCTGTCGTCCCCTTCTCCTCCTGCCCTCAATCTTTCCCAGCATCATGGTCTTTTCAAATGAGTCAGCTCTTCGCATGAGGTGGCCAAAGTACTGGAGTTTCAGCTTCAACATCAGTCTTTCCAATGAACACCCAGGACTGATCTCCTTTATGATGGACTGGCTGGATCTCCTTGCAGTCCAAGGGACTCTCAAGAGTCTTCTCCAACACCACAGTTCAAAAGCATTAAAATCTTAATTAATTAATTCAAATCTTAAAGTGGTACAAAATCTGAATTTTTGGTTCTCTAAGAGGACACTACTGTTTTCTTAAAAGATTCAACTGCTTTTGGTAACTGTTTCTTTAAGTGATCTGTATTTGCATTGATGTTTTATCACAGGTTAAAATTTTTTGATATTTTTTACAAACTTCCCAAAGATCAAGTTCTAAGTAGGGTTCATCTGACCTCTAGCTAACTTTTGGGTTTACCAGCGGGTCCCTGGAACACCTCAAATTATTTGTTTTCTCTCCATCTCAGAGGAATGTTAAACTATTTGGGCTTACTGGGTGTGTGTGAATTGCATGGGAGGCGCTGTCAAAGTGGTGATAAAACATCCTTCAGTTTTATAGTTTTATATTGTCTTATAGTATTTTCTTTTTGAGATTGGAGATTGAATATTTATTCTCATGGTTGGTCTTGGGAAAAACTGAAGGGCTTGAATCAGTATTTTGGGATGTAATCTATGCTGACTATCCTGTCTTGTCACTTCAGGTATCTTTTCATGTATTTAGAAAAAAGGCAATTTCATAAGATTTTCAATGACCTAAAATCTGAGAGGTGTGGTATATCTTGTAGGGTTATATAAATTGACAGGTAAAAATTCAAGAAAATCTTAACAGTTTTACAGTGGTTGATAAGCCTTAAGAGAGAGAAAAAATATCAGGATACTTTGATTCTCTTAAGTTTTCTTCTAAGGCATACCCAGATATCACAACAATGAGCTAAAGTTCCCAGGAAAAAAATGCATCGGTACCTGTATAACCTAAGGAGGAGAACTGGTTCTATTGCTTTGCAAAGAAGCAGCATGGTTAATTATCTAAAATTGGAAGGCTGGATAAAATCTTCACAGCTCCACGTGTCCTACAGGAAAGACGGCATCTATAACCCTTACTGTACAGGTTGCCTCCTCTTATTAAATTTCTTGAGTAAAGAAAGGCTATAATTTATCATATTCTTTTCAGCTTTCAGAAGGAATTCTTCCCTTAGTCAGACTGGAACTAGCATTGTGATACTTTAGACCTCAAATCTAATGATCAGTTGAGAACCAGCCGATAATCTTCATAGTCCGGTGCTGTGACAAAATCCAAATAAAGTCTGACAGTAGTATGTCTTTACAGTTCTGAATTTTGAGGGGATACAAACACAAATTGAATAAGGACATTTGAATTGAGCTTTATGGATTGCAAAATATTTTTCACATTATTTTAGTCCTCGTATTACCTACTCTGAGAAAGAGAGTATAGAAGTTCATGATACTTATGGTGTTCTCTGCTCAGCACCTTTTCCAGTTTCCTATCTTATGATACCAATAACCATCTTCCAGCTTCCTTAGGGAAATGCCTGCTCTGCCAGCATGGTTCCAAGTAAGGCTGTTAATCATAGTGCTGTCTGTAGCTGTTCCCTAGCTGCAGTGTCTGGTCAGTCAGGATTACCCCCTGCACCTTCCTATTCACAGTGACTGGTTGAGAAATTGTATGTGGTTTATAGGGCCTTATGTGAGCTCTCCCTGCACTTTGCTGCTGAAATGAATATAGAGAAAATGTCTCCTTGCTTTTTGGGCTCTTGTTACTAGATCAATATGAATTTGGAGGTGTTTGAAAATCCAAGTTGTCTAGAATAGGAGAGAATTGGAGTTAACTTTGAGATGAGAACAGATGAAATAAAAAGATGATTACTCAATGGATTGAACCCTGGGTCAAGCCACATTTGACTGTGTTTCATGAGCTAATAAATGCCTTTTTTTAAAAAAGTAGTTTAAGTTTATTTTCCCCTTACTTAGTTCATCAGGCTTCTATAACAAAGTGCTGCTGCTGCTGCTGCTAAGTCGCTTCAGTTGTGTCCGACTCTGTGCAAAGTAGGTGGCTTATAAACAACATAAATCTATTTCTCAGAGTTTTGGAGACTGGAAATCAGGATGTTGGCATGGTTGAGTTCTGGTCACAGCCCACTTTCAGCCTGTAGACTGTTGACTTCTCACTTCTCCTGTACCCTCATACAGCAGAGAGCAGCAGCAAGCTCTGACGACTCTTAAGGGCACTGATGTGACACATGAGGGATTAACCCTTAAGTCCTCCTCTAGACCAAAGGGTCACTTCCTAATGCCATCACAGTGGGGAGTAGGGTTTCAACATATGAATCTGTGGGCGGGGATACAGCCATTCAGTTCATGACAGTAGATTATTTCATTTGCAACCTAAAGCATTTTCCCTATTGCAGTTACTTTTGCCACATTTCACAGATGGAAAACTGAGGCTCTGTGAGGTTAAGTGAAGTTGCTCAGTCGTGTCTGACTCTGCGACCCCATGGACTGTAGCCCACCAGGCTCCTCTGTCCATGGGATTTTCCAGGCAAGAGTGCTGGAGTGGGTTGCCATTTCTTTCTCCAGGAGATCTTCCTGACCCAGACCCAGGGATCGAACCCAGGTCTCCCACATCATAGGCAGACGCTTTACCATCTGAGCCACCAGGAAAGTCCTCCTAACCTGTGAGGTTAAGCGAGCCATATATATATATATATATATATATAGTTTCCTCATGATATATCGTGGGAAAACTTGATAAAGCTTATTCTTATTTCAGCTACTCATTCTACCTGCCCATTATCACGCTGCTTAATAATGAATATCTCGTGGTTGTCTTTTGTTTGTGTATGTGTGCATGGCTGATCCTTTTTTTCCCCGAAAGAAAGTTTGCTGATCTGACTATATAAGCTCTTCTGCTCGAGGGATGATGTCTGTGTGACCGCATGGGTCTACTGACGCTCTCAGCCTGTCCTGCCCCCTCACGACCAGATTTCTATGCTCCTGGTCTTCCTCTCACAAGAGATTATCTAACAAACCACATCTACCAGGCTTGAGTCACTTGAAATCTGATTCTGATCCGATCCATCTATGCTGACCATTTTATCTCAGAATGGGTCTCCACTGTTGCAGAGTCTTTCTGAAGGCACCCTGGAGTGGGTTGGTGAAGATAAAAGAAAAGATTCTCCTTGTTTGTTTCAACCTGTGTCTACTGGCATGCCTGTCCCTAAACAGTCCCCAGCCATCCCTGTGAGCCCTAAGGGCAGAAAAATGGGCTGAGACTTGAGGGAAAATACTTCTACATTTTGTGAGCAATAAAAAAGGAAAGGAACAAGTAATGTGATTCTTTAAAGGTTAGATACAGTAATACTTCCCAATTCAGCTTGCTGGAGAAAAAGCTGCTCCATAAGTGAATTTTAAAGAAACACTTTAAGCACCCAAAACTTTAGAGAAAGCTATTTTGAACATTATAAGGTTGAAATTTTTCTAACATTTGTTGCATACACTCCTGCTTGGCTTTTTGAATCACATTTCTCCTAATAGGAACTATTTCCTTAGACACTTAGAGGTTTTGTTGTTTCTGGATGACCTCTCAGTGGAGTACTCATTGCTTTTTAATAATTCCATTCTGTTTTTAAATGTATTTTCCTATATATTGTAATTTTATCTTCTAATTGCTCCTTTTTATGGTTGTTAATATGTTCTTTGCTGTTGCTTTGAATCTTCTTCTTTTATATATAGTCTGCGTGACACATGCCTCCTACCTTCTCTTCTGGGGTAGAGGGTGAAGGATTTGTGGCTGTTTTTTCCCTCTCTTAACATGTAGATAACTCTTCCATTTACATCTGTTGTTTTCAGGCAGGCTTGGACACGAAGCGTCACTGGGTCTCAGGGAGAGAGGAAGCAGGACTTGGCCAGAGGCCTAGTTGTCACTGGCACTTTGCTGACCACTTGTGAGGTATCAGCACTATGCCTTATCTAACAGAAACCTCACAGCGAGGCTTAGAGCGAGATTCCCAGGCACTGTACTAAATGCTTTACACATATTATCTCCCTTAGCACTCAAAAGATCTCTATGTCTCTCATAAGAGGAAGGCGACTTGGAGGTAAAACAGAGCACAAACTTTGACCTAGGTACATTGGATCAGGGGCAGATTTGGCAACATGATGGAATTATAGATTCTCTCCTAAAGGGTTCTATTTAACATGTTCTATTTCCCTGGGTCACAAAGCCGTGGCAAAACTGAGATACAGTTCTGATTCTTTCCAGATGTCATGTCCTTAAGTACCATCCACGTGGCCTTCATTCCTTATTTGCATCTTCTACTTTATTTCTCTGCTTAGTCCAGCAGACTTCCTCTAGGGCTTGGTTTGCTTAACTCCTGCCTATTCTTCTCTGGGATTAGTTCTTCTCCCTATATATTCTTCTCATCTGAACACTTATGTCCGCAGTATTTCCTGGGCTTGTATTTCCTTCATGGCTTTAAAATTGGGCCCCGTATTATACCTCCTGTATCCTTCCCACGGAGTGCTTAAAACAGGTGATTTAAATCTGCAGTTATGTGAGTGAGTCTGTCTTTTATTAAGCACATCAACACTACATATATTTGAAAATGGGCTGTAATAATATGTTTCTGGACTAAGGGGGCTCTGATTGCTCAGTTGTGTCTGACTCTTTGTGACCCTGTGTACTGTAGCCTGCCAGGTTCCTCTGTCTGTGAGATTTTCTGAGCAAGGACACTTGCCATTTCCTTCTCAGGGAATCTTCTCTACTCAGGGATCAAACCAATGTCTCCTGCATTGGCAGGCAGATTCTTTTACCACTATGCCACCTTGGAAGCCCTAGTATGTATCTGGTCTATCGAAAACCCACATATGGATTTTCAGACCCCCTTGACAGTCTCCTGGGTCTGAGTCCACAAGTTGAGATCCCTGCCTTGGAATAGCATTATTTAATGACAGAGAGCCAATTCAGAAGTCTAACAGACTCTGAAACCCCCAAAGTTTCATGATCTTGGTCATGAATCTTAACCATCACACAACAAGACTGCCTTTTTCTTAGGCCTCATTGTCCCATTTAGATGAGGTCGGGCATTTAAAGTACTTAACACAGTATCAAGGCAGCATCCTGCTCCTGTCCATGGTTTGGATGTTAAAAGACATAAAACAGAGGGATAAACCAACTTTGACCAGGGCACACTGGGTCCTGGGCTGATTTGGTAACACAGTCTGGAGTTACAAGTTGTGTTCCACAGTGAAATCAAAATAAGGGCTTGCACTGTCCATTTGATAAAGAAATTTGTAACCAAGTTGGCTTCCCCAGTAGTTCTAAGTGGTTAAGAATCTGCCTGCAATGCAGGATACCTTGGCTTTCATCCCTGGGTTGGAAAGATTCCCTGGAGAACGGAATGGCTACCCACTCCAGTCTTCTCGCCTGGTAAATCCCATGGACAGAGGAGCCTGGTGGTGACAGTCCATGGGGTCACAAAGAGTCAGAACCAACTGAGTGACCCACACTTCCACCCTTTCTGTATAATGACAGCCCATACACCACAGGATCATCTATGGGGTGTCATTCCTCTGCCACCTCTCTGTCGCTGGATATTGCTCAGATTTCAGGCTTCAGCCTTTCCCCTTTTCTCCATGTGAGCTGTACCACAGAACCTCTCTCTCCCTCCTGACACTGCCAGGCTCTGCCCTTTCCCATAGACCTTTTCCTCTCCGTCCTTCCACAGCCCCTTCTGACTCCAGTTCTCCTGAGGGCTGAGGCTTGTGTTACAGACGCCAGGAAGCAGGGTCTTCCCTGGTGGTCAGGTGACTTAAGACACGGTGCGCCCAGTGCAGGGAGCCTGGCTTTGATCCCTGGTCAGTAAACGAGAATCCCACAGCACTCAACTGAAGATCCACACGCTGCAGCTAGGACCTGGCACAGCCAGATAAAGAAATATAAAGCAAAACACCAGGGAGTGCTCGCAGGTATTTCCATTTGGGACTCTGTACAAACCTATATGAGGAGAAGGAGAATATGATGGGGGCATGTGCTTGATGTGGAAGGGAACGGAAGAAATGGCAGGGAGGGAAAGTTTCCCATAGTGTATGCATAGAAGGATTTTTGAGCCTCTCTATTGGACTAACATGCATCAGCTCTAATGAAAGTTGATGGGGGCAGTGGCAGGTGGTGGAATCCACAGCCCTGAAGGTTTCATGCTTCTTCAGCAGGAAGTCCCCAGAGACTCTGCCACAGAAAATCTAAGGGTCCACCAAGCTGAATGAAAACCAGCTCAAAGACAGAACTTCATGTTTTTAATCCTTTAGAGGATAACCCCAAGTAATAGCAGCTGAACCAAGAATACTTTCTCTACCATATCCCATGTAATCATTTCATAATCCTATTGAAGCAGGTTCTGCTGTTACTTCCATTTTATAGGTGAGGAAACTGACTCAGAGAGACCAAGTGACTGCAAATAACTGGTCCAGCATTACCCAGCTAGTAAGTAGATGAGCATCGATTTTGAAAATAGGTTTGTCTGATTCTGTGCTCTGGCTCTTAAATCTCTTGCTACAAAGGGATCCTGAATGTATTCCTTCTAAAGGGTAGTGGTGGTGGTTTAGTCGCTAAGTTGTGTCCTACTCTTGCAACCCCCTGCCAGGCTCCTCTGTCCATGGGATTCTCCAGGCAAGAATACTGGAGTGGGTTGCCATTTCCTTCTCCAGATCTAAAGGGTAGACGTAGTTTAATGCTTAGACTTGGTAAGAAATTCCTTTTGCAATAAACTGTTAAGAAAACTCCCCCCACCCCCAGTTGACACTGCCAGTTAAATATCAGTGTACCTTAGTTTTCACATGGCAGGAAGTAGCTGTGGTTGGGCAGGTGGTCCCCACAGAGTCCAATCAATTTCAGTCTGTTCAGATTACAAGCTGACCTGTAAATAAGTTCTAGCATCTCAAGGGAAAATAAAAGCAAAGAGTGTTGCATTATCTGTGAAAATACATTAGCAATGCTGGAAAACTGTGTCCTGTAGCTGGTGAGTCACAAGTGTCACGTATGTATCTTTCACATTTATCCATGCCTCATAGACAAAGCAGGTAAAGTTCCCATCCATTTCAAGTATTGGAATACAAATTCTTTCATTAGAACCTCTGTTCTGCCTTAAACTCTGGGTCTGGCCACTAGCTCACCCAGATCTATCAAGTGAGTTACCTTTGTCAGTTGCCAAGGACTGATGCTAAAGAAACTCCAGTACTTTGGGCACCTCATGCGAAGAGTTGAGTCATTGGAGAAGACTCTGATGCTGGGAGGGATTGGGGGCAGGAAGAGAAGGGGACGACAGAGGATGAGATGGCTGGATGGCATCACTGACTCGATGGACGTGAGTCTGAGTGAACTCCGGGAGTTGGTGATGGACAGGGAGGCTTGGCGTGCTGCGATTCATGGGGTTGCAAAGAGTCGGACACGACTGAGCGACTGATCTGATCTGATCTGATGCTAAAGCTGAAACTCCAATACTTTGGCCACCTCATGCGAAGAGTTGACTCATTGGAAAAGACTCTGATGCTGGGAGGGATTGGGAGTAGGAGAAGAAGGGGATGACAGAGGGTGAGATGGCTGGATGACATCACTGACTCAATGGACGTGAGTCTGGGTAAACTCCGGGAGTTGGTGATGGATGGGGAGGCCTGGTGTGCTGAGATTCATGGGGTTGCAAAGAGTTGAACATTACTGAGCGACTGAACTGAACTGAACTGAACCACCTCCCTGGGGGTGGTGGTTTAGTCGCTCAGTCAAGTTCAACTCTTGACAGCCCATGGCCTGCGATTTTATGCTAAATGGTCTCTAGTGCCCTAGGCTTCCTCCAACTGCCTATAGTGGTTTCTTTTTTGCTACTCTAACACAGTACCGTAAGCTTCAGTTCAGTTCAGTCTCTCAGTCGTGTCCAACTCTATGACCCCATGAATTGCAGCACACCAGGCCTCCGTGTCCATCACCAACTCCTGGAGTTCATCCAAACTCTTGTCTATCGAGTCGGTGATGCCATCCAGCTATCTCATTCTCTTTCGTCCCCTTCTCCTCCTGCCCCCAATCTCTCCCAGCATCAAAGTCTTTTCTTTTTTTTTTTTCAAAGTCTTTTCCAATGAGTCAACTCTTCGCATGAGGTGGCCAAAGTACTGGAGTTTCAGCTTTAGCATCATTCCTTCCAAAGAAATCCCAGGGCTGATCTCCTTCAGAATGGACCGGTTGGATCTCCTTGCAGTCCAAGGGACTCTCAAGAGTCTTCTCCAATACCACAGTTCAAAAGCATCAATTCTTTGGCACTCAGCTTAGGGGCTTAAAATAACACAAGTTTATTATGTTACAGTTCAGAAGTCAAAAATAAATTTTACAGAGATACAAGCAAATCAGTGGCAGCCTAGCTGCCTAACTTAGTTAGGAAGCCTAACTGATGGCAGCCTGATGTCTTCCAGATGATCTAGACAATCCATTTCCTTGCCTTTTCCAGTTTCTAGATGCTGTCTTCATTCCTTGGCTGTTCAGCTTTTCTTCCTCTGCTTCATTTCTGGGCCTTCCCTGACTTTTCTGCCTCCCTCTTTTAAGAATCCTTGTGATTTACATTGGCCCCACTTTGGATAATTTCACCATCTCAAGGTCTTTAATAATAACTTCAAGGCTCCTTTTTACCATGTAAGATAATATGCATAGGTTCCAGGGATTAGCAAGTGTCCGCATAGCTTTGGAGGCCAGTGTTCAGTCTTGCATACCTCCTCCTTATGGAGGGCTTCTCAAAGAAAAAGAAAGGTTCTGTGGTATCATGAACCTGACGTGAAACATGAAGCAGGAATTTGATTCCAATCTTGAATCGGACATTACATCCATTGTCAGATCATACACAAAGCATTTTATGTCCAAGTTAACATTCTGTAATTGAAATCTTCCACCAGTTCACTAATATCTTTCCTAGCTAGAAAATTTCACAACTAGACAAATTCATTTATATTAAAATATAAATGACTTGAAATTTTACTGTGGATTAGACTTTTCTTCAAAGGACTGAATTTACTCTAAAAATAGTAGTTCATCTGTGATGACCTAGAGGGGTGAGATGGGGGTGATTGCACAGTAAAATTGAATGTACCTGTAAGTTTTGAGTATTTGTATGTGTAAGTTTTGTGGATACAATTGGCAGTTTTTGTAATTTATACTGGGATCTATTTTGTAAATGTCATGAATAGTTGTAGAATTTTAGAATTGAAAGAATTTTAGGGAAACTTTGGTTTAATATTCATTCATCCCACAAATATGTATTAAGACTTTGACATGACGGGATTATAGTGGAGACGGTGCAGGTTGTTCCCACACATCTCTAGGTGTCACCGTTCATATGACTGTTTATGGAATAGCACCGCCTGTGGTTTGCAAAGCACAAGTGAAAACATACTTGTTTGCAACACCCTGGTTCCTTGAGATAAAATAGTGAAAAAGACAAAACATTCCTAGACCTTTGTCTAGGATTGTCCTGGAGAGGACAATCCACATACGAAGAGGCAAATACACAGTTGATAAAGGCAACATGACGGGTTTCTGTGGGAGAATGTAGGAGGGTCTGGAGCATGCAAGAAGTTTCCTAGGAAAATATTTCATCTGCCCTGAGACCCAAATGAAAATGACAGGCTAAAGAAAGCAAAGGCAGAGGAAAGAGATGCATGAAGATTGTTCAGGCCAGCTTAATTGCAAGCTCTTGAGGTGAAGACAGAAGATGATGCTTGAAGAGTAGAAATAGTTCTGCTGCAGAAAAAAAGAAATGGCCAGAAAAACTAGAGGCTGCAAAAGGTTACGTAACTTGTGTGGTATCACCTACCCTATCTTCTCTGGTTCATTAAGGGACATCTAAGTTACAGTAGATTTATTCATCACAAGTACAGCTGTGTACCCTGGGAAGTATTCTGCCGGCGGCTACACTACAGTGCAGTCTCAGATTATCATTGCTCTAGACCAGAGCTTGTTGGTTGCAGAGGACAGCAGCTGTGTCCTCCTTGTCTTTGCACACTCGCAAAATCCACTGATTGCCTGCAGTTCATCTTCAGAGGTGTTCT
Organism: Tragelaphus eurycerus; assembly: GCA_935064755.1. Taxonomy (NCBI): domain Eukaryota; kingdom Metazoa; phylum Chordata; class Mammalia; order Artiodactyla; family Bovidae; genus Tragelaphus; species Tragelaphus eurycerus. The sequence goes on along the minus strand of CAKXYN010000054.1, from coordinate 13,757,558 downwards.
GGTTATTGAAGTCTCCGTCAATATATATAACTGAAATTTAGATAATTATTACAGAAAGATGTTTGATCTGGATGTGATATCCCTGCTTATACAAAAGCTAAAGGCAAAACAGAGAAGCTAAGAGCAAAAAGCATACCATGTTCTCTGACAGGGTCCTGTTTGCTTCTGTTCTGGTATGCTTCCTGTTAGCAATCGATACAAATCGTCTATAAGGCAAACAACATTGCACTGATAAAATGACATGAGTCCATCATGAGTCTTAAAAAAAATCAAGATAAATTATGTTCCCATTTATAACAATGTTTATGTCATACTGCTTTCATCTAATCAAATTATTTTCTAATTTTATTTTAAAATATCAAATATATTTCACATTAATTTGGCTGTCCAAATACCAGGGTAATTTGTTGCTGTGGGTTATCATCGTTGCTTTCTTTTTTGTGTTATGTTTGTGAAATTTTCAGGAAATAAAGATAGTCCTGAAGGAAGTTCATGAATGTCTAAGTAAATCTCAGTTCTCAACTGGTTTTGTTTGGTAGTGTATTTTTAGTTCCTTTGCCTGAGTTGGATAAATATTTTAAAATCTTCTTTTAGCTATGTTATTTTGTTGTTGTTGTTATGGTTATTCTCAGAGATTTTATATATTTTTTTAGTCAAATATGATCTTTTATTTTTCCAAAGTTGTTAGTGTGCTTATAGTGTGGTTGTTCAACCTGTGATTTTCTTTTGAACTTAATCTGCTGCTGAAATATATTATTAGGTCTAATCTTTTTTTTCTAACACTTTAATATGAAAAGTTTCAAACACATTGAAAGCATTTTTCAGTGAACATCCATGTACCTAGTCTCTAGTTTCTAGTGTCAATAGTTTACTATGACTGCTAATCCTTTTCATTTGATTTTTTAAAAACAATTTTCTTGGATTAGCTAGATAAATAAGTAATAATTATTACTGCAAATAAATTATTTGCAAATAATTTCCTCCTACTTATCAATATTATACCTCTTCTTTTTGGCTTAATTCAAGAAATGCTTTATAATTAATAGCTATTGTTGATATATATATATATATGTTGTTGATATATATATAACCAGCTATTGATGATATATATATATATTAATAGCTATTTTTGACTTGATCTCATGAATGAGAAGAATATGTTCAGAAATCTGTTGTTCAGTGTGATATTGCTGGTGATTTGGCTTAGATGTTCTTTTTCAAACTCCTTTGATTTTTTTTTGATTAATTTAATAAGTAATTGATTGATCCATTACTTTATGAAATATTTATCAGAGTCCTGTTTTGTCCCAGGCACTGTGCTTGGCACTAAATGTACTTATAGGGATTAAAAAAAAAAATCCAAAGATCCTGGATCCTGCCTTCTTGGGGATTAGAGTCTAGTGGGGTTTGTATGATAAGCTGTGGTAATAAATGTCCTACTAATAAAACACTTCGTAATTCATTGAGTAAAACCTAATTGTTCTTAGTGTTTTATTCCTTCAGCATATGGATAAGATAGATTTTTTAAATTACTTTTGTTTCTGTTTGAGTTTGCCAAATTCTCATACACTAATTATACTTACTTTGTAATTTGTCTTTTTCTGTGGTCTGGTAATTCACATGACGGAACATGAGAATTGTTGCCAAGTCGTGTCAGGCTCTTTTGCAACCCCATGGACTATAGCCTGCCAGGCTCCTCTGTCCATGGGATTTCCCAGGCAAGAATACTGGAGTGGGTTGCCATTTCCTTCTCCAGGGGATATTCCCAACTCAGGGACTGAAAGCAGGTGGGTTCTTTACCGCTGAGTCACCAGAGAAGTCCTAACATGAGAATTATCTTTTCCTTAATGATTAGAAAGAATCTGTCCAGGCAAACTTTTATGGTAATTCTTTTTTATTCAACTTGTTTTCCCATAAATGCACCAATTTCACTTTTATTTTTGGATCCCTTCATTGGCTATTCAGGGTTTTTTGTGTTTCTATTTTAAAAGTGGTTTTTTTTTTTTTTACTTTTGTTTTTAAAAAAAGCCATTGAAATCGTGTTAGGGATTGCTTTGAATCTACAGGTGGCTTTGGTAATATTACCATTTTAATCAATATTAATTCTTCTAATCCATGGATGTGAGATACTTTTCTATTTGTTTCTTTGAATTCTTTCATTATTATCTTGAAATTTTCCAAGTAGAGATCTTACACCTCTTTAGTTAGATTTATTCTTAAAGTATTTTGTTGTTTTTGATGCTATTGTAAATGGGTTCAATTTTTGATTTTTCAGAAAATATTTTTTTTTTTTTCAGAGTTGGATAGAAACTGTTAATTTTGCATATTATTTTTGAATTCTGCAAGTCTCCTGAACTCATTGATTAGATCTAATGAATTTTGTTGTTGTTGAATCTTGAAGATTTTTTTTTATATATAAAATCATATTGTGCAAATAGAGACAATTTTACTACTACTTTTCCAATTTTGTTGCCTTTTATTACTTTTTCTTGCCTGATTATTCTAGCTAGGACTTCTAGCACTATATTCAACAGGAGTGGTGAGCACCTTGTCTTGTTTCTCATCTTAGAGGAGAAGCCTTCAGCTTCACCATTGAACATAACATTAGCTGTGGGTTTGTCATAGATGGCCTTTACTATGTTGAGATATGTTCATTCTATTCCTAGTATAAGAGTTTTTATTAATAATGGATGTTGAATTTTGTCAAATATTTTTTGTGTGTCCATCGAGATGATCATACCACTCTTTTCTTTCATTTTGTTAATGTGATTTATCACAGTGATTGTGTTGTATGTGTTGGATTATTGATCATAGTAAATGATCCTTTTAGTATACTGCTGAATTCAGTTTGCTAGTATTTTATTGAGAATTTCCGTGTCTATATTCATCAGGGATATTTGTCTGTAGTTTTCTATTGTGTCCTTTTCTGACCTCATAAAATGTGTTTGGGAGTGTTCCCTCCTCTTTGATTTTTTTGCAAAGAGTTTGAGAAGGATTGATGTTAATTCTTTAAATGTTCGATAAAATTCACCAGTGAAGCCATGTGGTCCTGGGCTTTTCTTTGTTGGAGGTTTTTGACTACTGATTCAGTCTCTACTAGTAATGATCTATTTTAATTTTCTATTTGTTCTTGATTCAGTCTTGGTAGGCTATATGTTTCTAAGAATTTTTCCATTTCACATTGAATTGCATAGAAAGTTTTCTTAAGATACTTATTTTTAAGTCCCTTTTATTGGTTCTGTCTCCTTTTTCATTTCTAGTATTGGTAAAATTGAAGTTCTATCTGCTTCTGTACTAGATAAATGCTATATCTTTTGAGGGGACTGGTGATATGTTTTAAATAGTCTGCCAAGAATATACATAATGTGATTCCCCTTATATAAACAAAAGGTATGTTATTTTTTTTTCTGAAACTATGCATGTTAAGCTGTTGACAGTGGCTGAGTTTGTAGGGAAAGAGTAGTGACTGTTAATTTTAAACTTTTCAGTGGTTTTAGTTTTTTTTTTTTTTTTTTTTACTATATGCATTAGTTTCTAGTTTATAAAAAGTGAGTTGATTGAATAACAGGATAGATTGTTAATGATCATAGGTCATGGTGCTTTATTTGTACTTTTCTGTATTTTAATAATTTAAACAAATTTTATTTTAAATTTTAATGATTTTTAAATCCAGAAGGAAAAGAGCATAATAAATTAGGACAGTGACTAGCAGAAACATCTAAATTCATGAGTATATCCCTCTGTGTCCTTTTTGTGATAATATCGATCCTTATTGGTCCAGGAGAAGAGTGGATTTAGAAGTATGGTTACCAGTGAATTCTTCTCCAGATCAAGAAGAAACTGTTACAGAGGTTTGCAGTCTCAAGGAATCATTTCATTACTTTTGTTGTTCTGTCTCCTAAAAATGGAGGGATGAATTCTTAGGGATGGGCAGTTTAGAACACCAGAGGTCAAATGTGGACTTCCATCTTCAGAATGAAAGAAAATATTTTTTTTCTTCAATCAACTGAAGCTTTCCCTACAACACAGAAAAATAACAGTCTTGGGAAAGCAATTGTATTTACTTTGTAGTAAATTATAAGCAGGCAATTAAAGGTCAAGGCACAGTTTCTCTCTCAATCTCTACAGTGTTAGGAGTAAAACATGCAAATTTCTGCGAGCAATACCATGAAACTCTTTACCAAGTACCAAGAATGATTGATACTTGGAAACTCAGTGCCAAGAATCATTTCTGGCTTTGTTTGCTGTGTGTGCCTGTGCCCTTCCTTCTGAAGGGTGTCCTCTGGCAAGGGAAGCATGTAAATATAGTGGCAGGGCAGCTCAGTAACGTGTGGGTGATGAAGGAGTTGTGACCATCTTTTAGGACCATGGTCTGTAGACCTTAGTATGTATCAAAATACCAGAAAGCCTGTTAGAGCACATGTCTGAACCTTGTCCCCACAGGTTCCCCACAGGTTCTGACTGAGTAGCTCTGGGTGGGGCCTTACGAGTTCTTCAGTGATGTTGCTTTTGGGGGTCTGGAGACCACAGTGGAGGAATTAGGCCTTCATAAAGGGCCTAAGCCAGCATCTGGAGACCTTGATTAATAGATTATGGTTTGGCCTTCTGGTATGTGATTGCAAACCTCTAAGACCCAAAAAAGTGATTCTCAAACTTTAGTGGCAATAAGAATAAGAATCACCCAAGGATTTGTTGAGTTTTAGGTTCCCAGGGCCTGCCTCCATGGCACTGGGAGGAGTTGCATTCACAGTTAGTATCATAGATGTTTTGACACAATGATCCAGGGACCATAGTTTAAAAACCACCCCAATGTTCATCGCAGCACTGTTTATAATAGCCAGGACATGTAAGCAACCTAGATGTCCATCTGCAGATGAATGGATAAGAAAGCTGTGGTACATATACACAATGGAGTATTACTCAGCCATTAAAAAGAATACATTTGAATCAGTTCTAATGAGGTGGATGAAACTGGAGCCTATTATACAGAGTGAAGTAAGCCAGAAAGAAAAACACCAATACAGTATACTAATGCATATATATGGAATTTAGAAAGATGGTAACAATAACCCTGTATACGAGACAGCAAAAGAGACACTGATGTATAGAACAGTCTTTTGGACTCTGGGAGAGGGAGAGGGTGGGATGATTTTGGAGAATGGCATTGAAATAAGTATAATATCATATATGAAACGAGTCGCCAGTCCAGGTTCGATGCACAATACTGGATGCTTGGTGCTGGTGCACTGGGATGACCCAGAGGGATGGTATGGGGAGGGAGGAGGGAGGAGGGTTCAGGATGAGGAACACATGTATACCTGTGGCAGATTCATTTTGATACATGGCAAAACCAATACAATATTGTAAAGTTAAATAAAATAAAATTTAAAAAAATAAAATAAAAATAAAAACTACATTGCTGACATATTTAGAGGTTGCTATTTCTTAACATCTTCCTCTAAAATGATTAAGCTTTAATGTCAGTATCACTTACGTGAATACCGATGATGCTGATATATGAATAAAGAGTAGCAATTTTATTAAGAAAAGGAAGATTTGAAGTGAGTGCTCCTCTCTGCTAGCCTCACCTGGTAAAGCCGAGCTAATTACTTTCTATATTCCTGTCCCAGAACATCACTGTACAGCTGATAGCTTTGCTAGAATTAAACCACAGTGTTATAGAAAGCATCAAGTTTATGTGGCTGATCTTGCAAGACCAAATTTGTAGAGAAAATACAACTTGGAAGGTATGGACAGGTAGGAAAAAAGAAAAAGAAGAAAAATAAATCACCACTTCTATGTATATGTGTAAACGTAGATGTAGGGAATCAACATAAAAATCAGAATCCATTTCCAAGGACTACAAAGACAAGGTTGAGACTTTCTTTTATTTTATCAAGTAAATATTTCAAAAGTTTGAGTTTAAAAGCTTTACTTATCCTTTCAGTACAGTAAACCTTTAAAACCATGATTTTTAGGCCTTTACTTTAAAACATCTGTGGTCTGATGGTCAAGATTCAAAATTGGAGCTAAGTCATCACAAAATAACCAATGGTAAGAAAGTTAAGTTGAATCAGTGATAATTTTGCCACAATATAATCATTTCTAAGCTTAATAGCATAACTGTTGAGTACAGGAGTAACTTTCTATTTATGTCATTGAGTATTTAGTTATTCTATTCATGGAGTAACTTGCCAAAAACTTCCTGAGAAAATATAGGGATATTGGAAATTGCTTTAATGGCAGTTCTTGTCTCTGAAGTAGTTGTTTGATCATTCATCCTCCTGGAAAATACTGGGTTTCAGGTGTTGGTTTGAAAATGGAACATGAATTGTACAAGATTCTAAGCATTCGACAGCATATCAGTTGTATATATCTGGCTTCTGGGATGATTTATACAGTTTTCTGGTATATGTTTTAATTGAAGCAAAATATAATACTGCACAAAAATGTTTTTATGTATGTAGAATAAGTGTCACCACCACTCATATCAAGAAAAGGAATACTAACACCTCCATGGGCCTCCTCCTTGTTCCCTCCAGTCAGCAACCCCCATAAAAGGAATCACTATTCTAAGAACTTCTATCAATATGGATTGGATTGTCTGTTTTAGGACTTAATATAAATGGAACGTTAGAAAATGGACTCTACTATTTTTGCCCTTTTTAGCTCAAGATCATGTCTGTGAGATTTATCGATGTTGTTTCATGTTGCAGTGCTTTGATCTCTTTTATTGCCATGTGATATTCCATTGCTTGGATTGTTTTGTTTTTACAATTTATCCATTCTACAGTTCTGAGTTCAGTGCAGTTCAGGCGCTCAGTCGTGTCTGACTCTTTGCAACCCCATGAACTGCAGCACGCCGGGCCTCCAGTTCTCAGTTTTTTAAATTAGAAAGAATGCTGAAATAAGGATTCTTTTACAAGCATTTTGTTGTACATGTACATTCATTGGTGTAGAGTATATCTCTGGGAATGGAATTGCTAGCACATAGGATTTACATATGTACAGTTTTGGTCTATACTGAGTTACAAAACGTTTTCTCAAGTGATAATATGAATTTCTTTTTTTTTTTTAATTTAATTTTATTTAACTTCACAATATTGTATTGGTTTTGCCATACATCAAAATGAATCTGCCACAGGGATACACGTGTTCCCAATCCTGAACCTTCCTTCCTCCTCCCTCCCCATACCATCCCTCTGGGTCGTCCCAGTGCACCAGCCCCAGGCATCCAGTATCAGGCATCGAACCTGGACTGGCGACTCGTTTCATATATGATATTATACATATTTCAATGCCATTCTCCCAAATCATGAATTTCAAAATTATTGTAGTAATTTAAAATCATAACAGCAATATATGAGAGTTGTTGGTACTCCACATCCTCACAAACACTTGGTATTGTTGTGTTTTATTTTAAACTGTTTTTGCAGGTGCATAACAGATTTTAAAATTTGTTAGTTTATTTTAAATTTCCTGGATGACTAATTAAATTAAGTATCTCTATATTTGTTTATTGGTCATTTGAATATTTTATGGGGTGAAATTCCTGTTCTGTACTTTAACTCTTATAAGCAAGGTGAAAAGACAGCCTTCAGAATGGGAGAAAATAATAGCAAATGAAGCAACAGACAAACAACTAATCTCAAAAATATACAAGCAACTCCTACAGCTCAATTCCAGAAAAATAAATGACCCAATCAAAAAATGGGCCAAAGAACTAAATAGACATTTCTCCAAAGAAGACATACAGATGGCTAACAGGCATATGAAAAGATGCTCAGCATCACTCATTATCACAGAAATGCAAATCAAAACCACTATGAGGTACCATTTCACACCAGTCAGAATGGATGTGATCCAAAAGTCTACAAGCAATAAATGCTGGAGATGGTGTGGAGAAAAGGGAATCCTCTTACACTGTTGGTGGGAATGCAAACTAGTGTAGCCACTGTGGAGAACAGTGTGGAGATTCCTCAAAACCTGGGAATGGAACTGCCTTATGATCCAGCAATCCCACTGCTGGGCATACACACTGAGAAAACCAGAATTGAAAGAGACACGTGTACCCCAATGTTCATCGCAGCACTGTTTATAATAGCCAGGACTTGGAAGCAACCTAGATGTCCATCAGCAGATGAATGGATAAAGAAAGCTGTGGTACATATACACAATAGAGTATTACTCAGCCATTAAAAAGAATACATTTGAATCAGTTCTAATGAGGTGGATGGAACTGGAGCCTATTATACAGAGTGAAGTAAGCCAGAAAGAAAAACACCAATACAGTATACTAACGCATATATATGGAACCTAGAAAGATGGTAACAATAACCCTGTATACGAGACAACAAAAGAGACACTGATGTATAGAACAGTCTTTTGGACTCTGGGAGAGGGAGAGGGTGGGATGATTTGGGAGAATGGCATTGAAATAAGTATAATATCATATATGAAACGAGTCGCCAGTCCAGGTTCGATGCCTGATACCGGATGCCTGGGACTGGTGCACTGGGACGACCCAGAGGGATGGTATGGGAGGGAGGAGGGAGGAGGGTTCAGGATGGGGAACACATGTATACCTGTGGCGGATTCATTTAGATGTATGGCAAAACCAATACAATATTGTAAAGTTAAATAAAATAAAATTAAAAAAAAAAAACTAATAGAATAAAAAAAATAAAAAATAAAAATACCTGCTTTCTTTGACTGATTTATAAAATATCTTTATATATTCTATAAGTCTTTATTCAGATATCTATATTGAAAGCATCTTCTACTTTGTGGTATATATTCTTATTCTCTTAATAGTAACTTTTGATGTACAGATGTTTTACATTTTAATGGAATCCAATTTATCAACCTTTTTGTTTGTGCTTGATGCTACTTCTCTCTTGTTTAAGAATCTTTCACAGGTCACGAAGCAACAGTTAGAACTGGACATGGAACAACATAGGAACTGGACATAGGAAAAGGAGTATGTCAAGGCTGTATATTGTCACCTTGCTTATTTAACTTATATGCAGAGTACATCATGAGAAATGCTGGGCTGGAGAAAGCACAAGCTGGAGTCAAGATTGCCAGGAGAAATATCAATAACCTCAGATATGCAGATGACACCACCCTTATGGCAGAAAGTGAAGAAGAACTAAAGAGCCTCATGATGAAAGTGAAAGAGGAGAGCGAAAAAGTTGGTTTTAAAGCCAACATTTTTTTGGCTCAACATTCAGAAAACTAAGATCATGGCATCTGGTCCCATCACTTCATGGAAAATAGATGGGGAAACAGAGGCTGATTTTATTTTTCTGGGCTCCAAAATCACTGTAGATGGTGATTGCAGCCATGAAATTAACAGACACTTACTCCTTAGAAGGAAAGTTATGACCAACCTAGACAGCATATTAAAAAGTAGAGACATTACTTTGTCAACAAAGGTCCGTCTAGTTAAGGCAGTGGTTTTCCAGTGGTCATGTATGGATGTGAGAGTTGGACTGTGAGGAAAGCTGAGCACTGACGAATTGATGCTTTTGAAGTGTGATGTTGGAGAAGACTCTTGAGAGTCCCTTGGGCTGCAAGGAGGTCCAGCCAGTCCATCCTAAAGGAGATCAGTCCTGAATATTCTTTGGAAGGACTGATGCTGAAGCTGAAACTCCAATACTTTGGCCACCTGATGCAAAGAGTTGACTCATTGGAAAAGACCCTGGTGCTGGGAAAGATTGAGGGCAGGAGGAGAAGGGGACACTGACTCAATGGACATGGGGTTTGGGTGGACTCTGGGAGTTGGTGATGAACAGGGAGGCCTGGCGTGCTGTGGTTCATGGGGTCACAAAGAGTCAGACACTACTGAGCGACTGAACTGACTGATGCCAATAAAGCAGTGTTTCAAGTTTGTTCTCTCACATCTGCTTTTCTAGTATTCATAGTTTGTGTCACTTGCATTTTAGAATGAACTTGCCAATTTCCACCCAAAGTAAAACTGCTGGAATTTTGTTTAGAATTGAATGTGGACTTCCTGATGGAAGAATCTGCCTGCCAGTGCAGGACGCCTGGGCTCAGTCTGTGGGTCAGGAGGATCCCCTGGGGGAGGAAATGGCAACCCACTCCAGTATTCATGCCTGGGAAGTCCCAGGGACAGAGGCTGGCAGGCTACAGTCCATGGGGGTGGTAAGAGTCAAACAGAACTTAGCAACTAAGCCACTACCACCACATTGAATGTATATATCAATTGGTATCATACGAAAACAACCATATTGAGTTTTCTTATTCTTGAATGTAATATGATATAAAATACTTCATTTATCTGGGTCTTTCCTCAGTGATCTTTTACAGTAGTATCTCCATTTCTTTCATTAGATTTATTATAAATTATTTAAGAAAACTTAAAGCTATTAGACATTATATTGTTTTGAAATTTTATTTTCTCATATTGTATATAGACTATCCAATAGCCTTAGTCTTTATACCTTGTATTTCTTTTTTCTAGATAGGCTCTCCAGGGTAGTGTTGAATAGACCTGGTTTTTAGCAGAACTTCTTATTGTAAATATGGTAATAGGGGAAAACTCAAAGGGAAAGGTTTTTATATTACACCAGTAAGATGTTTTCTGTTTGTTTGTTAGCAACACTTTGTTAGATTTGTGGTTTGTCACTATTTGTAGTTTGCTAAGGGTTCTTTTCCAGATGGAAGAAATTAATTTCATCTATATTGTCCAATTTATCTCCATAAAATTGTTCACAGTGTCTCTTGTCTTTTTAAATTGAGGCAAAATGTGTGCACAGTGAACTGTACAGAACTTAAGTTTATAATTTGGCAAGTTTTGCCCAAGTATTCAACAACATTATCAAGATTTAGAATATTTTCATTACACTAAAAGTTCCCTTGTGCCCTCTTCCAATCAATTTCCAGCACATTTATTACTTCTTTGACAGATTGCTTTCTCCTTTTTCTTGAACTTGATGTGAAAGGAATAATTATATTTTTGGAGGGGTGTTCGGTTTTCTGTGTCTCAACATAATGTTTGTGAGATTCATTGATCTTGTGGCATGCATCAGTAGTTTATTTTTGATTGTTTGTTTGTTTTTTAAATTGTTGAGCAAATATGTCATTGAATGAATAGACCAAAATTTGTTTATCATTTCTATCAGCTGACAGATTATTTTTACTTTGGAACCTTTTTAATTAAAACTTCAGTCAACAGTCTTCTAAATGTCTTAGAAATCTTATATTTTGTGGACATTTGTCCTCATTCACTTGGGTAAATGGGAGTAAAACTACTGCATCACAAGAGTGTTGGTTTTGAGTGGCTAAGTCGTGTCTGACTCTGCGACCCCATGAACTGCAGAGTGCCAGGCTTCCCTGTTCTTCACTAGCTCCCAGAGTTTGCCCAGACTCATGTCCATTGAGTTGTTGATGCCATCAAGCCATCTTATCCTCCGTTGTTGCCTTCTCCTCCTGCCCGCAATCTTTCCCAGCAACAGGGTGTTTTCCAATGAATCAGCTATTCGCATCAGGTGGCCAAAGTATTGGAACTTGATTTTCAGCATCAGTCCTTCCTATGAATATTCAGGTTTGTTTTCCTTTAGGATTGATTGGTTTGATCTTGCTGTCCAAGGGACTCTCAAGAATCTTTTCCAGCACTACACTTTGAAGGCATCAATTCTTTAGTGCTCAGCCTTTTTTATGGTCCAGCTCTCACATCCATGCATGACTACTGGAAAAACCATAGCTTTGACTACACAGACTTTTGTCAACAAAGTGATGTCTCCATTTTTTAATACACTGTCTAGGTTTGTCATAACTTTTCTTCCAAGGAGCAAGCATCTTTTAATTTTGTGGCTGTAGTCACTGTCCACAGTGCCTTTGGAGCCCAAGACAATAAAATCTGTCACTGTTTCCACTTTTTTCCCTTCTATTTACCATGAAGTGATGGGACTAGATGCCATGATCTTACATTTTTGAATGTTGAGTTTTAAGCCAGCTCTTCACCCTCCTCTTTCATTCTCATCAAGATGCTCTTTAGTTCCTGTTTGCTTTCTGCCGTTAGATCATAAGGCAGGTATCCATTTAAAATTATAATAAATTGTCAAAGAGCTTTCCCAAGCGGTTTATTTATCTTACCCTCCCATCATGAGTGGTGGGGCGTTGCAGCTTCCTCGCATCCTCATCAGGACTTGGTGGTAGTTTTTCCCTTTGACCTATCCCAGGGCTGTGCAGCACCATCTCCTGATAGCTTTAACTTGCATCCCCTCAGGCTGGTGATGCTGAGTTCCATGTCCTGTGCTTTCTGGCCACTCATATACTTCATTTTTTTTTTTTTTTTTTTTTGTAGTGTTTGTTCAAGATTTTAGACCATTTAAAAAATTGAACTGTTTTTAGTTGTTGAATTTTAGAGTTCTTAAAATATTGTGAATAACTTCTTTATCACACATATACACTGCTAGTATTTTCTGCCAGTGTCTGGCTTATCTTATTTTGAAATTATCTTTTTTATGTGAGAATAGATTTAGATTTACAGAGACATTGCAGAGATAAAACAGATTCCATAGACCCCACACTCAGTTTCTCATGTTAGTAATATCTTATGCTCAGTTCAGTTCAGTTGCTCAGTCGTGTCCGACTCTTTGCGACCCCATGGATCACCGCACACCAGGCCTCCCTATCCATCACCAACTCCCGGAGTTCACCCAGACTCATGTCCATCGAGTCAGTGATGCAATCCAACCATCTCATCCTCTGTCATCCCTTTTCCTCCTGCCCCTAATCCCTCCCAGCATCAGAGTCTTTTCCAATAAATCTTATGTTAGTATTGTACATTTGTCATAATTAATGAACCAATACTGGTGCAATATCATTAATTAAGTCCATATGTTACAGATATTTTCTTGGTGTTTACCTAATGTCTTCTTTATCTGTCCCAGAGCCCATCTAAGATATCATATTTAGTTGCTCTGTACCCTTAAGCTTCTCTTGACTATGACAGCTTCTCAGAATTTGTCATGTTTTTGATGTCTTTGATAGTTTTGAGGAGTACTAGACCAGTGTTTTATAGACATTTCTTTTTTTATGAGTTAGACTGTGCTTATGGGATTTAGGGAGGATGATCACAAAGGCCAAGTGCTCATCTTAACACCTTATATCAAAGGCACATCCTGTTAACATGACTTCTTGTTGATGTTAATCATCTGACTTAAGGTGCTGTTTGTCAGGTTTCTCCATTGTAGTCATTCCTTTCTCATTTGCATACCATACTCATTGGAAGAAAGTTACTTTGTCAGTTCAACTTCAGGGAGGGTAAAGTTATCCTCCCATCTTAAGGGTAGAGTATCCACCTTGATTATTTGGAATTTTCTGCACAGTTAGTTTGATTGTCATTTATTCATTCAGTTATTTCAGTATAGCCTCCTGTATGTTTATGTTTGTTTACTGTATCTTTTGGTTTATAATCCAGTACTACTCTTTGCTATTTTGCTCTTAATTATTCCAGCTTTGGACATTGGGCACTCCTTCAGTTGCCTCCTGTCCCCCTAGTATAATCTTACTATGTAATAGTCACTGTTACTATTATTTAGCAATTCCTTACGTTCTGGCATCATAAAATGCTCATCTTGTATGTTTCCATCTCCACTCCATCTCCATTTCTCCAGGGAGCCCTGGTGCCTTTTATTGGAGGATGTAATTAGAAATCTATAGCTGATGTTTTGTTATTGCTATCAGATCCATTTAGTAGACAAAACAATATAGTATGTGTGTGTATAGAAATAAAGAAAGTGAAGTCGCTCAGTTGTGTCCACCTCTTTGCGACCCCATGGACTGTAGCCTACTGGGCTCCTCCGTCCATGGGATTTTCCAGGCAAGAGTACTAGAGTGGGTTGCCATTTCCTTCTCCAGATGTGTGTGTATTGGAACCCATGAATATATACATACCTTGGTCTAGATATCCAGCTATAACTGTACTAAGCTAAAGATGAGTTCATTCCTATGCATCCAAATGTAAATCAGTATCACATGGATCAATCTAGGCTTTTCTTAGTGTTTTTCTGTGATTTCTCACTTAAGCAGTGAGAAACCTGGCTTCTATCATCAGCTATTCATTTACTTGAGTGTTTGATTCTGATATACATGAATAGTGATTTCAGATGTGTTTGTCTAGATCCTTAGACTAGAGGACAGTGGTTATGTGTAGTTCCTTTTGTCTTTAGTCTTACAAACTCTGCTTGTTTCCAAAGTTACTTAGGTCTGTATTTTCTTGCCTTAATTCCCACAGTTGTATACATTTGGAAAGCATATTCTTTTGTCACAGTCTGCATTTCCATTCTGGGATTCCCTGCACTCCTAAATGACTTTTTAAAAATCTGCATACTTTAAAATTCAGTCCCCTCTAAAATTCCATGGGTTTTGACAAATGTGTAGGATCATGTATAAACCATTACAGTATAATACAATATAGTTGAACTGCACCAAAAAAATCTCTTCTGCTTCACTTGTACAGCCCCCCTCCAAATCTTCACCTATCACTGACCTGTTCACTGTCTCAGTTTTGTGTTTGTGATAACATTATACAAATGGAATTATATGGTACATAGCCTTTGAGACTGACTTCCTGCAGTCACCAATACTGAATGCGATTAAGATTCTCCCCTGTCTTTAAGTGAGTTGATACCTCATTCTCTTTTAAAATCGCTGAATTGTATTCTATCATATGCATATATCAGAGCTTGTTTATCCATTTCCTTATTGAAGACTATCAGCTCCTTGCTGCCTGTTAGCTGAAGGCTTCCCTGAGTTCTTTGTCATGTAGGATACTGCACAGGGCAGTTTACTTACTCAAAACCAACAGTGAGTAAATCAGTGGATAGGATAGAATCAGTAGAGAAAGTTATCTGACAAGAAGGAAGTTACAGTTGCAAGTAACATAGTCAAGGAAATGACTTCTCATCCACTTTGCCTTTTTCCCCTACTTAGAAACAAATCACAGGTCCTGCCAACACTCAGGCTAAGGAGATTGTACAGGACGTGGGATATTGGGAGATGGGGATAACTGGGGCCATCCTAGCATCTCTTCTCCAAAGAAGCACTTTTTTCAATCTTCTTAGCCTAGAAAGTGATGATATAACTGAATAGGACAAATAAAATCAATGATGTGTGACAAATAGGAATCAGAATTTTATATTAGACCTGCACATTCATGTGGAGCAGACACCGTCAGGAAGAAGATCTGAGTAGTAGACAGCTGTCTGATAACAGTCTGATTATGGTCCAAAAAAGGACCTCCTTAATGTCCTGATGAGTGCATTCTCTTGGCAAAACTCTATTAGCCTTTGCCCTGCTTCATTCTCTACTCCAAGGCCAAATTTGCCTGTTGCTGCTGCTGCTGCTAAGTCGCTTCAGTTGTGTCCGACTCTGTGTGACGCCATAGACGGCAGCCTACCAGGCTCCCCCATCCCTGGGAGTCTCCAAGCAAGAACACTGGAGTGGCTTGCCATTTCCTTCTCCAATGCATGAAAATGAAAAGTGAAAGTGAAGTCTCTCAGTTGTGTCCGACTCTTAGCAATGCCATGGACTACAGCCCACCAGGCTCCTCCATCCATGGGATTTTGCAGGCAAGAGTACTGGAGTAGAGTGCCATTGCCTTCTCCGAAATTTCCTTATTACTCAAGGTATTTCTTGACTTCCTGCTTTTGCGTTCCAGTCCCCTATAATGAAAAGGACATCTTTTTGGGGGGTTAATTCTAGAAGGACTTGTAGGTCTTCATAGAACCGTTCACCTTCAGCTTCTTCAGCATTATTGGTTGGTGCATTACTTGGATTACTGTGATATTGAATGGTTTGCCTTGGAAATGAACAGAGATCATTCCATCGTCTTTGAGACTACATCCAAGTACTGTATTTTGGACTCTTTTGCTGACTATGATGACTACTCCATTTCTTCTAAGGGATTTTTGTCCACAGTAGTAGATATAATGGTCATCTGAGTTAAATTCACCCATTCCAGTCCATTTTAAGTTGCTGATTCCTAGAATGTTGATGTTCACTCTTGCCATCTCCTATTTGACCACTTCCAATTTGCCTTGATTCATGGACCTGACATTCCAGGTTCCTGTGCAGTATTGCTCTTTATAGCATTGGACTTTACTTCCATCACCAGTCACATCTACATCTCGGTGTTGTTTTTGCCTTGGCTCCATCCCTTCATTCTTTCTGGAGTTTTTTATCCACTGATTTCCAGTAGCATGTTGAGCACTTACTGACTTGGAGAGTTCCTCTTTCAGTGTCCTATCATTTTACCTTTTCATACTGTTCATGGGGTTCTCAAGGCAAGAATACTGAAGTGGTTTGCCATTCCATTCTCCAGGGGACCACGTTCTGTCAGAACTCTCCACCATGACTGGTCCATCTTGGCTGTCCCTACAGGGATTGGCTCATAGTTCCACTGAGTTAGACAAGGCTGTGGTCCACAAGAGAAGACTCTACACATGGACATCACCAGATGGTCAATACTGAAATCAGATTGATTATATTCTTTGTAGCCAAAGATGGAGAACCTCTATACAGTCAGCAAAAAGAAGACTGGGAGCTGACTGTGGCTCAGATCATGAACTCCTTATTGCCAAATTCAGACTTAAATTGAACAAAGTAGGGAAAACCACTAGACCATTCAGGTATGACTTAAATCAGCTCCCTTATGAATATACAGTGGAAGTGACAAATAGATTCAAGGGATTAGATCTGATAGAGTGCCTGAAGAACTATGGGAGGAGGTTTGTGACATTGAAAAGAAAGCAGTGATCAAAAGCATCCACAAGAAAAAGAAATGCAAAAAACCAAAATGGTTGTCTGAGGAGGCCTTACAAACAGCTTGAAAAGAAGAGAAGAGAAAGGCAAAGGAAGAAAGAAAGAAGATATACCATTTCAATGCAGAGTTCCAAAGAATAGCAAGGAGAGATAAGAAAGCCTTCCTCAACAATCAATGTAAAGAATTAGAGGATAACAATAGAATGGGAAAGACTAGAGATCTCTTTAAGAAAGTTAGAGATACCAAGGGAACTTTTCATGAAAAGATGGGCTCAATAAAGGAGAGAAAATGTATGTACCTAATAGAAACAAAAGATATGAAGAAACAGAAGAACTGTACAAAAAAGATCTTCATGACCCAGATAATCACAATGATGTCTCACCTAGAGCTGGACATCCTGGAATGTGAAGTCAAGTGGCCCTTAGGAAACATCACTACAAACAAAGCTAGTGGAGGTAATGGAACTCCAGATGAGCTATTTTAAATCTTAAAAGATGATGTTGTGAAAGTGCTGCACTCCATATGTCAGCAAATTTGGAAAACTGAGCAGTGGCCACAGGACTGGAAAAGGTCAGTTTTCATTCCAATCCCAAAGAAAGGCAATGCCAAAGAATACTCAAACTATTGCACAATTGTACTCATCTCATAAACTAGCAAATCTCAAAATTCTCCGAGCCAGGCTTCAACAGAACATGACCTGTGAACTTCCAGATGTTCAATTGGATTTAGAAAAGGCAGAGAAACCAGAGATCAAATTGCCAACATCCGCTGGATCATTGAAAAAGCAAGAGAGTTCCAGAAAAGCATATACTTCTGCTTTATTGACTATGCCAAAGCCTTTGTGTGGATCACAACAAACTGTGGAAAATTATGAAAGATATGGGACTACCAGACCACCTGACCAGCATCCTGAGAAATCTGTATGCAGGTCAAGAAGCAACATTTAGAACCGGATATGGAAAATCAGACTGGTTCCAAATAGGGAAATGAGTATGTCAAGGTTGTATATTGTCACCCTGCTTGTTTAACTTATATGCAGAGTACATCATGAGAAATGCTGGTCTGAATGAAGCACAAGCTGGAATCAAGATTGCCAGGAGAAATATCAATAACCTCAGATATGCAGATGACACCACTCTTATGGCAGAAAGCGAAGAACTAAAGAGCCTATTGTTGAAAGTGAAAGAGGAGAGTGAAAAAGTTGGCTTAAAACTCAATGTTCACAAAAGTAAGATCATAGCATCCAGTCCCATTGCTTCGTGGCAAATAGATGGGAAAACAGTGGAAACAGTGACAGACTTTATTATTCTGGGCTCCAAAATCACTGCTAATGGTGACTGCAGTGATGAAATTAAAAGACACTGACTCCTTGGAAAGAATGTTATGACCAACCTAGACAACATATTAAAAAGCAGAGACATTGCTTTGCCAACAAAGGTCCATCTAGTCAAAGCTGTGGTTTTCCAGTGGTCATATATGGATGTGAGAGTTGTACTGTGAAAAAAGCTGAGCACCAAATAATTGATGCTTTTGAACTGTGGTGTTGCAGAAGACTCTTGAGAGTCCCTTGGACTGCAAGGAGATCCAACCAGTCCATCCTAAAGAGGATCAGTCCTGAATATTCATTGGAAGGACTGATGTTGAAGCTGAAACTCCAATACTTTGGTCACCTGATGCAAAGAGCTGACTCATTGGAAAAGACCCTGATGCTGGAAAAGCTTGAAGGTGGGAGGGGGAGGAGAAGACAGAGGATGAGATGGTTGGATGGCATCACCAACTCAATGGACATGAGTTTGAGTGAACTGCAGGAGGTGGTGATGGACAGGGAGGCCTGGTGTGCTGCAGTCCACGGGGTTGCAAAGAGTCAGACATGACTGAGTGACTGTACTGAACTGATGTCCTGACAGCAGAGTAGAGAATCCCTGTAGTCAGGGCAAAAACTCACCACCCAAGGACTTGTCCACTTCCACCATGTCCTCTCAAGGATCCCAGTGGCTCAGCACTGAAGAGCTTGCCTGCAAGAAGGAGATGCAAGTTGTGATCCCTGGGTCAGGAAGATCCTGACCCAGAAGGAAGGAAGCAACAACCCATTCAAGCATTCTTGCCTGGAAAATCCTATGGACAGAGGAGCCTGGCATTCTATATTCCTTGGGGTGGCAAAGATTTGGATACAACTCAGCCACTAAACAGAAACTACAAACCATATTCTGTCAAGGGATGGGATTTCTACCAGTACTGCAGCTCTTGAACTTGGAGGAACACAAGGAAGCAGACAGTATTGGACAAGATATAAAAGACATAGATCTTAGAAATAATTGTGCACAGGTTGTTAGCACTAGGGCAGAAATTTCAAACAGAGGGATTGGGATAAGAGTCATAGATATCAGGGTTCATGCAGGGGGTCAGAACCCTGGTCACCACTACCTAGGCCACTGCTCCTGTGGTCTCCTTCATCCCCATACCCCACCATGTGTGAGGAGCTCTCTGCAGCTGCATCCTATATCCATGATGTATTCTTCTGCCCCATCTGTCAGGACGTGTTCACAACCCCCATGTATACTGCGACCTGTCTGTATATTTTCTGTAGAAAATGTTTCCTGACTGCAATGAGAGAAAGCAGAATACACTGTCCCTTCTGTGGAAATGTAACTAGGAGAGAGAGCGTGTGTCCTGAACGGGCCTTAGACCTTGAAAATATCATGAGGAAATTTTCTGGTAGCTACAGATGATGTGCAAATCAGATTCAATTCTATTGCATGAGACATCATTACAAATCTTATAAGAAGTATCAAGATGAATATGGTGTTTCGTCTGTCATTCCAAACTTTCAGATCTCTCAAGATTCAGTAGGAACAGTAATAAGAGTGAAACATCCACACCAGATAACACAGAATCTTACCAAGAGAATACAAGTTCTTCTGGGCTTCCCACTTTTAAGTGTCCTTTGTGTCAAGAATCAAATATAACCAGAGAGCATTTCCTGGATCACTGTGACAGTGATCACCTTTTAGAATGGTTCCTGGGATGTGTCCTATTTGTGTATCTCTTCCTTGGGGACATCCTAGCCAGATTACTAGAAATTTCGTTAGTCATCTAGATCAAAGACATCAGTTTGATTATGGAGAATTTGTGACTCTTCAGCTAGATGAGGAAAGTTGGTATCAAGATGCTGTTGACGAATCTTTTAAAATAAACATCTGAAGGCTGTGGATGTCTGCATCTTTGTACCTGAAAGTGCCATCTTTAAGGAGAAAACTTTATGAAGTCACTGTTTCAATAAGTTGATGTATATATTAATAAAATTGAAAGTGAAAGTGGCTCACTCGTGTTCGACTCTTTGTGACTCCATGGACTATACAGTCCATGGAATTCTCTAGGCCACAATACTAGACTGGGTAGCTGTTCCTTTCTCCAGGAGACCAACCTAGGGATTGAACCCAGGTCTCCAGCATTGCAGGTGGATTCTTTACCAACTGAGCCACAAGGGAAGCCCAAGAATATAGGAGTGGGCAGCCTATTACTTCTCCAGCAGATCTTCCCAAACCAGGAATTGAACTGGGGTCTTGTACACTGCAGGCAGATTCTTTACCAACTGAGCTATGAGGGAAGCCCATAGTTCAGTCTATTGTTTTAGTATTTTTAATTGAAAAAATTAAGCTGGGTCATCTAAAAACAAATTCTTTTGATAAGTTTAAAGTTAAAACTTACAATATTATCTCAATATAATGCTGAAAAGAGAATCCCTTTTGTCCTTATCTTTCTTGCATTCAGTTCAGTTGTTCAGTCATGTTCGACTCTTTGTAACCCCATGGACTGCAGCACACCAGGCCTCCCTGTCCATCACCAACTCCCAGAGTTTACCCAAACTCATGTCCATCAAATTGGTGATGCCATCCAACCATCTGATCCTCTGTCGTCCCCTTCTTCTCCTGCCTTCAGTCTTTCCCAACATCAAGGTCTTTTCAAATGAGTCCACTTTTCCCATCAGGAGGCCAAAGTTTCAGTTTCAGTTTCAGCATCAGTCAATCCAATGAACACTCAGGACTGATCACCTTTAGGATGGACTGGTTGGATCTCCTTGCAGTCTAAGGGACTCTCAAGAGTCTTCTACAACACCACAGTTCAAAAGCATCAATTCTGTGGTGTTCAACTTTCTTTATAGTCCAGTTCTCACCCAGAAAAAACATAGCCTTGACTAGATGGATCTTTGTTGGCAAAGTAATGTCTTTGCTTTTTAATATGAGGTCTAGATTGATCATAACTTTTCTTCCAAGAGTGAGCATCTTTTAATTTCATTGCTGCAATCACCATCTGCAGTGAATTGGAGCCCAAATGAATAAAGTCTGCCACTGTTTCCCCATCTATTTGTCATGAAGTGATGGGGCCAGATGCCATGATCTTAGTTTTATGAATGTTGAGCTTCAAGACAACTTTTTCACTCTCCTCTTTCACTTTCATCAAGAGGCTCTTTAGTTCTTCTTTACTTTCTCCCATAAGGGTGGTATCATCTGCATATCTGAGGCTATTGATATTTCTCCTAGCAATCTTGATTCCAACTTGAGTTTCTTCCAGTCCAGCATTTCTCATGATGCACTCTGCATATAAATTAAACCAGCAATATACAGTCTTGACATACTCCTTTTCCTATTTGGAACCAGTCTGTTGTTCCATGTCCAGTTTGAACTATTGCTTCCTGACCTGCATACAGATTTCTCAAGAGGCAGGTCAGATGGTCTGGTATTCCCATCTCTTTCAGAATTTTCCACAGTTTATTGTGATCCACACAGTCAAAGGCTTTGGCATAGTCAATAAAGCAGAAATAGATGTTTTTTTGGAACTCCCTTGCTTTTTCAATGATCCAGCAGATCCTGGCAATTTGATCTGTGGTTTCTCTGCCTTTTCTAAAACCAGCTTGAACATCTGAAAGTTCATAGGTCACGTATTATTGACGCCTTCAGTATTATTGAAGCCTTGCTTGTAGAATTTTAAGCATTACTTTAGTAGCATGTGAGATGAGTGCAATTGTGTGGTAGTTTGAGCATTCTTTTGCATTGCCTTTCTTAGGGATTGGAATGAAAAGTGACCTTTTCCAGTCCCATGACCACTGCTGAATTTTCCAAATTTGCTGGCATATAGAGTGCAGAACTTTCACTACATCATCTTTTAGGATTTGAAATAGCTCCACTGGAATTCCATCACCTCCACTAGCTTTGTTTGTAGTGATGCTTTCTAAGGTCCACTTGACTTCACATTCCAGGATGTCTGATTCTAGGTGAGTGATCACACCATCGTGATTATCTGGGTTGTAAAGATCTTTTTTGTACAGTTCTTCTGTTTATTCTTGCCACCTCTTCTTAATATCTTTTGCTTCTGTTAGGTACATACTATTTCTTTTTTTTTTTTTTTTTTTAGCCCGTCGTTGCATGACATGTTCCCTTGGTATCTATAATTTTCTTGAAGAGATCGCTAGTCTTTCCCATTCTGTTGTTTTCCTCTATTTCTTTGCATTGATTGCTAAGGAAGGCTTTCTTATCTCTCCTTGCTATTCTTTGAAACTCTGCATTCAAATGGGTATATCTTTCCTTTTCTCCTTTGCTTTTTGCTTCTCTTCTATTCACAGCTATTTGTAAGACCTTCTCAGACAGCCATTTTGCTTTTTTGCATTTCTTTTTCTTGTGGATGGTTTTGATCCCTGTCTCCTGTACAATGTCAAGAATCTCCATCTGTAGTTCCTCAGGCACTCTTGTCTATCAAATCTAGTCCCTTAAATCTATTTAATTCCACTGGCACCCCACTCCAGTACTCTTGCCTGGAAAATCCCATGGACAGAGGAACCTGGTAGGCTGCAGTCCAGGGGCTCGCTAAGAGTCGGAAACGACTGAGCGACTTCCCTTTCACTTTTCACTTTCATGCATTGGAGAAGGAAATGGGAACTCACTCCAGTGTTCTTGCCTGGAGAATCCCAGGGATGGGGGAGCCTGGTGGGCTGCCATCTGTGGGGTCGCACAGAGTCGGACATGATTGAAGTGATTTAGCAGTTAGCAGTATAATCATAAGGGATTTGATTTAGGTCATACCTGAGTGGTCAAGTGGTTTTCCCCATTTTCTTCAATTTCAGTCTTAATTTGGCAAGAAGGATTTCATGATTTGAACCACAGTCAGCTTCCCATCTTGTTTTTGCTGACTGTATAGAGCCTCTCCATCTTTGGCTGCAAAGAGTATAATCAATATGATTTTGGTGTTAGCCATCTGGTGATGTCCATGTGTAGAGTCTTCTCTTGTGTTGTTGGAAGAGAGTATTTTCTATGACCGGTGTGTTCTCTTGGCAAAACTCTATTAGCCTTTGCCCTGCTTCACTCTACTCCAAGGCCAAATTTGCCTGTTAGTCCAGGTGTTTCCTGACTTTGTACTTTTTCATTCCAGTCCTCTATAATGAAAAAGGCATCTTTTTTGGGGTATTAGTTTTAAAGGGTCTTATAGGTCTTCATAGAACCATTCAGCTTCAGCTTCTTCAGCATTACTGGTCGGGCCATAGACTTGGATTACCATGATGATGAATGGTTTGCCTTGGAAATGAAGAAAGATCATTCTGTCATTTTTGAGATTAAATCCAAGTGCTGCGTTTTGGACTCTTTTGTTGACTATGATGCTACTCCATTTATTCTAGGGATTCCTGCCCACAGTGATAGATATAATGGTCATCTGAGTTAAATTCATCCATTCCAGTCCATCTTAGTTTGCTGATTCCTAGAATGTCAACATTCACTCTTGCCATCTCCTGTTGGACCGCTTCCAGTTTGCCTTGATTCATGGACCTAAGATTCTAGGTTCCTATGCAATATTGCTCTTTACAGCATTGGACTTTACTTCCATCACCAGTCACATCCACATCTCAGTGTTGTTTTGCCCTGGCTCCATCCCTTCATTCCTTCTGGAGTGATTTCTCCACTGATCTCAAATAGCATATTGGGAACCTACAGTCCTGGGGAGTTCATCTTTCAGTGTCCAATCTTTTTGCCTTTTCATACTGTTCATGGGGTTCTCAAGGCAAGAATACTGAAGTGGTTTGCCATTCCCTTCTCCAGTGGACCACATTCTGTCAATAACTTTAGTACTTTCTTTTAAGATGTAGTACTTCCAGTATGTCAAGTGAAACCATTCTGAGATTTGAGAATGTCTTTAAAGGAAAATTGTAGAGGTCATTTTGATGAAATTGTGTTTTGAAGTTTGTGGATTAGTTAAATATCATTTATTGTCTTATGTGTCTTTCATGTAAGTTTTTTAAAATTTATTTAATTGGAGGCTAATTACTTTACAATATTGTATTGGTTTTGCCATACATCAACATGAATACGCCACGGATGTACACGTGTTCCCAATCCTGAACCCCCTCTCCCACCTCCCTCCCCATATCATCCCTCTGGGTCATCCCAGTGCACCAGCCCCAAGCATCCTGTATCCGGCATCGAACCTGGACTGGCGATTCGTTTCTTATATGATACTATACATGTTACAATGCCATTCTCCCAAATCATCCCACCCTCTCCCTCCTGTAAGTTTTTCATAAGGAAAATATTGACTTTCTTTGCTGTTATCTGGGAGCTCCTCAGTATGGAAATCTTTGTTTAAAACCTCCCATCCTTTGATCAGTTGTTTAGGAATAGGGATTGGCTTTACAGGTACACAGTTCAAATTAATGAGACAGTCCTTGTTTTTAATATGCAGATGGCTGAATTGGGGTAAGGGAAGAAACTGTGTTGATAATTTATACCTAAATTTCATAGTACCACTTAACAGGCCTCAGCAGTTACAATTTATGTTGTTAAACAGAATCTTATTTCAGATGCATTGCTTTATTTTTCAATTAAGCATGGTTTTCTCCTAAAAAAAAAAAAAAAAAAAAAAGAATCATAGATCTTATGCCTAAATGACAAGGTCAAGACAAGCTTAGCTGAATTCTGGAGTGCCTGAGATTCCCAAGTCCTACAGTTTCTCTTGCCCTTGGACAGCATTGAGTCTAGAAACTGGAATGAAATTAAATCCACAGTTATAAGGAGAAGGAGTTTTAGAAACACCCTGATCTGTTTTCTGGTAACTCCTCTGAGGCCTCAGGGAGATTGCAAGGGAAGCAGCCTCCCTTTTAGCTTCCTTTTTTCTCTCTTTGACATACTGTCTCCAGGGCCTAAATATATTTCCCCCAGCTTCCAAGGGCTTTTCTATTTTAAGCCTTCTTTCAAATAGTGGAATAAAAGGCCTTGTGCCTTAGTCTTGGAATTTCAAATATTCTGGGAGAGGTAGAAGAGTTCCATAGGAAAGTAATATCCTGAATCTATATCTTTCTGAAATTGTTTCTCCAGAGGGCTACTTACTCTTCAATAAAAGGTCACCTGTTCATCACTCACTGAAGAGTTATTTGTAGGGCATCTATTGGTGCTATAAACTGTGTTACTTCTAGAATAAAACTGAGAAAAATGCACATTATTCCCGCCTTTAAGATTGTTTAGTCTAGTGAAGCGTCAGACTTATCAGTGATTCATGGACACATAGCAAACTTGAGATCAGATCAGATCAGTCGCTCAGTCGTGTCTGACTCTTTGCAACCCCATGAATTGCAGCACATCAGGCCTCCCTGTCCATCACCAACTTCTGGAGTTCACTGACACTCACGTCCATCGAGTCATTGATGCCATTCAGACATCCCATCCTCTGTCGTCCCCTTCTCCTTCTGCCCACAATCCCTCCCAGCATCAGAGTCTTCTCCAGTGAGTTAACTCCTCGCGTGAGGTGGCCAAAGTACTGGAGTTTCAGCTTTAGCATCATTCCTTCCAAAGAAATCCCAGGGCTGATCTCCTTCAGAATGGACTGGTTGGATCTCCTTGCAGTCCAAGGGACTCTCAAGAGTCTTCTCCAACACCACAGTTCAAAAGCATCAATTCTTCAGCACTCAGCCTTCTTCACAGTCCAACTCTCACATCCATACATGACCACAGGAAAAACCATAGCCTTGACTAGACGAACCTTGTTGGCAAAGTAATGTCTCTGCTTTTGAATATGCTATCTAGGTTGGTCATAACTTTCCTTCCAAGGAGTAAGCGTCTTTTAATTTCATGGCTGCAGTCACCATCTGTAGTGATTTTGGAGCCCAGAAAAAGAAAGTCTGACACTGTTTCCACTGTTTCTCCATCTAGTTCCCATGAACTGATGGGACCTGATGCCATGATCTTCGTTTTCTGAATGTTGAGCTTTAAGCCAACTTTTTCACTCTCCACTTTCACTTTCATCAAGAGGCTTTTTAGTTCCTCTTCACTTTCTGCCATAAGGGTGGTGTCATCTGCACATCTGAGGTTATTGGTATTTATCCCAGAAATCTTGATTCCAGCTTGTGTTTCTTCCAGTCCAGCGTTTCTCATGATGTACTCTGCATATAAGTTAAATAAACAGGGTGACAATAGGGCACAGAGCAGGAGACACATATCCTGATTAGGGGTCATAGCAGAGGAATGGGCTTGGTCATGAAGATTGTTTTATGCCCGGTTGAGGATTTTATTGTTCCTAAAACATTTTCAGGATGGAAGAGACATTTTAGTTTTAGAAGATCACTTTGCCTACAGAGTCAAGAACGGACTGAAGAGGAGGCAAGCGTGAATTCAGGGACAGCAGTAGGATGGATATTGCAGAAACAGATAACGTAGGCTGGGCTAGAGTGGAGCCACTGGAAATACGGAGAACAGGTGTGAAAGGTATTTTAGGCTCAGTGGACCCTAATGGGACAGTGCTTTGTGGTTTGCACAGCAGGATGGATGGTAGTTCTCGTCCCTGAGACAGACATCCCTGAAGGAGGCCATGCGTTTTAGCAGAGGAGGACATAGGAACAGTTCATGAGTTAAAGTTTAAATTGGTGGATTTTGAGAGGCATTTGAAATGTCCAAAAGGAAATGTCAGGTTGCAGTTGCTAGATGAGTCCAGCATTCAGAGTAAAGGCTGTAGGTCTTCTTGATAACACTTGACAATTCCTGGGCATGGATGGTATCACCCAGAGATGAGCATAGAATGAGAAATACAGAGCAATAGATGAACACAATGCCACGTACATTGAAAAAAAGCTTCTGGGCCACATGGGCTTTGGCAAAAACACATTGATCTAATTTTATCTTTTTTCCCACCAATTATTTACAAGTGACTTTGGGCTTGGACCATTTCTCTGTAAATACGTAAACTGAAGAAAGCAGTTAATCTCCAAGGACTATATATTTAAAGAGTTTTTTTTTTTTTTTTTTTTTTTAATATTACAAAGCTAGAAACTCAAAATGCAAATGAGTATGTGGATGGAGAAAGGGGAAGTATCTATATTAAAAGTTTTTCCAGAACTGAATTAAAATAATTTCTGAAAAGATGAGTAATACCAGTTTTGTGCTTGGGAGTGAGGGCATATTGCTTTGCAGTGTGTATGTGGTGATGGCGCCTCTCTCCATCCTTAGTGCAGAGAAAATAATTCCTTTTATTGGATAACTTTTTTAATACCTGAAAATTTGAAAGGCAGAATTTAATTAATCAACATCTAAATTGCTTGATATTTTGATTTCAAATTCTGAGACAGGGAATGCACTCCCAAGGATGCAGAGGGAATCAGGACTCAGTGAGATCTTAGCAAACAGGCAGGAACCTTATGGAACCATTGAAGGTTTTCTCCTTGGAGGATTTTGTAAAAGTTTAAAAAAGTTTTTCTCTGCGTTGAATCAGAGGTCCTATCTGATAGGACCATTTTATGACCACTACTTGGAATATTCTCAATATCTAATCAATTTGAAATTCTTTCTCCTGTCTAGTCCAGTTCTTTCTTGCTTCCCTTTAAGGCATTTCTTCTTATTCAGAATGACCAGCAGCTGCCTAGAATCTTTCATTTAATAATTCTTCATATAAGTAAGAAGATTAATGAAGTCAGCTCTCAGTCTCATCATCTGAGTTAAAATCACCAACTGAACGAGTGGTGTGCCATTGCACACTTGATGTGGTATGCGAGGCGTGAGTGTGCTCAGTTGTGTCTGACTCCTTGTGATCCCGTGGACTGTAGTCCACCAGGCTCCTCTGTCCATGGGATTATCTGGTCAAGAATACTGAAGTGGGTTGCCATTTCTTCTTCCAAGGGATCTTCCCAACCAACCCACGGATCGAACCCATGTCTCCTATAGTGGCAGGTGGATTCTTTACCACTCAAACCACCTGGGATGAGAAAAAAGTAAAGATACCTAGACAACCAATGCTGACACAAGGGGAAACAACTTCAGCCATCCAACCCTTTTCTCAAAAGTCCCTTTTCCAAGCCCTCAGTATATATTTTTTGTCTTCTTGTTTTTCTATTGATTGGAGGGATTAGAAATAGAAATGAAGAAGGATGATTCTGTCTGTATATGAAAAGTTAAACTGATGCAGACCCTTCCTGTAATTCTTGATCACATTGGTGGAATTCATCTGCTCCTTTAACAGATGCTTATTCAGCCCCTAGATTGTGCCAGGCACTGTTAAAAGTTCTAAGGCTGTAACTGAGAAAGTAAAACAAACAATTGAAATGTACTTTTCCTCCTGGACCATGAATATGATGGAATGATTGTAGGGGTGAGTCTAAAAATTGGAAACTGGATTATTCCTTGCTAATTGCATCTTCAGTTGACCCATCACTGTTGTTGGTTTTATAATCAGTTCAAACAAAATTAATTGAGTCTACTCATGCTAGGTGTAGGGCTCTCATGGAACTTGTAATTTGCTAAGAAGAGGAAGTCAAAACATAGATCATTGCATGACAACCTAAGCCAATCAAGAGATTTTTGCAAGGCAGCACAAGATTAACACCTGACTGCATGGCTCAGATTCTGAGGAGGTATTTGCTAAATTATGTCATTAAATATTTTTGCCTTCACAATGATAGTTGGTGGAATATACATAATGTAAAAATAATTTGATGCCTGCTTTCATTCCTGTCAACTAATAGGATCTCTGTGGTAACATGACGTGAAGTTCTAATTCTCGTTCATTTTGGGAATCTCTTTGCTCTGAATCCATTTAGTTATATGTCAAGCTTTCATTAAATTCACTGATCAGATCAGATCAGATCAGTCGCTCAGTCATGTCCAACTCTTTGCAACCCCATGAACTGCAGCACGCCAGGCCTCCCTGTCCATCACCAAGTCCCGGAGGTCACTCAGACTCACATCCATCGAGTCAGTGATGCCATCCAGCCATCTCAACCTCTGTTGTCCCCTTCTCCTCCTGCCCTCAATCCCTCCCAGCATCAGAGTCTTCTCCAATGAGTCAACTCTTCGCATGAGGTGGCCAAAATACTGGAGTTTCAGCTTTAGCATCATTCCTTCCAAAGAAATTCCAGGGCTGATCTCCTTCAGAATGGACTGGTTGGATCTTCTTGCAGTGAACCTAGTGATTATTCCATATAGTTGTTTATTAAATGTATGCTTTCAGCAGCAGAATTTGGACAATAATCTAGATGTTCCAGGATACTTCACGCTTTTATAATTTATGCAGAAATCCTTTTCTTTGTTAAGTTGCCCTTGAAACAAACCAACCATTTGTCACCCTTGTGATGCTTGTATTATTCCTCAGACTGTGGCTGACATTGGGCAAATTGTGAAGACAACAGATTAACTTTCTTTGCTGTGGGTTAGCTACTGGGAATCTTGCATGGAGATGTCTGAATATATGAGGCTGATGATAAAGCCTTTGTGAAAAACATAATGACTTGGGTAACTTCCATCATCCTTTATGGAAGATGACATTGATGCTGATGTTTCCTTGGAAACTAGATTCTCTTGATAACTGTTGTTGACAGCTAGACTTCAAAAATGTTGCCTTGTTTGAATCATGGTATGCTATCATTTGGGAATGTTGGTACACTGTGGAAAAGAAAAAAAGGCGTTATTAAAAGTGAAGATTACAGTAGACAGCTTTCAGGTGGGATGCCACTAACTGATGACCCCACCCTGTCTTTTGTGTTAGCTCCTATATTTTTGAGGAATGGGCCACACAACTTTCTACTAATGTAAGCCCCTGCGCTCATGGCAATATCTGATCAAGGAGTAGAGAAATGTGTGCTCATTGCAGTCTTTGTCCTTTGGAACTGGATAGGGGCTGTAACCACAAAACGTACTATATTCTGCAATGGGAATGACGGAGTGGAGAATGAAGACGTGTGGAGAATGAAGACGTGTGGAGAATGAGAGAAATGAAGCAGAAGGCAGAGAATAGAGGAGATAGGGGATAGGAGACAGTCTTATCAACCCCACTTCCTTCCAGTTGAAGTGACTATGAAACGATCACCAGGAGCCAAGACAGGAAGTCAGTCTTCCCACAGATCAGGAAATCAGTGGCTTCATTGCTAGAGAAAGGGAGAATATATGACTATTAAGGAAATGAAGTGATGGATTTCCTCCATAGGCAGAGAGATGAAAGGAGAGTTTTTGAACAATTGGAAGTTTCCTTAAAATTTTTTTTTTCTTGTAGGCTATTTGCTTTACAGTATTGTGCCATGCCTCAGCATGAATCTGTCTCAGGTATACACATGTTCCCTTCCTCCTGAGCCTCCCCTCCCATCTCCCACCCCATCCTCGCCCCACCCCTCTAGGTTGTCACAGAACCCTGGGTTGAGCTCCCAGTGTCACCCAGCAGATTCCTCCTTGCTCTTTTACGGGTGGTGAAGTGCATGTCTCCACGCTACTCTCAATGCATCCACCCTCTGCCTCCCACACTGTGCCTGCAAGCCTGTTTGTTATGTCTGTGTCTCCATTGCTGCCCCGCAAATAGGTTCATTAGTACCAGCTTTCTGATCTGATGAAAGTGACCCACACATTATAAGAGGAATCACTGTACAATTTTTATTTTTTAAAGAATTTTTAAATGTAAAGAATAAGGCAAATCATTAATTTTTTTAAATCACTGTTAATTTCATGATCATTTGACCAGGATCAGGTTGAAATTTGGTTCATATGGTGTGTGAAGAAAAGGCTCACTGAGAAATGATGCCAGAAGAGAGTTGGTATTTACCTGCTTGAGTAAATACTTTAGGAGGCAGTTTAGCAATATGTTACTTCATACAAATATAACTAATACTTATAAATGTGTCTTTCTGTTACATTTTGAAACTTAAAATGATATTTAGTAAATCAAACTTACTGGCATTCCCCTCCTCCCCAGTTATTTGAATTTGGTAAATTTCTACATGGAGTTCATCCATTTTTCACCCTCTGGCAAGTAGTAGTGAAACTGAGTCCCGGTTAAAAACAGAGTTCCTCTGCTGAGTTTATGGCTAACATCTCTGTCCAAAACATTCTTCTTTTTCTTGACCTGCACTGGTTTCCATCAAGATTGAGGAGTGTCAGGGGAAAAGGGGGGTTTGAAACCTCATAGGTCTCTCCTGAGTACGAAAGCTCCACTCAATGTAGAAAGATGCCCAATGTGAGCGTTGTGATTCAAGTTTTCCTTGAGGCAAAATGAGAACTGCAGCCTGGGACACAGCAGCTCAGATTGCTCTGAGAAACTGCTCCAAAGAGGCTGAGGGGTTTTGGTGGTGGGGGAGTTCATGCAGTCACGCACTTATCTTACAAAAGGCTTTCTGCTAGTCACAAGGAGCTGATGTCACCATGAAGGCGTTTAGTGCTCTTCTAGATGGAGGCGGTGCAAGGATTGGGCTCATAAAATCAGTTCCTGAAAACATCTAATTATTTAAAGACCTGCTCTGCCAGTTTTCTTGGAGCATAAAGTGCCTCATTCTTCCCCCCGCCCCGTGAACTCCTTTCAGGGCACATTGAAGGTCAGCAGCTGCAGCAGCCCAAGCTTCATCCCCGCGGAGGCAGATGGCAAATGCCCTTGGCAAGTGCCAGTTTGTGACCGACACCCCCCATTTCTTGTTTGTAGAAATGAAAGACCTTAGTCTCCTGGGCCTTCCCTGAGTTCATGTGCTGGATGCACAGTGAAGCCAAGCAAACCAAAGCGTAAGAATCTTGGGTACAGAAAGATTTATTGTCAAGGGCAAGCAAGGAGAATGGGCAGCTTGCGCTCAGAAGACCCCAAATGTCCAGTGGCTTTTAGATAAGGATTAAAGTCTAAAGTAGTGGGGAGGGTGGTCGGGTGTGTGATGTTTCTGGACTCTCAGCCTTCGGGTTCTGACTAGTCTGAGTTCTGTGTGCTTGTGGTCAATATATCGTTCCCATCCTCCACCTGCTTGGGGGTTTTAGTTTCTGCAGAAACAACTCAAAAGTATACAGCAGATTGTTGTGTACTGTCCTTTAGAAGGAACTAGAAGCCCTGGGACTCTATCATCCTGATAATTAACTGCTTGAGTTTGCTCTTTGGAACTCTGGGAAGGCTGTGGAGGCTGAAGGTTTATTTATTTATTTATGTGTTTATTTGCCTCCTACAAATAAGAAGCAGGGCACAGGAACTTTGGTTCTGGGGAGAGCCCCACAGGGTTCTGCTTTGTTTCAATAGGTGACTTTGGTTTTGAACAACTGTTGATTTACTTGTGCTGCTTAAAGAATTTTTCTTGGATTTTAGAGATGAGGATATGTCTTCATCTTTTGCTTTCCTGGATAGTTACACACCAGTTGGTTTGATTCATCATAAAATCGCCATCTTCTTTCATGAGTATGAGGTCCTGTAAGGAGAGGGGCAGACAGCTCTTGCTTAATAATAGTCTCTTATTACCTTCTCTGCTTCTAAGAGGGCTAGGAGGGCTTGACCTTCACAGTGGTAGACATTCAGCCTGAGAAACAATGGGGGCATAAACCATGAGCACATACCGCTAAGAGGGGGATTTAATTCCTGGCTTGATTTGTATAGGAGCGGTTGGGACATGACTTGAGCATGTTAGAAAAGCTTGCTTAAAAGTAGCTGTAGAGCTGCAAACCTACGACCCAACTGGTGACTTTCTAACCTGGTCACTTTCATACCTGTACTGGCTGTGACCACTCTGACAGTTTCAGGAGTTGTTTGAACAAGGCTTTCACAGGGCATCCTGAATCTTAGCCCTTCTCCCACCTAACCCACTCTGACAGCTTTGGCAACCCTCTGAATGCTTCAGACTTTCTTCTTCTTGTAGTAAATATGGCGATTGTCCCAGCCATCTGACACTTGGAACTAGCCAGCACCAGTGCTTGGGGCACTGTTTCTTCCACAGCAGCAACATGCTCTTAGGGGCCAACAACCTGCCTGTGAGATGACCGGACACCTCTAAAGCATCTGCACCCATGGGACTGTCTGTTAGCCTGTGTGGACCCAGGCATCCAGAAGAGAGACAACCCCTGGGGGGCTGGAGGAAAGGAGTGGGAACATTGAGAGATGTCACTATGAAGAGGAAGGGAAGCTTTCTGCATTGGAAGAACCACAGGAACCAAAAATGGAAATAGCAACACTGTCAGCATTCATTGAGGCCTCATTTTGTGCAAGGCACTCTGCCCCAAGTTTGCCACGTGTTACATCATCTCACCTCTGTAGACGGATGCTGTCACACTGTTACCATTCTCAGTGCTGAGGAAAGAAGCTAGGGAGTGGGGGAGTGAAGTCACAAAGCTAGTCAGTGGCAGAGGCTGGAGCAGATCAGATATGACTGCCATGAGCAGGAGAGGCTGGTCCTGCACTGTGACACACAGAGCTGCCCAACACTCATAGCCAAGCTGGCACAGCTGTACAGCTGTGGAGCTAGAGAGCTGTCAAAGGCAGGGCTTGCTTCATAGAGTTTCCGCAGCCTGGTAAAAGGGCAAACCATTAACTCATGATTTCCAGGAGCCTGGACGCTGTGGGGAGGTCCTTGGAGTTCATCCCCCATCCGCCATCTTCCCCAGCCATGCACATCACATTAACATACCAACAGTAACACTCAAATTGACACACACCTACTTACGATGCTGTAAATGTGTATATGTGAAGCAAAGTCATCCATCCATACCTAATGTATGACCTTGGTCTGTCAAGCAAAATCTGGACCAGCTTTTCCAGGCTTGGCATAATGGTGTCCTTCTCACTTTCCCACGGGAACATCTGGCTTCCCATCCCTCAGGCCCCCTGTATTTTCCACTTCTGTGCCTCGGGCATTCTAATCCCCCCTTCTTCCTCTTTTATGACTGGTCATATCTCCCTTCTGCTCAAGGCTCAGTTTAATATATGCATATTCTAAAAAGCTCTTGGTATGGATTGAGGCCCCTTTTCCTCTCCAATCTTTCTGAACAGCATACATTTGCTCTAGTTTTTGAGAATAGCAGAAATCGTCCTTGAAATCTATTATAAAGCTCCAAAAAGACTTTAACATGAAGCAAAATGATAGGTGGCTATGCTGATGGAGAGGTGGAGGTGTTTGGTATAGGGTTTGAGGACAGTTGAGCTGCTGCAGATAATTGTCATAATTTCCATTTCCATTGGAAAACGGAAAGTCCCCAAAGGCAAAAACACGTACACAGTGGCAAAGCTGTTTATTCAAGAAAGAGTATATAAGGACTCCATGCCAGGAAAGGTCAAAAGTAGCTATTTAAAAATGAGCTTCATTTAGGGTAGCACTGTGGTCTTTGATCATCATTTAGTCAGGGAATTGTAGAATTTTAAAATACCTAAATATTATGGAAATGAACCTGTGTTCTGAGGTTTCATTAAATTATGTTTAAGTTCATTTTTCATGTGGAAAACGCGCTTCAGGCTTCATTATGATGAATTGTTTCCTCCCGTTGACAGTGGTGGAGGAAGGTAATTTAATGCACCTGCTGCAGTCCTCATGGTTTCCTCCTCTTTTATTCTGGGCTGTTGTGATTAACAGGATTACATTGGAGTGATCACAGTTGCCTGTTTGTTTATCCCATCACTGAGGTCAGTGCTGAGGCTCTCATTTCAGGGTTCTTTAGGTTGTGAGATCTAGTTTTTCATGTTCATAATGTCATAAACTTTTGCTGTATCATCACCACTGTGCAATGTTGAACTGAGCTAAGTGAACTCTCAGAGTCATATCCATGTTATGGGAATTTGATCATTTATCTGGAAAGTATTGACTGAGCACTGCTGGTGAGCGATATCTTACACTGTGCTGAGGAAATCAAGACTATTTCACAGGGTCTAGCTGAGAATGCAGTTCCTGGGGTCACAAAGAGTTGGACAAGACTGAGGGGCTGAACAGCAACCGCCACCACCTTATACTTTGGGAACCTGATTAGTAGTGTAGAGTGAGTTCTGGGGTGAAGAGGTGGAGGTGAAATGGCAAGTGAGTGGCTTTGGTTTCATGAGTAATGAAGTAAAACAGACTAAGTGATAATTATTTTCCATGTTTAGATTGTGAAACATCTTGCCGTTTGGTGGAGTGTCAAGAAATACATATGAATTACATTTAGTTTGACATCAACTAGGAGATATAAGTTATAGGTGTATGTACAGTGTCATTCTGGATGTGTGATAGTTAAAAGTAAGAGTTGCTACATCTGGGAAATACTGTCCTTACATTTGAGCAAGTAGGGTCCTTGTCCCAGGCCCCTGTGCCCTGACTGTACTGTCCTTGAAATTTTCTAACCCCCCTTAAATGTTTGGCCCTGTGCTGGGGGCTTTGAGTGCTGCCTAGCCAGAGCACCCTGTACCTGGTTTGGCACATCAGTGAGCCCAGTCTCATTTTCTCTCAGGTGGAGTACTTGCCGCTCTCTACCTTATATGATGGGTTGACCAGATATCCTGGAGGCACTGTGGAACTTGCCCTTGTGGAATCATCTCAGCACCCCATGGTAGCAGGGCTCATATGGATGGGCCCTGATCCAGAAGGGTAGCCTGGGGGGATGATTATTCCTGCTAGCCAGTGCAGTGTAGTGTATTTTTGTTAGCTCACTCAAGATTGGGCTGTCTGGTGCTCACGTAGAAATCATGTGAAGAGCTTTCATACATGTTGGACATAGAACAAGTTTAGGCCTTGGGAGTACCTTCAGGCCACCTGTATCTCCTGAGCTTGAGTCATGTATCTAGACCCATGTGTTGGCTCTTGCTTGTCCATGTCATGGCTAAAGGGTTACTTCCAGTCTCCAGGACCTGAGTATGCAGGTTTGGAGGCAGATATTCCTTATCCCTGATGCCTTCCTTCTGGCACCCAGAAAAGTTGCTCCACCCCTCCATAGGTTCCCTGCTACATGGTGGTTTGCCCTGGAGGGAAGTTGTGCCTTTATCCGCTCGGGCATTTTGAGGCTGTTGCTCTGTAGTGCCAATGAACCCTTCCATACGGTATCCACTCCTGTCTCTGATCAAGATGGTCATCAGTGCTCTCCCAGGTTGCTGAACAAAGGAGAGGCCTTCCTTAGCCTAAGGCAGATACTCCTGTTGTCTTCCCCACTTGTAGCAGTGTGTAAAAGACAAGGGTGAGATCAGTACATTCTAGGAAAGCCCTGGTGATATTTTAAAGAGTTCAGAGTAGAAATGGGATTGGAGGATGCATTGTTCTATATTTATATCATGCAGTTATGTACAGTAAATTTAATATGTGCTGTGTTATGCTTAGTCACTCAGTTGTGTCTGTTTGCAACCCCATGGACTGTAACCCACCAGGCTCCTCTGTCCATGGGAATTCTCCAGGCAAGAATACTGGAATGGGTTGTCATGCCCTCCTCCAGGAGATCTTCCCTACGCAGTGATTGAACCCAGGTCTCCTGCATTGCAGGTGGATTCTTTACCATCTGAGCCATGAGGGAAGCCCGTGAATACTGGAGTGGGTAGCCTATCCCTTCTCCAGGGGAACTTCCTGACCCAGGAATCGAACTGGGGTCTCCTATACTACAGGCAGATTCTTTACCAGCTGAGCTACCCAGGAGGGCCCAGATTACAAGACCAGAAAACAAATTATCATTTGCATTTCTCTGCATCTTTTATGTAAGTCTTCTTTTTGTGGACATTATGAGTAAAGCATAATAAAAATTTCTGTGAGAGTCATCAAGAGCCAGTATTCGTGGGCAGCACAATGGATGATACAGTGTCAGGAGTAATGAAGTAACCAGCATTAAATAAGTGGAAGAAAGAAACTTCAGAGGCAAGAAGCCCTGCATTTTAAAAAATATAAAAGGTTCTGAAGAGCCATGGCACTGTGAGTAATAATAGCATGCTACCTTTTTCTCCCAGTGGGTGATATGAAATTAGCCAGGAATGATTCACGTGACAATAAAGAACACGTGTTGGTGATTCCTCCTGGTGGCTCATATGCTATAGATTCTGCTGCAATGTGGGGGATCCAGGTTCGGTCCCTGGGTCGGGAAGATCTCCTGGAGAAGGAAATGGCACCCCACTCCAGTATTCTTGCCTGGAAAATCCCATGGATGGAGGAGCCTGGCAGGCTACAGTCCATGGGGTCTCAAAGAGGTGGACACGACTGAGTGACAGACACACACATTGATGATTCCTGGACCCAAACAGGAAAATTTAGTACCTGGGCACTAAGAAAATAAACCAATATGCATCTGTACTCCACCCATTATCTATCTCTTCATCAAAAAATCATTATGACTGAGCCCAGAAGTTCTTTTTTACACCTTAAAAATAAATTTGCCAGTGTTAACCATTTTAGAGAAGGATACCACAAAGTTATTTGCCAAGAGCCTCTCATGCCCTAGGGATGGCCCTTTTGGGCAGCGTAATTTATTGGTGGTACACAGGAAATAAGCTCTCTGCACTGCCCAGTGGAGGATTTGTGTTGAGTTTATGGGATTCCCTGGTGGCTCAGATGGTAAAGCATCTGCCTGCAGTGCAGGAGACCCGGGTTCAATCCCTGGATCAGGAAGATCCCCTGGAGAAGGAGATGGCAGCCCACCCCAGTATTCTTCCCTGGAGAATCCCATGCATGGCAGAGCATGGCCTACAGTCCATGGGGTATCAAAGAGTCAGACATGATGGAGCAACTTTACTTTCAGACTCAAAGCTGGAATTTACCCTTCCCAATAAAAAGAAAAATAAGAAGCATCCTACTTCTCAACAATCAACCCTGAATATTTATTGGAAAGACTGATGCTAAAGCTGAAGCTCCCCTTCTTCGGCCACCTGATGTGAAGAGCCAACTCACTGGAAAAGACCCTGATGCTGGGACAGATTGAGGACAGGAGGAGAAGGGGGTGACAGAGGATGAGATGGTTGGATGTCATCCCCGACTCAATGAACATGAGTTTGAGCAAACTGGAAGGACAGGGAAGCCTGGCATGCTGCAGTCCATAGGGTCTCAACAAGTCGGACATAACTGAACGATTGAACAATAACTTCTGAGCAAGGAGAGGAAAAAAGTAAGAGCAGTGAGGGGGCATAGAAGAGAAGCCTGCTGGGCACAGATATTGAAAGAGAAATTGCCCCTGCGATGAGAAGTTACTGGAAGCAGCTATTTAAGAATGTTAGTTGACTCATTGGAAAAGACTCTGATGGAAGGGATTGGGGGCAGGAGGAGAAGGGGACGACAGAGGATGAGATGGCTGGATGGCATCACTGACTCGATGGAGATGGGTCTGGGTGAACTCTGGGAGTTGGTGATGGACAGGGAGGCCTGGTGTGCTGTGATTCATGGGGTCGCAAAGAGTCGTACATGACTAAATGACTGAACTGAACTGAACTGAACTGAAAGTTCCTATATTTTAAAAATACAGGTGTATTTGGAAACACAGCATTTGCTGCAACTAGTAATAAGAACTTTTGAGGAGGATGTGTCCATCCATTGCAGAGCAGACTTATGGAACTGAACAATGTGAGATAGATGGCTTAAAATCGACAATGCAATACAAAGATAAATTTAGATTATAAGTGAACCAGGCAGTACTCTTTTTAATTGAGGCCATGTTTTCTTTTGTCTAGAGATCTGTTGTATCTCTAATTCATTGTAATTTTCCAAATAATTCTTGAAAGATTTTTTAATCGCATTTGCAAGCTCTTGTTATTCTCTTGTTCATTGTTCCTCTGTGCTTGGAGGTCTGCATATACTCAAAGGAAGCAGATGCGCTCTTCGCATAGCTTCACCTATACTGAGTTGCAGTACTTAAGGTCTTTTTGTCAAATCAGAATTTCCCTCATGTTGTTTTAGGCCTTGTTCTTTTTTAGTCTTTGGTTTCTGAACACAGGGATTCTTGCCACTCTGCTGTTTGTTCTAGTGTATGCACGCCTACTTCCGGTTTGTGATAAATACCTGTAAAACGTTCCCATTAGGGGTTCCCTGTGCAGTTTCCCTGGTTCTTTATTTTCTACTTGTTCTTACGAATCAGAATTTTTGACCACGCCAGGTCTTGTCAGTCACAAAGCTGGTTGTTCAAGTCGTCAAATCCTTATCTGCATTCTTTCCTTCCCAAGTTTTTGCAATGAAAGTGTTCATTTATTTATTTATTTTTTATTTGAAAGTGTTCTTTTATATTGAAAAGCCTGTATCATGGTAGTTAGGATGTCATAAACACTTCGTGAATATTGTAGTTTATGAACAACATGCTGTAGGTATATATTCCTTCATTTCATGTTAGTTTGATCTGCTAAGATGCTTGCCATAAAAAAGGACAAGAAAATGCATGAGTCATAGCAAACATCCACTTCCAACAACACAAGAGAAGACTCTACACAGGGACATCACCAGATAGTCAATACTGAAATCACATTGATTATATTCTTTGCAGCCAAAGATGGAGAAGCTCTATACAGTCAGCAAAACAAGACTGGGAGCTGACTGTGGCTCAGATCATGAACTCCTTATTGCTAAATTCAGACTTAAACTGAAGAAAGAAGGGGAAACTACTAGACCATTCAGGTATGACCTAAACCAGTCCATCCTAAAGGAGATCAGTCCTGGGCAGTCATTGGAAGGACTGATGTTGAGGCTGAAATTCCAATACTTTGGCCACCTGATGCAAAGAGCTGACTCATTTGAAAAGATGCTGATGCTGGGAAAGATTGAGGGCAGAAGGAGAAGGGGACGACAGAGGATGAGATGGTTGGATGGCATCACCAACTCAGTGGACATGAGTTTGGGTAAACTCTGGAGTTGGTGATGGACAGGGAGGCCTGATGTGCTGAGGTTCATGTGGTTGCAAAGAGTCAGACATGACTGAGTGACTGAACTGAACTGAACTGAAAGGCAAAGGAGAAAAGGAAAGATATACCTATTTGAATGCAAAGTTCCAAAGAATAGCATAGAGAGATAAGAAAGCCTTCCTCAGTGATCAATGCAAAGAAATAGAAGAAAACAATAGAATGGGAAAGACTAGAGATCTCTTCAAGAAAATTAGAGATACCAAGGGAACTTTTCATGCAAAGATGGGCTCAATAAAGGACAAAAATTGTATGAAACTAACAGAAGCAGAGGATATTAAGAAGAGGTGGCAAGAGTACACTAAAGAACTATACAAAAAAGATCTTCAGGACCCAGATAATCACGATGGTGTGATCCCTAGACTAGAGCCAGACACGCTGGAGTGTGAAGTCAAGTGGGCCTTAGGAAGCATCACTATGAACAAAGCTAGTGGAGGTGATGGAATTCCAGTTGATCTATTTCAAATCCTAAAAGATGATGTTGTGAAATTGCTGTACTCAATATGCCAATAAATTTTGAAAACTCAGCAGTGAGCCAGGACTGGAAAAGTTCAGTTTTCATTCCAATCCCAAAGAAAGGCAAAGCCAAAGAATGTTCAAACTACCACACAATTGCACTCATCTCACACGCTAGTGAAGTAATGCTCAAAATTCTACAAGCCAGGCTTCAACAATACATGAACCATGAAATTCCAGATGTTCAAGCTGGATTTATAAAAGGCAGAGGAACCAGAGATCAAACTGCCAATATCCGCTGGATCATCGAAAAAGCAAGACAATACCATAAAAACATCTATTTCTGCTTTCTTGACTATGCCAAAGCCTTTGACTTGTGTGGATCACAACAAACTGGAAAATTCTGAAAGAGATAGAAAGGCAGGCCACCTCACCTGCCTCCTGAGAAATTAGTATGCAGGTCAGGAAGCAACAGTTAGAACTGGATGTGGAACAACAGATTGGTTTCAGATCAGGAATACATCAAGGCTCTTGTATCTTTTCACCCTGCTTATTTAACTTATATGCAGAGTACATCATGAGGAATGCTGGGCTGGATGAAGCACAATCTGGAATTAAGAATGCTAGGAAAAATATCAATAACCTCAGATATTCAGATGATACCACCCTTATGGCAGAAAGTAAAGAAGAACTAAAGAGCCTTTTGTTGAAAGTGAAAGAAGAGAGTGAAAAAGTACACTTAAAACTCAACATCAGAAAACTAAGATCATGGCATCTGGCCCCATTGCTGCTACTGCTGCTGCTAAGTCACTTCAGTCGTGTCCGACTCCACGTGACCCCATAGACGTCAGCCCACCAGGCTCTCCTGCCCCTGGGATTCTCCAGGCAAGAAAACTGGAGTGGGTTGCCATTTCCTTCTCCAATGCATGAAAGCGAAAAAGTGAAAGTGAAGTCGCTCAGTCGTATCCGACTCTTAGCGACCCCATGGACTGCAGCCCACCAGGCTCCTCCATCCATGGGATTTTCCAGGCAAGAGTACTGGAGTGGGGTGCCATTGCCTTATTACTTCATGGCAAATAGATGGAGAAACAGTGGAAAAAGTGACAGGCTTTATTATTTTGGGCTCCAAAATCACTGTAGATGGTGACTGTAGCCATAAAATTAAAAGATGCTTGCTCGTTGGAAGAAAAGTTATGACCAACCTAGACACCATTATTAAAAAGCAGAGACATTGCTTTGCCAACAAATGTCCATCTAGTCAAAGCTATGGTTTTTCCAGTAGTCATGTATGGATGTGGGAGTTGGACTATAAGGAAAGCTGAATGCCAAAGAATTGATGCTTTTGAACTATGGTGTTGGAGAAGACTCTTGAGAGTCTCTTAGACTGCAAGGGGATCAAACCAGTCAATGCTAAAGGAAATCAATCCTGAATATTCATTGGACGGAATGATGCTGAGGCTGAAGCTCCAATACTTTGGCCATCTGATGCGAAGAACTGCCTCACTGGAAAAGACCCTGATGCTGGGAAGGATCGAAGGCAGGAGGAGAAAGGGATGACAGAGGATGATGAGATGGTTGGATGGCATCACCAACTCAATGGACATGAGTTTGCATAAGCTCTGAGAGTTGGTGATGGACAGGGAAGCCTGGGGTGCTGCAGTCCGAATCCAAAGATTTGGACAAGACTGAGCAACTGAATTGAACTGAGGCAAGATGGTAAGTAAATTGAAATTACCAAAGGGATAACTTCATATAGTTGTTTGATGTTCAAATAAAAGAAAGAGATAATGACCTTCAAATGACTCTTCATAAAAGTTTTGCCCCAAGATCTTAAGCAATAATTGAACAGTGACAACTTTTTTTCAGAAACCCCGGACAGAAAAACCACACAAGTTTAAATTTCTGTCAGTTTAAACCAGGTTTATAGTTTTAGCTCGACGAATATAATCTCTATCATAGTCACAATTTAAAAAGCTGCAATAGATACACAAAAGCTTTTGTACACAAAAGTATCTATTGTGTACAATAAATACACAAAAGAAAGGAAGATAAATGTAGCACAGCAAAGGAAACCATCAAGAAAATGTAAAAACAAACTCCTAAATGGGAGAAGAGATTTGCAAATTATATGTCTGACAAGGAGTTAATATTCAAAATATATAAAGAGTTCTTGCATCTCAATATCAAAAAGGTCAGTTCAACTGCAAAATGGGAAAAAAAATCTGATATTTTTCTAAGGAAGATACACAGATCAGAAAATGGCCACATGGAAAGAGGCTGAACATGACCAATCATCAGGGAAATGCAAAGCAGGGCCACAGTGATACATCATCTCACACCCGTCAGAATGAAGTAAATGTTTTCCCGGATGTGGAGAAATAGGAACTGCAGTACCCTGGTGGTATGAATGCAAATTGGTAAAATTACTGTGG
The DNA here is from genome assembly GCA_935064755.1 of Tragelaphus eurycerus. Lineage (NCBI taxonomy): Eukaryota > Metazoa > Chordata > Mammalia > Artiodactyla > Bovidae > Tragelaphus > Tragelaphus eurycerus. The sequence continues at coordinate 13,714,826 of CAKXYN010000054.1, read as the reverse complement.
AAAACAGTCTTGGAGGTTCATTAAAAAGTTAAAAACAGAACTATCATCAGATCAGATCAGTCGCTCAGTCGTGTCCGACTCTTTGCGACCCCATGAACCGCAGCATGCCAGGCCTCCCTGTCCATCACCAGCTCCCGGAGGTCACTCAGACTCACACCCATCAAGTCAGTAATGGCATCCAGCCATCTCATCCTCCGTCGTCCCCTTCTCCTCCTGCCCTCAATCCCTCCCAGCATCAGAGTCTTCTCCAATGAGTCAACTCTTCGCATGAGGTGGCCAAAATACTGGAGTTTCAGCCTTAGCATCATTCCTTCCAAAGAAATTCCAGGATTGATCTCCTTCAGAATGGACTGGCTGGATCTTCCTGCAGTCCAAGGGACTCTCAAGAGTCTTCTCCAACACCACAGTTCAAAAGCATCAATTCTTCAGCGCTCAGCCTTCTTCACAGTCCATCTCTCACATCCATACATGACCACAGGAAAGACCATAGCCTTGAGTAGGCGAACCTTTGTTGGCAAAGTAATGTCTCTGCTTTTGAATATGCTATCTAGGTTGGTCATAACTTTCCTTCCAAGGAGTAAGCGTCTTTTAATTTTGTGGCTGCAGTCACCATCTGCAGTGATTTTGGAGCCCAGAAAAACAAAGTCTGACACTGTTTCCACTGTTTCCCCATCTATTTCCCATGCAGTGATGGGACCAGATGCCATGATCTTCATTTTCTGAATGTTGAGCTTTAAGCCAACCTTTTCACTCTCCACTTTCACTTTCATCAAGAGGCTTTTTAGCCCTTCTTCACTTTCTGCCATAAGGGTGGTGTCATCTGCATATCTGAGGTTATTGATATTTCTCCCAGCGATCTTGATTCCAACTTGTGTTTCTTCCAGTCCAGCGTTTCTCATGATGTACTCTGCATATAAGTTAAATAAACATGGTGACAATATACAGCCTTGACGTACTCCTTTTCCTATTTGGAACCAGTCTGTTGTTCCATGACCAGTTCTAACTGTTGCTTCCTGACCTGCATACAGATTTCTCAAGAGGCAGATCAGGTGGTCTGGTATTCCCATCTCTTTCAGAATTTTCCATAGTTTATTGTGATCTACACAGTCAAAGGCTTTGGCATAGTCAATAAAGCAGGAATAGATGTTTTTCTGGAACTCTCTTGCTTTTTCCATGATCCAGCAGATGTTGGCAATTTGATCTCTGGTTCCTCTGCCTTTTCTAAATCCGGCTTGAACATCAGGAAGTTCACGGTTCACATATTGCTGAAGCCTGGCTTGGAGAATTTTGAGCATTACTTTACTAGCGTGTGAGATGAGTGCAATTGTGCAGTAGTTTGAGCATTCTTTGGCATTGCCTTTCTTTGGGATTGGGATGAAAACTGACCTTTTCCAATCTTGTGGCCACTGCTGAGTTTTCCAAATTCGCTGGCATATTGAGTGCAGCACTTTCACAGCATCATCTTTCAGGATTTGGAATAGCTCCACTGGAATTCCATGACCTCCACTAGCTTTGTTCGTAGTGATGCTTTCTAAGGCCCATTTGACCTCACATTCCAAGACGTCTGGCTCTAGGTCAGTGATCACATCCTCATGATTATCTGGGTCGTGAAGCTCTCTTTTGTATAGTTCTTCTGTGTATTCTTGCCACCTCTTCTTAATATCTTCTGCTTTTGTTAGGTCCATACCATTTCTGTCCTTCATTGAGCCCATCTTTGCATGAAATGTTCCTTTGGTATCTCTGATTTTCTTGAAGAGATCCCTAGTCTTTCCCATTCTGTTATTTTCCTCTATTTCTTTGCATTGATCACTGAAGAAGGCTTTCTTATCTCTTCTTGCTATTCTTTGGAACTCTGCATTTAGATGTTTATATCTTTCCTTTTCTCCTTTGCTTTTCACTTCTCTTCTTTTCACAGCTATTTGTAAAGCCTCCCCAGACAGCCATTTTGCTTTTTTGCATTTCTTTTCCATGGGGATGGTCTTGATCCCTGTCTCCTGTACAATGTCACGAACCTCATTCCATAGTTCATCAGGCACTCTATCTATCAGATCTAGGCCCTTAAATCTATTTCTCACTTCCACTGTATAATCATAAGGGATTTGATTTAGGTCATACCTGAATGGTCTAGTGGTTTTCCCTACTTTCTTCAATTTCAGTCTGAATTTGGCAATAAGGAGTTCATGGTCCGAGCCACAGTCAGCTCCTGGTCTTGTTTTTGCTGATTGTATAGAGCTTCTCCATCTTTGGCTACAAAGAATATAATCGATCTGATTTCGGTGTTGACCATCTGGTGATGTCCATGTATAGAGTCTTCTCTTGTGTTGTTGGAAGAGGGTATTTGCTATGACCAGTGCATTTTCTTTGCAAAACTCTGTTAGTCTTTGCCGTGCTTCATTCCGTGTTCCAAGGACAAATTTGCCTGTTACTCCAGGTGTTTCTTGACTTACTACTTTTGCATTCCAGTCCCCTATAATGAAAAGGACATCTTCCCCAGGTCAGTAGGGGCCCAATATGCTACTGGAGATCAGTGGAGAAATAACTCCAGAAAGAATGAAGGGATGGAGCCAAAGCAAAAAGAATACCCAGCTGTGGATGTGTCTGGTGATAGAAGCAAAGTCTGATGCTGTAAAGAGCAATATTGCATAGGAACCTGGAATGTCAGGTCCATGAATCAAGGCAAATTGGAAGTGGTCAAACAAGAGATGGCAAGAGTGAATGTCGACATTCTAGGAATTAGCGAACTAAAATGGACTGGAATAGGTGAATTTAACTCAGATGACCATTATATCTACTACTGTGGGCAGGAATCCCTCAGAAGAAATGGAGTGGCCATCATGGTCAACAAAAGAGTCCGAAATGCAGTACTTGGATGCAATCTCAAAAATGACAGAATGATCTCTGTTCATTTCCAAGGCAAACCATTCAATGTCACAGTAATCCAAATTTATGCCCCAACCAGTAACGCCGAAGAAGCTGAAGTTGAACGGTTCTATGAAGACCTACAAGACCTTTTAGAACTAACACCCAAAAAAGATGTCCTTTTCATTATAGGGGACTAGAATGCAAAAGAACTATCATATGATCCAACAATTCGGAACCTGGGTTTTTGTCTGATGAAAATAAAAATATCCATTCATAAAAATTCACACACCCCAGTGTTCACAGTAGGATTATATATAATAGCCAAAATATGGTAGCAATGGAAGTATCCATCAACAAATAAATGGATAAAGGAGAAGCTTAACACAGAGAGAGAGAGAGAGAGAGAGGAGGGAGGGAGACAGAGAGAATGGATTACTACCCAGCCTTAAAAACGAATGACATTTTGCCATTTGTGACAACATGGGTAGACCTGGAGGGTATTATCTTTAGTGAAATAAGTGAATGACAATTACTGCATGTTTTCACTTGCATGTGGAATCTTAAAAATAACATGAGTGAGTACAGCATAATAGAAACAAACTCATATATAAACCAAACCAGTGGTCACCACTGGAGTGGAGCTGGAAGGGGAAACTTAGAAGAAGAGGATTAAGAGGTACAAACTACTCATATAACATAGACACAAGGATGTAGTGTACAGAACATAGAATATCGCCAGTATTTTGTAATAAAAATAAGCATGGAGTCTTAATAATTTAAATTAAAAATAATTTTAAAAATGCATGGAGTCTTAATAATTTTAAGTTGATTATAACCTATTAAAAATTTAAAATCACTGTTGTATACCTGAAACTAATACAGCTTTATAAATCACAGCACATGTGTCTGCTAAGTTGTGTCTGACTCTCTGCGACCCCGTGGACTATAGCCCACCAGATTCCTCTGTCTGTGGAATTTTCCCGGCAAGAACACTGGAATGGGTTGGCATTTCCTTCTCTAGAACCAGTGTCCTGAAAGAGTCCTTTATTGGCAGGCATATTCTGTGACCACTGTGCCACTGGGAAACTGTAAATCAACTATATGTCAATTTAAAGAACACACATAATCATCTTCCCCCTGGAATTTACTGTGAATAGTAAGGGACTTGATAGGTGCCATTACTTTCTTCCAGGGGATCTTCCTGACCCAGGCATTGAACCTGGATCTCCATCATTGCAGGAAGATTCTTTAATGTCTGAGCTACCAGGGAAGCCCTTGGAGTATGTAGATTATTACACATAGAAACTATAAGATCCCAAATGCCAGGTAGCATGGCCAAAAATTTTTTTTTTTTTTTTGCCTTTTATAAAAACATAGGCAAAACACTCTCTGACTTACATCACAGCAGGATCCTCTATGACCCACCTCCCAGAATATCGGAAATAAAATCAAAAATGAACAAATGGGACCTAATCAAACTTAAAAGCTTCTGCACAACAAAGGAAACTATAGGCAAGCTGAAAAGACAGCCTTCAGAATGGGAGAAAATAATAGCAAATGAAGCAACAGACAAACAACTAATCTCAAAAATATACAAGCAACTTCTACAGCTCAATTCCAGAAAAATAAACGACCCAATCAAAAAATGGGCCAAAGAACTTAATAGACATTTCTCCAAAGAAGACATACAGATGGCTAACAAACACATGAAAAGATGCTCAACATCACTCATTATCAGAGAAATGCAAATCAAAACCACTATGAGGTACCATTACACGCCAGTCAGAATGGCTGCGATCCAAAAATCCACAAGCAATAAATGCTGGAGAGGGTGCGGAGAGAAGGGAACCCTCTTACACTGTTGGTGGGAATGCAAACTAGTACAGCCACTATGGAGAACAGTCTGGAGATTCCTCAAAAAACTGGGAATAGAACTGCCTTATGACCCAGCAATCCCACTGCTGGGCATACACACTGAGAAAACCAGAATTGAAAGAGGCACGTGTACCCCAATGTTCATAGCAGCACTGTTTACAATAGCCAGGACGTGGAAGCAACCTAGATGTCCATCCACAGATGAATGGATAAGCAAGCTGTGGTACATATACACGATGGAGTATTACTCAGCCATTAAAAAGAATACATTTGAATCAGTTCTAATGAGGTGGATGGAACTGGAGCCTATTATACAGAGTGAAGTAAGCCAGAAACAAAAACACAAATACAGTATACTAACGCATATATATGGAATTTAGAAAGATGGTAACAATCACCCCGCTTATGAGACAGCAAAAGAGACACTGATGTATAGAACAGACTTTTGGACTCTGGGACTGGGAGAGGGTGGGACGACTGGGGAGAATAGCATTGAAATATGAATAATATCATATCTGAAACGAGTCAGTCCAGGTACGATGACCTATAACAGATGCCTGGGACTGGAGCACTGGGATGAACTGGAGGGATGGTGTGGGAAGGGGGGAGGGAGGAGGGTTCAGGATGGGGAACACGTGTATTCTGGTGGCGGATCCATCTCGATGTATAGTAAAAGTAATACAATATTGTAAAGTTAAGAAAAATTAAAAAAATAATAATAAATAAAAAAAAAATTTTATATAAAAATTTGTATCTTCAAAGAAATCCCTTGTCCCACCAACAGTTACCTCTGGGACTCATCTCCTGTTCTCCACCTTGCTCTCTCTGTCCCGGTCACAGTGGCCTCCTCTCTGACCCTCAGCAAGCACGTGGGGACTCTATTATCACCATCTCCCATGTTCTGGATGTCTTTCTCAGAGTTTGACTCCTTATTTCTTTCAATCTCCCCAGGGCAATGTGGCTTTTCTTCTCTGGTTGCCAAAAATGGCACACACCTCCAACACACACACACACAATTTCTATTTGTTTTCCTCTGCGTCATTTTTCTCTTTGGCATTACCACATGTATTATCGTATTTTATTTATATATCTTGTTTTTTATCTTTCCCCTTCATGAGCTTTAAGCTTTGGAGGAGAAAGTTTTTTTCTGTCCTGATTATTGCTGTATCCCCAGTCCTGGAGTAGTGCCTGCGACACAGTGAGCCCTCAGTAGGTATCTGGTGAATGAATGAATGAGACTGCAACAAAAAGGGCACTTGGGTACCTAGAATCTTGCTCTAATTTATTTATACTGGATAAGTAGTGTCTTAACAGAATATGTTAACCTCAGGAATTTAAAAAAAAAATTTTTTTTTGGCCATGGCACATGGCATTTGGGAACTTAGTTCACCAACCAAGGATGGAAGCCCTGCTCCCTGAATTGGAAGCACGGAGTCTTAACCACTGTACTGCCAGGGAAGTCCTGGGATTTGTTATTTTTAAGAAAATTCCAAATCAAGCTTTATACTTTCATCATAGATACTAGGCAGACAACAAACAGATGTTAGCTACTCTTTAAAAGTCCCTTGGACTGCAAGGAGATCCAACCAGTCCATTCTGAAGGAGATCAGCCCTGGGATTTCTTTGGAAGGAATGATGCTAAAGCTGAAACTCCAATACTTTGGCCACCTCATGCAAAGAGTTGACTCATTGGAGAAGACTCTGATGCTGGGAGGGATTGGGGGCAGGAGGAGAAGGGGACGACAGAGGATGAGATGGCTGGATGGCATCACTGACTCGATGGATGTGAGTCTGAGTGACCTCTGGGAGTTGGTGATGGACAGGGAGGCCTGGCGTGCTGCGATTCATGGGGTCACAAAGTCGGACATGACTGAGCGACTGATCTGATCTGATCTGATCTGAAAAGTCCTGCTAAGTGATCTGGCATCTTTCTTGGGAGGAAAAGACCTCTCTGGATCTTAGCTGCAGTTGAGGTCAATACTTCCATTTCTATATCCTGTTACATTAGGATTAATGTATTTAAAAATTTGTTCTAATGAACATTGCTAGTATAAAACTGAATGAAACAGTGAAAATGGAATTGTAGGTGTGTTGCTTTCTAAATATATTTTGAAATAAATAGCAAAGATGTTCATTTCTCTTCCCTATGTCTTCTACTCTACAGCTTCCCGGAAAGGGAAGGACTCACTCCTTTGATGGTTTCTCTGTTTCTCTGCATTTGCAGTATAGTCATCTGCAGAGTCTTGAGGTCAACCCAGACTCTGCATGAGCTCATCTTAAGAGTGGTTTGCCTTTGTGGAACAATTACCATGTGCTCGCTCTGGTTTTAAATTCTTTGTGTGTAATGAAAAGAAATCATATATGAATCCTGTGAGTTTGGAAATGTTATAACTTCACTCTTTAAAAGGATTCTAAGGTTCAGAGACCTTAAATCACTTGTTGAAGTCATAGATCCATCCAGAAGAGTCAGGGCAGACTCCAAACAGCAGTGGAAAAGATACAGCATTATGAGCCAGGGTGTCTGGTTCAAATCCTACGTCTGCATCTGTGGACATGAAGATATATTTATAACTTCCCCAGACATGACAGGTGGGCTCAATTCAGTTCAGTCACTCAGTCATGTCCGACTCTTTGTGACCCCATGGACGGCAGAATTCCAGGCCTCCCTGTCCATCAACAACTCCCGGAGCTTACTCAAACTCATGTCCATTGAGTCGGTGATGCCATCCAACCATCTTATCCTCTGTCATCCCCTTCTCCTCCTGCCTTCAATCTTTCCCAGCATCAAGGTCTTTTCAAATGAGTCAGTTCTTCGCATCAGGTGGCCAAAGTATTGGAGTTTCAGCTTCAACATCAGTCCTTCCAATGAATATTCAGGACTGATTTCCTTTAGAATGGACTGGTTGGATCTCCTTGAAGTCCAAGGGACTCTTAAGAGTCTTCTCCAACACCATAGTTCAAACCATCAATTCTTTGGTGCTCAGCTTTCTTTACAGCCCAACTCTCACATCCATACATGACTACTGGAAAAACCATAGCCTTGACTAGACAAACCTTTGTTGGCAAAATTTCTGCTTTTTAATATGTTGTATAGATTGGTCATGACTTTGCTTCCAAGGAGTAAGCGTCTTTTAATTTCATGGCTGCAATCACCATCTGCAGTGAATTTGGAGCCCCCAAAATGAAGTCAGCCACTGTTTCCTCATCTATTTGCCATGAAGTGATGGGACCAGATGCCATGATCTTAGTTTTCTGAATGTTGAGCTTTAAGCCAGGTTTTTCACTCTCCTCTTTCACTTTCATCAAGAGGCTCTTTAGTTCTTCTTCACTTTCTACCATAAGGGTGGTGTCATCTGCATATCTGAGGTTATTGATATTTCTCCTGGCAATTTTGATTCCAGCTTGTGCTTCATCCACCCCAGCGTTTCTCATGGTATACTCTGTATATAAATTAAATAAGCAGGGCGATGATATACAGCTTTGATGTACTCCTTTTCCTGTTTGGAACCAGTCTGTTGTTCCATGTCCAGTTCTAACTGTTGCTTCCTGACCTGCATACAGATTTCTCAAGAGGCAGGTGAGGTGATTCGGTGCTCCCATCTCTTTCAGAATTTTCCACAGTTTATTCTGATCCACACAGTCAAAGGCTTTGGCATAGTCAATAAAGCAGGAATAGATGTTTTTCTGGAACTCTCTTGCTTTTTCAAGGATCCAGCAGATGTTGGCAATTTGATCTCTGGTTCCTCTGCCTTTTCTAAAACCAGCTTGAACATTTGGAAGTTCAAGTAACAATTCAAGTGTATTTAAACCCAGTTAAAATTGTCTGTTGGATATGTAGACTCAGTAATTCAGATACAGTTTTGTTATTTTTCTAATTAAAATTCAGAAGTTGTTCTGCTAGAGCTCTCAACACAGAAAATGAAAAATAATTGTATCAGTTTCCTAGAGCTGCTGTAACAAAGTACCACAAATCGGGTAGTTTAGAGCAACAGCTTATTGTCTCTTCATTCTGCGGATAGAAGTCTAAAATCAAGGTACTGGCAGGGCCATTCTCCCTCTGACACCTTGTGATGAAATCCTTTCTTGTCTCTGCTGGCTTCTGGTGGCCCCAGGCGTTCCTTGGCTCGTACCCACATCACTCCTGACATCTGTCTCCACGTGACCTTTTCCCCTGGATCTTTTCACACCAGCCTCCCCTGTGTGTGTTGTTCTCCATGTACAGACTTCTCCAAACTTTATAAGGACACCAGTCATATTTGATTAGGGCCTACTCTAATTACTTAATTTAACTTCACATCCTGAAGCACTGGGGATTACAGTTTCAACATTTCATTTGGAGAGACACAATTTAACCCATAATAGTGATTCTATTGATTCATGTTCTCTTTGGGACTCATGTCAAGTTTAAGCCTCTGTGCTTTGTCTAAAATCTGCCTGCTCTCCCTCAAAGGGATACTTAACATTAAATATGCTTGGATTCCTTACTAAGGTTATTTTCTGTCTAATACTTAAAAATAGAAAATCAAATGAAAAAAACCTCAAAGACAATTCTAGTAAATCTAAGTTCTATTTGAAGTGTCTTACGTTAATTAATTCCCCCAAGTCTAGTCCAGATACAGAGTAATACTTAATTTCCCTCCCTTGTAAAGTAATACTGTATTTTTCTAGTTAAATAAAAAGTGTTTTTGATTGTGCTGTCTTGCTGGTATTAGACAGTGTCTAAAACATCTGAAAATAGCTGGCACATTCAAAGTCAAATAATTCAAGGGGGATTTAAAGACAGGAAAACCTGCAAAGGTGTGAGTTTGGTGTCCTGGCTTAACAGTAGCAGATCAGTGCTACTACTAGATGTAAAGGAAGGAGATGAAGGAGCCATTAATGCAAAGAGTAGCAATACCCTTTGATTGTGGGACATGGAAGGGAACAAGGAAAATGAGTGCTTTGACCTTAGTCTCCTTGTTCTTTCCTGACCTCTGCTGTGGCTCTCCATTAGCCAAGCTCAGTTGGAATCCAGAGTAAAAGAGAGCCCTTTGAACTAGTCCATACACGTCAGGTCAGCACAGAGATTGGAGAAAGATGGAGAGCAGACAGGGATGCATTAGAAGGTATCCAGTACAGCTAGACCCTTCTGCCTCTCAGCATCCACTCTTGTGCCTTCCTCTGAGCAAAACCTAACAACGGTGATGCGAGAAATCCCCTCAGTTCTCTTACTCAGGGATGATGCCAGTGGTCAGACTCCCACCTGAAACATTAGTGCTACTGATGCTCTTCATGTAAAATAGCAAGAAGAGAAAGGGAAAGAGGGCCAGAGATACAATTTAATAACATAAAATGTAGCTGCTCAAGTCCCTGAGCCTGGTAGCTGGTTACACAAAATTCTTCCTTCCTAATCATAGCTGTCTTTTCCTCCCATCCATTTCATGTTTCTCCTACTCTGCTACAAACACAGCTGGATGATATTCTTTACCTAATTAATTGGTGGCCCAGTTCTTTATTCTTGTAGTATCTGAGTCTTCCATGGTCTTATTTATATTAGATGGTTCTGGTTTCTCACTGACCACTACATACTTGACAAGGAGAAACTCAGATATGACCCAGTGAATCCCATCGTGTTGTAGTCCTCCACTGTGTGATAGTAACCCACTAGTCATGGCCAGTGTGGACACCTGCTTCTCGGACTGTTGTCTTGGTAGCACGAGGGACCCAAGATGAAGGGGTCATTCTGTTTCCATTTTGTTATATATAAGTTGGTTCCTGGTAGAATCACTGCTTCTGTGGACCCTAGGACTTCCAAATGCATCAAGTGCAAACTTGTTCAATTAGGTAAATAGATGTAGTGGCGAGAGGAGTCATTACCACCTCCAATCTTGTTCTCAGCCCATTCATTCTGGCAGCGGGTGGTGGGGAAGACAGCACGAAGTATTAGCTGTTGATTTACACCACATACATCATATTGATAAATCACATGAGGCATCCCTCTGGCCTTCTTGTCTAGTATACCAGCTTCTGCCATCATTTAAGAATGCAAGGTTGTTGCTGCTTATGATTGTTATTTTTCTGATATAAACTTTACTAAACATGTACTTTAAATGTTTTACATGCTATGTTTTTTCTTTTGTTTTACAGTTATATGAGTCATTCTCATTTATTTTTGTGGTTCATGCTTAATTGGTGTAAATGTCCTCAAATCTACAGTCTCTTCAAGAATAGAGTGGTATATACTCCTTAAATTTCTTTCCTGGTTCCTTAGGTGCTAGTAGAACTTAAGCAGGATGAGAAATGTGGGCTCATGCAGTTGTTAAATTCATTCAGGAAACAGGACCATGGGAGGAAATGAAGGCTGTGGTTCTGCCTGTCGGAGCTCCTCTGACAGGATCCAGGTTTCTCTTCCTTGTCTACCAAGACTTAAGGCTACTGCTCACTTCTGGTGGACTGCCATCCTCTAATTCTGACTCCTTGGCTGTGTGCCACACTGTCTTGCCATCTCAGCTTTGTAGATTTGCTGCCGCTTCGGACTTGCAGAGTTGGATGTAGATTTAGTCTGTTTCTGGGCCTGTGGTCCACCTGGACCCTCTCATCTAGCTTGGCTTCCCTTCATCTCTACCCACTATATAAGAAAGCAACATACTTTGCAGAATGTGTCTTTCACAATCCAGAACTAGCACAGTCCCTGCGGGCACATTAACCAATGTCTACTTGGTTATATAGTTATAACCAAGTATAGATGCAGAGAACCTCGATTCCCTGCATGCAAAACACAGACACTGTGCATTCGTAGAGGCGCAGGTTTTCATATAAGCTCATGTACAGCAGTCATTCAGAAAAGCTCAGTGCTTTGATAAACTACTCTAGTCACCTTGAATAGATCAGAGAGTTTGACCTCAGTTGGGAAGAAGCTTCAGACTCTGGCAAGTGAGTGACTAATTTTCTGGGTCAAAAATAATACCGTGAACATCCAAAAATAAATGGAAAAACCTATATGGTTTCCCAAGCAGTATTCTTACAATGACATATTTATATTCTGCCCAATATACTTATTTTTTCACCTTATAAAAATAAGGAACTAGGTGTGGATAATATAGCTCTGTAATTCTTAATGTCTAGCATCTTGATTTTTAGAGAAGCATATTATTCATTTCATTATTATTTGGAATTGTCTTTATAGAGCCTGGCAGCCTAGATTGAAATAGCAAAAAGTGAGTCACTCATTCCTGTCCGACTCTCTGTGACCCCATGGACTATACAGTCCATGGAATTCTCCAGGTTAGAATACTAGAGTGGGTAGCCTATCTCTTCTCCAGCGGATCTTCCTGACCTAGGAATTGAACCAGGGTCTCCTGCATTACAGGCCGATTCTTAACCAACTGAACTAGCAGGGAAATAGCTAAAGGACCAGAAATAAAGCACAATGATTAACAGCAAAGCATCCCATGCAGTGTCATAAAAATTAGTCTTAGATAAGGTCTTGTTTAGCTTCCCTGGTGGCTCAGACAGTAAAGCGTCTGCCTGCAATGCATGAGACCCAGGTTTCAATTCCTGGGTTGGGAAGATCCCTGGAGAAGGAAATGGCAATCCACTCCAGCATTCTTGCCTGGAAAATCCCATGGATGGAGGAGCCTGATAGGCTACAGTCCATGGGGTTGCAAAGAGTTGGACGCAACTGAGCGACTTCACTTTCACTTCCAAGGTCTTAATATCTTAATTTATAATTTATTAAGCAAGATAAATGGCTTGCTAGAGAAATTCTCATGAGTTGGCATATTTTGCCTCACAAACTAGTCTAAGAATTGACCATAACTGTAGAAGGTCACACTTGGTTCACTTGTGATCAGACTATTCTAAAAGATGCATGAGCACTGATGATCTATTGAAAGGGACCTTTTATATACCCTGATCCAAGTGAGAAAGCAAGATTCTTTATTCATAATCCCTTGATGCCCAGTACTGATTAGGATATTTCAAAACTAAAAACAAAAAACATTTCTTTGTGGTTTTACTGTCTGCCTAAATTTAAGAAGCATAACTGATGAACTTCTGTCTCATTTGGGCATTATTTGGAGTCTGATTATTATCTCAGCCTTTTATTTATAATCTAGCTGATTCTAATTATACATTTTTATTTCTGGAATAGATTCCTCTATCATTATTTTAGAGCCACTAGAGGTATAACATAACCTTGAGAATAGACTAATACAGCCCAAGGTATTTTATTTTTACGATTCTTTTTGTACCATGTGATTTATCTGCCATTTTACTTTTCACCTATCTTCTTGAACATTATGATCACAATAGGAATAGGAATTTTACTTTGCACAGGCACTGACTAGGTTTGATTGGCTATTTTGGTCAAAATGATAAAATTAGATAAACTGCTTTGTAATTGTTACTTGTTTGTGGAATGAAACGCTGGGGGAACTCAATGCCATGTGCTGTCTGGCCTATTAAAAATCCCTCTCACCCCAGAGAAGTGCAGGAAAGCAAGTGCAGTGTTTGTTCACCTCTCCATGAGCCTTTGTTACTGAGATATGAATCCATGGCTTCCAAAGGGGCCACGGGAGGCTTCATCCTTTTGGTAACCTCACTGCTGTCGCTTTATGGTCTCTGAAATCTGCCACTGTGCTGTGCTTAGTCACTTGATCGTGTCCGACTCTTTGCAACCCCATGGACTGTACAGGTTAGCTACAGAAATTTGGATCTTTATATGGAGAATGAGATTATAAATGAATGAGTGAAGATCTTACCAGTTATAGAAAAAACAAGCATTTAACACTATTACCATATTTCTTCAGGTTATCAATGCCTATTCTCATCATATGTGTCTTTACTCTGTGAGGTACCTGTTGGTATCTTGCTGATGGTTAAAAATGCATACCGATTCTATTTTTCAAATCATTTCTTAAGGAGGTAACCAATATATTTCAAGTTTGTTATTACACAGAAGCAGTTTACCTAATTTTCTCACTTTGACTCCATTTAAGGACTGTATCTCCCTAACTATACAACTTTCTTGCCCCTGCTCTGTATTGGATGGACATAATCCATAAGGAGGTCTTTGCTCATATTCCATATGGCAGGGGAGCCACCCCTATGTTGCTCATGGATCGCTAAATTCCTCTTGAGATACTCTGTTGCCAGCACAGCAAACCTCCAATATGCTCACAAATTGGTAGTCCCAGATAGCTGAGAAAGTGAGGGTGAAGCTGGGGCTAGCTCAAGAGGATTGACTGAAAGACCCTTAAAAAAACAGTTTCCTCCTTCCGTTCAGTGCTTGCTCCTATTCCAACCCAACAGTAAACTGCAGGTTTTTCTCTGTAGCTAATAAAGCATATTTTTCTCATTAGATAATAAGCTGAATTGGACACAGGTAAGAAAAGAGAACCACACTGAAACAGGGGTATTAAATGAAAGGTTACACCTGAACATTAAGACCTTCCTACCCTGCCCTCTTTTCCCACTGTGCTTCAAAAATGCGAGTGAGTGGAAGATGAATTGTTGGGATTTCAGACAAGTCTAAGAGAAAATATTTAAAGATACTGAAAATGGGATTTCTTAAATGAAAAAGACTAGCCACATTCCCCCCATGGAAAGGCTGTGATCAAGTAGCCCACAGAATTTACAGTCAGTGTTTTACATATGAGTGATTAGGCAACAATGAACAATATTCGATGAAGTGTCTAACATAGAGGAGATTAAAGCAAACAAAACAGACTTATGAAAATGAAACTTTTAAAAATTAATCATTAATATTCTCAGAAACAGAGAAGGCGATGGCACCCCACTCCAGTACTTTTGCCTGGAAAATTCCATGGACGGAGGAGCCTGGTGGGCTACAGTCCATGGGGTCGTGAAGAGTTGGACACAACTGAGCGACTTCCTTTCCCTTTTCACTTTCATGCATTGGAGAAGGAAAGGGCAACCCACTCCAGTGTTCTTGCCTGGAGAATCCCAGGGATGGGGGAGCCTGGTGGGCTGCCGTCTATGGGGTCGCACAGAGTTGGACATGACTGAAGTGACTTAGCAGCAGCATTCTCAGAAAAATGCCTGTGAAATAAGAACAAGATGCATTTTAAAGGAATAGTCAGAGAAAGACTCTTGAAAATTAGTATATACACATGGAAAACTGAAAAGAGAAGTAAGTTTGTAAATTCAGTAGTAAAGATATAGTATCTGAATAATAAAACTTCCAGAAAGAGAGAACAGAGAACATGGAAGGAAGGAAAACATTTGAGAATTTATTTGAGAAAAATCCCCCAAATTGAAGAAATGATTTTCTAGATTGAAAGACCCAATAGAGTTCCCAGAACAATGGATGATAATAAACTCAAACTAAGGCATGAAATGTTAGAAGCAGAACTCTAGACAAACAGGAGATCCCAGAAGCATCAAGAACAGTGGGGTGGTGACTGTACTGTGCAAAGGATCAGAAATCAGAACATCCTCAGAGTTCCTCACAGCAGCACCAAAAGTAGCAAAGTGGCAGAGTAAAGTCTTCCAAATTTTGAAGATAAACAATATCCAATCTAAAATTGTATGCTTAGCAGAATCATCAATTATGTATGAAGGAAGCCTAAAATATCTTCAGACATGCAAAATCTCAAAAACATAACTCCTAAAAACTCTTTCTTGGGAAGCTACAAGAAGGATAGCTTCGCTAAAATAAGGGAATGCATGAAGAAAGAGGAATTAATGGGATTCAGGAAATAAGAGCTCCACCTCAAGGAAGAGCTTGTGAAAAGAATGCACAGGATGCAGACTGTGTGCCAGCACAAAGGGCAAGCATCTCAGGGTGAAACAAGTTGGAGAGGTCTGGGAGAAATGTCACCAATAAAGAAAACATTTTAAAAAATGCCTGGTATGTTTAAATACATTGAAAGATGTAGCACACTGGAGAAGAGATTGGAAACACATTAACATTAAGCACACTGGGAACTAGAACAGTTACTAAATCTGAAGAAAACAAGTTGTGCAAGAAAAGAAATCAAATTACTACTTAGCTACAAATATGAAATAGACATAATAATGTCAATCCTGAATGCAGTATATTGTTATTAGGAGGAGATGGAAGGGGAGGGCAAAATAGATGCTGCTGCTGCTGCTAAGTCACTTCAGTCGTGTCCGACTCTGTGCGACCCCATAGACCGAAGCCCACCAGGCTCCCCCGTCCCTGGGACTCTCCAGGCAAGAACACTGGAGTGGGTTGCCATTTCCTCCTCCAATGCAGGAAAGTGAAAAGTGAAAGGGAAGTCACTCAGTCGTGTCTGACTCCCAGCGACCCCATGGACTACAGCCCACCAGGTTCCTCCATCCATGGGATTTTCCAGGCAAGAGTACTGGAGTGGGGTGCCATTGCCTTCTCCAGGCAAAATGGATGGACATAAAGAAATGATGAGAGTGCTTCAGTTTCGTCTTTCATTGTGGAAAGCCAATAGGTCATCTGTCCCTCTTGCCTACCCCTTGTCCCCGCCCTAATCTAGTGGTACACTGTAAATAGGAATATTTGGTAAGGTGGAGGTAAATACCAAAAGAAACAGCTCAAAAGACTTACAGGAAGTTAACCGTGAGGAGCTGGAAATGGTAAAAATTAGACCTGTGCAGACTAATGATTTTCATAATAAGCCCTTTCATGTTAGTGTTAGTTGCTCAGTCATGTCCGACTCTTTGCAAGCCCATGGGCTGTAGTCTGCAGGGCTCCTCTCTGTCCATGGAATTCTCCAGGCAAGACTACTGGAAGGGTTGCCATTTCCTTATCCAGGGGAATCTTCCCGACGCAGGAATCAAACCCAGGTCTCCTGCATTATAGGCAGACTCTTTGCCATCTGAGCCATGAGAGAAGCCCAAATAAACTCTTATGTCTATCATTGATTAAGACAAACTTGAAACAGAAAGATGGTGTGAAATTAGAAGTAAAACCATTTTCCAGTCACAAATCTCTCTCTGTCTCTATCTTGTTCTCTCTCTCTCTCCCTCTTTTTTTTTTTTTTAACTGTTTGACTTAACCCCTCAGAACCTCTCTTTCTTCACAAGAAAGTCACGACTGAATGAGATAATTCATATAAAGCACTTAATTATAGCAAGGGCTAGATGGAGGAGCCTGGTGGGCTGTAGTTCATGGGGTCACTAAGAGTCGGATACAACTGAAGGACTTCACTTTCACTTTTTACTTTCATGCACTGGAGAAGGAAATGGCAACCCACTCCAGTGTTCTTGCCTGGAGAATCCCAGGGATGGCAGAGCCTGGTGGGCTGCCATCTATGGGGTCGCACAGAGTTGGACATGACTGAAGCGACTTAGCAGCAGCAGCAGCCTTAGGTAAGCTTCAGCAAATGGCAGGCCTTCACTCCTCGTTATGTGTGTTTCCAAGCCTCTGTAGAGAAGGGTTAGGGTTCCCAAGATTCAAAAACTGTTTCAGTCACACAGCTAAAACAATAAGTCACATCTGCCTAAGAGTCTCAGCTCTGAGCCCACATTTCACCATGGCCCTGTTTGTTCATGCCACCTACCTGCTGTACTAACTACCTTTCCTTGTAGATGGAAACTGCTTTTTTATCTTTATTCCAAACAGTGCCAGATTCATAATAGACACCACTTTAATTAATGCTATTAGACTGTTACATTAACATGTCTTAAGTTTACATAATAGATATAAAAATATTTTCAAAGTATGCTACAGTACAGTTTATTTTTAAAATCAAGTAAAGGAGAGAAGATGACGGTGGTCTACCATGAGGCTGGCCATGCGGTGGTGGGCTGGTTCCTGGAACACGCAGACCCCCTACTCAAGGTGTCCATCGTCCCCCGGGGCAAGGGGCTCGGCTATGCCCAGTGCCTTCCCAGGGAGCAGTACCTGTACACACAGGAGCAGCTCTCTGACTGCATGTGCGCCATGCTGGGCGGCCGCGTGGCTGAGCAGCTGTTCTTCGGGCGGGTCACCACGGGGGCCCAGGACGACCTAAGGAAGGTCACCCAGAGTGCCTATGCCCAGATCGTGCAGTTCAGGATGAGCGAGAAGCTGGGCCAGGTGTCCTTCCATCTCCCGCGGCCAGGCGAGGCGCTGGTGGAGAAGCCCTTCCGCGCGGCCAGGCCCAGCTCATAGACAAGGAGGTGCGGCAGCTCATTGGCTCCACGCATGCGCGCACCCTGGACCTGCAAGCGCTGCCACGAGCAGATGGACAAGATGGGCAGGTGGCTGCTGGAGAGGGAGGTGCTGGAGTGGGCCGACATGGTGGAGCTGCTCCGCCCTGGCCGTTCACCGATAAGATCACCTACCAGGAGCTCATGGAGGGCATGGGCTGCTTGGAGGAGGACACGGCCCTTCCCGAGGGTCTGCAGGGCTGGCCTGGGGGGCCTGCTGCAGGAAAGCCCAGCCTAGCGCCTCTGTCTGGAGGGCATCCTCTGGGACCCCCAGGAAGCAAATTAAAGCACACGTAACCTGAAGCAATGGCACCCCACTCCAGTACTCTTGCCTGGAAATCCCATGGACGGAGGAGCCTGGTAGGCTGCAGTCCATGGGGTCGCTAAGAGTCGGACACGACTGAGCGACTTCACTTTCACTTTCATGCATTGGAGAAGGAAATGGAAACCCACTCCAATGTTCTTGCCTGGAGAATCTCAGGGACGGGGGAGCCTGGTGGGCTGCCGTCTGTGGGGTCGCATAGAGTCGGACACGACTGAAGCGACTTAGCAATAGCAGTAGCAGCAACAGTAAACCTGATCGAAGCTTGTTAATCATTGTTTTTGTTCAGTTGTGTCTGACTCTTTACAACCCCATGGACTGCAGCACACCAGACTTCCCTGTTCTTCTCTATCTCCCAGAGGTTGCTCAAACTCATGTCCATCAAGTTGGTGATGCCTTCCAACCATCTCATCCTCTGTTGTCACCTTCTTCTCCTGCCTTCAATCTTCCCCAGCATCAAGGTCTTTCTTTTCCAATGAGTTAGTTCTTCACATCAAGTGGCCAAAGTATTGGAGCTTCAACTTCAGCATCAGTCCTTCCAATGAATATTCAGGACTGATTTCCTTTAGAATTGACTGGCTGGATCTCCTTGCAGACCAAGGGACTCTCAAGAGTCTTCTCCAACACCACAATTCAAAAGCATCATTTCTTCCAGGCTCAGCCTTCTTTATGGTCCAACTTTCACATCCATACATGACTATTGAAAAAACCATAGCTTTGACTATACGGACCTTTGTTGGTAAAGTAACGTCTCTGCTTTTTAATATGCTGTCTAGGTTGGTTATAGCTTTTCTTCTAAGGAGAAAGCATCTTTTAATTTCATGGATGTGGTCACCATCTGCAGTGAATTTTGGAGCCCAAGAAAGCAAACTCCGTCACTATTTCCATCGTTTCCCCATTTATTTGCCATGAAGTGATGGGACTGGATGCCATAATCTTAGTTTTTTGAATGTTGAGTTTTAAGCCAGCTTTTTTCACTCTCCTCTTTCACCTTCATCAAGCAGATCTTTGGTTCTTCTTCACTTTCTGCCATAAGGGTGGTGTCATCTGCATATCTGAGGTTATTGATATTTTCCTGGCAATCTTGATTCCAGCTTGTGCTTCATCCATTCCAGCATTTCACATGGCTTACTGTGCATATAAGTTAAATAAGCAGGGTGACAATATACAGCCTTGACATACTCCTTTTCCAATTTGGAACCAGTCTGTTTTTTCCATGTCCAGTTTTAACTGTTGCTTCCTGACCTGCATACAGAATTCTCAAGAGGCAGGTCAGGTGGTCTGGTGTTCCCATCTCATTCAGAATTTTTCACAGTTTGTTGTGATTCACACAGTCAAAGGCTTTACTGTAGTCAGTGAAGCAGAGTTTTTGTTAATATATGTCAGAATTTTTAAAATTCTGTGGCAATTCTTCTTCAGGTTGAGTTCCATAATGTCCATGGCCTAATTGCCCTATTTCTTCTCTGGATACAAGGGGTCCTTCATACACACACCACAGAGAGGACTGGATAATAGACCCTGGATACACAATTTTGTATTGACTTGAAATAAAACCATTGCAAGATATTTTCCTGAATGAGAAAGTTGTCAAAAAGGATCTAAGAGTAGATGAAATAATAAATGCTTTGCATAATATTGTGAAGTCTAAATAAAATATGATGGTTTGGTGTATACATATAAATAATATAATGTAGGACAAGATGGTAATAATCCTTATCTAATTCTCAGAGAAAAACAGCTTGCTAAGTACTGTTAAATTCTCATCACCTCATTAACTATAGAAATCTAGAAGGTATCATAAAAGACAAGGATGATAAGCAACTGGTGAATCATTTGTGAGGAAAGATTAAGATAATTAAACAAAAAAAAGTTGGATAAATAGTAATGAAGAAATGTAACAATATTGCATATCTGGGAAATGAGCATATTAGAAAAAATTGAGAAACAGTAGGATGAACATTTATAATGACAACTCATTCAAGTTTGGTATTTTTAAGTCAATTGGTATAGTGTGTTTGTGGCAGTGTTATTTTAAATGGGACTATGTTAAATATAGGGGAAGGCAATGGCACCCCACCCCAGTACTCTTGCCTGGAAAATCCTGTGGACAGAGGACCCTGGTGGGCCGCAGTCCATGGGGTCGCTAAGAGTCGGACACGACTGAGTGACGTCACTTTCACTTTTCACTTTTATGCATTGGAGAAGGAAATGGCAACCCACTCCAGTGTTCTTGCCTGGAGAATCCCAGGGACAGGGGAGCCTGGTGGGCTGCCGTCTATGGGGTTGCACAGAGTCGGACACGACTGAAGCAACTTAGCAGCAGCAGCAGCAGCATGTTAAATATAATCTTCCAAAGAGCAGAATTCCAGGAAAATAAATCAATTTATTGCTTCTGTGTTCGTTGTTTGCTATAGATTGTCAAGATTTGCAATAATCCTCCTGGTTTACTTTCATTAATTTTTTCACCTTATTAATATTTAGCTAAATTTATTTCAAAATATTTCTTTTTTTAGGCATGTGGAAAAAATTTCAGACCAGTTATTTAAACTTTGCAGCTTATTGTTAGGAAACAGATTGACACTGAATCCAACATACATTCTGTTAAGTTTTTTTCCTTTAAAAGAAAAAGGAAGATTGTTAACATACTCTGTTTCTCAAGAGAATATTTTATAAGTATATTTATTATCTTGAGTGAGTTTTCTTACCTATGCAAATTATGACAAAGAATCTGAGTAGTGGAGGGCAGGACCTGCCTACTATAAATGAAATATATTTTTCATTGTATCTTCAGTATCTAGCACAGTTCTTGGTACCTCTAGCTATTAAATAAATATTTTTGAGTAAATGAATATGTGTATGTCTATAATGGACATTGGAGAAGGCAATGGCACCCCACTCCAGTACTCTTGCCTGGAAAATCCCATGGACAGAGGAGCCTGGTAGGCTGCAGTCCATGGGGTTGCTAGGAGTCAGGCACGACTAAGCGACTTCACTTTCACTTTTCACTTTCATGCATTGGAGAAGGAAATGGCAACCCACTCCAGTGTTCTTGCCTGGAGAATCCCAGGGACGGGGAAGCCTGGTGGGCTGCCGTCTATGGGGTCGCACAGAGTCAGACACAACTGAAGCGACTTAGCAGCAGCAGCATAATGGACATTCTATCTGTACATTTTTATCGAGTCAGAAAATAAAGTTTCCTTCAGTTCAGTTCAGTTCAGTTGCTCAGTTGTGTCCAACTCTTTGCGACCCCATGAATCGCAGCACGCCAGGCCTCCCTGTCCATCACCAACTCTTTGCAAAGTTTATAAGCAAAGTTTCCTTAAGGTTGTGTATATGGGTTTCCCAGGTAACACCAGTGGTAAAGTACCCGCCTGCCAATGCAGGAGACATAAGAGTTGTAGGTTTGATCCCTGGGTTGGGAGGGATCCCCTGGAGGCGGGTATGGCGACCCACTCCAGTATTCTTGCCTGGAGAATCCCATGGACAGAGCAGCTTGGTGGGCTAGGTCCATGGGGTTGCAAAGAGTTGGATGTGACTGAAATGACTTAGCACTGCACAAGGTTATATATGCTGCTAAGTCGCTTCAGTCGTGTCCGACTCTGTGTGACCCCATAGACGGAAGCTCACCAGGCTCCCCTGTCCCTGGGATTCTCCAGGCAAGAACACTGGAGTGGGTTGCCATTTCCTTCTCCAATGCATGAAAGTGAAAAGTGAAAGTGAAGTCGCTCAGTCATGTCCGACTCTTAGCGACCCCACGGACTGGAGCCTACCAGGCTCCTCCATCCATGGGATTTTCCAGGCAAAAGTACTGGGGTGGGGTGCCATTGCCTTCCCCAAAGGTTATATATGCCTCTCTTCTAATTGGGTGGAGGTCATAGGTTTAGTAGCCAAATGTGGAATCCAAATTTTTGTTTCCCCTTGGAGTTAGAAGTTGGGACATACATTTTTAGATGAATAGACACTAATGCTATTATTATCTTGATCTCTTCATCCATTCTGCTTCGATGTAGAGCAGTGGTTCTCTCAACCTGAAATAAGAGACTTAAGAAATATAATGAAGAAAGAGAACAGAGGAATTAGACAAATGAGGCTAAAGCAGGAAGAGAAACCCAGATTAGAAGCTACCAGTTTTCAGTTTTATTTCTACGTTTTCCTTTCTGAACTTTGATTTATTGAAAAGGTTTTTACTTGATTTCTGGACACACTTTGTGACAGTTTTACTACCGGGATGGAGAGTTCTCAAAGCAAAGGAAATAAATACTGTATGTTCTACATCAGTCCTGCTTGTCCCCGAATCTATTCTGTGTGCTTAGTTCAAGTAGTTGGGCTGCTGTTGAAACCTACTACATCCTATGGTAGACACAGCATATTTAATAACTGGTCCTTTTACGTGGCAGTCTCCTTATTCACCACTTCTTAACTTGGAATTTTCTCTTTTATCTGGCTGCAGAACATCTTAAAGTAATTTTCAAGAGGATATGAATATGGTATTTCTTCTGCATCCTTTGCTTATCTGAGAGTTTTGTGTTGTTTTCACATATTAATAAATGATTTGGTAGATAGGAAATTTTGAGTAAAACTATTTTCACTGAGGACTCTATAAATTTTCCAGTGTCTTCTGGCACTATTTGTTGCAAAGAAGTCTGAGATTTGCCTGACTTCTTCTCCAAACCCCACTCTTAAAATTTGCAAAACAATGAAAATCACACACATGCAAACCCCACAGGAAAGTAAAACCTACCCACAATTCATTTGTCATTTTTGAGGGGCCACACACCTCGAGAGCTTATTCGTAGAGGTTAAATAGATATTATACCAATAACATAATACATCCTTTTTATATATACCCTAAATTAATGTATAATACAAATTATAGAGGTTAAATAGCACAGTATTTATGTTTCATGAACTTTCCCTTTGCTTATACAGTCATATCTACACATTCAGATCAGATCAGATCAGTCGCTCAGTCGTGTCCGACTCCTTGCGACTCCATGAACCGCAGCACGCCAGGCCTCCCTGTCCATCACCAGCTCCCGGAGGTCACTCAGACTCACACCCATCGAGTCAGTGATGCCATCCAGCCATCTCATCCTCTGTCGTCCCCTTCTCCTCCTGCCCTCAATCCCTCCCAGCATCAGAGTCTTCTCCAATGAGTCAACTCTTCGCATGAGGTGGCCAAAATACTGGAGTTTCAGCCTTAGCATCATTCCTTCCAAAGAAATTCCAGGATTGATCTCCTTCAGAATGGACTGGTTGGATCTCCTTGCAGTCCAAGGGACTCTCAAGAGTCTTCTCCAACACCACAGTTCAAAAGCATCAATTCTTAGGCGCTCAGCCTTCTTCACAGTCCAGCTCTCACATCCATACATGACCACAGGAAAGACCATAGCCTTGACTAGGCGAACCTTTGTTGGTAAAGTGATGTCTCTGCTTTTGAATATGCTATCTAGGTTGGTCATAACTTTCCTTCCAAGGAGTAAACGTCTTTTAATTTCATGGCTACAGTCACTATCTGCAGTGATTTTGGAGCCCAGAAAAATAAATTCTGACACTGTTTCCACTGTTTCTCCATCTATTTCCCATGTAGTGATGGGACCAGATGCCATGATCTTCGTTTTCTGAATGTTGAGCTTTAAGCCAACCTTTTCACTCTCCACTTTCAATTTCATCAAGAGGCTTTTTAGCCCCTCTTCACTTTCTGCCATAAGAGTGGTGTCATCTGCATATCTGAGGTTATTGATATTTCTCCCGGCAATCTTGATTCCAACTTGTGTTTCTTCCAGTCTAGCGTTTCTCATGATGTACTCTGCATATAAGTTAAATAAACATGGTGACAATATACAGCCTTGACGTACTCCTTTTCCTATTTGGAACCAGTCTATTGTTCCATGACCAGTTCTAACTGTTGCTTCCTGACCTGCATACATCTAGTAAAGTAATGCTCAAAATTCTCCAAGCCAGGCTTTAGCAATATGTGAACCGTGAACTTCCTGATGTTCAAGCTGGTTTTAGAAAAGGCAGAGGAACCAGAGATCAAATTGCCAACATCCGCTGGATCATGGAAAAAGCAAGAGAGTTCCAGAAAAACATCTATTTCTGCTTTATTGACTATGCCAAAGCCTTTGACTGTGTAGATCATCTACACATTACATATATATATATTTGTACATTAATTTTTTAAATCAGAAGTCATTCTACATATTGATCAACTAGTTACTTTTTAAATCTAGTAATACGTCATTTTAGATCAGTTCATTTAGCTGTTCATGTAGAATATCCAAAATTACATGAAAACACTCCTGTCTTCCAACTATGTATCTAGATGAGACCAGATTTTCTTTTACAAGCTACAATCAAAGCAATACTATTTCAACAGAATAAATAGGTAAACATAAAGGAAAATACTTGTTTTGTATAAAGCCAGGCACTGAGATTTACAAAACACATAAAACAATTCTGCTCTCCTTGCTAAATAATTTTTGTTTTATGAAGCAATTATTTTACATATAAATGTTGTCTTCTCATAAAATAGTTTTCTTATTGTTATTTTAAAATGAATGCATATTTAAACGATTTCTCTGTTTTAATTTCCTACACAGTATTAATGGTAGATATAACCCATCTGAAAAAGACTTTCTAGACCACCTGATCTGCCTCTTAAGAAATCTGTATGCAGGTCAGGAAGCAACAGTTAGAACTGGTCATGGAACAACAGACTGGTTCCAAATAGAAAAAGGAGTACGTCAAGGCTGCATATTGTCACCATGTTTATTTAACTTATATGCAGAGTACATCATGAGAAACGCTGGACTGGAAGAAACACAAGTTGGAATCAAGATTGCCGGGAGAAATATCAATAACCTCAGATATGCAGATGACACCACTCTTATGGCAGAAAGTGAAGAGGAACTAAAAAGCCTCTTGATGAAATTGAAAGTGGAGAGTGAAAAGGTTGGCTTAAAGCTCAACATTCAGAAAACGAAGATCATGGCATCTGGTCCCATCACTGCATGGGAAATAGATGGGGAAACAGTGGAAACAGTGTCAGACTTTGTTTTCCTGGGCTCCAAAATCACTGCAGATGGTGACTGCAGCCATGAAATTAAAAGACGCTTGCTCCTTGGAAGGAAAGTTATGACCAACCTAGATAGCATATTCAAAAGCAGAGACATTACTTTACCAACAAAGGTTCGCCTAGTCAAGTCTATGGTCTTTCCTGTGGTCATGTATGGATGTGAGAGCTGGACTGTGAAGAAGGCTGAGCGCCTAAGAATTGATGCTTTTGAACTGTGGTGTTGGAGAAGACTCTTGAGAGTCCCTTGGACTGCAAGGAGATCCAACCAGTCCATTCTGAAGGAGATCAATCCTGGAATTTCTTTGGAAGGAATGATGCTAAGGCTGAAACTCCAGTATTTTGGCCACCTCATGCGAAGAGTTGACTCATTGGAGAAGACTCTGATGCTGGGAGGGATTGAGGGCAGGAGGAGAAGGGGACGACAGAGGATGAGATGGCTGGATGGCATCACTGACTCGATGGATGCGAGTCTGAGTGACCTCCGGGAGCTTGTGATGGACAGGGAGGCCTGGCGTGCTGCGGTTCATGGGGTCGCAAAGAGTCGGACACGACTGAGCAACTGATCTGATCTGATCTGATCTGATCTGAGACACCTTCAAAATTTGTTTAAATTGCAAAGAGATTCTGAGACTAAAATGTGTAGGTTTGTTGGCATATAGGATGAGATTTGTATTCAACTATCAGTTCAGTTCAGTTGCTCAGTTGTGTCTGACTCTTTGTGACTCCACTGAACACAGCACGCCAGACCTCCCGGTCCATCACCAACGACCGGAGTCCACCCAAACCCATGTCCATTGAGTTGGTGATGCCATCTAACCATCTAATCCACTGTCGTACCCTTCCCCTACCACCTTCAATCTTTCCAAGCATCAGGGTCTTTTCCAGTGACTCAGCT
The DNA here is from genome assembly GCA_935064755.1 of Tragelaphus eurycerus. Taxonomy (NCBI): domain Eukaryota; kingdom Metazoa; phylum Chordata; class Mammalia; order Artiodactyla; family Bovidae; genus Tragelaphus; species Tragelaphus eurycerus. The sequence goes on along the minus strand of CAKXYN010000054.1, from coordinate 13,688,663 downwards.
CTTTGCATCAGGTGGCCAAAGTATTGAAGTTTCAGCTTCAGGCATCAGTCTTTCCAATGAACACTCAGAACTGACCTCCTTTAGGATCGACTGGTTGGATCTCCTTGCAGTCGAAGGGACTCTCAAGAGTCTTCTCCAATACCACAGTTCAAAAGCATCAGTTCTTTGGTGCTCAGCTTTCTTTAGAGTCCAACTCTCACATCCATATATGACTACTGGAAAAACCATAGCCTTGACTAGATGGACCTTTGTTGACAAAGTAATGTCTCTGCTTCCTAATATGCTGTCTAGGTTGGTCATACTTTCCTTCCAAGGAGCAAGCGTCTTTTAATTTCATGGCTGCAGTTACCATTTCCAGTGATTTTGGAGCCCCGCAAAATAAAGTCAGCCAATGTTTCCACTGTTTCCGCATCTATTTGCCATGAAGTGATGGGACTGGATGCCATGATCTTCATTTTCTGAATGTTGAGCTTTAAGCCATCTTTTCCCACTCTCCTCTTTCACTTTGATCAAGAGACTCTTTAGTTCCTCTTCACTTTCTGCCATAAGGGTGGTGTCATCTGCATATCTGAGGTTATTGAGATTTCTCCCAGCAATCTTGATTCCAGCTTGTGCTTCATCCAGTCCAATGTTTCTCATGATATACTCTGCATATAAGTTAAATAAGCAGGGTGACAATATACAGCCTGGATGTACTCCTTTTCCTATTTGGAACCAGTCTATTTTTCCATGTCCAGTTCTAACTGTTGCTTCCTGACCTGCGTACAAGTTTCTCAAGAGGCAGGTCAGGTGGTCTGGCCTTCCCATCTCTTTCAGAATTTTCCACAGTTTGTTGTGATGCACACAGTCAAAGGCTTTGGCATAGTCAATAAAGCAGAAATAGATGTTTTTTTCTGGAATTCTCTTGCTTTTTCAGTGATCCAGCAGATGTTGGCAATTTGACCTCTGGTTCCTCTGCCTTTTCTAAAACCAGCTTGAACATCAGGAAGTTCATGGATCATGTACTGTTGAAGCCTTGCTTGAAGTATTTTGAGCATTACTTTACTAGCATGTAAGATGAGTGCAACTGTGTGGTAGTTTGAGCATTCTTTGGCATTGCCTTTCTTTGGAGTTGGAATGAATATTGACTTTCTCCAGTCCTGTGGCCACTGCTGAGTTTTCCAAATTTGCTGACATATTGAGTGCAGCACTTTCACAGCATCATCTTTCAGGATTTGAAATAGTTCAACTGGAATTTCATCACCTCCACTAGCTTTGTTCATAGTGATGCTTCCTAAGGCCCACTTGACTTCACATTCCAGGATGTCTGGCTCTAGGTGAGTGATCACACCATTGTGATTATCTGGGTTGTGAAGATCTTTTTGTACAGTTCTTCTGTGTATTCTTGCCACCTCTTCTTCATATCTTCTACTTCTGTCAGGTCCATACCATTTATTCAGCCCATCTTTGCATGAAATGTTCCCTTCGTATCTCTTAAGTTTCTTTATGAGATCTCTAGTCTTTCCCATTCTATTTTTTCCCTCTGTTTCTTTGCATTGATCGCTGAGGAAGACTTTCTTATCTCTCCCTGCTATTCTTTGGAACTCTGCATTCAAATAGGTATATCTTTCCTTTTCTCCTTTGCTTTTTGCTTCTCTTCTTTTCACAGCTGTTTGTAAGGCCTCCTCAGACAGCCATTTTTCTTTTTTGCCTTTCTTTTTCTTAGGGATGGTCTTGATCCCTTTCTCCTGTAGCATGTCACGAACTTCTGTTTATCAGGGACTCTTTTTATCGGATGTAGTCCCTTAAGTCTATTTCTTAATTCCACTGTATAGTCACAAGGGATTTGATTTAGGTCATACCTCAATGGTCTACTAGTTTTCCCCACTTTCTTCAATTTAAGTCTGAATTTGGCAGTAAGGAGTTCATGATCTGGCTCCAGTCAGCTCCCGATATTTTTTCCCTGACTGTGTAGAGCTTCTCCTTCTTTGGCTGCAAAGAATATAACCAATCTGATTTCATTGTTGACCATCCAGTGATGTCCATGTGTAGAGTCTTCTCTTGTGTTGTTGGAAGAGGGTGTTTGCTATGACCAGTGTGTTCTCTTGGCAAAACTCTCTTAGCCTTTGCCCTGCTTCATTCTGTACTCCAAGGCCAAATCTGTTATTCCAGGTGATATAGCCACTCAATAAACTTTTGGCTGAGGCTATACCTGGAATGCCTGTGCTGACATCATCAACCTCTAGCTGCTTGCTAGGTGATATATGTGCTTGCCTTACACCCTCTTTGTATCTTACTGAGTGAGGGGCTTTGATGCACTGTTTCCACATCCTATATTCAATGTGTGCTTTCTCAGCTATTTGCCTCAGAAATACTTCAGTATAAAAATAGTGTCTAGAAATGGAATGATTAAACTCTAAAAGATGCTGTGAGACTCAGGTATTTGTTACCATCTATATATATGTACTGGAGCTTGGTAAGCTACAGTCCATGGGGTCACAAAGAGTCGGACAGGACTGAGTGACTTCACTTTCACTTTCATATATATATGTACTAGGGCTTCCCAGGTGGCACCAGTGGTAAAGAACCTGCCTTCCAATGCAGGTTAGACATAAGAGACATGGGTTTGATCACTGGGTCGACAAGATCCCCTGGAGTAGGAAATGGCCACACATTCCAGTATTCTTGCCTGGAGAATTCCATGGACAGAGGAACCTGGCAGGCTGCAATCCATAGGGTTGCACAAAGTTGGAGATAATTGAAGCAACTAACACATTTTTGGTTTTGTTTCTCAATGGCCATTGATACGTGCACACACATATAAATGTACTTACCATTTTACTAACTAAATTTTAGATAGAAATGTCTGCCTTACTGGTGAACCTGTCTGCAGGGCAGCAGTGGAGATGCAGACATAGAGAACAGACGTGTGGACACAGTGAGGGAAGGAGAGGGCGGGAGGAGCTGAGACAGTAACATGAAACATACACATGATTGCGTGTAAAATTGACCCAAGTGGGAATTTGCTGTGTAACACAGGGAGCTCAGCCTCGTGCTCTGTGACCGCCTGGAGGGGTGGGAGACGGAAAGGGGGTCAGGAGGGAGGGGACAGATGTATCCCTGCAGCTGGTTCATATTGATGTGTGGCAGATGCCAATGCAATATTATAAAGCAATTATCATCCAGTTTAAAAAATTAAAAAAAAAATTCTACCTTGATTAAAATGTAGCTTTCTAATTTGCTAATAAGCAAATTGACTCAAGGAAGCACAAAATTATGCAGGTAACTCAAATTCACTAAATTGATGTTAGTTATGAGCATTTGAGAATTAGAATTTAGCTTTTTGTATATACTCATGAATGGCTATTACATTGCTGACAAAAGTTCGTACAGTCAAAGCTATGGTTTTTCCAGTGGTCATGTATAGATGGAGAGTTGGACCATAAAGAAGACTGAGCCAGAAAGAATTGATGGTTTTGAACTCTGGTGTTGGAGAAGACTCTTGAGAGTCCCTTGGACTGCAAGGAGATCAAACCAGTCATAGTTTGAACAAGCTCCAGGAGTTGGTGATGGACAGGGAAGCCTGGTGTGCTGCATTCCGTGGGGTTTCAAAGAGTTGGACATGACTGAGTGACTGAACAACAAGAAATTGAGAAATTAAAAAAAGACTGTTTTTTATTGATTCCTATGTATTATTCTGTTGCAAAAAGTTGCTGTCATCCTCATTATTTTTTAAAACCAAATAACAGTGAAAAATTTTATGGTGTAAAATATAAGTTCTATTAGAGTTAAGAAAAAAATGACATTTTTTTCTCTCTCTTTCTGGTAATAGAAATCACAAAAAAAACTTAATGGACCATAGAATTAATCCCACCACTCATTTTTTTAAAAATTTTGGACACTGAATTAAAGGAAGATGAAATGGCAACAAGTAAGGGACAAAACTTGGGTATCATTCACTCTCCTACTTTAATCCAATTACAATCTGCTAGTCTGGCTCCTCTTCCTCTAGCTATGTAATGAGCAGTATCAAGAAAATCAGCTGTAGATTTAGAGTTGCTTATCTGTTCTTGCTCTCCATAGTAGTTTCAGATACAACAAAGAATGTATAAAAGAGAGACATGTTGGGACAAAAAATAAAAGGCCAGTTCAATGACCAGCCCAATCAGGTTAAGCATATGATGATATATGGACACTGAAATAAAATGCCTAGTTGCATTTTAAAATTTCTCAACTGTGAAAGTTGTGAAGTTGTCCTGGAGTCACAGTGTCAGCAGCTGACAGATGAGTTTGAGGTAAGGAGGAGAGATGTTTTCCAATGCCTTATCCAGGTGTTTAACACTAGGATTGGTGGGACTGCCTAGAAAAATAAAACTCCTGCCTGGGACTGCAGGGAATATAGTTTCTGTTTATCACATTTCTCAATTAAAATAGGAAATGGTAATCCTGATGTTTGTGTTCATACAGTGTCAATGCTGTACCTTCACCGATGAAAGTGAGGAAATGAAACTGTTCTTGTTCTCAGAGTGATGAGATAGTGGTAGATAAAATGTTTATACTCATGTGGAGCTAATCCCTATCTTTCAGTGTATGCATTTCCTTTTTAATTATAAAAAAGGCATTAAAACCAGAAAAATCAAAGCTCTGAAGTTATGGGTGAGAATAAATGCTTTGGAATAGTAGTTAATGTATCTCAATTGTAGTTCTGATTACCATTTTGTTTCTGCTATATTAATTGGGAGAAATGTCACCTATTTTTTAAAATGATTCTTTTGGATGCAAAAATATTTGGATAACAAATTTCCAGTTCCATAAAATAAATATCATTCAGTTCTTTATCCAGAGAAGGCAATGGCACCCGACTCCAGTACTCTTGCCTGGAAAATCCCATGGACGGAGGAGCCTGGTAGACTGTAGTCCATGGGGTCGCTAAAGGTCGGACACGACTGAGCGACTTCACTCTCACTTCTTACTTTTGTACATTGGAGAAGGAAATGGCAACCCACTCCAGTGTTCTTGCCTGGAGAATCCCAGGGATGGGGGAGGCTGGTGGGCTGCCGTCTATGGGGTCGCACAGAGTTGGACATGACTGAAGCGACTTAGCACAGCAGCACCAGCAGTTCTTTATCGTAAAGTTTCAGTTCAATAAAATAAATACTTTTGGATGAAAAATATTTGGATAACAAATCTTCAGTTCAGAAAAATAAATATTGTGCTTAGTCAGTTGTGTAGACTCTTTGGGACTCCATGGACTGTAGCCCACCAAGCTCCTCTGTCCATGGGGAGCTGGAGTGGGTTTCCATGCCCTCTTCCAAGGGATCTTCCCAGCCCATGGATTGAACCCAGGTCTCCTGCATTGCAGGCAGATTCTTTACCATCTGAGCCACCAGGGAAGCCCCAAAAGTAAATATTTAAAAGTTATTTATTTTATCTACGTTTCACACTGTTCTTGAAAATAATACTTTGGTAGTTTCCCCTTTCTCAGAATAAGTGAATTGCTAATTTACAGTGAATTGTACTATGTCTTATAGGAAAGATTATGAAAGTATTTAGAAAAATACCTGGGCATTACTCTTCTGAGAGATATAGCATAATCAGTCCAATTTGCAAATACAACATATTTAGGACAAATTAGTGGCCCAAGAATCAGCACTAGTCAGAAAATTTGTGTTTAATGAGTATCATTAGGACCAGGATGAACCAAAAATTAGTGTTAATGAGTCCTTGTACGATGAGGCATTAAAAACTAATGCATCCTTTAACTGCACTAAAAATTTATTCATACCTTAGTCACAAACAGTTTAGATTTATCTTCCATTTTAACATTAAAAACACTGTGCTACAGTCATTCCCGTCAAGAAATTATTGATAAAGTAGACCGACTGCCTCCTTTCACATGGGTGCTGACATGGACAGTCAGGGCCATTGGAAACTAAGCATATTCTGGGTAGTCTGTTGAGATGCCATATGAATGGAATGAAATTAAGAAGCAGCAGCCTTGGAAATTTCTTGAATTCAATTTGTTCAAAGACAATATTATTGCTTCTAAGAGAAATCAAGCACAACAAATCTTCAAGAAAGGTCAGAATGTCTACATTAAAACGTAGATTCTGTAACTGGAATTAAGTTCCTGAAATTGTAGGTACATATTTGAGTTATACATATTTAAATTTAGTGATACAAAGATTCTATAAACTACAGAATAATGTAGATGCCGAGACTTTTATTAAGCACAAACGTATATAGCTGGTTTTAAAACTGCAACTAGGACATCTGATGAAACCATTATATACCAAGAATTATTTTGGCCTTTTTTAATATTAATAATAGCATTTATTGCTCACTGTATGCTGTAAACTATGTTAAGTGCTTTATATAGAATAATCAGTTTAATGTTCCTAATGATCCCATGAGGAATGGCCTATTATTCCATCATACAGATGAGAAAACTGAGACATAGAAAGTTTACTATGCTTAGAATTAACAAGTCAGTGGTAAAAGTCAGAAGTACATCAAGGCTATATATTGTCACCCTGCTTATTTAACTTATATGCAGAGTACATCATGAGATACACTGGGCTGGATGAAGCACAAGCTGAAATCAAGATTACTGGGAGAAATATCAATAACCTCAGATATGCAGATGACACCACCCTTATGGCAGAAAGTGAAGAAGAACTAAAGAGCATCTTGATAAAAGTGAAAGAGGAGAGTGGAAAAAGTTGGCTTAAAGCTCAACATTCAGAAAATGAAGATTGTGCCATGTGGTCCCATCACTTTATGGCAAATAGGTGGGGAAACAGTGGAAACAGTGGCTGACTTCATTTTTTTGGGCTCCAAAATCACTGCAGATGGTGATTGCAGCCATGAAATTAAAAGATGCTTGCTCCTTGTAAGAAAAGTTATGACCAACCTAGACAGCATATTAAGAAGCAGAGACGTTACTTTGTCAACAAAGGTCCGTCTAGTCAAGGCTATGGTTTTTCCGGTAATCATGCATGGATGTGAGAGGTTGGACTGTAAAGAAAGCTGAGCGCCAAAGAATTGATGCTTTTGAACTGTGGTGTTGGAGAAGACTCTTGAGAGTCCCTTGGACTGCAAGGAGATCCAACCAGTCCATCCTAAAGGAAATCAGTCCTGAATATTCATTGGAAGGACTGATGCTGAAACTCCAATACTTTGGCCACCTGATGTGAAGAACTGACTCGTTAGAAAAGACCCTGATGCTGGGAAAGACAAAAGGTGGGAGGAGAAGGGGATGACAGGATGAGATGGTTGGGTGGCATTACCGACTCAATGGTCTTGAGTTTGAGTAAACTCCAGGAGTTGGCAATGTACATACCCTCAATTCCCTTTTCTCTTTGTTTTTGCACCTGACGAACCCTTATGTCTCATGATCTCAAATATCAGCACACCTTGAAGATATTGTGCATTTGGCTCCAGGCCACCTCAATAAGCAAACAATACAGTAAGGCCAGTGACATGAATGTTTTTGTTTGTCAAGGCATGTAAAGTAGACTGTACTCTATTAAGTGTGCAATAGCATTAAGTCTAAGAAACAGTGTATATTCCTTAATTAAAAATATTGTTAAAAGTGCTAACCATCATCTGAGAACATTCAGTGTATTGTAGTAGTGATTGATCACAAACCACCATAACAAATATAATAATAGAAAAGTTTGAAACATTGGGAAAATTACCAAAATGTGACACAGAGACATAAGTAAGCAAACACTGTTGCAGAAACAGTACCAAAAGGTTTGTTCAATGCAGGATTGCCACAAACCTTCAATTTGTAAAAAAAAAAAAAAAGTTTTACCTGTGAAGCACAGTAAATAATGTACTCTGGTATTTGCTTTTTTTAAAATTTAAATTTATTTATTTTAATTGAAGGCTAATTACTTTACAATATTGTATTGGCTTTGCCATACATCGACACGTACACCCGTGGCGGATTCACGTTGGTATTTACTTTCTCGATGTTTAACCATAGCAGCTGAAAAACCACTGGAGGCAGAATAAAGCAGGTGGTTCTACAATGTACCGGACATCACCAACTTTGGGTTAGTCCTAACATGCTGCCTGGTAGTATTTCTCTGACCAATTCACTCTTTCCATGGCTTTTCCAAACCACTTTGTAACCCTTTCCTGCTTGCCGGTTGAAGTGAAGTGAAGTGAAGTGAAGTCGCTCAGTCGTGTCCGACTCTTTGCGACCCCGTGGACTGTAGCCTATCAGGCTTATCCATCCATGGGATTCTCCAAGCAAGAATACTGGAGTGGGTTGCCATTTCCTTCTCCAGGGGATCTTCCCAACCCAGGGATCGAACCTGGGTCTCCCACATTGAAGGCAGACGCTTTAACCTCTGAGTATATTTTGAGCCCCTTGTCTTTGAGCTGGACCCATCTCATGTTAAAAAAATAGAGGTATGATTGGAGTGTAATAAACTGTGCATACTGAAACTGTACAAGTTGACTAGTTTTAACTTATATGTTTACCTGAGAAACCACCACCAAAATTAAGACAGTGAACATTTAATCCCAGACATTTCATCATGCTCATTGTAGTCCAGCTCATAATCCACCCCAATTCCCAGGCAACCAGTGACCCTTCTTTATGTCACTGTGGATTAGTTGGCATGTTACAGAATCATGTTACAGAAACTTTCATAAATGGGATTGTTATACAAATAAATTTGTGTATTCAGGTTCTCTTTTGCCTGAGTTCTTTCATTTAGTATAATGGCTTTTCATTTATATTGTTGCAAATATCAGTTACGCATAAGTTCTTATTACTGAATATTATGCCATTGTATAGCTATTTCCTGACTTATATTTACATGTTCTTGGACTTTTGGGTTTCCAATTTGGGAATCAGTGTTTATTATCGAACCTGAATTATATAGTAACGTACACATGTAGTCACCCTATATATATGAGTTTTATTACAAGTCCTCTCTTCAGCCTGAATGGTCTATTTCTCCTTCTCTGTGCCATCATCAAATTTTACTTTCAGTTCAATTCAGTCACTCAGTCATGTCTGACTCTTTGCGACCCCATGGACTGCAGCATGCCAGGCTTCCTTGTCCATCACCAACTCTTGGAGCCTGCTCAAACTCACATCCATTGAGCCAGTGATGCCATCCAACCATCTCATCCTCTGTTGTCCCCTTCTCCTCCTGCCTTTAATCTTCCCCAGCATCAGGGTCTTTTCCAATGAGTCAGCTCTTCACATCAGGTGGCCAAAGTATTGGAGTTTCAGCTTCAGCATCTGTCCTTCCAATGAATATTCAGGACTGATTTCCTTTAGGATGGACTGGTTGGATCTCCTGTAGTCCAAGGGACTCTCAAGGGTCTTCTCCAACACCACAGTTCAAAAGCATGAATTCTTCGGCGCTCAGCTTTCTTGATAGTCTGACCCTCACATCCATGCATGACTACTGGAAAAACCATAGTTTTGACTAGATGGACCTTTGTCAGGAAATGTCTCTGCTTTTTAATATGCTGTCTAGGTTGGTCATAGCTTTTATTCCAAGGAGCAAGCATCTTTTAATTTCATGGCCACAGTCCCCATCTGCAATGACTTTGAAGCCCCAAAATATAAAATCTCTCACTGTTTAGATTCTTATAAGAGGACAAGCCCTCCATCCTTAATCATCTAGTTCAAATTGGTCTGGTCTGTTTTGTCTAAAAGACTTTTTTTTAGTCTCTCAAAATATAAATTTCTAGTTGATTTGATAGTTTTTTCTAATCACCTAGCTAGCACCATCCTTGACAAATCAAAAGCCTATTTCTCAGGCAATATTCTTCATGAGGAATTGGCATTGGTTATGCCAGCTTGCTACCATAAACTTTATTGAGAGCAACCCAAAATGTTTATTTTTCCTTTATATTTTCTTTGTGTTTTATTCAGTGGATAGAAAGGTTTTATTGTCAGAGCTCTCTTTTCTCAGCTTCAGCGGATGACACAGTGATGTTATGTCATTTGATCGTAGAGTATAAAACACAAAGCAGTTCCTCTTCTCACACTTGGTAAAAATATCAAATGTTAATGATTAGGGTAAGCTTTTACTAGCATATATAATAGATGGCCAGTAGACCCAAGAATTCTGGCCTTACACCCTTACTCAGTCTCCTCAGTCCCAGTAAAACTCCCAAGGGGGATAATATTCATCCATCCATACATACAAGGGACAGTGTCAAATGGGAACTTTCTCATTGGAACCCAGATCACTGGACCAGAAAATCCAGAGGTTTTTGTGGGGAATCTTGACCTTTCTCAAACAAAATTTGAGTCAAAGTGAGAAAGTAGTACAAGGTATATGAAAAATAATACTGAATCTCTCATATGGGAAAAGATGTTCTGACTTGCAGGATGAAAGCAGAGACAAATGAGAGGAATGAGTCCTTGTACTCAGAAGATTAGATTGTGGCAAGACACTTGCTCCTTGGAAGAAGAACTATGACCAACCTAGAGAGCATATTAAAAAGCAGAGACATTACTTTGCTGACAAAGGTCTGTCTAGTCAAAGCTGTGGTTTTTCTAGTAGTCATGTATAGATGTGAGGGTTGGACCATAAAGAAAGCTGAGCACTGAAGAATTGATGCTTTTGAACTGTGATGTTGGAGAAGACTCTTGAGAGTCCCTTGGACTGCAAGGAGATCCAACCAGTCCATTCTGAAGGAGATCAGTCCTGAATATTCATTGGAAGGACTGATGCTGAAGCTGAAGGTCCAACACTTTGGCCTCCTGATGCAAAGAGCTGACTCATTAGAAAAGACCCTGATGCTGGGAAAGATTGAAGGCGGGAGAAGGGGACAACAGAGAGTGAGATGATTGGATGGCATCACCGACTCAATGGACATGAGTTTGAGCAAGCTTCAGGAGTTGGTGATGGACAAGGAGGCCGGACATGCTGCAGTCCATGGGGTTGCAAAGAGTTGAACACGACTGAGCGACTGAACTGAACAGCAGCTTGAGAACAAGATAGGAAGAATGCCAAAGAGCTGTTATCACATGCTTCATCTCCTAGTGCACTTCAGCCTCTCCTGCTTGCCATGTGGCCCAGTAAGGGTCTTGGAATCTGACCAATCAGTTTCATGTTTACCCTTCCTGGGGAGAAGTGAGATGGAAAGAGATATTGAACAGGGACATAGGTGTTCTCCTTTCCTCTATTCTGGGGACACTTGGGCTAAGTTATAAGAGCTTAGTATGGATCCCAGTTTACTGATGTTCTAATAGAATCCACTACTTAATATGTCAAGGACAATAAGGACTGATGACATCTTTTCAAATAAGTTTTGATTCATGTTAAATAGCAGTACAGTTTAAACCCTTTCATATTAGCCTTCACCTTATTAACCTGAATTATTTTGTAGACTAGTTATAGGCACATGTTCCTGGTATTTTGAATAAAAAGGTGATTTTTCTTCTTTCCCACTTAGTATGTTATGTTGTCAGATACCAGAAGCAACCTAAATAGAAAATTGATTATATCATTTAATAATTGTCAAAGCTTTGGCTTGAAATCAGCTATCCTAATCCCAAAGCATTATATTTTTGGCAGTTATTCTTTATCACTTAATTAACTTCCATGCAACACTCTTGACAGAGCAGGTCAAGTCATTCAATTACCTGGCAGTATATTTTATAACTAATCGATCTTGAAGGATTCCCAAAGAAACTACTTTGCATTAAATGAAATCTTATATGGGCTTTATTGAAAATTTATAGCATAATGTTAAAAACCATATAGAAATTGTGCCATGGTCACATAGTTTTGGCTGTGCTCTTAGGGGTAGAGCAGTGAGCCTTCTTCATATGTGTATTGGAAAGAACAGAATTTTTCCAAAGCCCAGAATCAGCCTACCTATAGATGCCTGTGTGACACACCTCCTTATGAAATGAGAGTGGCTACATTTTTATGTCCATGTCTGGACACATTACCTGGAGTAACAGGCAAATTTGGCCTTGGAGTACAGAATGAAGCAGGGCAAAGGCTAATAGAGTTTTGCCAAGACAACACACTGGTCATAGCAAACACTCTCTTCCAACAATACAAGAGAAGACTACACATGGACATTACCAGGTGGTCAATACTGAAATCAGATTGATTATATTGTTTGCTGCCAAAGATGGAGAAGCTCTATACAGTTAGCAAAAACAAGACTGGGAGCTGACTGTGGCTCAGATCATGACCTCATTGGTGCCAAATTCAGACTTAAATTGAACAAAGTAGGGAAAACCACTAGACCATTAGGGTATGACTGAAATCAAATCCCTTATGATTATACAGTGGAAGTGACAAATAGATTCAAGGGATTAGATCTGATACAGTGCCTGAAAAACTATGGACAGAGGTTCGTGACATTGTACAGGAGGCAGTGATCAAGACCATCCCCAAGAAAAATGCAAAAAGGCAAAATGGTTGTCTGAGGAGGCCTTAAGAATGGCTATGAAAAGAGAAGTGAAAGGCAAAGAAGAAAAGGAAAGATATACCTATTTGAATGCAGAGTTCCAAAGAATAGCAAGGAGAGATAAGAAAGCCTTCCTCAGTGATCAGTGCAAAGAAATAGAGGAAAACAATAGGATGGGAAAGACTAGAGATCTCTTTAAGAAAATTAGAGATACCAGGGGAACTCTTCATGCAAAAATGGGCATAATAAAGGACAGAAATGGTATGGACCTAACAGAAAGCAGAAGATATGAAGAAGAGGTGAAAGGAATATACAGAAGAATTGTACAAAAAGATCTTCATGACCCAGATAATCAGGATGGTATGATCACTCACCTAGAGCCAGACAACATGGAATGAAAAGTAAACTGGCCCTTAGGAAGCATCACTACAAACAGAGCTAGTGGAGGCGATGGAATTCCAGGAGCTATTTCATATCTTAAAAGATGATGCTGTGAAAATGCTGCACTCAATGTGCCAGTAAATTTGGAAAACTCAGCAGTGGCCACAGGACTGGAAAAGGTCAGTTTTCATTCCAACTCCAAAGAAAGGCAATGCCAAAGAATGCTCAAACTACCACACAATTGCACTCATCTCACACACTAGTAAAGTATTGCTCAAAATTCTCCACGCCAGGCTTCAACAGTACATGAACTGAACTTCCACATGTTCAAGCTGGTTTTAGAAAAGGCAGAGGAACCAGGGATCAAATTGCCAACATCCACTGGATCATCGAAAAAGCAAGAGAGCTACAGAAAAACATCTACTTCTGTTTTATTGAGTATGCCAAAGCCTCTGACTGTGTGGGTCACTACAAACTGTGGAAAATTCTGAAAGAGATGGGAACACCAGACCACCTGACCTGCCTCCTGAGTAATCTGTATGCAGGTCAAGAATAATAGTTAGAACTGGACATGGAATAACAGATTGGTTCCAAATCGGGAAAGGAGTACATCAAGGCCGTATGGTGTCTTCCTGTTTATTTAACTTACATGCAGAGTATATCATGTGAAATGCTGAGGTTCACGAATCTCAAGCTAGAATCAAGATTGCCAAGGGAAATACCAATAACCTCAGATATGAGATGACACCACCCTTAGGGCAGGAAGGAAAGAGGAACTGAAGAGCCTTTTGATGAATGTGAAAGAGGAGAGTGAAAAAGTTGACTTAAAACTCAACATTCAAATAATAAAGATCATGGCATCCAGTCCTATCACTTCTTGCAAAATAAATGGGAAAAATCAAAGCAGTGACTAACTTTATTTTCTTTGGCTACAAAATCACTGTAGATGGTAACTATCTACAGTGATTAAATATCTAGCCAGAAAAGACTCTTGCTTCTTGGAAGAAGAGCTAAGACAACCTAGACATCATATTAAACAGCAGAAACATCACTTTGCCAACAAAGGTTCATCTGTTCAAAGCTGTGGTTTTACAGTAGTCATGTATGGATGTCAGTTGGACCATAAAGAAGGTTGAGTGCTGAATAATTGATGCTTTCAAACTGTGGATTTGGAGAAGACTCTTAAGAAAAGAATCCCTTGGATGGTAAGGAGATCCAACCAGTCCATGCTAAAGGAAATCTGTCCTGAATTTTCATTGGAAGGACTGATGCTGAAGCTAAAGCTCCAGTACTTTGGCCACCTGATGCAAAGAGCTGACTCATTTGAAAAGATCTTGATGCTGGGAAAGACTGATGGTGGGAAGTAAAGGGAGGACAGAGAATGGGATGGTTTGATGGCATCATCGACTCAATGGACATGAGTTTGAGCAAACCTCCAGACATAGTGAAGGACAAGGAAGCCTGGCATGCTGCAGTCCATGGGGTTGCAGGGTTGGACATGACTGAGCTAGTGAACAGCAGCACCTCTAGAATCCAGAGCCTTTCTCTTCTCTCATGCCTCTGGATATTCATATTCTTTGTCCCTTCTTCCTTGCCCCCTGGTGCCTAAACCTAATTATGAATCCAGTACCTTGGGGTCTGCTCACTGATTTTGCACAGTGATTATAAATGCAGTCTATGAAAAAACATTTTATGGCTGTTTCATCATGTCTTTATGACTTTGAATCATGTAACTTGAAACTGTGGAGGGGAGAAAGCATAAGTATAATTGGCTAAATTCATTGGGTTTATAGCATCGTTACCTTTCGTGTGTCAAAGCAGTGAAGAAAAAATGCATGGAATTTGTTCTGAGTCTTCGGAATTAGGAAAGTTTATTGATCTTATGATGCCATCCCATGCCAGGCCTGACTAAGGAAACATCTTAACAAAGACTGGTGGATAGGCACTTGGTAATGACCATGATGACTGCTCCAGTGGTATTCAACTCTGCAAAGCTCTGCCTTTTCATCCCGCATAATGCTTCACACTTTAAAATACCAGCACCATTCATTAATTCAGCAAATATTTGTTTCAGGCTCATTAAGGGCAAGGCATCATACTTAATAAATTAACAAAGGAGGTAGAAAAGATGTTTCCGTTTCTTTCCAAGCCAAGCAGCTTATCATTTAAAAAAATTTTACTTCCATAGAAACTGTCTTCAACATGTTTGACCACATACAGTTTCTCTGAAATGTAGCATGATTATATAGCTTGTCCTATGTGTTAATTCATTTATCTTCAGACAGACACATTCTACTATTGGATGAAGCAAATGCTCAGACCAAAGCCTCTGTCTGGCCTCCTCTTGCAAATGAATTCGTCTATTTCCGTTCACCATTAAACAGCATTTCATGAAATAAAATTCCTGATTAGTTCCAAAAGGCCTACTTCCTCCAGTCTTGGATTAATTTTCAATATGCCATTCTTGGGATAATTTTGGTTGCCCTGAAAACTGCCAAACATCAACCAAATGAACCGGATTTTATGTCCAGGGCAAGGCAGGAAGTAGGAAGTTATCATGTGAGTCCTCAGTCTATGAAATCAAAGCCTTCTCAATGGGCTGTATAAATTTTGCTGTTTCTTCATTTCAGGAAATAATTAAAACTCTCAGCTTCCTCTAATATCGTTTTTCTCTTGACATCTAATACTATTTATTGTTGGGGACTTTGCATTTTTTTCTCACCATGTAGTATCAGCTTGGGCATGTTTGGAGAGAGGTAGTTTATAAGCTGTGGTTTTAGAAGTATTTTTCTAAAATGGCTAAGATGATTAATGATGCCATTTTAACAACTGTTCTCTCTTTAGGCTAGGATTATGGAAAATTGTTACTTTAATATTCTTCTGGCACATAAAGAAAATGTTATATCCTGTCCCTTATATGTATCATGACATTTAGTCTCCCTAAGGACTGGAGATGGGTTTCTGCCAGTAATTCTACTTATACAGATTTTGAGTCTCTGCCACATTATTTTGCATGACATAGAGATTTTTGTTTCCTTTCTCGAAAACAATGTGCTTATAAAGCACATTATAATTTGCATATAAAGTCAGTTGTATGCGCCAGAGAGTGAATAAGATCCATAATTGGGTATGATGGAATCTGCATAGCTTTTGAAAGGTTCTGCAAAGCTTTTGATTTTGTTAATGTGTCCAAAGGGAAGAGCCTGGTAGGATTCTTTTTGCTGTGAAAATCCTAGTTAAAAAATATGTAGTTCTGTAAATGAAATAATTACTCAGTTCCAATAATGAATATTGAAAGGAGATATAATGTGCAGGTATATTCATGGACATATATTTTCCAGGGGAAAAATAGATAATTTTGTCCCAAAATACATGTGGTAAATGACCAAAGATGAAAATAAATCTATGAAATATTTTATTTTTTGAGAATTAACATAGCCCATAAACCTAATAGCCATTTTACTTTAGTTGAATTGCTATATGATTTATCATTTGGCCAAAGTTTTTATGAGACATGAAAAGAATTTGCTATTCTTAATGTTCTACTTCCATTCTGAAATGAATCACAAGTTGTATTATCTGAAAACAGAGTGAGTTTCAAAGGTAATTGCTATACTTTTATTTCTTAGGTTAATATATTCTCATGCATAATTTTTGGAGAGAATTACATTTCATCTGTCATTGCCTTCCCCTTTGTTTTTACCTGATAATTCCTCAGCTCCTTTTTCTACTGTAGACCCATGTTTCTTAAGCTTAGCACTACTAACATTTTGAGCTGGGTAATTCTTTGTTGTTGGACATGGCTGGTGCGATGTAGACTCTTTAGCATCATCCCTGGCCTCTGATCACAAGATGTCAGTAGCACCTTCCCCCTGGTTCTTGTAACCAAACATGTCATCAGGTGTCCCCTGGATGGTCAAATGGCTTGCCTCTTAGTGAGAACTGCAGACAAAGCAATATACCATGTCCATACTATACTATACTATACTAAGTCACTTCAGTCGTGTCCGACTCTGTGTGACCCCATAGACGGCAGCCCACCAGGCTTCCCCTTCCCTGGGATTCTCCAGGCAAGAACACTGGAGTGGGTTGCCATTTCCTTCTCCAGTGCATGAAAGTGAAAGTGAAGTCGCTCAGTCGTGTTGGACTCTTAGCGACCCCATGGACTGCAGCCCACCAGGCTCCTCTGTCCATGGGATTTTCCAGGCAGGAGTACTGGAGTGGGGTGCCATTGCCTTCTCTGATATCGTGTCTAATGTCCCTTGACTACTTTTTCACTTGGAAATAATTTGTAATTTATTCATGTCAAGGAAAATTGTGAACATGAGCCTGCTGTTCCCAGGGCTTGAAAATCTTTGATAAGGTTGAACAAGTAAGCTAGTTTATACAACATTTTACTCATGGCTAAAGAAGGCATCATGTGAATGACTGAGAAGAAGGGAATTGCTTATGGTGATATGTATAATAAGGCAGTGCTATTATTATCACTAGAAGCTATTAGTCATTAGTCATGACTTTCATTTAAATATAAGGTAAACATATGTTAAACATTTCTTTCACTTAACATGTGAATTAATGTGGGAATCAGTATGATGTTAAACTATTCATGGATATTCAGGGACAATTTCATCAAAAAATCTTAGACCCAGAACTGATTAATGCTGTCTGAGGAAGTAAAGAATAACTTTTGGGGATCTATTTTCCATCAAATAGAAATGACTTGCATCTTTACAAGGTAAATGTCTACAGATTAACGTAGAACTTTTCTTATTTATGGACTTTTAATCAGATTTCTTAATAGTGTCTGAACTCATATTCAGTAGCGATATTTACCTCTTTAAAGGTGAATCCTTCCAGATCCAGAACGTCTCTCCCCTGTGGGCAATCTCTTCTCCATTTTTCTTCTTCCTTCAAAATAAAGGCCTTTCAAAAAATAGATTTGAGGTCTTTGTAAAGCAGCATACCCTCTGTAGGATCCTACCATTTTAGATCAGCCTGACTTAAACTTAGATGCCTTTGCAGTTTTAATGCATGACATTGTGTCTCATTCAGCCCTAAAATACAATAAACCTAACCATAAATGTCAGTCCTTTTGCGGCCTTTCTATTCACTACCCATCCCCCTCCACAAAGGAAGAAAATGAAGATAATAGTCATACCAAAATCAATGAGTAAAGTGCTCTTTACACTTCTGTCTGGCGACCTTTAAATAAGAAATACACAGACTTCTAGATGTGTGTGTGTGTGTGTGTGTGTGTGTTATGACTTCTACAGAGGCTCATATTTTTACATAAGTTAAAAATTACAATAAATAGGTGGAAAGTGGTCAAAGGATAATTCCATAAACTATTTTCTGTCTGACAATTGCCTTTCACTTTGGTCTGATTTGCTTCATCCAATAGTAGAATGTGTCTGTCTGAAGATAAATGAATTAACACATAGGACAAGCTATATAATCATGTTACATTTCAGGAGAAACTGTATGTGGTCAAACATGTTGAAGACAGTTTCTATGGAAGTAAAATAACTTTCAATGCCTCTAGAAAATTAGCAGAAAGTATTGGTGAAAAATTCCAGATACAATCACCTTTTCCCTCCAAAGCCTAATCCAAAGTATATTTCCATGCAAAAAGAGACTATTAAATGCCTAAACTTTTCACTGCAATTAATTGATTGTTTTAGGAGGCTCCTCTTGGTTTTATAGAACACTATTCTTTTGAAAACTTTAAGTGCTTCCTTTTAACAATTCCAAGAAAATAACAGTTAATTTCCCATTGCATTTTATTTCACTCTAAAAGTTAGGCTAGTCATGGAGTTAGGGTTTCATTTGTCATTTTGTTAAGGAGGTCACATCATGTGGCTGTATTAAATTTAGGTTGTACTTTGATGTTCTATACTGATGTATTTTCAGAGTTAAGACCAGAAGTACTTGGCAAATGAACTGTCTTTCCTGCTTGTTTCTTTTCTATGATCTTTCATCTTCTCTAATTCTGGTGGTAGTTTAAGAGGGACTATGAAAGTGGATTAGCCCTTGGAGACTGAGTGCAAAAACAATAGCATCTGTAGGTTTGTTGAGATTCTTCCAAGGCAATTCATCTGAAAGAACATAGATATAAGGAACTGTTTTAGTTATCCATTGCTATGTAACAAATTACCCCCCAAATTTAGCAAGTTAAACAGTAAACATTTATTATCTCAGAGTTTCCGAGGGTCAGAAATCTGGCCAGGGCTGAACCAGATGGTTCTGGCTCCAGTTCTCTCACATTTTAGGGAAGCTGTTGGCTAGGGCTGTGGTTCTCATCACTCAGCTGGAGCTGGTGAGCCTGTGTGCACAGCCGTGCCAGTGGCTGTCGGCACGCCTCAGTTCCTTGCTGTCTGTTGGCCTGAGGCTTTGGTTTCACGTGTGCATTGCCACAAGGCTGATCACAGCCTGAACCTCGGTTTTCCCAAAGAGACACGAGAGAGAGGGAGGAGGAAAAAGAGACAGTGCCCAAGACAAAGACCAGTCTTTATAAGAATTTGTCTATTTCCTCTAGTTATCCATTTCATTGGCATATAGTTGCTAATCATAATCTCTTATAATCATTTGTATTATTTATGTTGTGTTGATTGTAACTTCTCTATTTTTACTTCTGATTTTATTCATTTGGGCCCTCTGTCTTTGTTTTTCTTAATGAGTCTGACTAAAGGTTTATCAACTTTATTTATCTGAGAAGTTAAATAAAACAACAAAAATTGTTGCGTGGGACCAGACTGTGGTAGTAATGACCCAAGCGAGACATCTGCTTCAGGGAGAGTTCAGGACTCCCCGAAGTGTCTAGCAGCAGCATTTGTGACTGTAGAGTGAGACGCAGGCATCCTCTGCCTGCCCAGGAGATCCTCCAAGTCCAGGCTGCTGTGAAGTCACTGTTTTGGCCTTTGGTTTCGGTGCACGTGAGCTTTTGTTGACTCCTTTTACCGGGGGGGGGGGGGGGGAAAAAGAATTAACATGGGCCTCCCCCGCTCCTCCCAGTTTCTCCGAGTCCATGGAGATCCTGAAATTAAGCCCCAATGGCAGTCAAATCCGAATACTCCGGGAGCTCCTCCTCCTGATGCCAGACCCCTAGGCTGGGGAGCCTGGTATGGGACTCACATTCTCACTCCAGTGGGAGAGACTCTGAATAGAATTCTTCTGAAGTTTGTGTGTCACCCACTTGGAGGGTAGGGGATTTGATTAAATCATAAAAGTACCCCCATCCTACTGTCTCGTGGTTTCTTCTTTATGTCTTTAGATATACAGAATATTTTCGGTCGATGCCAGTCTTTGTTAATCAGTGGCTGTTCAGCAGTAGGTTGTGATTTTGATGTGTATGAGAGGAGGTAGCTCAAGGTCCTGCTACTCTACCATCTTGAAAGCCACCATCCAGACTTGGCTTGTCTCTGTGATAGTGATAGGTATGCTGCTGCTTTGAAAAAAATTCCACAGAAAGGAGAAGAATTTTATGAAGCAGCCTCTTCAGGTGGTTTGATGTAGTTTAGTTCAGTTCACTTGCTCAGTCGTGTCTGACTCTTTGAGACCCAATGAACCTCAGCATGCCCGGCCTCCCTGTCCATCACCAATTTCTGGAGTCCACCCAAACCCATGTCCATTGTGTCAGTGATGCCATCCAACCATCTCATCCTCTATTGTCCCCTTCTCCTCCTGCCTTCAATCTTTCCTAGCATCAGCGTCTTTTCAAATGAGTCAGCTCTTCGCATCAGGTGGCCAAAGTATTGGAATTTCAGCTTCAACATCAGTCCTTCCAATGGACACCCAGGACTGATCTCCTTTAGAATGGACTGGTTGGACCCCTTGCAGTCCAAGGGACTCTCAAGAGTCTTCTCCAACACCGCATTTCAAAAGCATCAATTCTTTGGCACTCAGCTTTCTTTATAGTCCAACTCTCACATCCATACATGACTACTGGAAAAACCATAGCCTTGACTAGATGGACCTTTGTTGGCAAAGTCATGTCTCTGCCTTTTAATATGCTATATAGGTTGGTCATAACTTTCCTACTAAGGAGCAAGCGTCTTTTAATTCAAGGCTGCAATCACCATGTGCTGATTTCCTGTGATTTTGGAGCCCCAAAGTCATCATGCTGTGATTCTGGAGCCCCAAAAAGTCAACCACTGTTTCCCCATCTATTTCCCATGAAGTGATGGGACCAGATGCCATGATCTTCGTTTTCTGAATGTTGAGCTTTAAGCCAACTTTTTTCACTCTCCTCTTTCACTTTCATCAAGAGGCTCTTTAGTTCTTCTACATTTTCTGCCATAAGGGTGGTGTCATCTGCATATCTGAGGTTATTGAGATTTCTCCCAGAAATCTTGATTCCAGCTTGTGCTTCTTCCAGCCCAGCATTTCTCATGATGTACTCTGCATATAAGTTAAATAAGCAGGGTGACAATATACAGCCTTGATGTACTCCTTTTCCTATTTGGAACCAGTCTGTTGTTCCCTGTTCAGTTTTAACTGTTGCTTCCTGACATGCATACAGGTTTCTTTCTTTTTTTATAATTGCTTTATTTTTTTTTTTTTTAATTTTTTTCTTAAGAGGCAAGTCAGATGGTCTGGTATTCCCATCTCTTTCAGAATTTTCCACAGTTTATTGTGATCCACACAGTCAAAGGCTTTGGCATAGTCAATAAAGCAGAAGTAGATGCTTTTCTGGAACCCTCTTGCTTTTTCGATGATCCAGCAGATGTTGGCAATTTGATCTCTGGTTCCTCTGCCTTTTCTAAAACCAGCTTGAACATCTGGAAGTTCACAGTTCATGTATTGTTGAAGCCTGGCTTAGAGAATTTTGAGCATTACTTTACTAGTATGAGATGAGTGCAATTGTGCAGTAGTTTGAGCATTCCTTGGCATTGCCTTTCTTTGAGATTGGAATGAAAACTGACTTTCTCCAATTCTGTGGCCACTGCTGAATTTTCCAAATTTGCTGACATATTGAGTGCAGCACTTTCACAGAATCATCTTTGAGGATTTGAAATAGCTCAACTGGAATTCCATCACCTCCACTAGCTTTGTTTGTAGTGATGCTTACTAAGGCCCACCTGACTTCACATTCCAGGATGTCCAGCTTTAGGTGAGTGTGAGTGATCACACATTCATGATTATCTGGGTTGTGAAGATCTATTTTGTATACTTCTGTGAATTCTTGCCAACTCTCCTTAATATCTTCTGCTTCTGTTAGGCCCTACCATTTCTGTCCTTTATTGCGTCTATCTTTGCCTGAAATGTTCCCTTGATATCTCTAATTTTCTTGAAGAGATCTCTAGTCTTTCCCATTCTATTATTTTCCTCCATTTATTTGCACTGATCACTGAGGAAGGCTTTTTTATCTCTCCTTGCTATTCTTTGGAACTCTGCATTCAAATGGGTATATCTTTCCTTTTCTCCTCTGCTTTTCACTTCTATTCCTTTCACAGATATTTGTAAGGCCTCCTCAGACAGACATTTTGCTTTTTTGCGTTTCTTTTTCTTGGGAATGGACTTGATCCCTGTTTTCTGTACAATGTCATGAACCTCCATCCATAGTTCATCAGGCACCTGTCTACCAATCTAGTCTCTTAAGTCTATTTCTCACTTCCACTGTATAGTCATAAAGGATTTGATTTACGTAATACCTGAATAGTCTAGTGGTTTTCCCCACTTTCTTCAATTTACGTCTGAATTTGGGAATAAGGAGTTCATGATCTGAGCCACAGTCAGCTCCTGGTCTTGCTTTTGCTGACTGCATAGAGCTTCTCCATCTTTGGCTGCAAAGGATAAAATCAATCTGATTTTGGTGTTCACCATCTGGTGATGTCTATGTGTAGAGTCTTCTCTTGTGTTGTTGGAAGAGGGTGTTTGATATGACCAGTGTATTCTCTTGGCAGAACTCTGTTAGCCTTTGCCCTGGTTCATTCTGTACTCCAAGGCCAAATTTGCCTGTTACTCCAGGTGTTTGTTGACTTCCTGCTTTTGCATTCCAGTCCCCTATGATGAAAAGGACATCTTTTTTTTTTTTTTTTGGTGTTAGTTCTCAAAGGTCTTGTAGGTCTTATAGAACTGTTCAACTTCAGCCTCTTCAGTGTTACTGGTTGGGACATAGACTTGGAATACTGT
Organism: Tragelaphus eurycerus; assembly: GCA_935064755.1. Lineage (NCBI taxonomy): Eukaryota > Metazoa > Chordata > Mammalia > Artiodactyla > Bovidae > Tragelaphus > Tragelaphus eurycerus. The sequence continues at coordinate 13,665,758 of CAKXYN010000054.1, read as the reverse complement.
GATATTGAATGGTTTGCCTTGGAAACGAACAGAGATCATTTTGTCGTTTTTGACATTGCATCCAAGTACTGCATTTGATGTGGTACAACCTGAGTAAGGTTTCTAGATATGTTTTATCTGAGGTCAAATTATCTGAGAAGAACACAGCTGGCCCAACCTTGTCCATTTGCCCAGTTCACAGTCAGCCACACGCTGAGATAATGGTCAAGGTTTGCAGTTGCAAAATAACTGATTGACAAAGCATTCAAGCATGGAGACAAGAGAATAAACCTCAGACCCATCTCTGCCATATGTTTTTCTATTATTTTGGATGAATATTTAGTTCTCAAACTTCTTGATTGGAGATTAGGTATGTATTTATTTTTTATTTTTACTGTATTTATTTTTTTTTTTGAAACTGCCAAATAGTTCTCTGAAGTAGTTTTATGTATAGAAGTTTCAGGTGATTCACTTCCCTTCCAGTATTTGATTTTTGTGAGTCTTTAATTTTACTCATTTTGCTTTGTAGGTACTGGTATCTCCTTATAGTTTAATTTTATAGCATTTTCCTGCTGAATAAATATATGCAGTATTTTCAAATGTGTAATGGCTCTTAATATATCTTCTTTTGTGAAATCTTTTCATTTAATTTCCCTTTTGATAGATTGTGTATCTTTTTATTACTGGTTTGTAAATGCTCTTCATTTTCCCAATGATACCCTTTCTTAAGCCCAAATTTTTACTTGTGATAAAATCTGATTAATCAATGTTTTCTTTTATTATTATTGCTTTCTCCCTTCTAGTTAAGAAATTTTTGTTTACTTCTAAGTTTAAAAGATACCATTCCGTGTTTTCTTCCAAAACCTTTACTTTTTTACCTTTTATGTTTAGGTCCTTGGTCCACTACAAATTAATTTGTGTGTGAGTAGGGCGGGAGTAAATGTTGTTGTTGTTGTTATTTTAATAATGCTCAAAATTCTCCAAGCCAGGCTTCAGCAATATGTGAACCGTGAACTTCCTGATGTTCAAGCTGGATTTAGAAAAGGCAGAGGAACGAGAGATCAAATTGCCAACATCTGCTGAATTATCGAAAAAGCAAGAGAGTTCCAGAAAAACATCTATTTCTGCTTTATTGACTATGCCAAAGCCTTTGACTGTGTAGATCACAATAAACTGTGGAAAATTCTGAGAGAGATGGGAATACCAGACCACCTGATCTGCCTCTTGAGAAATCTGTATGCAGGTCAGGAAGCAACAGTTAGAACTGGTCATGGAACAACAGACTGGTTCCAAATAGGAAAAGGAGTACGTCAAGGCTGTATATTGTCACCATGTTTATTTAACTTATATGCAGAGTACATCATGAGAAATGCTGGTCTGGAGGAAACACAAGCTGGAATCAAGATTGCCGGGAGAAATATCAATAACCTCAGATATGCAGATGATACCACCCTTATGGCAGAAAGTGAAGAGGAACTCAAAAGCCTCTTGATGAAAGTGAAAGTGGAGAGTGAAAAGATTGGCTTAAAACTCAACATTCAGAAAACGAAGATCATGGCATCTGGTCCCATCACTACATGGGAAATAGATGGAGAAACAGTGGAAACAGTGTCAGACTTTATTTTTCTGGGCTCCAAAATCACTGCAGATAGTGAATGCAGCCATGAAATTAAAAGACACTTACTCCTTGGAAGGAAGATTATGACCAACCTAGATAGCATATTCAAAAGCAGAGACATCACTTTGCCAACAAAGGTTCGCCTAGTCAAGGCTATGGTCTTTCCTGTGGTCATGTATGGATGTGAGAGCTGGACTGTGAAGAAGGCTGAGAGCTGAAAAATTGATGCTTTTGAACTGTGGTGTTGGAGAAGACTCTTGAGAGTCCCTTGGACTGCAAGAAGATCCAACCGGTCCATTCTGAAGGAGATCAGACCTGGGATTTCTTTGGAGGGAATGATGCTCAAGCTGAAACTCCAGTATTTTGGCCACCTCATGCGAAGAGTTGACTCATTGGAGAAGACTCTGATGCTGGGAGGGATTGAGGGCAGGAGGAGAAGGGGACGACAGAGGATGAGATGGCTGGATGGCATCACTGACTCGATGAATGTGAGTCTGAGTGACCTCCGAGAGCTGGTGATGGATAGGGAGGCCTGGCGTGCTGTGGTTCATGGGGTCGCAAAGAGTCGGACATGACTGAGCGACTGATCTGATCTGATCTGATCCATTTATTCTAGGACGTTTATTGAAAAATATGTTCTTTTCCTTGACTGAGTTACTTTAGCCTTGTATTTAACATCAAATGACCTCAGAAATATGGGTATACTTCTGGATTCTCTATTTTTATTATTAATACATTGATCTAGTTATTAATTTTGTCTGTTGATCTCTCTTTAATACTCCAGTTTTATAGTAACCCTAGAAACAAGTTGAAGGAGGTACACCACTAGAAATCAAGTGGTGTACCTCCTTCAATTTGTTTCCTTTTATTCTTATTTCAAACATGCTATGAGTTCATGGCTGTTTATATCCCTATATAAAATTCAGAATCATCTCTTCAGTTTCATAAAAATAACTGCAAGATTATCGTGAAACGGCATTGGATCTACAGAGAAGAAATTATGTTGCAACAACATTGACCTTGACAATCATTAGCATTAGGTTTCTTTAATTAGTTTTTCTTTAATTTCTTTCAGGAATATTTTATAGTTTTAAGTATAGACAACTTTAATATTCTCTTTTAAACTTATTTCTAAACATTTTATATGTTTTTACACAATTGTAAAAAATGTTTTTCTAATCATATTTTCAATTGTTAGCTGCTATCATATGATTATACAATTGGTGTTTATATTAACCATGTATCTCCCAACCTTGCTAAATTAGCTTAGTAATTTCTAGTAGTTTTGAAATATTATAGGATGGTCTATGTGAACAATTATACTGTTGGAATGTAGTGATAATATGACTTCTTTGTTTCTGATTGTTATGCATATTCCTTTTTCTTACCTTATTTCAATGTCTATAGCTTTCAGTACAATGTTGAATAGAAATTTTGAAAGTGGGCATTATTACCTTGTTTTAACTTAGGGAGAAAGCATAAATACTTAACCATTAAATATAATGTTAGCTGTAATTATTTCACAGATACTCTTCATAAGAATGAGAACTTTCTTTTTCTTGGTTTGTTGAGAGCATTTTTTTCATAAATGTATGCTGAATTTGTTAAAAAATTTTTCTACATATATTGGAATGGCAATTTTTTTCTTCCTTATAATATTAAGAGAATGAATCACATTGATTTATTTTTTTAGTGTTTCCAACATTTTTTCATTTCTAGAGCAAACTTTACTTGATTTGATGTATTATTGTTTTGATGTAAGTCTAGACAACTGACAAATATATCTAAAACTTGTCATAAGATTATGAATATTGAATTGTAGTTTTCTTTTTTAGAATATCTTTGTCATTTTTAATATAGAATTATGCTACCTTCATAAATAAGTTTGGAATGTTTATTCTTTCCCCTTTTTCAGGGTTTGTGTAAGATTAGTATTATTCCTTCCTTAAATATTAAAGAAAATTATTAAATAAAATAAATTTGCCAAAAGTTTTCTTCATAGAATAGTTGTAAATTTTGAATTCTTTTGATGAATATAAAAATATTCATCTTTTCTGCTTCATCTTTTGTCACTTTTACTAAGTTCTAATTTTTTAAGAATTTGTCCTTTTCATCTAACTTGAATTTGTTGTATAAAATTGTTCATAATATTCTCTTGCTGCTGCTGCTGCTGCTAAGTCGCTTCAGTTGTGTCCGACTCTGTGCGACCCCAGAGACAGAAGCCCACCAGGCTCCCCTGTCCCTGGGATTCTCCAGGCAAGAACACTGGAGTGGGTTGCCATTTCCTTCTCCAATGCATGAAAGTGAAAAGTGAAAGGGAAGTCGCTCAGTCGTGTCCCACTATTAGCGACCCCATGGACTACAGCCTACCAGGCTTCTCCATCCATGGGATTTTCCAGGCAAGAGTACTGGAGTGGGGTGCCATTGCCTTCTCTTACTATCCTGTTATTTCTCTGGAATATATAGCTGCAACTCCATTTTCATTCTTACTGCTGATAATTTGTGTGTACTACTTTTTCCCCCTTGATCAGACTACCTAGGTGTTTATAAATTTTGTGATTTTTTTAAGAAACATTGACTTTTAGGTTTTTAAGCTTTTTCTGTGTTTGCTTGTTTTACATTTCATTGATTTTGTTGTTGTTGTTCTGATATCCTTCTGATATCTGATACTATCTTCTTCTACTTTTTTGAGTTTACTCTTCTTTTTACAAACTTTGAAGGTGGAAGATCAGGCCATTTATTTTAAACCTTCCTTCTTTTCTAATATAAAGATTAAGTCCTAGAAAAATAAAGTAGCATGCCAAAGGATATGTACCCTGATATGATAGTTAGATCTTCAGTTCAGCTCAGTTTCTCAGTCGTGTCCGACTCTTTGAGACCCCATGGACTGAAGCATGCCATGCTTTCCTGTCCATCACCAACTTCCAGAGTTTACTTAGACTCATGTCCATTGAGTTGGTGATGAAATCCAACCATCTCATCCACTGTCAGCCCCTTCTCCTCCTGCCTTCAGTCTTTCCCAGCATCAGGGTCTTTTCCAATGAGTCAACTCTTCGCATCAGGTGGCCAAAGTATTGGAGTTTCAGCTTCAACATCAGTCCTTCAGTGAACACTCCGGACTGATCTCCTTTAGGATGGACTGATCTCCTTGCAGTCCAAGGGACTCTCAAGAGTCTTCTCCAACACCGCAGTTCAAAAGCACCAATTCTTTGGTGCTCAGCTTTCTTTATAGTCCAACTCTCACATCCATACATGACTACTGGAAAAACCATAGCCTTGACTAGATGGAGCTTTGTTGACAAAGCAATATCTCTGCTTTTTAACAGGCTGTCTAGATTGATCATAATGTTTCTTCCAAGGAGCAAATGTCTTTTAATTTCATGGCTGCAGTCACCATCTGCAGTGATGTTGGAGCCACCCAAAGTAAAGTCAGCCACTGTTTCCACTGTTCCCCCATCTATTTGCCATGAAGTAATGGGACCAGATGCCATGATCTTAGTTTTCTGAATGTTGAGCTTGAAGCCAACTTTTTCACGTTCCTCTTTCACTTTCATCAAGAGGCTCTTTAGCTCTTCTTCACTTTCTGCCATAAGAGTGGTATCATCTGCTTATCTGAGGTTATTGATATTTCTCCTGGCAATCTTGATTCTAGCTTGTGCTTCATCCAGCCCATATACTCTGCATATAAGTTAAATAAGTTAAATGTACTCTGCATATAATTTGAGTACATCAAGATACAGCCTTGATGTACTCCTTTTACTATTTGGAACCAGTCTGTTGTTCAATTGGAGAAGGAAATGGCAACTCAATCCAGTATTCTTGCCTAGAGATTCCTGTGGACAGAGGAGCTTGGTGGGCTGCTGTCCATAGTGTCGCACGGAGTCAGACACGACTGAAGTGACCTAGCATGCATGCGTGTTGTTTCATGTCCAGTTCTAACTATTGCTTCCTGATCTGCATACAGATTTCTCAAGAGGCAGGTGAGGTGGTCTGGTGTTCCCAACTCCTGAAGAATTTTCCACAGTTTGTTGTGATCCACAGAGTCAAAGGCTTTGGCATAGTCAGTAAAACAGAAATAGATGTTTTTCTGGAACTCTCTTGGTTTTTGATGATCCAACAGATGTTGGCAATTTGATTTCTGGTTCCCCTGACTTTTCTGGAACCAGCTTGAACATCTGGAAGTTCAGAGTTCATGTATTGTTGAAGCCTGGCTTGGAGAATTTTGAGCATTACTTTACTAGCATGTGAGATGACTGCAATTGTGCGGTAGTTTGGGCATTCTCTGGCATTGCCTTTCTTTGGGATTGGAATGAATACTGACCTTTTCCAGTCCTGTGGCTGTTGCTGAGTTTTCCAAATTTACTGGTATATTGAGTGCAGCACTTTCACAGCATCATCTTTTAGGATTTGAAATAGCTCAGCTGGAATTCCATCATATCCACTAGCTTTGTTTGTAGTGATGCTTCCTAAGGCCCACTTGACTTTGCATTCCAGGATGTCTGGCTCTAGGTGAGTTATCAAACCATCATAATTATCTGGGTTGTGAAGATCTTTTTTGTACAGTTCTTCTGTGTATTTTTGCCACCTCTTGTTAATATCTTCTGCTTCTGTTAGGTCCATACCATTTCTGTCCTTTATTGAGCCCATCTTTGCATGAAATGTTCCCTTGGTATCTCTAATTTTCTTGAAGAGATCTCTGGTTTTTCCCATTCTATTGTTTTCCTCTATTTCTTTGCATTGATCACTGAGGAAGGCTTTCTCATTTCTCCTTTAGATCTTAGACATGATCTAATAGCTTTTAGCCTAGTGTTTCTTCCACTAGTTCACATTGTTCACTTCCTCATCTCTGCCCTTATATCTATAGCATTCTGAGTACTTAGATGTTTTAGTTTGTTCTATGGATGGTGAAATGTGAAAAGCTTGTGTTTACTGCAAAGAACTTAGGGTACAATGCCTAGCTGATAAATAAATGCTATAAATGATTAGGACTGCCCAAGAGCATTTGGAAATGCTTTGATTGGTGAGGAATTCAAGAGGGATGACTTAACTGGTAAAACCCCAAAGCATTATCAGATTGGTAACAATGTTGATAAAGTCCTCAAAGTACTGGGCAATTAAAGCAAGTGAGCCAGATAAAAATATAAAGATATCTATAGAAATAAAAGTTTCTGAAAGTGAGTTTTTGATTTCATATTCTGCAATCATGAAAAAACTATATGCCATGATTTCAGAATTATTGAGAAAAGTTTATAATTTTGAGTATGAGTTACCCTTTACAATATTATTTTTTAAGATTTATTTATGGCTGCACTGGATCTTCATTGCTATGCACGGACCATCTCCAGTTGCAGCAAGTGAGGCCTACTCTCTGGTTGCCGTGTGTGGGTTTCTAATTGCAGTGGTTTCTCTTGCAGAGCATAGGCTCTAGGTACGTGGGCTTCTGTAGTTGGAATTCTTCAGCTCAGTAGTTGCTGCTCATGGGCTCTAGAGCGCTGGCTCAATAGATGTGGTACATGGGCTTAGTCGCACCGCAGCATGTGGAATCTTCCTGCATCAAGGATCAAACCTGTGTCCCGTGCATTGACAATTCTTTATCAGTGAGCCACCGGGGAAGCTCTCTTTGGAATAATATTATAATATGACCCTGTGCTGTGATATTTTTATCACATTTACCTCAGCCACAAGGTTAAGAATGTATGCTTGTATTTAAGAATATGTGCTGATGTTTTGAAAATTAGTCAGAATAACTAGCTAGTGAAGTTCTAATGATTCTCTTTTGTTAAAAGATTGAGATAAACAATGGAAAATGCTTGCCATTTTCCTATCTCCATTACCACTCAGATGTTAGAAATCTGATCCCTTTCTCTTTACGGTACTAACCATGATTTCTGGGGTTTCAGATTATCCTTAAAATGATTCTTTTTGGAACTGATTTTGTAATAAATGTAATTTTATTTTATTTATTTTTTTTTATTTATTTTATTATTATTATTATTTTTTTATTTTGCTTAACTTTACAATATTGTATTACTTTTAGTATACATCGAGATGGATCCGCCACTAGAATACACGTGTTCCCCATCCTGAACCCTCCTCCCTCCCCCCTTCCCACACCATCCCTCCACGTCATCCCAGTGCTCCAGTCCCAGGCATCTGTTATAGGGCATCGTACCTGGACTGACTCGTTTCAGATTGAATCTAAGGAGTTTTTTGTTTTTATTTTTATAATATATGTCTGTGCATTATTTAATAGCAGTCATTTTATCTCACTCATTTATAACAGAAAATTTTAACTATAAGGAACAATAAATGTACTAGTCTAGTGAGACCATTTTTAGTACTTAAATGCTGCAGTATAAGCCTTTATTTCACCTTTTAGAAAGGTTGGTGGTGGATGACGAATAAGTATGGCTCTTAGTTCTCATGAGCATCTTGTACTATATTCTAGGTGATTCAGGATGCTGGAGTTAAAAATGGGAAAAAGGAAAGAGGGGAAAACATGAAAGAGTGGAGAATGCACAGGACTAGGAGTAAATAGAATCAAGTTCAAGGCCTGCTCTAACATTATCTACATGTATGTGTTCTAGTGCATGCTTTTTAACCTTTCTTGGTCTAAATCTCCTCTCCCAAAAATGTTAAGAATACTTCTTAGATGTAAGACTCTATCCATCCTTATATGTGAGTATTATTTTAGACCATCTGGCAATCTTATAAAATAAGACAGTGATTGATTCAGCAGGGACATGGGACTTGCATTTTATCCATCAGCAAAAGTTGGATGATTACTCAAAATTCAAGGAATTTGGCTACTGACAAGGAAGGAGCCAAAGCCAAAGAATCATGCTAAGAGGTGCTCATCAGCTGATTTGGGTAAAACATTTTGTGTGACCTGGTTGAAGACAGTTGTGTTGGGAGCAGGCTGAAATATAATGGTGACTACATTAAGGAGACAGTTGAATATTTCTTTGGAGTAATAGTTGAGATGAACTCTGTAGCTGAGGCCAAAGCCTTTAGAGCAGAATGAGAGTAGCCTGATTTATATTTTTCATTTCTCTATATTTTTCATGTTACTGATTATTTAATTTCTAGCAAATTTAAATGTCAGTTTCCTTCCTCTTTCTTTAAGGAATTGTGGAATATCTGCAATCTTAGGTGCCATCTGTTAGTGGAAAATTACAATTTAGTCCTATGACCAATACACTAAATAAGTACATGTTTATAAGTGGTTTTTTGCCTCACAACTTGGTGTCATCAGATAGTCCTGGAAACCTGGCTACAATATGGCAACCCCCAATAATCCCAGGTGAAAAAGTGCTGGACTGTATTTGATAGTATTTACAAAAGTGTATTCACAAATTAACCCATCAGAAATTAGAATAAAGAGCTGAGAAAAGGGTAAAATCAGCCACTGAGAGAGGAAAATGTAATGCAGTTTTGTGGTCAATATAAAAGACTGAGCTGATAAAAGAAATTTCATTCATACTGGACAAAATATAGTTAATCAATCAATAATCTAAGTTTAAAAGCAAAGAAGGGGAGATCCCAGATACAAAAATTAATGCATAGCCTGGGAGATGCTTGTGCGCTAAAGTTGAAAGTCAACGAAACATAATATCAGCCTTAAGACCTACTATAAAACTTAATTTTGAAAGCATAAGTGAAATGCATAATTTATTTAGAAATTATAAATATTCACTTGAGAAGAAATAAACTATCAAGCACTAAAGATTTAGAACCAGTTGCCTTCCCTCCTCCCCCATTAAGACACCAGGCTCAGATGGTGTTACAGGATATATTAATAATCCTTCAAGGCTCTTATAATTTTTATTTAAGGGCAAATTATTTTTATTTCATACAAGCTGTCACAGAGAAAGAAGCTAAACCACCTACCCAGTTATTAAGCTCTTAAAACATTAATAACAAACTTGATAGAAAAGGGTAATAAAATCATGAGAGTCTCCATATGAATGTTGATACAGAAGTTCATGTGATACACCCATCATTAAAAAGTTTAAAATTAGACACATTATCATCAATTAGGGTTTGTCTCAGGAAGGCAGAAATGTTTAACATTAGAAAAATGTAATATGGTGAGTTGTTAATATTCATGTTTATTAATTTGGTACCGTATGACTTATGAGGCATTATGTGTGTGTTATTATTAGTTGTCTTTAGTAAACAATAACCACATCTCCTCTCCTAACCACTTTATTCCAAGCCTTACTTTGTTTTAATACAATAAAAGCCAAATGGACAAATCTATAAGAGTAGTCTGACACTAGGTGAGGGTTGGAGAAAAATGAGTTTAATCTTTTTATATACAAGAGAGAAACAGCCACCTCCTTCCTTCATGAAAGAAAAGACGTACTTTTTTATTTATTTGAGATGGGATAGAGAGGATCCTGGATTCTCAGTCTAACATTTAGAAATGTATGTACATCTTTCCAGATCAGATCCTGATAAATGGCTGCTGCCTGGGCTTTAAGAGCTAGAGATGTGTTCAAAGTCTGGCATTTATATTATTTGCAATGTCAGTACCTAGGGAAGTAGAGCTTCAGTCTTCCTGGCACCTTAGGGGTTTAACCTAGAGACCTAGTCCAGCCTGTAACCATTTGGCCCTCTTGATCCTTTTAGAGCAGAGCAGTTAACTAGGCAAATGGCCACAGAGCTATATCTTGCAGCATGTTTCCACAGTGAAGGCAAACACTATCTTTATACTATATATACGTTCCTGTGTCTCAGAATGCTAGGGTGTTAATAATAAGCCAGTGTAAAAGTTTTATTCTAAGTCTTAATACAAAAGATAAGAATGATAAAAATATACAAAGATTAGAAAGTACAATCTTGGTGTCAGCTGCAGTCTAAACAGTGTGTACACAGAGCATTCAAGGTGCCACACAAGTAAGTCTTTAATAGTGATAAAAATACAGCAAGTTTATTGAATGTATATATAAAATATATTTATATATAAAACATGACAGAATCCCTATTGTCTAACAGATTGAAACTGAATTCATACAATAAAATTTTATTCATTATTGTAAAAAAAAAATAGTAACTAGGAGTTAACCTTATGAAACTATAGAAGTTCATCAAGTGAAAAAATGAAATATTTAATTGGAAAAAATAAGACGATGAAAAGGGGGTATGGATATAACCTGCTCATGAAAGTCAGACTCACCGTTGTGAGTTCATTTATAACTCAAATCCTCAAGGAGTTTTTGAGAAATCAGAAAAGCTGATTGCAAAAGTCACAGGAAAAAGTGAAGGTCTAAGGAAGTAAGGAAAAATTTTGAAGAATAAAGAGAAATTTACTCTATTAAAAGAGAAATTTACTCTACAAATGTGTGTGATTTTATTCTTAAATATTTCTTAAATAACTATTGAGATATAATTCACATGCTATACTATTCACCCATTTAAAGTGTAAGATTTAGTGTTTTTAGTGTATCCACAGCATTGTGCATCCTTCACACAGTATTTGAACCCCCTCTAAAAGAAACCCACGCCCATTAGCAATCACTCCACATTCCTACCCTTTTCCCACTACTCCTGCTCGAGGCAGCCACCAGTGTAGTTTCAGTCTCCATGGATTTGTCTGTTCTGGGTATTCCATCTAAATGGAATCAGACAATGTGAGACCTTTCATAACGGGCTTGTTTCATTTAGCATGTTTTCAGGTTTCATCTATGTCATACCTGGTGTCAGTATCATATTCCTTTTTATGGCTGAATAATGTCTCATGATGTGAATATAGCTCATTTTATTTATCCATTCATCTGTTGATGATCACTTTTGGGTTTGTGTGAATGAAACTCCTATGAATATTCATGAACAAGTTTTGTATAAACACATGTTTTCATTTCTCTTGAGTTGATTCCTGGGAGTGGAATGGGCATTCTGTTAACCACTTAAAGAACTGCTAAATCGTTTACCAGTGTGACTGCAACATTTTACAGATGAGGATGCCAACATGTGAGCTGTCTTTCCATTTATTTAGAAATTGTTCAAGTTCTTTTAATAATACTTTATAATTTAATGTATGTTTGCAATTCTTTTGTAGAATGAGCATTGAGTATTTTTTTTCTCTTTGCCATTATCAATGAAATTTTCTTTATTTTTGTGTTACTGCTGGTGTATAAAAATTCAGTGGGTTTTTGTAATTTATTTACCCTAGGGTTTGCTGAATTTCTTAGTTTTAATAATATTTCCATTAATTCCTGAGTATTTTCTATGTATAAGATCATTTCATCTATGAATAGAGGTAGCTCATCTATCCCTTTCAGTCTACATCTTTTATATCTTTTTTGCCAGTATCTAACATTTTTTATATGTTGTAGAATTCATTTAAATTTTGTTTAGGATCTTCTTTCTGTATTCATGAGTGGCATTATTTTACAGTTTTCATTTCTTGTCTTTTGTAGCAGGGCAGTTGTTGAGTCACTAAGTTCTGTCCAGCTCTCTGTGACTCCATGGACTGCAGCACACTAGGTTCCTCTGCCCTTCACTATCTCCCAGAGTTTGCCCAAATCCATGTCCATTGAGTCAGTGATGTTATCCAGCAGGGCAGTACTAGTATCATAAAATGAGCTGGGCAATGTCCCTTCCTCTTCTACTTTTTGCATGAGTTTGTAAAGGATTGGTATTCATTCTTTTTTGAAAACTGAGTGGAATTCACCAGTGGGCCAGCTGGGGCCTGGACTTTGTGGGAAGTTTATAAATGATTGATTCAATCTTTGTATTCATGATTTGCCTACTAAGATTTTCTGTTTATTCTTGAGTCAATCTTGGTAGTTTTGTGTCTTTCTAGGAATTTGTCAGTTTCATCTAAGTTATCTAACTTGTTGACATACAGTTCTCATGGCACCCTCTTCTAATCCTTTCTATTGCTCTTCTTTAACCAGCAGGATATTAGTGTGTTTAACTTCCAGATATTTGTCAATTTCCCAAATTTCCTTCAGTTATTGATTTCTAATTTAATTCCTTTGTGGTCTGAAAACATACATTCTGTTATTTCAGTTGTTTTAAATGTGTTTTGATTTGTTTTGTGGCTTAGCACTTTGTCTACTCTGGAGAATGTTGTGTGTGCTTGAGAAGAAGGTATATTCTACTGTTCAGTGGAGTTTTTCTAGAGAGATTTGTTCTAGTTGGTTTGTAGAATTATTCAGGTTTCCTGTTAATCTTCTGCCAGTTTGTTCTACCTATTATTGGGCTATTAAAGTCTCCAGCTATCATTGATGAATTGCTTATTTTCCCTTACAATTCTGTTCGTTTTGCTTCTTTTCACCTTGCATCTCAGTATGGAATTTCCATCCCATGAGCAAGTGGAGGCAGAGGTGATCAGGGCCCAGTATTCTCAGATTATAGCATGGCAGGTAAGTCTCCTGCACTGTGCGTTGTAACTGGGTGGGGGAATACAGACCCAGTCCTTTTGGACTTGCCTGGAGTAGCACTTTTGCAACATGGGGCTTGCAGGAAGGGGAGATGAGAAATGCAGAAGCCTCCTTTTCCTATAGTCAAACTATGATTTCAAAGTGGAAGTTGGAGGAAGAGAGGGCTCCTGCCTTGGCTGCACAAGCCTAGGGTAGAGTTTCCCAGGAGCTGGGGAAATGGGTGTAATGGACTGGGTTATGGGTCAGATGCCATAGACTCTCACTCTTCCTAATGAGACTTAGCACATTTTCTTGAATGAATATTCATCCATTTGTTACATGCATTTAGGCAATTTCCAGAGAATATGAATGATTAATGATTTTTTTTAAAATTTGCACCTGTTAAATTGTTTTTCTTGGGACAGAGTCTGCCAGTCCTCACTCCTTCCTTCCCAAAGTCCACTCCCCTCTTTTTGAAGTTTCTGAAATATAATGAGACATATATTTATATATATATAGCTTCTTTATATTTCCTCCCCCACTTTTGGTTTATTTAACTAATTATTTTATAGGGATCATTCCACTATTAATAACATGAAATTGTAGAAGGTTTATTCAATAAACTGTTTCCTATATGTGGAATCTATATATCTGCCATTTGTTAGCTAATTCATGAACACAGATGGCTTCACTGAATTTGAATCCAGTAAAAATCACTGAATCTGTTCTGGTTCCAAGAAAACTTAGATGTACTATAGTCTGTGAGCTTCCTCACATGGCCCTGTGGGGCCAGAATCTTCGAAGTTTATCCAGGCAGATCACCATGTCCTTAGGTTTGCTTGTGTAGTGAATTGTTGTTTTTCAGTTGCTCGGTCGTGCCCGACTCTTTGTGACCCCATGGTCTGTAGCCTGCCAGGCTCCTCTGTCAGTGACTTGTTACCTGGCATTAAATTTCAGGCCAAACCTGACATTGGTCTCTGCTTCTTACCTGGATTTAAGACTGGAGCTAAGGTATTACCCCTACTGTAAGCACAGTATACAGCTTTATAATTGTAATAGCTTACTGATTATATTTCCTCCTAGTAGCCATGGCCCCTGTAGTCCTGGTATAATTCAATTTAAGGTAGAAATCATTGCATGACAAAATTGATTTCATTGGACACAGGCTTTCTCCATATTGTGAGAGTCAAGCAACAACCTAGATAATTGTGCTTCAGAGAAAGAGTATTCTTAAATATTTTATAAACCCCCAAATTAAAACAATTTTCTAGATCTTTCCCATCAAGTCCAATCATTTTATAATATGGTACTTTACCCATATTCGTATAATGGTAGCAGATATGGTAGGAAGCTTAGAAAACTTACTGATTGAAATAGCATGAGTGGAGCTCCCTTTCCTTCTTATTCTGAGAGTTGTAGCAGATCTTGTCATTGTGCGTTCCCAGTGTTTTATGATACTCAGTTTCCATCCCCCAAATTTGAAGAATCCTTATTTTATGTATCTTGTCTGATATTAAAATCATAAATATCAGATATTATGTATCAAATGAGGAAGAGATATTTATTACCTCGAATTGGACATGATTTGACAACTAAACAACAGCAACAAATCTACTTTAGTATTAAGACCTCCTTTGTTTAATATTGAGAGAAAATTCTTACAATGTGATGAAACTTCCCACCTAAAGCCTTGCACCTTCTGTGTTAGGACACGAGTTTCTAACATCCTAATGTTCCTCTTCCCCTAAATTTCTCATTTTGCAAGTTAAAGCCCAGAAAAGTGGAATTATCTTGTCCAAATTCGACAGGTTTCTTGTCACCAAGCCTGGTAATTTTCTGTGCTCATGGTGCTGCCTCTAAAAGAGGTACCTTCTCAGGGTGTGAAGACAGTTCTTAATGTCCAGCAGTTCTTCTCCCCCTGGGTTTCCTAGACAACTTGGCCGAGGGAGTAGACGTGAGAACGAGGTCGGCAGCTCTTCACGTTCCGTCTTCCTTGTCGCAGTGCACGTTTTTAGAAATGGCAGTGTCATCTGATGTTAGAGCCTCCAAGACCCTGAGTGGCTTCATGGAACACATTGTGGGCTTACCAGTTTTAGCCAG
Organism: Tragelaphus eurycerus; assembly: GCA_935064755.1. NCBI lineage: Eukaryota > Metazoa > Chordata > Mammalia > Artiodactyla > Bovidae > Tragelaphus > Tragelaphus eurycerus. The sequence goes on along the minus strand of CAKXYN010000054.1, from coordinate 13,650,689 downwards.
GAAGAAGCAGAAAGACATATTCTTTGTTGTGTTAATCCCCTGAGATTTTGAGGTCGATGTGTTACCACAGCGTTACCTGCTATTTCCTCATTAGTGTAAACTCCAAAACTTTGTAGGCATTGCCTCAAGCCAGTGTTGCATAAAAGACTCAGTTTGAAAGCACTGTACTGAGTTCTTTGAGAATGAGGAGAACTGAGAAGGATATAGCCTCTGGCCAGCCGGCTGAGGAATAGTAGGATGAAGGAAGCCAAAATGAAGGCAAAAAAGGGAAGGATTGTACAGTTTCTGTCAAAGAATTCAGTAGGCCACGCCTGTCTTTTGGTGAAACACTGTGTATGGGTAAAACTGACCGAGTTTTGGTTGTTGTGTGTGTAACACAAAGAGCCCATAGGACATGCACTTAAACTTAAGGTTCTTCTCTTTAAAAATATATATATGTATTTTTAAACATATTTGAGAATAGTCTGGTTAAAATCACACAATGTGGGATATACTGGCTAAATGACTTTGCAGAGGCTCCTCATGACACTGAAGTATTTACCAGCAATCTGATTTCTTTCTACACTGCACAGTCCTTTTTATGTTACATTAACTTCATTTTGTGTTTTTTGGATCATTCTCATGGTGCTTACAGTGCGCTGGGCTGTGGTCTAATTGCCTAATTATTATGCAGTATTAAGTAATCTATAAAAATGAGTAGAAATGTGAATTAAAAGGAGTGAGCCTTGGTCACTGTAGGTGGTATAGGAGAACAAAATGGTATTATCATCACAAATGTAAATGGAACATTAAGCAGAATGTATCACTAGACTAAAGATCTTTCAGAAGATTTTTTGGTAGAGAAATCCCCCTGAAACACACTTATGGTGACTTATTTAAATCGTAATGAAATGAAGAATAAATATAATTCACTTAAGGATAGTCTCTATTTTAAAAATAGTATTTGTTTCTCAATATTTTACTTCTAATTTAAAATGTCCAGATGCAAACTGCTCTAAGAATACATAGTATTAGAAACCACAACTGTACTTACAGCCTACCTAAGTCAGTCCTTTCCAAAGACATCTGCTTCCTACAATAGTTAGACGGGAGGGTGTGAAAAAGACAAATTTATCCTTTTATTTTTCAAAATTACAATTGTTAATGTGCTGCTGCTGCTGCTGCTAAGTCACTTCAGTCGTGTCCGACTCTGTGCGACCCCATAGACGGCAGTCCTCCAGGCTCCCCCATCCCTGAGATTCTCCAGGCAAGAACACTGGAGTGGGTTGCCTTTTCCTTCTCCAATGCATGAAAGTGAAAGTGAAGTCACTCAGTCGTGTCCGACCATTAGCGACCCCATGGACTGCAGCCCACCAGGCTCCTCTGTCCATGGGATTTTCCAGGCAAGAGTACTGGAGTGGGGTGCCACTGCCTTCTCCAGGTTAATGTGCTAGATAGTGCTAAATTTTCAATTTCCCACTGTGACTGTTATTTATTTTCATTCAAGGAAAGACCTCAAATTCAAAGTTCTTAGAAATTGTTAATTAGTTGGGTTTGTTTTCTCCTCCTATTATTTGTCTTGTTTTTACTTTTTACAAAGTAGACAACCCTGATCAGATCAGATCAGTCGCTCAGTCGTGTCCGACTCTTTGCGACCCCATGAACTGCAGCACGCCAGGCCTCCCTATCCATCACCAGTTCTCGGAGGTCATCAGACTCACATTCATCAAGTCAGTGATGCCATCCAGCCATCTCATCCTCTGTTGTCCCCTTCTCCTCCTGCCCTCAATCCCTCCCAGCATCAGAGTCTTCTCCAATGAGTCAACTCTTCGCATGAAGTGGCCAAAATACTGGAGTTTCAGCTTTAGCATCATTCCTTCCAAAGAAATCCCAGGGCTGATCTCCTTCAGAATGGACCGGTTGGATCTTCTTGCAGTCCAAGGGACTCTCAAGGGTCTTCTCCAACACCACAGTTCAAAAGCATCAATTCTTCGGCGCTCAGCCTTCTTCACAGTCCAGCTCTCACATCCATACATGACCACAGGAAAGACCATAGCCTTGACTAGGCGAACCTTTGTTGGCAAAGTGATGTCTCTGCTTTTGAATATGCTATCTAGGTTGGTCATAACTTTCCTTCCAAGGAGTAAGTGTCTTTTAATTTCATGGCTGCAGTCACCATCTGCAGTGATTTTGGAGCCCAGAAAAATAAAGTCTGACACTGTTTCCGCTGTTTCTCCATCTATTTCCCATGTAGTGATGGGACCAGATGCCATGATCTTCGTTTTCTGAATGTTGAGCTTTAAGCCAACCTTTTCACTCTCCACTTTCACTTTCATCAAGAGGCTTTTGAGTTCCTCATCAATTTCTGCCATAAGGGTGGTATCATCTGCATATCTGAGGTTATTGATATTTCTCCCGGCAATCTTGATTCCAGCTTGTGTTTCCTCCAGTCCAGCATTTCTCATGATGTACTCTGCATATAAGTTAAATAAACATGGTGACAATATACAGCCTTGACGTAATCCTTTCCCTATTTGGAACCAGTCTGTTGTTCCATGACCAGTTCTAACTGTTGCTTCCTGACCTGCATACAGATTTCTCAAGAGGCAGATCAGGTGGTCTGGTATTCCCATGTCTCTCAGAATTTTCCACAGTTTATTGTGATCCACACAGTCAAAGGCTTTGGCATAGTCAATAAAGCAGAAATAGATGTTTTTCTGGAACTCTCTTGCTTTTTCCATGATCCAGCGGATGTTGGCAATTTGATCTCTGATTCCTCTGCCTTTTCTAAATCCAGCTTGAACATCAGGAAGTTCACGGTTCACATATTGCTGAAGCCTGGCTTGGAGAATTTTGAGCATTACTTTACTAGCGTGTGAGATGAGTGCAATTGTGACGTAGTTTGAGCACTCTTTGGCATTGCCTTTCTTTGGGATTGGGATGAAAACTGACCTTTTCCAATCTTGTGGCCACTGCTGAGTTTTCCAAATTTGCTGGCATATTGAGTGCAGCACTTTCACAGCATCATCTTTCAGGATTTGGAATAGCTCCACTGGAATTCCATCACCTCCACTAGCTTTGTTCGTAGTGATGCTTTCTAAGGCCCACTTGACTTCACATTCCAAGATGTCTGGCTCTAGGTCAGTGATCACACCATCATGATTATCTGGGTCGTGAAGCTCTTTTTTGTACAGTTCTTCTGTGTATTCTTGCCACCTCTTCTTAATATCTTCTGCTTCCGTTAGGTCCATACCATTTCTGTCCTTTATCGAGCCCATTTTTGCATGAAATGTTCCTTTGGTATCTCTGATTTTCTTGAATAGATCCTTAGTCTTTCCCATCCTGTTGTTTTCCTCTATTTCTTTGCATTGATCGCTGAAGAAGGCTTTCTTATCTCTTCTTGCTCTTCTTTGGAACTCTGCATTCAGATGTTTATATCTTTCCTTTTCTCCTTTGCTTTTCGCTTCTCTTCTTTTCACAGCTATTTGTAAGGCCTCCCCAGACAGCCATTTTGCTTTTTTGCATTTCTTTTCCATGGGGATGGTCTTGATCCCTGTCTCCTGTACAATGTCACGAACCTCATTCCATAGTTCATCAGGCAGTCTATCTATCAGATCTAGGCCCTTAAATCTATTTCTCACTTCCACTGTATAATCATAAGGGATTTGATTTAGGTCATACCTGAATGGTCTAGTGGTTTTCCCTACTGTCTTCAATTTCAGTCTGAATTTGGCAATAAGGAGTTCATGGTCTGAGCCACAGTCAGCTCCTGGTCTTGTTTTTGCTGATTGGATAGAGCTTCTCCATCTTTGGCTGCAAAGAATATAATCGATCTGATTTCGGTGTTGACCATCTGGTGATGTCCATGTATAGAGTCTTCTCTTGTGTTATTGGAAGAGGGTATTTGCTATGACCAGTGCATTTTCTTGGCAAAACTCTGTTAGTCTTTGCCCTGCTTCATTCCGTATTCCAAGGCCAAATTTGCCTGTTACTCCAGGTGTTTCTTGACCTCCTACTTTTGCATTCCAGTCCCCTATAATGAAAAGGACATCTTTTTTTGGTGTTAGTTCTCAAAGGTCTTGTAGGTCTTCATAGAACCATTCAACTTCAGCTTCTTCAGCGTTACTGGTTGGGGCACAGATTTGGATTACTGTGACATTGAATGGTTTGCCTTGGAAACGAACAGAGATCATTCTGTCGTTTTTGAGATCACATCCAAGTACTGCATTTCGGACTCTTTTGTTGACCATGATGGCCACTCCATTTCTTCTGAGGGATTCCTGCCCACAGTAGTAGATATAATGGTCCTCTGAGTTAAATTCACCCATTCCAGTCCATTTTAGTTCGCTGATTCCTAGAATGTCAACATTCACTCTTGTCATCTCTTGTTTGACCACTTCCAATTTGCCTTGATTCATGGACCTGACATTCCAGGTTCCTATGCAATATTGTTCTTTACAGCATCGGACTTTGCTTCTATCACCAGACACATCTACAGCTGGGTATTCTTTCTGCTTTGGTTCCATCCCTTCATTCTTTCTGGAGTTATTTCTCCACTGATCTCCAGTACCATATTGGGCCCCTACTGACCTGGGGAGTTTCTCTTTCAATATCCTATCATTTTGCCTTTTCATACTGTTCATGGGGTTCTCAAGGCAAGAATACTGAAGTGGTTTGCCATTCCCTTCTCCAGCGGACCACACCCTGTCAGACCTCTCCACCATGACCCGCCCATCCTGGTTTGCCCCACGGGCATGGCTTAATTTCATTGAGTTAGACAAGGCTGTGGTCCTGGTGTGATTAGATTGACTAGTTTTCTGTGAGTATGGTTTCATTGTATTTGCCCTCTGATGCCCTCTTGCAAGACCTACCGTCTTACTTGGGTTTCTCTTACCTTGGGCGTGGGGTATCTCTTCCCGGCTGCTCCAGCAAAGCACAGCCATCGCACCTTACCTTGGACGAGGGGTCTCTCCTCACCGCCGCCCTTCCTGACCTTGGGGGAGGGGTATCTCCTCACCACTGCCCTTCCTGACCTCGGTCATGGGGTATCTCCTCTCGGCCGTGCCTAGTGCGCCAGTCCTCACCGCCGTCCTTCCTCGGTCGTTGGGTAGCTCCTCTCGGGCTTGCTCTCAGTGCGCCGCGCAGCCGGTGAGGGACTCTCAGTGCGCCGCTCGCGGGTAGGAGAGGGGCTCTCAGTGCGCCGCTCGCGGGTAGGCCGGGAGCTCTCAGTGCCCTGAAAGACTACTTAAATTCAATCTAAAACAAGAAATGTATTTGCTAACCAGCCAAACCAAGATACATGTTTCTGTGATTTCATGTACGGGGTTCAAATCCATAAACTCCCATATCTACAGCTCTTAAGACTTTGTCCTGTCTTCTAGTATTAGTTCTAATCTCCATCCCTTCACTGAGTATTTCCATTTGAATTGTTAAGATATACCTTATTTCAATGCGTCTAAAACCAATTTTAGATTTTTTTCCTTCAGAAGTAGATCTTAAATTCATCATTTCTGTCTGCAACACCAGATTTCTTCACTAGCACAGGCCTGGATCCTTCAAATCACCTTTCTACCTCTCTTTCCTTTACTTCCTTTCCACCCCATGTTTTTTTCAAGACCATGTCATCCTGTGAATTTCTCTCAAGTAGCTTCTTCTTTTGGAGAAGGCAATGGCACCCCACTCCAGTACTCTTGCCTGGAAAACCCCATGGATGGAGGAGCCTGGTGGGCTGCAGTCCATGGAGTCGCTAAGAGTCAGACACGACTGAGCGACTTCACTTTCACTTTTCACTTTCATGCATTGGAAAAGGAAAGGGCAACCCACTCCAGTGTTCTTGCCTGGAGAATCCCAGGGACGGGGGAGCCTGGTGGGCTGCTGTCTATGGGGTTGCACAGAGTTGAACACGACTGAAGCGACTTAGCAGCAGCCGCAGCAGCTTCTTCTTTCTCTTCCCTCCCTCACCGTCCTCGCCCTTCCCGACTCTCACAGCACTGCCTCAGGGGCTCCTTTACTGGTCCCCTGCCTCCCCTCCTGAGCCCAGTCTGTCCTCCACACGAGCAGGGCAGCCCTCCCTGTCATTCTTCATCCTCGTTTCCACCAGTGCAACACTCTTGTCCATCTCTTTTGCCCCTAGAGTAGAGTGAGGTCACAGACTCAAGAATTTATATAGATCTGGTGTCTGTCACCTTTTCTCATTTCTTAACTGAGAGTCTCCATTCCAAGCCAAGCCACATCTGTTGACTAGCCAGCAAAAATCTTAGTTCCTCTTTCTGATTTTGGATCGTTTGGTCCATATTTCTCATTTAGAATGTCACACCGATGCCCATCCAGATCCAGTATGTGTTTATCACACAGACGGTAAAGCGTCTGCCTACAAAGCGGGAGACCCGGGTTCGATCCCTGGGTCGAGAAGATCGCCTGGAGAAGGAAATGGAAACCCACTCCAGTTCTCTTGCCTGGAAAATCCCATGGACGGAGGAGCCTGGTAGGCTACAGTCCATGGGGTCGCAAAGAGTCAGACACGACTGAGCGATTTCATTTCACTTCACCTCTCTATTTTTAGACTTTTTGCTTTACTGGGCATATAGTTAGTGGACATCTACAGTGGATCCTTTAGCTAGCTGTCCTTGATGGGAGCTGAGGCAAGGTACAGCTGTCTTTGTACCTTGCTGTCTTGTGACTGGTCCCTGCTTTGTACCATGACAGAAAACACTGGACTATGAGGAGACCTCTCATAAGAACTGCTCTCTGAACTTACAGAGAACTTCCTGTTCTTCACTTTCTTACCACCTCATGGTGTCAGTAGATAAAATTGCTATCCAGGGCATGTTTTGTTGGTGAATAAACTGCCTTGGACAAGGTCTTTCTTTCCTAGGACTTGGTCTCCTCATGTGTAAAAGGAAGAACTAAAAATCATGTATCACTTGAAAATCATGTATCACTTGATGCAATTCCATGATTCTGGCCATTGCACATATGTTTTCTATGACCATGAGTTGTCAGCCAACTTTCTATATCCATACCTAATGTATTGCATTATCTTTGTGGAACCATCTATGAATTCTCAGTTGATGTTTGTTACTTGATTTTCAACATCTTGAGCCTTTTAATTTAGATGGTGTTTGGAAACATTATTGTCTGCCCTCCCACCATCAACCTTTTTAAAATCATTGTAGGAGTTTTTCCTTGTCCTTGAAAGAAAGGCAAACAAGAACACTCCTAATACACTGTGTCTCACTTAGGATGACTTTCAGAAAATTAAGTCTTCTTATATTTATCTCTTGAGGACAGTTTAGGAAAGAAAACACAAGACACTTTTCTTAAGTGATATTCATCTCTCCAGTGTTACCCAACACACTTGTTACCCAGCCCCAACGTTTACATGCTGAGAGGCATGTTAGAACAAATGAAGACATCTTATCTCAAGTGATATCTCAAAGTGATATCAAATTCAGTTGTTTAATTAAAAGCCCCATCTCAGTCAGAAGTATTTTCAAGATGTATGAAACCAAGAAGGGGCAGTGCATGTCAAAACTAAATTCCACGATGGGGACTTAGGTAGTGGGCTGGAACTCTCACTGTATTCCAGATCTGTTATACCACTTACGGAGTCTGCACAGATCAACATTACTGACACCACATCATGGATTCAGAGGTAGAAACAAAGGTGAGAGGAATTCACATGTTGTTGACAGGATGAAACACACACTCCTCTCCATCTGTGACAGAAAGTCAGACACAGGTACAAATCATTGCTGCTACAGATTCAAGGTTTCTTTCTTCATTTGGGTCCTCAAATCTTACAGAAGATATACATGGGTCAACTGTCTCCCAGTGGTTGGGATAAACAATCTCTTTCTTAAATCTTTCTGTCTTCACTCTCAGTAGATTTTACCTTTAACTTCATAGAAAGTAAAGGAGATGAACTGTAATTCCTTAAAATTCCAACTTTTCATCCATTAAGTGCTAACTTCTTTCAATATACAAGGATGATGTCAAAGGTCAGATCTACTATATGGTTCCAGCGTGTTCTCACTTAAACTTGCTTAAACTCACTTATCAATAGTTTCTAAAAGGGAAAACTATTGATAAGTGAGTTTCACTCTCAGAGAGACTCAGATTTCATTGGCCAGAGTCAGAAACTGAGCATCAGTTTCGTAAAAGATGCCAGGTCATTCCTATGGGTAGCCAGGAATACTGTTCTAGAAAGATGGACAGGCTGATCAATACACATTGGTACCATATAGTAGATCTGACCTTTGACATCATCCTTGTATATTGAGGAGGGTTCAGGATAGGGAACACATGTATACCTGTGGTGGATTCATTTTGATATATGGCAAAACCAATACAATATTGTAAAGTTAAAAAATAAAATTAAATTAAATTAGAAAAAAAAATAAAAGTTCCCTGAATGAGTCCATGAGCAGCCAGGCTTACAAACAGGTCCTTAGCTTAAAACCTCCTCAAGGGCAAGGATCTTTTGTGCTGAAACACATCCACTGAACTCTATACAGAGCACATCTCCATCTAGTAATAAGGGTGGTGTAATGTTTTTCTTCACATGCATACTGTATTGCTATAACTGACTTGAGTGAATTTTACTATTCATATAACCAAAGTGGGAAAAAAAAACTGTATAATGCTACAGTAATTTTAAAATTTAAATTCTCCAGAAGGTTATAAACACCCATCAAACAAAAATGCAGTTACTAGTGGTAGTGAGATAGTAGTTAGATAGTGAGTGTAGTTACTAGGGAGTAGATAGTTTATACCTTGATGACTAGAATTGATATGTGCACTATTTCTTAATCACATACTTGACCTTAGGAATTTTAACCATTTCTCACTAATAAAACTATCCAGTCAGTGCTTTGTTCACTGAATGATAGGGCCCTTTGCTTTGAAAAAACTGTTATTTTAAGGTGTTATAGTGATTGGCCCACTAAAAGATGACTTTATTGAGAATGCTATTTCCCATATAGATAGGAAAAAAATCCATGAAGTTTATTTTTTTCCTTCCCACTTGTATATATGCCTGGATGCTGAACAGGGTTGATTTCTCCTCTATATTGATAATCATGTTTGTACTTGGTTTCATGAACTACTCAGCATTTTAATTCAAGTAAGAATTGGATTTTTTTATTAAAATTATTCAAATATAAAATATTTTCTGCTTCCTATTAAATATATTCTCTACTTGTTAAGCATATATTAAACACATATCGTACTTAATATGATAACTATATCAACTATGATGCTGATAGAGAAAAAAATTCAGTCAAACCATTTCTTTAAAACTTTGTCAACTCTTTTCCCATTGAAATGTTAATTTTGCTTGAGTCTGCATATACAGTAGAATATTATTCAGCCATGAAAGGAAATGAAATACTGATACCTGCTATAAAATTGCTAAATCTTGGTAACATTGTACTAAATAAATGAAACCAGCTACAAAAGACTGTATAATGCATTCAGTTCAGTTCAGTCACTCAGTTGTGTCCAACTCTTTGTGACCCCATGGACTGCAGCACACCAGGCCTCCCTGTCCACTACCAACTCCCAGAGTTTACTCAAACTCATGTCCATTGAGTCAGTGATGCCATCCAGCCATCTCATGCTCTGTCATCCCTTTATCCTTCCACCTTCAATCTTTTACAACATCAGGGTCTTTTCCAAGGTGTCAGTTTTTTGCATCAAATGGCCAAAGTATTGGAGGTCCAGCTTCAGCATCAGTCCTTCCAAAGAATATTCAGGGCTAATTTCCTTTAGGATGGACAGGTTGGATCTCCTTGCAGTCCAAGGGACTCTCAAGAGTCTTCTCCAATGCCACAGTTAAAAAACACCAATTCTTCAGCACTCAGCTTTCTATATAGTTCAGCTCTCACATCCATACATGACTACTGGAAAAACCAAACCTTTGACTAGACAGACCTTTGTTGGCAAAGTAATGTCTCTGCTTTTTAACATGCTGTCTAGGTTGGTCATAACTTTCCTTCCAAGGAGTAAGCATCTTTTAATTTCATGGCTGTGGTCACCATCTGCAGTGACTTTGGAGCCCTCCAAATTAAAGTCTATCACTGTTTTCACTGTTTCCCCATATATTTGCCATGAAGTGATGGGACCAGATGCCATGATCTTAGTTTTCTGAATGTTGTGTTTTAGGCCAACTTTTCACGGTCCTCTTTCACTTTCTGCTTTCTGACATAAGAGTGGTGTCATCTGTATATCTGAGGTTATTGATATTTCTCCTAGCAATCTTGATTCTAGCTTGTGCTTCATCCAGCCCAGCATTTCTCATGATGTACTCTGCATATAAGTTAAATAAGCAGGGTAACAATATACAACCTTGCTGTACTCCTTTCCTGATTTGGAACCAGTCTGTTGTTCCATGTCCAGATCTAACTGTTACTTCTTGACCTGCATACAGATTTCTCAGGAGGCATGTCAGGTGGTCTGGTATTCCCATCTCTTTAAGAATTTTCCACAGTTTATTGTGAACAATCTTGGGAGTATACTAAAAACCATTGAAGTGTGACTTTAAGTGGGTAAATTGCATTAAATGTGAATGATATCTCAATAAAGCTGTTATAAAAATTTACTAACAGGAAAGATGAATCACTTTTCACCTTCAGACTATGTGAATTTTAAGTGTCAACGCTAAATAGTCTCCTATGAACATTCAGAGTCAAGGCATATTGCCCTCATGAACTCTGTGCAGAGTGTACTAGACAATGACCTTCAGGAGGCCAAAGTAGAAAAATATCAGTGTATGGACAGGTAATAAGTATTAAGTATGTATTCACCTGTAGTAGTAAGACTAAATAGTTGTTACAAATAGAATGATCACATCTCCAGTTTGCCAGTATAGACCAGTTTATACCTCTGTCTTGGCCCAATTAACTTGATCCCCTTCACACTTAAAACTTTTTTTTATAACTTTGAAAAAATGTTTGTTTTATTACTTACTTATTTTATTACATATTTATTTGACCATGCTAAGTCTTAGTTGTGGCATGTAGGATCTTTTAGTTGTGGCATGTGAACTTCTAATTGAGGCATGTGAGATCTAGTTGCCTGACCAGGGATTGAACCCAGGTCCCCTGCATTGGGAGCTCAGAGTCTTAGCCACTGGACTACCAGAGAAGTTCCTCAAAACTTTTTGACTTTGTAAATTACATGAATGTTCTCAAGTAATGGGATTATAGTAGCTTTTTAAAGTCTTGTGCTCTAACAATGTAGATAATGTAATTTGCTAATGATGGGAGAGAAGTGGATAAATATGAAACAGTAGCATAAGCCTAATAATTGCCTTTGAAGCATTCCTGAAAGTAAAGAGATATTCCTTTGAATTAGGTGCTAAGGGAGAGGAAGTTATTAACAAATTTTAGACTAGGAAACAAATAGAAACTTTGAGTGTTTGGTTCTTCTGGTTCTCAAGGCAATTAGAAATTCCCGTGTCTCTCCCACCTCACCTCACTTTCCAGTATGTTTCATCCCACATCAGCGTTGATAAAACTCGGGTTTTACTACTTCAGTGGTCCTTCCCCACCCACTCATATTTCTTGATGGTGGAAGATGCATTGTGGGGTTTGTTGTAGGTTTTGTCCATTCCGTTAGTTTTTGTTTCATTTATTCTATTGGATTTTTCTTTAGGGGTAATTCAGGAAAATTTAAAATCTGTTATGCAACCCCTATCTTCTTCCTAGAGTGCTCCTGAAAACACATCACCCGCTTTTATTGTTTTTCTTTTTCTTTTTTTCTGTGCATCATGTCCTCCAATAAATTGCCAAAAAGAACTAAGGGAAAGTTTGTTTTGGTTTTGCGTTTTTAAATTTGAATTCCTGAAATGTCTTTATCCTTGCATTTAGATGACAGTTTGTCTAAGGAGAGAATTCTGGTGAAAAATCCATTTCCTCCAAGATGTTGGAAGCATGTCTTCATTTCCTTTTAGCTCCCAGCATTGTTGGTGGCTCAGTGGTAAAGGCTCCCCCTGCCAAGTAGGAGACGCAGCTCCATTCCTGTGTTGGGAAGCTCCCCTTGAGGAGAAAACTGCAACCCACTCCAGTATTCTTGCCTGGGAAATCCTGTGAACACAGAAGCCTGGTGGACTGTAGTCCATGGGGTTGCCAAAGAGCTGGACAGAATTTAGTGACTAAACAACAACAATAAACTGTTGTTGAGAAGTCTGTTATGATCTTCCATCAAACTTGGTCATCTGTCTCATCACTGATGGTCTTGATGTTCACTAGGAGTGTCAAGGACTTCCCTTGTCCCTGGTGTTCTGAAATTTCATTGTGTTGTGTCTCAGCATAAGACTTTTTTCATTCATCTTGCAGAAATTTGATAGGTCTTCTATTTCATTCTGGGAAATTTCTAGGTATTATTTCCTTTGAATTTTCCTTTTTTCAATTATCTGTTTTTTTCATCTCAGACACCTAGTCAGGTAATGAATCTTTCTAAATTCATCTTCTAATTCTGATTCTTCCCATAAATTTTTCATAATTATTTTGTTTTTATTCTGTCCTATAAAAGTTATCTTACTTTCCAATACTTCTTTTGATTTTTAAATTTTTATTAAAGTATGGCTGGTATTCTTTTAATTTTTAAATGTTTTTCCATCATATATTTAGTTTCTAGGAACTATTATTTTCATACCCATGTCTTTTTTTTTTTCTTAATAGCATACTATTTTATCTTAATGGGTGTGCTAAAATTAAATATCAATACAAAACAGAGATGGGACTTGAGTATTCCTTGACCAGATGATACTATTTAAGTCATGTAAGCAAAACTAAATCTAGCTTGTTTCACAAACATAAGTGAAACTTAGGCTATTTCTTGTAAATGCCTTTGATAGTCATAAAAGAAACTTAAGTCACCTTCCTAAAGTTGGCATAGGATAATGACTTTTCACCAAATTCCCTGCTGTCTGGAGATACCCATTGTAATACCCAACGTCTTCATTTTCACATTATAAGTAATTCTGTGGCATCATCCCCCTGAGCTTTGTATCATTTTTTAATTTGAAAGTTCTGAGTTCATGGGCTGTTCTTACATGCACAATGAACACTTTAAATGTTATTCATTGTTCTGGAGGCTTGCATTTTGCTAATTCTGGGTCTTTGATAGGTATAAATATGTTTCCTTTCTTGCCAAGGATACTAATTAAGAGTAGTTTTGGAGTCTTCTCTGGTAGCTTTGGGTTTTTTGTTTCTTTGAAATGTTGTTTCTACCATGCTCTTTAACTTTTGTCTGTCTTGGTGTTGGGTCTTTGGGCATTTGATGTTTGCTCTTATTTGAGCACAAGGTACTAGGAATCCCACTGGAGGTTTGGTTGGTTGCTAAGCCACACAGCAGCATAATGATGTGCAATCATACCCCCTATGTTTCATGAGTCAGGACGTTTCTCTACAGAGTTCTTTGCTCTCTTCCCAGGGAACTAAGACTGCTATCGATATTTCTCAGAGCCAAGGAGGAAAGGAGAGTGAGACTCTTCCCAGGTACATGGACACTTGTACTTAATCCCCCTGTTTTCAGTGTGACAGCCTCTCCTCGGAGTCCCTCTGGGTCAGTCGTTCCAGACTTCAGTCTTAGGACAGAACGGGAGAGGTGAAATAGCGCCCTAACTGCTTCTTGAACAAACACCGTCTATCTTTGAGATCCTTTGTTCCTCCCTTTCCTCAGTCCTTTAATGTTCTTGCAGTGTGTGGCTTGCTTCTTTTTATCTTCAGCCACTGTGCACATTTTTTGGGCTTCCCCAGTAGCTCAGTTGGTAAAGAATCTGCCTGCACTGTGGGAGACCCCTGTTCGATTCCTGGGTCTGGAAGATCCCCTGGATAAGGGCATGGCAACCCACTTCAGTATCCTTGCTTGGAGAATCCCATGGACAGAGTAGCTTGAGGACTACAGTCCATGGGGTCGTAAAAAGTGAGACAGGACTGAGTGATTGGGACTGCAGTCCATGGGGTTGTAAAAAGTGAGACAGGACTGAGTGATTTCACTTCTTCACGCTGTCCACATTCAGCTTGCAGCTTTCTCTAACCAGTTCACTCTTAAGGTCCTGCTTTCTGGCTTGCTAACAGTTCTTGGCATTTCTCACTTGCTTCATGTTTTCACCAACACTCTGACTTTGTAGAATCTGGGCTTTTTAATGTGCTGTCTTTTTAGTTGGAGACATTGGAAAGGGATATTTGCCATGTGTACGATGACCCTCTGTGATAGTTTTTATTATTTCTATGATATACATAGAATAAAAAAGGTACAGTAACTTGCTTAATATAGTATAAATAATAACCTGTGCTATATGGATTGAACCTAGATTTGAAAGCTCTTATTCTCTGCATGAACTGATTCACAAATACTAGTTCAAAGTGGTAACTTTAAGTAAGACAGCAAATCCCAACAATATTAACAGTTACTGAATATTTCCATGCAGCACGTAGTTTCCTCACACTCCTGTGAATGAGGTCTATTTCTATCCCCAATTTACAGGTGATAAAACTGAGTTGTCAAAAGGTCACCCGGAAAGTAAGAGAAAACCCTAAGTAGTGTCAGTACCCTCAATCAGGAGTCTGCGAACATTTTTTATAAAGGCATAGTAAATATTTTAAGTTTTGTTTACCATATGGTCCCTATTGCAATTACTCAACTCTGCTATTGTCACCAGAAAACAGCTCTAGGAAAATGTGTAAAGAATGAGAGTGGTTGTGTTCCAGTAAAGCTGTTTACATAAATAGGTGGTGGCCTGAATTTGGCCCGTGGGCAGTAGTCTGTTCATCCTGGCCTTATATCAGCGGTCCCCATCCTTTTTGGCAGCAGGTTTCCAGTTTCATGGAAGACAGTTTTTCCATGGATCTGGCGGTGGGGGATGGTTTCAGGATGATTCAAACACAGTACATTTATTGTGCACTTTATTTCTATTACTGTTACATCAGCTCCACTTCAGATCATCAAGCATTAGATCCTGGAGGTTGGCGATCCCTGCCTTAGATAATTTTTAAAAAGTAGGAATAATGAACACATTGTAATGAAACTAAGTTCTGCTGCAGCCAGAGAGGTTATTACACTCTTGCTATTAGACAGAATAAAAAAAAAATCTATGGTCATTTCAAAGCCTCAAATGAGTTGGTCAGATACTAGAACTTGACTAAAAGGAAATAGAGGGTGACAGAAGTAAGGGCCAATACTAGTAGCAAAGGTGCTTGAAGAAGAGATGAGGGATTCCCTGCAGGTGGTGCAGTGGTAAAGAGTCCACTGGCAGTGCAGTAACCGTGGAGACACGAGTTCAATCCCTGAGTTGGGAAGATACCCTGGAGAAGGAAATGGTAACCCACTCCAGTATTCTTGCCTGGAGAATTCCATGGACAGAGGAGCCTGGCGGGCTGCAGTCCTTGGTGTCACAAAGAGTTGGGCATGATTGCGTGACTAAGCGACAACACCATCCACAACCTGGGCAGGCTCTTTCAGTGCTTGTTGCTCTGTTGCCTCAGATGCTTACTTTCAAGGATGAATCATAAAAATGGACTAATGGCACCAATTACCAGTTGTCATTTGCATGAGGTGAAGCTCCACCTGAGAGCTTTGCAGTCCTCTAACACTTCAAAAGCAAACACAGAAACACACACACAAAGTTTATCTGGAAAAATTAAGAGCAACGTAAATGGTAATCAAAAGGAGTTAGTAAAATCATCAGCGACTTTTAGGCCTTGTGATTTTGGTAATGAGAATCAGATGGCATTATCATTTCCAAATGACTGATACCAGACATCATGGCTCCTCTTTTTCATTTGAAACCAAGATCAGAGGGAAGTCTTACTTATTGCCTCCATATAACCCAGAGCCTGAGAAGGAGGAGAAATGTCCTTGTTTGGTGACAGGACAGTTTTGCTTTGCCAAGAGTATAACTTGGATAGAGTTAATGAAACATTTCAGTTTTTCTAAAGAACTAGGTTCACAGGTTGTGTTGTATAGGAAACCAGCAAGCCAACAATCATTTAAGGGTTTATTTCTACTGGAATACAGACTTGTCAGCTGTAACCAGGATCCCAGCCTCAGGATAGAAATTCTAATCACTTTTTATCTTATCTGCCACAATGAATAAGAATAAAATTTCTAATGGGTGATTTTTTAAAGTGGAAATATACTTTATATTCAGCTGTGAGAGAGAAATCAGTAGCTAGATAAAGAATAGCAAAGGAGTTACTTTTCTTTCTTCATTGTGAAACATATTCCTTACGTTCTGTAACACAAAACACTTTCAGCACAATTGTGGACTGAGACTAAGATGGGAAGGGATCATGCTGTCTCCAGGCTTTGAAAAATAGTCAGGTGCTGTCACTACATTCATAGCAACAAATCAGATTAGAACCCCAGACAGGAAACTGTTATGAGACCTCCTTTTACATTCCTTCCTTGAGCCACTCTCTCTGCTTATGGAAACGTCCACCTGTGTTTCTGCACAGTTAGTTCCTGGGGATCAGGGGACACACACACACCCCTGCCCCTTACCCCCCAGGCCCACCCTGCCTCCAAGGAGAGAAAGGCGTTAAGGATGTTTTCTCGTCACTTACTAAAAGTCACCCATGGCCTTCACATATTTGAAAACTAGCTCTGTAAGCAATTTTAGAAGCTTTCTTGCCCCTTTATGTTAGAAAAGGAATGTAAATTTGCCCTGAAATACTTCTGTTTGGGCTGAAAATTTTCAGGAGTTTTTAGTGCCTAGAATTAGACTAAGAAATAAACAAGCTTCAGGGCTCCATCATCTAGAATTGGAAGCATGTTTATTAACTAGGCTGCTATCCAAACTATAATTGGGCAAATGTAGCTTTTGGTTCTTTTTAATTTTAATATGGAACTTAGTTATTTTATTGAAAGGAATGTTAAGTTAGGTCTAATGGATTCACTTCAACTGGGATTCTCCTGTCTGTGGTTTTCAAACATTCTTGATTTAGTGACTCATTTCTTTTAGCCAGTAACTTCCCCTTTCTATCTTCAGTCTACTACTGTTACACCAAGAAAAGAAAATAGTTTAAAATTTCAACAGTGTGAGAAAAAATGAAAAACAGTAACTTATTTCCTTTTGGTCAGAGAAAAGAGACTGCACCTATATATAGGGAATGCTTGACTATTAGCACATGACTCCGTAATCTGTGACAATGCTCAACTAATTAGACTCAGTTGTAATCATTTTGGGAAGATTTAATTTGGCAGATCTCAAAGTGTCCCTAAAGCCAGTATGATGTATTAACTCCTTAGGACAGGGTATCTCAGAGGAATCAGAATGATTTAAGGTTCTAATAAAAAAGATAAATTCCTGAGCTTCACTCCAGATTTTTTAAATAAAATCATTAAGGTGGTATCAATAGATGCAGAATGAACTTAGACAATATCCAACATCAACTCACAATAAATTTCTGATTAAACTCAGAAAAGAGGAAAACTTCCTCAATTTAATAAAGACTATCCAGAACCACTTACAACACCTAAATTAATGAGCAAGGTGGTAGAATACTAGGTTGATATACAAAAGTAAATTGCTCTTCCGTATACCTGCAGTGAACATGTAGAATTTTAATTTAAAAACTAAATACCATATACCTTAGCTCCCCCCAATATTAAATACTTAGAAATAAGTATTAAGAAATTATTATATTTTACATTTTATTATATTATTATATTATAATACATTATATTATATGTATATAATTAGAAATAATACAATAAAATATGTGCAATATATGTATGAAGAAAACTAAAAAACTCTGATGAAAGAAATCAAAGAATAAATTTAGAAAGAATCAATGCTTATTGATGGGAAAACTCAGTATTATGAAGATGTCAGTTCTTCCTAACTTGATTTTTGGATTCAATGCAATTCTAATAAAAATCACAGCAAGTTATTTTGTGGATATTGACAAACTGACTCTAAAGCTTATACAAAAAGGTGAAAGACCCAGAATAGTCAACACAATATTAAAGGAAAAGATCAAGGTTGGAGGACTGACATTACCTGGCTTCAAGAATTTCCTATAAGCTACAGTGATTGAGAAAGTGTGATATTGGTGAAAGAATTGACAAATAGATCAACTGAACATAATGGAGAGCCCAGAAATAGCCCTCACTGTAGATTCAGTCAACTGATCTTCTACAAAAGAGCAAAGGTAATATAATGGAGAAAAGACAGTATTTCAACAAAAGGTACTAGAACAACTAGACATCCACAGGCAAAAATAAAATACTTAGGAATATATCTACCTAAAGAAACCAAAGACATATATATCAGATCAGATCAGATTGGTCACTCAGTTGTGTCCAACTCTTCGCGACCCCATGAATCGCAGCACGCCAGGCCTCCCTGTCCATCATCAACTCCCGGAGTTCACTCAGACTCACGTCCATCGAGTCAGTGATGCCATCCAGCCATCTCATCCTCTGTCGTCCCCTTCTCCTCTTGCCCCCAATCCCTCCCAGCATCAGAGTCTTTTCCAATGAGTCAACTCTTCGCATGAGGTGGCCAAAGTACTGGAATTTCAGCTTTAGCATCATTCCTTCCAAAGAAATCCCAGGGCTGATCTCCTTTAAAATAGACTGGTTGGATCTCCTTGCAGTCCAAGGGACTCTCAAGAGTCTTCTCCAACACCACAGTTCAAAAGCATCAATTCTTCAGTGCTCAGCCTTCTTCACAGTCCAGCTCTCATATCCATACATGACCACAGGAAAAACAATAACCTTGACTAGACGAAACTTTGTAGGCATAGTAATGTCTCTGCTTTTGAATATGCTATCTAGGTTGGTCACAACTTTCCTTCCAGGGAGTAAGTGTCTTTTAATTTCATGGCTGCAGTCACCATCTGCAGTGATTTTGGAGCCTAGAAAAATAAAGTCTGACACTGTTTCCACTGTTTCCCCATCTTCTTGCCAAAGAAAGGCAATGCCAAAGAATGCTCAAACTACCGCACAATTGCATTCATCTCACACGCTAGTAAAGTAATGCTCAAAATTCTCCAAGCCAGGCTTCAGCAATATGTGAACCGTGAACTTCCTGATGTTCAAGCTGGTTTTAGAAAAGGCAGAGGAACCAGAGATCAAATTGCCAACATCCACTGGATCATGGAAAAAGCAAGATAGTTCCAGAAAAGCATCTATTTCTGCTTTATTGACTATGCCAAAGCCTTTGACTGTGTGGATCACAATAAACTGAAAAATTCTGAAAGAGATGGGAATACCAGACCACCTGATCTGCCTCTTGAGAAATCTGTATGCAGGTCAGGAAGCAACAGTTAGAACTGGACATGGAACAACAGACTGGTTCCAAATAGGAAAAGGATTTCGTCACGACTGTATATTGTCACTCTGCTTATGTAACTTCTATGCAGAGTACATCGTGAGAAACGCTGGACTGGAAGAAACACAAGCTGGAATCAAGATTGCTGGGAGAAATATCAATAACCTCAGATATGCAGATGACACCACCCTTATGGCAGAAAGTGAAGAGGAACTAAAAAGCCTCTTGATGAAAGTGAAAGAAGAGAGTGAAAAAGTTGGCTTAAAGCTCAACATTCAGACCTATATATAGAAAACTATAAAACACTGGTGAAAGAAATCAAAGAAGACACTAATAGATGGAGAAATATACCATGTTCATGGATCAGAAGAATCAATATAGTGAAAATGAGTATACTACCCAAAGCAATCTATAGATTCAGTGCAATCCCTATCAAGCTACCAATGGTATTCTTCACAGAGCTAGAACAAATAATTTCACAATTTGTATGGAAATACAAAAAAACCTCGAATAGCCAACGCAATCTTGGGAAAGAAGAATGAAACTGGAGGAATCAACCTGCCTGACTTCAGGCTCTACTACAAAGCCACAGTCATCAAGACAGTATGGTACTGGCACAAAGACAGAAATATAGATCAATGGAACAAAACAGAAAGCCCAGAGGTAAACCCACACACCTATGGACACCTTATGTTTGACAAAGGAGGAAAGAATATACAATGGATTAAAGACAATCTCTTTAACAAGTGGTGCTGGGAAAACTGGTCAAACACTTGTAAAACAATGAAACTAGAACACTTTCTAACACCATACACAAAAACTGAAAATGGATTAAAGATCTAAACATAAGACCAGAAACTATAAAACTGCTAGAGGAGAACATAGGCAAAACACTCTCTGACATATATCACAGCAGGATCCTCTATGATCCACCTCCCAGAATATTGGAAATAAAATAAAAAATAAACGAATGGGATCTAATTAAAATTAAAAGCTTCTGCACAACAACAGAAACTATAAGCAAGGTGAAAAGACAGCCTTCAGAATGAGAGAAAATAATAGCAAATGAAGCAACTGACAAACAACTAATCTCAAAAATATACAAGCAACTCCTACAGCTCAATTCCATAAAAATAAATGACCCAATCAAAAAATGAGCCAAAGAACTAAATAGATAATTCTCCAAAGAAGACCTACAGATGGCTAACAAACACATGAAAAGATGCTCAACATCACTTATTAGCAGAGAAATGCAAATCAAAACCACAATGATGTATCATTTCATCCCGGTCAGAATGGCTGCAATCCAAAAGCCTACAAGCAATAAATCCTGGAGAGGATGTGGAGAAAAGGGAACCCTCTTACACTGTTGGTGGGAATGCAAACTAGTACAGCCACTATGGAGAACAGTGTGGAGATTCCTTAAAAAACTCGAAAAGAACTGCCTTATGATCCAGCAATCCCACTGCTGGGCATATACACTGAGGAAACCAGAATTGAAAGAGACACGTGTACCCCAATGTTCATCGCAGCACTGTTTATAATAGCCAGGACATGGAAGCAACCTCGATGTTCATCAGCAGATGAATGGATAAGAAAGCAGTGGTACATATACACAATGGAGTATTACTCAGCCATTAAAAAGAATACATTTGAATTAGTTCTAATGAGGTGGATGAAACTGGAGCCTATTATATAGAGTGAAGTAAGCCAGAAAGAAAAACACCAATACAGTATCCTAACACATTTATATGGAATTTAGAAAGATGGTAATGACAACCCTGTATGCGAGACAGCAAAAGAGACACAGATGTATAGAACAGACTTTTGGACTCTGTGGGAGAGGGAGTGGGTGGATGATTTGGGAGAATTGCACTGAAACATGTATAATATCATGTAAGAAATGAATTGCCAGTCCAGGTTCAATGCAGGATACAGGATGCTTGGGGCTGGTGCACTGGGATGACCCAGAGGGATTGTATGGGGTAGGAGGTGGGAGGGGGGTTCAGAATTGAGAACACGTGTACACCTGTGGTGGATTCATGTTCATGTATGGCAAAACCAATACAATATTATAAAGTAATTAGCCTCTAGTTAAAATAAATAAATTTTAAAAATGCATAATTAAAAAAATAAATAAATCTAGACGTGTCCTTATATCCCTCACAAAATTAATTCAATATGGATCATAGACCTAAATGTAAAATGCAAAACTATAAATATCCTAGAGATAACATATGAAAATCTAGATGACCTTAAATTTTAGATATAATATCAAAGGAAAATTCATAAGGAATTGATAAGTTGGATGTCATTGAAATTAATTTTTTTTCCTGCTCTGTGAAAGACACTATGAAGAGAATGAAAAGATAAGCCACAAACCAGGAGAAAATATCTGCAAATGACATGTCTGGTAAGCAAATATTATCCAAAATATCTCTCCTCAGTCACTCAGTCATGTCTGATGCTCTGTGACACCCTCGACTGTAGCTGCCAGGGTCCTCTGTCCGTGAAATTTTCCAGGCAAAAATACTGGAGTGGGCTGCCATTTCCTACTTCAAGGGGTCTTCCCAACCCAGGTTTCAAACACACATCTCTTGGATCTCCTTCATTGGCAGGTGAATTTTTTACCACTGTTTCACCTGGGAAGCCACCCATAACATACAAAGTATATTAAAATTGAACAATAAGATCCAACAATCTGATTTTTAAAAAGGGCAAAGCCTTTGAAACCTTACCAAAGAAGGAACAGATGTCAACTAAACATGTGAAAAAAAGATTCAACATCATATGTCATCAGGTAAATGCGTATTAAAACAATGAAATACCATTTCACATCTGTTAAATGGTCAAAATCCAGAACCTAATGCTGGACAGCTAAATCTGAAGAGGACATAGAGCAACCAGAATTCTCATGCATTGCTGGTGGGAATGCAAAATAGTGCAGCAACTTTGGAAGACAGTTTGTTGGTTTCTTACAGAAAACTAAATACACTCTTACCCTGTGATTCAGAAATTACACTGCTTGCTGCTGCTGCTGCTGCTAAGTCGCTTCAGTCGTGTTCAACTCTGTGAGACCCCATAGACAGCAGCCCACCAGGCTCCCCCGTCCCTGGGATTCTCCAGGCAAGAACACTGGAGTGGCTTGCCATTTCCTTCTCCAATGCATGAAAGTGAAAAGTGAAAGTGAAGTCGCTCAAGTCGTGTCTGACTCTTAGCGACCCCATGGACTGCAGCCTACCAGGCTCCGCCATCCATTGGATTTTCCAGGCAAGAGTACTGGAGTGGGGTGCCATTGCCTTGAAAACACATCTGCACAAAATCCTGCACATAGGTGTTCAGAGCAGTTTTACAACTGCTGAAACTTTGAAGTAACCTAGAGGTCCTTCCAAAATGAATGGATAAATAAACTGTGGTTCTTACAATATAATATTATTCAGTGCTACAGATAAATGAACTATCAAGCCATGAAAAGAAATGGAGGAACCCTAAAGGTATATTACTGAGTGAAATAAACAAGTGTGACAAGGCTGCATAAATGTAGGATTCCAGCTATATGACATTCTGGAAAAGGCAAAACTATGGAGACAGTAAAAAGATCAGTGGTTCCCAGTGCGAAGAGAGGGATGAGTAGGTACAGCACAGAAGATTTTTAGGGCAGTCAAACTGCTCTGCATAATCCTGTGACGATGCATGTGTATCCCTATACATTTGTCCACCACTCCAGTGAGTATGTTGATATTGAGGGAGACTATGCATGTGTTGGGGTGAGGAGTCTATTTAAAATATCTGTGCCTTCCACTCAATTTTCCTGTGAACCTAAAATTCTAAATTGTGTCTTTAAAAAAACAGGGAACAAAATCATTGGGTTGGCATCAAAAATAGACTGTATCGGGGTCAACAAACATTTTATATAAAGGGTAAAGTATGGTCTTTGGTGCACATACCTTTTTTTTTTTTTTGACAATTCCTCAAAAATGTGAAAACAATTGCCAGAGTACATCATGAGAAATGCTGGACTGGAAGAAACACAAGTTGGAATCAAGATTGCTGGGAGAAATATCAATAACCTCAGATATGCAATTGACACCACCCTTATGGCAGAAAGTGAAGAGGAACTCAAAAGCCTCTTGATGAAAGTGAAAGTGGAGAGTGAAAAGGTTGGCTTAAAGCTCAACATTCAGAAAACGAAGATCATGGCATCTGGTCCCATCACTACATGGGAAATAGATGGAGAAACAGCGGAAACAGTGTCAGACTTTATTTTTCTGGGCTCCAAAATCACTACAGATGGTGACTGCAGCCATGAAATTAAAAGACGTTTACTCCTTGGAAGGAAAGTTATGACCAACCTAGATAGCATATTCAAAAGCAGAGACATCACTTTGCCAACAAAGGTTCGCCTAGTCAAGGCTATGGTCTTTCCTGTGGTCATGTATGGATGTGAGAGTTGGACTGTGAAGAAGGCTGAGCGCTGAAGAATTGATGCTTTTGAACTGTGGTGTTGGAGAAGACTCTTGAGAGTCCCTTGGACTGCAAGGAGATCCAACCAGTCCATTCTGAAGGAGATCAACCCTGGGATTTCTTTGGAAGGAATGATGCTAAAGCTGAACCGCCCCGGGCCAATTAGGATTACAAAAACATTTTAATTAATAGATGAACATTTTGGCCACCTCATGCGAAGAGTTGACTCATTGGAGAAGACTCTGATGCTGGGAGGGATTGAGGGCAGGAGGAGAAGGGGACAACAGAGGATGAGATGGCTGGATGGCATCACTGACTCGATGAATGTGAGTCTGAGTGACCTCCGGGAGTTGGTGATGGACAGGGAGGCCTGGCGTGCTGCGGTTCATGGGGTCGCAAAGAATCGGACACGACTGAGCGACTGATCTGATCTGATCTGATCCTTAAAATTGAAGTGACAGTTTGGATTAGGCCACAGCTTGCCAATCTCTGAACTGTGTAATTAGAAACATTGGTCTTTCAGAAAAAGTTCAGAATGCTAACTTTGCAAATAGATTAAATATTTTTGAGTGCCTCCTGGCTTAACAAATAATAGATTATAAATCTATATTCTGATTAAAATGGTGTTGTTGAGTGCTATATTATCCACCTTCCTCAATCTAACAATATTGGACAAAATATTTTAAACATATACTTGAAGTATATGTAGCTTCCCTGGTGGCTCAGTTGGTAAAGATTCCACCTGCAATGCGGGAGACCTGGGTTCAACCCCTGGGATGGGAGCATCCCCTGGAGAAGGGAAAGGCTACCCGCTCTAGTATTCAGATATAGTATTTAGATGCTCCATCACTATGACAATGAGCAAAAGGAGAGAGGAGTCTTACCCAAGAAGAGGAAAACAAAACTTCATGAAAGGTGACTGATAAACTCAGTAAGCAGGTGAACTGTCATTCAGTGAAATACATATATTAAGGAAATCTTCCAAAACAGATTTTAAAAACAAATATCTCTGAAATCTTAAAAGGGATACAGGAATTCATATGTGCTTGCATGCTAAGTCTCTTCAGTCGTGCCTGACTCTGTGCAATCCCTTTCCATGGGATTCTCCGGGCAAGAATACTGGAGTGGGTGGCCATGCCCTTCTCCAGGAGATCTTCCAGACTTGGGGAGTGAACCTGTATCTCTTACATCTCATGTGTTGGCAGACAGGTTCTTTACCACTTGTGCCACCTGGGAGGCCTGATAGAGGAATAAGTTATACTTCTAAAATAAGAAAAGGTAATTATGAATTACAGACAGATGTGACTCAAGAATAGGGAAAACCAAACAGAACAAATTAGAGATTCTGTATTTGAAAATTACTGTCATGTTTTAATTAATAGATGAACATAATCAAAGAGATAATCAGTTGAAGACCAGAGCAAAACTCTGAAAGCTTGAGAAAAAAGTGAAAATGAAATTAAAGACCTAAATCATAAATATAGATTGAGAAATTTGAACATATATCTAATATATGTTCCAAAAATAAGAAATGTGGCAATGAGAAAGAAGCTAGATTTTAAGAAATGAGACAGTGTCTTCTGAGTCAAAGACTTAGATCCTCAGAGAGTGACCTAAGTGGTAAATATTAGAAATAAAAGTTCAGTCAGTCCTAAATACAGTATAGCAACACTGCCACCCTGTATGACACTTCTGGATGAAATAGAAAACAGTTCCTTGTGTCCATACTGTCCATTAATTTCATGATTGGATGAGGAGCCCATGGCCTAGGTTTTGCCTCTAGTTGCTCCCCTAGCCGTATTCCTTTGAACAGGGCAAGAACACCCTGATCAAAGACCCGGTTCTCCAACACCACAGTTAAAAGCATCAATTCTTCAGCACTCAGCTTTCTTTATAGTTCAACGCTCACATCCATACATGACTACTGGAAAAACCATGGCCTTGACTGTCAGATGGACTTTTGTTGGCAAAGTAATGTCCTTGCTTTTTAATATGCTGTCTAGATTTGTCATAGCTTTTCTTCCAAGGAGTAAGCATCTTTTAACTTCATGGCTGCAGTCACCAACTGCAGTGATTCTAGAGCTCTCCAAAATAAATTCTGTCACTGTTTCCATTGTTTCCCCATCTATTTGCCATGAAGTGTTGGGACCAGATGCCATGATCTTAGTTTTCTGAATGTTGAGCTTTAAGCCAACTTTTTCACTCTCCTCTTTGACTTTCATCAAGAGGCTCTTTAGTTCTTCTTCACTTTCTACCATAAGCATGGTGTCATCTGCATATCTGAGGTTATTGATATTTCTCTCGGCAGCCTTGATCCCAGCTTGTGCTTCATCCAGCCCCGCATTTTGCATGATGTATTCTGAATATAAGTTAAATAAGCAGGGTGACAATATGCAGCCTTGACGTACTCCTTTCCCGATTTAGAACCAGTCTTTTGTTCCATGTCCAGATCTAACTGTTGCTTCTTGACCTGCATACAGATTTCTCAGGAGCAGGTCAGGTGGTCTGATAGTCCCATCTCTTTAAGAATTTTCTACAGTTTGTTGTGATCCACACAGTCAAAGGCTTTGGCATAGTCAATAAAGCAGAAGTAGATGTTTTCTGGAACTCTCTTGCTTTTTCTATGATCCAACAGATACTGGCAATTTGACCCTTGGTTCCTCTGCCTTTTCTAAATCCAGCTTGAACATCTGGAATTTTACAGTTCACTTGCTGTTGAAGCCTGACTTGGTGGATTTTGAGCATTACTTTGTTAGCATGTGAGATGAGTGCAATTGTGTGGTAGTTTTTTTCTTTTTTTCTTCCATACATGTATGATAATGTGTGCTTGAAGTCAGTGGAATACAACTCTTTAAATGTTGAGGGAAAAGGATTCACATCCTGAGGCATGGTATAGCACTAAAATTGTCATTCAGAAGTAAGGATGAAATAGTTTTAGTGTTAGTTGCTCAGTTGTATCTGACTCTTTGTGACCCCATGGCCTTTAGCCTGCCAGGCTCCTCTGCCCGTAAGATTTCCCTGGCAAGAATACTGGAGTGGGTTGCCATTTCCTTCTCCAGGGGATCTTCCTGACCCAGCAATTGAACCCGGGTATCCTACACGTAAAGGCTGCCTCTTTACCATCTGAGCCACCATGGAAGCCTATAAATAGTTTTGGACAACATCTAATAGAATTTATCTCTTACAGATTCTTGCTGAGAGAACTACAAAAGGATGGATTCCAGCAAAAGAATAAGTGAATATAAGGAATGGAGTGGGATATAAGCAATAACAGTGAGTAAAACATGTACATTTAGTTCTAATGTAACACAGTGATTTTATTGAGAAAAAAAAAATGTTAAACTTAGCTGAGTTTACTTCAGTTATACCCTCCTCTCTGCCTGTGTTTCAACTATTTTCAGTATCGTGACTTGCTTTTTATTGATCATTACTTGTCTGTTTCTCCTGCTAGCTAATTATTACTACCACTAAGAAAAGGAAAACAGTTGCTATTTAAATAATATAAGAGAATGAAAACCAGACAGTATTTGTCTTTATAAGCCTTGAGTAGGCTCACCTAGTGCTTAGATAAGCACCTCTCATGTAAAAGGTGATCAATTTATTTATTGAGTGAATAATATATTCTATTTTCCAGCCCCTGGTAAGATTAGTGAAAAGAGGCTCATATCCTTGGTTTGTTTTTCTCAGAAGACAGTGATAAAAATGAAACTATAATTAAAACATTTACAAAGTCTACATTTTCAAGAACTTTTGGCAAAGAATAATTTGGGGGGAGACAGTTTTCCGAGAGTTCTCTTTTAGGTCTTAAATAAATCTTAGGTTTAAAAAAATCTTGACTTTTATCTGAGCAACCATGAAAATCTGGTTCTTGATTGGAAAGGAGGTATTTCAAAGATAAATTCTTAAAGTGTTCTTTCAGGATATGTCACCCAGTTATTTTTCCATAAAAAAGGCAGACAAGGTCCTCACCATCGTTCCAGAAGCACTTTCTGCCCAGGCTGTGTGCTGCCCTAGTATTTCTTTAGGGAAGTCTCTGAAATGGCCTGGCAGCTCCAACCTGGTGGTGAGATCATCATCTTGGCAGAGTGATGGTCATTTCCTTACACTTTTGCTCCATACCCAGCTTGCCAATCAGTAGTCGGGTATATTTAAGGTACCAGCACTAACAGTCAAGGTCCCTTACTTAATTTTATGATTACCTTAGAAAGGGTTTTTGTCCATATACTCATGTTTGCCGAGGATGTGTGACATATTGTTAAAAGCCAGACTTCTCATGGGACAGGTGGGTCTAGTCCCCAAATCTATAATATTTGGTATTTATTGGTGAGCCAGCTATGGAAAAGTCTAGGTCTTGTAAATGTTGTATTGTTTCATCGTCTGGGGTTTTTGATTCTTAAAACTTGTGATGTGGCTACCAGCTAAGATTGAGCCGCTGATCTGGCATCAGGATAAAAGCCAGGCCTCATCCACATTGAAGTCTTTTCTGTTTTCACACCTACCATCTTTCAGACTCAGATCAGTCGCTCAGTCGTGTCCGACTCTTTGCGACCCCATGAATCACAGCACGCCAGAACTCCCTGTCCATCACCAACTCCCGGAGGTCACTCAGACTCACATCCATTAAGTCAGTGATGCCATCCAGCCATCTCATCCTCTGTCGTCCCCTTCTCCAGTATCCATTGATTTTTTACAGAAACAAAACAGAAGCCTGTTGTTGTTCAGTCGCTATGGTGTGTCTGACTCTGCGACCCCATAGACTGCAACCTGCCAGGCCTCCCTGTGCCTCGCCATCTCCTAGAGTTTGCCGAAGTTCATATCCATTGAACATACACCTGTTAAATATGTAATCAGTTTTTACTCTCTTTTTGCTACCTATTTAAAAGAAAATATATAATATAGATCAAGACTTAAAGAAATATAAAAACAATTATACTTCAATTGATAGCATCCCTTTGACATTAACATTTTCCTAGTTTAGGATAGAAAAATGACTCTTATTCACTGTGATGAAAAGATTTCCAAAGACATATAGTAAAGAGTTTGATGCTTTGGGGCTTCAGAAAAAGTTTAGAGAAAAATTTTATGTAAATGCTTTTGTTTACCTTTTCAAACTCATTTCTTTGAAATTATGAGAGGGGACCATGTCCATTTTCCTTTAACTCTATTTTTAAGTGTTTCAATTAAGTACATAGTATATAATATTTTCACATGTAATGAAATCAGTGGTTATTTTAACAGTAAGACAGAAGGCTCACTGAGCATTTGAAAACAGCCATGGTAGGTAGGGAAGTATATTATTCAGAGTCTACTCAGGTGATAGAAGTAATTTTAACAGAATGGCATTGAAACATGTATAATATCACATAAGAAATGAATCACCAGTCCAGGTTCAATGCAGGATACAGGAAGCTTGGGGCTGGTGCACTGGGATGACCCAGAGGAATGGTATGGGGAGGGAGGCGGGAGGGGGATTCAGGATTGGGAACACGTGTACACCCATGGTGGATTCATGTTGATGTATGGCAAAAACCAATACAATATTGTAAAGCAATTAGCCTCTAATTAAAATAAATAAATTTAATTAAAAAAGGAGAATTTAATATAAAACATGGCCATCCAGGAATCGGACATCTGACAAAAGGAACACTAAGATTTCACAGACTTTCCCTAGAGCTGAGAAAGTTAAGGGAACAGCTTAGAATTATCAAAAATTAGAATTTTGGCTGAGGGACACAGAGCTTGGGCTCAGACTTCTGAGAGGGTGGGGCTGAGCTGTGTTAGAGCCTCGGGAAAGGCACGGAGGTGCTGCACAAGTGTGGGAGCCTGACCTTTAAGGAGTGGGTACCAGCTGGCTGCATCTGGGGCCAGCGAGAAACCACAGTGAGGTGGGTCCTGCCGGTGCTGGGAAAGTGCCACTGGAATCAGCTATACTACTGGAATAACCAGCCAAAGGTGCCTCTTTGTTGGATGGTAATGAGAGTAAAAGGAATCAAAACAGGAACAGGAAATAACCTAGAAGGACAGTCCTTCCTTTATCCTTTATCCTTCCTTTATCCTTCCTTTATCCTGTCGACTGTCTCTCTAGTGCCCCCTATTGTCAGAACCTAACACTGATCCCACTGGCGAAAGAGACATGGTTTGCACCACCTCCCCGCTCCTCCCAGAATCACAAAAAGTGAAGAATACAAGAGTGGACCTGAAGCTAAGAGGTGACAGTTTAATAATAAGCATAGGAGAAAACAAAATAAAACTGATCTGTCTTGCTTACCATCTGTATGATTATTTCATGAAAAATAATACTTTTGACCTTTATATTTTAGGTAAAAGTAATCTTTTTTTTTTCCAGAAAATATTTTTCTTGTTCAATTAACTAAATGGAGTCTGAAAAGAAATTAGTTGGATAAAGATGGTTGGCTCAACATATGCATGTGCTTTCCCAAATTTCTTAAAATAGCTGAAGAGGTATTTTTAAAAATCTTAATTATGTTATCAAATAATAATAATTCATGACAGAAAGAAAGAGGGGGAAAAAAAGAATTCTGATGAAAAGGCACATCCCAAAAGAAAGCTGGAGAATGTCACTGCAGATGTGGGAGTGGTTCCCAGGGAGCTGGAACCTAAAAGTCAATGAATATGAGAAGCAGATCAGGCTTCTGAATATTGGGATGAATAATAGGGTAATTTCTTTCTGAGGAGGAAAACCAATCAGCCCCCCCTTTTATCTGCAAAGGGGCTAGCGGGGACAGTAGCAGTTTGCTGTCAACATAAAGGGATCGGTGTAGGCTGTGGGCCATAGAGGAAGTCCCTCATATGGTTAATGACCCCTGGAAGGGGCATTGGGTCAGAGAGTAGAAGAATAACTACAAAGTCATCTACGAAACATGCCCTGTTCTTTTCCTACAAACACCCGAGGTAACTATCCAAGAAAGGAACAGGTCAAACAGTGACTCTGAAATAAAAAGATGAATAGACCATAAAGAATTGCATGAGAAGATCTGTCACAATGAAAGAGAGTCACCAAATTCACAAATAAGATGACTACTTTACCCAAAAATTTAGTTATTTGAGTAGACAAAATAATAATAATAAAGGAACTAAAATTGATATTGAAGAGATGATATCTATTTTTTTAAAGGCTGTTATCAGAAGAAAAACAAATGCCTTGGTAATTATAAATCATTGATAATTTTAAAATAATCTTAATTGTTTTATAAAACTGTAATTCAGGATAATGCATATGGGGGGGAAGAAAACAGATGAATTTAATTCATACAGAACAACATGAATCAGCAACAGGATTTATACCAATGTAAGTATTTTGGTAGAAATCTTAAGATCTCATAAGTTATCTTCAAGGCTGAATAGATACAGCTAAAGAACAAGTTAACGTTGATGTGCATGTATCATTACATAAGTAGAATTTTCTTCTATTCTGAAGAAATATGCTCAGGGCTGGGATTATAAGATCATATGGTAACTCTATATTTAGTCCCCCCCTCTCAATTTAAGGAACCCTCGTAACTGTTCTGCATAGTGGCTGTACTAATTTACATTCCCACCAGCAATGTAGGAAGGTTCCCTTTTCTCTACACCCCTCTCCAGCATTTATCATTTGTGGACTTATGGATGATAACCATTCTGAGCACTGTTGGGTGATACCTCATGGTGGTTTTGATTTGCACTTCTCTGATAATGAGCGGTGTTGAGTATCTTCTCATGTGCCTGTTTGCCATCTGTATATCTTCTTTGTAGACAAGTCTATTCAGATGTTCCCATTTTTGATTGAATTGTTTATTTTTTTGATTTTGAGTTGTATGAGCTGTTTGTTTATTTTGGATATTGACCCCTTGTCAGCTGAATCTTTTGCAAATATTTTCTCCCATTCCATAGGTCATCGTTTCATTTTGTTGATGGTTTCCTTTGATGTCTGAAAACTTTTAAGTTTGATTAGGTCCCATTTGTTTATTTTTTGTCTTGGGAGACATATCTAAGAAGATTTTGCTGTGATATGTCCAAAAATGTTTTGCCTATGTTCTCTTCTTGGAATTTTATGATGTCATGTCTTATATTTAGATATTTAAATCATTTAGAGTTTATTTTCGTGTATGATGTGAGGGAATTTTCCAGTTTCATTGATTTACATGTAGTTGTCCAGCTTTCTGAACACCATTTGTTGAAGAGAATGTCTTTTCTCCATTGTATAGGTATGCCTCCTTTGTCATAGATTAACTGAATGTAGATATGTGGGTTTATCTCTGGGCTATCTGTTCTGTTCCATTGATTTATATGTCTGCTTTTGTGCCAATACTATTCTGATTTGATTACTGTAGCTTTGTAGTGTTGTCTGAAGTCTGGAATGGTTATGCTTCCAGCTTTGTTCTTTTCCCTCAGGGGCACTTTACCAATTCTTGGTCTTTTGTGGAGCTATTCCAAATCCTGAGGGATGATGCTGTGAAAGTGCTGTACTCAATATGCCAGCAAATTTGGAAAACTCAGCAGTGGCCACAAGATTGGAAAAGGTCAGTTTTCATCCCAATCCCAAAGAAAGGCAATGCTCAAACTACCGCACAATTGCACTCATCTCACACGCTAGTAAAGTAATGCTCAAAATTCTCCAAGCCAGGCTTCAGCAATATGTGAACCGTGAACTTCCTGATGTTCAAGCTGGTTTTAGAAAAGGCAGAGGAACCAGAGATCAAATTGCCAACATCCACTGGATCATGGAAAAAGCAAGAGAGTTCCAGAAAAACATCTATTTCTGCTTTATTGACTATGCCAAAGACTTTGACTGTGTGGATCACAATAAACTATGGAAAATTCTGAAAGAGATGGGAATACCAGACCACCTGATCTGCCTCTTGAGAAATTTGTATGCAGGTCAGGAAGCAACAGTTAGAACTGGTCATGGAACAACAGACTGGTTCCAAATAGGAAAAGGAGTACGTCAAGGCTGTATATTGTCACCATGTTTATTTAACTTACATGCAGAGTACATCATGAGAAATGCTGGACTGGAAGAAACACAAGTTGGAATCAAGATTGCTGGGAGAAATATCAATAACCTCAGATATGCAGATGACACCACTCTTATGGCAGAGAGTGAAGAAGGGCTAAAAAGCCTCTTGATGAAGGTGAAAGTGGAGAGTGAAAAGGTTGGCTTAAAGCTCAACATTCAGAAAACGAAGATCATGGCATCTGGTCCCATCACTACATGGGAAATAGATGGAGAGACAGTGGAAACAGTGACAGAATTTATTTTTCTGGGCTCCAAAATCACTGCGGATGGTGACTGTAGCCATGAAATTAAAAGACGCTTACTCCTTGGAAGGAAAGTTATGACCAACCTAGATAGCATATTCAAAAGCAGAGACATCACTTTGCCAACAAAGGTTCGCCTAGTCAAGGCTATGGTCTTTCCTGTGGTCATGTATGGATGTGAGAGCTAGACTGTGAAGAAGGCTGAGCGCCAAAGAATTGATGCTTTTGAACTGTGGTGTTGGAGAAGACTCTTGAGAGTCCCTTGGACTGCAAGGAGATCCAATCAGTCCATTCTGAAGGAGATCAATCCTGGAATTTCTTTGGAAGGAATGATGCTAAAGCTGAAACTCCAGTATTTTGGCCACCTCATGCGAAGAGTTGACTCATTGGAGAAGACTCTGATGCTGGGAGGGATTGAGGGCAGGAGGAGAAGGGGACGACAGAGGATGAGGATGGCTGGATGGCATCACTGACTCGATGGGTGTGAGTCTGAGTGACCTCCGGGAGCTGGTGATGGACAGGGAGGCCTGGCGTGCTGCGGTTCATGGGGTCGCAAAGAGTCGGACATGACTGAGCGACTGATCTGATCTGATCTGATAAATTTTAGGGTAATTTGTCCTAGTTCTATGATAAATGTCATGGGTATTTTGATAATGATTGCATTAAATATGTGGGTTGCTTTGGTAGTATGGCCATTTTAAGCATATTAATTCTTCTAGTCCAAGAGCATGAGATATCATTCCATTTCTTTGAATCACCTTCAAAATTATTTATCAGTGTTTAATAGTTCCCAGTATGTAAGTCTTCAACCTCTTTGGTCAGTTTTTTTCTAGGTATTTTATTTTTTGATGTGATTTTATAAGTTGGTTTTTTTTTTTTGGATTCTCTTTCTGATATTTCTTTGAAATATGATGCATTTTATTACAGTAAAGAAATGCAGCAAATTTCTGTATGGTAAGTTTATATCCTGCTACCTTACTGAATTCATTTATCAGTTCTAGTAGTTTTGCCCAACTTTCATAGCAAGATCATTTACAGTAGCCAAGACATGAAAGCAACCTAAGTGCCCATCAGCAGCTGAATGAGTAAAGAAGATGTAGTATATACACACACACAGTGGTATTACTCAGCCACAAAAAGAATGAAATAATGCGTATATAGCAACATGGATGGATCTAGAGATAATAATACTAATTATTTTAAGTCAGACCGAGAAAAACAAATATCATATGATATCACTTTTATGTAGAATCCAAAAAATGTGATATAAATGAACTCATTTACAAAACAAATAGATTTACAGACTTAGAAAACAAATTTATGGCTGTGAAAGAGGAAAAGGGAAGGAGGAATAAATTAGGAGTTTTGGATTAACATATACACCCTACTATATAGAAAATAGATAAACAATGAGGACCTGCTGTGTAGCACAAGGAGCTATATTCAATATCTTACAGTAACCTACAATAGAATATAATCTGATAAAGAACATGTATATCATATATATGAAATATATATCATAAAGAATCACTTTATTATACACCTGAAACTAATATAACATTGTAAATCAATTATACTTCAATAAAAAAAGACATACATGACACAGGAACATGAATCAACAATAATATCTATGCCAATATAAATTCGTTGGTAGAAATTTAAAGATTAGTTGGTTTAAAGGCAGAATAGACACAGCTAAAGAACGAGCTAACTAGTCAAGGTTTTTTCCCATGGAGGAATAACAGATTAAAAATGACAAAAAGTTATGTGGAAAATGGGTCCAAAATGCATAATATTTTAGTCTTCCAAACATTTCAAGCATATAAAAAAGAGAATGCAGGGACTTCCTTAGTGGTCCAGTGGTTAAGACGAGGTGCTTCCAGTGCAGGGGGCATGGGTTCATTTCCTGGTCAGGGAACTAAGATCCCACATGCCATGTGGCCAAAGAAAATAAAAATTTTAAAAATAAGAGAGGTGGAATGGAAGAAACAACCAAATAAATTATTTATAAAGCATTTTCAGTGTGTACTACTATACTAATTTAAAAGGGCCCACCAAGTTACAGTGGATTAAATAATAAAAGACACATAATTTGCCTATTGTGTTCACAGACACATCCCTAGAAGACTAAACAAGTGCTTGGCACATCGTAGGCGCTCAAAAAAGATTTATCAGATGAATGAAGGAATCTAAATGTAAAATGGCAAAATTTGAGAACACCAAGATTAAAGGAAAAAAAGATTCCAAGTGTCTACAAAGAAAAAAATGTGAACTAGATTTGCATTATATGTGATGAGAAATACCAAGTGGGGCAAAATTTCAAATTCTGAGGGAAACTGATTTTGAAAATAAAATCTTTTAGCCAGCCACATTAACATTTAAGTATGAGTATAAAATAAGATATTTACAAGTATACAAAGACTCAGAAACATACTAATCTGTAGATCCTCTGTAAAGTAAGTATTTAAGCTTGTGTTCTAGCAAAACAAAGATGATTTGAAAGAGGACATAGCCTGGGGAACAAATGAACCAGGAAAGCTCGTAGCAAAGTTTATGTAATTATGCTTCATTGAAAAAATAACAGTCTGGGACTAAAATTCCCAAAGATTTTAACAGAAGAGCTAGTTGGTCAGGAGCTAGGGGAGAGTTGAGTGGGGATTACTAGATAAGAGAAAGAAAAAATCTTTCCTGCTCTGTTCAGTAGGTAAATATAGTAATACATTAAATTTTTTGAAACATATGTTTTAACATAATGGAAACTGTAGGTTAAATGTTCTTAAAACGCAGAGTAAAGAAGAATCTTTTAGAGCGTTTCATTTAAAAGTATGTTTGGTCAAATTATATGAGTATTCTTAATGTTGATTGTTGTACAGTAGCTAAGTGGTATCTAAATCTTTGTGACCCCATGAACTATAGACAGTGTCAAATTCCCTGTAGTAAAATTTGCCAATTTACACTGTGTCAACAGTACTTAAAAGTACTTTTTCCTGTACCTTCACAACACTTGATATAATCAAATGACTTTTTCCTCAATCAGATCATATTTTTAAACTTAGTCTTTATTCGAGCAGTGTATCACGGTTATCCCTTGAGACCTATAAAAGAGAGCTCTAATTTGTTCTTTAAAATAGCTGTATAATGTTTCATAGTGGTTGGTACTTCTTAAGATCATGCCTGTTTTGCTTTTGTTGCTGTTGTTAATAATAAATATTCTTCACCAACTATTCTTGTGTAGGGGAAGACTGCAAGGTCAAATGTGAGGATCTAATTTTAAAAGATGCTATTAAATTTCTTTGACTTTAAACTTTTCCTGACCACTCAATCCAAAATACTTTAAATTCACTCAAAATTCTTATTACTCTGAAAAGTTTCATTCACTTACTTGTTTATCTGATATTTTACTCTGTTTACCTCGAGAATATAAGGGACATTGTCTAACTTTCTGTATGCCCATTAAACAATGAGCATTAAACAATGGGCATAGAAGTCAAGAAGTTACTGATGAATGAATGTAAGTGCGAGTGATAAACCCACAGTGTCTTGCTACTTCCTCCCTTTTGTTCCTGCTATTTCCTCTACTGAAAATATTGTTACCTGTCAAATTATACTTACTCTTCAAGACCTAGTTCTACTGCTTATTGATACATGAAGGATCCTTTGAGTTCCTTCCATCAGAAGTGCCCTTGTCTTTGCTCCTGCCTCTGCAGTAGCCTGTACTACAGTCCACACTCACCCCATCTTGCTTCGATCTTAACAGCATCCTTTGTTGTTTACACAGCTGTCTTCTCAGTGGATCAGAGACTCCTGAGAACAGAGGCCATGCCCATTTATCTTTCTGTTCTCTAGCACTCTGATCGTTGTACCTTGAACTTGACAGAATTCTTATTTTAATGATAGTATTACCATATGTACCTTAATACTCTGATAGGCTTAGTAGAAGAATGTTCAAATTTGAAACCAAAAAATAAAGAGTTCTTTCATTCTAAGTTGCATGATACTCTTTATTCTTTTCTAATTGGAGGAGAACTGATTTACAATGTTGTGTTAGTTTTTCTACTGTACAACAGTGTGTATCAGCAACCCGTATACATATATCCCCTTCCTCTTGAGCCTCCCACCAGCTCCCCACCCTCTTCTAGCCCTCTGCATCATCACAGAGCCCCACGCTGACTCCCTGTCTCATCCAGCAGGTCCCCACTAGCTATCTATTTTATGCATGGTGGTGTGCATATGCCAATGCTGTGCTCTTAGTTCTTCCCACCTTGTCCTTACCCCACTGTGTCCAGAAGTCTCTTCTCTATATCTGCATCTCTATTCCTGCCCTGCAAATATGTTCATCAGTACCATTTTTCTAGATCCCCTATACATGGTTAATATAAAATATTGTTTTTATTTTATGACTTATTTTACTCTATATGAGAGACTCTAGGTTCATCTACATCACTACAAATTACCCAATTTTGTTTCTTTTTTATGGCTGAGTAATATTCCATTGTAATATGTACCACTGCTGCTTTATCCATTCATCTGTCAGTGGACATCTACATTTTTTCCATACCCTGGCAATTGTAAATAATGCTGCAATGAACACTGGGGTACATGTGTCTTTTTGAATGATGATTTTCTCAGGGAATATGCCAAGTAGTGGGATTGCTGGTTCATATGATAGTCCTAGTTTCTTAAGGAATCATCATATTGTTCTCCATAATGACTGTATCAATTTACATTCCCATCAACAATGCAAGAGAGTTCCCTTTTGTCTATATCCTCTCCAGCATTTATTATTTGTAGATTTTTGAAGATGGCCATTCTGACTGGTGTAAGGTGTACCTCATTGTAGTTTTGATTTGTATTTCTCTAATAATGACCAAAATTAGCATCTCATATCAGATAAAATAGACTTTAAAACAAAGGCTGTGAAAAGAGACAAGGACATTACATAATGATCAAATGATCAATCCAAGAAGAAGATGTAACAATTATATATATATGCACCTCAATATGTAAAACAAATGCTAACAAGTATGAAAGGGGAAATTAACAATAACACAATAATAGTGGGAGACTTTAATACCCCACTCACATCTAGGGATAGATCAACTAAACAGAAAATTAACAAGGAAACACAAACTTTAAATGATACAATAGACCAGTTAGACCTAATTGATATCTATAGGACATTTCACCCTAAAACAATGAATTTCACCTTTTTCTCAAGTGCACATGGAACCT
Organism: Tragelaphus eurycerus; assembly: GCA_935064755.1. Taxonomy (NCBI): domain Eukaryota; kingdom Metazoa; phylum Chordata; class Mammalia; order Artiodactyla; family Bovidae; genus Tragelaphus; species Tragelaphus eurycerus. The sequence goes on along the minus strand of CAKXYN010000054.1, from coordinate 13,612,471 downwards.
TCTCCGGGATAGATCACATTTAACATTGGTAAATTCAAAAAAATTGAAATCATTCCAAGCATCTTTTCTGACCACAATTCAGTCAGATTGGATCTCAATTACAGGAGAAAAACTATTAAAAATTCCAACATATGGAAGGTTGAACAACATTATGCTGAATAACCAACAAATCACAAAAGAAATAAAAAAAGAAATCAAAATATGCATAGAAATGACTGAAAATGAAAACACAACAACCCAAAACCTGTGGGACACTGTAAAAGCAGTCCTAAGGGGAAAGTTCATAGAAATACAGGCATACCTCAAGAAACAAGAAAAAAGTCAAATAAATAACCTAACTCTACACCTAAAGCAACTAGAAAAGGAAGAAATAAAGAACCCCAGGGATAGTAGAAGGAAAGAATTCTTAAAAATTAGGGCAGAAATAAATGCAAAAGAAACAAAAGAGACCATAGCAAAAATCAACAAAGCCAAAGGCTGGTTCTTTGAAAGGATAAATAAAATTGACAAACTATTAGCCAGACTCTTCAAGAAACAAAGGGAGAAAAATCAAATCAATAAAATTAGAAATGAAAATGGAGAGATCACAACAGACAACACAGAAACACAAAGGATCTTAAGAGACTACTATCAGCAATTATATGGCAATAAAATGGACAATGTGGAAGAAATGGACAAATTCTTAAAAAAGTACAAATTTCCAAAACTGAACCAGAAAGAAATAGAAAATCTTAACAGACCCATCACAAGCACGGAAATTGAAACTATAATCAGAAATCTTCCAGCAAACAAAAGCCCAGGTCCAGACGGCTTCACAGCTGAATTCTACCAAAAATTTAGAGAAGAGCTAACACCTATCCTACTCAAACTCTTCCAGAAAATTGCAGAGGAAGGTAAACTTCCAAACTCATTCTATGAGGCCACCATCACCCTAATACCAAAACCTGACAAAGATGCCACAAAAAAAGAAAGCAACAGGCAAATGTCACTGATGAACATAGATGCAAAAATCCTTAACAAAATTCTAGCAATCAGAATCCAACAACACATTAAAAAGATCATACACCATGACCAAGTGGGCTTTATCACAGGGATGCAAGGATTCTTCAATATCTGCAAATCAATCAACATAATATACCACATTAACAAATTGAAAAATAAAAGCCATGTTATCTCAATAGATGCAGAGAAAGCCTTTGACAAAATTCAACATCCATTTATGATAAAAACTCTCCAGAAAGCAGGAATAGAAGGAACATACCTCAACATAATAAAAGCTATATAGGAAAAAATCCACAGCAAACATTATCCTCAATGGTGAAATATTGAAAGCATTTCCCCTAAAGTCAGGAACAAGACAAGGGTGCCCACTTTCACCTTTACTATTCAACATAGTTTTGGAAGTTTTGGCCACAGCAATCAGAGCAGAAAAGAAATAAAGGGAATCCAAATTGGAAAAGAAGAAGTAAAACTCTGTTTGCAGATGGCATGATCCTCTACATAGAAAACCATAAAGACTCCACCATAAAATTACTAGAGCTAATCAATGAATATAGTAAAGTTGCAGGATATAAAATCAACACACAGAAATCCCTTGCATTCCTATACACTAATAATGAGAAAATAGAAACAGAAATTAAGGAAACAATTCCATTCACAATTGCAACAAAAAGAATAAAATACTTAGGAATATATCTACCTAAAGAAACTAAAGACCTATATATAGAAAACTATAAAACACTGGTGAAAGAAATCAAAGAGGACAGTAATAGATGGATAAATATACCATGTTCATGGATTGGAAGAATCAATATAGTGAAAAAGAGTATACTACCCAAGGCAATTTATAGATTCAATGCAATCCCCATCAAGCTACCAATGGTATTCTTCACAGAGCTAGAACAAATAATTTCACAGTTTGTATGGAAATACAAAAAACCTAGAATAGCCAAAGCTATCTTGAGAAAGAAGAATGGAACTGGAAGAATCAACCTGCCTGACTTCAGGCTCTACTACAAAGCCATAGTCATCAAGACAGTATGGTACTGGCACAAAGACAGAAATATAGATTAACGGAACAAAATAGAAAGCCCAGAAATAAATCCACGCACCTATGGACAGCTTATCTTTGACAAAGGAGGTAAGAATATACAATGGATTAAAGACAATCTCTTTAACAAGTGGTGCTGGGAAAACTGGTCAAACACTTGTAAAAGAATGAAACTAGAACACTTTCTAACACCATACACAAAAATAAACTCAAAATGGATTAAAGATCTAAACGTAAGACCAGAAACTATAAAACTCCTGGAGGAGAACATAGGCAAAACACTCTCTGACCATACATCACAGCAGGATCCTCTATGACCCACCTCTCAGAATATTGGAAATAAAACAAAAATAGACAAATGGGACCTAATTAAACTTAAAAAGCTTCTGCACCACAAAGGAAACTATAAGCAAGGTGAAAAGACAGCCTTCAGAATGGGAGAAAATAATAGCAAATGAAGCAACTGACAAACAACTAATCTCAAAAATATACAAGCAACTCCTGCAGCTCAATTCCAGAAAAATAAATGACCCAATCATAAAATGGGCCAAAGAACTAAATAGACAATTCTCCAAAGAAGACATACATATGGCTAACAAACACATGAAAAGATGCTCAACATCACTCATTATCAGAGACATGCAAATCAAAACCACTATGAGGTACCATTTCATGCCAGTCAGAATGGCTGTGATCCAAAGTCTACAAGCAATAAATGCTGGAGAGGGTGTGGAGAAAAGGGAATCCTCTTACACTGTTGGTGGGAATGCAAACTAGTACAGCCACTGTGGAGAACAGTGTGGAGATTCCTTAAAAAACTGGGAATAGAACTTCCGTATGATCCAGCAATCCAACTGCTGGGCATACACACCGAGGAAACCAGAATTGAAAGAGACACGTGTACCCCAATTTTTATCACAGCACTGTTTACAATAGCCAGGACATGGAAGCAACCTCGATGTCCATCAGCAGATGAATGGATAAGAAAGCAGTGGTACATATACACAATGGAGTATTACTCAGCCATTAAAAAGAATGCATTTGAGTCAGTTCTAATGAGGTGGATGAAACTGGAGCCTATTATACAAAGTGAAGCCAGAAAGAAAACCACCAATACAGTATACTAATGCATATATATGGAATTTAGAAAGATGGTAACAATAACCCTGTATACAAGACAGCAAAAGAGACACTGATGTATAGAACAGTCTTTTGGACTCTGTGGGAGAGGGAGAGGGTGGGATGATTTGGGAGAATGGTATTGAAACATGTATAATATCACATATGAAACAAGTTGCCAGTCCAGGTTCGATGCATGATACTGGATGCTTGGGGCTTGTGCACTGGGATGACCCAGAGGGATGGTATGGGGAGGGACGTGGGAGGAGGGTTCAGGATGGGGATCACATGTATACCTGTGGTGGATTCATTTTGATATATGGCAAAACCAATACAATATTGTAAAGTTTAAAAATAAAATTAAAAAAAAAAGTCGGACATGACTGAGCGACTGAAATGTACTGATCGCATATATATGGTTTTAGGAAGATGGTAACAATAACCCTGTATGCGAGACAGCAAAAGAGACACAGATATATAGAACAGTCTTTTGGACTCTGTGGGAGAGGGAGAGGGTGGCATGATTTGGAAGAATGTCATTCAAACATGTATAATATCATATATGAAGCGAATCGTCAGTCCAGGTTCAATGCATGATACTGGTTGCTTGGGGCTGGTGCCCTGGGATGACCCAGAGGGATGGTACAGGGAGGCAGGAAGGAGGAGTGTTTGGGAGGGAGAACACGTGTATACCTGTGGCGGATTCATGTTGATATATGGCAAAACCAATACAATATTGTAAAGTAATTAACCTCCAATTAAAATAAATAAATTTATATTAAAAAATAATTCATGTGTTTTTTGTCCATTTGTATATTCATTTTGAATTAACCTCCACATACCTCTTTCCTTTTTGTAAATGAGGATTATAATTCCTAACTTGCAAGGTTACAGTGAGACATTTTACATGTATAACAAAACATGTATGTGTGAGGTTTGCAAGCATAACTGAAGCATAATTCTTGGAACATAGCAGACGGGTATTTGGTGATTCATTCATTTGCTCAGTAATCACTGAGTGCTTGCTCTGTGACAGAGACTTATTACAGTGATTGTGATAAAAAAAAAATCCCAAACCTTAGAGTTTTCACTGATAGATGTTTGTAATTTGGGGAAGAATGAAAAACAAGGAAATACATTTTCATTTAAGTGATTAAGAGGTTTAAATCTCAGTTATACACTATTCTGGAACAAGAGAATCCCAGTCTTGAGATGTTTGTTTAATGAATCTGAGATCAAATTCTACTTCATTAAAAAATTATTAAACATAGAGACTGCTCTCAATGTAAGTCCAGATAAATTGAAGTATTTATGAATTACTTTTGAATCTCTTAGGTGAAACAAACAAAATCTATTTATATAAACTTTATTAGCATATGGAGTACAAGAAATAACTTTGAATATTGCATTTACCAAAACAGAACAGTAAAACTAAATTTAGTGACTGTATTTCAAATTTTTAAAATGTCAAATTCATTTAAAAAATTGGGGAGAATAGCATTGAAATATGTATAATATCATATCTGAAACGAGTCAGTCCAGGTACGATGCCCTATAACAGATGCCTGGGACTGGAGCACTGGGATGAACTGGAGGGATGGTGTGGGAAGGGGGGAGGGAGGAGGGTTCAGGATGGGGAACACGTGTATTCTGGTGGTGGATCCATCTCGATGTATAGTAAAAGTAATACAATATTGTAAAGTTAAGAAAAATTAAAAAAATAATAATAATAAAAAAAAATGAAGAAAAAAATAAAAAAATAAAAAGCAGCTTAAAATGTATAGCCTTTAACTGTCTAACTGAGTCTTCAAAATAAAATCATGGTGGTGTATTCTGCTTTTTAGGTGGAATAGCTTCTTTTTACAAAACACAGATCAAATACCAGTAAAATGTCTGAAATTTAAATTTTGGTAATTTACTTTGTCACTCCATTTCTGATATGTAAAATGAGCTTTCTTCTCAGCTACTTACTTGACAAGTGTATTTTCATGAGTTTCATGCTATCTCTTCTTCATTATTTAATTTTGGGCTCAGAAATTTTAAAACATTGTCAATTATATACAAGAAAAAAAGTAACTTTGGCGCTTATATAATTTAAGCTTTATATTGTGGCTTTCTTTTTTGACATATAAAATCTGTCATTTTAACTTTCTCTTTATACATATTATGACTTTTTTACTTTCAAAAGTAAAAGACAACAGCAGCAATAAGCCATTATAGCTTAATCATAATAAATATTTCATGATATACTGCCTAAGGCCCCTAATATTTAAAAAACATTAAAATAAATTCCTGAAGATAGCGATTAAAATAGCTCAAAGAGAAGTTAATTTGATTTCCTTAATTATTTCAATTATTACAATGATATTTAACTAGTTTCACTAAATAATAGAAAAGGTAAATTTCCAAAATACATGATTGCCTAGAAGTTAAAAAATAAAAAAAGATTCACTGATCCCTTTTCAGTACTTCAGATTAAGCTATTTTCTTTTATATCACTCAGCGTTCATTTTCACAGTGATGCATTCAATAATGATTTCTTCTTAGAATTTTGATTCTTGGGAAATATGAACTATTAGCTTGTTTTCTTCTCCCATCTACTAAGATTTCTCCCGTCACTTTTTGCATTTCCTTTTTTGCTTTTATTGGTTAGGAACTTTCTGCTGAACTTAAGTTGTATTCAAACATAGCAATTATACTCTCACTGGTATAGTTGCCACCTCCTTTTCATGTGTTTCACATGCAAATCCATGAAACTCTTTCAAATGTTATAAATTTATAAAAGGCTTTTCCTTAAAAATCTATTTGTGATTTTTTTTGACATAGTAGTTGAAGAAATGGAAGCAACAGTTAAATCTCTCTGGGTGCACATACACACACAACACACACATACAGTTTTTGTTTTGTTTTGTTTTAAACAAAGCAAAGATAACCTAAGTTTACATAATGGACTGATGTTGAAGCTGAAACTTCAATACTTTGGCCACCTGATGCCAAGAGCTGACTCATTTGAAAAGACCCTGATGCTGGGAAAGATTGAGAGCAGGAGAAGAAGGGGACGACAGAGGATGAGATGGTTGGATGGCATCATGGACTCAATGCACATGATTTTGAGCAAGCTCTGGGACATGGTGAAGGACCAGGAAGCCTGGCATGCTGCAGTCCTTGGAGTCGCAAAATAGTCAGACAGGACTGAATAACTGAAAAACAACAGCAAGAGATTGCATTTGTTTTGAGATGAATTGGAAATTAATTTTGTCCTTTAAATGTATTTACAGGCAGAATTGTGAAAGGTAAATTTAAATACTCCAGGGAGTCGCAAAGAGTCGGACATGACTGAGGGAGTGAATTGAACTGAAATTTAAACACTAAAGTAGGATTCATTTCCCAGAATTATTGACAAAAGTAAACCCAAGGAGTAGTGGTGTCTTTATTTTAAAGTTGCCTGGGGAAACTGGTTTATTCTTTGATTTTCAGTCTCTTATTACATGCGTGATAGTGGATGACATCATGACCAATTCTGCTAAAATAGTGACACCCAGAGTCACATCTATTAGTCATGTGTTTCTAGTATTTTTCTAATCCAAGTGTAAACTAAGTTCGCCAGTTATGGTTTAAAACTGTGACAGTCAAATAAAGAGAAATTTTAGGTTGATTTGGTTGGTTAAATTTTGTGTAAATAGGAAAAGTGAATCCTCCAGTTGAATCCTCCACTGAATGACTTAATCACTTATCCTCTTTTCTAATTTTTACCTTCCCACAAAATTCCTTGGGTTTTTTGTTTGTTTGTTTAAACCTTTTACTTGGCATTAGACTGTTAAGGGTACACAGATCTGTAAGATAATTGGATCTGAGATTACTAGCATCTGAATTGGCAAAAATATGTTCAAATGAATGGAATTCAATAAAAAACATAATTCTGGTCCATTAATTTCATTCTTTTTTTTTTTAAACATGTACTGATAGCCCGAATTTAAGTAATGTTGCAAAAATTGTGAGAGTCCCAGTAACTTTATATTCCACTGAGAATCTGTGATTTGGCCATGCATCTTATTGTTTTGAATTAGAGTACAACATGGCACATTAGAATAAAATTTTAAGGTAAGAAGCTCCATGGAATAGAGAATTGATGGTATTGTCTGAATTGAAAGTAGAATCAGAACACATGTCATCAATCCTATTTAGTCTGCCAGGTATTACGTTAAATTTAATACTAAATTAGTGTTATAAAAATTAAAGGTCCATCCTAAATCATTCAGTATTTCCTTCTCTTCCTTTATACATTATTAAATACTTCATTAAAAAAAAAACTAAACAGTCACTGGTAGACATCAATAATCTTTGCAGATTTGCATATTGCCTTCCAATCTGTCCCATGTATTCCAGCCTTGTAATTTCCTGTTTATAGCAGGTCTTGTTACATATTCATGAGGATGCATTGCTATAATCTCAATAAGGAATACATCTCAATAAATCAGTCTTAACTAAAAGTGTTTTTCACAGTTTCTTTGTTATCTTTGGATGAGTTTGTTTGTTGAAACTTTTAAGAAAGAATTGCCTTTGAATTGTATTCTCTAGCTTGAAAAGTTCTAGTCTTTAATCCTGTGATGTTACATGGTTTTATCTTAAAGGCCAATTCTAATAAATTGATAATGAAGACTCAGAATGCTGTGCCGAGTAGGAATCTGAATTTTCATAAGATCTCAGTAGGTGATTGATTGGCAGTGATGTTCGTGGAGGCAGTAGGGTGCTTTTGAAGGAAAGAATATTTATTACTGATTTTCAGAAATATTTATTATATTCTATTTAGTATTTTTACCAAATACAAAAATAATTTAGTTTCTTGCCTTTTAAAACAGATTTTTACTGTTTAAATTAGTCCTTTTTTAAGGGGATAGGCAATTTTCAATTCTCTGTTTCTGGGTTAGAGTACCTCTTCATATACTCAACATACATATACTCATGTCATGTCTGAGGATGAGTTTCTGCCTTAGCTCATGAAAAATAGGTTTCATAGATTTTAAAAAATTGGGTCACAATCTTCTCTTATCATTATTTGTATGTTTTTTCCTCAGCTCATAGTCTATATGATGGTTAAAAGGTTTGGAGTCAGCCTAGTTTGAATACTTTTTGGGAAACCACTTCCTTTTTTCTGAATTAATCAATGCACAATTTATTTCTTCATTCTGATAGCTTAATGAATACAAGAATTCCCTTTTTTCTTATAGTTCAGAAATTTCTCAATGGGTATATTTTAATCAGTCACACTTAGAACACAAAGAGACTTCAAGTTGCTCAGAAAATGTTGATTGTGCTTTTATCTGATTGCTTGTATTCTGATTCTTCTGTTCTTCCCCTTAAGAGAACTACTTGTATGCTGACTTTGTTCTGTTTTCCATCCTCTACATCAGTCATCTCCTTTTGCATTTAATTTTGTCCCATTCTTCTGAGTTGGCCCTTGAGTTTTTAATACACTTACCTGATATACATCTTTTTAGAATTGACGCTTCCTGCTACAACACAAATTTTAACTTGTGTATAGCATTATTTTTCAGCAATTCTTCCTTATCTCATTCATTTGATGTTTTGCCTCAACTATTTATTTATAACAACCTCCTTTTATTTAATAGCAGTCATGCCTCTTAATCTTTATTGACTATGCCAAGCAGTTCCTGGAAGTTTTCTTCTGATTTCTACTCAAAAGAAAACTGAGTGTCAGCAGGGTCATTTTTCAGAAGTGTCATTTATCTTACTTGATGATATTTTTCATATGCCACGTGAAATTTAGAAAAAATAATTTTTTCTTGCTCTCTCCTCAAATATAAGATCAGAACTTTCAGTAAACAGAAATAGAAGATTGACTTTGGTTTTTCATTTCGTCCACAGGTGTGATGTAGAGTTTCTCTTCTCAGATAAACAAATTGGGCTGTTGTTGTTTAGTTGCTAAGTCATATCTGACTCTTTATAACTCCATGAACTGTAGCACACCAGGCTTCCATCTTTCACTATCTCCTGGAGGTTGGTCAAACTCATGTCTATTGAGTTGATGATGCTATTCAACTATCTCATCCTAGGTTGGCCCCTTTTCCTCCTACCCTCAATCTTTCCCAGCATCAGAGTCTTTACCAATGAGTCAGTCTTTGCATCAGGTGGCCAAAGTATTAGAGCTTCAGCTTCAGCATCAGTCCTTCCAATGAATATTCAGGATTGATTCCCTTTTGGATTGACTTGTTTGATCTCCTAGCTGTCCAAAGGACAATGAGAGCCTTCACCAGCACCACAATTGAAAAGGATCATTCTTTGGTGCTCAGCCTTCTTTATAGTCCACCTCTTACAACCGTATGTGACCACCGGAAAAGCCATAGCTTTGACTATATGTTCCTTTGTAGGCAAAGTGATGTCTCTGCTCTTTAATGTGCTGTCTAGGTTTTTCATAACTTTTTTCCCAAGGAGCATGTGTTTTTTTTTAATTTCATGGCTGCAGTCAATGTCTGTGGGGATTTTGGAGCCTAAGAAAATAAAATCGATCACTATTTTCACTTTTCTCCTTCTATTTGCCATGGAGTGATAGGAACAGATTCCATGATCTTAGTTTTTGGAATGCAGAGTTTTAAGCCAGCTTTTTCACTCTCTTCTTTCACCCTTGTGAAGAGACTCTTTAGTTCCTCTTTGCTTTCTGCCATTAGGGTGGTACTGTCTGCATGTCTGATATTATTGTTTTCCCAGCAATCTTGATTCCTGTTTGTGATTCATCCAGCCCAGCATTTTGCATGATGTACTCTGAGGCAGACAAAGTAGGGTCCACTTAAATTCCAAGTTTCTTTCAGATTTTCATAAAGTATACTCTGTTCTGCTCAGGTGCCTCTTTTCTTTTTCTTTTTTCCCAAGGCCTTGTTATCTCTATGATGTTGAACTACTGTAGCATATCAAATAATACAATTTCTAGAAGAATTAGAGTGTTTCTTTATTCATAGATTCTTCACCCAATAAAATATCATTTGGAGAAATAGTGATCCAAAAGCACACCATGCTACTTACATTACATTTGTCAGGGATGTGCAGTCTCAGTTGTGTGTGTGTGTAAGAGGGAAGTGAGGAAGAGTAGTCAAGGAAACATTCTACTTACCTGGAAAGGTGGGAGCTAGCAACTGGAGCAGGATGGCTACCAGCCTAGTGAGCAGTGGGCCTTTCTGGAACTAATGAACAAAGATGCATCAGCCTCTTCCACTTTTTTTTTTTTTAATAATAATCTTTATATCATGAAGCAAGCTCAGAACATTTCATGAGCTAAAGGCTTGAAAGGATTTTCTAAGTCTAGATTTTCACCCAATAAATGAGGCATAGTTATGTCCCAGATGGGGGGGCAATGAAAAAACTGCTTCAAGTTACATAATTAACTTCTATATAAATATGAATATTTCTGAACACCTTATATTCTCCTCTCCCATATAAGAGCAAAGGAGGACCCCAGGACATCATTTCAAAGTCACCTTTCTTCACCCTTTCCTCCCCCAAGGAAATTGGGCTCTGTCTTTCATCAACACATGATTAACCTAACTATCATCCCAAGCAAAATACAACAGTTACTTCCTGAGCATGTTTATAAAATATGCAAATCCAACTTGTCCTTTGCTTCATTATTGCATCCATTATTTATTTTCATTATAAAACATTTGAGGTTAGGATAATTAACACAATTAAGTTCCCATGGTTTAAAAATTACCTAATTTTAGTAAATGTTTTAATGGAATTCTAGCACAAAAATGAAGATGAAATTCATCACCTTCATTATAACAGCACCAAATAGAACAAAATAATCACTCTGAAACTCAAAATATGCTATAAATGAATATTTATTATTTAGTAGACAGGCACTAAACTATACCTATCAGATCAGATCAGTCGCTCAGTCGTGTCCGACTCTTTGCGACCCCATGAACCGCAGCACGCCAGGCCTCCCTGTCCATCACCAGCTCCCGGAGGTCACTCAGACTCGCATCCATCGAGTCAGTGATGCCATCCAGCCATCTCATCCTCTGTCGTCCCCTTCTCCTCCTGCCCTCAATCCCTCCCAGCATCAGAGTCTTCTCCAATGAGTCAACTCTTCGCATGAGGTGGCCAAAATACTGGAGTTTCAGCTTCAGCATCATTCCTTCTAAAGAAATTTCAGGATTGATCTCCTTCAGAATGGACTGGTTGGATCTTCTTGCAGTCCAAGGGACTCTCAAGAGTCTTCTCCAACACCACAGTTCAAAAGCATCAATTCTTTGGCGCTCAGCCTTCTTCACAGTCCAGCTCTCACATCCATACATGACCACAGGAAAGACCATAGCCTTGACTAGGCGAACCTTTGTTGGTAAAGTAATGTCTCTGCTTTTGAATATGCTATCTAGGTTGGTCATAACTTTCCTTCCAAGGAGTAAGCGTCTTTTAATTTCATGGCTGCAGTCACCATCTGCAGTGATTTTGGAGCCCAGAAAAACAAAGTCTGACACTGTTTCCACTGTTTATAGATTACCAATATATGAATATTTTTCTTTTTCTGTGTTGCTGGATGAATAGTTTAAGGAAAGTGGAAGAAATGAGACTTAGCTATTTTTTTTAAAAGGACTTACATCTGTTTTATCAAATTATAGCATGCTTAAAATATCACTGAATATGCATCTCAACAACTTTCCTTTTGGTCTACTTTGAGATTAAAATATTTAATCAACATTTTTTTGAAACATGTTAAATATTAGACCCTTATTAATGATTTTTTCATTTCCTAACGCTCATGTCAGAGAGGAAGAAATTTTCCGCTATGTTTTTCTGGCTGGTCTAAAAATTAAATTGACATGAGATAGATTAACAAGAGAAAAATCAAACAAAATTTTAATAGCATGTATACATGGGAGAGACTTGGGGAAACTAAGTAAGTTGCCAAAACGGCCAAAGACCTTACCTTAAATATCATCTTTGGCTAAAGGCAAAAGAAAATGTTGCAGGTAGTAGTTTGGGACTTCACAGGGGAAGAAGGCAATTCAAATACAGATAAAAAAGTAAATAAATATTTACGGGGCCACAAAGAGACAACAGGACACAAAGTGGACTCTGATCACTAGACTCTGTGGAGTTTCCTCTACAACTTCAGCAGATATTCTTGGCAGATACTTCTGGTAATAGCTCTATTCCAGAAATAGGCCAGGAATTTTTTAGGCTGCTAAGGGAGAGGTAAAATGAAAAACTTTCTAAGTCTTGTGTTTCTTAAAAGTTATCAGCTTGAATTAATCCTCATGCCAAAGAGACACAATTTGGGGTGGAAAATTTTGCTCCCTTGCACTCACAAGAACCAGTGGTGAAATGGGTATAAAAACTAGTTGATCAGCATGCTCTAGGTAACCTGCCTGGTCAGAGAGTAAAACTAGGCAGAGTGGAAGTACAGCATGCTAGTGTTTGAGATATAAAAAGAGAAGTAATCAACTAAACAGAAAATTAGCAAGGAAACACAAACTTTAAATGATATAATGGACCAGTTAGACCTAATTGATGTCTATAGGACATTTCACCCTAAAACAATGAATTTCACCTTTTTCTCAAGTACACATGGAACCTTCTCTAGGACAGATCATATCCTGGTCCATGAATCTAGCCTTGGTAAATTCAAAAAAATTGAAATCACCTCAAGCATCTTTTCTGATCATAATGTGGTAAGATTAGATGTCAACTACAGGAAAAAAAGCTATTAAAAATACAAACATATGGAGGCTAAACAACACACTTCTGAATAACCAACAAGTCACAGAAGAAATCAAAAAAGAAATAAAAATATACATAGAAATGAACGAAAATGAAACCAACAACCCAAAGCCTATGGGATTCAGTAAAAGCAGTGCTAAGGGGAAGGTTCATAGCAATATAAGCTTACCTCAAGAAACAGGAGAGAAATCAAATAAAAAACCTAACTCTACACCTAAAACAACTAGACAAAGAAGAAATGAACCACCCCAGGGTTAGTAGAAGGAAATAAATCATAAAAATGAGGGCAGAAATAAGTGCAAAAGAAACAAAGGAGACCATAGCCAAAATCAACAAAGCTAAAAGCTGGTTCTTTGAGAAGGTAAATAAAATAGATAAACCATTAGCCAGACTCATCAAGAAAAAAAGGGAGAAGAATCAAATCAACAAAATTAGAAATGAAAATGGAGAAATCACAACAGACAATTCAGAAATACAAAGGATCATAAGAGACTACTATCAGCAACTATATGCCAATAAAATGGACAACTTGGAAGAAATGGACAAATTCTTAGAAAAGTACAACTTTCCAAAACTGAACTGGGAAGACATAGAAAATCTTAACAGACCCATATTAAGCACGGAAATCGAAACTGTAATCAGAAATCTTCCAGCAAACAAAAGCCCAGGACCAGATGGCTTCACGGCTGAATTCTACCAAAAATCTAGAGAAGAGCTAACACATGTCCTACTCAAACTCTTCCAGAAAATTGCAGAGGAAGGTAAACTTCCAAACTCATTCTATGAGGCCACCATCACCATAATACCAAAAGCAGACAAAGATGACACAAAAAAAGAAAACTACAGGCCAATATCACTGATGAACATAGATGCAAAAATCCTTAACAAAATTCTAGCAAACAGAATCCAACAACATATTAAAAAGATCATACATCATGACCAAGTGGGCTTTATGCTAGGGAAACAAGGATTCTTCAATACTTGCAAATCAATCAATGTGATACACCACATTAACAAGTTGAAAGATAAAAACCATATTATTATCTCAATAGATGCAGAGAAAGCCTTTGACAAAATTCAACATCCATTTATGATAAAAAAAAAAAACGCTCCAGAAAGCAAGCATAGAAGAAACATACCTGAACATAATAAAAGCCATATATGATAACCCCACAGCAAACATTATCCTCAATGGTGAAAAATTGAAAGCATTTCCTCTAAAGTAAGAAACAAGACAAGGGTGCCTACTCTCACCACTACTATTCAATATAGTTTTGGAAGTTTTAGCCACAGCACTCAGACAAGAAAAAGAAATAAAAGGAATCCAGACTGGAAAAGAAGAAGTAAAACTCTCGCTGTTTGCAGATGACATGATGCTCTACATAGAAAACCCCAAAGACTCCAAATTACTAGAGCTAATCAATGAATATAGTAAAGCTGCAGGATATAAAATCAACACACAGAAATCCCTTGCATTCCTATACACTAACAATGAGAAAACAGAAAGAGAAATTAAGGAAACAATTTAATTCACCATTACAGTGAAAAGAATAAAATATGTAGGAATAAATCTACCTAAAGAAACAAAAGACTTATATATAGAAAACTATGCAGGTCAGGAAGCAACAGTTAGAACTGGTCATGGAACAACAGACTGGTTCCAAATAGGAAAAGGAGTACGTCAAGGCTGCATATTGTCACCATGTTTATTTAACTTCTATGCAGAGTACATCATGAGAAATGCTGGACTGGAAGACACACAAGTTGGAATCAAGATTGCTGGGAGAAATATCAATAACCTCAGATATGCAGATGACACGATTCTTATGGCAGAAAGTGAAGAGGGGCTAAAAAGCCTCTTGATGAAAGTGAAAGTGAAGAGTGAAAAGGTTGGCTTAAAGCTCAACATTCAGAAAACGAAGATCATGGCATCTGGTCCCATCTCTACATGGGAAATAGATGGGGAAACAGTGGAAACAGTGTCAGACTTTGTTTTTCTGGGCTCCAAAATCACTGCAGATGGTGACTGCAGCCATGAAATTAAAAGACGCTTACTCCTTGGAAGGAAAGTTGTGACCAACCTAGATAGCATATTCAAAAGCAGAGACATTACTTTACTAACAAAGGTTCGCCTAGTCAAGGCTATGATCTTTCCTGTGGTCATGTATGGATGTGAGAGCTGGACTGTGAAGAAGGCTGAGCGCCGAAGAATTGATGCTTTTGAACTGTGGTGTTGGAGAAGACTCTTGAGAGTCCCTTAGACTGCAAGAAGATCCAACCAGTCCATTCTGAAGGAGATCAATCCTGGAATTTCTTTAGAAGGAATGATGCTAAAGCTGAAACTCCAGTATTTTGGCCACCTCATGCGAAGAGCTGACTCATTGGAGAAGACTCTGATGCTGGGAGGGATTGAGGGCAGGAGGAGAAGGGGACGACAGAGGATGAGATGGCTGGATGGCATCACTGACTTGATGGGTGTGAGTCTGGGTGACCTCCGGGAGCTGGTGATGGACAGGCAGGCCTGGCGTGCTGCGGTTCATGGGGTCGCAAGGAGTCGGACACGACTGAGCGACTGATCTGATCTGATAAAACATTGATGAAAGAAATCAAAGAGGACACAAATAGATGGAGAAATATACCATGTTCATGGATGGGAAGAATCAATATAGTGAAAATGAGTATACTGCCTAAAGCAATCTACAGATTCAATGCAATCCCTATCAAGCTACCAACAGTATTTTTCAGAGAATTAGAACAAATAATTTCACAATTATTATGGAAATACAAAAAACCCTGAGTAGCCAAAGCAATCTTGATAAAGAAGAATGGAACTGGAAGAATCAACCTGCCTGACTTCAGGCTCTACTACAAAGCAACAGTCATCAAGACAGTATGGTACTGGCACAAAGACAGAAACATAGATCAGTGAAACAAAATAGAAAGCCCAGAGATAAGTCCACACACCTATGGACACCTTATCTTTGAAAAGGGAGGCAGGAATATACAGTAGAGAAAAGACAATCTCTTTAACAAGTGGTGCTGGGAAAACTGGTCAATCACTTGTAAAAGAATGAAACTAGAACACTGTCGAACACCATACACAAAAATAAACTCAAAATGGATTAAAAATCTAAACATAAGACCAGAAACTATAAAACTCCTAGAGAAGAACATAGGAAAAACACTCTCTGAAATAAATCACAGCAGGATCCTCTATGACCCACCTCCCAGAATATTGGAAATAAAAGCAAAAATAAAGAAATGGGACCTATAAACTTAAAAAGCTTTTGCACAGTGAAGGAAACTGTAAGCAAGGTGAAAAGACAGCCTTCAGAATGGGAGAAAATAATAGCAAATGAAGCAACTGACAAAGAATTAATCTCAAAAATATACAAGCAACTCCTGTAGCTCAATTCCAGAAAAATAACTGACCTAATCAAAAAATGGGTCAAAGAACCAAAGAGACATTTCTCCAGATAAGACACAGATGGCTAACAAACATGATAAGATGCTCAACATCACTCATTATCAGAGAAATGCAAATCAAAACCACAATGAGGTACCATCTCACACGGATTAGAATGGCTGCTATCAAAAAGCCTACAAAGAATAAATGTTGGAGAGGGTATGGAGAAAAAGGAACACTCTTACACTGTTGGTGGCAATGCAAACTAGTACAGCCACTATGGAGAACAGTGTGGAGATTCCTTAAAAAACTGGAAATAGAACTGCCATACGACCCAGCGATTCCACTGCTGGGCATGCACACCAAGGAAGCCAGAATTGAAAGAGACATGTGTACCCCAATGTTCATCGCAGCACTATTTACAATAGCCAGGACATGGAAGCACCCTAGATGTCCATCAGCAGACGAATGGATAAGAAAGCAGTGGTACATATACACAATGGAATATTACGCAGCCATTAAAAAGAGTGCATTTGAATTAGTTCTAATGAGGTGGATGAAACTGGAGCCTATTATACACAGTGAAGTAAGTCAGAAAGAAAAACACCAAAAAGTATATTAACACATATATATGGAATTTAGAAAAATGGTAATGATGACCCAATATGTGATATAGCAAAAGAGACACAGATGTAAAGAACAGACTTTTGGACTCTGTGGGAGAAGGCGAGAGTGGGATGATTTGAGAGAATAGCATTGAAACATGTATATTACCATGTGTGAAATAGATCGCCAGTCCAGGTTCGATGCATGAGACAGGGTGCTCAGGGCCGGTGCACTGGGATGACCTTGAGGGATGGGATGGGGAGGGAGGCGGGAGCGGGGTTCAGGAAGAGGAACACATATACACCCATGGCTGATTCATGTGAATATATGGCAAAAATCACACAAAATGGTAAAGTAATTAGCCTCCAATTAAAATTTAAAAAATAAAATTAAAAATAAATAAATAAAAAGAGAAGTAGAATGCATTCAAAGTCTGTTTGAAGTATTCTGGTGTCACTTTATCCTTCTTTGGTGAGCATATGTATATAAGTCAACATTCATAATTTAATGGATTTCATATATGTATGTGTATGTGTGTGTGTGTATATATATTTCCCCCCTTGAGGCATGAAAGTCCATTATTACTCTTAAATTGGCTATCATTTACCATTTGTACTCTGTTAGTCAGCTAGAATAGTTCTTTCTCTGTCTTTCCAAAAGCTACTGATATTTTCAGATAAGTGCTAATTTTCCCTTCAATATTTAAACCAAGAGTACCCAAATCTGTGTTTCTAGTACTCATGTATGGGTGTGAGAGTTGGATCATAAAGAAAGCTGAGTGCTGAAAAATTGATTCTTTCAAACTACAGTGCTGGAGAAGACTCTTGAGAGTCCCCTGGACTGCAAGGAGATCAAACAGTCTATCCTAAAGGAAACCAAGCCTGAATACTCCTTGGAAGGACTGATGCTGAAGCTGAAGCTCTAATACTTTGACCACCTGATACAAAGAGCCTATTCATTGGAAAAGACCCTGATGCTGGGAAAGATTGAGGGCAGGAGGAGAAGGGGGAGAAAGAGGATGAGATGGTTAGGTGCCATCACCAACTCAATGGACATGAATTTGAATAAACTCTGGGAGATAGTGAGGGACAGGGAAGCCTGGAGTTCTGCAGTCCATGGGGTCATAAAGAATCAGACATGACTTAGCAACTGAACAACAACAGGCCAAGGCTGTGTTGGGTGTGCTTATGGAGAGGTGAGGAAACAAATTTTGCTTCTTTTTTTTTTTTTTTGTCCTAAAATCCACTGGAGTATTTTTAACGTTATTATAATTTTCCTTTAGATAGAGGCCCAGAGCTATATTAATCATTCTTGGTTCAAATCACATGCTCAGTGTTGGTCCACATATATCTATGGCGAGGGTGGGATGATTGGAGAGAATAGCATTGAAACATGTATATTACCATATGTGAAATGAATCACCAGTCCAGGTTTGATGCATGAGGCAGGGTGCTCAGGGCTGGTGCACTGGGATGACCCTGAGGGTTGGGATGGGGAGGGAGGTAGAGGAGGGTTCAGAATGGGCAACACATGTACACCCATGGCTGATTCATATCAATGTATGGCAAAATCCATTACAGTATTGTAAAGTAATCAGCCTCCAATTAAAATGAATAAATTTTAAAAATTAAAAAAAAATCACAATGCTGAATATTAAAAAATAACAATAATGATAAGCAAATGTGAACACAAACCTAAAGCCAAAGCTAACACCTTGGAAATAATGACTGGCATCTAACCACATGCTTCCCTCATGGTTCAGTTGGTAGACCCCGGTTTGATTCCTGGGTTGGGGAGATTTGCTGGAGAAGGGATAGGCTACCCACTCCAGTATTCTTGGGCTTCCCTTGTGGCTCAGCTGGTAAAGAATCCACCTGCAATGCAGGACACCTGGGTTTGATTCCTGGGTTGGGAAGATCCCCTGGAGAAGGGAAAGGCTACCCACTCCAGTATTCTGGCCTGGATAATCTCATGGACTGTATAGTCCATGGGGTTGCAAAGAATCAGACACAACTGAGTGATTTTCCCTTCATCTAACCATATAACCTTGGTTCCGTTGTCTTTCTTAATCTAGGCTAAATATTATCCTTCCTTTTTATGTGTGAAATCTGTGTCTGTTGCTTCCATGTATATTACACATATTCATTTATACACATTTATGCACAAGCTTATTGTTTAAACCTATAGAAAAGAATATCATACAATATGTAGTTTTTTGGAATTAATTTTAAATATTAAATAGCCAAGATTCATCTACATTTTATATTCCACTACAGTTTGTTCTTTTTAAGTTTTGTGAAATATACCACCTCACAGTCGTGAGCTCTCCCATGGAAGATCACTATTCACCATAGGTTCTTCCAGTAGTGAACAGCACTGCTAAACTACCCTTGAATGGAAATTCTGTTGGTGCGTGTGCATATGTTTCTCTTCAGCATATATTCATGAAATTGGAATGTCTGACTCACAGAAGTTTTGTGGTTCATCTTTAGGATATAAAGAAGACTCTCAAGAGTCTTCTCCAACACCACAGTTCAAAAGCATCATTCTTCAGTGCTCAGCATTCTTGTAAAATATACCACCTGACAGTCGTGAGCTCTCCCATGGAAGATCACTATTGACAATATATTCATGAAATTGGAATGTCTGACTCACAGAAGTTTTGTGGTTCAAATTTCTGTGAGTCAGACATTCCAATTTCATGAATATATGCTGAAGTGAAACATATGCACATGCATCAACAGAATTTTCCTTCAAGGGTAGTTTAGCAGTGCTGTTCACTACTGGAAGAACCTATTGTGAATAGGACAGAAATGGTATGGACCTAACAGAAACAGAAGATATTAAGAAGAGGTGGCAAGAATATACAGAAGAACTATACAAAAAAGATCTTCACGACCCAGATAATCACAATGGTGTGATCACTGACCTAGAGCCAGACATCCTGGAATGTGAAGTCAAGTGGGCCTTAGAAAGCATCAGTATGAACAAAGCTAGTGGAGGTGATGGAATTCCAGTTGAGCTCTTTCAAATCCTGAAAGATGATGCTGTGAAAGTGCTGCACTCAATATGCCAGCAAATTTGGAAAACTCAACAGTGGCCCCAGGACTGGAAAAGGTCAGTTTTCATTCCAATCCCAAAGAAAGGCAATGCCAAAGAATGCTCAAACTACTGCACAATTGCACTCATCTCACATGCTAGTAAAGTAATGCTCAAAATTCTCCAAGCCAGACTTCAACAATACATGAACCGTGAAGTTGCTGAGGTTCAAGCTGGTTTTAAAAAGGGCAGAGGAACCAGAGATCAAATTGCCAACATCCGCTGGATCATGGAAAAAGCAAGAGAGTTCCAGAAAGACATCTATTTCTGCTTTATTGACTATGTCCAACCCTTTGACTGTGTGGATCACAAGAAACTGGAAAATTCTGAAAGAGATGGGACTACCAGACCACCTGATCTGCCTCTTGAGAAATTTGTATGCAGGTCAGGAAGCAACAGTTAGAACTGGACACGGAACAACAGACTGGTTCCAAATAGGAAAAGGAGTACGTCAAGGCTGTATATTGTCACCCTGCTTATTTAACTTCTATGCAGAGTACATCATGAGAAACACTGGGCTGGAAGAAACACAAATTGGAATCAAGATTGCCAGGAACAATATCAATAACCTCAGATATGCAGATGACACCACCCTTATGGAAGAAAGTGAAGAGGAACTAAAAAGCCTCTTGTTGAAAGAGGAGAGTGAAAAAGTTGGCTTAAAGCTTAACATTCAGAAAACGAAGATCATGGCATCTGATCTCATCACTTCATGGGAAGTAGATGGGGAAACAGTGGAAACAGTGTCAGACTTTATTTTTGGGGCTCCAAAATCACTGCAGATGGTGACTGCAGCCATGAAATTAAAAGACGCTTATTCCTTGGAAGAAATGTTATGACCAACCTAGATAGCATATTGAAAGGCAGAGACATTACTTTGCCAACAAAGGTCCATCTAGTCAAGGCTATGTTTTCTCCTGTGGTCATGTATGGATGTGAGAGCTGGACTGTGAAGAATGCCTAGTGCCGAAGAATTAATGCTTTTGAACTGTGGTGTTGGAGAAGACTCTTGAGATTCCCTTGGACTGCAAGGAGATCCAACCAGTCCATTCTGAAGGAGATCAGCCCTGGGATTTCTTTGGAGGCAATGATGCTGAAGCTGAAAGTCCAGTACTTTGGCCACCTCATGTGAAGAGCTGACTCATTGGAAAAAACTCTGATGCTGGGAGGGATTGGGGGCAGGAGGAGAAGGGGATGCCAGAGGTTGAGATGGCTGGATGGCATCACTGACTCGATGGATGTGAGTCTAGGTGAACTCTGGGAGTTTGTGATGGACAGGGAGGTCTGGCATTGTGCAATCATGGGGTCGCAGAGAGTCAGATATGACTGAGTGACTGAACTGAACTGAACCAATGCTATGAACAAAGAAGTTTCACTTTCATCCCTACCTTTTTTGTATTCCACGTAGTAAAGTTTTCCTGTTGATAAGTCAAATCAAGTTAGAAACTTGCTGGAACAGGTGATCTCTTAAGTTCCTTTCTGCCCTAATGTCCTGTGATTATGTACTGTATCATTTAGGGCAATTCTTGCTAGCTAATACAACTTATAAAGCCTGAAATTTCAGTGGCTTAGCCAGTAGATTTATTTTTAATTCACACAAAGCTTGCTACAATTTGACAGAGGCTCTCCTCCATCAGGTAACTCAGAGACATGTCTGTCTCAGTCTTGTGATGCTGTGTTCTCACCTGTGGCCTCTTAGGTTGTAGCAGCATAAGGAAGAGGAGAACGGGGTGAGCACATCCAGCTTTAACTGACTCAGCTCAGAAGCGACAGTTGAGTTCATAGCCCATTGGCTAACCCACCTCACCACAAGGATGGCTGGAACATGTCTGGGAACACATGGAACATTTGGTCTGCAGTTGACTCTAGCTCATGTACCAAGTACAAGAAGCATAATTCGGATGCAAGATGGCAGGATATCAGAATCAAGGTGACATACAGTTAAATAGTGGAGATCTTCTCAGAAAGGTTCCTTGTGATCCTCAAGTTAATCCTTTCAAAAGATTTCCAGTGTAATCTGAAAATATCCAGTGTTCCTGTTAGGATCCATACTTTTCTTGCTTTTAGAGTTGAAAGATAAAATATAAAAATTGGGTTACTGGCCTTAATTGTACTAAAATTTACTTAAAAAAATTCTGGGTTCTATCACATGGAGTATGTGTAGTAGTAGGTCAGACTGAGTAATCTATTTCCTTCTATGCAGATCAAAATGCACGGCACTTTCCTCATAAAATGTGTTCCTTTTTTTTTTTTTTTTTTCTTATGTTTCTCTGAGATGAAGGAGAACACAGAGTACAAATGGTCTTTCTGACTATCTTCATGTGACTTAATTTTATTATTGAACTTGTCAATAACTCCTTTAACAGCTCATTTTGCATCTCATCTCCCAGCGGTACAGCATGCTCGATATGATTCACCTTCTAAAACAATAGATTTAACTTGGACATTGCTAATGATCAGGAGAAGTCCAGATATTGAGTCAGAAGCAATTAAATCATTTTGGGAAAGGACCACTGCTGAGTTAGTGGGTTCTTTGAAAGCTGATTCTGGTGACTCAAAGCAACAATAAGAGCACAGTGGAAAGAAGCCCATGCCTGATGTGGGGGTGTAGCTGGCAGGAGGGTTGGGAACATAGTTCACTCAGGGAAGCAAAGATAAAATTATAAACAGAGTGATGTAAGAAATGCCTGGAGAAGGCAATGGCACCCCACTCCAGTACTCTTGCCTGGAAAATCCCATGGTCGGAGGAGCCTGGTAGGCTGCAGTCCATGGGGTCGCTGAGGGTCGGATACGACTGAGTGACTTCACTTTCACTTTTCACTTCCCTGCATTGAAGAAGGAAATGGCAACCCACTCCAGTGTTCTTGCCTGGAGAATCCCAGGGATGGAGAAGGCTGGTGGGCTGCCGTCTATGGGGTCGCACAGAGTCAGACATGACTGAAGCGACTTAGCAGCAGCAGCAGCAAGAAATACCTGGCATTAGGGGACATGCTTAAGCTGCCTGATAAAAAGACACTGAAAACTATGAGAAGGAAGAGGGGAAAGTTAACTAGTATGAGGAAGAGAGCCCAGAGAGGAACAGCTTATTGAAATATTTAGAGAAATATCTTTAGGAGCTTAAACAATTAGTTCTGCAATGAAAATGACCATTTTATTTCCTGACTTTGTTTTAAAATGCTTTAAAATCGAACTGGGGCAAAGCAGGCTTGGGGACAAAGAAAATGGGCTAGAACCTTGCTTTTTTCCCCCTATTGGTTGAAGGAACACTCAACAAAGGAGCAAATAAAGCTTCTTGTTTGGGTTTGATTGTTCTACTGCTTCCAGAGGTTACTCAGATCCAAGTAGGAGAGGTGGTTCTTTGCAGTGTAAGCTAATAAAGCAATGCCCCAGTGGTTTTCGGGTAGGACTTTGCTCTTCCCAACCAAGCATTTTACCAGTTTTCTTGAGGAAGCTTTCTGAAATCGTCACTTAATGTCCCAGGTGTTAAAGCCTTTGAATCATCGACTGTAAACACCAAACCAGCAATGGCCATAGGAGATTTCAAAAGATAATTAGAAATCTAAACTTTTTGGAGCCTTAGACTAAGATAATTTTATAGCTGAATTCTGACTGAACATTTTTCAAATGTAATTCCTGTAATTACTTAAATAATTAAAGTAAAAAGTGGAAGCTTCCTAATTCATTTTAAGAAAGCAAAAAAACTCTAAACCAAACCTTACAGAGATCTCTAAGAACTAAAGATGATTTCATTTATGAAGTTTATGAAAAATGTTGTGAATATTTATATAATATGTCAGTTTATCTAATCCAGGCATCTATTAAGAGAATAATAATCTGTGAGTAAGTAAAACTAACTTCTAGTTATGCAAGATAGTTCAACACAAGTAAATTAAATACAAAATGTGTTATTTCAATACTTTTAAAATTAACATTAATTATATTGTAATATACCACAATAAATATTATATATATGTTATGTATATATTGTGTTTTAATCACTCAGTCATGTCTGACTCTTTGCAACCCCATTGACTGTAGCATATCAGACTTCCCTGTCCTTCTATCTCCTGTAGTTTGCTCAAACTTGTGTCCATTGAGTTTATGATGCCATCCAACCATCTCATCCTATGTTGTCCCCTTTTCCTCCTGCCTTCAATCTTTCCCAGCATCTGGGTCATTTCTAAAGGGTTGGTCTTTGTATCAAGAGGCCCATGCGTTAGAGCTTCAGCTTCAGCATCAGTCCTTCTAATGAATATTCAGATTTGGTTTCCTTTAGGATGGACTAGTTGTATCTCCTTGCAGTGCAAGGGACTCTCAAGAGCCTTCTCCAACATCACAGTTCAAAAGCATCATTTCTTCCCCACTCAGCCTTCCTAATGGTCCAACTCTCACATTCCTGCATGACTACTGGAAAAATCATAGCTTTGACCATATGGAGTTTGTAGACAAAGTGATGTTTCTGTTTTTTAATACTCTGTCTAGGTTTGTCATAGCTTTTCTTCCAAAGAGCAAATGTCTTTTAATTTCATTGCTGCAGTCACTGTCCATAGTGATTTTGGAGCCCAAGAAAATAAAATCTGTCACTGTTTCCACTTTTCCCCCATCTGTTTGCCATGAAGTAATGTGACTGGATGCCATGATCTTGGTTTTTAATGTTGAGTTTGAAGCCAGCTGTTCCACTCTCTTCTTTCAACCTCATCAAGAGGCTCTTTAGTTCCTCTTCACTTTCTGCCATTACAGTGGTATCATCTGCATTTCTGAAGTTGTTGATGTTTCTCCCAGCATTCTTGATTCCAGCTTGTAATTCATCCAGCCTGGCATTTCACATGATGTGCTCTTTATGTAAGTTAAAAAATCAGGGTGACAATATACAACCTTGATGTGCTCCTTCCCCAGTTTTTGACAAGTTCATTGTTCCATAACTGGTTCTAACTGTTGCTTCTTGACATACATACAGGTTTCTCAGGAGACAGGTAAGGTGGTTTGGTGTTCTCATCTCCAGAAGAATTTTCTACAGTTTGTTGTGATCCACAAAGTCAAAGGCTTTAGTGTAGTCAATGAAGCAGAAATAGATGTTTTTCTGGAATTCCCTTGCTTTTTCTATGATCCAGTGGATTTTGGCAATTTGACCTCTGATTCTTCTGCCTTTTCTAAACCCAGCTTGTACATCTGAAAGTTCTCAGTTCATGTACTGCTTAGCCTAGCTTGAAGGATTTTGAGCATAACCCTGCTATGATATGAAATGAGCACAGTTATACACTAGCTTGAGCATTCTTTGGCATAGCCCTTCTTTAGGAGTGGAACGAAAACTGACCTTTTCTAGTCATGTGTTCAACGCTGTTTTCCAAATTTGCTGACATATTGAGTGCAGCATTTCAACAGCATCATTTTTTAGGATTTGAAATGGCCCAGATGGAATTCTATTACCTCCACTACCTTTGTTCATAGTGATGCTTCCTAACAGCCACTTGACTTCACACTCCAGGATGTCTGGCTCTAGGTGAGTGACCATACCATGGTGGTTATCTAGGTCATTAAGACCTTTCTTGTAGAATTCTTCTGTGTATCTTGTCACTTCTTCTTAATCTCTTCTGCTTCTGTTAGGTCCTTTCTTTTCTGTTCTTTATTGTGCCTATCTTCACATAAAATGCTCCCTTGGTGTCTCCCATTTTCTTGAAGAGACCTCAAGTGATTCCCATTCTGTTGTTTTCCTCTATTTCTTTGCATTGTTCACTTAAGAAGACTTTCTTATCTCTCCTTGCTATTCTCTGGAACTCTGCATCCAGTTGGGTATATCCTCTCTTTCTCCTTTGCCTTTCACTTCTTTTCTTTCCTCAGTTACATGTAAAGACTCTTCTGGAAACCACTTTGCCTTCTTGCATTTCTTTGGGATGATTTTGGTCACCACCTCCTGTAAATGTTACAAACCTCCATCCATAGTTCTTCAGATACTTTGCCTACCAGATCTGATCCCTTGAATCTATTTGTAACCTCCACTGTATAATCATAAGTGATTTGATTTAGGTCATCCTGAATGGCCTAGTAGTTTTCCCTACTTTCTTCAATTTGAGTCTGAAGTTTGCAATAAGGAGCTAATGATCTGAGCCACAGTCAGCTCCAGGTTTTGTTTTTGCTGACTATATAGAACCTTCTGCATCTTTGGCTGCAAATAATATTTATCAGTCTGATTTCAGTACTGACCATCTGGTGATGTCCATGTGTAGAGCTTGTTGGAAGAGGGTTTTTGCTATGACCAGTGTGTTCTCTTGACAAAACTCTGCTAGCCTTTGCCCTGCTTCATTTTGTACTCCAAGGCCAAACTTCCCTGTTTGATATCTCTTGATTTCCTACTTTTGCATTCTAATCCCCTTTGATGAAAAGGACATTTTTTTGTTGTTAGTTCTAGAAGATTTTGTAGGTCTTCATAGAATCTTTCAGCTCCAGCTTCTTTGGGATTAGTGGTTGGGGCATAGATTTGGATTACTGTGATATTGAATGGTTTGCCTTGGAAACAAACAGAGATCATTCTGCTGTTTTTGAGATTTCACTCAAGTACTGCATTTCAGACTTTTTTGTTGACTCTGAAGGCTACTCTGTTTCTTCTAAGGGATTCTTACCCACAGTCATAGATACAATGGTTTTCTGAATTAAATTCACCCATTCCTGTTGATTCCTAAAATATAGCTATTCATTCTTGCCATCTCCTGCTTCACCATATCCAGTTTACCTTGATTCATGGACCTAATATTCCAGATTCCTATATGATATTGTTCTTTACAGCCTCGGACTTCATTTTCACCACCACACACATCTGGAATGAAGCATTGTTTGTGCTTTGGCCTAGCCTCTTCGTTCTCTCTGGAGCTATTTCTCTGCTCTTCCCCAGTAGCATACTGGACACCTACTGACCTGGGGGGCTCATCTTCTGGTGTTATATTTTTTTGTCTTTTCATACTGCTTATGGGGTTCTCAAGGCAAGAATACTGGAGTGGTTTGCTATTCCCTTCTCCAATAAAAATTTCTTAGTACATAGTATATTTCTTCAGAGAAGGCAATGGCACCCCAGTCCAGTACTCTTGCCTGGAAAATCCCATGGATGGAGGACCCTGGTGGGCTGCCGTCTATGGGGTCGCACAGAGTTGGACACGACTGAAGTGACTTAGCAGCAGCAGTATATTTCATACTGAAAAAAAAAAAAACACTTAAATCTAATTTTTTTAAATTGTAGCTTGGATAAAAGGTATTGTAAATTCTTACAGTTAAGAGGAAAGGAAACAAAAACCTACAGTGACATATAGTGTCAACCACACACCAACAATTCAGTGTCTACTTAGGTTATGTGTGTGTTAGTCACTCAGTTATTTCCGACTCTTTGTGACCTCATGGACTATAGCACGCCAGGTCCCTCTGTCCATATAATTCTCTAAGCAAGTATGGCAGAGTGGGCTGCTGTGCCCTTCTCCAGGGAATCTTCCTGACGTAGGATCAACCTCACGTCTCCTGCATTATAGACAGACTCTTTACCCTCTGAACCACCAAGGACCAAAGGAAGTTTCACTTTGGGCAGGAGATGCTGCTACTGCTGCTAAATCACTTCAGCTGTGTCCAGCTCTGTGTGACCCCATAGACGACAGCCCACCAGGCTCCACCATCCCTGGGATTCTCCAGGCAAGAACACTGGAGTGGATTGCCATTTCCTTCTCCAATGCATGAAAGTGAAAAGTGAAAGTGAAGTCACTCAGTCGTGTCTGACTCTGTGA
The DNA here is from genome assembly GCA_935064755.1 of Tragelaphus eurycerus. NCBI lineage: Eukaryota > Metazoa > Chordata > Mammalia > Artiodactyla > Bovidae > Tragelaphus > Tragelaphus eurycerus. Next base: position 13,584,693 of record CAKXYN010000054.1, on the reverse strand, counting down.
CCCCATGGACTGCAGCCTACCATGCTCCTCCATCCATGGGATTTTCCACGCAAGAGTACTGGAGTGGGTTGCCATTGCCTTCTCAATTGGGCAGGAGATGAGCAGAACACTCTTAAATCCCTGTCTTCAACCACTGCAGAGTGTAAGTACAGGATCCCAAAAGGAAGGACTCACCAAAAATAGATACAGGATGAATGTAGTCAATGTTGAATTTCAGTGACAGCTGACAAACCTAGCCTCAGTTGTTGGTCCACTAATATACAAGCATATATGAGGATGCTCCTGAGTAGCTTGGTTATGCAAGTCAAGAATGAAAAGGCAGCCTCTAAAGATGTTTCATTCATATCGACTTAGCCCTGTTCCTAAATTCCGGAACTTCCTGAAAATCTGAATGGGAAGTTAAAAGAGACTGCACCATTTTTCTTTTGCAGCAAGTAGTGAACAGAATCCAGACAGAACCATCAGTAGAAAAATTGGACCTGATGGCTAGAAAGATTGTTTGCTTGTTTCTTTAAACATACACACACACACACGAAGAGAGATAGAAAAGTAAGTGTGTGGATTTTTCCAGACACTAGCCCAGACATATTTCTTTGCTGAAGTTTGGGGCAACAGCAACAGTTTCTTGGTTTTATATTTATGTCTTTGATTAACTGTGCTATCTACAGCTTTGCTCAATGAGTCTAATAGCACAAGTTATGGGCCCCTAAAGTCGTAAATTAAAATTCATTTTCTTAGTGAGATTGCTTATCACTTAAAATGGTGCTTTCATTTTGGAACTCCTAAAACTGCTCGATTGTTCTATAACTCAATGGTAAGCATGCAGGTGAAAGCCTTAAATAAAATAAAGCCAAAAAATGTTAATGGCTGTCAAATTACTCAGCATAAAACCCAAGAATTGATGGGTTTACAATGCATTAGCTGTTTCAAAAGAATTGTCTTAAAGTGCTCAGCCAGTTGCAAACAAATTCATCAAGCAAAGCAGGTACTGATAAAATATTTAAATCCTTGAAATAATAAAGGCTGATTAAGGTGTCAAAGTTAATGAAAATAATTATCCCAATTGAAAATCTTGATCATTTTCTTCCTTAATCAAAAACTCTGAACCTGCAGTCAGAGGGTGCACTTGGTATGCAGGTGGGGGAGGTGGAGAGGAATTTGGATGTCTGGTCAGACATAAAGTGGCCTGAATGTTAGCAGGATTATTGATGGATGTGATATCTCTCTAGACTCATAATAAAACACCTTGTATTTGTTTAGCATTTCATACTTCACCAAGTGCTTTCGCCTATATTATTTCACTTAATCTTCTCAAGGCTGTTGTTACTAGCATGAAGTTCAGAGAGGAAAGATGAATTGCCTACGTTTACATGGAAACCATACCAAAAGTTGATTTTCTAATTTCTTTCACAGCATGCTTTCATCCACAGTGTACCTGGCTTTTTGGTTAAGGCTGCTTGCCTGTTTGCTCTGGTGCAATTTATATGACTGTAAAATAACAATATAAGCAATATTCTTGAGAAATTTCAATATTCTTTCTCAAGAAAATGAAAGAGAAAAACACACAGAGCTGCAAGAGGTGATCTAGTTCAAGCCATTCATTTTACGGATGGGGAAAGCAGGGTCCATGATGGTTAAACAACTCTGCCAAGCCCATTGAGTGAGCTGGAGACAAGTTGAAAAGCTGGGAATGAGCCAGCACGCCTCACACACGAAGCCAAGAAGTACTTTCTTGAGCTTCCCACACCTTGTTCTTTCCTTCCCTTGCTCATACCACCTCCACTAAAACTTATGGAAAATTCACTCTGAAGGGCCAGTAGTTACTGTAGCCTCACAGCCTTTGGGGATATTCAGATATACAAATAGATTTCCTAGAATAGAAATAACTTCTTGCTGCATCAGGATAGTCTTCAGGCTTCAGGGTAGCGTCATGATTTTGATTTCTGGTTTCCTCTAATCTGTTGGTTGAATTGTCCCTAATCTGGATTCCTGCCTTTATAAGTGCGAATAGCTTCTCTATAAAGTTGTTTCAGTAAATTCTCAAATATTTTGAGGTAAAAAAGTGTGTCTAATACTAAAAAGGCCAAGAAACACTGTCTTTTAAAATTTTGCACTCATAAAAAGCACCTACTAAGTGTAATTTGGGGTGATTATATATCCTGTTTGATAAAAATTATTGTGATTGCTTCAGGCAGCAAGAGTGGTCTAAACATTAATGCAGAGATAAATTGTGTTCTTGAGATTTTTAGAAGAGAAACAATGTCAGGGTAATTTTTCATGTCTATGAACTTCTACCTATTGTAATGATATATTTTGGCCTCTGAACTGAATTGTTTATAGAGGAGAATAAATCATTGAAAATCCAGAAAGGCTGTACAGTGATCAATAATTGTGCCAAGTTAAGTCAACATTATCATCATATAAAACTAAAAACTCTAACACTTTGTGTCATATCACTGACTCTTATATTAGTTTAAGGGTGATTAAATAGGAAAGCATTTGTGATTGTCATGCGCCTGAAGATATTTCCAAAGCCAGTTGGTTTTAAACTTTCAAATGAAGAACCTAATGTTACTCTTACTTCATTTATAAGCCTCAATGAATAATGCTTTTATCATCTAATATAATTTAATAGGAATTTCTAAAATATAAATTGATGAATTACTGGAATCCTTTTAATTGATAAAGAAGAAATAATACTTTTGTTAGAATATTCTTGTTCTAATCTGCCTCATCATTCCAAGAATGAAAATCAAACAAAACTTAGGTTTCCTGGAAATGTTAAGATTACATCATTGTCTAGAGAGTAGGATCAGTGATACCAAAGGAGTGAGGAAGAGCTGGTGCCCCTGCCCTGCCTGCCAGGGACGGTGCCCTCCACCTGCCTGATCCTCTTGTGCTTCACTTGAGTGATGAATCTCCATCACTGCCGACCCATAAAAATTCCAGTTAGACTAAAAGATCCCAACAAGGCACTATAAAGTTTAATTATTTAGATTTAAGCTGGCTCTCGGAGAAGGCAATGGCACCCCACTCCAGTACTCTTGCCTGGAAAATCCCATGGATGGAGGAGCCTGGTAGGCTGCAGTCCATGGGGTCGCTGAGGGTTGGACACGACTGAGCGACTTCACTTTCACTTTTCACTTTCATGCATTGGAGAAGGAAATGGCAACCCACTCCAGTGTTCTTGCCTGGAGAATCCCAGGGACAGGGGAGCCTGGTGGGCTGCCCGTCTGTGGGGTCACACAGAGTCGGACACGACTGAAGCAACTTAGCAGCAGCAGCTGCAGCAAGCTGGCTCTTATTGCATGCTTAGTCACTCGGAGTCTTTTTGACCACATGAACTGTAGCCCACCAAGAATACTGAAGTGGGTTGCCATTTTCCACTCCAGGGGATCTTCCTAAGCTAGGGATCGAAGCCACATCTCCTGTATCTCCTGCATTGCAGGTGGATTCTTTACTTGCCAAGCCATTGGGGAAGCCTGGCTTTTACTGACAAGTATCAAGAAGCTAGCAAAATACTGAAAATAGGGCCCAAATTTTCTTCTTGAGTAACTTCTGAACACTTTTAAATAAAAGGGCCAGAATTGAAAGCAGATTTCAGATTCTCTTTCAAGTGATGGATTGAGTAATTTGATCAACAGCAGAAAGTCATTAACTTATCTGATCTTTTTCAGTATACTGAACTTGCTAAGAATGTGCTCACACAGGCCTTTCCACACTGGGATCTGGCAGACTATCTTGAGTTCTTTGAGGAGTGTAGAGGTAATTCTTCTCCACTGTCCTCAAGCAGGAATGTCTGGAGCAATGCCTCCAGGTGTGGTGCAGGTATATAGAAAGGATAGTGACTTGATGGGTGTGGGACTAGGTGTAGAACATCTCAGGTCATTTGTGATCTGTGCCCACCCTAGATTTTGTAAGGGACTGATCACTTAAGCTTGATCAAAACACAGTGTGTTGGTTTGGAAATGAAGGAAAAAAAGAAAAAGAGTGCTAGTGTAGTTTTTGTCATATAGAGATCCTCTAATCTAAGGACAAAGTGCCATAAATTAATACAGCAAACTATTCAAAGAGTATTCACTATGCCCAGAAGTGCAGAACCATGGTAATGACTGTGCAAACAGAAAATGTACACAATGATCTTAATGGTCAATGGGAAAATTTGGATTCTCCTGTGAACTTTAAAAAAAAATTGTCAAAACATTAAAAAATATCTTACAGTTGGATATAAAGACAGAGAAAAAATTTAAAAATAGCAAAACTAGTGTCTGTTTTCAGTTCAGTTCAGTCGCTCAGTCATGTCTGACTCTGCGACCCCATGAATAGCAGCATGCCAGGCCTCCCTATCCATCACCAACTCCTAGAGTTTAATCAAACTCATGTCCATCGAGTCAGTGATGCCATCCAGCCATCTCATCCTCTGTTGTCCCCTTCTCCTCCTGCCCCCAATCCCTCCCAGCATCAGGGTCTTTTCCAATGAGTCAACTCTTCGCATGAGGTGGCCAAAGTATTGGAGTTTCAACTTTAGCATTAGTCCTTCCAATGAACACCCAGGACTGGTCTCCTTTAGGATGGGCTGGTTGGATCTCCTTGCAGTCCAAGGGACTCTCAAGAGTCTTCTCCAACACCACAGTTCAAAAGCATCAATTCTTCGGCACTCAGCTTTCTTCACAGTCCAACTCTCACATCCATACATGACCACTGGAAAAACTGTAGCCTTGACTAGACGGACCTTTGTTGGCAAAGTAATGTCTCAGCTTTTCAATATGCTATCCAGGTTGGTCATAACTTTCCTTCCAAGGAGTAAGCGTCTTTTAATTTCATGGCTGCAGTCACCATCTGCAGTGATTTGGGAGCCCCAAAAAAATAAGGTCTGACACTGTTTCCCCATCTATTTCCCATGAAATGATGGGACCAGATGCCATGATCTTAGTTTTCTGAATGTTGAGCTTTAAGCCACCTTTTTCACTCTCCTCTTTCACTTTCATCAAGAGGCTCTTTAGTTCCTCTTCACTTTCTGCCATAAGAATGGTGTCATCTACATATCTGAGGTTATTGATATTTCTCCCAGCAATCTTGATTCCAGCTTGTACTTCTTCCAGCCCAGTGTTTCTCATGATGTACTCTGCATATAAGTTAAATAAGCAGGGTAACAATAAACAGCCTTTATATACTCCTTTTCTTATTTGGAACCAGTCTGTTATTCCATGTCCAGTCTTAACTGTTGCTTCCTGACCTGCATACAGATTTCTCAAGAGGCAGGTCAGATGGTCTGGTATTCCCATCTCTTTCAAAATTTTCCGCAGTTTACTGTGATCCACACAGTCAAAGGCTTTGGCATAGTCTGTTTTAGTACGCTACAATTTAAAATACTAGAAACATTGAGAATTAAAGTCTTTTACTTTCTTATATAAAAAAAAAACATACTAGGAATAATTTGAACAGTGCTTTGTACCTTGTTCTCATCAAATACCTTACCATATGGAGAAGAAATCTTTTCTATGCCTTGATGAATTGTCACACTCCTTTCTAACCATGGATTACCTCTCAATATTTTATTTTTTGCAAGTGTCATGAGATAGTTCCAAAACCTCCTTTAATGTGATTTTTTTTTTTTTTTTGCTCGCAACAGTTCTTCTAAAACATCTCCATTTTTCAGCCATAAATTCATCTTACTAAATTTCTCTGGCTGCATATCACAGTCTCTTGAATGTTGGCACCCCATCATTCTCATGATTAGCTATCTTCTATAACTCCATTTACTTTCTATTCCGAATTTGCTTCTAGGAACCTTTTGTTTCTCCATTGCAATTTCATTTTTGTTGATTGTTTCCCTCCATTAAATACAATTTTTGTAATATTTCATGGGGGTTTATCACTGGGGGATAAGTAGGCAGTACAACTATCTATAGTTTGTGTCTCATGCACTTTCTCATGGTTTATATATGGTGGTAGCTGAAATTTCAACACTGCCTTTTTATGGAGGCTGGCATTATTTGACTAAATCATAGTAACTGAAATGCATGCATGTCTGAACCATGCAAAGCAAAGACTGCTTGCATTCCACCGTAATATTCATAAAATATATTGGGATTGAGGATTACCTGCTGTAGCAAAGAATAACCCTTGAGTCAGGGAACACTTTGGGGCACACCTGCTTGAGTAGCTGACAGCCCAGTCCATATCTGTGTTGCAGAAGAAATTGGGATAAATCAACTGGAGATTGTCCCAGGACAATCAAGGCAGAGAGAGAGAGAGGACATGAGGAAAGTTACAGACCTTAAGCATTGCTTGAGAGGGTAGTGTTTATAAGCACAAGTGAGATGATCCTTGGGAATATCCTAAATTAGGTGTGTAGAGGTCTCTTGTGAAGGGGGATATAAAAGAAAGATCCTGAAATGGCAATTGAGAACAGGGTGGGGAAAAACTAGTTTCTGGCATTGTGACCCAATTGTCCACATCTATTGGTGTGGATTTCTTGTGTAAGAGCCGGAGAGAAAGTCTAGTCTTAAAAGAATACACTTGAGATATCTTGGAGAATATCTTTGGAGAGCCTCTAAGGGTCTTCTAACTCCTAAATAGGATGTTTTTCAACTGGAGAAATTTTTATTTTCTTGTTGAGGTGTCAAGACAGCCTCAAGAGGCTGTCTTGGGCCATAAAGAAAAAGACAATTCTAGGAAAAGTAGCAAGAATGCATAGGGAACTTTCTGAACAGTATCATGAGAGACTGCCTCTCAGCTGCTTCTGGAGAGCCATGTTTCTGTTACCCTCCCAGAGGGATATAGACTAAGCAGTAACAAGTACCTTTGACCTTCACCAAGTAGTTCATGTATTGATCATCTGTGATATTCACAAACATTGCCAGTTTTATGTACACTTTAACAGTTCCTATATGCAGCAGTTACTGCAGTGTCTATATTTGTGGACACTCCTATTATACCAGTTCTGCCTTATGAATTGGACCAAAAGGGTGAATGTTGTTGTTCTTTGGTTACTTTTGTGACCCATGGACTGTAGCCAACCAGGCTCCTCTGTCCTTGGGATTTTCCAGGCAAGAATGCAGGAGTGGGTTACCATTTCCTTCCCCAGGGGATCTTCCCAACCCAGGAATCGAACCAGGGTCTTCTGCATTGGCAGGTAGATTCCTAACCACTGGGCTACCTGGGAAGCCCACAGAGAGTGCATAGAGGTTCCTTAGTATCTACAGGGTGAGGAAAGGAAGCTGGCAATTTTCTTTGTTATGCTACATCCTTTACCACTTCACCTCCTAAAAGAGAGCTTTACAGCTCTGGTGAGTTTAAGTGGCTCCAAACTGCATCCCCTAAGCCTTCTGTGGAAGTATGCTGCTGCTGCTGCTGCTGCTAAGTTGCTTCAGTCGTGTCCGACTCTGTGCAACCCAATAGATGGCAGCCCACCAGGTTCTGCCATCCCTGGGATTCTCCAGGCAAGAACACTGGAGTGGGTTGCCATTGCCTTCTCCATTGTGTGAAAGTGAAGTCGCTCAGTCGCCTCGGACTCGTAGCGACCCCATGGACTGCAGCCTACCAGGGATTTTCTAGGCAAGAGTACTGGAGTGGCTTGCCATTGCCTTCTCCGTCTGTGGCAGTATATCCCTTTATAAATCTTTATCTGAGATGGGTTTCTTCCCCTCAACCAAGAACAGATGCTGGCTAGGTTGGACTGCTGCTGTGAGGCTCCAGTGGGCCAATGGTAACGTGCTGGGCTCTGTCACTTCCTTCAGAGGTGGCAGGGGCTGGGAAAGTCAGGGAGAGAGGAGGAGATGAAGCCAGCTGCATTTCCTGAAATCCTATGTAACGTTCAAGATGTCAGGATTCAAAAGAGAACAAGATGTTGGTGTCAGGAGCCAATGCGACTTCGTTCAGTGCCTCTGTGCAAGCCAATCCCAGGAAGGTTTGGGATGGAGAGTTTCACTGCGTCATTACCTAGTGACAGGAAGGCAGCTCAAGAGTGGAAAATTCCAACACAAACACGCACTCAGGCAGGTTCTCTATGACGACATATTTTAATATCACCATCTCACCCTTCTCTCCATCTAACTCCCAGGTCAAGCTTTGGTTCTGAAGAGGAGGAAAGACTTCCTTCTACCCTGTTAGGTTCTGTAATTAAGCCTAAGAATTAAACTGATATAAGACAGATTAACAGAAAAAAAGAACATACAATTTTATTTCATGTTTTTACTTGTACATGGAGGTCTTAGAGGCAAATGAAGACACAAAGAAACTGTTAGGACCATAAATTTATATACCTTTTTTATATGAAGAATGATATTGTGGGGATGCAACAAGACAGAAGAACATGGGCTAGGAGCAGTAAAGTGGGACAGTGATTAGGAAATATACAACAGGAACCAGGAGAAGTTTCCCTGGTGGCCTAGGGGTAAAGAATCTTCTGCCAAGCAGATGTAGGCTCAATCCCTGGGTCTGGAAGATCCCCTGGAGAAGGAAATAGCAACCCACTCTAGTATCCTTGCCTGGAAAATCCCATAGACAGAGGAGCCAGACAAGTTACAGTCCATGGAGTTGCAAAACAGTCAGATACAACTTGGCAACTAAACAACAGCAGCAGATAAGGCTTATTTTAGAGGGTTTGTAAAGGTCCATTTTGCCACTGACTTCCAGGCTCTGGTAATAAGAATGTGCTTTTCTTCTTCAAACAAGGAGGGCACCTTTCTCATGGGAAATTTGGTGACCTGCCTTCAGATGGGAAGAGGGGAGTCAGAGACTTCTTCCTGCATCTGCTCTTTCTCATGTGCTTTCAACTCAGAACAATCAGTTTGCCAAAGGGATATATTCTGAAGTAGCATGTTCTGAATTTCTTCAGTTGCAAATGCCACTGTGCAGCAGTCATGGTCTATCTCTCCAGTGTGAACACAGCAGAGGTGCTGCCAAAGGGTCACTCTACCCCCCCATAAACAGATCGGGTCCAGAACCTCAAACAGTGACCTTTTTCTCAGTCAGATTTGATGCTAGAACAGCTGTAAGCTTGGACATGTAGTGCTAATCCGCATACTACAGAAAGCATGACAAGTGTATTAAAGTTCAGGTGAGTCAAGAGACTGTGATCCATTGGGGAGATGTGCCTACCAAGACATTGCAATGATACCCACTTCATAGGTTGTTAAAATGGTAAAATGATGTCTTTTATGAATCTTTCTGAAAATATCTGGCTTATAGCCCCACTGTAGACTTGCAAAGTCAGAAGCTCATGTCAAAGCCCCCACAGACTCTATTTTTAACAGAAGATGGGTGAGACTTTGGTATATTTGTCTCAGCCTGTGTTGCTTGGCCAGCGCTTAGGGACCCCTCCTAGAATCTTGTTAGGCATTTAGTACCCAACCTGGCAGGTAAATGGTAGCTACTAGTGCTACCATTGTTGTTCTTATCATTACTCAGTTAAGTAAAGAAAAGTAATATTCTAACCCTAAGAATTATCCAAAAAATAATGGGCTCTTTGAAAGTACTGCTGTCACTGTTATGGAAAATGAGATATGAATGGTCCTGTAGTTTGCTGGTTGAGAGCACAGTCTCTGGAGCCAAAGTGCATAGGTTTGAATGCTAATTTTTCTACTCACTATTTCCTTAACCTTGGGCAAGCGACAGTGATAGAGTGTCCTCATCTGTAAGTCAGAGAAAATAGGTAATACCTATATGCATAATATAGTTGGAACAATGACCATCTATCACATTTAAAATGTAGAAAAATGTATTTAAGCAATATTTTACTATCACTGAAATTAGAGGAATCTAGTCAAGGCTATAGTTTTTCCTGTGGTCATGTATGGATGTGAGAGTTGGACTGTGAAGAAAGCTGAGCGCCAAAGAATTGATGCTTTTGAACTGTGGTGTTGGAGAAGACTCTTGAGAGTCCCTTGGACTGCAAGGAGATCCAACCAGTCCATCCTAAAGGAGATCAGTCGTGGGTGTTCATTGGAAGGAATGATGCTAAAGCTGAAACTCCAATACTTCGGCCACTTCATGTGAAGAGTTGACTCATTGGAAAAGACTCTGATGCTGGGAGGGATTGAGAGCAGGAGGAGAAGGGGATGACAGAGGATGAGATGGCTGGATGGCATCACTGACTCGATGGACATGAGTCTCAGTGACCTCCGGGAGTTGGTGATGGACAGGGAGGCCTGGCGTGCTGTGATTCATGGGGTCACAAAGAGTCGGACTTGACTGAGTGACTGAACTGAACTGAACTGAACTGAATAAGGCTGTATATTGTCACCCTTCTTATTTAACTTATATGCAGAGTACATAATGCAAAATGCCAGGCTGAATGAAGCACAGGCTGGAATCAAGATTGCTGGGAGAAATATCAATCACCTCAGATATGCAGATGACACCACCCTTATGGCAGAAAGTGAAGAAGAACTAAAGAGCCTCTTGATGAAAGTCAAAGAGGAGAGTTAAAAAGTTGGCTTGAAACTCAACATTCAGAAAACTAAGATCATGGCATCTGGTCCCATCACTTCATGGCAAATAGATGGGGAAGCAATGGAAACAGTGAGACACTTTATTTTGGGGGGCTTCAAAGTCACTGCAGATGGTGACTGCAGCCATGACATTAAAAGATGCTTGCTCCTTGGAAGAAAAGCTATGACCAACCTAGACAGCATATTAAAAAGCAGAGATGTTACTTTGCCATCAAAGGTCCCTCTAGTCAAAGCTATGGTTTTTCCAATAGTCATGGATGTGAGATTTGGACTATAAAGAAAGCTGAGCATCGAAGAAATGGTGCTTTTGAACTGTGGTGTTAGAGAAGACTCTTGAGAGTCACTTGGACTGCAAGGAGATCCAACCAGTCCATCCTAAAGGAAATCAATCCTGAATATTCATTGGAATGAGTGATGCTGAAGCTGAAACTCCAATACTTTGGCCACCTGATACAAAGACTGACTTCTTGGAAAACACCCTGATGCTGGGAAAGATTGAAGGCAGAAAGAGAAGGGGACAACAGAGAATGAAATGGTTGAATGGTACATGAGTTTGAGCAAACTCTGCGAGTTAGTGATGAACATGGAATCCTGGCATGCTACAGTCCAGAGTTGCAAAGAGTCAGACACAACTGAGCGACCAAACTGAACTGATGTAGTGAACGGCATGTCATAATATCCATGGCATTATTCTTCCTTAGTGGCACACAACATAATGATTATTTTTAAAATAAATATTTTTTGTTTTTCAGTCAATAAGTAATGTCCAATTCTTTGTAACCCCATGGAATGTAGCACACTGGGCTCCTCTCTCCTCCACTGTATCCTAGATTTTGCTCAAATTCATGTCCATTGAGACAGTGATGCTGTCTAACCATCTCATCCTCTGTCTCCCTCCTTCTTTTGACTTCGATCTTTCACAGCACCAGGGTCTTTTCCAATGAGTTGGCTCTTCAAATCAAGTGGCCAAAGTACTGAAGCTTTAGTTTCAACATCAGTCATTCAATGAATATTAAATGTTGATTTCCTTTAGGATTTGCAGGTTTGATCTCTTTGCAGTCCAAAGGACTCTCAAGAGTCTTCCCCAGCACCACAAATCAAAACCATTAGTTCTTCAGCACTCAGCCTTCTTTATGGTCCAACTTTCATCCATACATGGTTACTGGAAAAATATAGCTTTGACTATACAGACCTCTGTCAGCTTAGTGATGTCTCAGTTTTTCAATACATTGTCTAGGTTTGTCACAGCTTTCCTTCCAAGGAGCAATCATCTTTTTCTTTCATGGCTGCAGTCAAAGTCCACAGTGATTTTGGAGCCTAGGAAAATAAAAGCCATCACTGCTTCTACTTTTCCCCCATCTATTTGCTATGAAGTGATGGGACTAGATGCCATGATCTTAGCTTTTTTTTTTTTTTTTTAATGTTGAGTTTCAAGCCAACTTTCACTCTCCTCTTTCAACCTCATTAAAGGGCTCTTTAGTTCCTCTACAATTTCTGCCATTAATTCTTGCCTGGAGAACTCAATAGACAATTAACAGTAGCTTAGATGTAATCAACTACAGTAAATTTCTTAATCCATGAAAACTGCTAGCAAGATTGTCTAGCACATAACCAGTACTCAAAAGGGTATCTATTAACTATTTAAGTGGGATTTTTTTCAGGAGGTACCTGGATTTAGTAGTATTTACTTCTTTCAAATTTAATTGGTAGCCCTGGTTTACTTCTCTCAGCATAATTATTTTCAGAATTCAATATTAATTGTCTTTATGTTTTTCCACTTGAGACTCTGGACTTCCTCTTTCCATTTGCTTTCCATCTTGATTTAGAGCAAGACACCAGGTGCTTCATCAGTTGAATTACTGCTGTAGAAGTTTTGCCATGCATTCTTCATTATTTGGGTTGGGTTGTAGTTGTTTTGGAGAAGGCAATGGCACCCCACTCCAGTACTCTTGCCTGGAAAAACCCATGGGCGGAGGAGCCTGGTGGGCTACAGTCCATGGGGTCGCTAGGAGTCGGATACGACTAAGCGACTTCACTTTCACTTTACACTTTCATGCATTGGAGAAGGAAATGGCAACCCACTCCAGTGTTCTTGCCTGGAGAATCCCAGGGACGGGGAGCCTGGTGGGCTGCCATCTGTGGGGTCGCACAGAGTCGGATACGACTGAAGCGACTTAGCAGCAGCAGCAGCAGCAGTTGTTTTACTTGAGGCTGTTAGTCTTAGACCTTATTGTATAATAACATTCTTTGTTTTGCCCAGGTTGTTACATGGATGGAAGAGGGAAATGAATATTACAGGCTCAAAATAATTCAGATACACATGATTTCAGCTTGTGGGTGGAGTCATCCTCATAATTATATTAAAAAATTCACATCCTCAGCAGAATGCTGACCAAGGGTAGTTCACCATGAAATGGTACTCCACAGTACTTCTAATTTATCACACTTAGAACTGGCAAGGCTAATACAAGGGTTAGTTATTTTTGGAATATTATACTTAATATAAATTGTTACTTGACCAACTTCCAAAAGAATACATAAGGTGGATGATGATAAAAGGTAAGGCACTATGGATCAAAGAGCTCAGAGTCTACCCCCAACGGAAGCGAGGGAATAGATTTTTCTCGGCATTTTTGTGAAAAACTATACTGCATATGCAATCCATTAGGCTTTATTTCTTGGCAGCTAAAACAAAAAATAAGTGTAGGCAATTTTGTAGCCTCTTTTACCAAATGGAGAATGGTATGGAATTTATTTACAAAAAAACATCATCATTGAAATTAAAGTCAAGCAAGTATTTATCAGGTTGATTTCTGATCATGGAGAGATATACTGTACACTACCAAAAGAAAAAAATCTCCAATAATTTTGCTGGCCCCATAATAATGAATATATTATTAACAAATACACTTAAGTTGTTCCTATTAACCTATAAGTTACAGAGGGTACTTTGAAAAGACTCACAGCATTTTATACCCATTTAATTGAAAAATTCAAACTGGAATACATTTGGGATTAAAAAGAATGTCTTCAATGATTACACAATGAAAACAGATGAAAACCAGGACTATCCTGGCAAAAGCTGAAATGTTTGGTCACCTCAGTAGAGGATTTCTATATGATCCCTTTCAGATTTCAATTGGAAGGAAATTTTTAAGAGTGAAAGACAGTTCTATTCCCAGTTTTTCGAGGAATCTCCATACTGTTCTCCATAGTGGCTGTACTAGTTTGCATTCCCACCAACAGTGTAAGAGGGTTCCCTTTTCTCCACACCCTCTCCAGCATTTATTGCTTGTGGACTTTTGGATCGCAGCCATTCTGACTGGCATGAAATGGTACCTCATAGTGGTTTTGATTTGCATTTCTCTGATAATGAGTGATGTTGAGCATCTTTTCATGTGTTTGTTAGCCATCTGTATGTCTTCTTTGGAGAAATGTCTACCTAGTTCTTTGGCCCATTTTTTGATTGGGTCATTTATTTTTCTGGAATTGAGCTGTAGAAGTTGCTTGTATATTTTTGAGATTAGTTGTTTGTCTGTTGCTTCATTTGTTATTATTTTCTCCCATTCTGAAGGCTGTCTTTTCACCTTGCTTATAGTTTGCTTTGTTGTGCAGAAGCTTTTAAGTTTAATTAGATCCCATTTATTTATTTTTGATTTTATTTCCAATATTCTGGGAGGTGGGTTATAGAGGATCCTGCTGTGATGTAAGTCAGAGAGTGTTTTGCCTATGTTTTCCTCTAGGAGTTTTATGGTTTCTGGTCTTACATTTAGATCTTTAATCCATTTTGAGTTTATTTTTGTGTATGGTGTTAGACAGTGTTCTAGTTTCATTCTTTTACAAGTGTGCAATCCCATTGCTGGGCATACACACTGAGAAAACCAGAATTGAAAGAGACACGTGTACCCCAATGTTCATCGCAGCACTGTTTACAATAGCCAGGACTTGGAAGCAACCTAGATGTCCATCCACAGATGAATGGATAAGAAAGCTGTGGTACATATACACAATGGAGTATTACTCAGCCATTAAAAAGAATGCATTTGAATCAGTTCTAATCAGGTGAATGGAACTGGAGCCTATTATACAGAGTGAATTAAGCCAGAAAGAAAAACACAAATACAGTATGCTGCTGCTGCTGCTGCTAAGTCGCCTCAGTCGTGTCCGACTCTGTGCGACCCCATAGATGGAAGCTCACCAGGCTCCCCAGTCCCTGGGATTCTCCAGGCAAGAACACTGGAGTGGGTTGCCATTTCGTTCTCCAATGCATGAAAGAGAAAAATGAAAGTGAAGTCGCTCAGTCATGTCCGACTCCCAGCGACCCCATGGACTGGAGCCTACCAGGATCCTCCGTCCATGGGATTTTCCAGGCAAAAGTACTGGGGTGGGGTGCCATTGCCGCATATATATGGAATTTAGAAAGAGGGTAACAATAACCCTGTTTACGAGACAGCAAAAGAGACACTGATGTATAGAACAGACTTTTGGACTCTGGGAATGGGAGAGGGTGGGATGATTTGGGAGAATAGCATTGAAATATGTATAATATCATATCTGAAATGAGTCGCCAGTCCAGGTACGATGCCTGATAACAGATGCCTGGGGCTGGTGCACTGGGACGACCCAGGGGGATGGTATGGGGAGGGAGGAGGGAGGAGGGAGGAGGGTTCAGGATGGGGAACACATGTATACTTGTGGTGGATCCATCTTGATGTATGGCAAAAGCAACACAATATTGTAAAGTTAAGCAAAATAAAATTTAATTTAAAAAAAAAAGAGTGAAAGACACTAGACACAAAGTTATGTAAAATAAAGCATGAATAAAAGTGAGTTGTTGTTGTTTTGTTGCTTTGTAAAATAAAGCATGGAAAAAACACATCTTTTATTCTCAGTTGTGTCTAACTAATTGTGACCCCACGTGCTGTAGAATGCCAGGCTCCTTAGTTCAGTTCAGTTCAGTCGTTCAGTCGTGTCCGACTCTTTGCGACCCCATGAATTGCAGCACACCAGGCCTCCCTGTCCATCACCAACTCCCAGAGTTTACTCAGACTCACGTCCATCGAGTCAGTGATTCCATCCAGCCATCTCATCCTCTGTCGTCCCCTTCTCCTCCTGACCCCAATCTCCCAGCATCAGAGTCTTTTCCAGTGAGTCAACTCTTCGCATGAGGTGGCCAAAGTACTAGACTTTCAGCTTTAGCATCATTCCTTCCAAAGAAATCCCAGGCCTGATCTCCTTCACAATGGACTGGTTGGATCTCCTTGAAGTCCAAGGGACTCTCAAGAGTCTTCTCCAACACCACACTTCAAAAGCATCAATTCTTCAGCACTCAGCCTTCTTCACAGCCCAGCTCTCACATCCATACATGACCACAGGAAAAACCATAGCCTTGACTAGACGGACTTTTGTTGGCAAAGTAATGTCTCTGCTTTTGAATATGCTATCTAGGTTGGTCATAACTTTCCTTCCAAGGAGTAAGCATCTTTTAATCTCATGGCTGCAGTTACCATCTGCAGTGATTTTGGAGACCCCCAAAATAAATTCTGACACTGTTTCCACTGTTTCCCCATCTATTTCCCATGAATTGATGGAACCAGATGCCATGATCTTAGTGTTCTGAATGTTGAGCTTTAAGCCAGCTTTTGCACTCTCCACTTTCACTTTCATCAAGAGGCTTTTTAGTTCCTCTTCACTTTCTGCCATAAGGGTGGTGTCATCTGCATATCTGAGGTTATTGAGATTTCTCCCAGAAATCTTGATTCCAGCTTGTGTTTCTTCCAGTCCAGCATTTCTCATGATGTACTCTGCATAGAAGTTAATTAAGCAGAGTGACAATATACAACCTTGACATACTCCTTTTCCTATTTGGAGCCAGTCTGTTGTTCCATGACCAGTTCTAACTGTTGCTTCCTGACCTGCATACAGATTTCTCAAGAGGCAGATCAGGTGGTCTGGTATTCCCATCTCTTTCAGAATTTTCCACAGTTTATTGTGATCCACACAGTCAAAGGCTTTGGCATAGTCAATAAAGCAGAAATAGATGCTTTTCTGGAACTCTCTTGCTTTTTCCATGATCCAGCAGATATTGGCAATTTGATCTCTGGTTCCTCTGCCTTTTCTAAAACCAGCTTGAACATCAGGAAGTTCATGGTTCTCGTATAGCTGAAGCCTGGCTTTGAGAATTTTGAGCATTACTTTACTAGCATGTGAGATGAGTGCAATTGTGCAGTAGTTTGAGCATTCTTTGACATTACCTTTCTTTGGGATTGGAATGAAAACTGATCTTTTCCAGTCCTGTGGCCACTGTTGAATTTTCCAAATTTGCTGGCATATTTATTGAGTGCAGCACTTTCACAGCATCATCTTTTAGGATTTGAAATAGCTCAGCTTGAATTGTGTCACCTCCACCAGCTTTGTTTGTAGTGATGCTTCCTAAGGCCCACTTGACTTCACATTCCAGAATGTCTGGCTCTAGGTCAGTGATCACACCATTGTGATTATCTGGGTCGTGAAGATCTTTTTTGTACAGTTCTTCTGTGTATTCTTGCCACCTCTTCTTAATATCTTCTGCTTCTGTTAGGTCCATACCATGTTCCTTAGTCCTCCACTATCTCCCAGAGTTTACTTAAATTCATGTCTGTTGAGTCGGTGATGCTACCTAACCATCTCATCCTTTGTGTCCCCATTCTCCTTTTGCCTTCAATCTTTCCCAGCATCAGGGTCTTTTCCAATGAGTCAGCTCTTCACATCAGGTAGCCAGAGTATTGGAGCTTTAGCTTCAGCAACAGTTCAAATGAATATTAAAGGTTGATTTCTTCTAGTTTTGACTGATTTGATCTCCTTGTTGCCCAAGGGAGTCTCAAGCATCTTCTCTCACACCAAAGTTCAAAAGCATCAGTTCTTCAGTGTTCTGCCTTCTTCATGGTCCAACTCTCACATCCATACATGACTACTGGAGAAACCATAGCTTTGACTATATAGATTTTTGTCACCAAAGTGCTGTCTCTATTTTTTAATATGCTGTCTAGGTTTTTCATAGCTTTTCTTCCAAGGAGCAAGCGTCTTTTAATTACATGGCTGCAGTTACTGTCTACAATGATTTTGAAAGTAAAATGACAGTCACTCAGTCGTGTCCAACTCTTTGCAGCCCCATGGATTTTAGGCCTCCAGGTTCCTGTCCATGGAATTCTCCAGGCAAGAATACTGGGGTGGGTAGCTGTTCCCTTCTTCAGAGGATCTTCGCCACCCAGGGATTGAACCCAGGTCCCCTGCATTGCAGGCAGATTCTTTACTATCTGAGCCACCAGGGAAGCCCAAGAATACTTGAGTGGGTAGTCTATCCCTTCTCCAGAGGAACTTGCCGACCCAGGAAACAAACCAGGGTCTCCTTCACTGCAGGCAGATTCTTTACCAGCTGAGTTATCAGGGAAGCCCATGATTTTTTAGCCCAAGAAAATAAAATCTGTCACTGTTTCTACTTTTACCCATCTATTTGCCATGAAGTGATGGGGAGTGGGGGGTACCATGAGCTCACTTATGTTCATGTTGAGTTTCAAGCCAAATTTTTCACACTCATCAACAAGATTTTAGTTCCTCTTTGCTTTCTGAAATTAGAATGGTATCATCTGCATATGTGAGATTGTTGATATTTCTCCCAACAGTCTTGATTCCAGCTTCTGATTCATCCAGCCTGGCATTTTGAATGATGTACTCTGCATAGAAGTTAAATAAGCAGATTGACAGTATATAGCCTTGTTTTACTCCTTTCCTAATTTTGAACCAGCCAGTTGTTCCATGTCTAGTTCTAACTGTTGCTTCTTGACCCACATACAAGTTTCTCAGTAGACAGGTAAGGTGGTCTAGTATTCCCATCTCTTTAAAAATTTTCCACAGTTTGTTGTGATCCACATAGTCAAAGACTTTAATGTAGTCAATGAAGCAGAAGTAGATGTTTTGGGGAACTCCTTTGCTTTCTTCATGATCCAATAACTGTTCACAATTTGATCTGTGGTTCCTCTGCCTTTTCTAAACCCAGCTTGTACATCTGAAAGTTCTTGATTTACATATTGATGAAGCCTACCTTGAAGGATTTTGAGCATAACCTTACTAGCATACGAAATAAGCACAGTTACACGGTAGTTTGAACATTTTTTTGCATTTCCCTTCTTTGGTATTGGAATGAAAACTGACCTTTTCCAGTCCTGTGGCCACTGCTGACTTTTCCAAGTTTGCTGGCATATTGAGTGCAGCACTTTCACAGCATCATCTTTTAGTATTTGAAATAGCTCAGCTTGAATTGTGTCACCTCCACCAGCTTTGTTTGTAGTGATGCTTCCTAAGGCCCACTTGACTTCACGCTGCCGGATTTTTGACTCTAGGTGAGTGGCCACACTATCATGGTTATCTGAGTCATTAAGACCTTTTTTATAGAGTTCTCTATAAGAGTTCTTATAAGTTTCTTATAGAGTTCGGTGTCTTCTTGCCACCTCTTCTCAGTTAGGTCCATACCATTTCTGTCCTTCGTCATGCCCATCCTTACATGAAATGTAGCCTTGGTATCTCTAATTTTCTTGAAGGTATATCTAATTTTCTTTCTAATTTGCCATTCTATTGTTTTCCTCTATTTCTTTGCATTGTTCACTTAAGAAGGCTTTCTTATCTTTCCTTGCTATTGTCTGGAACTCTGCATTCAATTGTGTATATCTTTCCCTTTCTCCCTTGCCTTTCACTTCTTTTCTTTCCACAGCTATTTGTAAAGCCTCCTCACACAACCACTCTGCCTTCTTGCATTTCTTTTTCTTTGGGATGGTTTTGGTCATCACCTCCTACAAATGTTGCAGACCTCCATCCATAGTCCTTTACACACTCTACCAGATCCAATCCATTTAATGTATCTGTCACCTGCAGTGTATAATTGTGAGGGAACTTGAATGGCCTCATGGTTTTTCCCTACTTTCTTCAATTTGAGCCTGATTTTTGCAGTAAGGAGGTCATGATCTGAACCATAGTCAGACCCAGGACTTGTTTTTGCTGGCTGAATAGAGCTTTTCTCTCTTTGGCTGCAAAGAACATAATTGATCAGATTTTGGTATTGACTATCTGGTGATGTCCATGTGTAGAATCATCTCTTGTGTTGTTGGCAAAGGGTGTTTGCTGTGACCAGCGTATTCTTTTGACAAAACTGTTAACCTTCTCCCTGCTTCTTTTTATACTCCAATGCCAAACTTGCCTGTTATTCTGGATATCTTTTGACTTCCAACTTTTGCAGTCCAATCCCCTATGATGAAAAGGACATCATTTTGGCATATTCTAGAAGAAAGTATAGACAATCAAATTAGCTGGGCATTTTATTGCTGATAATTGCTAGTTTATGAAACCTAGTTTTTTTTGTGTGTGTGTGTGTGTGTGTGTTTTTAAGTCTGAGGCTTTAAGTGCTATGGACCACATTTGTGGAGGACACAGACAGGGTATCCTTCAAATTCTTAGTAGATTCCTTAAAGGAATTTTTCACTAACAATATTGTAATAGATTCAGATTTATAGCAATCATTTGAGCTATTAAAATAAGCATAAATTGGAGTTAGACTGAATGAATATCAAGCTAAACAGGTAAGGACCTTTAAAACATTTTCTAGCTTCCAAAAAAGTGAATGGGAGGCATTTTTTTCTCAGCAAGAGGTATGCAAAGCTGTTTCTCTGCAAAAATGTAGTGGATCGGACTACAGAGAGAAGAATTGCTGGTAAGATTTGAAAATGCTGAATTTCGTACCCCACATGACGTGACCCAAGAGTGGCTTAGTATCTTGGCAACTTAGAATACATGAAGGTTTTCCTTATGTGAGCTCTTCTGATAACCTGTACAGACCTGCCTGGATTCCCTGGTTCCTTTTACTTTTCATCATGCTATATACACAAAATTAAAGACGTACGTTTCTAGTAAGATCCTGATAAGAGTCTAGGAGAGTTGGAAGCAATCTTTTAATGACAATGTGAATCTATATCTTTATTTTCATTTGCCTTAGAAAGAGGCTGGAAATACCAAAACTAGTGTGAGCATTTCAGATGAACCTTTAGTCAAAGGGATAGTATATTTATATTATGAACAAGGCCCACTGTTGTTTTAATAAATGCCCCTCCCCAAAGGCAGCATGGTTCTCTGTTATCTTAGCATGTTTGGATTTAGGATTGGGGAACTGGCCAGAGCCGCTTCATCACAACTTCATCACAAACCCAGTCTTGCTGGGTTTCTAAGCCCACACACATAGGGTCTCCGAAGGACAAAGTGTCTCTTGTCTTGAGGAGCAAAGAGAGAGCTCGCTTAGTATTGTGCTCATTTTCAAAGGTTCTCTGAAACCAGAGGTTTAGAAATGAAAGCCTGCTGTGTCTGCTTTGATGTGTCCAGAACAAAATTAGAGACATTTCCAGTACTTGGATGGAAATGTCAGCTGATCATATGAAAACATAAAGTGCACAGGGCATACCTCAGCAAGTCTGACAAAAATGGCGTCCAGGAGATGCTGGTGGTTGGATCCTGTAAACAATATAATGGAGTCTATGGCCCCTGAAGGAATGCAGGCGGAAGTCTGAAACGAGCAAGCGGGATTTAGAGGAAGCTAGGCCATGGTCTATTTTGGGTCACACTTAGAGCCCTGTGGGTGTGACTGAGTTGCTCCTACTGCCTGTGTCTAGCCTGGGACTAATTAAAAGGCGCTGAATACTTCTCTCCAGCTGTCCAGAGACCATTCCTTACCCACCCACAGGACTGAGTATATTATAATTCTTTGACCAAACACACACTCAAAAGCAGGTTAACTCTGGGTTTAAAGACATATTGCCGAAAATGCTATTGTGACTTGATCAGTGGGACTCATTAGCACCAATATTTAAAAATAGAGTGATTTCAAACAAAAATATATAGATTTTTAAATTATCTGAATAACTGAAAGCTCCTATAATATCAGTTCCACGTTGCATCCTGGTAATGGTCAACTAGACTCCCTGTAGAAGTACAACAAGTGATCTCTGGGGGCCTTGGTTCAACGCTGACCTGTACTGCCAGTTGCCTTTACAACTTGCCTGCTTTTCCCATTTTTATTGCTGCTGAGCCTTTTGAAATATTTGTTTTTTAACACTGTAACCCTGATTGAGACTGGTGGGAAGTCACCATGGCTTAATGGAAGGCTCAAAGGCTTAAGAATCTTTCTGTGATATTTACTGGGCTTCCCTGATGGCTCAGTCTTTCCCCTGGCTTGTTAAAAACTGTATTCATCCCCCAGATGAGAAGAATCCCTGCTTCTCTTTGGTGGGTAGCAGTTGGTGAATAGTCTTTCTGTCCACCGCCAGTGGTCAGTGTAAGATCCTTGTAATTTTTGCTCAACAGTATAGGTTCCCTCGATGAACGTGAGTCTGAGTGACCTCCGGGAGTTGATGATGGACAGGGAGGCCTAGCGTGCTGCGGTTCATGGGGTCGCAAAGAGTCGGACACGACTGAGCGACTGATCTGAACTGATCTGATCTGATAGGTTCCCTCTGCTGCTGCTGCTGCTGCTGCTAAGTCGCTTCAGTCGTGTCCGACTCTTTGCGACCCCATAGACGGAAGCTCACCAGGCTCCCCTGTCCCTGGGATTCTCCAGGCAAGAACACTGGAGTGGGTTGCCATTTCCTTCTCCAATGCAGGAAAGTGAAAAGTGAAAGTGAAGTCGCTCAGTCGTATCCGACTCCTAGCGACCCCATGGACTGGAGCCTACCAGGCTCCTCCGTCCATGGGATTTTCCAGGCAAAAGTACTGGGGTTCCTAATACCCTAAATGGGGAGTGTCTGGAATTAATAATTAGAAGGGAGACAAGGTTGCCTTGCTGCTCCTGCTGCTTCTGCTACTAAGTCGTGTCAGTCGTGTCCGACTCTATGCAACCCCATAGACGGCAGCCCACTAGACTCCCCCGTCCCTGGGATTCTCCAGGCAAGAACACTGGAGTGGGTTGCCATTTCTTTCTCCAATGCAGGAAAGTGGAAAGTGAAAGTGAAGTCACACAGTCATGTCCGACTCTTAGCGACCCCATGGACTGCAGCCTACCAGGCTCCTCCGTCCATGGGTTTTTCCAGGCAAGAGTACTGGGGTGGGGTGCCATTGCCTTCTCCGATGGCTGCTTTACAGAATGTGTATCCAGTGGGAGGAGCAGGGCACGTGGTAAAGCTCACAGTGACTAGAACTAGCTTCCTACCTGGGCAGAGCTGAAGCAGGGAACAGCAGGGCAGCAGGTGCACTGAGATTTTATCTGGATTGCGCATGTGAAACTAAAAGAAAGAAATACTGACAATGCAGGGTTTTTTTCAGTTGTGGGAAAGGTTGTTAGAAATGATACTTTAAGAAGGAAGAAGAGATCTCTATTTTCAATCTAGTCTCTTTCATTACAGCTATTTCCTCTCTATCCTGTTTGCACCATGGGCTTTTACAGGTTATGAATCTTTTATAATTATTTTTCAGAAAGAGTTTCATGATTTTATTAGATTTTTGGATGCTTATTAAATCTTTATTGAGTCCTTATTATGCAATTAATCCATGAGTCTTGGCACTCCACTTTAAGGACCTTTATTTCATAAACAAAGGCATAGATCTGCACTTCGTCAGCTTTGTCATTGAGGAAGGCTTAGCAGGAGAAACTTGACAGCACACAGAGTTTTTTGCTTAATTATAAAGTTTACAGACCTTTTTATTCAGAGATTCACTGACTAAAAAAAAAAAAAAATCCAATGAAAATAATTGTGAAAAAAAAATGAAACCCCGAGAATATATTGCAGTGTTTTGCTTTAGACTCTTCAGAAGAAACTCCGTTTTATTGAAAAGCAATACTAAAAGATAGCAAATATAAAAATATACCCAGTATTTCTTTCCATTTTTTGTGAAATAAACAAATGTATTATAAAAGACCTTTAAATGCTTCTACGTGAAGGAAAAAAAGATCTTCCAAAGTGCAATGTCTGAATCCTGTGTATGCACAGATTAGAAACATTTATTTTACTGATCTTGAGATTGTGGTGAGCAAATATCAGCATCTCTGAAATGACAAACAGTCTTCATTTCTTTAAAATTGATATTTGGCCAGATATATCTAAAATATGCCCTAGTAGAGGTCATCTAATTTCTACAGAAGGGGCTTTCTCAACATCTCTTTGAGAGAGCAGGGTTGTTGAGCTAAAGCAGCCCCCACTCTGTAGGATGGGGCTCACAAAGAAGTTATCACAGTAAATGTTTCAGGAAAAAATAAACAATCATAATAGGAATTAGGTCCTATGAGTTTATAATGTGTGTGTGTGTTCCTGTATTTTAATATAGTACTTGGATTAAGCCTTCTCTTTTTCATATCTATGCTTCAAAACAATTATTTTCTGGCCTCATTTGCCAGTGTCCATCCTTATATCCCTTAATCTCCTAAAACTGTGTCTTAAAAAAATGCCTATTTTCATGAAATATATTCATTTACCTGGAGGAAGAAAGTGATTGGCAGTGTTTTTAGTCAACTCTAGAAAATCCACAACATGTGATGTAGCTCAGACGGTAAAGAATCTGCCTACAACACAATTGACCCTGGTTCGATCCTTAGGTCGGGAAGATTCTCTGGAGAAGAGAATGGCAACCCACTCCAGTATCTTGCTTAGGACAAGATGCTGCCTAGGTCTTCTATGGACAGAGGACCCTGCTGCTGCTGCTGCTGCTAAGTCGCTTCAGTCGTGTCCGACTCTGTGCGACCCCATAGACGGCAGCCCACCAGGCTCCACTGTCCCTGGGATTCTCCAGGCAAGAATACTGGAGTGGGTTGCCATTTCCTTCTCCAATGCATGAAAGTGAAAAGTGAAAGTGAAGTCACTCAGTCGTGTCCAACTCTCAGGGACCCCATGGACTGGAGCCTACCAGGATCCTCCGTCCATGGGATTCTCCAGGCAAAAGTACTGGGGTGGGGTGCCATTGCCTTCCTGGCAGGCTACAATCCGTGGAGTCACAAAGAGTTGGACACAACTAGCAACTAACACTACTACTACTTGAAAATCCAAAGATAATTTTGGTGAATGTTCTGATTTTGCTACCCAGACACTATCTATAGGCTTGACTTTACCAAAAATAAATATTCAGTAATCTGATGAATGTATGAAGTTGGATCTACTCATTCTGGTAAATCAATAAGAATTCATTAATGTGTCCCTAATGTAAATGGTTTGTTCCCATAGCATTGCTTGGCGCGTTAGAGAGCTCTAAAGTAGGAAAACCATTTGCTTTACCTCTGCCTTGTCCTTTTTATTTGGTTGGGAGTGAAGTGGTGGTAGAGTTGAAGGGGAGGAGATGGGAAGGGCTGGCTGGAGAGGTGCCACACTCAGTGTGGTGTTTAAAGATCTCTGTCCTCTACAGACAGGTTCTAAAAAGGAGATAGGAACCCAGATGAACAGGGGAACTGCTAAAGTTTCCCGACAGTGACTGGAAGGTTTGATATGTGGTTCTAGCATATGGCACAGACCTGCACTATTCTAGGGCTTCCCTAGTGGCTCAGATGGTGAAGAATCTGCTTTTAGTCCTGGAGAACCCAGTTTGACCCCTGGGTTGGGAAGATCCCCTGGAGAAGGGAATGGCTACCCACTCCAGTATTCTGACCTGGGGGCTCCTTTGGGCAGAAGAACCTTGTAGACTATGGTCCGTGATGTCCCAAACAGTTGGACATGTCTGAGCAACTAACACTTCACATTTCTCTTATGCTGTTTTCAAGATCACTTCCATGGGTATCTGCATTCATTAAAAACCAAAACTAAATGGCCCAAATTGAGAAATATCTTAGCAAATTCCAAACCCTGCTTTTTTTCCCCACTCTAATTAGGTCTCACATTAGCACATCCATTGTTTCCTTAGTGTAATTCCCCAGTTGAAAGAGGAGCCTTTGATATTCAAATGGGTTATAAAATACAAAAGTACTTTAATTCACAAATCACCAATAGCAAGATCAAAGTAAATTCTGTTTTAAAATTTAAAAATCTAAATAGTTCCTTTTTCTCTCTAAAGAATACCTAGTCCTAGATTGAACCATGGCTGACCCTTGTGGGCTTACTGCTATTTAATGAATTCATTGGTTAATTCAAACAGAGAAGCTCTGGGAGTAGATGGAAAGGAGAAAGTAAAGATAAGAAATTGGACGCAGCAGAGAGAGCTCCTGAATGATGGGGTGACTTTAATGAAAAGAATTTATTACAGTGAAAGTGAAGTCTTGCTCTTAGCTTCAATAAATCTGTGACAGAAGTACAGGATCGTTTCTGTGTTAATAAAAAGTTCACTAGGTATTCACAGGGTCCTGTGGCTTCCGGAAAGACTAATGTGACTGTGGCGCCTAAGAGAAGAGCTTTGTCTAGGCTGAGGGAGGGACCAGTCTGCCTAACTCAGACACTCCTGAATCGTGCCTGGGTTAGGAACCCTGACCGAGAAAGGCTGACCAGGGCTGGTAGGGGACCACATTGTATCCATAAACAAGAACTGGATGTTTGTTTTGGCAATAAGCTGATTCAGGTATATGGAAGGCTTCCCCATCTCTTAATATTGGCTCTATTTCCAGAAGATCTTAGGGCTTCCCTGGTCGCTCAGACAGTAAAGCATCTGCCTGCTCCCTGGGTTGGGAAGATAGGCTGGAGAAGGAAATGGCAACCCACTCCAGTACGCTTGCCTGGAATATTCCATGGACAGAGGAGCCTGGTAGGCTACAGTCCACGGGCTCACAAAGAATTGGATACGACTGAGCGACTTCACTTCAGATGCAGAAGATCTCAGCATTCCTTCACTTCTCTCTGCTTTACTATTACTCTACTTTCTCAAAACACATTGTCTTTACAATAGCCCGAATACCTTTTTAAAATAATTACATTAAAAAAAATAAAAATAAAATAATTACATTTTTAAAATTGAGATCTGGTCAGTTTACAATGTTGTGTTAGGTTCAAGGGTACAGTAAAATGATTAAGTTTAGAAAGATACGTAGATCTTTTCCAGATTCTTTTCCATTATAGCCTGTTACAAGACTTGAGTAGGCTCTTGTTGTTTACTTGTTTGATATGTAGTGGTGTATATATGTTAATCCCAAACTCCTAGCTTTTTAAAGGATCCTTTGAAACAGGTGGTGCAGGTCATGCCACTGCCTGATTCCAGCCCTCCAGGTGTGTTCCATGGTGCTTAGGTTAGAATCCAAGCACCATCCCATGCCTCCAGCATGCACTATGACCTGGCTTCTGCCCATTCTTCTATACCCACCTCTGCCACTCTTTCTGTGGCTTATGATCTTCTAACCACATCACACCTCCATTCCCTGAACTCCCTGGAGCACATTCCTACCTTAGAGCCCTTGAAGTAGCTGCCACTTCTATGTGGAGCCAGCTGATCCCAATTTTCTCAACATTGGAGCCGTAAAAAAAAAAAATCAAATGTCAGTTTAAATGTCACTTCCTCAAAGAGCTACTCCTGAATCACCCAGTTATGTTTATGTTTATCAATTCAACATGTAAGATTTTTTTGCGACTGACCACACTTCATTTCCTTACTTCTATTTGGTCACACTCTCTCTCCTCTAGATTAGAATATAATATGAATATAGAGATCCTATTTAGTTGGTTGACTCCTTGAAACCTAGCATCTAAAAAATATGTGAAAAAATTTAAAACACAAGGAGGTCCTAGGAATGGAACAAGTCTACTTAGTTCATAGTCAGTAAAGATCATGCAAAGGCTAGATGACTGCTTGATGGAAATGATGTACAGGGTTTCCATTTAATTACTCAGTTAATATTTATTGATCATCTGGTATATATGAGTCACTATGAAAGGCACACAGCTGTACAAAGAGGAGAATATCAGTGACTCCCTGTCCCTGCCCTTCAGGTGTTTACACTCCAGAGAGGAGGAAGATACAGGATGGAGACCTTATGGGTGCAAAGCAGTGTAGTGTTAGAGCCATACACAGGGGACCATGCCAACTACAATTGGACTGAAAGAGAGAGGGTAGAGGGAAACTCTAGAAAGAGAAAGAGGCATTTTCCCAGTATATTAGGTGTTAAGAAAGTGTTCTAAGTAAGACGGCAATGTACAGAGAACATGGTGTGTTCTGAGAGTGTAAAGAGCCCTGTTATTGGTGTTCGGTCACTAAGTCGTGTCAACTCTTTGCAACCCCGTGGACTGCAGCACACCAGGCTCCTCTGTCCTTCACTGTCTCCTGGAGTTTGTTCAAATTCACATGCACTGAGTCAGTGATGCCATCTAATCCTCTTTCACCCCCTTTGCCTTTTTCTTTCAGTCTTTCCCAGCATCAGGGTCTTTTCCATTGAGTTGGTCTTCACATTGGGTGGCCAAAGTATTGGAGCTTTGGCATCAGTCCTTCCAATGAATAGTCTGGGTTGATTTCTTTTAGGGTTGACTGGTTTGATCTCCCTGCTGTTCAGGGGACTCCCATGAGTCTTCTCCAGCACCAGAATTTGAAAGCATCAATTCTTTGATGCTCAGCCTTCTTTATGGTCCAACTCTCATATCTGTACATGACTACTGAAAAAAACCATAGCTTTGACCATATGGACTTCTGTTGGCAAAATGATGTCCCTGCTTTTTAGTATGCTGACTAAGTCTGTCATAGCTTCCTTCCAAGGAGCAAGCATCTTTGAATCTCATGATGCAGTCACCATAAAGAGCCTGTTGTGGCCTTTAATGAAGGATATGCAGAGGTGGAGGAAGTGAGAAACACATCGTGAGAGACAGAGTGAGAGGCAAGTAGGAGCCAGATCAAGAAAGGCCTTGTAAGGCTTCTGGAAAGAAATGGATTTTGTCTTGTGGACAGGGAGGAGCCACTGTACAATGATCAGATTTTCATTCTGGAAAGGTGACTGCAGCAGTAAGGGAATAGTTGCAGAAGGCTGTGATCAGCAGCAGTTTGGAGTTCTTTTAACAGTCAGATCAGAGATGGCAGAGGCTTAAATGGAAGCATTTGGAGGCCATGGGTGTACATAGCAAACATTTAGCAGGTAGTAAATCCAGGGCTTAGGTTGACCTCCAACTCTGTGATTCAGAAGTTGTTAGGAAAATAAAATCCAGATATCATCCTTGTTCCCTCTTTTCCCCTCAAAGCCCTCATCCAATTCTTCAGCAAGTCTTTTCAGTTCTACCTCAGAAGTCACCCTAAGTCTCTCCCTTTATACTCTCTCCATGCCCACCACCTTCCTCCAACATGCCTTCTGTCTAACCTACAGTAGCTCCCAGTTGTCATCACCTTTCCATTCTAGTCCCCCAATAATCCACTGTCTCCACAGCAGCGGAGGGACCTTCTGAAAAGTACATCAGACCGTATCACTCCCCTACTAACAACCCCAACTCACATTTAGTGTTAAATCTTAAAGCCCTTCCCCGGTCTAAAATGCAGAGTCATTGCTTCCCACTCTACCCTAATCTTCAAATTATCCTACAAATCAGCCTCCTAAGTTTTTCCCATTTCCTTTGTCTGCATTCTTCTTTCTCCAGATCTTTTCATAGTTTCGCCTCCTCTTGTCAATCAGGTCAGCTCAAATCTTGCTACTCCTGAGTATCTATTATTCTGGTGTGTATAAATTTATATGTGAAGATACTGTCATCTCTCATTGTTATGTAAGAACTTTAAAAGCAAGAATCTTGAGTATCTTATCCAATACTCAACACAGGGCCTGCAACATGGTAGAATGTGGATAAATATTTCTGAGAATGAGTGAATAAATGAAAGAAAAGAACTCTCTCCTGATGCCTTTAGCTCCCTTTTTCTTTAGAGGTAAATCACTCTTAGGGGAATCCCTTTCTCTTCTCTGTCTGGTTTGTCTTCCTCTCCTCTTAAAGCTGAATGTTCCAGGAGATGCAGGTGGCTTTTGTTTACAAATGGAAAACTGGCAGTCCTCCCACCTTTCTGTGTTTAGAATGTTTGCATGGAGAAAGGCAAGCCACAAATATGCTCTAAGCCTCACCAGGTGAGACTGGGGAGAAGAAGGAGGGGGAAAACAGGGAGACTGTTTTCTCTCAAGACCATGTGGCTTAAGGCTACAACCATGAAAGCACCCTGCAATGTTGATTTTCCCAGCATGGTCTTGCTAACTGTGATTTATTTTTAAATAATTCCAGAGGGATGGCATGGGGAGGGAGGAGGGTTCAAGATGGGGAACATGTGTATACCTGTGGCAGATTCATGTTGATATATGACAAAACCAATACAATATTGTAAAGTTAAAAAATAAAATAAATAATAAAAAATAAAAAATATTAAAAAAAAATTCAGTATAGACATGTGGTCAATGTAGTGTGTATAAATTAATAGCACAGTGTTTTGTTAACAATGGAAGTGCCAACTTCCAACGAGCCAACTCTCCAAAGACCTCTAGAAAAATGATCCCGACATCATGGTTTAAACCTATATATCTGATGATTCATGGATTTGTTGTTATTCAGTCACTCAGTCATATCTGACTTTTTGCGACCCTATGGACTGTAGCACACCAGGCTTCCCCATCCTTCACCATCTCCCAGAGCTTGCTCAAACTCATGTCCATTATGTCAGTGAAGCCATCCAACCATCTCATCCTCTATCATCCCTTTCTCCTCCTGCATTCAATCTTTCCCAGCATCAAGGTCTTTTCTTTTTTTTAAATTTAATTTATTTTATTTTTTAACTTTACAATATTGTATTGGTTTTGCCATACATCAACATGAATCCACCACAGGTATACACATGTTTGCCATTCTGAACCCCCCTCCCTCCTCCCTCCCCGTACCATCCCTCTGGGTCATCCCAGCGCACCAGCCCCAAGCATCCAGTATCGTGCATCGACCCTGGACTGGTGACTCATTTCATATATGATATTGTACATGTTTAAATGCCGTTCTCCCAAATCATCCCACCCTCGCCCTCTCCCACAGAGTCCAAAAGACTATTCTATACATCAGTGTCTCTTTTGCTGTCTCGTATACAGGGTTATTGTTACCATATTTCTAAATCCCATATATATGCATTAGTATACTGTATTGGCAGAGAAGGCAATGGCACCCCACTCCAGTACTTTTGCCTAGAAAATCCTATGGATGGAAAAGCTTGGTAGGCTGCAGTCCACAGGGTCGCTAGAGTCGGACACGACTGAGTGACTTCACTTTCACTTTTCACTTCCATGCACTGGAGAAGGAAATGGCAACCCACTCCAGTGTTCTTGCCTGGAGAATCCCAGGGACGGGGGAGCCTGGTGGGCTGCCGTCTATGGGGTCGCACAGAGTCGGACATGACTGAAGCGACTTAGCAGCAGCATACTGTATTGGTGTTTTTCTTTCTGGCTTACTTCACTCTGTATAATTGGCTCCAGTTCCATCCACCTCATTAGAACTGATTCAAATGTATTCTTTTTAATGGCTAAGTAATACTCTATTGTGTATATGTACCACTGCTTTCTTATCCATTCATCTGCTGATGGACATCTAGGTTGCTTCCATGTCCTGGCTATTATAAACAGTGCTGCGATGAACACTGGGGTACATGTGTCTCTTTCAATTCTGGTTTCCTCAGTGTATATGTCCAGCAGTGGGATTGCTGGATCATAAGGCAGTTCTATTTCCAGTTTTTTTAAGGAATCTCCACACTGTTCTCCATAGTGGCTGTACTAGTTTGCATTCCCACCAACAGTGTAAGAGGGTTCCCTTTTCTCCACATCCTGTCTAGCATTTATTGCTTGTAGACTTTTGGATCGCAGCCATTCTGACTGGTGTGAAATGGGATGTCATAGTGGTTTTGATTTGCATTTCTCTGATAATGAGTGATGTTGAGCATCTTTTCATGTGTTTGTTAGCCATCTGTATATCTTCTTTGGAGAAATGTCTATTTAGTTCTTTGGCCCATTTTTTGATTTGGCCCATTATTTTTCTGGAATTGAGCTGTAGGAGTTGCTTGTATATTTTTGAGATAGTTGTTTGTCAGTTGCTTCCTTTGCTATTATTTTCTCCCATTCTGAAGGCTGTCTTTTCACCTTGTTTGTAGTTTCCTTTGTTGTGCAGAAGCTTTTAACTTTAATTAGGTCCCATTTGTTTATTTTTTATTTTATTTCCAATATTCTGGGAGGTGGGTCATAGAGGATCCTGCTGTGATGTATGTCAGAGAGTGTTTGCCTATGTTCTCCTCTAGGAGTTTTATAGTTTCTGGTCTTACATTTAGATCTTTAATCCATTTTTAGTTTATTTTTGTGTATGGTGTTAGAAAGTGTTCTAGTTTCATTCTTTTACAAGTGGTTGACCAGTTTTCCCAGCACCACTTGTTAAAGAGATTGTCTTTAATCTATTGTATATTCTTGCCTCTTTTGTCAAAGATAAGGTGTCCATAAGTGTGTGGGTTTATCTCTGAGCTTTCTATTTTGTTCCATTGATCTATATTTCTGTCTTTGTGCCAGTACCATACTGTCTTGATGACTGTGGCTTTGTAGTAGAGCCTGAAGTCAGGCAGGTTGATTCCACCAGTTCCATTTTTCTTTCTCAAGATAGCTTTGGCTATTCTAGGTTTTTTGTATTTCCATACAAATTGTGAAATTATTTGTTCTAGCTCTGTGAAGAATACCGTTGGTAGCTTGATGGGGATTGCATTGAATCTATAAATTGCTTTGGGTAGTATACTCATTTTCACTATATTGATTCTTCCAATCCATGAACATGGTACATTTCTCCATCTATTAGTGTCCTCTTTGATTTCTTTCACCAGTGTTTTATAGTTTTATATATATAGGTCTTTAGTTTCTTTAGGTAGATATATTCATAAGTATTTTATTCTTTTCGTTGCAATGGTGAGTGGAATTGTTTCCTTAATTTCTCATTCTATTTTCTCATTATTAGTGTATAGGAATGCAAGGGATTTCTGTGTGATTTTATACAGGGTCTTTTCTAATGAGTTGGTTCTTTGCACCAGGTGGCCAAAGTATTGGAGCTTCAGGATCAGTACTTCCAGTGAATATTCAGAATTGATTCCCTTTAGGACTGACTGGTTTGATCTCCTTGCATTCCAAGGGATTCTCAAGTCTTCTCCACACCACAGTTCAAAATCATCACTTCTTCAGCACTCAGCCTTCTTTATGGTCCAACTCTCACATCCATACATGACTACTGGAAAAACCATAGCTTTGACTATACGGACATTTGTTGGCAAAGTAATGTCTCTACTCTTTAATACATTGTCTAGATTTGTTATAGCTTTTCTTCCAAGAAAATCCATCTTTTAATTTCATGGCTTCAGTCACCACAGATTCACAACAGTGATCATAGAAATGCCTTTTTCTGGTAAAATGAGTAGTGTTCAAAATTTCCAGTTCACTAGGATGAGCCAGGTGTCCCTGCCCTTTCATGATGAGAGCAAAGACCTGAGACAACTGCCCCACATGAGCATTGCTTCCAGCAACCCCAGCAGCTCAACAGAGCATGCCTGGCGCAGACCTCAGTGTGTCCAGTCCTGCCGTCCACCGTCCCTTAGTGCCCGTCCTAAGCGTGTGATTCAGGGAGAAGGGCTGACTTCACAGTCAGAATTTTGTATGCTGTCCTCAGAGGGAAGCTTCCTCACATAAAGTGTTCAGTACTAATGAGAGCACCCCAAAGGCAGAGCCCAAACATCTCTGAACTCACGGGAGCAGGATGCGTAATGTGTTTGGACCTGTTTCCCAAGATATGTTTGTACTCTCTGCATATCATTTCTAATGCCTTTTACTGCTACTCATGACATTGTCGGGGGAGCAGGCAGATAACTCCACTTGTCAGAAACTGTCTACATTTACTAAAGAATCCATTCCTTGTGAATAGCGGATTGACTTAGGTTACTTCGTAGATGTGCCCGGGTCTCTCACATCACCCAGAGGCCGGTGGTCCACAGGCCTGTCTGAGCAGGTGGCTGCCATTCAGGAGAGGGCCTGGGAGAACTGGGCACATGGTGCCTACTGCCTTGCGTGGTCCCTAGTGAAGTGCACATCTGCAAACCTAGCCTGAGAAAATTCGGGGAGGCTGGTTCAAAACCAACACAGCACTGTCTACTACTCCATTAGACATTTTAAAACCTCATAGTGACATGGTTTTTTTAACAAGAAATCTCAGTATGAGGCTGTAGCAATATACACACCAAATTTAAGGAGCTTAGTGTCTCAATCTGTAATTTCCTAGTGTCTGCAACTTGCTAATGCTGATCTCTGCTTTCCAGTTTGACTTCATTACTATGCCCTTCCAGTTTTCCTGCACCTGGCTTTTCTCATTGCACCTTTTTTTTTTGTTAAATCTGTATAGTAAAGCCACCTCCTTCTATTAATGGCTCAGCTAGTCTTCTTCATAGTTGATCCTGAAAAAGTACAAACTTTTAATATCCCCAGACTGTAGAAAGGGAGAATTAAATCTAAAGACCAGACACTTAGCAAATTCATGTTTTGGTTCATTAAAACAAATTACAGTTAAAATACAAAAATGTCACATGATTTCTCAAGTTTATATAAGCCCTACCAACATTTTTTTAAGAATCAGTTTAGCAGAGTTTATAAAAACATGGGTTGCTGAACCAGACTGTCTAAGAATGAATCCTGACTCTGAAACCGACTAGCTGAATGATCTTGGTAAATTTATTTTGCTGTGCTGCCGTTTCCTTACCTGTAAATTGCAAAAATAGTTGCAACTTCTTAATGGGGTTGATTTAATTAAATTAGGTAAGGCCTGAGCAGTGCTTCAAATACTGGCCTAAACATGTGTTTTTAAAAATCAACTATTGTCTGTATTATCAGGGCCATCATTAATGACAACTGACAGACAGGAAGCTTATTGTAAGGTTGAAAGGATCCTATTTGTAGCATATCTATCCCCCAGCTCTGTGACCTTGAAACATGATTTTACCTTTCTGGGCTCAGTCCTCTTATTTATAAGGATAGGGATTGGCCCAGATAATTTCCAAGTTTCCCTATAACACTAAATTTTATGATTCTACGATAATATCCTCCATCCTGGAGTTTAAAGAAAATGCTTTGAAAGAGAGTCTCAAATAGAAGTAATAAAAGTATAAATGGAAAGGAGAGATTGTGTTTAAATTTCTTTTTACTTGGAGTCAGAAAAATTGGGTCCAGGCCTGGCCACTTAGTTGTCTTTCTAATCCACCTCACCTCTAGCTTTTTGTTCTTATTTTTTCTCTTGTCTGGCACTTGATAAGCATGTTGGTAGAAAGATGAAAAAGAAAAAAAAAAGCTTTGAGGATCACCAGCTTGTAGGTAGGTTTGCTGTGTGGGGGGAATGGGGTGTGTATAGGCAGGCATGTTGTCTCAAGAAACCAGAGAATCAATGTCCAGAGAAAGTACATGAAGCCAGGCCAGTGGTCTTACTAAAAAGAGACCAACTCCTGCACCCCATGGGATTGGGAATGAGAAAGCTCTTATTTATTTTCTTGCTGATTTAAAAATAGGTGGCACAGTGATAGAGAATCTGCCTGGCAATGCAGGAGACATGGGTTTGATCCTTGGGTCAGGAAGATTCCCTTGAGTAGGACATGGCAACCCACTCCAGTATTCTTTGGCTGGAAAATTTCATGGACAGAGGAGCCTAGTTGGCTGCTTTCCACTTGGTTGCAGAGTCGGGCATGACTGAGCACACATGTACGCACACACAACACATGGCAGACAAAGTTATTTCTATATAAGAAAGAACTCTCATTCACGCTATGACGAATACATGGATTGAGTTGCCAACTTCAACTAAGTTCTTGTCTTGAACCCTTTCCTGCTCAGCTCTTCCTCAGTGGCCAGTGCTGTCTAAAGCCAGGCTTCTTCCTGTCCCAACAACACAACTCTAATTATTTCTCATTCTTGTAATCCAGTTAAAACATGGACAACAGATTGGAACAGATGTTTTTCCAAAGAGGACACGGCCAACGGGTGCCAAAAAGATGTTCAACATCATGATTCATCAGGGAAATGCATATCAGAACCACAGGATATTACCACAGACCTGTTTGAGTGACTGGTCACTCAAAAAGACAAGAAATAGAGAATGTTGGAGAGGATGTGTACACAGGGAACACTTGTGTACTGCTGGTGGTAACGTAAATTGGTGCAACCTCTATAGAAAGCAGTACAGAGATTCTTCAAAAAAATTAAAATACAACTACCATAGATCCAGCAATTCCACTTCTGGGTATTTATTGAAAGAAAATGAAAACACTAATTTATAGAGATATCAGCATCTGGATGTTCATTGTAGTGATATTTACAATAGCCAACACGTGGAAAGAATCCGAGTGTCTACTGATGGATGAATGGATAAAGAAATTGTGTGTGTGTGTATATATATGTATATATATATATGTGTGTGTGTGTGTGTGTATAGCATATATATATGCAATGCCTGGAGAAGGAAATGGCAACCCACTCCAGTATTCTTGCCTGGAGAATCCCATGGACAGAGGAGCCTGGTAGGCTACAGTCCATGGGGTTGTAAAGAGTTGGACACAACTGAGCGACTTCACACACATATATGCAATGGAATATTATTCAACTATAAATAATAATGTAATATTGCCATTTGTGACAAAATGGCTGGACCGTGAAGTCATTATCCTAAGTGAAATAGACAAACATAGACACTCTGTGATCTCTCTTGTGAGTAGAATCTAAACAACAACAACAAAACAAGCTCATAGATGCAGAGAACATGTTGATGGTTATAAGAGGTGGGGATGGGTAGGGAAAATGGGTGAACTATTTTTATTATTTTTAGCTTCAGTTCAGTTCAGTTCAGTCCCCCAGTCGTGTCCAACTCTTTGCGACCCCATGAATCACAGCACGCCAGGCCTCCCTGTCCATCACCAACTCCCAGAGTTCACTCAGACTCATGTCCATCAAGCCAGTGATGCCATCCAGCCATCTCATCCTCTGTCGTCCCCTTCTCCTCCTGCCCCCAATCCCTCCCAGCATCAGAGTCTTTTCCAATGAGTCAACTCTTTGCATAAGGTGGCCAAAGTACTGGAGTTTCAGCTTTAGCATCATTTCATCCAAAGAAATCCCAGGGCTGAATTCCTTCAGAATGGACTGGTGGAATCTCCTTGCAGTCCAAGGGACTCTCAAGAGTCTTCTCTAACACCACACTTCAAAAGCATCAATTCTTTGGCGCTCAGCCTTCTTCACAGTCCAACTCTCACATCCATACATGACCACAGGAAAGACCATAGCCTTGACTAGGCGAACCTTTGTTGGCAAAGTAATGTCTCTGCTTTTGAATATGCTATCTAGGTTGGTCATAACTTTCCTTCCAAGGAGTAAGCATCTTTTAATTTCATGGCTGCAGTCACCATCTGCAGTGATTTTGGAGCCCAGAAAAATAAATTCTGACACTGTTTCCACTGTTTCCCCATCTATTTCCCATGTAGTGATGGGACCAGATGCCATGATCTTCGTTTTCTGAATGTTGAGCTTTAAGCCAACTTTTTCACTCTCCACTTTCACTTTCATCAAGAGGCTTTTTACTTCCTCTTCTGCTGGGAGCCGGGGAGAGGACCTCCGCCCATGGCAAAGGTCATGCGGAAGGAGGCTCGACATACGCAAAAGCGGGATTTAGCCTCAGGAGTCCCCCTGGAAATCCTCGAGCATCTACCCCCATAACCAGAGCCTGCCTACTTTACTACTTTGTGCTCTCACCTACACCTCTGACTTTATAGGGGGCTGTCCCCCACTACCTCTCTCTGAAAAAAGAGTTAACTTAGAGCTCCAGTTAATAAAAATTCCTGGGCGTGACAAGAGTGTTTTAACCTACTAACTCCTCTGAAGGTTCTTTAGCCCACCTGACAGACTTGTCCGGCCACATGTGATTACTCACAGCCTCCCAACTGTGAGAGGCACAAGATGCTTTAAATCTTCTAAAACCAGGTTCTTTAGAGAAAGTATTAGTATAAGTATAGTGGGCTGATTAGAAATTGTATTGGTGAAGGGTTTTTCATTTGTTGAGCCAATGTTTGCTGCTAAGTCTCCACATTCCCTGCCCTTACACATATAAATGAATATATAGAAGAAATAAGTATTAACCTTCGATATTAATCACATTAGACCTTAGGCTAAGTAAATTATTTCCTTAATTAAAACCCACAACACCCTCACCCTGTAAGAATGTAACTTTATCTGGTATCTTCAGAAGGTGACATCTGTTTTAAGAATAATTACTCCTAGAGAAATAAGTGTCCTGGTTGACTGACCGCTGTCACAAGGAGAGGGTCATAAATTGTCAGCAGGCCCCCTGGCCAGAAGATGATGTAACACCCCTAAGACCTCTGTATACATTTGTATGAAGCACCTGACTTTGATAAAAGTTAGGACTGCTGACCCCGCGTGACTTTTGTATAACATCTCAGTGTAAAAAAGTAGACCATGGAAAATAAAGAATTGGGATCAGTTCCTTGAAAGACTGGTCTCCTCATGTCGCTCTCTCTCTCAAATTCTGGTTGAGTCTCCATCCGGAGCGCAGAACCCACCAAGCTTGCTAATCATGCCTGGGCTTCTAAGATCCGACCAGGGAGGCCTCAGTGTCTCCTCTCCTTCGGGAGAATGGAGGGATGCCTGCAGCCTACGCAAGTGGTGCAAACTTCTTGTCTTGAAGTTTTATTGGTCTCCCGCGTAAACCAAGCTACTCAGCCTCTTTTTTCCACTGAATTTTCCTACTGAGCTATCCTCATTCTATTATTCTTTATCTAATTAAAACTATTGTATCCTGATCCTCACCAACGCCATTCACACCTCGAACTACCTGGATCAGCCAGGGCTGGACCTCAGCACTCTTCACTTTCTGCCATAAGGGTGGTGTCATCTGCATATCTGAGGTTATTGATATTTCTCCTGGCAATCTTGATTCCAGCTTATGTTTCTTCCAGTCCAGCGTTTCTCATGATGTACTCTGCATAGAAGTTAAATAAGCAGGGTGACAATATACAGCCTTGAAGTACTTCTTTTCCTATTTGGAACCAGTCTGTTGTTCATGTCCAGTTCTAACTATTGCTTCCTGACTTGTATACAAATTTCTCAAGAGGCAGGTCAGGTGGTCTGATATTCCCATCTCTTTCAGAATTTTCCACAGTTTATTGTGATCCACACAATAAATTTAATTTAATTTTTACAATTTTTACTTATAAAATATAGAATATTCCATTTTTGAAATCCTCCCTTTTCTGCAAAGTGATTCTATTTGCTAGAATACTGAATGATCAAATAAAATGGTCAGTTTGATCAGCACCTTACAGACTGTGCATTTACTCTTTTGTCTTGCAGAGGACTTGAAAACTCTGGGGAGATTCTTCTTAGGAAAGGGCTTGTCCACACTGTGCATGAGGTGCCTGACCTTCAGGCGGAGGTCTCAGCCACCTCTTCACATTCATTCTGAGCTGGATCCAAAGGCAAGCAGGACTCTCTGAGCATCTACTCTCTCAGGGGTGTGGTGAGAATATCCCCCACTCCACAGTGGTGTCGTGCAGTTTAACGAGAAAAGTGAGACCAGGTCTGAAGACAAGTTATAGACAAAAAAAAAATGTCCTTCCAATTAAGTATTTCATGCTCCCAGCTAAACAGGCCTTAATGACTGACTCTACTTTTAGAGTTGGAAGCAGTCTATCTTTCCCCCAAGAGTTTGAAGTTTCCTGTCTTTTCATCATTTCCATGTCTCTGTGTATTTTCTTCTTACTTGAGACATACTTAATTTCTTATTCTGTGACCTTTTCTCTATATGAATTGGAATACGTGCTTTTTATTAGCATCTTAAAGGGATCCTCTATTCTTTCCTTTTCATAGCACTTAGTTTGTACACATATAAAACATGTGATAAATGGTGGAAATCAACTGATTTCTTTATATAAAGCTAAATTTCATAAAATATAAATTTAAACATTGTGGTGCTTTTGTCAGAAACTGTGAACTATTGAATAACAGCAACACCTTTTTGTTGCTGTTTTAATGAGGAAGTTTATGTGAACTTTTGGACAAGAAAACACCCCTCCAATTAGGTGATTATTTTAAGCTCGCTCCTAAATATGCCTTAATTATCAACTCTACCTTGATACTTGGAAAAAATTCATCTTTTCCCCCAAGAAAAGATAGTACTGTTGAAAGAAAGCAGAGCATAAGCTTCTTCCTTATCAACAGCACAAGGGAAGCCCATCTCTTGTTGTCAATTTATCTGTGTCCATCATGGTCCCAGTCTTCCTGGAAAATACGGGAAACATGCCCCAGATGATTATTTTGTAAAACTTACAATTTTAAGAGTGAGTTAGCCCCATAAGCAGAGTAATGCTATGCTATGCTATGCTAAGTCACTTCAGTCGTGTCTGACTCTGTGTGACCCCATAGACGGCGGCCCACCAGGCTTCCCCGTCCCTGGGATTCTCCAGGCAAGAACACTGGAGCAGAGTAAAGAGCCCTGGAATTGAGAGCTAAGCTACGTTTTGCTGGTAGCATTACTTGTACATGAGTCCTCCCGCACAAATACCACCCCTTAACAGCAGCATTCCGCCCAGAGGACCCTGTATGCCTCTCTGCTCCTTAGGTTGTATGACTTTACCCTGTAGACCCAGGAACTGGCCTGCAGAGGATGAACGGGACAAGTACCCTAAGGGATGTAAGTGTGTCAGGTGGATCCCAGCTATTGCTTGGAAACCTAGCTCAACACTTCAGTACCTTAATGAGAATGTATCTCCTCATTGTATTCACCATTTGGTTTTTCACTGTATGGAGAGAAGGTGAGACTAAGCAACTTTTAGCTAGAGCTTGTAGAGAGCTTTCCAGGGACCAAGCAATCTCTTAGCCATCTTTTCCTTTAGCTTTCACATTATCCCTGTGAAGGAGGTTCTGTTTTTGTAATGAGCAAATTGAGATTCAGAGTAAATAACTTCTCTGTATTCCCAAACTAGTCAGTCATCAAGCCGTCTATAACATATATCAGAAAATAAACCTCTTATTCATTAAATTTTAAAATTGCCATACTGTGGAAGATTATATAAGATTCATCAGTGTTACATATATCATATTAGGGTTTTCCAGAGAAACAGACCAATAGGATGTGCAATACAAATATTGCACAAATATGCAATACAAATACACGTACGTGTGTGTGTGTGTGTGTGTGTGAAGAGAGATGATTTCTTATAAGGAATTGGCTTTCACCATTATGGAGGTTGAGAAATTCCAAGACATGCAGTTAACAATGGTAGAGTGTAAAGCAGACATGTCATCCAAGTTTGTGTCTGAAAGCCTGAGAATCAGGAGAGCTGATTGTAGACATCCTGTTCCAAAAGCCAGCAGGCTTGAGACCCAAGAAGAGCCCGTGATTCAGTGTAAATCTGAAAACCGAAGCCCCAGCTCCAAGCAGTCAAGCAGGAGGAGTTCTGTCTTACTCAGTATTTTTATTCTATGCATGCTTTAAATAGACTGGATGATCTCACTCACATTAGGGAG
Source organism: Tragelaphus eurycerus (assembly GCA_935064755.1). Taxonomy (NCBI): domain Eukaryota; kingdom Metazoa; phylum Chordata; class Mammalia; order Artiodactyla; family Bovidae; genus Tragelaphus; species Tragelaphus eurycerus. The sequence continues at coordinate 13,543,755 of CAKXYN010000054.1, read as the reverse complement.
AACAATCAACTTTACTCAGCCTACCAATTCAATGTTCATTTCATCCTCAGAATGTCCAGAATAATATATGACCAAATGTCTGCACACTCCATGGCCAGTCAAGCTGATGTGTAACATTAACCATCACACCCATGGTATATGGTTGTTTGGCAGTCAGCATTGGTGTTCGTTGACTACCTACCCTGTGCTCAGCTCCCTGCCAGGCAAGGGAAAAGATTGAAGCAGAGAAAATCAGACCATATCTGCCCTGGAGGGACTGGACCAGACAGGGCTAATCTCAACATCAATGTTCTTCGGGCCTCTAGAGCTGTGCTGTCCCTTAGAATTAGCAGGTGAGCCAAAAACATGAACCATGAGTATAATTTTAGATTTTCTATCAGCCATACATTTTAAATATAAACTTTAAAAATATGTTTTCTTTTACCCAGGATTCTAAAATGTATTATAATTTGCAATCACATAAAATTATTAATGAAATATTTTACACTCTATTTTTTGAATCTCGTCTCTGAACAGTGTGTGCTTTGCCACTACAGCACATCTCAGTTCTAGCAAGCCAGACTCTAAGTGCCCTGTAGCCACGCATGACGAGGAGCTGCTGAATAGGCAATGAATCCACAGAGTTCGCTAGGAATGCTCTATCTTGTCTGTCTTAATCACATTGTGTTATGGTCTGAGATCCAAGTAACTGAGACTCTGGGGAAAGAACCTGTTTGGCAGATTTGATGTAACACAAGTGGAACTTCTCAGGACAAGCTGCCTCGGAAAATCAGACTTGGGTTGTTCGCAGTTACTCTAAATCTACAGACTATCAGAAGTACAGCGTTACAAGGTGATCTACTTTTTCTGAACCAGCGAAGGCTACTTGCTGGGCAACCAAGCTCCTAGATATTACTTTCTGTTCTGCATTGTTCATGTCACTTCACTCCCAAGTCACATTTACTGTCCCATGCCACACGAGGACCTCCTTGGGTGAGAATATTCTACTATCGTAAGATTTTGCTGATTCTCATCAAATGTATATCATGTGCATCCCACTCACTCACACTTCCCACCAGCATCCCTCTTTTAAATAAAAGTTTTGTCAACTCCCCTGAGGACACCTCGTCCATCCCCACACCATACCCCTAAGGTAATATGAGAATTCCATTTCTGGTCAACGCCTGTCCTTGTCCCATTTGTCCCATTTAGATGCTACATGAGTCCTCCTCCCTCTTTCTTTCTTAATGTGGCTTTCCCAGGCAGACCTGCATATGAAGGCATCTTTGAGTCTCTTATCCAGCCCACACCTCCATTCTTCACAGTCTGAGTCTTCTCTCCAGCTCACAGAACTGCCCTTGGTGATGGCATCATTGCTGCTGCTGCTGCTGCTAAGTCGCTTCAGTCGTGTCCGACTCTGTGCGACCCCATAGACGGAAGCTCACCAGGCTCCCCTGTCCCTGGGATTCTCCAGGCAAGAACACTGGAGTGGGTTGCCATTTCCTTCTCCAGTGCATGAAAGGGAAAAGTGAAAGTGAAGCCACTCAGTCGTGTCCGACTCTTAGCGACCCCATGGACTGGAGCCTACCAGGCTCCTCCGTCCATGGGATTTTCCAGGCAAAAGTACTGGGGTGGGGGTGCCATTGACTTCCCCAGATGGCATCATTATGTGTCAGTTTGTGGGCAGACGATGTCATTGATATATCAAGGGAAAAATTCATCTCAACTCTCAAGGAACAAGAACCTTCTAAAAGCAATGCCTGATCTTGAATTTTGAGACAGAATAGACTTAGAACCCAGTGCTCATTTTTCTATAGTGGTGATTTTCCTAGTATATAATATTGGTTAATATAGCAGAGAATAACTTTGGTTTTTTTAATCCCCATTTGTCCTCTTAGATAAAAATTATTTCATTTTCTCTGAGAAAACAATTTTCCCCCAAGTAATGATTAAACTGTTTTACCCTTGAGGAGGAAAATATAATTTCATATTCTGTTAATATTTATATTAAAGTCGGACTTTGTTATGTAAATTGTAGCTAATTCAGGCTCTTGGGTCTAGATGCAGAGTTTTGAGTCAAGTTGCAGTGATTTTTTTCTTGATGTGGGAAACTAGAGTTTCTTTTTCTCTCTCCAGAAGCTTGTATGACCAGTGTTTCTTTGTGGGAGGATGTCAAGTCTTTTGCAGGGTCTGGCTCCTACACTGTGCTGAACACCTTAAATGCCATTTCCTATGATCCCACCCTTAACACTTTCTCCTCCATGTTTCCCAGATCGTCTCATGTGCTCCCTAAGTTGCACACAGTGTGCATTCACAGTCATCAAACCCATGAACCTTGGCAAACCATCTAAACCAAATTAGAGGAAAATGCAGAAAACGGATGAATAGATAACAATGTCCAATCCAGTGAACCAATTCATTTATCATGTATTTGCTTGCCTTTCTGCCTTCATTGGGATTCCCTTGTGGCTCAGCTGATGAAGAATCTGCCTGCAATGCGGGAGACCTGGGTTCGATCCCTGGTTTGGAAAGATCCCCTGGAGAAGGGAAAGTCTACCCACCCCACCCCCCCCACCCCCACCCCCACCAGTATTCTGGTCTATACTTTAGACTCACATGGGTTGGTATGAAACCATCTTTGTGCAAAGACCAGCCTGACTCCTTTTGCTTTTCTGCAGGAGAGATCAGGGTTTGTGTAGGTGATACTTAAGCCAAAAGAGCAGAGGCAGTGGGTCATGATCATAGGTGCCACCTGGGGAGCTGGGGACTTAGCAGACCAGAACCACCCTGTAGAACCTAGCCTGAGTTCTGAGGTCCCAGATCTCAGGGGTCATTTCTCTACCAGACAGAATCAGTTGATCTAGTACCGGAGAAGCGGCTCTTGGTGGTGGTGCTGCCAAGCTAGACAACACTGGCTTATTTTATTTTTAGTTTTAGAGCTCCTGGTGGGGAGTTCAACTCAAGAATGTGAATGCTGCACACAAGGGCAGTTCTCACTGTCTGGGCAGCAAATGCAAAGTAGGAAGGAGAGGCAAGTTGTCCTCTCTGTCTCTCAGCCATCTGTGGGGTTCTCTGTGGACCCCCAGAGACTGAAAGGACCCTACAATTGACAAGGCCTGCCCTCAAGTGATGAACCCATCTGTAAAGCCTTGAAAACTTTACAGGCTTCTCCCAGGAGTTCTTTTTATAAGATATGCCAGCACATACAGAATACTCTCTTCTCCTTTAGGTCTGTTCTTCTCATTCAGTTTTCTCCAAGGAAGTGGGAAGCCATATTCTATAGATACCCAAACTGAATCTCAAATGCTCAGTTTTCTGTTCATCTATGTTAATTATTTTGTATTATCTGTGACTATACAATCTGAAGTTATGGCCTACACTTAACCACATTAGCTTTGCTAAAGGCATTTGGCATGATGTAAGTTTCAATTAATTTTTATAGGCTCCTTCCCTAACCTCCAAACCAATTCTGTCAGCTTCACACATGGACTTTCCTGGGGGAAACACACACATACTGGTTTCTCTCAAGTTCTTTGCTGAGACTTTTTCACTTCCTACTTGATTGATGAGGTCAGCTTTCTCCCAGTGTTTCCTAACTTTTTTATGGGGGTCACAGAACCACTCTAGATCTGCTGAATACTGTAGACCCACTCCTCATGTAACTGCATTTGCAAACCTATTCATACTTGCAGGTCATTTTAAGACTCTGATCTCTGCATGAACTCCAGGACTAGGATTCAGTGACTGTGAGAAAACCTCACCTCCTGCTGCTGCTGCTAAGTCACTTCAGTCGTGTCTGACTCTGTGCGACCCCAGAGATGGCAGCCCACCAGGCTCTGCCGTCCCTGGGATTCTCCAGGCAAGAACACAGGAGTGGGTTGCCATTTCCTTCTCCAATCAATGCATGAAAGTGAAAAGTGAAAGTGAAGTCACTCAGTCGTGTCCGACTCCTAGCGACCCCATGGACTGTAGCCCACGAGGCTCCTCCATCCATGGGATTTTCCAGGCAAGGGTACTGGAGTGGGGTGCCATTGCCTTCTCCGAAATCTCACCTCCTAGTGAAAGTGAAAATCTGCCCATCAGATGGCAAAATGTGAAGAGAGAATTTTCATAGTGGAAAATAATTTGATTGCTTCAGGTCTTATTTTAATAACAGTGAAAGTAATAATTCTTATTATTTAATCAATTTGGATTCAGAATTCAGAGGAATATCCAAATATTAATTAACTAAAAAATAATAATAGAATTGAGGGTTAGTCTTAGACTTTTCCATAATAGCACATACAGAAGTTATTATTATTTTTTTGGTTAATTTTGACTCACACTCCCCCCTGGGTAACTATAAGTTCTTCATAAGAAACATGTTAATCTATCAGCAATTAAATGGCTCTTCCTTGTTCTTAATATTTTGAGAGCTTTTGCTGTATTAAAAGTGATCTAGATACTTTTACCTTGCAACTTATTTTTTAATTCTGTTGAGACAGAAAACAATTTATAGTAATTGTTGGTTATATGAAGGGTCATAATAAACAATCATATGAGTCCTTATTCAAATTGCAAGCTGCTTGTATTGTCTCATAACTTCAAACAAATCATCCTGTGCAGAGCCATTTGCTCTAGCTATATAATATGTTGAAAATATGGGTAATAACCCTTACATTTACATCAAACTTTGGCCTTTGAGACAAGAATATGATAACATATTGTAAAATGGATTTATCTGGCATCTTATAATAATTCTCTGGTCTTATTAATACATTTGAAACCACTAATACAAAAACTGCTTATGTGTATGAAGCTGAAGCGTAATGGGAGTCATCAAGTTACAGTCACAAATGTTGTATATGTGTCATGTTTTACTCCCATTATTTAAAGTTGACAATTTATGTTTGCTAGATCTGATAAGCCTATACTCAGAACACTTTGTAACAGGTTTACTATTAAATTTCACAATAATTTAAATGCATTTCATAGACAGTGTAAAAACTTAAAAATGCAGAAAAACACAAAGTAGGATATTAAAACTACCAATATTCCTATCCCCAGGGTCTCTATATGATGAGAGGGATTTCTCTCCATAGCGAAGTTTAACCTCTATCATGATAGCAGGAATTTTTAATTTTCAGTCATCTATCAAGTCTTATGGTTGGTTTCTCCTTTTCATTTCAATATGACAATCCTTTCTAATTCCTGTTTTTTTTTTAAAGAATATGGACTACTTTATGTAAGGTATATATGATGTGTAAAACCATTTTTATTTAAACTCAAATATAGCATATTGGATAGGAGTTTCGACTTATTGGCCATGTCACTTTCATTCTGTGTGAAGTCGTATCTCCCTTTTGTTTCAACTTTATCTCCTATAAAATGGGGAAAACTGTCATACTACTTTCATAAGGAAGAACAGTTATCTAAATGGGGAATGTATGAATAAATATATGTGAAGTTCTTAGTGCAATATCCAGTATTTAATAAATAATTATTATGCCAGCTGTTACTGGGAATGTTGGTGGTGCTTTTGAATAAAAACCTTTTTTTCTGATAAGTTTTTTATAATGCTTATTCATAAACAGTATTTACATGTGCTAATTAGGAAAAGAAAATACCTTCTCTTAAATAGTAGTTTCCTCCCATTCTTTCAGTAAGTTCAATTGCTCAGTCGTGTCCGACTCTTTGCAACCCCATGGACTGCAGCACGCCAGGCTTCCCTGTTCATCACCAACTCCCGGAGCTTGCTCAAACTCATGTCCATTGTGCCGGTGATGTCGTCAAACCATCTCATCCTCTGTCGTCTCCTTCTTCTCCTACCTTCAGTCTTTCCCAGGATCACTGTCTTTTCCAATGAGTCAGTTCTTCACATCAGATGGCTAAAATATTGGAGCTTCAGCTTCAGTATCAATCCTTCCAAAGAATATTCAGGACGGATTTCCTTTAGGATTGACTGGTTTGATCTCCTTGCAGTCCAAGAGCCTCTCAAGAGTCTTCTCCAACACCATAGTTAAAAAGCATCAATTCTTCAGTGCTTAGCTTTCTTTATAGTCCAACTCTCACGTGCATACATGATTACTGGAAAAACCATGTCAGCAAAGTCCCATCTCTGCTTTTTACTATACTGTTTGGTTGGTCATAGCTTTTCTTCAAAGGAGAAAGCATCTTTTAATTCCATGGCTGCAGTCACCATCTGCAGTGGAGTAGAGAAAATTGGAGCTCTGCTCTTGGAGCCCAAGAAAATAAGTCTCTCATTGTTTCCCCATCTATTTGCCATAAAGTGATGGGACTGGATGCCATGATCTTGGTTTATTCAGTGTTAAGCTTTAAGCCAAATTTTTCACTCTCCTCTTTCACTTTCATTAAGAGGCTCTTTAGTTCTTCACTTTCTGTCAAAAGGGTGGTATCATGTGCGTATCTGAGGTTATTGATATTTCTCTCAGCAGTCTTGATTCCACCTTGTGCTTCATCTAGCCTGGCATTTCGTGTGATGTACTCTGCATATAAGTTAAATAAGCAGGATGACAATATACAGCCTTGACATACCCCTTTCCCATTCTTTATCTACCATCAAAAGTTGACAATGTTAAACTTTTCTATAGTTATAAATATATATAGAGAGACACATGTGAAAGTGAAATTCGCTCAGTTGTGTCTGACTCTTTGTGACCCCATAGACTATACTGTCCATGGAATTCTCCAGGCCAGAATACTAGAGTGGATAGCTTTTCCCTTCTCCAGGGGATCTTCCTGACCCAGGGATTGAACCCAGGTCTCTTGCATTGCAGGCAGAATTTTTTACCCGCTGAGCTGTTAGAGAAGCCCAAGAATACTGGAATGGGTAGCCTATCCCTTCTTCAGCGGGTCTTCCCACCCCAGGAATCAAACTGGGATTTCCTGCATTGCAGGCAGATTCTTTACCAACTGAGCTATCAGGGAATTTGTATATAAGCAAATCCACAAAATTTGTATAGATAATTTTAAAGAAATTATACTAAATGTTATGTTTTATAGAATCATGAATTTTTCACTTGATAAATGCCAGAAACCTTTCTATGTCAATGTGAATAAACATTCTCTTTATAAAGGTTTTATACATTTTTTCCTATAATTTAAAAATTCATTTGTATCCTAAAGTTTTATTCCTGCTATGAAGGAAAGCTATTAATTTTTGTATTTTTATCTTATAACAGGTTCCCTTACTGAATTTTCCTGTTTGTTTTCTTAGTTTTATTCAGTTTATTCTTTAGATTTTCTAGGTAGACATCATATCAAGAGCAAAAAATTTAATTATATCTTATTCTAATACTTTTCATCCCTTTTTTTTTTTTTACAGCATTGGCCAAAATTGCCATTATATGTTGAATAACTATAAATGGTATCTTCCTTATTTAACTCTTGCCTTTGCTAGGAATGCTCTTTTCATTTAAATGAAAAATTTGTTTGCTGAAACCTTAGAATCATTCTTGGTTTCTATCTTTCATAATTTGCATTCAATCTGTTAACAAATTCAGTTGGAAATACCCTCAAAATATATGCTCCAGTTACTTTTATATATCTCCACTACTACTTCGTAGGTCAAGTCACCATGATGTTTTGTCTGGCGCTGCAGTACTTGGTAAGAGTTCTGTATGTATCCACCTTTTCTTCTTTATAATCTGTTGTTCCTAAACAGAATGATCTTTTTCAAATGTAAAGCTAGTCTTGTCAATGCCATGGTTAAGCTTCCAGGCATTGTAATCATATTTAGAATAAATTCCAAATTTTTGCAAAGTTTCTACATGATTTATCCTTGACAACCTCTCCAGGCTTATTTCCTAAAACTCTTATTTGTTCCCATTCTGTTCTCAATCTTGCTAAACTGGTCTTCCTGTTGTTCCTCAAACACACAAACCAGGCTTCTGCCTCCAATCCCTTGAATTTCCCTCTTTCTGGAATATTTTATACCGTGATATTCCTGTACCTCATTCCTCACTTTGTATATATAGACACATGCTCCTTCAGTTCAGTTCAGCCACTCAGTCATGTCCTACTCTTTGTGACCCCATGGACTGCAGCATGCCAGGCCTCTCTGTCCATCACCAACTCCCAGAGTTTACTCAAAATCACATCCATCATGTCGGTGATGCCATCCAACCATCTCATCCTCTGTCATCCCCTTCTCCTTCCGCCGTCAATCTTTCCCAGCATCAGGGTCTTTCCAAGGAGTCAGTTCTTTGCATCAAGCGGCCAAAATATTGGAGTTTCAGCTTCAACATCAGTCCTTCCAATGATTATTCAGGACTGATTTCCTTTATGATGGATTGGTTGGATCTCCTTGCAGTCCAAGGGACTCTCAACAGTTCAAAAGCATCAATTCTTTGGCACTCATCTTTCTTTATAGTCCAACTCTCACATCCATACATGACTACTGGAAAAACCATAGTTTTGACTAGATGGACTATTGTTGGTTAAGTAATGTCTCTGCTTTTTAATATGCTGTCTAGGTTGGTAATAACTTTTCTTCCAAGGAGTAAGTGTCTTTCAATTTCATGGCTGCAGTCATCATCTCCAGTGATTTTGGAGCCCAGAAAAATAAAGTCTCTCACTTTCCTTTGTTTCTTCATCTATTTGCCACGAAGTGATGGGACCAGATGCCATGATCTTAGTTTGCTGAATGTTGAGCTTTAAGCCAACTTTTTCACTCTCCACTTTCACTTTCATCAGGAGGCTTTTTAGCCCCTCTTCACTTTCTGCCATAAGGGTGGTATCATCTGCATATCTGAGGTTATTGGTATTTCTCCCAGCAATCTTGATTCCAGCTTGTGCTTCCTCCAGCCCAGCGTTTCTTATGATGTACTCTGCATGTAAGTTAAATAAGCAGGGTGACAATACACAGCCTTGACGTACTCCTTTCCAGATTTGGACCTAGTCTGTTGTTACATGTCTAGTTCTAATTGCTGCTTCTTGACCTACATACAGATTTCTCAAGAGGCAGGTCAGGTGGTCTGGTATTCCCATCTCTTTCAGAATTTTCCACAGGTTGTTGTGATCCCCCCAGTGCATGCTCCTTAGAGCAGTACTTTCTAGCCATCCTACCTGCAGGTGCATCTCGTTCACTATAGTCTTTGTCCTTTTGCTCAGATTTTGTTTTGCTAACAATTAAAAACACTTGGCATTATATTACACAGTAACTTGTTTGTTTATTGTTGTTTCTTTGTAAGGATATAAACTCTTTGGAAGTCTGTCTGTATTTTGTTTATTGCTTTGTCTTCCCTGGTTATAACAGTGCCTAGGGCACAGTAGGTACTCAATGCATGCTATTTTTAGGATGAATCCATTAATCGGTACAGTACTTTCCAAGTGCAGTCATGGAAAGTCACATTTACCTTGGCATTTTAAAGACTCTTAGAAGTCTGGCAATTCTGTTTAACCTTGTTTAAGGCCTTCCTGTTTCACATAATTGTTTAAACGTGATAAACTTTTTTCCCAATATATCACTAGTAAAAGCTTATACAATATTGCTCTGTTGAACCTGGGCTTGGGAACCCGGCTTTGTTGTTCTCACTCTTTCTCTGTTTTTTATGATATTCTTATCACATTTTGAGGTAAGAGTCCTTCCAGCTTTAAAATTGAGTGGAAATTTTAAGCTTATCCGTGTGATCTGAATCAGTTTTAAAGTTAAAATAAGGTCATTAATTATTTCCTTGAAATCTTGAGAGAAACTTAAAATATCTAGATCTAGTGTCAAAGGTCAAGGTTATAATTTTGACAGTCTTCTGTGTTTTTCTAAGATCCATGAAGATATTATACCTTTTCATAAATTATTAAATTTAATTTTTTCTGGAAATTCACTTACTTAATATGGTTTATGTATGGTATAATATTTATATAATATTCTCATATTTTAAAGCCTTTGTGTATATGCTTTTATGGTTCTTTTATCATTCCTAATGTTTATGTGTCTGTGTTTTTCATTATTTGGTTACATTTTGGTCTCTTGGCAAATATGCCAGAGTTTATATATCTGTCTCTATAACTTGGTTTTATTTATTTTAATTTATTTTATTTATTTTAATTTAATATTTTAATACAGCTATTTAGTGGTAGGGAGACTTGGTTCTAATACCTTTTTAACTCCTTTCATGTGGTTTAATAAATTCCTCCATGAGGGAAATTTGTTTTCACTTTAGTTGAACTATAGCAAAAAAAAAAAAAGTCTCTAGGAGTCTACACTTCAGAATATATTGAGATTCCCACATAATAGAGCAAGCTCATTTTTGGTAAATTTTCATTTTATAAATGTTTTGGAGCATGTATGGAATACAGGTTTTATTTATATTTATAATCAAGCCAGATAACTACATTATCAATGTTCTCTTTATTTTTTGATGGTATTTTGTTAAAACAATCATATTGATTGTCCTTTATTTCTACTGATTTTTGATTTACACATTCTTGTGCTGTATTAACTGAAGTATAGAACTTTATGGCCATTATATCAACTTTGTGAGATGTTTGTTTCTATGATCATGACTAAAGCTGGCCTGGACTTGTGTCTTTTCTACTACTTTTGTTGAGTTTTAATAACAAAGTTATGTTAGTCTCATAAAAGAAGGAGCCCAGAAGAGATGTATCTTCCTTTTCCTATTCTCCAAAGAAATAGAGGAAAACAACAGAATGGGAAAGACTAGGGATCTCTTCAAGAAAATCAGAGATACCAAAGGAACATTTCATGCAAAGATGGGCATGATAAAGGACAGAGATGGTGTGGACCTAACAGAAGCAGAAGATATTAAGAAGAGGTGGCAAGAATACACAGAAGAACTGTACAAAAAAGAGCTTCACGACCTAGATAATCATGATGATGTGATCACTGACCTAGAGCCAGACATCTTGGAATGTGAAGTCAAATGGGCCTTAGAAAGCATCACTACGAACAAAGCTAGTGGAGGTGACGGAATTCCAGTGGAGCTATTCCAAGTCCTGAATGATGATGCTGTGAAAGTGCTGCACTCAATATGACAGCAAATTTGGAAAACTCAGCAGTGGCCACAAGATTGGAAAAGGTCAGTTTTCATCCCAATCCCAAAGAAAGGCAATGCCAAGGAGTGCTCAAACTACCGAACAATTGCACTCATCTCACACGCTAGTAAAGTAATGCTCAAAATTCTCCGAGCCAGGCTTCAGCAATATGTGAACCGTGAACTTCCTGATGTTCAAGCTGGTTTTAGAAAAGGCAGAGGAGCCAGAGATCAAATTGCCAACATCCGCTGGATCATGGAAAAAGCAAGAGAGTTCCAGAAACACATCTATTTCTGCTTTATTGACTATGCCAAAGCCTTTGACTATGTAGATCACAATAAACTGTGGAAAATTCTGAAAGAGATGGGAATACCAGACCACCTGATCTGCCTCTTAAGAAATCTGTATGCAGGTCAGGAAGCAACAGTTAGAACTGGTCATGGAACAACAGACTGGTTCCAAATAGGAAAAGGAGTACGTCAAGGCTGCATATTGTCACCATGTTTTTTTAACTTATATGCAGAGTACATCATGAGAAATGCTGGACTGGAAGAAACACAAGTTGGAATCAAGATTGCCGGGAGAAATATCAATAACCTCAGATATGCAGATGACACCACTCTTATGGCAGAAAGTGAAGAGGGGCTAAAAAGCCTCTTGATGAAAGTGAAAGTGGAGAGTGAAAAGGTTGGCTTAAAGCTCAACATTCAGAAAACGAAGATCATGGCATCTGGTCCCATCACTGCATGGGAAATAGATGGGGAAACAGTGGAAACAGTGTCAGACTTTGTTTTTCTGGGCTCCAAAATCACTGCAGATGGTGACTGCAGCCATGAAATTAAAAGACGAAGACGCTTGCTCCTTGGAAGGAAAGTTATGACCAACCTAGATAGCATATTCAAAAGCAGAGACATTACTTTACCAACAAAGGTTCGCCTAGTCAAGGCTATGGTCTTTCCTGTGGTCATGTATGGATGTGAGAGCTGGACTGTGAAGAAGGCTGAGCGCCAAAGAATTGATGCTTTTGAAGTGTGGTATTGGAGAAGACTCTTGAGAGTCCCTTGGACTGCAAGGAGATCCAACCAGTCCATTCTGAAGGAGATCAATCCTGGAATTTCTTTAGAAGGAATGATGCTAAAGCTGAAACTCCAGTATTTTGGCCACCTCATGCAAAGAGTTGACTCATTGGAGAAGACTCTGATGCTGGGAGGGATTGAGGGCAGGAGGAGAAGGGGAAGACAGAGGATGAGATGGCTGGATGGCATCACTGACTCGATGGATGCGAGTCTGAGTGACCTCCGGGAGCTGGTGATGGACAGGGAGGCCTGGCGTGCTGCGGTTCATGGGGTCGCAAGGAGTCGGACACCACTGAGCGACTGATCTGATCTGAAAAGACTTTGTGTAAGATTAGATCTTTTCAATATCTTTGATAGAACTTGCTGGAAAAGCCATCTGAACCCATAGTTTCTTTGTGGGAAATTTTACTGGACTTTATAAAAGAATTCAGTTCAACTTCTAATTATGTTTTGTTAAAGAAATATTTATGCTTACTTCATACTTCCAACATTGTTATTGAGAGGTCAAAGTCAGTCTGTGTTGTTCCTACCTATTTAGCCTTTGCATTTAAGATTTTCTTGATGTGTTTGTTTTCTGCAGCTTCACTCTGATGTATATAGGTCTGGATTTGCTTTTACTCATCCTATGAATTTTTCTTAAGGCTTATTGAATAAGTACTGTTTTCTTTCATCAATCTGAATTAAAATATCAGTTCATTTTAAACACTGCTTCTTTCCTGTTCTGGAAATCAAATTAATGTATGTTACACTATGTCTTTTAACAACTCTTATCTTGTCCAATGTATGTTTCATGTTTTTGTCTCCCCACATTTCATTCCAGATGTTTTCTTTTAATCTATCTTCTAGTTTTTTAATTTTCTCTTTAGTAGTGTTAAACTCACCTATTGAGTCCTTAATTTTATTATTGTATTGTTCATTTCTACAAGTTCCAGTTAATTTTCAAGTCTTTAGTGTCACATTTTACTTTTTTCCAATTGCTTATTATAATACTTAAATTCAGCTTCTATCTCATTGATCATAGTAATTATAACTACATGACTTTATATGTAAAGTATATTACATAATTCATAAATACAGATTTTATTTTGGTTGTCTATGGTTTGTGTTGATTTTAACTATTGCCTTTTTTCTGTGTTATATAGTCTTTTATTATTTGCTAAAAATTTTATTTGAAAATTTATTTTTGAAGAATAATTTGAGACTTATGTATCTTCTAATAGAGAAGAATATGCTTTTTTAGTGACCGGTACTTAAGAGTGAAAGTGGTCTTAGATCAAGGCTTAGGGATTTTCTAAGCTACCTAGTTGACCTGTCAGAATGTCCTAAGGTAAGAGTGCAGCCCCCAAGTTTCCCCACCGCCAATAGAGCATATGCTGCGTTAAGTTTCTACCTTTAGTGAGTGAAAGTCGCTCAGTCGTGTCCGACTCTTTGCAACCCCATGGACTGTATAGTCCATGGAATTCTCCAGGTCAGAATACTGGAGTGGGTAGCCTTTCTCTTCTCCAGGCGATCTTCCCAACCCAGGGACCGATCCTAAGTCTTCCACATTGCAGGCAGATTCCTTATCAGCTGAGCCACAAGAGAAACCGAAGACTACTGGAGTGGGTAGCCTATTCCTTCTCCTGTGAATCTTTCTGACTCGGGAATCGAACCAATGTCTCTTGCATTGCAGGCAGATTTCTTACCAACTGGTCTATGAAGGAAGCAAATAGCTTTTATACCACTGGTGGGTGCTGAATTCAGACTCATTCTTCCAGCTCCTGAAATTTACATAAAATATCTACTTGTCTTTCAGTGCTTACCCCCCAGATAGGCAAATTAGTATAACAGCATCAGCCAAGGAAGAGGGTATTGAATCCTGGTGTCTTCAGCACCCAAACCTTACTGCTTCTCAATTTCAGGAACCTCCCCTCTCCGGTGCTTCTCCTACATAGGCAGTGTGCCTGAAAAGAAGGTCCCTAATGGATCTCTTTTTATTTTATCCTCTCAACAAGAAATTCCATAATGTCTTGTTTGGGTGTTTGATGTTATTGGGTTGGCCCAAAAGTCTGTTTGGGTTTCCTGTAAGATGTTACAGAAAAAAATCCAAACAGAAATTAAGATCTTTTCTGGCTCTTTCACCAAATATTTTGGTGGTCTTATGGAGTGATGCCAATGGCCTAGTCTGTCATAAGCACAAGTGGAAACCTCTGTGTATGTTTATGTGTTTGAGTTTGTGTGACTGTAATGATTGGCTTTCTTTTAAAAACTCATTTCTAGTACCAGTCTATTTCAGTTCAAGCTCTTTCTTTGGGTGGCAACTTGTTATTCTCCTTTTAAATTATGAGTTTCTGTCATGTTTAATGATTTTTCGTTGACTGCTTATGTTGAAAGCAGATCTAGACAGTTGAGTATTAGTGACTGATGAAGTCTACATTTGTAGTCCTGTTGCCTTCATCACTCTGGTTTGAAATATGCCTGGGTATATTGGATGAAAATAGACAGTTAGGCACCCCCTGTCATAAGAGAGTGATCCACTGTCTTATGGATCCACTACATGGATTTATAGATGAACTTCACCACCACACTTTGGGCAATTAATGCCAGCAAAAGGCAAAGAAGTGGACATTTTCCATGTTCAATACAAACTAGGCATTATAAAAAGAGATAGTCTGGTATTCCCCTCTATATCACTTTCAAACTTACAATTTCCACAGGCCTTTGAAGACAGTTAACAGCATGGGCTGGAGAAGGCAATGGCACCCCACTCCAGTATTCTTGCCTGGAAAATCCCATGGGCAGAAGAGCCTGGTAGGCTGCAGTCCATGGGGTCGCGAAGAGTCGGACAGGACTGAGTGACTTCACTTTCAACTCTTCACTTTCATGCACTGGAGAAGGAAATGGCAGTCCATTCCAGTGTTCTTGCCTGGAGAATCCCAGGGACGGGGGAGCCTGGTGGGCTGCCATCTATGGGGTCTCACAGAGTCGGACACGACTGAAGCGACTTAGCAGCAGCAGCAGCAACAGCATGGGCACTGAAGCCACATAACCTGAGTTCTCACTTATTAGTTGTGTAATTTGGATCAAGTAATATAGTCCCTCTATATTTCATGTTTCTAATCTCAAGATAATAATAGTACCTACTTGGATTACTAAAGGAAGTACAATTAGAGTGATGCATGGCATTTAAGTAGTAAGTGCTCAATAAATGTTGACTGTCATCATGTCCCATGTGAGCTTTTATTTTTTTTATTGTAATAACTAATTTTATTTTATTTATTTTTTTAATTTTTTAAATTTTATTTTACTTAACTTTACAGTATTGTATTGGTTTTGCCATACATCAAAATGAATCCGCCACAAGTATACATGTGTTCCCCATCCTGAACCCTCCTCCCTCCTCCCTCCCCATAGCATCCCTCTGGGTCGTCCCAGTGCACCAGCCCCAGGCAACACATAGGTTTAAAATTTAAAATTTCCATTGCTAGATATCATGATTTATATGAGATTGTTCTGAATATTTAATACAAAATTTTCCCATAAAACTATTTTGCTGATAGTTATTTAAAATCCTTTTATTTTATCAATGTTTGATAAAAGAACAAAATATTGAACTTCCTCAGGCTATTAGAGTAACCCGAGCACCACAATTCTACATCTTTCTAGATAACAGAAAATTTTCTGGTTTTAATTTATAATTTTATGTCAAATTATTATACCCTAAAATATTTTCTTCAAATTTCTTTATTGTTGGCTTTTGTTAATCAGGTTACATTTAGTCAGTTAGATAATTGGCACTTGGAAGTTTTGCTGTTCAAAAAAAATGATCTCCTTTTGGCATCTAAAACAAAGGATATAATTTGTAGTAAGCAGGGCTATCCTTGTCTTCTGGTGGTGGAGTCTGCTCAACTTTAAATGACTTATTCAGTTAGAAGCAAATTAATGTGTTAAAAACTCTAGTTGAAAAGGTTGGCAACATCTATAATCAGATGAGTAATTTACTAGAGATAGAAATTATAAGACATAATCTGATGGAAATGCTAGAAATTACGTGCAGGCATAATTAAGGTTAAATGAGATCCCAATGGTAGGGAATCTGATCCAATAGGATGAGTATCTTTATAAGACCAGAAAGTGGTGTCTTCTGTCCATGCGCATGCACAGAGAAGGCCCAGGGCAGGACATGGTGAGGAGGCAGCTGTCTACAGGCTAGACAGAGAGCCCTCACGGGGACGTGAGGTGGCTAGGACTTTTAGCCTCCAGGATTGTGAGAAAATAAATTTCTGTTGTTTAAGGTATCCAAGATATATTATTGTTGTTGTTGTTATGGAAACCTGAGCAGACTCAAATAGTTGGGTAGAATTTATAGAGAATTCCAATTAGAGAAAATCTGAACAAATACATGGAAGAAAGAATAAGGTTGGTTCATCGGGGTATGTGCAAGTGAATTAGTAGTGCTGGAACATTAAAACAAGACTGTGATGAATGAAGAAGAATGGCAAAAATGAGTAAATAATGATAAATAAATTGAGTCATTTCATGGAAGCCCTTAAGTTCCATACTGAGGAACTTGAATTTTGTCCTAAAAAGCAGATGAGAATTAAGTAGTAAATTCACAAGATGACATTTATGTGTTTTTTTTTAATTATCATTTTTAATCAACAATTGTAGGCCATGTGAATGATGAATTTTTGTGGACATAAACTGAGGGAGAGGAGGTCATTAGGAAGCTATTCTAGTCTTCAAGATAACAGACAACAAAGGCTTAAACCACTATACTGGAGGTAAAGATGGAAAGAGCTGACATGGATCTAAATACCCCTGTAGGTAAAAATAACATCTAGTTGTTGTCTTTGAGGTAAAAATTAAGAGAACAAGAGATGTAAGGGATTCTTTGCAGGCAGAAATAGATCCCAATTTTTAAATACATGATGCATACACAATTTGGGAGATTATTTTAATGGAAAATAATGCATAATTATAAAATACTCCCCCCACCCCAGTTTGGCTCCATGATAAATTCACCTCCACTGGTAGATTTTATGTTTAAATGTCTGGATAGATCTTGTGCCATCAATTCTACTCACATTCATATGAAAAGGGCACAGATAGGGAGGGGGACAGTGAATGGGTTTGGTTTTGGTCATCCCCATGTAGGCATCAGAGAAGCAGTTAGAATTGTTTGAAAGGATGCTCGAGATAATAGTCTGAAGGTTTTGAAATCTGAAGTTCCAGAATAAGTATATTAATTTAGGAGTCATCCGAGATTAAGCAGAAGTTAAAACTAAGTAAAACAATTAGATCATCCAAAGAAGACATTCAAGTATGAAATTTTGAGGAACACTTTAATGCATGCAGAGACTCAATGAGAGAACAGTAACATTTTAGTTCAGTGGTCTAGGTATTAAGTAACAGCAGTGCTGAAGGGAATTGTGTGTTATCTCAGAAATTTTGGCTGACCAGAAAGACTAGAAAAATTTGACAGCAGAGGGATTAATGAAAAGCATAAACGAGGATGATAATGAGTTATAGTGCTTGGGCCAGTTGAGTAGACGAAATTGGCATACTAATGTGGGAAGTCAGAACAGTTTTTGAAAAAATGGCTAATTTGAAGTGACTTCAGAATATCATAATAGAAATGTCTATTAGCAGTTGGAAATGCATCCAGCAATTGCTGATTTTTAGCTCGATATTATCTTTGTCTTTATTTTCCAATGTAAAGGGAAAAAGTTCCAAAATGTAATATCACTTGTCTAGTGTCATAGGGTAACTGGTACTCCTGTAGAAGGTGAGTTTAGAATCATCAGCCAGTCAGTGGTATTCTAAGCTCTAAGAATGGGGAAAGTTACTGCAAGAATATTCAAAGAATGCCCACAGACAGAATCCTAGAGAATACCAAGAGCCAAGAGAATAGAGGATAAAAGCCAACCAAAAAGCTTTTGCTCTCTATTTCTCTCTTCCCTCACTCCCTAGCAAGCACCAAGTTGCTTTCTTCCTCTGTAGATTTATATATTCTGGATATTTTATGCAAATTATATAATATGTGACCTTTTGCATTTGGCTTCTTTTACTTGGCATAACCAAGTTTGTACCTTCCATCAGTACCTCATTTTTGTGGCTGAATAATATTCTGTTCTGTGTCTGTGCCACAATTTATTTATGTATTCACCCACTGATGAACATACGGGTTGTTTCCACCTTTTAGCTATTAAAATAGGACAACTGTGAACGTGCATTATTTATTTGAATACCTGTTTTTGATTATTTTGTGTGTATACCTAGAATTGTTGGTGCAAGTAAAATTCTTTAACTTTTTGAAGATTCCTAAACTATTTTCCACAGGGAGATAAACCATTTTATACTTCTACCAGTAATGTGTAAATTTTCTAATTTCTTCATACCCTTGCCAAGGCTTATATCTATTTGTTTGTTTATTTGATAACTGCTCTTGTGAGTATGGGCTTCCCTCGTGGCTCAGATGGTAAGGAATCAGCCTGCAATGAGGGATACCTGGGTTTGATCCCTGGGTTGGGAAGATCCCCTGGAGGAGGGTATGACAGCCCACTCCAGTATCCTTACCTGGAGAATCCAATAGACAGAGGAGTCTGGAGGGCTGCGGTCCATGGGGTCACAGAGTCAGACATGACTGAATGATTAACACTTTCACTTGTGGGTGTAAGGCAGTACCTTGTGATTCTGATTTACATTTCTGTTACGACTAATGATGTTGAACATCTTTTTGTGTGCTTGTCAGACATTTATATATCTCCTTTGGAGAAATTTCATTCAGTTCAAGTCTCTGGTCATTTTTTAATTGGCTTGTTTTTATTTTGTTATTGAATTGTACATGCTTTTTTGTGTTTTAAAGAATAAATCCTTGTCAGATATGTGATTTGCAAGTATTTTCACCCAATCTGTAGGTTGTTTTTTCACTCTTTTGGTAATGTTCTTTGCATGAAAAAATAGATTGATGTAGCCCAATTTATTTACTTTTTTTTCTTTTGTTGTTTGAGCATTCAGTGTCAATTGAAGAATCCTTTGCTAAACCAAGGTCATAAAGACTTACTCCTAGGGACTTCCCTGGAAGTTCAGTGGTTAAGATTCCATGCTTCCAATGCAAGGGATGTGAGTTCAGTCCCTGTCAGGGAACTAAGATTCCATAGCACAGCCAAAAATAATTTTTTCTATAACTTTAGTTCTTAATTTAGATCACTGATCCATTTTTAGTTAATTTTTATATATAATAAGGGGTAAGGGTCCAACTTCTTTCTTTTATACATGGGTATACAGTTAGTACCCTCGTACCATTTGTTCAAAAGACTCTGTCCCCATTAAGTGATCTTGGTACCCTTGTTGAAAATCACCTGGTCATAGAGTTAAAATTTTTTTTCTAGGCCTAATTCTGTTTCATTGCTGTATATATATTTATCCTTTTTCTAGCACCACACTGTTTGTATTACTTTAGTTTTGTAATTACTTTTGAAATCTGGAGTGAAACCTCCAAATTTGTTCTTTTTCAAGATTATTTTGACAATTTAACCAGTTTCAAGATTGTTTAACTTGAAATTTCATATGAATTTAAGAATTTGCTTTTCTATTTCTGTGAAAAAGGCTAATAGAGTTTTGATAGGATTGCTTTGAATTTGTAGATCATTTTGCCATTTTAACAATATTCATGAACTTAGGATATCTTTCCATTTCCTTAGATTTAAAAAAAAATTATTTTCTTCAACTATTATAGTTTTCAGCATAAAAGTCTTTCATGTCTTTGGCCAAGTTTATTCATAGGTATTTTATTCTTTTGGATATTACTGTAAATAGAATTATTTTCTTAATATCCTTTTTCATTCATTGCTGGTATATAAAAGACAACTAATATTGTGCATGATCTTGTATCCTGCAACTTTTTGAATTTACTTATTATTCATAAAGGATATTGGCTTATCATTTTCCTATCTTGTGATATATTTTTCTGGCTTTGGTTTCATGGTAATATAGGCCTCATAGAATGAATTATGATGTTTTCCTTCCTGCTCTATTATTTTGGAATAGTTTGAGAAAGATTGATGTTAATTCTTCTCTATATGTTTAGTAGAAATCACGAGTGAAGCTTGATCCTGGACTTTCTCTATTAGAAGGTTGATTACTAATAAAAAAAAAAAAAAACTCTCTTGTTCTAGGTATATGCAGATTTATTATTCTTCCCAATTCAGTTTTAGCAATTTATGTATTTCTAGTTTTTATTTCTCTAAGTAATCTAACTTTTGTGTATAGTTGTTTATGATATCCTCTTATAATCCTATTTATTTATTTTTAATTTTAAATTTATTTTTTAATTGAAGGGTAATTGCTTTGAAGAATTGTGTTGGTTTTTGCCAAACATCAGGTCAGTAGTAATATCCCCACTTTCATTTCTGATTTTCTTTTTGTGCATCTCTCTTCTCCTCTTAGTAAGTCTAGCTAAAAGTTCATCAACTGTTGATGTTTTTGAAGAATCAACTTTTGGTTTCATTGATTCTGTTATTTTGTGATTCTTTATTTCATTTATCTCTACTGTTGTCATTTACTTACTTCTGCCGGCTTTGGCTTTAGCTTGCCCTTCTTTTTCTAGTTCTTTAAGATATAAAATTTGATTATTGATTTGGAAATGTTTATTTTTGTTAATGTAAGCATCTACAGCTATAAATGTCCTTGTGAGCATTGCTTTTGCAGTGTTCCATAAATTTTGGTAATGTTGTTTTTGTTTTCCTTTGTTTCTGATTTCTCTTGTGATTAGTTCTTTGAGCTGTTGATTATTTGAGTGTGATTTTAGTTTCTACATACTTAAGAATTTTCAAGTTTCCTTCCTGTTATTGACATCATTCCATTTCTATTGGAAAAGTTAATTTTGATAATTGCAATCTTTTAAATTTATTGAGATCTGTTTTATGGCCTAACATATGCTCTATCCTTGCAAATGTTTCATGTACACTTGAGAAGAATGTGCGTTATGCTATGACTATGATTTTGTGCATCAAGTAAGATATATTGGATTACAATGAAAAACACTGTACAGTTATTAAAATATATGGGCTTCCCTCATAGCTCAGTTGGTAAATAACCTGCTTGCAATGCATGAGACCTGGGTTTGATCTCTGGGTTGGGAAGATTCCCTGGAGAAGGGAAAGTCTACCCACTCTAGTATGAAAAACACTGTACAGTTATTAAAATATCTTAAAATGGTATGATATAATAATAAATTAGACTTTAATTAAAACCTTGAATAAGGTGCCACACTTGATGGACATGAGTTTGAGTGAACTCTGGGAGTTGATGATGGACGGGGAGGCCTGGCGTGCTGTGATTCATGGGGTCGCAAAGAGTCGGACACGACTGAGCAACTAAACTGAACTGAACTGAATCTCAAAATTGTAATACATATGAACAGTATTTTAAGATACCTACATAATCTAATATGATATAAAAATATGTATCATTTATTTTGGTGACAAAGTCATCAGAGATCAGATCAGATCAGTCGCTCAGTCATGTCCGACTCTTTGCGACCCCATGAACTGCAGCACGCTAGGCCTCCCTGTCCATCATCAACTCCCGGAGGTCACACAGACTCACATCCATCGAGTCAGTGATGCCATCCAGCCATCTCATCCTCTGTCGTCCCCTTCTCCTCCTGCCCCCAATCCCTCCCAGCATCAGAGTCTTCTCCAATGAGTCAATTCTTCGCATGAGGTGGCCAAAATACTGGAGTTTCAGCTTTAGCATCATTCCTTCCAAAGAAATCCCAAGGCTGATCTCCTTCAGAATGGACTGGTTGGATCTCCTTGCAGTCCAAGGGACTCTCAAGAGTCTTCTCCAGCACCACAGTTCAAAAGCATCAATTCTTCGGTGCTCAGCCTTCTTCACAGTCCAGCTCTCAAATCCATACATGACCACAGGAAAGACCATAGCCTTGACTAGGCGAACCTTTGTTGGCAAAGTGATGTCTCTGCTTTGAATATGCTATCTAGGTTGGTCATAACTTTCCTTCCAAGGAGTAAGCGTCTTTTAATTTCATGGATGCAGTCACCATCTGCAGTGATTTTGGAGCCAGAAAGATAAAGTCTGACACTGTTTCCACTGTTTCTCCATCTATTTCCCATGTAGTGATGGGACCAGATGCCATGATCTTCGTTTTCTGAATGTTGAGCTTTAAGCCAACCTTTTCACTCTCCACTTTCACTTTCATCAAGAGGCTTTTGAGTTCCTCTTCACTTTCTGCCATAAGGGTGGTGTTATCTGTATATCTGAGGTGATTGATATTTCTCCCAGCAATCTTTATTCCGACTTGTGTTTCTTCCAGTCCAGCATTTCTCATGATGTACTCTGCATATAAGTTAAATAAACAGGGTGACAATATACAGCCTTGATGTACTCCTTTTCCTATTTGGAACCAGTCTGTTGTTCCATGTCCAGTTCTAACTGTTGCTTCCTGACCTGCATACAGATTTCTCAAGAGGCAGATCAGGTGGTCTGGTATTCCCATCTCTTTCAGAATTTTCCACAGTTTATTGTGATCCACACAGTCAAAGGCTTTGGCATAGTCAATAAAGCAGAAATAGATGTTTTTCTGGAACTCTCTTGCTTTTTCCATGATCCAGCGGATGTTGGCAATTTGATCTCTGGTTCCTCTGCCTTTTCTAAAACCAGCTTGAACATCAGGAAGTTCATGGTTCACATATTGCTGAAGCCTGGCTTTGAGAATTTTGAGTATGACTTTACTAGCATGTGAGATGAATGCAATTGTGCGGTAGTTTGAGCATTCTTTGGCATTGCCTTTCTTTGGGATTGGGATGAAAACTGACTTTTCCAATCTTGTGGCCACTGCTGAGTTTTCCAAATTTGCTGGCATAGTGAGTGCAACACTTTCACAGCATCATCTTTCAGGATTTGGAATAGCTCCCCTGGAATTCCATCACCTCCACTAGCTTTGTTCCTAGTGATGCTTTCTAAGGCCCACTTGACTTCACATTCCAGGATGTCTGGCTCTAGGTCAGTGATCACACCTTCGTGATTATCTGGGTCGTGAAGCTCTTTTTTGTACAGTTCTTCTGTGTATTCTTGCCACCTCTTCTTAATATGTTCTGCTTCTGTTAGGTCCATACCATTTCTGTCCTTTAACGAGCCCATCTTTGCATGAAATGTTCCTTTGGTGTCTCTGATTTTCTTGAAGAGATCCCTAGTCTTTCCCATTCTGTTGTTTTCCTCTGTTTCTTTGCATTGATCCCTGAAGAAGGCTTTCTTATCTCTTCTTGCTATTCTTTGGAATTCTGCATTCAGATGTTTATATCTTTCCTTTTCTTCTTTGCTTTTTGCTTCTCTTCTTTTCACAGCTATTTGTAAGGCCTCCCCAGATAGCCATTTTGCTTTTTTGCATTTCTTTTCCATGGGGATGGTCTTGATCCCTGTCTCCTGTACAATGTCACGAACCTCATTCCATAGTTCATCAGGCACTCTATCTATCAGATCTAGGCCCTTAAATCTATTTCTCACTTCCGCTGTATAATCATAAGGGATTTGATTTAGGTTATACCTGAATGGTCTAGTGGTTTTCCGTACTTTCTTCAATTTCAGTCTGAATTTGGCAATAAGGAGTTCATGGTCCGAGCCACAGTCACCTCCTGGTCTTGTTTTTGCTGATTGTATAGAGCTTCTCCATCTTTGGCTACAAAGAATATAATCGATCTGATTTCGGTGTTGACCATCTGGTGATGTCCATGTATAGAGTCTTCTCTTGTGTTGTTGGAAGAGGGTATTTGCTATGACCAGTGCATTTTCTTGACAAAACTCTATTAGTCTTTGCCCTGCTTCATTCCATATTCCAAGGCCAAATTTGCCTGTTACTCCAGGTGTTTCTTGACTTCCTACTTTTGCATTCCAGTCCCCTATAATGAAAAAGACATTTTTTTTTTGTTGTTAGTTCTAAAAGGTCTTGTAGGTCTTCATAGAACCATTCAACTTCAGCTTCTTCAGCGTTACTGGTTGGGGCATAGAGTTGGATTACTGTGACATTGAATGGTTTGCCTTGGAAACCGACAGAGATCATTCTGTCGTTTTTGAGATTGTATCCAAGTACTGCATTTCGGACTCTTTTGTTGACCATGATGGCCACTCCATTTCTTCTGAGGGATTCCTGCCCGCAGTAGTAGATATAATGGTCCTCTGAGTTAAATTCACCCATTCCAGTCCATTTGAGTTCGCTAATTCCTAGAATGTCGACATTCACTCTTGCCATCTCTTGTTTGACCACTTCCAATTTGCCTTGATTCATGGACCTGACATTCCAGGTTCCTATGCAATATTGCTCTTTACAGCATCGGACTTTGCTTCTATCACCAGACACATCTACAGCTGGGTATTCTTTCTGCTTTGGCTCCATCCCTTCATTCTTTGTGGAGTTATTTCTCCACTGATCTCCAGTAGCATATTGGGCCCCTACTGACCTGGGGAGTTTCTCTTTCAGTATCCGACAAAGTCATAGGTACTTAGTATTAATGGCATTAGTATTAATGGCATTATTAAAGGAAAGAACACATTTCAGTTAAGGGTTAGTGAAAATAAAGATGCCACGTTTTTTTGAAGCTCATAGCCATACTGAATTCTATCCCTACACCCTCTGTAGGCCTAAGAACCCTAAGTGAAGAACTTCATCTAATGGGGTTTTTCTTTAATTTCAAGACACTGCTCTAAGCCATTGGTAAGTGCTTTTTCGAGGTTAAAGGAAGGAGAATGGGCAACTCTACCTAGCCCTACCACAAGTCATCTCCATCCTAGAGAAGAGACTTACTTTTCCCTTCTGGCGACATCTCAGTCCCAAAGTAGAATCAAATCTCCGTGTCCTGATGGAAGGAAGAGGCTGAAGCTCTTGCTTCAGCTACCGACGTCATTGCTTACCCTTATAAAATAGCTTTGGGGACAAATTCTTAGGCATTTAGTATGACTAGAAAAAAAAAGTCTCATTTCTGAGGCTTAATTAGTATTAGCAGCACCAAAAAGTCTCTGTAGAAATGGCCTTGGGTAAAAGCAAATTAGTGTTTTTAATTATTATCATTAAAAATGAATATTTACAGGAAATTGGGCTGAAGGCCATCTGGCCCAAGCACATTCCTAAGGGAGGCCATGAATCGCTAAAGGGCTGAAAGGGAGAGCATGGTACAGAGGGGATGGAACTATTTATAGCTTCTCAAGGCTTCAGTTGAAGTCACCAAATAGAAAGGGCATTTAAAAGTTAAAGCAATCATCAGAGACTCAATATGAAGAATGTGAGTATTTTTTTTAAAGAAACATGTCCACACATTAATATTAAAATGTGGCTATATATATATATTTCTTTCTTCACTCCCATTATTTAATCTTTATTATTTCTTTTAATTTGAGAGATGTAAAGTAAGCCCTTTAGACTTTATTTACATGTGGCCTTGGCAGGTCATTTTATTTCAGTGGCTCTCTGTGAATAATATTCCATCCTTAGTTATTTCCTTGGTGTTATATGGATGAAAGAGTTGGTACTGATGTAGTTGTGCAATATTTGGATTCTTTTTAAGCATAAATAATTAATTATTTCAATAATATAAAATCACATCTTAAATATAGGATTGAGTTGTAAGGTGTTAACTTTAGGTCATTTCTTTCATCTGCCTTTCTTGTGCTGTGCTAAGTCACTTCAGTTGTGTCTGACTCTCTGCAACCTTATGGACTAGAGCCTACCAGGCTCCTCTGTCTATGGGATTCTCCAGGCAGGAATGCTGGAGTGGATTGCCACTTCCTACTCCAATCTATTTTTCTTAATTACTATAAAAATATTATTTGCTTATAAAAAACAAGTCAGAGAAACAATGATTAGATTTTATTCTTTGCTATTCTTAACAGTTTGAGAAAAGAATACTGTAAGACCTAATGATAGTGAGATTTGGGGAAAGAGGACTCTCTCCTCTTTTGCTGCTGGGGAATTAAATTGCTGTAACACTCTTGAGAAGTAAGTTGCAATTTATCTCAAGAAAATTAAAATAGGAATATGATTAGACTTCATAATTCCACATCTAAGAATTTATCCTGGGGAAAAATCATAAATACAGAAAAATCTTTCTGTGCAGATATATTCATCACAGCATTATTTATGAAATTAAAAATTAAGGCAGTCTAAATATGACATAATAGAGGTTGGGTTATATAAGGGATATAATATTTGGCCATTAAAAATAGTATACATTAAGTGTTTGTAACAGCATGGAAAATGTTCAAGCATTTGTGCAGTATATACCAAGTGAGATGTGTTAGTGCAGTGATAAAAGCATAAGCCCAGGCTTTATAATTGTGTAGCTTATTCCTACAATTATATATTAAGTAAACAAAGCAAGAAGAAAAATTATGATATAGAATATCATCATAAATAGGGTATAAGAAATCATCCTGAATAGAAACCAGGGATCAGATTAAAGAAACCAAAATGTTTCCAGAAGTTGATCTTAAAAAATACAGATAAATCTTTCTGTGCAAATATATTCACCACAGCACTATTTATGAAATTAAAAATTAAGACAGTCTAAGTATGACATAATAGATGGTGGGTTATATAAGGGATTATATAAAATCTTGGGTAAATTATTTTGTTCTCTTTCAAATTTTCTGTTTTCTAATATTTTATAATTAGAAGGTAAATTAATATATAAGCTAAAAAAACTAATTATAAACTAAAATTAATATGTAAGCTAAAAGGAATGACAGTAATACATCTTTCTTGTAACATGTGTGATACCTCTATTTTGCAGACCCACTTCACGTGTACAGTGTTTTTCGTGGGGAATTTCTGTTTTGGCCGGTTCAGTTCAGTTCAGTTCAGTTCAGTCACTCAGTCGTGTCCAACTCTTTGCGACCCCATGAATCACAGCACACCAGGCTTCCCTGTCCATCACCAACTCCCGGAGTTCACTCAGACTCAGGTCCATCGAGTCAGTGATGCCATCCAGCCATCTCATCCTCTGTTGTCCCCTTCTCCTCCCACCCCCAATCCCTCCCAGAATCAGAGTCTTTTCCAATGAGTCAACTCTTTGCATGAGGTGGCCAAAGTACTGGAGTTTCAGCTTTAATATCATTCCTTCCAAAGAAATCCCAGGGCTGATCTCCTTCACAATGGACTGGTTAGATCTCCTTGCAGTCCAAGGGACTCTCAAGAGTCTTCTCCAACACCACAGTTCAAAAGCATCAATTCTTCAGTGCTCAGCTTTCTTCACAGTCCAGCTCTCACATCCATACATGACCACAGGAAAAACCATAGCCTTGACTAGATGAACCTTTGTTGGCAAAGTAATGTCTCTGCTTTAGAATGTGCTGTCTAGGTTGGTCATAACTTTCCCTCTAAGGAGTAAGCGTCTTTTAATTTCATGGCTGCAGTCACCATCTGCAGTGATTTTGGAGCCAAAAAATATATCTAGCAAATCCACATTTGATCAATATCAGTATAAATTACAGTGCTTTCAGTTGAAAGTATCATAAACATCCAATCAAACCTGAACAACCAGAGGGAATTTATTAAGAATTAATCCAAAGGGTGAAGGTTAATTTAATGGCTTAATAATGTCACCAAGAAGTTCCTCCCTCCCATT
This sequence comes from Tragelaphus eurycerus, assembly GCA_935064755.1. Taxonomy (NCBI): domain Eukaryota; kingdom Metazoa; phylum Chordata; class Mammalia; order Artiodactyla; family Bovidae; genus Tragelaphus; species Tragelaphus eurycerus. Next base: position 13,516,091 of record CAKXYN010000054.1, on the reverse strand, counting down.
CTTGTGTCTTGTTTTCTTACTCTTTCTGTCTCTACTTGTATGAGAACGGTTTTATCCTCAGACTGCCTCCTCTATGTTTGCCAGCAACAACAAAGGCTATTGCTCTCTTCGTTGCACAAATGTCCTGATTGGACCAACTTAGGTCATGTGGTCATTCCTAAACCAGTCTCTTGGGCTGGAAGCCTGTAATATACTCATTAGCACAGTATTGAGTTACATGCTTATTCCTGAATCACTATGGAGCCAAAGAAGACAGATTTATCCTGATTGTTTGAAAATGCAATAAAAATTTATTGAATAAGTCCCCATTTTCAAATGTTTAATTTTTTTTTTTTTTAGAAAAGGTGAAAAACTTAAACACAGACTTTGTATCTCCAGACCTACTCAGTCATCTGCTGCCCCTTAGTCATTACTCTATACACAGGGACATGTTGGAAAGTCACCTCTACCGTGAGGCTTTCCCCTCCTTGGTTTACACTCTAGAAAGCCTGGAGGTCATTGATCCAAACGTGGGATTTTGTTGTCCACACCATACCCTTTATCCGGCCCTCTTACTCTCTTCACACTCAACATTTCATCCCTTCTTACAGTGCCTCTAGCTCTCTCTAAAAGTTTCTGTGGGATACATTTTATGACCACTTTCTTGGGCTTTGGCCCTTGGTTTCCAAGTAAAGTTCTGAAAATGCCCCAACTTTTTCACTCTCTTAAATTTAAAAGTGACTTTTAGGCCTGTTGTCTCTACTACAGATTTTTGAAAGTCTAATTTGGATTTCAAAAGACTGGAAATCAATTCCTTGTTCTCAATGAGTTCTTTTCTGTTTTTTCTTCCCTGGAGCCATAGCTTTCATTCTCTGAGTCTATTTTTAATTGCAGAAGGGCTTTAAGGTAAAATACAGGTTTAAAGCAGTTACATTAAGGAATATTTCTAAACGTTGTCATGCTGACATAATAAATGCCGAGAATCATGCAGATATTAAACACTACAGGGATTCAAAGAAAAGAGAATATTAAGTTCTAGTGGGGAAGGCAATGGCACCCCACCCCAGTACTTTTGCCTGGAAAATCCCATGGACAGAGGAGCCTGGTAGGCTCCAGTCCATGGGGTCGCTAAGAGTCGGACACGACTGAGCGACTTCACTTTCACTTTTCACTTTCATGCATTGGAGAAGGAAATGGCAACCCACTCCAGTGTTCTTGCCTGGAGAATCCCAGGGACAGGGGAGCCTGGTGAGCTTCCGTCTATGGGGTCACACAGGGTCGGACACGACTGAAGTGACTTAGCAGCAGCAGCAGTAGCAGTAGCAGCAGCAAGGAAATCAGATACCATGAAAGTAGTGGGACTTGAGCTAATTCTTGAAGACTGAGTAGCAGTTTGATAAGAAATGAGAAATGAAGTTCTTTTTGGTGGCTTGCCTTTGCTCTACTGGATTATATGATCAAGAGTCTCTGTAAGGAGCTTCTCCTTTAGCAAAGATCAGGTAGGAATTGATCTATGTATTTGTAGGGATAATTATCAATTACATTTATCATTTCCCTCAAGAGGGTACTTGTTTTGGTCTATTTAGGCTGCTGTAAAAAAATTACACTGGGTAACTTATAAATGGCAGAAAGTTCTCCCAGTTCTGGAGGTTAGGAAGTCCAGGATCAAGGTGCCGACAGATCTGCTGTCTGGTAAGGGCAAATTTGCTGCTTCCTAGTTTGTAGAAGGTTGTCTTCTTATTGTGTCCCCACATGGCAGAAAGGGTGAGAGAGCTCTCTGGGGTCTCTTTTATAGGGGCACTAATCCCAATCTTGAGGGCTTGACTTTCAGATTCTCATAACCCAGTCACCTCCCAAAGACCCCCACATCCAAATGGTGTCACACTGAGGGTTAGCTTTCAACATACCAATTTTGAAGGGACACAAACTTTCAATCTATAGCAGCACTTCACATCATTATCATCACCTTCAGAAAGCATAAAGCACATATTTGGCTTTCTAACTCTCTTAAATTTTTTGCCTCATTTTGTTATCCAGTACTGTTTGTGTGACCCAACTGGGCTGCACCAGTGCCTCTCAAAGTGAGTTCACAAGTGTCAACTAAAAACATTGTTCAGCCACTAAGTCATGTCTGACTCTCTGCAACCCCATGGACTACAGTATGCCAGGCATAGAAGGCTGCTAATAAGAATTGATGATTTTGAACTGTGGTGTTGGAGAAGACTCTTGAGAGAGTCCCTTGGACTGCAAGGAAATCCAACCAGTCAATCCTAAAGAAAATCAGTCCTGAATATTCATTGGAAGCACTGATGCTGAAACTTCAATACTTTGGCCACCTGATGAGAAGAACTGACTCATTTGAAAAGACCCTGATGCTGGGAAAAATTGAGAGCAGGAGGAGAAGGGGGTGACAGAGGAAGAGGTGATTGGATGGCATCACCAACGACGGACATGAGTTTGAGTAAGCTCCGGGAGTTGGTGATGAACAGGGAAGCCTGGAGTGCTGCAGTCCACGGGGTCACAAAGAATCGGACACGACTGAGTGACTTTACTGAATAAGAAAAGGGCTTATTTTGGACCTTGTGAATTATGATTCTGGAGATAAAGATTTCAGGTAAAACCAAAGGAGTGTTCCAAGGGTGAGAAAGAGGGGTTTATAAAGGCAGAAGACATGCAGATGTACTCTGACACAAGAAAGGAAATATTTGTCCTTAAAGGATGGCTGTCTTGAGTTGTTATAGAGTAAAGGTCTGATGAGTATTTTGAGTTTCTGGGTCACAGGGCATATGTTCTGGATGCCTATGTTAATACAATAAGCCGTCAAGAGTCAGATTCCAGCTGGCATACATCTCACTTCCTCCATGGCCTCTGACCTCATTTTAGAGAGTGCTCTTAGCTATCCTCACTCCGTTTCAATTTTTTTCATTCTTCCTTTAGATGATAATGGTAAAATAACCGAAAGGTACTTTTTCTATCTTTAGTGATGAGTCAAAATGGAAAAACCTTTTAAAAAAGTAAGATTTTGGTTTCTCAGACTAGTGTTTGGGTCTGTTTTTATTGATTTACTCTATTTCCAAAATGGGATGTATGGATTGCTTTGGAGAATTCCTGCATTACTAGGAAATCAGTTTTTTCCTGAGGACCTTCTGCCTGGATCCGTACTTACTAATTCCTAGAGCTGAAACAGTAGCTTTTCTGCAATTATTAGCCCTATAAGCTTGGACATCTAACCCCTTTCTGTTTCCTCTTCTGTAAAATGGGAATGATAAACCTCATCTTACTGTTTTCTGTGAGAATTAAATGAGAAAATTGTGTCAAACCTGGTAGCTACTTTCACTATGATTAGAATTATTAGCTAGCATAAGCAAAAAGTCCTTTTGCCATTTCCTTCATCCTCTGTCTGCTCCGGGTGTGTTTGGAGGGTCTTTTCTCCAGCTAAAAAGAGCTCTCTTGTAACCTGTTTCTGTTCTACCACTAGTGCCTTGAAAGGCCCTCTGGCATACATGGGCTTGCCCTTCTCCTGATCTTCTTCACGGTCTCCCTTTCTGAGAGACTGGAGCTCTTTCTGGCTCTTGACTCATGTTTTCCTCATAGCCTCCTCCTAAAGCCTCTGCATGGAGCTTCAAGGGGAAGGCCAGTGCAGGAGCCACGCTGACACAACTTGACCTTGGCTGCAGTCAGCACTGCCCAGCCTGACGGGACTCTAGAGTCCTCTTTAGCTTCTTGGCTGAGAAGTTGTTTACCCTACAGAAGAGGGTAAAACTGATCTACTTCATGGGGGACAGATTCTAGCCCACAGGGTAAGGGTAAGGCAGTTCTTATGCTGAGGTGAAGCCAAATTTATTTGACCAAAGCAGTTTCACAGAGAAAGCTTGTTATGTAATTAGTAAGTGTAAAACAGTTTGCACATATTATCTAGAATATTCCCTTCAGAAAATTCTCATGAGGCATGTATTACTATTTGAGATCTGAAAATACTCAGTGTTAGGTAGCAACTCCCCTCCCCCACCAAATTAAAGTCCACATTTGTAAAGTTTCATAATTTTCCCCTTCCTAATAAGAATTGGAGAGCATTGATTGAAAGTACTCTTAGCTGGGAGACGATGTCTCTCACGGTCACTCCTTTATGTGCTATTGAACTTGTTATCATGCTTGAACTTGCATAGTCATTAACAGTTCATTTGTAAGTAACACATCTCCCACTTAAACGTAAATTCCTTATGGATTGAGATTTTGTCTATATTTCTTTACATACATAGACAGTGAACATTTAATTTCAAAAATGTTTATTTCAAACCTACTACATTCAAATCACCATATTAGATATGTAAAGATATATAGATCATGTCTATATGTAGACAGCGAACATTTGCTTATTTCAAAAATATTTATTTGGAATCTACTACATTCAAAATACCGTGTTAGGCAATGCTACTGTAGACACAATATAAAAACATGAAGTCCCTGATCACAAGGAGTTTTTCCTCTAACAGTAGAGGAACTAACACAATTGGAATAATAGCTGTAATGGAAGAAACAGAAGATAATAGGTCTTAACTGCTGGAAGTAATTAGAAAAATGAGAACAGGTGGTTGGCAAAGGAAAGGAAGACAAAGCACATGGCAGGATGCAAATAGAATTTTATTTTATTTCATTTGTTTGATATGACATTGTTCTGAGAGAAAAGGCAGTAAGAGGAGTTTTCTAGGTCTGTGATTTTTACCTTGAATCTGAGAGTTCTGAGACCCGTCAACTGAAGCAGAGCAGTTTGGAGGGTTTGGTACATTCTGGTATAAGAACATTACAGACATTTTACAACCAAGCCTGGGTTTGAAACACAGTGTGTCTGAGGCAGCTCAAGAATACAACTGCCGTAAGACAGTTAAATGAGCTACTGAAGCTCATGTCACTCTGCTTTTCAGGGGCTACATTACTTAGACTCAGAAGGTGAGTGATGACACAGACAAGCCGCTACGGACTTTCAAATGGAATAGAGAAGACTTGTGAATGGAAGGGATCAGAAGAGGCCCCATAGACTGTGACATCAGGCAGATAGAGCAACCTTAGCAAAGCACAGAGGCAGTAAAATTGGATATATGCCAATGTGCTTGCCAAAAAGTCAATTCACTTTAGCATACTGGTCATTGGGCAAGTTGATTTTTGGCAAATTGACTTGCTTGTAGAAATCCTGGAACATATATAAAAAGGAAAAGAGACAAATAATTATTGCTCTCATACTAGATGTTAGACACTGTGCTCAGTGCTTTGCATATTTCACCCTTAGAGCAAGGTGTATATTAATTATGCCAATTTTTCAGAATAGAAACACTGAACATTATAGAATGTAAAGGGTAAAATTTCCCCTCAGGATCTCCCAGTCATTTAGTTTAAGTGCTTATTCACTTAGTCATGTCCAACTCTTTGTGATCTCCTGCCAGGCTCCTCTATCCATGTAATTTTCCAGGCAAGAATACTGGATGAAGTTGCCATTTCCTACTCCAGGGACTAGTTGAAGAGTGCCTTCTGAACACAGATTTTTTTTTTTGGTTTTAACATCGTCTGGTTTCTGCTTCACCACACAACCCAAGTTAGTGTTAAAGTGATTATGAAGGGAAATTGGTGGAAATAGCTCTATAGTCAGAGGCCAGAACTCGACTATTAAATGTGAGAACTGGGAACCATCGATTCATTGGAAGAAAGAGAGTGACAGTACCTTATTTGTGCTTGAAGAGAACTGATCTTATAATCAATGTATGCAGTGTCAGAGAGACATTTAAAAGCCTGTGGCAGTAGATCCTATAAGAAATAAGAACCTAACTAGGATAACAATGAAAATTGGCAAAAATAAAACAAATTTAAGAGAGGTGGAACAGCAAGTCAGTAGAAATTAGAGATTTAGAGTAGGACACTAGAAAAAGAGAAGATTGTGACAAAAATATTGTTATTGAGTGAAGTTTGGAAGCCATTTTAAAGAGGAGACTCAGGAGGAAGGGTGATGTATTATATTTTTGATATTGAGAATTTGAGGTATCAGTTGTGTACAAAAGCAGAGAGTTCTTCTGGTAGATGGAAATTTGTAAAATCTGGAAATCTGTGACTTGCCCTTAGAAAAATTTTGGCTGAGATATGATTTAGAAGCCATTTATGTTAAAAAGAAAGTGATGAGAAACAGTACCAAGTATTGTTATAGATTTTATTTGAATCAAATTACTTAGGAAGCAAGGAATAGTTAGAAGAGTCAGGCTGAGGATAAAGCCTCTAAGTACATTCAGTCAATGAGGAAGAAACCCAGAGGGAGTCATGAAGGAGGAGAAGCAAAAGAGAACACTGGTGTTCAGAGGACAGCGGCAACAGAGAAGGAAGGGGTCTATCAGTAGAGTCAATGGTTCAGAGAGCTCAAGTTAACTAAGACCAAACACCATTTAATAATTCAATAAAGGGAAAAGTCACTGGTGGCATTTAAAAAATAATATGATGTAGAATGATGGCCAGGAACACTATACAATCAGATGTTAGGGAGTGCGTAGATGATTGGCTGAGGGGAAGGAGGGTCAACCAGAGGAGATAAGAAGGTGAAAAGAAAAGAGAGAATAGGACTCTAGAGTCAAAGAGTGTATCTACAGAGCAGAATCATATGAAAAGGAAAAATTGAAGATAAAAGACAGAGAAAGCATGCTTGATGGTGCAAGTTTCTGAAGGGTGTGGAAGGTGATAGGGTGGATGGTACAAATGGGAAACGTGATCTTGGACATGAGACAAAAGTCTGCCATTTGAGAAAATAATAACTGTATGATGGATTGCAGTATTAAGAAAGCTTTTGAGATGGGAAATAAGGGCACCTAATGTCTTGGACAGTTTGACCATCAACAGAGCCAAGGACAAAGGCTGTGTTCAGGTATACTATTTGAAATGTGATGCCAGGAATAAAGATTGAGAAGAGATAAGATAGGAAGGAAAGGAATCAGATACAAAGAGAATTAAGTTGGCCACCACTGCTCAATCCTGTGGGACCTTCAGAGGAGATTTGTGCAGTGATCAAAGAAATATGCCCCTTGGTGAATATACATATTTAATCTTAGAGCTTAATCTTGGCTTCTCTGATGATTGAAATCCAATCAGTATATGTGAGCAGGAACGGTAGCTAATATGAGAGTAGGTTGGTGAGCATGAGCAGTAGCTTGGTGAGATGGAATGGCCCAGGGGAAGCCACCATCCTTTCTCTCGTGGCTGTTTCATTCATGAGTCCATTGAAACATTGCTGGAAAACATGCTGGTTGGCATATACAGGAGTGGTCTCTGGCAAACATTAAAATATAAAGCAAAAATCCATTCTTCTCCCATAGATCCATCCATGTACTTGTTCTCCAAAATGTTTTATTTCCAATTCTCCAATAGTATCTATTCCAGGCCCCTGAGCAACCAGCCAAGCCATTCACCATTGCCCAAGAGGCCATGCATATCCACATTTAAGCTACATTTTTCACAAACCAAATGAAAACCACACGAACTGATCCAAGCTCTGCCTGCTGAAATGAATTTCCCTTCATGACTATCCTTTAGTGCTACCCCCAAAGAGGATCTGGACAACAGCAGTCTATTTTCAGCTACTGCTAGTCTACTGAGCCAACCCATCTGTGAAGCAGGCTTGGGACTTTCCTCTTCCATCAGTTAGTTGGAAGGAACTTCTCATGGGGCCATAGGTGTGAGTAGCTGAGGAGAAATTGATGTGACAGAGCAGGTACCATAGGAGTCTGGGCCATCTCATCATGTAACACGCAATTTTGGAGGCCTTCTGGGCCCGTTGGCTCTAACCTTGAATATACCATTTCTACCGGTTTTTCTAGGAGTCATGTATGGATGTGAGAGTTGGACTATAAAGAAAGCTGAGCACAGAAGAATTGATGTTTTTAAACTGTGGTGTTGGATAAGACCCTTGAGGGTCCCTTGGACTGCAAGGAGATCCAACCAGTCCATCCTAAAGGAAATCAGTCCTGAGTATTCATTGGAAGGACTGATACTAAAGCTGAAACTCCAATACTTTGGCCACCTTATGCAAAAAACTGACTGATTTGAAAAGCCCCTGATGCTGGGAAAGATTGAGGGCAGGAGGAGAAGGGGATGACAGAGGATGAGATGGTTGGATGGCATTACAGATGCAATGGATGTGAGTTTGAGTACACTCCAGGAGTTGGTAATGGACAGGGAAGCCTGGCATGCTGAAGTCCATGGGGTCACAAAGAGTCAGACATGACTGAGTGACTGAACTGACCATACAGTAGGTTGTTACTGAGCATGCCCACACTTAGGATTTTGGTGAATTTTATAAAACCACCTTCTGATGGGAACTTTGGTCAACATGGTCAGTCAGTGACTCATAATCAAATATTTCATCTCAACCAGGGATGAAGATCTATGGTACCTTCAAGATCCAACGAGACCAACTGAGTCATAGGCCTGTGTTTTAGTATGAGGGTTTTGTCTTTTACCTTAGAGAAGGTGTCTTAGCGTGTCAAAGACCATTTGACTCTTGAAGCGCCAAAGAAGCAGATCTGAGTTTTTGTGAAATTGTATCTGTCAGGGTATAATCATAAGCAAGAAACACAAAGTTTAATATCAAGAAACTAATTTACTATAGTACCAACAGAGAGGGTCCCCTCCCCATGGCTAAAGTTCAGATTGTGGAACACATGTGGTACAAACCACCAGATAACAGAGAATTCTCTGGTTTTCCTGGGCAGATAAGAAATACCTCCCCAGGACGCAGGCAGATCAAGAGCAGTGGCATCACCTGCAGGGGATGAGTCTGCATCACCACAGTAAGAAACATCAAAACAGCACATCTGAACCAAAATGGCTGGAAGAAGCACAAGCTGGAATCAAGATTGTCAGGAGAAATGTCAATAGCCTCAGGTATGCAGATGACACCACCCTTATGGCAGAAAGTGATGAGGAACTAAAAAGCCTCTTGATGAAAGTGAAAGAGGAGAGTGAAAAAGTTGGCTTAAAGCTCAACATTCAGAAAACTAAGATCATGGCATCTGGTCCCATCACTACATGGGAAATAGATGGGGAAACGGTGGAAACACTGAGAGACTTTATTTTCTTGAACTCCAAAATCATTGCAGATGGTGATTGCAGCCATGAATTTAAAAGACGCTTACTCCTTGGAAGGAAAATTGTGACCAACCTAGACAGCATATTGAAAAGCAGAGACATTACTTTGCCAACAAAGGTCCGTCTAGTCTAGGCTATGGTTTTCCAGTGGTCATGTATGGATATGAGAGTTGGACTATAAAGAAAGCTGAGCACTGAAGGATTTATGCTTTTGAACTGTGATGTTGGAGAAGACTCTTGAGAGTGGCTTGGACTGCAAGGAGATCCAACCAGTCCATCCTAAAGGAAATCAGTCCTGAATGTTCATTGGAAGGACTGATGTTGAAGCTGAAAATCCAATACTTTGGCCACCTGAGGAGAAGAGCTAACTTATTGGCAAAGACCCTGATGCTGAGAAAGATTGAGGGCAGGAAGAGGAGGGGACGAGAGAGGATGAGATGGTTGGATGGCATCACTGACTCAATGGACGTGAGTTTGAGTGAACTCTGGGAGTTGGTGATGGATAGGGAGGCCCGACGTGCTGTGGTTCATGGGGTCGCAAAGAGTCGGACACGACTGAGCGCTGAACTGAACTGAACCAAAATGAGAAGCTCCTTTCTCTGCAGTGTATCTCCAGTGCTATCTATTGACAAAGATTAATATTAAATTCACTGAAAAGGGAGAGATACATCAGTTCAGTTCAGTCACTCAGTAGTGTCCAACTCTTTGCAACCCCATGAATCGCAGCATGCCAGGCCTCCCTGTCTATCACCAACTCCCAAAGTTCACTCAAACTCACATCCATTGAGTTGGTGATGCCATCCAGCCATCTCATCCTCTGGTGTCCCCTTCTCCTCCAGCCCCCAATCCCTCCCAGCATCAGAGTCTTTTCCAATGAGTCAACTCTTCACATGAGGTGGCCAAAGTACTGGAGTTTCAGCTTTAGCATCATTCCTTCCAAAGAAATCCCAGGGCTGATCTCCTTCAGAATGGACTGGTTGGATCTCCTTGCAGTCCAAGAGACTCTCAAGAGTCTTCTCCAACACCACAGTTCAAAAGCATCAATATTTCAGTGCTCAGCTTTCTTCACAGTCCAACTCTCACATCCATACATGACCACTGGAAAAACCATAGCCTTGACTAGATAGACCTTTGTTGACAAAGTAATGTCTCTGCTTTTGAATATGCTATCTAGGTTGGTCATAACTTTTCTTCCAAGGAATAAGCATCTTTTCATTTCATGGCTGCAGTCACCATCTGCAGTGATTTTGGAGCCCAGAAAAAATAAAGTCTGACACTGTTTCCACTCTTTCCCCATCTATTTCCCATGAAGTGATGGGACCAGATGCCATGATGTTAGTTTTCTGAATGTTGAGCTTTAAGCCAACCTTTTCACTCTTCACTTTCACTTTCATCAAGAGCCTTTTTAGTTCCTCTTCACTTTCTGCCATAAGGGTGGTATCATCTGCATATCTGAAGTTATTGATATTTCTCCTGGCAATCTTGATTCCAGCTTGTGCTTCTTCCAGCCCAGCGTTTCTCATGATGTACTCTGCATAGAAGTTAAATAAGCAGGGTGACAATATACAGCCTTGATGTACTCCTTTTCCTATTTGAAACCAGTTTGTTGTTCCATGTCCAGTTCTAACTGTTGTTTCCTGACCTGCATATAGGTTTCTCAAGAGGCAGGTCAGGTGGTCTGGTATTCCCATCTCTTTCAGAATTTTCCACAGTTTATGTGATCCACACAGTCAAAGGCTTTGGCATAATCAATAAAGCAGAAATAGATGTTTTTTCTGGAACTTTCTTGCTTTTTTGTTGATCAAGCAGATTTTAGCAATTTGATCTCTGGTTCCTCTGTCTTTTCTAAAACCAGCTTGAACATCTGGAAGCTCATGGTTCATGTATTGCTGAAGCCTGGCTTGGAGAATTTTGAGCATTACTTTACTATCATGTGAGATGAGTGCAATTGTGTGGTAATTTGAGCATTCTTTGGCATTGCATTTCTTTGGGATTGGAATGAAAACTGACCTTTTCCAGTCCTGTGGCCACTGCTGAGTTTTCCAAATTTGCTGGCATATTGAGTGCAGCACTTTCACAGCATCATCTTTCAGGATTTGAAAATGCTCAACTGGAATTCCATCACCTCCACTAGCTTTGTTCGTAGTGATGCTTTCTAAGGCCCACTTGACTTCACATTCCAGGATGTCTAGCTCTAGGTGAGTGATCATACCATCGTGATTATCTGGGTCATGAAGATCTTTTTTGTACAGTTCTGTGTATTCTTGCCACCTCTTCTTAATATCTTCTGCTTCTGTTAGGTCCATACCATTTCTGTCCTTTATCGAGCCCATCTTTGCACAAAATGTTCCCTTGGTATCTAATTCTCTTGAAGAGATCTCTAGTCTTCCCCATTCTGTTGTTTTCCTCTATTTCTTTGCATTGATCGCTGAGGAAGGCTTTCTTATCTCTTTTTGCTATTCTTTGGGACTCTGTATCAATGTTCCTAATTCCCAAGTATTTCCACAGAAGCTGTTCATGAAGGGTGCATTTGGATCTGAGGTAATCAATTTGTAACTGTCAGAGGGATTCACTCCCTCCCCCACCCAACTCAGGATGTGGTGTGCATGTTTCTATAGGATTACTGTTGTTTCCTGGTCAGGTCTAATGATGTGATGTCATCAGTATAGTGAAACAGCATGATCTTCTGTGATAAACAGCTTGTATTGTTTCAAAGAATTGTCATAGCCCTGGAGGTAGACCATGAATGTGAACCGGTATCTTTGCTCCATAAAAGCAAACTGCTTCTTGTGTCCTTCCTGATGGGGTTAAGAAAGGATGTGTTCACTATGTTCTCTTCACCTATGAAGACTATGTGGCTGCATGCCCAGTGCCAGAGTCTGCATTGATCCTCCCAGTAAGATGCCTCATTCAGCACAGGAGCTGTGATAAGGGCTAGAGTTCAGTTGACTGTATGAGTGCCCACTCTCATGCCTCATACTCTTAACTGGTTTTGTAGAAGACAAGCCGATAAATTGAGTAGGAATGTATGGAGATCATTTTTACCCTTTAATTTTTTCACACTTATACTCATCTGTGCAATTCCTCCTGGAATATAGTATTGTTTCTAATTTACTATTATTATGAAGCTTTTGAGGCTTATATTTGACTGTTTCTACAAAAATGATTAATATTTCACTGGTTAGAGAACCATTATGGGAATTCTGCTAGCTACTAATCATTGTTAGCTCAATTTATATATTTAGGGCCCAGGAAAATAACCACAGGGTTGGTCTGAGAGCCTAGAGAAGGTTCAGATCAGATCAGATCAGTCACTCAGTCGTGTCCGACTCTTTGCGACCCCATGAACCGCAGCACGCCAGGCCTCCCTGTCCATCACCAGCTCCCGGAGATCACCCAAACTCATACCCATGAAGTCAGTGATGCCATCCAGCCATCTCATCCTCTGTCGTCCCCTTCTCCTCCTGCCCTCAATCCCTCCCAGCATCAGAGTCTTCTCCAACGAGTCAACTCTTCGCATGAGGTGGCCAAAATACTGGAGTTTCAGCTTTAGCATCATTCCTTCTAAAGAAATTCCAGGATTGATCTCCTTCAGAATGGACTGGTTGGATCTTCTTGCAGTCCAAGGGACTCTCAAGAGTCTTCTCCAACACCACAGTTCAAAAGCATCAATTCTTCGGTGCTCAGCCTTTTTCACAGTCCAGCTCTCACATCCATACATGACCACAGGAAAGACCATAGCCTTGACTAGGCGAACCTTTGTTGGTAAAGTAATGTCTCTGCTTTTGAATATGCTATCTAGGTTGGTCATAACTTTCCTTCCAAGGAGTAAGCGTCTTTTAATTTCATGACTGCAGTCACCATCTGCAGGTTACTTGGAGGCAAAACTACATTTATCACCTGCCTTCCACTTTAATGAAGCTGAAGGTCCCCACTTTAATAAAGGAACTGTGATGATGTTTTGGTTACCCTAGTGTCAGTGGTGGACTGTGCCAGTGATCCTGGAAAAGTCTAGATACTTTCTTTTCTTTAGCGCAGTTACCAGTAAATGGCTGTAGATCCATTAGGAGATGGATAGTGGGAATATTTGTTGTACGCCTTCCTGGTGGCCTTACAGGATTATCTCATCAGTCACTGGGTTGTGGGTCTGCTAAATGACTTAGGTCTGGAGACTAAAGAGGGAATCACAGTTTGTTCCACTGTAGCTACTGACATCAGTGTTCTGCTTGCTGATTTCTGATTTTAAAAAAGGAAGTAGCATTAATCAGTATTATGTGCATATTGCTCCCAGCTGTTCTAGGTCCTATGAGTCTGATAAGCACTCTGGCCTTATTGCCCATTTTGACAATTACATCAACCTTGCCTCTGATGTTTAATGAGACCTACCTTGTTTCTGCCTTTCTAGACCCCTGTCATCCTCACTGATATTATGGAACCCAGTCCTGTGGTAGAATCTCTCATTGTAAACTCTGATATATAGGGGATGGCCATCACTGTGGGTTTCGAAGAACTCAGTGTTTCCTCACTAGTGCATTTTTTTTTTTTTTATTGCCTTAATAAAAGTACTGTTTTCTGGGCTCTTCTGGGGAAATAGTCAAGGGATGAGTTCTCTAATTCTCTATAATCCATTCTAACATTCCTACATCCTCAAGCATCTAACCTTCATACTCTACCAAGACAGTTTCAACATCTCCACATCGTTCACTGGAGGCATCACTGAGGCGCGTCTTCAAAGGCTGATCCCAGTAACATATTAGGAGCGGACCCCTGAGGTCTGCAAGGATATCAGCCGTCAGTATTATTCCTCCTCACACCCCCTATTCAGGTTTATTCCTCCTCCATACCATAGTCTAAAGTCCTCATGTCCCATCCCTGCATATACCTTGCTCATCCCTCCTGGGACATATTGGCCAATTCTTTTGTCTCCTCCTAGAAAAGGAACTGTGTTTCCTATATCAGACTCGGTTAAGTATTTCTCCTGTGTGTGTGTGTGTGTGTGTGTGTGTGTGTGTGTGTGTGTGTGTGTAGTTGCTCAGTCATGTCCGACTTTTTGTGATCCCATGAACTGTAGTCAGCCAGGCTCTGTCCATGGGATTTCCCAAGCAAGAATACTGAAGTGGATTGCTATTTCCTTCTTTAGGCCTTTCTCCTGCTGCTGCTGCTGCTGCTGCTAAGTCGCTTCAGTCATGTCAGATTCTGTGTGACCCCATAGACGGAAGCTCACCAGGCTCCCCTGTCCCTGGGATTCTCCAGGCAAGAACACTGGAGTGGGTTGCCATTTCCTTCTCCAATGCATGAAAGTGAAAAGTGAAAGTGAAGTCACTCAGTCGTGTCCGACTCTTAGCTACCCCATGGACTGGAGCCTACCAGGCTCCTCCGTCCATGGGATTTTCCAGGCAAAAGTACTGGGGTGGGGTGCCATTGCCTTCCCCGAGGCCTTTCTCCTACTCCATCATAATCTGTAACATCTGAGAATAATTCTGATGCCACTGTATACTGGTATCACTGTGACCCTGCTTACAGGTCCTTACTGCTGTTTGGCTGTTAAGGGATCCAATTCCAAAATCTCGTAACATTTTTCTCCAGCCAGTCCTGGTACCAACCATTTTATCTTTGTCCCCCTGAGAGCTCAGCTTAAGATTAAGGACTGAATACAGGTAGGTTATTTGTGAAGTGGTCCTAGAATTAGGGACTTGGGAAGAGAGGCAGAGAGGGAGAGAAAGAACATTCAGTATCACATTATCGAGTTGGCCACATTGCAGACGACTGATCCTTGAACCTGAATTGGTCAGGAATAACCTCATGTCCAGAGAAGGCAATGGCAACCCACTCTAGTACTCTTGCCTAGAAAATCCCATGGATGGAGGAGTCTGGTAGGCTGCAATCCATGGGGTCGCTAGGAGTCGGACATGACTGAACAACTTCACTTTCACTTTTCACTTTCATGCATTGGAGGAGGAAATGGCAACCCACTCCAGTGTTCTTGCCTGGAGAATCCCAGGGACAGGG
This sequence comes from Tragelaphus eurycerus, assembly GCA_935064755.1. Taxonomy (NCBI): domain Eukaryota; kingdom Metazoa; phylum Chordata; class Mammalia; order Artiodactyla; family Bovidae; genus Tragelaphus; species Tragelaphus eurycerus. Next base: position 13,500,989 of record CAKXYN010000054.1, on the reverse strand, counting down.
GAGCCTGGTGAGGTCGCACAGAGTTGGGCACAACTGAAGCAACTTAGTAGCAGCAACAATATCATGTCCATGAACTCTGCCCCAAATGATAGGTTACATATATGTAACAGATGTATTCCAACAAACATCGTACAAACCAATACCAGAGACCTCCCAAAATAGGAAGTGAGACCACTCTGTTTGAGCTGAGGCATTGTCATGGCATGCATGAAGGTGGTCAAAGCCAACATGGATTAGGTGGCAATGATGATGGCTCTAGTAAGAGCTGGGGCTGAAAGGGTGTGAAATAATGCATGAGTTACTCAAATCAAGGGAGAACACTTTGTAATGACTCATGCCAGGATGGATGGGTGAATTATTGTTATGCATGGAGGGATTAAGTGAAATATAAACAAATCTCTATTTCTCTGCTTAACGTCTTGACATTCAGAACCAAAAATTAATGCTACATTGCGGGGAGCCGGCGTGGATCAGCGCTCCACTCGTGACAAAGGTCATGAGGAAGGAAGCTCGACATACACAAACGTGGGATTGAGCCTCAGGAGATCCCCCCCGCCCCCCCCAATATTCTCGAGCATCTACCTCCAAAAAACCAGAGTCTGCCTACTCTATTGCTTTGTGCTCTCACCTCTGACTTTACTGGGGGCTGTCCCCCACCACCATCTCACTCTCTCTAATAAAGAGTTAACTTACAGCTCCAATTAATAAAGTTCCTGGGCATTAGGATTGTTTAAATCCAAACCCCTCAGATAGATTTCTAACTAGCCTGACAAGTTTACCCGACTCCTACAGCTATGCATACGATTGTTTACAGTCTCTCAGCCTCCAGGCAGGGGAAGCTTAAGATATTCAAATAGCTTAGAGTCTCTCAGAGAGTTAGAAACTGTCAGAATAAAATTAGTAAAAGATTTCAACCCAGAGGGATGGTATGGGGAGGGAGGAGGGAGAAGGGTTCAGGATGGGGAACACATGTATACCTGTGGCAGATTCATTTTGATGTATGGCAAAACCAATACAATACTGTAAAGTTAAGCAAAATAAAATTTAAAAAAATCAGTCAATCAAATCAGGTAATGAGCTTTTGATAGGGACTCCCATTTAAAAAAAAAAAAAAAAAAAAGATTTCATTAATGAGCCAATGCTTGTTGCCAAGTTTTCACATCCCCTGTTTTGTATCCTTGAATGTGTATTAATTAATATAGTTGGTTTGTAGAAAAAATAAGTAGTGGCATTGGTGTTAGCAACTTTAGACCTTTAAGGTAATAAATTATTTCCTTTGTTGTAAACCCACTGCACCTCTGCCCTATAGGAATGCAAGTTTATCTAACACTTCGGGTGAAGATGGCGCCAAACCTTAAAACAATTACTCTTAGAGAAAATAAGTCTTGCGGTTGACAAACCTTTGTCAAGAGTCATAAAATGTTAATAGACCTTCTGGCCAGAAGATGATGTAAATCACCAGTACGGGATAAATTTGCAGGAAAGAAACCCTGGTTTTTGATAAGGATCAAGGCAATGGCACCCCACCCCAGTACTTTTGCCTAGAAAATCCCATGGACGAAGGAGCCTGGTAGGCTCCAGTCCATGGGGTCGCTAAGAGTCAGACACGACTGAGCGACTTGACTTTCACTTTTCACTTTCATGCATTGGAGAAGGAAATGGCAACCCACTCCAGTGTTCTTGCCTGGAGAATCCCAGGGGCGGGGGAGCCTGGTGAGCTTCCGTCTATGGGGTCGCACAGAGTCTGACACGACTGAGGTGACTTAGCAGTAGCAGCAAAGACTGCTGGCTTTGCATGATTTCACATCCCCTATTATCCTCTATGTGTAACTTAGGGTATAAAAGCCTCTGTTAAAAATTAAGCTATGGGTCTTGCTCACCAAAGCTTGGTCTCCCCATGTCATTCTTTCCTTTACATTCCGGCTGAAGTTTCCATCTGGAGCCCGGATATCCTCTGCGACCATTTATTTGCCTGGGCTTCTAAGACCCACTCAAGAAAGTGCCTAAGGAGAGGCACTTTCCGCTATTCAAGAGGGCACCTGCAGCCTCCCTGGTCAGAGCTAACCTGGTGTCACAGGTTATATTGATTTTCCACATAAACCAAGCTACTCAGCCTCTTTTCTCCTCTGAATTTTCCTACTGAGCCATCCTCTTTCAATTGCTCTTAATGTCTCTAATTAACATTTAAATAAAACTATTATCCAAAGAAGTCACCGAAGCCATTTCCCCTTTGAAGACCCCGGCTCAGCCGGGGCTGAATTCTGGCACTACATTCTCTCTTTAAGAATGTTCACAGTTTATTGTGATCCAAACAGTCAAAGGCCTTGGCATAGTCAATAAAGCAGAAATAGATGTTTTTTCAGGAACTCTCTTGCTTTTTCAATGATCCAGCAGATGTTGGCAACTTGAGCTCTGGTTCCTCTGCCTTTTCTAAAACCAGATTGAACATCTGGAAGTTCACAGTTCACATATTGCTTAAGCCTGGCTTGGAGAATTTTAAGCATTACTTTACTAGCATGTGAGATGAGTGCAATTGTGTGGTAGTTTGAACATTCTTTGGCATTGCCTTTCTTTGGGATTGGAATGAAAACTGACCTTTTCCAATCTTGTGGCCACTGCTGAGTTTTCCAAATTTGTTGGCATATTGAGTGCAGCACTTTCACAGTATCATCTTTCAGGATTTGAAATAGCTCAACTAGAATTCCATCACCTTCACTAGCTTTGTTCATAGTGATATTTCCTAAGGCCCACTTGACTTCACATTCCAGGATGTCTGGCTCTAGGTGAGTGATCACACCATTGTGATTATCACAATAAACTGTGGGAAATTCTGAAAGAGATGGGAATACCAGACCACTTGACCTGCCTCTTGAGAAATCTGTATGCAGGTCAGGAAGCAACAGTTAGAACTGGACATGGAACAACAGACTGGTTTCAAATAGGAAAAGGAGTACATCAAGGCTGTATATTGTCACCCTGCTTATTTAACTTATATGCAGAATACATCATGAGAAACGCTGGGCTGGAGGAAGCACAAGCTGGAATCAACATTGCTGGGAGAAATATCAATAATCTCAGATATGTAGATGACATTGCCCTTATGGCAGAAAGTGAAGAAGAACTAAAGAGCCTCTTGATGAAAGTGAAAGAGGAGAGTGAAAAAGTTGGCTTAAAGCTCAACATTCAGAAAACTAAAATCATGGTATCCGGTCCCATCACTTCATGGTATATAGATGGGGAAACAGTGGCTGACTTTATTTTTCTGGGCTCCAAAATCACTGCACATGGTGACTGCAGCCATGAAATGAAAAGACGCTTACTCTTTGGAAAGAAAGTTGTGACTAACCTAGACAGCATATTGAAAAGCAAAGACATTACTTTGCCAACACAGGTCCATCTAGTCAAGGCTATTGTTTTTCCAGTGGTCATGTATGGATGTGAGAGTTGGACTATAAAGAAAGCTGAGCACAGAAGAATTGATGCTTTTGAACTGTGATGTTGGAGAAGACTCTTGAGAGTCCCTTGGACTGCAAGGAGATCCAGCCAGTCCATCCTAAAGGAGACCAGTCCTGGGTGGTCACTGGAAGGACTGATGTTGAAGCTGAAACTCCAATACTTTGGCCACCTGATGCGAAGAGCTGACTCATTGGAAAAGACCCTGACAAAGATTGAGGGCAGGAGGAGAAGGGGACGACAGAGGATAAGATGGTTGGATGGCATCACTGGCTCTATGGACATGGGTTTGGGTGGACTCTGAGAGTTGGTGATGGACAGGGAGGCCTGGCGTGCTGTGGTTCATGGGGTCACAATGAGTTGGACACGACTCAGTGACTGAACTGAACTGAACTATTCCTTTTCTGAAGGGGAAAGTGAAATTTTGCTAATAATTGTAACTTATAGAAAATTTGTTGTCATCTTCTAATAACTCTTTGACTAAAGACTTGGTTATTGTATACCTATCTTTACTCCAGAACTCCAGGTTAAAGAAACTAGAATGTTTAGCCAGCACTAGAGTTAGTCCTGAAGCAACTGAAAATTAATCTTTTTGTTTGATTTGTTTTCTTACCATTAGTAAACAGTCACAAATATATTTAATTTAGGCCATGTCAGTAGTTCTACTCATTCACTTGTGTCCATTTAAGAAGGTGCATTTTACCTTTAAAATGTTTCATGTGGGCCAACAGTTTTTCCTGAGGCAGACAAAATTAGGGCAGTATGTTTCAGAGGAAAATAGCAATTCACAGTTAAAATTAGGGTCCATATTATAACAGAACTAGACATAACCAAGTCCCACTTTTGGCCCAGGAATTCATAGGAAGCTGTATAATAACACAGCATGAGGTTTTTAGATCAGCTTTCCTCCTGAGTTACATGCAATCTTGTAAGAGACAAACACGCAGACTGCAGCCTCGTGCTGTAAGTCCAGTCTTCATTGTGTATAAGTTGAAGCTTCTTTATGTACTTCCCCCGGTATCAGGACAGGTAGAGACGCAATTTCTTGGACTGCCCCTTTGTTGAAGGAGGTGGCATGTAACTCCACAGGCCAGTGGATGTAATGAAGGGGAAGGGAAATTAGTTCATTCAAGTTTTTGTCACAGAGACTCCCTGGGGATCTGTGATACAAACCAGGCTGCATGCCGAAAGGGACAAAGGGAGGCTAGGAAGAACTAGCTGTCAAGTACAGCCAAGCACTGACTTCCCAGATGAGTGTAATACAAGGAAGAACTCCAAGAGGAGTGCAGAGCGACTGCTGGCCCAAGGAATGCAAAGAAGCATGAACAGATGTTGGTGTGGCCTCAGAAGTGGCTTTACAAATAGGCTGGAGTCCAAAGGAGGGATAACTTGGGTTTGGAAGGGTGACAGTGGAGGTGGAATGGCAAGCCGTGTGGAGAGAACCACTCTGCTATTCTTCAGGGATCAACCCAAATACAGCTTCTTTCATGAAGCTTTTCTTCTCTTTTTATATGTCTTCTCTAGCCTTTATTGGAGAAGGAAATGGCAACCCACGCCAGTATTCTTGCCTGGAGAATCCCGGGGACGGAGGAGCCTGGTGGGCTGCTGTCTATGGGATCGCAGAGTCGGACATGACTGAAGCAACTTAGCAGTAGCAGCCTTTATAGCACACCGTTTTAGATTATTGAGATCATTTTGCTGCATGCATGCCACAGTTCCCTTACCAGAGAGGGGACATCTCACAACTGGAGTCATGTCTGACTCTTTCCCGGAACCCCAGTATCCAGGACTCCAGAAAGAATCAGTTTGCAAGAAAATCGGGGCATGAATGAGAGAGGCAGTGAGGAGCATGGCCCATAGATTTTGTTCTCGTCTTATTTTGAATTTTTATTCTAACTACCGGGTAAGATTTCCCTCACCAGGCAAGTCCTCTTTTCTGTCCTGTGGCCACTGCTCTCCTGTGTCTGTGTACTAACACAAGACTGGAAGAGAAGCGAGAGGACCGTCACGCACAGAGCACAGCGCTCCAGCGACAGCACTCCGGAAGATAAACAGAAGGACCCGAACGGCACGAGGTTGCCCTTCACAAAGGTCTTTGCAGAAGAGCACGTCAGCGGTGCAGAAGTGATAAGGTTAATTTTCTTTTTTCTATTAGAAACACGTTTTCAGATCAAATCAGATCAGTCGCTCAGTCGTGTCCGACTCTTTGCGACCCCTTGAATCGCAGCACGCCAGGCCTCCCTGTCCATCACCAACTCCCGGAGGTCACTCAGACTCACATCCATCGAGTCAGTGATGCCATCCAGCCATCTCATCCTCTGTCGTCCCCTTCTCCTCCTGCCCTCAATCCCTCCCAGCATCAGAGTCTTCTCCAATGAGTCAACTCTTCGCATGAGGTGGCCAAAATACTGGAGTTTCAGCTTTAGCATCATTCCTTCCAAAGAAATCCCAGGGCTGATCTCCTTCAGAATGGACTGGTTGGATCTTCTTGCAGTCCAAGGGACTCTCAAGAGTCTTCTCCAACATCACAGTTCAAAAGCATCAATTCTTCAGCGCTCAGCCTTCTTCACAGTCCAGCTCTCACATCCATACATGACCACAGGAAAGACCATAGCCTTGACTAGGCAAACCTTTGTTGGCAAAGTGATGTCTCTGCTTTTGAATATGCTATCTAGGTTGGTCATAACTTTCCTTCCAAGGAATAAGCATCTTTTAATTTCACGGCTGCAGTCACCATCTGCAGTGGTTTTGGAGCCCAGAAAAATAAAGTCTGACACTGTTTCCACTGTTTCTGCATCTATTTCCCATGTAGTGATGGGACCAGATGCCATGATCTTCGTTTTCTGAATGTTGAGCTTTAAGCCAACCTTTTCACTCTCCACTTTCACTTTCATCAAGAGGCTTTTTAGTTCCTCTTCACTTTCTGCCATAAGGGTGGTATTAAAACCTATTAAATGAGGGCCAGAAAAACATGAAATGTTACTTCACTAATAAACATAAAAAACTAGGAGTTTGGGATTAAAATAAACACACTACTGTAGGTGGCGCTAGTGGTAAAGAACCCACCTGCCAATACAGGAGACGTAAGAGACCTGGGTTTGATCCCTGGGTCACGAAAGTCCCCTGGAGTAGAGCATGGTAACCCACTCCAGCATTCTTGCCAGGAGAATCCCATGGACAGAGGAGCCTGCTGGGCTATGGTCTGTAGGGTTGCAAAGAGTCAAACACAATGGAAGTGACTTGGCACACACGTATATAAAATAATCAATAAGGACCTACTGTGTAGCATGGGGAACTATATTCTGTATCTCATAATAACCTATAATGGAAAATAATCTAAAAATGAGTTTATATATCACTGTTTTCCACTTCAAACTAACACAACATTGTAATTCAACTATATTTCAATAATTAAAAGAAAAACTAAACCTAGTTCAGCTCAATATTTTTAGGATGTCATTTCCTTAGATACTCCATTTCCAGGGGGACTATACAGAATCTGCACTAAAATATTTTAAAGGTTAAATTTTTCAAATGAATGTTTACTAAATATATTCAGAGAAAACTGCAAAATTATGAACAGAGAGCTAGAACCTAGCAACTGTGACTGTATTAGACATGGATATTTGATAAACTGTAAGTTCCTAAAGGGTTGGCACTACGTCTGAAAGTAGGCAGATAAAACTGCAGCTACCTGTTGAATAAACGCCATTGGAAGCGGAGAGCTTAAGGACATATGTGAAGCCAGATTCTGTTTCATCAGCTATGACCCATGTCTAATTAATGCTCTGTTTTTAGAGCAAAACTCATTTTCCTTTCTCTGAAGGCAAATATGTGCCAGGAAATGAGGTGCAGGGCTATCTGAGGTCCAATACACTGTAATATTTGAGTTTCTCGTCAGTCAGTGTCTTCCTTTGAAAGCACTTGACAGTTTCCTGTCTCATACAAGCCTGGAAACAGGGAAGCTTTCTGGATGGAGAATCTGCTTTTCTATACATCTGAGCAATGACCAGCTGCACGACCCTCATATTAACATTAAGCCTAAGTGGACTTTATATTTAAAGTGACACTGTGTCTCTGCATGGCATGCACTTTTTTTTTTTTAGTTAGGCATTGGTAAATTTCCTCCTCAAAAGATAACAGCACTGACTAGAAATGACTTAGCCTAGATATATTTGTGGTTATTGAAATAAGAGGTAAAAATATAAATAAAATGGCCTTTGGTTTACCATCTCATTTGTGGTTGACGAAGATACTCTTTAGATTCCGGAAATTAAAGTGACTCTATTTGCAGCAACTGATTTATAAAATCAGAATCTTGACAGTTTAATAGCCATGACCATGAATGTGGAATCTCTCCAGTTAGAGGTTGCTTTTGGCCAGAACCCCTTGGCAGAGTCTTCTTCATTTAGAGTTGAATGAAAATTAAAATTTTCCTTTCAGAAATTTTCACCAATTTTGGCAGGCTCCCTCTCTCCTGGAAAATCATTGTCAGGTCATCTCTGTCCACACTGTGCCTTGCATCAGTGAGTATGTTTTTCTCTTACTTTGTTTTGTTTTATAATGATTTAAAGAGTCAGGCATGCTGAATACCTAGCACAGGACCAGATATTCAGTAGGTGCTCAGATTCTTATTGTTATAACTAAGGAACTCTTCCTGCATGGATTAGGAATGGACCTTTGGTTCCATTCTCAATGAAACACACTTGACTTTAGCTTCCAGATTCTTGCTGTGCCACTTACTATGTTGATACATTGAACCAGTCAGTTACAGGTTCCTTCAGCCTCAGTTCCTCAGCTCTAAGTGGGCAAACTCACATCATTTCACAGGGTGCTGTTAGGTTTGCGTATGTGCTCAGTGGCTAAGTCTTGTCTGACTCTTTGTGACCCCATGGAGTGCAGCCTGCAGGCTCCTCTGTCCATAGGATTTCCCAGGCAAGAATACTAGATGGAGTAGGTTGCCATTTCCTCCTCTAGGGGATCTTCCAGACCCAGGGATCAAACCAGGCTCTCCTGCATTGACAGTCAGATACTTTACTGCTGAGCCATCTGGGAAGCTGTGAGGTTTAACAAGATGCTAAATGCAATAAAGATAATGCTTTGGATTCTGTGAAGTAAAGTACACGCTATAGCTATTAGCATTGAAAAGAAGAGAAATCCAGATCTCACAATGAATTCTTTCCCTTTGTTATCTACTCCCATTTTATCAGTAAATGATGGCCCCCCTCCTAGAGAGTGATAGCATGAATGAAAAGAAAGATCTTAGGAGCCAATCCACTGTGGAAATGGCATCCCTGGCTTTCTCAGACCCCTGGGGAGGAGCACCACTGACATGCTGATTCTCAGGAGGGGGGCTCCCCGGTCCTCTCCTGCTTCTTGGCCCAAGTTTCTGGCACCATCTCTCCTCTTCCTGCTGCTGGCTCTTTGAACAGGCTGTCCAGGCATTTTAAGTTTGGCAGCCAGTGCAATGAATTGCTTCTTCTTAAAATAACTCAAATCACTTGATTTGGCTTGCCACTAAGCCTCTTTCCCCTGGATTCATTCTGTAGAAACAGAAGGGGAAAATGTAAATGTCCACATAGACCAGGCCCACTTCCATCTTCTGTTCTGTACAAACCCCCATATAGTCAGGAACCCAAGTGTTGCCCTTTTCAAGAACAGCTGACCCTGCCCAAAATTCTTAGCACTAATGCCTAAGACCTTCTAAGGATTGAATGGAACCCCTGGAAAATTTATATTTGTTGAGGTATGTAAGCTATCCTCATGTAAATTCCTGTTGGGGTTTAAGCCCTAATGATTGAGGAAAGTGTAAAATGGAAAAATCAGATATAACTGGAGAGGATTGCACTTGACATAATTCCCTAGCAACCTCCTAGTTTTCAAGGCAATGTTTATTTTATATGTAGTGCATTTCAAAGTAATTCTTTTAATGTCATTGCTATGTAACAGGATAATTTTCTCAGTAACATATGTAGCTCAAAGAACTATAAGAATGAAAAACACAAGTAATTGCAAAGTGCAAGGTTAATTATATTTTGAGCTAGAAATGTTTGCTTTTTCTGATTTGTTCTACTGCTATTATATTAGCCACCCTACCTCTCTGAAACCTTGTTTTGATCTCTATAGAAAAGAAGATCTTAGCCTGAATTGTTTTTATATGTTCCTTTTGTTTTTGTCCATATGGCTTCCATCTACATTGCTCCTATATAGTTAGCTTCATTATTCAAACATTTATTCTGAAATACAGTAGGATTTTCACTTTCCTTCTGCTGGGGCACTGAATGTTCTCAATTCCTTCAAATTAAAGCAGTCCTCCTCATTCAAAAGGGACCCTCCCAAGGCCTTCGAGAATCCTCAGTGGATTCATTTCAAGGAACATTTCATTTCTTCTCTCCACCAAACAGTCATCTAGCACTGAAAACTTTAATTAAACTCTTCAGGCCCTTAACATTTTTAGATATGTGAGCTTACGTCATTTGTAGGTATATAGCTTTAAAGACTAAAATAAGTCCAAAGCTTTATTACTTTATAATCATTTGCTAGTAAACTAAATCAGTAAAACTGCCTCAGTGATGATAAAATTTGCAGACACGTGGCCATGGCTGAAGAGGAAGATGAAATGTGTCACACAGAGTGGAAGGTGGCCATCAGCTCTGGAGGGTGACCCTGAGTCCTGGGGTATATTTGCTAGGTATCAGAGAAGATACCCTAGCAAAGAAGATACTCAGACCCCTTAGATTCCAAGATCACTTCTTCCCTGGATGTGCACAGTGGCAAAGGCATCTTCCTTTATTATATGTCCATTTCCTTTCTTCCATTCTGAAGACATGTTTTTGTAGCTACACAGACCTCTCCTACTAAATTCACAGCATGGAACACTTCTGAAAACTCTTACTAAATTTTACTTGTGAAAAAGGTCAGCCCAGCAGTCTTACTGGTTGCCTCATAGAAATACTTGTACAAAGGCTTTTGGCTTATTTCAATGTCACTGTTCAGTTAAACATTTGTTTTTCTTTTTTAAATGTAACCAGATAATGACTTATACCATTTTAATAAACACTTTATATCTCATTTACACCAACTGTAGCTCTAGCTGAAATGGTTCCATGGATCACTTTTTTTGTTTCTACAGTATTTATATAGTTGTTCCTGTTGTGTAGATCTGAGCTACCTTCTGATACTTTTTTTTTTTTTTAGGGCAATATTACATTGATAGAAAAATTGAGCAGAAAGTAAAGAGTTCTTACGTGCCTCCCCTTGCCTGCACACAATTTTCCTTTGACCATCTTGCATTTGTGTATATGTTTATTATAACTGATGAACTGTTATTAACAAAGTATCAACGGAAGTCCATAGTTTACATTAGGCTTTATGTTTTGTGTAGTTCAGTCCTATGGCTTTTGACAAGTGTGCAGTATCATACCTGCAACCCTCTGATATCAGTAACAGTATCATACGGAATATCTTCTCTGTTCTCAAAATGCCCTGTACACCTATTTGTCCATTTCTCTCACCTCTCCCTCCCCCACAGTGATTCCTGGCAACCAGTCATCACTTTGCCATCTTTAGTGTTGCCTTTGCTAATACTGTATTCACTGTTCAAAACTGTTATGTTTTCTGGCTAAGAACCATGCCTTGGACTTACATTACTCTTTTCATCTTCATCACTGAACTAATGGAAGATTTTCTTTTCAAGAAGGATATAAATTTACACCAAAAGTTATTGCCAAGATAGTAAACATGTAGAATCAAAACAACCAGCCTGAGTTATTGGTTTTAGAGACCACCTTTTGGAGACCACCTATGATGACTTCCCTGCTGGCTCAGACGGTAAAGCGTCTGTCTACAATGTGGGAGACCTGGGTTCGATCCCTGGGTCGGAAATAGCCACTGGAGAAGGAAATGGCAGTCCACTCCAGTACTATTGCCTGGAAAATCCCATGGACAGAGGAGCCTGGTAGGCTATAGTCCACGGGGTCTCAAAGAGTCGGACACGACTGAGCAACTTCACTTTCACTATGATGTCAAAAGCTCAGCTTCTCTGTATACCATTGCCAAATCGAATCTCAGAGACAGAATTTTGGGTAAGGTGAAAAAAGGACTGTTTTATTACTTTGCCAGACAAAAGGCGGCAGAGTAGGCTAGTGCCCTCAAAACTGAATCCTAACTTGGAGAAGATAGAGGTTTTTACAGTAATGGTTCAAAGAGGACATGATCAGCTCATGGACATTCCTCTGATGGGTTGGTGGTGAGGTAAGGAGTCTGCATCATCAACCTTCAGGTCCAGCTGATCTGGGGTCTGCATGCTGGTGGGCAGCATGCCAGTGTTAATCATTAACTTCTCCCACCTGGAGGGAGTTTCAGTATCTGCAGAATGGCTCAAAGGTATTGTTGAGTGTATCTGTTGATGGGGAACCTGGAGCCTGCCCCAAGGCTGCTCTTGACTCTTTTTCCTTGGTCTCACATCTCCTCCCTTCCCTGATTAAGAACTGTTTGAATATGCCCATTGGAACTCAGGGAAGATCCTGGAGGCTGAATGAAGGCTGTTTCCTGTGGTCAAAGAAGTGGGCAATGCAAAACGTTTTTGTGCCCAGGGAGCTGCCTGGTATCATCAAGGCCTAGTAAGCTTGCTCAGGACCTCTCTTGCATATTAGCACTGGAAGCCGAAGAGTCGAATTTATCCCTTAACAACACGATAAATTGCTGCGCACATGGGCTCTTGGGAGGCCTCACGATCCTGAGGGTAAATCCACATGCACCAAAGGTAAACTGAAGCCCCAGGCTAGTCCAGGAGGCTGCTTTCCCTAGCAAGATCACACAAGTTTCGATGCTGTTCTGCACCCCCAAGGCTAAGCTTGATTCCTGAATCAGTTTATTTAAAAGTGTCAGTGACTCCTACTAGACCTCTTACACAGGAACAGGTAGAAATTAGAATCCTCTCAACAAAGTTTTATTGCTCTCAACTCAACTCTCTTTGCCTCGAGAAGATACAAACACCTGCTTTTCTGTCTCCTTGCATGTTGTGTGGTGGGTTACATTTCTCATATACGACTGTACCTGGTGAGTCCAGCTAATTCAAGCCACACTCTCACCAGTTACAGGACCCTAATAATTCAAGTGCTTTAGGTATCTGATCGAATGCAGTGCCAGCATTTATTTTACAGAGCTATCAAAAGACAAGATTAAGGCATTTCATTGTACACAGCTAAAATAAACAGCTTCATACAAAGCCACCCATAAAAAGCAGAAACTTATTTTTTTTACATATTTCTAATTTCTATGTCTAAAAAAATGGAACTGTTTTCATTATTTGTCATTCATCCTCATATTTTATTGCTCCTTTTGATTTTAAAAATGAAATTTTTTCTAGATTTTCACCTTTTATGAAATAAGAAACACTGATTTAACACAGATACCAATAGTTGTCAGCTCCCATTACTGTGAATTCACAGATCCATTCACATTTATTTATCTTATTGGGTTTATGCTAATCAAATATTTTAATTGTTGGAATAATGTGATTCTTGAAATAAACTAACCTTGTTAAGACATTTAATAAGGTGATATCTAGAAAGATATAATAGAAATATATGAAGAACCCTTACAAGTTCTTTGGATACTTGATAGAGGAGCTTTCTTCTGGAGTAATTTTGTGGGAACATTCCAATCCTAGAAGTGAAGGTCAAGACTCACAGATACATAGAGAAGAGAAGTTGACAGGAGCTATGTAATATTCTGAGAGTGGGATTTGGAGGAAGATAAGAGAAGCATTCAGCCTTGGCCTTATTTTTACCAAGGACCTCAGATTGAGAGGCTGTCACCAAGTAAGTTGATGCAGATGGGAGCAAGGAACACTGACATCACTGAAATGTGTTCATCACATCCCTTATAGCTCATCCTCTTTGGAACTGTTTTTAGCTTTTCTTTATCAGGAGCCCCCAAAATGAAAGTGGCTTAGATCTAACTTAGAGGGAGCATGATATGGTGGGCTTCCCTGATGGTTCAGACAGTAAAGAATCTACCTGCAATGCAGAAGACCTGGGTTCGATACCTGGGTCGGGAAGATCCCCTGGAGGAGGGCACGGCAACCCATTCCAGTATTCTTTCCTGGAGAATCCCATGGACAGAGGAGCCTGGAGGACTGCAGTCCATGGGGTCACCAAGAGTCAGACACAACTGAGCAACTAAGCATAGCACAGTTACATGGTGCCTTACAGAATTTATAGGTCTGCAGTGGAAACAGTGTCAGAATTTATTTTTCTGGGCTCCAAAATCACTGCAGATGGTGACTGCAGCCATGAAATTAAAAGACGCTTACTCCTTGGAAGGAAAGTTATAACCAATCTAGATAGCATATTCAAAAGCAGAGACATTACTTTACCAACAAAGGTTCGCCTAGTCAAGGCTATGGTCTTTCCTGTGGTCATGTATGGATGTGAGAGCTGGACTGTGAAGAAGGCTGAGCACCGAAGAATTGATGCTTTTGAACTGTGGTGTTGGAGAAGACTCTTGAGAGTCCCTTGGACTGCAAGAAGATCCAACCAGTCCATTCTGAAGGAGATCAATCCTGGACTTTCTTTGGAAGGAATGATGCTAAAGCTGAAACTCCAGTATTTTGGCCACCTCATGCGAAAAGTTGACTCATTGGAGAAGACTCTGATGCTGGGAGGGATTGAGGGCAGGAGGAGAAGGGGATGATAGAGGATGAGATGGCTGGATGGCATCACTGACTCGATGGATGCGAGTCTGGGTGACCTCCGGGAGTTGGTGATGGACAGGGAGGCCTGGCGTGCTGCGGTTCATGGGGTGGCAAAGAGTCGGACACGACTGAGCGACTGATCTGATCTGATCTGATTATGATAAATGCCTCTTTAGCATTAAACTTTTTTCCCATGTGCAGAGTCCCAATCATGTAAGACAGAAGCAGAACTGCTGTCTTAAAAACCAGAAGTCACCTGAGCCTCCTCCTGGCCCTTAAGGTGGCACCGAAGATACTCTCGAGGAAACTTAAAACTTCAGAAAACAAGACTCAGAAACTACTAGATTGGCCTAACTGCCCTGAGATACAGATGTCAAAATCTAGGCTCAGAGAGATGAGGTATTCTGTTGAAGATTGCCCATCTGGAGGGAATAGATCTCCATATACACAATGAAACACGTTTTCCTCAGTAGGAATTGCTGAACAGTAGTTTCCTTTTCCAGAGAAGGCAATGACACCCCACTCCAGTACTCTTGCCTGGAAAACCCCAGGGACAGAGGAGCCTCGTGGGCTGCAGTCCATGGGGTTGCTGGGAGTCAGACACAACTGTGCGACTTCACTTTTCACTTTCATGCATTGGGGAAGGCAATGGCAACCCACTCCAGTGTTCTTGCCTGGAGAGTCCCAGGGACGGGGGAGCTGGTGGGCTGCTGTCTATGGGGTCGCACAGAGTTGGACACTACTGAAGTGACTTAGCCTAGCATAGTTTCCTTTTGATCCTATGTTATTCTGAGTTCAGAAGGCCAGCATTCTCAGGAATGATGGTACATGGTAAGCTATTAACCTGGCCCCAGAGATGAATCCTTGTAGGAGGCATACACAACCAGTCATATTAAAACGCTTGTGTAGAAATATTTAATACATATTACTGTGTAGCTCAACCATTTAAGACATGCTCCAGTGAAGTCATTATAACATTAAGAGGGCTATATGGAATTTACAAATATGCTTATAGTCACGTAGATCTGTAGTGATCACACCTAAGTTCATATACACACATGTACAGAAAGAAGGCAGGGAAGAGAGTACTACAGTGTGCCCCCTGAATCACTGCATTCTCTTAGTAAATATTGACGCAATAAATTCCAGACTCGGCACTCATGCAGAAGCACGTGAAGACCAGCGAATGCCCTTCAGAAGGGCCTTTTCAGAAGAGTGGCCTCCTTTCAGCTTCTTCTCAGATCCATTTTTCCCCTTCCCCCACTTGCTGTGTTCTCTCATCTCTCTTCCTGTGGACCTCTATCGACCCTTTGCTGCTACCATAACTTTCTGATTTTGAGACAGAGCCCCTTGAGATTTTGTAGAAATAAAAAAGAAAATAGAGGCTTGTCTGGACTGCAGAAATTTAGAATTATTGATCTCGCTTTTTTTTTTTTTCAACAGCCAGCTTTGTCTCAACTCCAGCTTAAAGGAATACACTTTTCACAAAGCTGATACCACCTGACCTTCAGGCTCTTATGAAAGAATCATTTCTCAATTCACTCTCAACTAAACAGTCCCTCCTGAAGGTAATTTGAACATTAAAAACCCCAACCCCTTAATCAAAAGATCCCAGTTGGTTCATACCAGTTTTATTAATCATTGTTGAAAGCTTGCAATATTAGCAAAAATCATCTCTTCTCCCTTAGACTGGAATTGTTAGGCTCAACCCTGTGCCTTGAAATTAACCTTTTTCTGACATTGATTCCTGTTGGGTTTTACTTTCATATCTGATACCCACCCTCCTGTCTTGGTTTTGGGTTTAGCTATTCTATGGTGGTGTTGACCATCATCCTGAGGAGTCCTGCCCTTCTGTGAGGTGTATGCAAGTTTTCGAGGGAGGAAGAATTTTAAAGATTATCTAATTGCTAATGCCATTTTTCAAATGAGAATTAGGGGCTTGGGGAAATAAAGTGCCTTATACAGTCAGGAGGTTGGTGGTGGTATCAGTAAAGTAGAATTGAAATAATGAGAGAGGCAGCAAGAAGCAGATCTAATAGCAAAGAGCTGAGGTGAAGATGTGAGAGTTGGACCATAAAGAGAGCTGAGTGCTGAAGAATTGATACTTTTTAACTGTGGTATTGGAGAAGACTCTTGAGTGTCCCTTGGACTGCAAGGAGATCCAACCAGTCCATCCTAAAGGAGATCAGTGCTGAATATTCTTTGCAAGCACTGATGCTGAAGCTCCAATACTTTGGCCACCTGATGCAAAAAACTGACTCACTGGAGAAGACCCCGATGCTGGGAAAGATTGAAGGCTGGAGGAGAAGGGGATGACAGAGGATGAGATGGTTGCATGGTATCACTGACTTGATGCACACAAGTTTGAGCAAGATCCGGGAGTTGGTGATGGACAGGGAAGCCTGATGAGCTGCAGTCCATGAGGTCATGCGAAGAGTTGACTCATTGGAGAAGACTCTGATGCTGGGAGGGATTGAGGGCAGGAGGAGAAGGGGACGACAGAGGATGAGATGGCTGGATGGCATCACTGACTCGATGGATGCGAGTCTGAGTGACCTCCGGGAGCTGGTGATGGACAGGGAGGCCTGGCGTGCTGCGGTTCATGGGGTCGCAAAGAGTCGGACACGACTGAGCGACTGATCTGATCTGATCTGAGGTGACGATTCAAAACAAAGAAGAAATACCCACAGAAATGCAAGTGACTTACACATTAGCTATTATACTCAATTTCACAATAATCATATGTTGAGCAAAATGGACATGATGTGTTGCCAGGGAACTGCCCATCTTGGGCAGCGTGCTGGCTTATCTTCACAGCAGCGTGAGTGTGACCATGAAACAGGTTGTAAGACACTGAAGAAAACAGAAAAGGGACCAAATAGGGCCAGATCTAACAGGCAGACCAAAGCCATAGACCACAGGAAACCTGGTTATTTGTTCCCTGTATCAGAGCTAGGAATGCCGCTCCACACCTGACAGAATCCTGCTCCTTACCTGCCTGCTCTTCAGTTGCATTGACTACATTTCTACTCTTTGGAGATGCTTCTTAGTTTAGATTCTTTTTTGCTTAGACAAGATAAGACTGTGTTTTGAGGAAAAGGCAGTATGGTTTTAAGACAGGTTCTCTGAATGTCCTATCTGCAGAGGTTGCCTAGAATTCATGTTAGAATACTTGAAGTCAGGGGCTTCCCTGGTGGCTCAGACGGTATAGAATATTTGAAGTCCATTGCCAGGTTCTTGTCATCACTCATTTTTTGTTTGATGCCCTCAGGTAACATCTTTGCTTTCCTAGTACTAAATAAAATTTGAAGGATGACCCCTTATGTACCTATCTGTAAAGAACGTATTTTGTTTAATGAGTATAATCCTAGATCTGAAAGAGTCGAGCCTTGAAACAATACATAAACTGCAGCAGTAGTTTATGATATTATCATACAATGTATATAATTATATACTTATAATAATAATTGTAATTTAATTACTGTATTATATGAGAATATATGATTATATGTGATAATTATTTTTATTGAAGTATAACTGATTTGAAATATTAACTTCTGTACAGTAAAATGATTCAGTTATATATATACATATATGTATATAAAATACACTTTTTATATTATTTTTCATTATGGTTCATCGTTAAGCATGGAATATAGTTCCCTGTGCTGTACAGTGGAACCTGTAGATTCCTTCTATATCCTGTAGATTACACCTACTAACCGCAGCCTCCACTCCACCCCTCCCTCAAACCCCTTGGCTTGGCAAACACAGGTCTATTCTCTATGTTTATGAGACCATTTCTGTCTTGTAGATAGGTTTATTTGCGTCATATGTTAGATTCCACATATCAGTGATAGCATATGGTACTTGTCTTTCTGACGTACTTCACTTAGTATGATAATCTCTAGTTGCATCCATGTTGCTGCAAATGGCATTATTTAGTTATTTTTACTGGCTGAGTAATATTCCTCTGCATATGTACCACAACTTCTTTATCCATTCATCTGTCAGTGTACATTTAGGTTGTTCCCATGTTTTACCTGTTGTGAATAGTGCTGCTATGAATACAGGGGTGCATGTATCTTTTTATAGTTTTGCCTGGATATACACCCAGGAATAGGATTGCTGGATCATATGGTAATTCTATTTTTAGTATTCCGAAGAACCTCCATACTGTTTCCCACAGTGGCTACACTAACTTAAATTTGTACCAACAGAATAGGAGGGCTCCCTTTTTATCACACTCTCTCCAGCATTTGCTATTTGTAGACTGTTTAATGATGGTCATCCTGACCAGTGTGAGGTGGTTCCTTATTGTAGTTTTCATTTGCATTTCTCTAATAATTAGCAATATTGAGCATTTTTTCATGTGCTTAGTAATAGGCCTTCTATATGTCTCCTTTGGAGAAATGTCTACTTTGGTCTTCTGCACATTTTTGGATTGGGTTGTTTGTTTTTCTGTTTTTGAGTTGTATAAGCTGTTTGCTGGAGAAGGCAATGGCACCCCACCCCAGTACTTTTGCCTGGAAAATCCCATGGACGGAAGAGCCTGGAAGGCTGCAGTCCATGGGGTCGCTAGGAGTCGGACACGAGTGAGCGACTTCACTTTCACTTTTCACTTTCATGCATTGGAGAAGGAAATGGCAACCCACTCCAGTGTTCTTCCCTGGAGAATCCCAGGGACAGCGGAGCCTGGTGGGCTGCTGTCTATGGGGTCGCACAGAGTTGGACACGACTGAAGCGACTTAGCAGCAGCAGCAGCAAGCTGTTTGTACATTTTGGAAATTAAACCTTTATTGGTCACATCATTTGCAAATATTTTCACCCAGTCCATAGGCTATTTTGTCTATTGTTTCATATGCTGTGCAAAAGCTTCTAAGTTTGATTAGGTCCCATTTTTTAATTTTTGTTTTCATATCTATTGCCTTGGGGACCAGTTAAGAGAACATTGGTGCAATTTATGTCAGAGAATGTTTTGCCTGTGATCTCTTCCAGGAAGTTTATGGTGTCAGATGATAATTCTTATAACTATATGTACATTGGGTATACTATATTACTAGTCACTGGTTGACAACAAAGACAAGCACAGTAAAGGCCAGAAATGGTATGGAACTAACAGAAGCAGAAGATATTAAGGAGAGGTCACAAGAATACACAGAACTATTTTAAAAAAAGACCTTTATGACCCAGATAACCATGATGGTGTGATCACTCACCTAGAGCCAGACAACTTGGAATGTGAATTCAAGTGGGCCTTAGGAAGCATCACTGTGAACAAAGCTAGTGGAGGTGATGGAATTCCAGTTGAGCTATTTCAAATCCTGAAAGATGATGCTGTGAAAGTGCTGCACTCAATATGCCAGCAAATTTGGAAAACTCAGCAGTGGCCACAGGACTGGAAAAGGTCAGTGTTCATTCCAATCCCAAAGAAAGGCAATGCTAAAGAATGTTCAAACTACCACACAATTGCACTCATCTCACACGCTAGTAAAGTAATCCTCAAAATTCTCCAAGCCAGGCTTCAGCAGTACATAAACCTTGAATTTCCAGGCATTCAAGCTGGATTTTAAAAAGGAAGAGGAACCGGAGATTAAATTGCCAAGATCCCTGAATCATCAAAAAAGCTAGAGAGTTCCAGAAAAGCATCTATTTCTGCTTTATTGACTTGGCCAAAGCCTTTGACTGTGTAGATCACAACAAACTGTGGAAAATTCTTCAAGAGATGGATATACAAGACCACCTGACCTGCCTCCTGAGAAATCAGGATGCAGGTCAGGAAGCAACAGTTAGAACTGGATATGAAACTACAGACTGGTTCCAAATAGGAAAAGGAGTACGTCGAGGCTGTATATTGTCACCCTGCTTATTTAACTTATATGCAGAGTACATCATGCAAAATGCTGGGCTGGAAGAAGGACAAGCTGGAATCATGATTGCCGGGAGAAATATCAATAACCTCAGATATGCAGATGACACCACCCTTATGGCAGAAAGCAAAGAAGAACTAAAGAGCCTCTTGATGAAAGTGAAAGAGGAGTGTGAAAAAGTTGGCTTAAAACTCAACATTCAGAAAACTAAGATCATGGCATCCGGTTCCATCACTTCATGGCAAATAGATGGGGAAACAGTGGAAATAGTTGAGAGACTATTTTCTGGGGCTCCAAAATCACTGCAGATGGTAACTGAAACCATGAAATTAAAAGACGCTTGCTGCTTGGAAGGAAAGTTATGACCAACTTAGACAGCATATTAAAAAGCAGAGACATTACGTTACCAACGAAGATCCGTCTAGTCAAAGCTATGGTTTTGCCAGTAGTCATGTGTGAAATGTGAGAGTTGGACTGTAAAAAATGCTGAACACCAAAGAATTGATGTTTTTGAACTGTGGTGTTGGAGAAGACTCTTGAGAGTCCCTTAAACTGCAAGGAGATCCAACCAGTCAATCTTAAAAGGAAATCAATCCTGAATATTCATTGGAAAGACTGATGCTGAAACTGAAACTCCAATACGTTAGCCACCTGACGAAGAGCTGACTCATTGGGAAAGACCCTGATACTGGGAAAGATTGAGGGCAGGAGGAGAAGGGGGTTACAGAGGATGAGATGGTTGGATGGCATCACCAATGCAATGGACATGAGTTTGAGTAGGCTCTGGGCACTGGTGATAGACAGGGAAGCCTGGAGTGCTGCAGTCCATGGGGTCACAAGCAGTCGGACATGACTGAATGACTGAATTGAACTGAGCTGAGAGTTACATTATTTATCTAATATAATTTTATTCGAGGTTCTCTGATTAAATTAGACACTGTGGTTAAATCATAGTTTCACTTTTAAATACTCTTCTTTCATAAATCCTTTCCCATATCCCCTCCACTGTGGTCCTTCTGTATTGCCTATATAAGCCTGTGGTGTTTCATCATTTTAGTTATGTAATGTTTACCCATTCTTGTTGAACAATTTAAGTATTAGAACTGAAAGAGACGTGGAGAAGCAGGATTTAACTGTGTATAGATGTGAAAGTTGGACTGTGAAGAAGGCTGGGTGCCGAAGAATTGATGCTTTTGAACTGCTGTTGGAGAAGACTCTTGAGAGTTCCTTGGACTGCGAGGAGATCCAACCAGTCCATTCTGAAGGAGATCAGCCCTGGGATTTCTTTGGAGGGAATGATGATGAAGCTGAAACTCCAGTACTTGGGCACCTCATGCAAAGAGCTGACTCATTGGAAAAGACTCTGATGCTGGGAGGGATTGGGGGCAGGAGGAGAAGGGGACGACAGAGGATGAGAGGCTGGATGGCATCACTGACTTGATGGACTTGAGTCTGAGTGAACTCCAGGAGTTTGTGATGGACAGGGAGGCCTGGCATGCTGTGATTCATAGGGTCGCAAAGAGTTGGACATGACTGAGCGACTGAACTGAACTGAAGCTGAGGTGCAAAGATATTGTGTCAGTCACACTATCCTACATTTTTATCATTCTAGTCTTCATTCCTTTGTACCCTACCATGTGCAAACCTTGAGGATGTATTCATAAATCCCAACTCCTCTCACAGTTGACTTGCCAAAAATAGTGAATACAAGACTCCACTTTATGCCTTGTCTTAGGAGAGTGGAAAGGAGACACATCAAAGGTGGAGAGGAACAGACCAGGCCCCCCACTTCCAGTCTTGGCTGTCAGTCACTAACTGGGCCAGATCTACTGGGGGTAGAGAAACTTGGAATTGGATGAATTCTTTCTCACTGTCTATTTAAATTTGACTCAATTTTTTTTTAACCCTAATATTCAGTAGTACTCAGAAAATATATGGGATCTAACTCAGCCTCCAGATTTAAGGAAGGACAGGGATTATTTTAAAGGAGTAGTAAGAAAATAAATCTCTTACCTGATTTCAGCCTATGAAGTTAACCCATTAAATACATCAGTTACATGATTCCCCTTAAATTGTTTCTCCTTTGGGGATTACTTATTCATGTTTGGGGGCCTGGGGAAAATGGGGATCTGTTTCTACATTTGTGTTAAAACTTTCATTCAAGAAGACAGTGGAGTATCACTGTTGGCCATTTTCTCCATAATCCCAATGACCTTCAAGGAGCTAAACAGGCTGATATGAAAATGAGAGGTCTTTGAACTCTGTGTCAAGGGAAACGATGAATTCTTTCCTTTGACTAATGACCAGGAAAAAGATGGAAGGTTTCTCTAAGCTTATAATATGTATCACAGTTATCACACAGAAACATTAGAGAGTGAGATAGAAGATGGGGTGGTGCCAAGGGTCTTTGGTTTGAATTTATTTTTGAAAAAGTGGAAAAATGATGGCATTTTGCTATGATAATGGAACATTGAGTAAGGCATTATGAAACATATAGGATTTGATTTAGGAGCAAGAAATGACTCTGTTATACTACATTTTGTTTAACATCAGTGCAACTTAAATCAGACTTTTTCCTGACTGTATAGTTTATTTACCATGAACAAGAAATATAATAATCATAGCAGAGTAGATATTTTCCTATGAAACAATGACTTTCTACTCAGCAGTTCATCTCAGCTTTAAATATATTTATAGGTCCAAAAAGATACCTCTTTATCTCTCTGAAATTCAGTCTATATTCTAAATGTCTGTATATGAGGGAGTTCATTTCAACTGTGAATTTCCATTGTGTTGAGGCAAGCAGCCAATGGTGGTACAGGGGCAACAACAAAGACTGGATCTGAACTGCGTGGAAATCCACCTGCATAGGATCTTCTTCCTCACCCTCAGGGCTCTCAGGGAAACACCTTGTCCCTCTTAGGAAAGCTCCCTGCCAGGGAGTTCAGGGTGCAGACAGCAGTGGAGAAGGGCCAGGGCCCCATCCCACCGAGGAGCACATGGGAGGAGCCTGACTGTGGATGAGGTCAGTGGATTTCTCTGCCTTCCTACCCAGAATGTAATCTTGCTGCTGAAGGTCACCCTTCACGTACTTGAGTTTCCCCATTTTTGTGAAAGTAATGGAGAAGAATGTTGTTCTGTCTTTATTTCCTTGGTTGATGGCTTCTTCTCGCACTTCTCTTAGGTGTCAAATATCCTCTATTGTGGCAAGCATCGCATGAGTTCCCTGTAGCTCAGACAGTAAAGAATCTGCCTGCAATGCAGGAGACCTGGATTCGATCCCCAGGTTGGGAAGCTCCCCTGGAGAAGGGAATGGCAACCCACTTCAGTATTCTTGCCTGGAGAATCCCATGAACAGAGAAGGCTGGTGGGCTGCAGTCCACGGGGTCACAAAGAGTCAGACCTGACTGACAACTAACACTATTACTATGGCAAGCATTGGAATGCAGCGTTTTCATAGGCTCACTGGGGGGGACACCCACGTCACAGAGTCACCCATATTGCACAAGTCCCTAATGGGGTGGCACAGTCTCCAGCTGAACCCTTAAGAATCCTCTCCCAGCCCCTGTCCCAGTTGGTGCATCTCTGTTTCTCCACATCTTTGCACAGAGCATTCCTTTCAATGCACCTTGAGCCTAGCAACTATATTTGTATTGAGCTGCTTTCTGGGAAACTCTTGCTTTTCCAAACCATGGAAGTGCAGTTTGCCCTCATCGATGCCCTGATTCCTTATTTTATATTGAGAAGTGTTTCAAACTTTTTCTCACCTTCATCTTCTCTAGATGAGGAGTCTTGTGTTCACATGTTTTCCCTAACTGCAAGACCCCTGAGCTCGGCCCAGATCCCTGTTATGCTCCTCTTCTCTCGTGGCAGCGTGGGCAGGCCTATCTGTTTCTACAGGAACTTTGGTACAAGCTGGGGGATGAATGAAATAAAAGTGACTTCTTCTGGAAAACAGCTACTCTGACTAGCTCTCTTGGCAACCCCTCACTTGATTTGGTGGCAAGGAATTTAAAGCACAGGGCAGGAAGGGTAAATGCCACAATGTTCTCACCTGTGAAAGATTCTTTGTGAGGTTTCCTTTCTACAATAGATCTCTTGCCTTCTGTTATATAAGCTCTTAAGTGTGGTTGTCACTGGAAATTTAATAGAGATTTGTAGAGTTGTATCTAACTTCTCTCTTCGGGATATGATAGAATTTATTGCCCCTGTTTCCATTTAAAGTTAGATGCTTTAAATGAAATTCTAGACAACTGAAGTCCCATTTGATATCCTGTTACAATAAAACCCACAATTAAACTGCAAATACATGAAGACTTAACAGTTTGAATTTCCAATCTCTTGGCTGTATTTCAATTTTTTTGTGTGTGCAGAACTCACTGTAGTACAAGTTACTTACCCAGAGAAGGATAGAACGTTGGTGCTTGAAGGAACTTTGAAATGTTCTTAGTTCATTCGCTCCACTTAGCAGTTCACATAACTGAAAAAGAGAGATGTTAACTAGGTTAATTAAAGACCAAAGAGTATGTTTAATAGGTTAAAAAGACTTTTACAACTCTTAGAATTTTTAAAATCACCATTCAGCTGAACACTAAGACTTTACTTAGTGTAGTCTCCAAGTTCTACTTGGAGCCTGAATTTTCAGAACTTGCTAGAGACTTACATCTCATATAGTCATATCCATTTATTTTGTGAGTCAGGATGCTAAATAGTTACAGTTCAAGAGTTATAAGTCAGATATGTCTAGGGACAGTTGTCTTGTCATTAAACTTGGGATGTAGTGTGTGCCTCTGTCCATGTGGATGCATGCTCACACACA
The DNA here is from genome assembly GCA_935064755.1 of Tragelaphus eurycerus. Taxonomy (NCBI): domain Eukaryota; kingdom Metazoa; phylum Chordata; class Mammalia; order Artiodactyla; family Bovidae; genus Tragelaphus; species Tragelaphus eurycerus. The sequence continues at coordinate 13,476,148 of CAKXYN010000054.1, read as the reverse complement.
CACACACACACACACTCAAATTTGATTCTAGGACAGCAGAGTAGCAGGATGTTTTGTGGATGCTTGAGGCCACAATTAAACACATGAGAGACTGTGAGAGTGAGGGAAACAGGTTTGAGGAGCATCTTGATGATTTTGTGCAATCTTGCCTTTGTTACTTCCTTGAGAGATTGAGTATGCTTGACATTTTGATGGTAATGTGTTTAAACTCAATTTTAAAAAATAAATTACTATTCTTCTGTTAAGTGAGTCCCTGCTCAGACTGGACTGGACAATGAGGAGCCCAGCTTACATTAAGATTACCTAATTATTAAGCCTTAAGCCACCATCAACAATAAATCTAATCTCATTCAGATGAGATCAGATCAGTCGCTCAGTCGTATCCGACTCTTTGCGACCCCATGAACCGCAGCACGCCAGGCCTCCCTGTCCAACACCAACTCCCGGAGGTCACCCAGACTCACATCCATCGAGTCAGTGATGCCATCCAGCCATCTCATCCTCTGGCGTCCCCTTCTCCTCCTGCCCCCAATCCCTCCCAGCATCAGAGTCTTCTCCAATGAGTCAACTCTTCGCATGAGGTGGCCAAAATAGTGGAGTTTCAGCATTAGCATCATTCCTTCCAAAGAAATCCCAGGGCTGATCTCCTTCAGAATGGACTGGTTGGATCTCCTTGCAGTCCAAGGGACTCTCATTAGGAAGCTACAAAGTGTAGTGGTTAAGAGCATAGACTCTAAATTCACATTTTCTAAGTTTAAACCTGGATTTGTTACTAACCAGCTATAAAATTTTTGCAGAGTTGTTGACGTCTGTGTGCCACCATTTTTTTATGTACCACCTGGAGTTGATAGGAGTACTCTTCTCGTTTTGGTACTATCATAAGCACCAAGTGCTGCGTATCCCTTGAGTTGACATTTTAAGTCCAACCACTTAAGTTTGTCATTAAAGACAGTAAAACAGAAAGTTAACTTGGTAGCAAAATATTTATTTTGTCATTGACAGTATAAATTGTATTGACTTAATTAAGTTAATGTCACACTCACTGTATATTTTTGCTTTGTTTTCTGCCTGGATAACATGAGAGAAAACATGTTGAACACATGTTTTCGAGGAGTAAGTGCATGATATTAACATAGTGAGGGTTTCATCAATTAATCTGTGAGATCAAAAGCATGTTTCATTCTATAAAGCTGTATAAAATATAAACAACCATTATTATTGTACACCGTTAATTAACAGGTGTTCAATAAGTATGAACTAAACAGCAGGGCCTGAAGATGACTACTATTTGATCATCTTTTGTCAACTTCATTAAAGAATAGTTTCGATATGATATATTTTTCACATGCTGTACCGAGGCCTGTGAAATCTGAAGTAAGCATTGAGTAGTTGGCAAAATATAACGGCTCCCTAAAGATGTTCCTGTCCTAATTCCTATAAAAGTAAAAAAAAAAAGGGTCTTTGCAGATGTGATTAAAGTTAAGCACCTTACAATATAGAGGTTGATCTGGATTATCAGGTAGGCCTAACCTAAGCACGTGAGTACTTACGGGGAGAAATCTTCTTTGCTGTGGTTAGAGTCAGATGCAGATGTCAGTATGGAAGAAGGGTCAGGAAGAGGCAATACTGCTGCCTTTGAAGATGGAGAAAGAGGGCCAAAGCCAAGGAAGACCGTGGCCTCCATGGCCTTGGGAGCTGGAAAAGGAAAACTACAGATCTGCCCTTAAAGCAGTCAGAAAGGAACACAGCCCACGATTTCATGTCAGACTGCTCACCTATCCAACTGCACAGTAAGATAATAGATTTTTTAAAGCCACTAAGCACATGATAATTTGTTGCAGCAGCAATAGAAACTGATACAGATGTTGATACCTGGCAGCAGGAGGTGCTGTATCAGATACCTGAAATGTGGAGGTGGCTTGGAATTGGGCTTTGGGAAGAGGCTGGAAGGGTTTAGAAGAGCATGATTGGAAGAGCCTGGATTGTCTTGAATAGGCTGTTGGTGGGAATTTGGATGTTGATGACTCAGTGAGGACTCAGAAGTGAGGATAATGGTAAGGATACATAAACTGCCTTGAAGAACACTTAATTGTTGTGAAAATACTGTCTCTGGAAGGGAAGGTAACTATTGATGAGAGGTCAGAATGAAATGAACTCTTCTTAGGAACTGAAGCGTAGGACATCCTTGATATATGGTGGCAGAGAGCTTAGTAGAATTGAGTCCTGTAGGTATGTGGAAAGCAGTTTTTGTAAATGATGAACTTGGCTATTTACCTGAGGAGGTTTTCAAATAAAATTTTGAAGGTGTAGTCTTTTTCTTCCCTTGCTACTTACAGTAAAATGCAAGAAGAGAGATAAATTGAGGAGATTAATAGAACCAAGGTGTGATGATCTACCTATACAGTTTTCAAAAGGTACTAAAAATAAGAGATTCAATGTCAGGAAAGCATACTCTGAAGGAATAGTGAAGGGTAGTGCTATACAACCTTTGCTAATGCCTGAGACGATACTGATATTAAGAGATACACTCCAGGAGCCTCTAGAAAGCTTCAGGGCACTGACCCCCAGCCATCTCAGCAAGAGCCAAGACCATACATGGATTACCTAGGAAAGACCTGCAGACAAGCCTCACTGCAGAGTGAAACACTGACGTACAGGCGTCCTTGGGCTGGACTCCACAGTGCCTCGAAGGAGGGGAATGGAAGGGCCCCTGTGGGTGTGGGTCTGGGTCTGGGTGTTTCGCACCCTGGACTTGCCAGCCCAGCTGGTTCTTTGTATCCAAAAAAAAGGGGGATTTTTCCAGAAGCACTTCTGGTTCTTGGAATCCACGAGTCTTCGGGCAGCACTACATACACTAGACATGATCTGGTACTTTCAGTGCGGTCTGTCACAGCAGCCTGAGGTCAAGCATGTGTTTTATTTTGTCTTTGTTTATGAGGGAGGGTACAGAAAATGCATAAATTCTCATAACAGCGAAATCCATCAAGGTTATAAGTAAATTCAATTCCAGTGTTGCTACCAAGTGAATTATCGGGGAAAAAAACACCTTTCAGCTTTCAAAATTGGTGAGATTTTGGCATTGCAGGGCAAGAGAGAGCAACTGTGTGTGTGTGTGTGTGTGTGTGTGTGTGTGTGTGTGTGTGTGTGTAAAGAAAGAGTGCTAGAGTGGGAAAAGAATACAGAGAGAGAAAAATGCAGAAATAGATATTCAACCATACTGGGAAATCAAAGGGAGTGTTTTGGGATGAAGTATTAATTCTGTCTAGGAGAGTCTGAACTGGACCCAAAATAGTGACTAGAGTTTTACAGAGGGTCATGGGAGGTAAGGAGCCATTCTTGGTTAAAAAGCCAACATGGGCAAAGTAGGCAAAGACTGAAACTGAGAGATGCAGCCTGAGGGCAGCGAGAAGGACGCTTTGACTGGACCTTATGCACTTAGCAGACAGTGGCAGAGACGGAGCTCCTACCAGACTGGGAAGGCAAGAGTGTGGGCTTTATTCTGTACCAGCATAATCTTACAGAAGCTTCCAGAAAGGGAGTACCAAGGCCAGTTCTTCCTTCAGCCGTATGTTAAAGGGTGGGTGCCTCTAGAAAACTGTGCTTCTCCACAATTTTTCTGAAAGCCAAGGAGAAACCAAACCTTGCTACACCGTGCCTGGAATTCCCCGATGCTCTCTGGCCCCAGTTCGTCTCTCTTCCTACATCTGATTGCCTTCACAGCCATCTGGCCACACTAGGCATCCCGACAAAGAAATTTTGAGGATGAGATTTCATTTTTAAATAAATTACATTTTTTAATGCATGGTGTCCTCCGAGTCATTGAACCTGTTGTTGCCTTCCTGTTTGGCAAGTTTCCCCCTGACTGTTGCAGTCATTTCTTCCCAGGACACACCAGATTCTGTTCCATTAGCAACAGTGGACTCCGACTTGCAACAGAGGGAAGGTGCTGTAAACAAGCCGAGGGAACATACTGCAGAAGTGGAATATTCTCCCTCCTCCCACCCAATACTGAGGAATTACTGAGGAATTAAAGAGGGCAAAATACTGAGGAATTAAAGAGGGCAAGAGCAAGTTACACACATACACAAATATAAGTCAGAGGCGAGGTGGGGTGTAAGCAGGAAAGAAATGAAAACTTTGTGTTCTGCTGGCAATGAAATGTCATGTTTGCCTTGAAATCAAATGAAAACAATTCTTGATTTTGATACTCTGAGAGGATGCTCTGAAAGATATTAATGAGCCCAGCCTTCACCCTACAATCACTGAAACACAGTCTTGGTGGGTATTAAAGCATCACTGGTTTTAATTCTCTCATCTGCCTCCCTTGAAATAGATGTTTGAAAGTTGGCCTTATTTCAGCTTGTCGTATGCAGGAGCAGAGTCCCGCAGCTCCCAGATCCAAGTTGTCCCTCTGAATGTCCTTCACTTTACAGTAGGATTCAAGTAAGCATTTCTGGCGCAGTGCTTTTGATCTATTAACACAGCTACCATAATTACATCACTTCAAAGCACAGGCAAAAGTCACAAATCTATCTTGACAAGAATAATTATCTTAAATTGATTTTAACTATGATGTAAGAGCTGAGGATTATCTGTCCAACACAAATAAATGAAATTGTGTAGGGCACGGATGCTTGGAATTAGAAAAATTACTAAAATTTACATCAAGATAAATTTGTAGAATCAAAGGAGTGATTTTCTTGTATTGGCAGTGAGCTGGTCATCACTGTTGTTTAAAGTGTCTCCATCCATGCTTTTTTTTCCTGTGCTGTGACTTCTCTTGGACCAAAGGTGAGGCTGAACTTGGGCAAAGATGTCTTCATTATTCACTTCCCAAAGGAGAGTTCAGCTGGTTTAATTTTATAAATCTAAGTGGTATATGAAAATATAATAAGGGCATCACAAGCAGTCAGTTCTCCTGCAATTTTAATTAACTTTTAGAAATACTGTCAGAGAAGGCAATGGCACCCCACTCCAGTACTCTTGCCTGGAAAATCCCATGGACGGAGGAGCCTGGTAAGCTGCAGTCCATGGGGTCTCTGAGGGTAGGACACGACTGAGTGACTTCACTTTCACTTTTCACTTTCATGCATTGAAGAAGGAAATGGCAACCCACTCCAGTGTTCTTGCCTGGAGAATCCCAGGGGCAGCGAAGCCTGGTGGGCTGTCATCTATGAGGTTGCACAGAGTCGGACATGACTGAAGTGACTTAGCAGCAGCAGCAGAAATATTGTAACTCGAATCAGCCAATCTGTTTGCTTGCCATCTGACTCTACTTTCAGCAGGAAATCTATGCATTTTACTTACTGAAGAGGCACATGGCCTTCTATAAAGATGTGGATCCTGAAGCCTTTGAGCATTTAATGACTACTGTGTGTTTCATTGAGATTCATCCTGATTACTTTGGGAGCTCTTGGAACCTTTTATTCTATATCGCTGTCAATGTATTAGTCAATTTGTGGTTGGCTTTTATTTATTTGTTGGTGAGTCTTCAGTCTAACCACAATTTTAGTCATGTTATACGCTCTTACTAAAATGCATGACTCCGTGATGTGCCAACTGTGGTTGAATCATTCTACCCTAGGTAATGTTGGGTTGATCCTTTAATGGGTCAGTCTTTAGTTGTCATACTTCAGGGTCTGAGACAAATTCTCTAGCAACATAGTATCATGGGTTAAGGAACCACCCTTACTGAGAGCAGGAGAAACTCATGAAGCGATGAAGCAGCAAGAAAAGGGAAGGTAACTCAGCCCCACCACCCTGCCGCCTTCCCACCATCTCAGGATGCCTTCTGGGGACACTTTATGTTCCTGTTCTTTCCCATCTCCCATTCTCTTTTGCAGTTCAAGTATGAGTGTGGCTTTGTTACTAGGGGATACACAGAGGTCCCAATGCCATGTTTGAGGGACAGCTATTTACAAGGGTGGTCCAGGGAAGTGGCTATTCAGTGCCTGGTCACCATGGGGCACACCTTGTAGCCCCCTTTTTCAAGAAAGAAGTCAGTGTTACTGTGGGAAATTGAGCTTTGGAGCCACCCCTCCTATAGGAAGAACCCTAACCACCCCTCGCCCCCAGCTCACTTAGCTAGATCATTGTAAACAGTGCCAGGCAGACACCAGGGATCACTTTCTGTTGCTTCAGATCATTGCACCTCATGCTGCCAGCCCTAGGATGGCACTTGCCACAAGACATTGTCCTTTTAGCTGGCCAAAAGAGATATACGTCTATCTCATAAATTCCTTAATTGTATTCCTACAACCCTATCCTCAGTGCATGCCTGCCCTCATCATTCCATTAGAATGTTCCAATAGCCTCATAGCCAACCTTTGTGTTTGTATTTTCTTTCCTGTATTCCCAGCCAACAGCTCTTTCTTTAGCCTAAATAGTCCTTCTGACTTTCCTTCCATGCATAGTAGTAGGGTCCATCCACCCCTGAATGTCCTTTATTGACTGTGCCAAAGCCTTTGACTGTGTGGACCACAACAACCTGTGGAAAATTCTTCAAGAGATGGGAATACCAGACCACCTGACCTGCCTCCTGAAACATCTATATACAGGTCAAGAAGCAAAAGTTAGAACTGGACATGGAATAACAGACTGGTTCCAAACAGGGAAAGGAATACGTCAAGGCTGTATATTGTCACCCTGCTTATTTAACTTATATGCAGAGTACATCATGTGAAATGCCAGGCTGGATGAAGCACAAGCTGGAATCAATATCAAGCTGGGAGAAATATCAATAACCTCAGATATGCAGATGACACTCCCCCACCTTATGGCAGAAAGCAAAGGACTAAAGAGCCTCTTGATGGAAGTGAAAGGAGAGAATGAAAACGCTGGCTTAAAATTCAGCATTCAGAAAACTAAGATCATGGCATCCGGTCCCATCACTTCATGGCAAATAGATGGGGAAACAATGGAAACAGTGACAGACTTTATTTTCTTTGGGCTGCAAAATCACTGCAGGTGGTGACTGCAGCCATGAAATAAAAGATGCTTGCTCCTTAGAAGAAATGATAGCATACTATAAAGCAGAGACATTACTTTGCCAACAAAGGTCTGTCTAGTCAAAGCTATGGTTTTTCCAGTAGTCATGTGTGAAATGTGAGAGTTGTACTACAAAGAAAGCTGAGCACTGAAGAACTGATGCTTTTGAACTGTGGTGTTGGAGAAGACTCTTGAGAGTCCCTTGGACTACAAGGAGATCCAACCAGTCCATCCTTAAGGAAATCAGTCCTGAATATTCATTGGAAGGACTGATGCTGAAACTGAAGCTCCAATACTTTGGCCACTTGATGCAAAGAATTGACTCCTTGGAAAAGACCCTGATGCTGGGAAAGATTGAAGGCAGGAGGATAAGGAGACAATAGAGGATGAGATGGTTGGATGGCCTCACCGACTTGATGGACATGAGTTTGAGTAAGCTCCTGGAGTTGGTGATGGACAGGGAAGCCTGGCATGCTGCAGTCCATAGGGTCACAAAATTGAACATGACCGAGTGACTGAACTGAACAAACTGATGCAAGATGCCCAGTCCCCTGTCAAGTCTAGCTCTCTCAAGAATCTGGAATTCCCAGAAACTTCTCTGTGAAGCGTGGTGGGTGCTGCTGCTGCTCTGTCCTGCTCACCGTCTCTGCAAAGAGCAGTCCTGAAGCTGCTATGAGATCCACCTTCTGCACGGGTTTGCAGCAGTGAAGGGAAAACAGACTCTGTACTCTATGGCCCCTGCTCTCCTGGATGCAGCCCAAGACTCCACTGTTTAGGGGAACATGTTGAAATAGGCTGTGTGGGTATTAGGTACAGCTCATTCTCCTATTAGAAACTTGACCTTTATCTCATTGCCTGCAATCAAAGTGAATTCTAGTGTGGGCTTCAAAGCTGATGCTCTCCTCAGATTCTTCCATCCTCTCAACTAAGGGGTGGCCTTGCTTATTGTGCCTCAATCAGGCACTTCATGGGGCCCCTAGTGGAACAAGCCACTCCTTATTAACACTCTTCACCCACTGAAGACCCGAGTCATTCTCTCTCACCCCACCACACCCCTCCCCAATGACATACTCTTCACATTTCCCACTTAGGCCCTCTGGCCAGTTGTGAATTCCCAGCAAGATCCATGTGCATCTTAGGTATTTGTTACATTCTGAATGTACAACATGGCAGTGCTCTTAGAATGGCCCCTATCATGCCACACACAGTTTTTTTTTACCTCATTTTCTGCTGCCTGTGAGCACCCCGACCTCCTATAACAGTCTGATGTCTGCCTTTCTCAGCATATATGACTCTTACTCCTCCAAGGCTCTAAAGGATGTGTCCTTTCCTGGAGCAACCTGCCCTCAATCTGTCTATTTGATAAATGCCCACTCAGTCACTCAAACAAGTTCAAAAGTCAGTTCTTTGTGAAGCTTTCCCTGATGGCTATAGTTGCTCCTTCCTCTGGGCCCCACGGGCACGTGCTCACGTTGGAGAACTTGCTTCTTCTGTGGTAATTACCCATGAGCAGAATCTTTCTCTCACATTAAACCATACTTCCCTGCTAAACAGATGACCTTGACTTACTCAATTTTACATCTCTACTGAGTGCACAGCAAATTAGCAGGTACTCAATGTTAATTAAATGATGGCAAAGTATGAAGAGAACAACATGAATGATTGTACACACATCTTGATTTACAAAACACAGCTACCTTATCATCATGGATGAAGTGCCCACCAAATTTTCCACTTCCCTAGTGGATTGTCTGTTCTGTTTCTGTCACTGGTTGAAGTGCTTCAGAGCTGATGGATTATCTGATGGCTTTGCCACAACAGTTGAAGAGGTAGTCCAGTTCTGGGTGCATGCAGATAATAGAGATGACAAAATTCTGAGGCATGGACAAAAAGCAAAATGACAGTTTAGAAGGAAAAAGGTGGAAATGAGTGAAGGAAAGTTTGGAAGAAAACAATTCTAGAAGACCTCACAGTTTGGATATACACAAAGAGAGTAGTCAATGATGTAGAAGTGGAAGAGTTGGGGACCACAGGACAGGGGTGCTGAGTGATGGAGGCTGAGCTTCTCTGCAAAGGTTCTGTTCTCCTCTCCCAGTCTGTAGAAGGCAGTGTGATGTGGGGTAAGGCTCATTTATCAATGCTTCAACCACACAAAGGCCAAGAAGACATGTTGGTATTTTATAGTATTAACAAAATACCAGGAAGCAAAGAAGTCTCATTGATTTGAACTGTGAAAACAAAATTTGTGGTATTTGAAGGGAATATGATAAAATGTAGCTTTATGCTCTGTGCAGAATTTACTATGCAAATTATAAATAATTAATCTACTTAAGAAAATCCACTGCTTTCAAGTGCTTTCAAGTACTTTAGAAGCACTGATTACATAAAAACAGTGATTAATTTTCTTCTTCAACAAATGACCAAGTATGTTCTCTATAAACATCTGTCAGACTATAGTTGGTATAGCATATTTTGAATAATAAATATGTCTGTAAGTAATAGGACTGAATTTCTTGAAGGGTATTCCAATTTTTTTCCCATGCGAACTCACCCTCTTCTCAGAGAACACTCATTCGGAGGGTTAGCCCCTTCATTGTTGTAATCTATTATATGTATCATCTATTGTATGTTGAACCTTCACTCAATTCCAGAACTTGTGCTTTCCAGCTGAGGCTGCAGCCAGACCAAGATCAAACCTATTTGCAGGTTGCTAAGAGTTTAGTTGGGAGTCTTATGTATGCAAAAATGTCTACCATACAAAAGCTAAAAACTTATAAGTTCCATGGTGGGAAGAGTTATGCATGAGCTCTTTGGCAGTTCAAAGGAGGCAAAGATTTTATTAGTTCATTCATTTCATGTTTATCCTGTCTAGGACTTTGCATTTCAGGGGTCATGCAGATTAAAAGTAGAAGATATTCTCTACCTTCAAGGAGTTTAAAGTCTCGAGCAGGGTTGAGTGGAAGAGACAGAGCAAATGACAGAGACAGGCTGGTAATTAATTAGTTCAAAAAGTGGATGTTCTCTTTCTGCCTGAGCTGAGGTGTGCTGGTCTTCTCAGCAGCTAGTCTGTATTGAGGGACAGATAAGAGATTATTAGACAGTGGAGAATGTCTCCTTCACTTGCCCCACCCACTGCAAGGAGCAATAACCCAGTGAAAAGAAGTAGCATAGAAGATTCCAGAAATATTTAGTAGTTGGAAGAGGCTAAATGATGAGGACATGAGTAGTCGTTTGATAAGCAAAGCTGGAAAAGGATTATGAAATGGCTCAATTGTCATAATAGGAATACATCATTTCTTTGGGGTTATTTAACTAGGTTCAGAGAAAATAAGATCTGAAGTGGCCGTATTCCCCCAAAGTGACAGAACTGTCTGTACCCAGCAAGCCATGATCTCAGTTCATTTAGCACCACTCTTGCTGAAGAAAGTCAGGGGTAGAAGTAAACACTCCTACACCTGCCGTTGGCTCAGGGGTTGAAACCATGGAGGAGCACCTCATAGTAGATTCAACTGCCTTAGTGAATTGAATCGCGCATTCACAGAACCCAAAGCACCGAGCCCAAAGCACCATGCTTTCCTACATTTCGCTTGACTCCGTCGGATGTTGCTCCTTTTTCATTGGCCGTAACCCCACGTGTGGATTTGGGACAGTGCTCTCACTGCCAGTCACCTAACTCCCCCTTGGGGAGACCCACTTCTCCCACCTGTGCTGATACATCACCCGGCCTCACCGCACAATAATGCAGGCCTTGCTCACCTTAATGAATACTTTTTCTACCCATAAAAGTCATATTTATTGGACAACATATGGTGATTCATACCCTTTACAAGTTTACAGTCTGAAGGAAGAAATGCTGATATGAGTGAGAATAAAGAGCACCGAAGGAAGAAGTGGCACGGTGTTTTTTAATTTTAAACAGAGTAGGGCGAAGGGGAAGGCCACATGGGATTAAGCATGGAGGGGACATGGGGCACACTCGCCACAAGTGCAAATTGGAATAGGGATTGTTGTTGTTCATTCGCTAAGTCATGTCCGAATCTTTGCGACCCTGTGGACTGCAGCATGCCAGACTTTGCTGGAGTTTGTGCTAACTCATGTCCATTGAGTCAGTGATGTCATCCAATTGTCTCATCCTCTGTTGCCCCCTTTTCCTTCTGCCTTCAATCTTCCCCAACATCAGGGTCTTTTCCAATGAGTCGCCTTTTTGCATCAGGTGGCCCAAGTATTGGAGCTTCAGCTTCAGCATCAGTCCTTCTAATGAATATTCATGGTTGCTTTCCTTTAGGACTGGTTGGATTTCCCTGCAGTCCAAGGGACTCTCAAGAGTCTTCTCCAACACCACAGTTAGAAAGCATCAGTTCTTTGGTGTTCAGCCTTCTTTATGGTCCAGTTCTCAGATCCATATGTGACTACTGGAACAACCATAGCTTTGACTAGATGGAATTAGGAATGGAACAAATGAAAAAGTGAAAAGAGAAGTATAGATTTACCTGGGGAATGTAAATGCGGTTTCTTCATCTTTTTGCTTATTTTTGGCTTAATTATAGTCTGAATTTTATTCCTACATATTCTGTCTTGATATGTTTGTACTGAAGGTTGTCATCAACCATTATTTCCTCTCCAAAATAATGTTTCTTATAAAAGTTTACAACACAGGATTCTTTCCCTTTTAGGAGTGGTTTATTCTGAAGGAATAAACTGTATCTGATTTGTGCTGGGGGTCCCAGGTGCTGGTGTCATAATTGTTGAGTGTCATAGGTGCTGACTTCTGATATTTTCCATGCAGGTGATTTTATAAACAATCTCCAACTGATATAGTTCTGTATTTCTGTAGATTACATTTATTTTTGTTGTTGGACTATGTTAGTAAAGGGAAATATTTGGAGAGATTCTTGGCTGCTTTCTGAACACTTGCACTTTACAGATGTATTACAGGTTCCTGGATTGCAGAATTACTTGCATAGTTTTAGATATTTTATTACAGTGTTTCAGATACTTTATTGCTGTAATCCTTCAGTGCCCACCAGGTGTTGGGTAATGTAGATAAATACAAAAGCACAGGCCTTCCTTTATACACTGTCCTGAAACATGGAAGAATGGAGTCTAGGGCATTTCTTGTGACATTTGAATTTATGAACTTGTTTGTTATTTACTAAGCCTAGAAAGAATAAGATATGGAGCTAGTTAAGTTAGAGGCACAAACTGGCAGGATCATTTATTAATACTAAGCTGCTCAGTTGTGTTTTGTTCTTTCTGCTGTAGTAACAGTGAATTACTTTTCTCCTTACCATCCCAAGAAGCTTACATTTCTCATTCCCATGCCTGGTCTCCAGACTGTCATGAGATTGTAAATGCATCTACCTTATTGGACTGTCACCAACATGATATTGCATCACTTAGCCTCAGTTATAAATATGCAGTCAGATGGTGGTTTCTACAGTGGTCCCTTGGTATCTGAAGGGGACTGGTTTCAGTCCCCCACAGATGCCCATATCTCTTGTATGAGATGGCATAATACAGTGAATACAGTCAGCACTAGGTATTTGTGCTTTCGCCATCCACAGATACCAAGGGCTGACTATTTGTTTAATGAACCCACCCAGCACTGCTGCTTCTCAAGGGTCAGGGAAGCAGAATCACGCCTACAAATGTAGGGGCAGTTTTACCTGCTGGCCCCTCTAGCAGAAGCCTTCTTTAATGTTCCTGTACTCTCCAGACAGTCTGTAATAGGGGCAAGCCACTGGGAGTTTTGCAGCTTCTAATTTTGGCTCTGTAACTGAAACCACCACTACCTTAGACTTTGAAACCTAGATTCAGAACAGGAAGCTTCTTAGAATCATGAAAGATGAAACATCTCTTCTTCATTCTGTAGTAGAAATGACAAAATATAAATATCTCAGTAGAGTTGTTATTTGCTAAGTTGTGTCTGACTCTTTTGTAAGCCCACGGACTGTAGCCCTCCAGACTCCTCTGTCCATGGGGTTTCCCAGACAAGAATACTGGAGTGGGTTGCCGATTCCTTCTCCAGGGGATCTTTTCAACTCTCAGATCAAACCCACATCTCCTGCCTTGGCAGGAGAATTCTTTACCACTGAGCCACTAGAAAAGCCCCATCTCAGTACAGGATCCTGACACAAAAAGGGAGGGAAAGGTAGAGCACACAGATAATAGCTGTAAATTGAGTGTATCTTTAAAAATTATGAATTTCTATGTTGTACACATGAAATTTATATAATATTGTACAACTATATCTCAATGTTTTTAAAGGCTAAAAAGTAGGGGGAAGAAAGGAAAAGGAAAAGAAAGATTCTATGTAAACTCTGCAACTACATAAACAATGAATATTAATAAACTACATCTCCATGCAATTACACTGAGGAATCTTGTGACTATAGTAAATATTTTGTTAAAGTGTATAAAATATGCATTTACTGAAATGGCCCAGCATCATACTGCTGCTGCTGCTAAGTCACTTCAGTCGTGTCCGACACTGTGTGACCCCATAGATGGCAGCCCACCAGGCTCCCCCATCCCTGGGACTCTCCAGGCAAGAACACTGGAGTGGGTTGCCATTTCCTTCTCCAAAGCAGGAAAGTGAAAAGTGAAAGTGAAATAGCTCAGTCGTGTCTGACTCTTAGAGAGACCCCATGGACTGCAGCCTACCAGGGATTTTCCATCCATGGGATTTTCCAGGCAAGAGTACTGGCGTGGGGTGTCATTGTCTTCTCCAGCATCATACTAGGTACCATGAAATATTTTTAATAATAATGGTAAGAACCCTGAAAGTGAATTCTGTCTGTACTCTTTGTGGAAACAAGGCTGACAAATATAATATTAGCAGACAATATGTAATAGCATATCTGGAGCATGGAGTACATTCCATACCATGGGTCAGAGTTTTGTGGGAAAGTCTCCAGGACGTGAGCCTCTTCCTTTCATTCACAAAAGGAAATGGTAGTTAACCTGTCACGTGTTGGTGAGCAGACTGGACCAGAATTACTAGATTATTTCCTAATTAAGATTTGAGATACTAAGAGCTTTAAGCATGACAAAAGCTTTGCAAATGGAAAGAAAGGATTCAGTGTATTCAGCATTTCATCAAAAATTGCCTGTACTCATTGGCAGCCATATATGAGGTTAAGAAGGGTGATAATCAATTAGGAAGCCAAGTTAACCACCCAAAATGACTGGGATGAAATTTGGGATCATTGAAAGAAACTGGGAAGGGAAGCCAGCCTGCAGAGAAAAATGAAAGGTTCAATGTTGACTGTGTGTAGCTGGTGCAGTTGTAAGTGGGAGACTGAAGTTAAGCTGGTTACAATGACAGTTTTATGCAAGGAGTAGTTTTGTGAACAGAAAAAAAATTATTTAAAGTTACTTGAATTTGAAATTATGGGCTTCCTGGTTGCTCGGGAAATCTACATGCATTGCAGGAGACCCGTGAGAATCTGCCCCCCAGGTTCAGTTCCTGAGTTGTGAAGATGGCTTAGAGAAGGGAATGGAACCCACTCCAGTATTCTTATCTCCATGGACAGAGTAGCCTGCTGGGCTACAGTCCATGGGGTCACAAAGAGACATGACTGAGTGAATTTGAAATTAATATTGAATTTATTAAAATCTAAAATTTGCAATATAGTTTTACTTAACCCCTAAAATTAAACTTACAAATATTTTTATTGATAATTCTCAACCATATAAAATAAGAAAAGTTATTTTCAAGGGATCCTTTGATAATTTTTGGTTAATTCAGATTTACCAGATCTATGTGTGAACCCCATTAAACAATGTGCCCTATTTTTACAATGCATGTATAAATTTGCTACAATTAATTTAATGTTTAAAAACTTCACTTGTCTGATTTGGTGGATTTAGAACACTAACAGAAAAACCATTCCAAATATGAATATTCAATTTCTTATAAATCTAGTAAAGTTTATATATTTGTAAGTACATTTATAATTTCAAACTTTGATGCATATCAATAGTTTTAATATAATTAATAAATTTTAACTTTCAATTTAAAAAGTCACAGTCTAAAATTCTTTTTACATTTGAAACTGGATTTCAAAGTTAATCTGTTGGATTTTCTAATATTGCTAATTTTTCTCACACATTACAAGCATTAAGAAAAATCAAACATGGATATTATCTTTGACCTTTATATTAAAGTATTTGTACTATGCATTTAATTTATTTCATTTCTATGTTTAAGTCTAAGCTTTTGCAAGGATAAGAACTATCTACTCATAAAGAAAATAATTTGATCCATGTGAGTGGTGTATGGTTTATTATTAACCAGTGATGTTTAAACAGAACAGAGGTCTCAAAAGTCATGTGTTTTCAGAGTGATTCTGCTTGTGTCGCAGATGGGCAAATTGTGTACTTCTACGGTCAATATAACTATTGGAGAAATCAGACTCCTTCCTTTTCAGTGAAGTCTGGGTTCTCCTTCATTCAAATTCCCCTTGCATACATCTGCATTCCCACAAAGGTTGCAGAAAGCATCCTTTACTACTAGATTGGATTCTGCCTGTCTTAATTTTCAAGACACTTTAAGGCCACTTAATATTTCTTTTTTTGTAGAAGGAATCCTTCATTTCTTATGCAGTGACAGTTAACTGTCTTACAAATCTCTTCAATGCCTTCTGAATTTTTCTTGTTTTCCCACATCTTTTCTATTGGGTTAGGCCCCACCTCTAAATATTTTAATATCTTCCATTGAGTTGTATATACCTCACTACCATCATCCTAACTCGCAGTCACTTTCAGTCACTCCTCTGAAAAACTTAGAGAGGTTTGGAATGGTCTTTGTAAAACGTGGGTGAAGTCTATTTTCATAGAAATGTGTTTGTACAGATATTGCTGGTAGGAATGTAAATTGGTGCTGGTCAATTTATGAAGGTTCCTCAAAGAAATAAAAATAGAGCTACCATGCTGCTGCTGCTGCTAAGTCGCTTCAGTCGTGTCCGACTCTGTGCGACCCCAGAGACGGCAGCCCACCAGGCTCCCCCATCCCTGGGATTCTCCAGGCAAGAACACTGGAGTGGGTTGCCATTTCCTTCTCCAATGCATGAAAGTGAAAAGTGAAAGTGAAGTCGCTCAGTCGTGTCCGACTCTTAGCGACCCCACGGACTGCAGCCCATCAGGCTCCTCCGTTCATGCTACCATATGAACCAGCAATTCCACTGCTATGTGTATATCTGAAAGAACAAAATCATTATCCTGAAGAGATAGCTGCACCTCTCTGATCATAAGAGCGGTAGTTACCACAGCCAAGACATAGACAGGAACTAAGTGTCCACCGGTAGGTGAATGGATAAAGAAAATGTGGCATATAGAGAGAGAGTGGAATGCTATTTTGACATGAAAAAGGAGGGAATCCTGCCACTTGCAATAATGTGGATAGACTTTGAGGGCATAATGCTAAGTGAAATAAGTCAGACAGAGAAAGACGATTACTGTTTTATTTAGGATGGACTTCCCTGATGGCTCAGACAGTAAAGCATCTTTCTACAGGGAGACCTGGGTGGGGAAGATCCACTGGAGAAGGAAATGTCTGTCCACTCCAGTACTATTGCCTAGAAAATCCCATGGACAGAGGAGCCTGGTAGGCTATAGTCCATGGGGTTGCAAAGAGTCAGACACACATATACATGATCTAAAAAAACTGAACCCATAGAAATATAGTTCAGATTTGTAATTTTTGGAGGTGGGGATAGTGGCGTGGGATAATTAGATAAAGGTGGTCAAAAGGTATAACTTTCCAGTTATCAGATAAACAAGTTCTGGGGATAAAATGCATAGCATGGTGACTATCGTTAATAATACTATGTGTGTATCTGTAAGTTGCTAAGAGAATAGATCTCAGAAATTATCATCACAAGGAAACAAGTTTTTAATTATTTGAGGTGATGAATGTTAGCCAAACTTATTGTGGTAAACACATTTTGTAATAGACATGCACAAACATATGTCAAATTGTACAAACTTGTAAGTTATGTGTCATTTATATTTCCATGTATAATAACATATATGGGAAAAATGAAAGAAACGAGTGCAGGTGGAAATGAACAGAGCAAACGATAGAGCCTTAAGTGTTGCCAAAGTTTAAGAGTCAATGGAAGGAAAGGTCAAAAGAAACAGAAAGAGTGGTTAGAGATATGGAAGAAGATCCAAGATTCACATGAAATCCCCAAATGGAAAGAGCTTCCAGAAATGGAGGCGGGTGAATAGTTTCAAAGAACCAAGTCATGTGAGATTAGGAATGAGAATAAGTCTTAAGATTAGAAAGAACCTAGTTGAGAATGGGCCTTGATTTAAGTTATGATCTTGATATTATTTCCAAGTTACTCTCAAAAACTAAATAATGGGGATGACTGAAACTGACTTCTTGAAGGCATTGCAGAGTAATTGATTGCTGTTGTGCAAGGCTGAAGGGTAGTCACAATTGCCTTTAAGCATATGAATAAAAATGAACAGTTGTCTTATACCACAAAGTGTTTCATGAAAGCAAATATGTTTAAAGCACTCATATAAAAGAAACAGCCATTAAACATGGAGAAGAATATCTTAGAAGTTGTGGAATATATGGCCTTGCTGCTGCTAAGTCACTTCAGTTGTGTCCGACTCTGTTCGACCCCATAGACGGCAGCCCACCACACTCCCCCGCCCCTGGGATTCTCCAGGCAAGAACACTGGAGTGGATTGCCATTGCCTTCTCCAATGCATGAAAGTGAAAAGTGAAAGTGAAGTCGCTCAATCCTGTCTGACTCTTAGCGACCCCGTGGACTGCAGCCCACCAGGCTCCTCCATCCATGGAATTTTCCAGGCCAGAGTACTGGAGTGGGTTGCCATTGCCTTCTCTGGTATATAGCCTTAAATGTCTTGAAAAGTGCTTAGAAAATCATTGTAAGTATATGTGTATATGGGCTTCCCTTGTGGATCAGCTGGTAAAGAATCCACCTGCAATGCTGGAGACATGGGTTCGATCTCCAGGGTTGGAAAGATCCCCTGGAAAAGGGAAAGGCTACCTGCTCCAATATTCTGGCCTGGAGAATTCCATAGACTGTATAGCCCATGGGGTCACAAAGAGTCAGACATGAATGAACAGCTTTCACTACATATATGTATTGGGTTGGCCAAGAAGTTTGCTCAGGTTTTTCCATAACTAAGTTCATTCGAGTTTTTCCATAAAACCATAGTTATGGAAAAACCAGAACAAAAACTTTCTGGCCAACCCCATATGTATTAATATGATCATTTCAGAAAAGCAGGAAAGTGAAATGATATCTAAATTCTTTAAAAAGCCTTATTACTGATGCTTACTTGTAAAGGAATTGAATAATGTGTCTGAAATGCCAACCGGAATTCTCAGACATTTTAAAATTTATGTACATCCAGTGTCCCAGGTACTAGGGATGAATCTCACCAACACTCCTTATTATTCTAGAGAGGGAGACAGGTTGAAAGAGTAAACAAATATATGACTAAAATAATTGCCGTTTGTTAGTAGTTATGAAGAAACCAGTTAAGGGACAGAAGCGCAGAACCCTTGAAAGGACAGTGAAGATGCCTCCTTCAGAAACATCTTTGAGTGATATGATCTGGTATGTGAGCAGAGCACATACTCTTGTTAAACTGCCATAGAGAAGAAATATACAAAGTTTGTAGCCAGATCTCTTCTTATTTTCCTTTTGCCAGGACAAGGCCAGTTGATTTGTGAGAATTTCAAGTTGCTCTGATCTGATCTGATAGTCAGTAGTGTTTTCATCTAGGTAAAAAAAAATCTACTCTTGGCTTGTGTTGAATTTTAACATTCAGAACCCAGCATGAATTTGTAACTCTGGTCCACTGGAATTTTTTTTTTCCCCCTGGTACAAATAACCTCACATATTAAAAGTTTTATTTACATTTGGCTTGCTTTTAGATAGAAAAATTAACTAAGGCCCCAAGTCTGAATTCTACCTTCTATAAAGGTAGTAACTAGGAATAAAAGATGAGATGTCTTGACTTTTACCAGCTGGAGAGGCTGGCTATGTTTTCATTTTTCTCAAGGCTTTCAAGTCATTTCCTTGAACAAAATCAACCAGCTATGCACTTTGAGTACCTTTTGCAATACTTTTTATGAGCAATTTTTAAGGTCCATTAAGCCAACATTGTACTTTTACATCTGTATTTTAAGTTTTGCTTTCCTTCTTATTTTTCATAGACAGTTTGGTAGGTGAACACAAATTATTCAAGTGCTGTTTCCATCTGAAACCCTACTGAAGGAAACTGGTTGGAGCTAAAAGGACTTCCATGAATTAGTAATCACCAGGGAGCTGATGATAAAATAGATCTAAGATGCCACTGGTGGTTTCTAAATATGCGTGCGTATCTAGGGAAAAGGAAACATAATATTCTTGTTGTACCTGTAAAAGAGTTTGAATATTTCAGATCATGTCTAACGTGTTCTAAAGGTCCTTTTGGTACATTTGTGTGTGTGTGTTAGTCACTCAATTGTGTCCAACTCTTTGTGACCCCATGGACTGTAGCCCACCATGCTCTTCTGTCCATGGAATTCCCCAGGCAAGAATACTGGAGGGGGTTGCCATTTCCTTCTCAGAGGGTCTTCCCAACTCACGCTTTGAACCTGGGTCTCCCTCATTGCAGGAAGATTCTTTACCATCTGAACCATGAGGGAAGCCCTTCGGTACATTTAGTAATTATCAATATGAGTTACTCTCATGATATTCTAGAAAGGTAACTGCTATCCTCACTTTACAGATTAAAATGTTGAAATTTAATCTGACTAGAAAGTGAATGGAGCAGCATTGAAATCTAGTCTTCCTTCCTTGATAGCTTTTTTGGTGATTCTACATGACTATGGGCTTCCCATGTGGCAAAGAACCTGCCTGCCAATGCAGGAGATGTGGGTTCAATCCCTGGATTGGGAAGACCCCCTGGAGAAGGAAATGGCAGCACACTCCAGTATTCTTGCCAGGGAAACCCCACGGACAGAGGAGTCTGGTGGGCTACAGTCCATGGGGTTGCAAAGAGCCAGACACGACTTAGTGACTGAACACACCACACATGCATATCACTATGAAGTGAGGCTAGATACCAACCCTAGCCTGTAGAATTGGATACAACCCACAAGGGAATGAACAATAATGCTAGTTACAGCTTTTGAAAACCTAGCGTTATTTCTGGGCTGGGGATTTCCTTGTGGGAGTGGGAACTGGAATTTCCTCTGTCCCCAGAGAATTTCTGTTGTGACCCCAGCAGCCTAAGACAGCATCTCCACTGGGGTTGAAGGTAAAGCAAATGAAGGGCTGACTCACGGAGCAGGCAGATACCTGATGCTTTCCAGTGCATCATGTCTTAGAAGTTCCTGAAGAAGATACAAATTAAGGGAGAAAACCCAGAAGAGGAACATATAAGTTCCAGAAAATAAAAAGTGTTTCCTTGGCCTCAGGCCACGAGAACTCTGGGACTTTCGGTTCTGTCCTTGGTGCCACTGTCTGCTGCTGCCTTGTCCTTGGCCTGTTCAGAGGAGGGCAACTCCACTGGCGGTTCTCTTCTTCCATTCCCTACCCACTCCAGGTAAGGGGGATCATCACTAAGGTTCCCCAAGCAACAGTACATGGTGTGATTTCTTGCGGTGACCCAGATAGCCAGCTCTCACTGGGATCTTGCTGCCTCAGCTAGAGCATTTGAGAAGGCTGGAGTCTTGGCCACTAAGAACATCTACAACTCAGGCCCCCTTTGCTCCATCCCCACCTCTGTACCTTGTCAGACCATGCTTTTCAGTCCTTCATGGTCCTGGCCCCAAGTTGCAAACTAGTGGTATTAGACTAGCTCTAGGCAGAAAACATTCCCCCATCTACTGCCTTGTGTTTAAAAACAGTTTAAAGCCACACATATTTAAAGATTAGGAGAGCTAATGTAAAGTGTTGGATTTCATACTTCTTTTAAAAATGCAAGAACTGGCATTATCAAGTCCTCAGACCTCGAGGGAAAGAGCTTGATCCAGCTTAGTTGGGTGGCTTCCTTTAGGTGGGGCGTATATTTCTCAGTTATTACATTTCCTACCTCTCCCCTATGTTATACCCTAATGGCTCTACTCACTTGTTTCAGGCCAGGATCCTGGATGTATTTGAGCTTGCAGTGTCTTCCTAGACATTCAAATCACAAAGTCCAGTTTACTTGCCTAGATATTGCCTAGATACTGAGTCCATTTTTGAGATACAAATTCCTATCTTCCTCTTGAGAAGTGTAAGAGAGGAGCGAAATAAAACACACTTGTTACATTTTTACTCATCCCAACCACATACAATGGGAGAAACTTGCTTAGAAAAGATGAAACACTTCTGTTATGGATACATAACTTAAAAGTGTTAGTCTCTCAGTCATGTCTGACTCTTTGTGTGACCCCATGGACTGTAACCCACCAAGCTCCTCTGTCCATGAAATTCTTTAGGCAAAAATACTGGAGTAGGTAGCCATTCCCTTCTCCCCGGGATCTTCCTGACCCAGGGATTGAACCTGGGGGTGGGGGCAGATTCTTTACCATTTGAGCCCCAGGGAAGCCCAACAGAACTTAAGTCAGGGTTCAAATTCAGGACTTTTGGCCTCCAGAGTCCAGATGTTTTGCATTACACCATGAAAAGAATGCATTGTAAGTAAAAGCTTATGTTTTCTACCCCCAAAAGGAGATTTTTAGTGATTCCATCTGCAAATATTTAACTTCACCTATGAAAAGATAAATTTAAATGATCATTTGCCAAAAGACTGAGCAGACTGTCAATCCTTGTGTTCTTTTTTTTATCCCAGCCTCCCACTTGACCAACCAAATTACAATGGAGTACGATACATGCATTTTCATTCAGTTCAGTTCAGTTCAGTCACTCAGTCGTGTCCGACTCTTTGTGACCCCATGTATCGCAGAATGCCAGGCCTCCCTGTCCATCACCAACTCCTAGAGTTCACTCAAACTCATGTCCATCGAATCAGTGATGGCATCCAGCCATCTCATCCTCTGTCATCCCCTTCTCCTCCTGCCCCCAGTCTCTCCCAGCATTAGAGTCTTTTCCAATGAGTCAGCTCTTCACATGAGGTGGCCAAAGTATTGGAGTTTCAGCTTTAGCATCATTCCCTCCAAAGAACACCTAGGACTGATCTCCTTCAGAATGGACTGGTTGGATCTCCTTGCAGTCCAAGGGACTCTCAAGAGTCTTCTCCAACACCACAGTTCAAAAGCGTCAATTCTTCGGCACTCAGCTTTCTTCACAGTCCAACTCTCACATCCATACATGACTACTGGAAAAACCATAGCCTTGACTAGACGGACCTTTGTTGGCAAAGTAATGTCTCTGCTTTTGAATATGCTATTTTCATTATATGCAACTGTTTATATTCCAAATAACTATGATCTGAAGATTACTGTGTGTCTGTGTGATGTCAAGCACAAAAAGACATATATAAATGTCTTTCCCATGGTTGGTGTTACTTTTCCAAACAGGTATTTTCCATTAAAATAAACTATAGTCAGAGTATAGTGTACATTTCTATAAAAATACATCATTGGGGAGATTTTCCTTACACAATAATAATGATGCAAGTTTACATTCTTTTCTATTCATAATTTTAGTTTTTTGGCTGAAATATAGAAGTTTCTTTAATGCTCTTTTTTTCTTTTTTTAATTAGAGTATATTTCAGTTCAGTTCACTCAGTCCTATCCAACTCTTTGCGACCCCATGGACTACAGCACACCAGGCTTCCCTGTTCATCACCAACTCCCAGAATTTGCTCAAACTCATGTCCATCAAATCAGTGATGCCATCCAACCATCTCATCCTCTGTCGTCCCCTTCTCCCCCTGCCTTCAATCTTTCCCAGCATCAATGTCTTTTCTAATGAGTCGGTTCTTCGTATCAGGTGGCCAAAGGATTGGAGTTTCAGTTTCAGCATCGGCCCTTCCAATGAATATTCAGGACTGATTTCTTTTAGGATTGACTGATTTTATCTCCTTGTAGTCCAAGGGACTTTCAAGAATCTTGTCCAATGCCGTAGTTCAAAAGCATCCATTCTTCAGTGCTCAGCTTTCTTTATATATAAAGAATATAAATGCAAATATATAAAGACTATACATGTAAGCAGTATAGTTGCTTTACAGTATTGTGTTTGTGCCATATAGCAAAGTGAATCAGCTATATATTTACATATATCCCCTCTTTTTTGGATTTCCTTCCAATTTAGGTCACCACAGAGCACTGAGTAGGTCCCTGTGCTGGACAGTAGGTCCTCATTTGCTATCTGTTTTGTACATATCAATTATATTTATATGTGTGTGTGTGGGGGGCGGGGGTCAATTCCAGTATCCCAGTTAATTCTACACTTTCTTTCCCTCTTGGTGTCCATACATTTGTTCTCTACATCTGTGTCTCTATGAAACATAGAAGTTTTAAGAATTTTTAATCTTTTCAATTTTGCTTGATAATGAAACAAACCTGCTATTGACTAAAATAAAAGCAAAACTAAAATGTTTTCATAATATTTTAAAACATTCCCCGCAGAAAGATTTCCTAATTGTTAACAGTCAGTGTTTCACCAAATATCTTGCAAATTGACATACAAAATGAATCATTGCAGATGGCAATCCCGAGTAATCAATAAGACTTTAAATTATGTATATCATAGTCTTTTAATAAAATAGGGAAGTATACAAGTAATAGAAAGAATTAGCTCCAAAATCATTAACTTTGTCTTAGAAATTTATTTTCTACAAATAATTCTAGCTTTCTAAGAATTCACTACAGCTGAAGTTGTTAAGACTTTACTGGGACACTTACTTTCAGGTCACATGTGTTGGTTTTGAGTGTTAACAATGAAGAAATATTTCTGGAGGGAACTTTTATCCACATTCCACTAATAATGATCGTGCCACACTCCCAAACTCCCTCCCAACATACACCACATGGCCTGTATGAGACCAGACAGCTGCAATTCTTGATAATTCTGTGCATCTGCGTCAACTTACTAATGCCTTTAGAAAGGATGCTCTAAGAGACAAAGAGTCCATGGGAATCACCATAAGGCTATTGGCTGATTTTTCTGCAGAAACTTTGCAGCCCAGAAAGTAGTGTATGATGTTTTCAAAGTCCTTCAAGGAAAAAGCCTGCAACCTAGGATATTCTACTGAGCAATATTATTATTCAGAATAGAAGGAGAAAGAAAGTATTTCTCAGGCAAGCAAAAACTAAAAGAATTCAGAAATACTAAACCTATCCTAAAATAAATGTTGAAAGTTCTTCTCTAAATAGAAAAGAAGCAAGAACCTATATAAAGGGGAAATCACAATAGAAAAGGCAAAAATATAAAGAATTGAAGCTCACTTAAATAGGCCAGTACATAGATTAAAAAACAACCAAAAAACTTTGTAAACATGATTATGCCTACAATTAACAACAAAAGGCAAACAAGAAGATGTAAAATAGGACATCAAAATTTAAAAAATGTGGGAGAAGGAAGTATAAAAATGTAGTTCTTTTAGATTTTGTTTGAACTTAGGTGACTATCAGTTTAAAGCAGGTAGATATAGTTATGGGTCAACATACTTGAAAACCAGGGTAACCACAAATCTCAAGCACACAATAGATTCACAAACACCAAAAAGAAAGGAACTCAAGCATACTATAAAATAAAAAAAATCAGACCACAAAAGGAAACACAAAAAGAAGAAATTAAAAAAAGAAATACAAAATCAACTAGAAAATAAGGTTTAAATTGGCAGTAAGTAGAAACCTATTGATAATTATCTTTTTAAAAAAAATTTATTGGAATACAGATGATTTACAATTTTGTGTTTGTTTCCAGTGTACAGCAAAGTAAATCAGATATATATCTATTTCCACTCTTTTTTAAGACTCTTTTCTCATTTGGCCATTACAGAGTAGTGAGTAGAGTTCCCTGTACTATATAGCAGGCCCTTAGTAGTTACCTGTTGTACTTACCGTAGTGTGTGTATGTCAGTCCTAATCTCAGTCCGTCAGTTTATCCCCACCTTCCCTTATCCCGTGGTAGCCATGGTTTATTTTCTACACCTGTGACTCTACTTCTGTTTTGTAAATAAGTTCATTTATAACTTTAATTTATATTCCACATATAAGCAGTATCATATGACACTCGTCTTTCTGTGTCTAGCTTCCTTCACTCTATTCCACATATAAGCAGTATCATATGATACTCGTCTTTCTGTGTCTAGCTTCCTTCACTCAGTATGACAGTCTCTAGGTCCATCCGTGTTGCTGCAAATGACAATGTTTTCTTTTTTATGGCTGAGTAATACTCCGCTGTTTATATATATATACCACACCTTCTTTTTCTGTTCCTATGTTGAGGACATTTATGTTGCCTCAGTGTCCTGGCTATTGTAAATAGTGCTGCAGTGAACATTGGGGTACGTACATCTTTTTGAATTATGGTTTTCTCCAGGTATATTCCCAGGAGTAGGATTGCTGGGTCATATAGTAGTTCTGTTTCTATTTTTTAAAGGAACCTCTGCACTGTTCTCCATAGTCACTGTACCACCACCAATTTACATTCCCACCAACCGTGTTGGAGGGTTCTCTTGTCTCTACACCCTATCCAGTGTTTATTTTTGTAGATTTTTTGCTGAGAGCCACTCTGACCAGTGTGAGATAGTACCTTGTAATTTTGATTTGCATTTCTCTAGTAATTAGTGATGTTGAGCATCTTTTCATGTGCTTTTGGGCCATCTATGTGTCTTCTTCAGAGAAATATCCATTTAGATTTTCTGCCCGGTTTTTTATTGGGTTATTTAATAATCTTGATATTAAGCTACATGAGCTGTTCGTATATTTTGGAGATTAATCTATTGTCAGCTGCTTCATTTGCAAATATTTTCTCCCATTCTGAGGGTTCTCTTTTTGTTTGCTTGTGATTTCCTTTGCTGTGCAAAAAACAATTACTTAAATGCCAAATGGCCTAAATGCTCTGATTAAAAGGCATAGAATGGCAGATTGAATTAAAAAAAAAATTTAACCTACAATATGCTGCCTATAAGAGGCTCACTTCAGGGCAAAAGACACACAGGTTGAAAAAGAAGAGATAGAAAAATATAGTTCACGTAAATGGAAATGACAAGGAAGTTGGGGTAGCAATACTCCTATCAGCAAAAAGTAGATTTTAAAACAAAGGCCATACAGAAAGACAGAGTAGGGCATTACATAATGATAAAGAGATCAGTACAAGGAGAGGAAATTATATTCATTAACATATATTTACCCAATATGTGCTTGCATGAATGCTGTCATTTCAGTCATGTCTGACTCTTTGCGACCCCATGGACTGTAGCCCAGCAGGCTCCTCTGTCCGTGGGATTCTCCAGGCAAGAATACTGGGGTGGGCTGCCATGCCCTCCTCCAGGGGATCTTCCCAACCCAGGGATCGAATCTGAGTCTCTTATATCTCCTGCATTGACAGGCGGGTTCTTTACCACTAGCACTGCCTGGGAAGCCCAACAGAACAAATAATAACAGACATAAAGGGAGAAATAGACACACCACTGACATCAAATGACAGACTGCCCAAACAAGAAGTCAGTAGGGTACACATGTCCTAAATGACACATGTATTAGTTTGACTTAATTGATATTTACAGGATCTTACATCTAAAAAAAAACCCCTCAGAATACACATTCTCTTTAATATTGCATCATGTATTCTCTAGGATAGATCACAACTTAGTCACAAAAATAGTTCAAATGAATTTATGAAAATAGAAATTATTTGAAACATCTTTCTGACCACAGTGGTATGAAACTAGAAATCAACAATAGAAAGAAGAATGTAAACAAAAACAAACACAAGGAGGCCAAACCACATGAGACTGAAAATTAAATTTGTCACTGATTAAATAGAAAAAGAAATGAAGTACTTCAAGACAAATGACAATGAAAAGACAACTATACTAAATCTATGAGATGCAGCAAAAGCATTTCTAAGAGGGAAGTTCAAAGCAGTATGGGCTTTCCTTGAGAAACATGAAAAATCTCAAATAAACAACAAAAGTACTAGAAATGAAAGAACTAGAAATGAAGAACAAACAAAACTCACAGTCAGCAGAAGGTATAATGAAGATGAGATGAAATAAATATCATAGAGATTTAAAAAACAGAAAATATCAATATAACCAAGAGTTGGTGTTTTGAAAAGATAAACAAAACTGACAAACCTCTAGCCAGATATACTAAGAAAAGAGAGAAAACCCAAATAAGCAAAATAGGAAATCAAAGAGAATAAATAAGTGATACCATAGAAATATAAAAATTCATAAGAAAATACTATGAACATATGCTAACACATTGGGCAACCTAGAAGAAATGGACAAGTTTCTAGAAACATACAGCCTGCCAGAACTGAGTCAAGAAGAAACAGAGAATTTGGAACGAATTGATCACTAAAAGTGAAATGGAATCTGTTAAAAAAAAAAAAAAAAATCCCTGCAAACAAAAGTCCAGAACCAGATGGCTTTACTGGAGAAGTCCACTAAACACATAAAAAACATATACCAATCCTTTTCAAGCTACTTCAAAAGATTGAGGAGCAGGGAGCGTTCCTGGAGTCAGTTTGTGAAGCTACCATCACCCTGTGACCAAAACTAAACAGAGACTACAAAAAAAGAACATTACAAGCTCCCTGATAACTCAGCTAGTAAAGAATCCACCTGTAATGCAGGAGATCCCAGTTTGATTTCTGTGTTGGGAGGATCCCCTGGAGAAGGGATAGGCTACCCCACTCCAGTATTCTTGGGCTTCCCCGGTGGCTCAGTTGGTGAAGAATCCACCTGCAATGTGGGAGACCTGGGTTCGTTCCCTGGGTTGGGAAGATCCCTTGGAGGAGGGCATGGCACCCCACTCCAGTATTCTTGCCTGGAGAATCCCCACGGACAGAGGAGCCTGGCGGGCTGTAGTCCATAGAGTCTCAAAGAGTTGGGCATGACCAAGTGACTAAGTACACAGCACATCTTTGAATATAGATGTAAAACTCTTTAACAAAATATTTGCAAATTGAATTCAGTAATCCATAAAAAAATCAGATATTATTTGGGAATATTATATTTGCAATGATTGCAATGTTTTAAGAGGTTCTTTATTAATATTATTTGCATGTGGCCTTACTCTTTTTATTATTGGCCTTACTATATTTTATTATTGGCCTTACTATATTTTATTATTATTTTATTACTATTATTATTGGCCTTACTATTTTCAGCTCCCTGAACTATCAGTTTTACCCTTTATATTTTATTTTCTTGAAGACTTTCTTGATTCAAATTTGATATCTTTAATTTCTTGAAAAGCTAACTGATTGTGGGTTTTTTTGCCCATAGTTCTCATTTAGTATGGATTATAGAAAAAAAAAATGATTCTTTGTACTTGCTATTTGGATAAAACAAAGATTTGTAACTCTGTAGAGAACCTCTGTTGTCACATGGCTGCAACCACCTCCATCTCTCCCTCAATCAGTGCTAGATGAAATAATTCCAGAGTTCAGTGGAATTAACTTTTTATAGCAAAGTTGAGTAAATTGTTATTTTAGTTTCTCTAAAGTCCCCAAAGACCAGTTACCCCCATAAGGTAAATACTCAGCTACTTCAGTGGTAAAACTGAGCCCAATCTCTGGGTCATCTCTAGTTTTGTTCTTATCTGCATAAAAATCTGCTAGTTAGAATCTGATTCTGAAGCAGTTCTTGCCCTGATGGTTATAACAGTTTCCATTTTGGAAATAGAAACTTCAGCAGAGGCCTAATTAACTCTGGGATGGTAACTTACCATCTTGAGTTCATGGACAAACAACACCAAGCATTTAGCAACCTTGATTAAAGACCAGTGAAGTTTCCTTTCCATGAAGGTAAACAAAGCAAAGCAAAAATTAAGTTTACATCTAAAAATTCAGTAATTCATTAATACATCAGTAAATAAATAAGACTTCGATTCGGATGTTTGTGTAGCCTCTAGGTTTTACTTTTTTCCGATAGGCAGCAACTTTATGAGTTTAACTAAATAGTAATTCAACAAATACTGGACACCTTGCATAAATTGGATGCTAATTTAAACAAAGGGAATCGTTTGTTGCAATATGGGGAAATACAGAGGTGGGCATATAAGAGACTGGGAAAGGATAGGTTCACCCGCTTGTGCTTTATGGGCTTATTTTCCTTTCTTTTTATTGTATTTTAAAGAATATATTTATTGTATAAGATTCACCTGGGAAGCAACACCTAGGCGCTGCCCTTCATCGCCACAGCCACACCCATGCCTCAGCACTTACCACTACGGTCCTGATGGTGTCTGTTCTATGAATTTATATACATCTGGTGTGTGCGTGTGTGCACGCATGCTCAGTTGTGTCCAACTCTTTGTGACCCATGGACTGTGGCCCACCAGGCTCTTCTGTCCGTGGAATTTTTCAGGAAATAATACTGGAGTGGGTTGCCATTTCCTCCTCCAGGGGATCTTCCCGACCCAGGGGTTGAGCTTGAGTCTCTTGTATCTCCTGCACTAGCAGGAGGATTCTTTTACCACTGCGTCACCTGAGAAACCCCAGATAGAAGCATGTAAGTTTTATACACGGGATCATACTGTATGACTTGCTCTGTCATTTGGTTTTATTTAATGATAAGAGTATGGCTGATAATCCTATAGGTCTTATTCATCTTTTACATATAGGACTTATTCATCATTTTAAGAAAAACTATTATAGGATGCCTTTCATGGGTATTTATTTTATTCTGTTTTGTTTTCCAATAATGTACATCTTTGTAAATATATCTTTGTGCACATTTGCAAATATTTCCAAAGAATAGATTTTAATTAATGGACTTCTTAAGTGAAAAATATTCATTTAACATTTGACGGATTCTTGTCAAATTGGCTTCAAAAAGGATTTACCAATTTATACTCGTATCTATACTATATGAAAAAACTGGTGTCTTGCATCCTCACCAGTGCATTATACAGTATTAGTCAGTCTAATGGAAACAAACAGCATTTCAATTTGTATTTCCTTGATTTTTCAAAGGTTTTTTTTTGCTTTCTCGGACCATTAAAATTTCATCTTCTTTGAATTGCTTGCTCATGTCCTTTGTATTAGTTTTCTACTCAGTTCTTTACTTTTTTCTCATATCAAATTCTTAAACCTTTTAAAAAACATATTTCTTGATATTAAAATCTTCTGTCTGTTAAATATGACGCTCATCTTTTTTTTGGTTTTGGTCCCTATGGATGTCTTGTAATGCTATAAGATCAAATTGTTTTTTCCTTTATGGCTGTTTAGTTTACAGTTTTAGGAAAACCTTTTTCATGTTATGATCGTATAAACTATATTTCCTTTATTTTCTTCTATACTTCCGTAGTATTGCTTCTTAAATCTAGTGAGCTGTGTTTTTATTTTATTTTTTTTATCGGAGAGATTTTTATTTTTTAAAATATAAATTTATTTATTTTAATTGGAGGTTAATTACTTTAAAATATTGTATTGGTTTTAGCATACATCAACATGAGTCCACCATGGGTGTACACGTATTTCTCATCCCGAACCCCCCTCCCACCTCCCTCCCTGTACCATCCCTCTGGGTCATCCCAGTGCACCAGCCCTGAGCATCCAGTATCATGCATCGAACTTGGACTGGCGATTCATTTAATATATGATATTATACGTGTTTCAATGCCATTCTCCCAAATCATCCCACCCTCTCCCTCTACCACAGAGTCCAAAAGACTTCTATACATGTGTCTCTTTTGCTGTCTCGCATATAGGGTTATCATTACCATCTTTCTAAATTCCATATATATGCATTAGTATACTGTATTGGTGTTTTTCTTTCTGGCTTACTTCACTCTGTATAATAGGCTCCAGTTTCATCCACCTCATTAGAACTGATTCAAATGTATTTTTTTAATGGCTGAGTAATACTCCATTGTGTATATGTACCACTGCTTTCTTATCCATTCATCTGCTGATGGACATCTAGGTTGCTTCCATGTCCTGGCTATTATAAACAGTGCTGCGATGAACACTGGAGTACACGTGTCTCTTTCAATTCTGGTTTCCTCGGTGTGTATGCCCAGCAGTGAGATTGCTGGGTCATAAGGCAGTTCTATTTCCAGTCTTTTAAGGAATCTCCACCCTGTTCTCCAAAGTGGCTGTACTAGTTTGCATTCCCACCAACAGTGTAAGAGGGTTCCCTTTTCTCCACACCCTCTCTAGCATTTATTGCTTGTAGACTTTTGGATCGCATCCATTCTGACTGGCGTGAGATGGTACCTCATTGTGGTTTTGTGTTTTTAAAGATTAGTTATTCTAAACTTGAGACAAGTGTCTTTGTTTTTAAAAAACTAAATAAGTAACAGAGTCCCCCTGTCCTTTTACCTTCCTAAAGACATACTCTGTGTCATATCCATTACTACATTCAAATGTGAACTCATGTTCCCTCTTGTTTATTTCCTCTTCCTGTTTGTTGGGAATCGAGGCTTCTCTAGTTAGTCACCTGAAAACATCATCCTTCTCACATTTTCTGACCTGCCCTGAAGACTGTGAAACCATGATCCTCCTTAAACCTGCTATACTGAAGGCTGCTTCCTAGGAAAACTCAGACAGTCCCTTGAGGAAAAAAATGAGAAAAACAGAAAATAGATCATAAGGGCCTCCTAAGGACTATAAGTCTAAGACATACAAACATAAGATATTTTCTTTGCTATTTGTTAAAAAAGGGACAAATGTGAAGTAAAAAGTCCTTCCTTGCCATATCTTGGTAAATCCAACCAAAACTGACTTCTCTACCCTTTCCCCTGAGTGAAGATCTAATAAAAAAGGTCAACACTCTGGCCTGCTAAGGTAGCAAGCGGCATCCCTTTAATTATGTCAGAATTTACTGCTGCTGCTAAGTCACTTCAGTCGTGTCTGACTCTGTGCAACCCCATAGACGGCAGCCCACCAGGCTCCCCCATCCCTGGGATTCTCCAGGCAAGAACCCTGGAGTGGGTTGCCATTTTCTTCTCCAATGCATGAAAGTGAAAAGTGAAAGTGAAGTCGCTCAGTCGTGTCCGACCCTTAGCGACTCCATGGACTGCAGCCTACCAGGGATTTTCCATCCATGGGATTTTCTAGGCAAGTATTGGAGTGGGGTGCCATTGCCTTCTCTGTAGAATTTACTACTTGTAGGTAAAATTCAGTTTTAAAATTGTTGTTCTTTTCTTTGCTGTTCTCCATAGTCCTGATATTGGGATAACAAAATACTAACATCTATAACAGGAAATATAAAAGTACTTTATCTTGGAACTCTGCTTAATAGCCTAGAAAAATCTTTTTGAGTAATCTTATTTCAATAGCTTAGTACACTTCATATTATACTTATCCTCAAGAACAAAGTGTTCTGTTCTCTACATCTTTTTTTTTACATTATCTATGAGACCACTAAAAGAAAAGTATTAAAAAAAAATTTAGTGAAGTATTTAATAAACTTAAACAAAAACATGACCTTTATCTCGGCTAGAGATAAAAACAAAAAACTCCATGAACAAATTAGTTCTTCATGTAAGAATGGGAAATGGGAATTTTGCATTCCTCTGATTTAATACCCAGTTCCAAGCCCCCTAGACAACCATCTGTGTGACAGCTTTGAACATTGGTTCGGCTTTCATTAAGAGGACCTCTTACTCCCCTCATCTCTTTTGAAGTGAGCATTGAAGTAAGTCTGATCCTGGTGTTACAGTCACTTGTCAATATCAAATGAGACCTCTGCCACCCACACAGTGCCTCCTCCGGGCTATGCTCTCTTGACTGCTGAGTCCTTTAAGGTGTTTGCTTCAAACAGCTGGACCATGTGCTGTTGGCTGGGTGCAGAGTGCACTTTTGTTGCCAACCCTCTAGACTGAGAGTGTATAAGTCCCCAGTTGCCACAGCTAACCTCTTTAAAAAGACTTTAGTCTCACCATACTGTATTTGCTCTACTTAAGGGGGATAGAACTGACACATCACAGAGAACTTAATCAGTGGCCACAAGTGACCATTATGACTTATCTTCAAAGGACACTTTGGTCATAGTTCCATTTCATTGTCTGTTAGAATCATATGATAATGGTGATTTTTAACTGTAGAATTCAGTACAAAATACAACTGAGTTTTACTTATATGTAAGAGAAATTTACAGTCCACAATCAAAATAAAAAATTCCTCAGCTCATTTTTTATTGAAATTCTTCTTGGATATTTATTGAATCATGATACTGTTAGGATTTAAAAGCCATTTAGATAGAGTCTCAAAGAAGAAAGTCTGGAATCCTCAAATTCCTTAAAATGCATAGATAATATTCTTGCCTGGGAAATCCCATGGACAGAGCCTGGGGTCACAAGAGTCAGACACAACTTAGTGAGTAAAACACCACATTAGTAACTCATGCTACTTAGGAAAACGTATTCCTGCTCCACTCCAATTTTATCTAATACTGCCTCAGCACTGCTCATTTTAAACTGATACTTTCATTTTAGCATTCAGTCATGTTTGGGAATTTTTCTCATCAGTTGTTAACAACTTTCTTGATATATAATTCACATAATATATAAGTCACCCATTCCAAGTATACAAATTCATGATTTTAGTGCATTCACAGAGTTATGTGACTATTACCAGCTATGCTATGCTATGCCAAGCCTCTTCAGTTGTGTCCGACTCTTTGTAAACCTATGGACTGTAGCCCACCAGGCCCCTCCATGGGAGGAGGCAAGAGGCTGGAGCTTCAGCTTCCATGGGAGGAGGAGAATCCCTCCATGGGATTCTCCAGACAAGAGTACTAGAGTGGGTTGCCATTCCCTTCTCCAGGGCCCTTCTGCAGGAGGACTCCCCAACTCAGGATCAAACCCAAATCTCTTACATCTCCTGCACTGATTGGCAGGCACACTCTTTATCACTAGCGCCATCTTAAAACATTTTTATCACATCAGTAAGAAACACTTTACTCATTAATGAATCCCCACTTCTGCTGCCTCCTCACCCCCAGCATAAGACAACCACTAATGTAACTTTTTGTTTATAGATTTGCTTATACTGGACATTTCCTATGGATACAATCATATATGTTGTCTTTGTGACTGACTTTGCTTCACATTCTTCAAGGTTCCTCCTTGTTGTAGCATTTATCACCATTTCATTGCTTTTCACTGATGAGTAATATTCCATTTAAAAAATATACCATGTTTTATTTATACACTTACCAGTTGATAGACATTTGAATTCTTTCCAGTTTTTAGCTATTTAAATAATGCTGCTATAAACATTCATGTGCACATTTTTGTGTAGATGTATATTTTCATTTCTCTAGACTATGTGCCTAGGAGTAGAATTGCTGGATAATATGCTAGTTTTAGAATTAATATTTTAAGGCACTTCTAAATGTTTTCCAAAGCTGCTTGTACCCCTTTACATTCCCACCAGCAATGTATGAGTGTTCAAATTTTACCATGTCCTCTCCAACACTTGTTATTGCTTGTCTTTCTGATTAAAGACATCTTAGGGGTGATGAAGTGGTATCATAGTTTTGATTGACATTTTCCTAGAGGCTAATGATGTTGTGCGTTTATTTTCATGTGCTTATTTGTCAGTATTATACCTTCTTTTAGAAATGTCTATTCAAAGACTTTGGCTTATTTATTCTTTTCATTATCAAGTTTAAAGAGTTCTTTATATTTTGGGTGCAAGTCCTTTTTCACACCTGTGACTTGCAAATATTTTCTCCCAATGTCAGAAAATGAAGAGGAACTAGAGTTTCTTGATGAGGGTGAAGGAGAAAAGTGAAAGAGCCAGCTTAAAACTAAATATTAAAAAAAACAAAACTAAGATCATGGGCATCCAGCCCCAATACTTCATGGCAAACAGAAGGGGAAAAGGTGAAGGAAGTGGCAAGTTTTCTCCTTATTGGGTTCTAAAATCACTGTGGATCATGACTGCAGACTTGAAATAAAAAGACGATTGCTTCTTGGCAGGAAAGCTATTTCAAACCTAGGCAGGGTATTGAAAAGCAGAGACATTACTCTGCTGACAAAGGTCCATATAGTCAAGGCCATGGTTTTCTCAGTGGTCACGTATGGTTGTGAGAACTGGACCATAAAGAAGGCAGAATGATGAAGAATTGATGCCTTTGAACTGTGTTCTGGAGAAGACTCCTGAAAGTCCACTGGACAGCAAGGAGGTCAAACCAGTCAATTTTCAGGGAAATCAACCCTGTATACTCATTGGAAGGACTGATGCTGAAGCTCTAGCTCCAGTATTTTGGTCATCTGATGCAAAGAACTGACTCATTGGAAAAGTCTCTAATGCTGGAAAAGATTGAGGGCAGAGGGAGAAGATGGCATCAGAGGATGATACGGCTGGATGGTATCACCGATGCAATGGATGTGAACTTGGGCAAACTTCGGGAGATCGTGAGGGACAGGGAGGCCTGGTGTGCTGCCACCCATGGGGTTGCAAGGAGTCGGATGTGAGTGAGCGACTGAACTGAACTAATATTCAATTTGATTGGATTTTGTTGAGAATTTTGCATCTGTGTTCATAAATAATATCAGTCTTTAGATTTCTTTTCTTGTGATGTCCCTAAGTTCAATAATCTTTTTTTTTTTTTTTTTGTCAGCTCAAATCTGTTGAGCCCCTCTTGTGAATTCTTCATTTTGGTTATTGTACTCTTCAACTTCAGAATTTCCATTTTATTCTTTTAAATAATTTATACCTCTTTACAGGCATTTGCTGTTTGATGAGTCATCCCCATCATACCCTCCTTGAGCCGTTCTTTAATTATGATACAGCACTGGGCTTGTGAACTACGCTTGTTCAGTACATTTGTCAACAGAGTTTTTTGAAGTATTGAGACAGGAATGATCACTTCCCTCTAAATAACATGGTTGTGTATATGAAACCTAGAACTGCTACAGACATTGTATCTACCATAAGGTAAATTAGTTTGACCAATATATATGGAAGAGAACAATGACATGAAAACACCTGAGGAAAGTTGCTGGAACCCTGATGAAGTCTTAAGCTCTGAAACAAACAGAACTGGCATATTCCACAATCATGATATTTTCAGTTATAAGAGCCAAGAAATACCCAGAACTGACAGCCAGTCCTGCTAGATCCCTGCAGGACTGCAGACAAGTTCCTCTAAGCCACAGAGCAAGGAGCTGGAGCCTCTTTCTTCTCCCTTATTATGTAAAAAAAAAAAACTAAATGAACTCTGTTAGTGACAATAAGTAGTTTTCATTGGCCAGTTTTTACTGTGAATGTTGACAAAACTGAGAAATGCCAAGGGTGCCAGCAAAGTCAGCAGAATACTGTATCCGAAGAGACTAGGATCTGTATCTTTTAATATTTTTTAATTGGGCACCTTGGACCTGCATACGTACAGCACTGTGGTTTTATCCAGTCTTGTATTAGAGCCTCATGAATTATTCTGTTGATCAAATGAAGTTAACAAAATGACAGTAGTTGAGAATCTCAGCATCCCAATCAAGCCAGGGAGGACATGTCCATGAGGTCATTCAAAGACAGTGAATGGTAATAACCAGCTACTGCTCTCTGT
Organism: Tragelaphus eurycerus; assembly: GCA_935064755.1. Classification (NCBI taxonomy): domain Eukaryota; kingdom Metazoa; phylum Chordata; class Mammalia; order Artiodactyla; family Bovidae; genus Tragelaphus; species Tragelaphus eurycerus. Next base: position 13,439,529 of record CAKXYN010000054.1, on the reverse strand, counting down.
TCCTTGACTTTTAGTGGGGTGCCAGCCAGTATGAGCAGATAGAGTCAATAGGTTATCTGCAGGAAAGGTTACAAGGGTATTAAACAGACTCACCAGACAGACTCAGAAGACTGTACTTGAGGGTTACCTTTTTCTTGCTACTCAGTAACTGCATGACCTGGGGTAGCCCAGGCACCACATTTCAGGATTATCCTTACCTGTAAAGCAGAAGCGATCATAAAAACTGCCTTGCCTTGGGGTAAGGGTGCTTGAGAGATGAAAATAAAATAACACATGAGAAACTGCTTTAGAAACTAGAATGTGCTATTCAATAAGTCTTTTTTTATGACTTGGTAGCTCAAATATTAGTTTCTAGCTACCCAGGTACATCTGTTTATATAATCCATAGACTGTTTTTAAAAGACTTATCACAGTCAATAATTTCAACTTGTTCACCTATTTAATTATGTAACATCATTCAATTATACTAGCAAAACTAGTGTAGCTTCTTTTTTTTTTTTTGCTGCACAACTGAGACTTTTATAGATATGGTGATCAGCTGAGACATGGTAAGAAGCAAGGATGAGGGTAAAACAAATTTGGAAATGTTAAAATGTTAATGAATAAGCCCTCACAGTATAATTAATCCCTGAATAATAGTGGTATTACTAAAAATTAACAAGATTATCATCAATAAGCTCATTCATGTCTTGATACTTTCTAATAATAATGTGGGAGCATAAAGAATATAATACATAAAGATAATTTACTGTTTTCTTCAAATATACATTTCTTATGAATTGAGAACAATATGTGGTTTAAAAATAAGTGTTTTTTAATGAAATGTGTCAGTAAACAAAGAATTGTTGTTGTGCTGAGAGAACAATTCTGATATTTTCCCAAGTCCCCATCTGCATCAAATGCTAAGCATACTAAGTTCAAAGAGGCTGTGGCTTGTTACAACTTCTGTGGTTGGCACCATCAAATAATTAACTCACCCGGGCAAAGACAAAGAAAAATCTCAGAAAAACACTTACTTTGTAGGTCGAAGAATCTCTCAGAGCACTCAATGTGGCCAACAGATGCCCTTGTGCCTGCATCAGCTGTTCTGACAGCCTTTTCAAATAGACCAGAAACATCTAAATTCAAGAGTCCTGCTTTTTATAAGAACAGAGATAGCATAGACTAGTAATTCCTGTGAAAAAGAGAATTAAAAAAAAAAAAAACTGTTGGCATAATATAAATCTGCATAAAGTAAAGGATTAAGTGCAAACGACCTGAAGCTTTTTCCCAAGCCCCTGTGGTCTAGGAAAATCATCCTTCTAACACTTACTAGTGTTTGTGGAGTGCTTTGGGAGTGTTATATGTATGTGTCTGTTCACCAGCTTGAAATATAACAAATAAGAAAAAGCAATCTTTCTAACCCATAAGGTTAAAAAAAAACAAGTAATTTTTATAAGAACATGACACTAGAAAATAAAGGGCATTTAAATGATAGGATTTGAAATGTATTTTGTGGATGAGTATGACCTCTGGTGTTAAACTAGAGAAATTTCCAGCACTTATGCATCTTAATGACAGAAAGAGAAGCAAATTCAACTTTCCAAGAGCTTATTATTGGAGGTTGCAAGCCCTTGTGTTGTGACCTTGCTTTCAACCTCTTTTTATTCCCTCCCTCTCTTTCCCTCCTCACTCTCACAAATAAAAATGAGTATTTACTATGTGTGAAGTATTGTCCATGGAAAGAATATTATCTTTGTTGTTCTAACTACTTAACTTTACATGGTACATCTATAATCCCATATAGGGAGAAAAATAGCAAAATGATGGTAAACTATATGAAAAGTTTACATATAAGCTTGAAATCGGTTTGTTAATTTTACAAGGAAAAGAGGCTAATGAAAAGAACTCCTTAAATGTGCCCCTGTCATAACCCAATAGTGTAAAATGTCCTAAACAATAATGTTATGAGGATTCAGACTAAAACAGAAACCTACTGTGAGATCTTGTCATTTTTCATTATCATACTAATAGCAGATGATCATACTCTCCAAATGCAGACGTTTATTACCAAGAAGATTTTTTGAGTGTGTGTGATAGATGATTCCTTGAAACAGAAAGGTGATAAATATCTGACTGACTCTTACTTTTGTCTCTCTCCAGTCACAGCGGGTTTCATATTATTTCATGAGCTTCTGCAAGGTGCTGGCTAAGTGGAAGCACCGATCATTTGAGCTTTGTTATTCTTACGGTTCCTCATGTTATGTGCCAAATCTCCATTTCTTTCTTACCTTGTGCATCCTTTCCTCCCAACCCTCCTTAAATCTCAACAGTCTTTGTTTCTACATGATTAAAGGGACTGCACCTAATCTTGTACTAGACAAAGTATACAACATTTATTTCCCTGTTATTTTGTTTGTAGAACTTATTTGAAGCTTTGAGTTTGCTATATGAGAAAGTCAGTTTGACAACAGATACAGATATTGCTTTTTTTTTTTTGGCAGTCATTTTTAAAACAACATTTTAATAACTCTAGAACCTTATATCTAAATCTTTAACAGTTTAGTGTGGTAGCAATTATTATATTTGGAGAGAGTATTGATGTAGTCTTTCAGTTAAATTTACAAAAGGCTAATGAGAATATTAATTTACCATGATAAATATATTTGATGTATTTATATTTGGAAGGATGAATCAAACTTTTTCATTTAATCAGCCATGTGTAACAACTAGAAGAAGGTCATATAATTCATTACAAAGTGAAAATAAATGTATTATGAATTTTGTGCTTGAGTTGAATTTTACTTCACACCAGAAGGTGAAAAAAAATTTTAATTTGGAAGCTTTTGTTGTAATTTCAAATTACTCATTAGAATTGTTTTTCAAAGTCATGCTTACCACACAATTCATGCAGATCTACTCAGCTACCCTGAAGATTCTATGAGCTTAATAATTCTGTGTTATTGAATTGCAAAAAATCATAATAGAATATAAAAATAAAATGCTGTCTCCAGCTTTTAGCCGTTCAAATTCTATTCTTGACCTAGACTACTGAGAAATGCACGTTCTCTGGGACTAAAAGCAACTCTTTACTTTTTTTTTTTTTCTCCTGGATTTGTTTGCTTGCGTGCACACACGCAAAAAATTTAAATTGTTTAACTCATGTCCAAAGGATATCCTAAAATGAATTATTCACTCCATAGCATTGAAACACATACACTCTCTTAGGAGCAGGTACCGTGTAAGCAACTTTAGGGCAGCTGCCGAGTAGAATATCAAGAAACTGGATCCAGGTGAGAATTCCAATTACCTAATGAAGGTGATCCTCTTTCACTTTAATTTCTTGGTCAGTCTAACTCTTTATAACGTCTATCATAAAAAGCATGCTTTAAAATTACAATTTAAAAAGTAAATATTCAACTGGCCAGTGTATTTCATTCCATTTTCTGGAAATGGGGATCTCAACTTACAAAGAAATACAAACGACAAAGACGTAAGATGGAGCAGTAACAAAGAACCCTTGAAAGGTTCCCTTGCCGCTTTGTGTTAGTGCAATATATCGCCTAAAAGGAAGACATATCACAGGAAATTTGTGAGACACAAAACGTAATTTTTATTGGTTTATTAGCAAATAAATATTATACCTAACTAGAGCAAAACTCCAGTACTGTCCTCAAGCAACTATTATTCAGCCCGAGTTCTCATTATTAATAATTTCCCAGCCAGTGTATGACTGACGGTGTGAATCAGCCCGCGCCAGGGCCCTTTCCATCCTCCGCTGCAATCAGGCACAGAAGATGCTTGGTGTTTGCGCATCAGTCATCCGCCTTTGCTTTGTGTCTGTTCTGCAGGTGGAGAGGAGGAAGAGGAACAGAAGACGAGCTGGTGGTGGCTGGCGGTCGCTGAGCATCCCCCAAGACACTCAAGCAAGCGACTTCTCCAAGGCAGGAAAAGCCCACGGACCTACCCACTGGGGTGGCCAGAGGGCCTGAGCGCGTAACCCAGGACCCGGCGGCCGGGGGCGCCAGCCCCTCATGTTCCGCAGAAGGTGCAAATGTGAGCGGCGGTAGCTGGGAAAGCCCTCCACCCCCGCCAGGGGGACCCGGGAAGCCCAATCCAGCTCCTCACGAGGACGGAGGGGATCCCCTCCTCCGGCCCCGCCCCCATCCTCCCCGGCCCAGGCTCCGAGGCGGTTAACCCTTGCTGCGCCGCAGCGCACTAGGGCGAGAGCACAGCGCAGCCTATCCCGACTACCAGGAGCCGAAGCCCAGCGGCGGGGGAAGATTAGGGCTCGAGGGCCGCTTGGATCTCGCCGCGGCCAACCTGGGGATCCGGCGCCAGGGTTCTCACCAAGCCCTGCTGCACTGGCTCAGCTAGCCATCAAACCTTTTCTCTCCAAAGTGGGTGTCCCCACAGTTATTTGGCGGGTGGCTGGCATCCCACTCAGCAGGACAATCAGGGAGACGTAGGCGTGGGGTGAGGGGGTCTGTTGCTCCGCAGCTCTTAAGAGGCGTGCATGCCGGTGAAGGAGTGGCCCCGGGTTCCGCACCGTTCCCTCGCCTGACGCCCTGGTTGGGGTGGCCCAACGTGCTGCAGTGCCCGGGCAAGTGATCGAGACTGCACGTCCGGCAACAGTTAGGGGGGCTGTGGCGCGGGAAGGAGGGACGCCCCTACCTTTTCCCCCTCTCACTGCAAACCCGCTGCACTCCCCAGCTCTCTTGGGGCTCAAGGGTAGTCCCCGATCATCAGCAAGTGGAACCCTCGCTCTCCCCCTGTCCTAGCCTGAGCACCCTAGGTTTTTCATCCTGCAGATTCCCCCCTCCCCATCTCTCTCTCACACACATGCTCCCCTAAACCTCGCGCCGCAAACTCAGTCTCGGTCCCCGCAGGTGATGTCATGCCCATTGTTTTGGTGCGCCCGACCAATCGGACTCGCCGCCTGGATTCTACCGGAGCCGGCATGGGCCCTTCCTCGCACCAGCAGCAGGAGTCTCCGCTCCCGACCATAACGCATTGCGCAGGGTGCACCACCGCCTGGTCTCCCTGCAGCTTTAACAGCCCTGACATGGAAACCCCATTGCAGTTCCAGCGCGGCTTCTTCTCGGAGCAGCCGCCGCCGCCGTCGCGCTCCGCGCACCTGCATTGCCAGCAGCAGCAGCAGAGCCAGGACAAGCCGTGCGCGCCCTTCGCGCCCCTCCCGCACCCTCACCACCACCCGCACCTCGCGCACCAGCAGCCGGGCAGCGGCGGCAGCAGCCCATGCCTCCGGTGCAACAGCTGCGCCTCCTCCGGTGCCCCGGGGGCGGGGGCGGGGGATAACCTGTCCCTGCTGCTCCGTACCTCCTCGCCCGGCGGCGGCGCCTTCCGGACCCGCACTTCCTCGCCGCTGTCGGGCTCGTCGTGCTGCTGCTGCTGCTCGTCGCGCCGGGGCAGCCAGCTCAATGTGAGCGAGCTGACGCCGTCCAGCCATGCCAGTGCGCTCCGGCAGCAGTACGCGCAACAGCCAGCGTCCGCCTCCCAGCACCACCAGTGCCACAGCCTGCAGCCCGCCGCCAGCCCCACGGGCAGCCTCGGCAGCCTGGGCTCCGGGCCCCCGCTCTCGCACTACCACCACCACCCGCACCCGGCGCACCACCAGCACCACCAGCCCCAGGCGCGCCGCGAGAGCAACCCCTTCACCGAAATAGCCATGAGCAGCTGTAGGTACAACGGGGGCGTCATGCGGCCGCTCAGCAACTTGAGCGCGTCCCGCCGGAACCTGCACGAGATGGACTCCGAGGCGCAGCCCCTACAGCCCCCGATGTCTGTCGGAGGAGGTGGCGGCGCGTCCTCCCCGTCTGCTGCCGCGGCCGCCGCCGCTTCGTCCTCAGCCCCGGAGATCGTGGTATCCAAGCCGGAGCACAACAACTCCAATAACCTGGCGCTTTACGGAGCCGGCGGCGGCGGCAGCACTGGAGGAGGCGGTGGTGGTGGCGGCGGCGGCAGCGGGCATGGCAGCAGCAGTGGCACCAAGTCCAGCAAAAAGAAGAACCAGAACATCGGCTACAAGCTGGGCCACCGGCGCGCCCTGTTCGAGAAGCGCAAGCGGCTCAGCGACTATGCGCTCATCTTTGGCATGTTCGGCATCGTAGTTATGGTCATCGAGACCGAGCTGTCGTGGGGCGCCTACGACAAGGTAGGTGCTCGAGCCCTTTGCCCACAGTTCCCGGGGCACAGAGCCGGACGCCTGGTGGTTGGGGCGGTCGCTGGCGGGAACTCTCTGCCTGCCAGTCCCAAGCTTTCCCCTGACGATCGGAGATGTCCGCCGCGAGGGCGAGTGCCACTCCGACTCGCACCTTTAACCCTAGTCTGGAGAGGAAGCTTTTCCGCGCGCAGCCAAAGTTCTGGAGGGAGTGAATGCCCTGCCAGTGTGGATATTATAAAGAAGTGATTTCCCGTGGGGGAAAGCATGCTTTATTTCTCTCCTGAGGCTCACGGTTTAGGAGGTCTCTTTCAAACCCAAAGGCTTAAACTCAAAGATAATTTCCTCATGGATTTCATTTCGAGAGCCACAAGCTGCACTTGGGTCCGTGTAGTTGCGGCCCCCGATGCCGCTTGGCCTTCCCTGATCTCCTCACTTTCCTGACAGATCACAGAGCCAAAACAGGTGCCCCTACCTCCATCCTCCCCCTGGGAGCTCAGATCCAATTGCTGGGGATTGGCCGACCCCCCCCCCCCCCAGGGCTTAAAAGTGCTTCTTTTAAAAAAGTGCTTCTGTCTTTGTTGCAGGCGTCGCTGTATTCCTTAGCTCTGAAATGCCTTATCAGTCTCTCCACGATCATCCTGCTTGGTCTGATCATCGTTTACCACGCCAGGGAAATACAGGTAACTTACGCTCTACTGTTTATGAATGACCCCAGCCTGGAGAAGTGCAAGACAGCAGATGCTTTTCCAAGCTCTCCTGTCCTTGCCTGAGGTTACAGAAGACACATGCTGTGTTCTTACCTTAGCACCTGACCTGTTCTTTCAAGAAGTTGAAAGCAAAACAGTGCAGCATGTAAATATGCAGCAGTTTCCAGGATGTATTTGTTAAAACTCAGATTCCCCCCTCTCTTTTTTAGGTAGGCCCACTTCTCCATGACTGTCGCTGCATTCGCTTTCCTTAAGGCCAGTTAAGCACTAGCCTTAATCTGTAGGGTAGATGAGTATTCTCCTTTAATACACATTTAACAAGATGGATGGGTCATTAGGGAAGATTGTGCCTATCTGTATCACCTTCCATACTAACTGTAGCTTAAAAAAGAAAAGAGTCCCGGGATATTCCTTGCTAATGTGTATTAATAAGGCAAGAGGAGAATTCTAACCTTTTCTATATCTTACCCTAACATTGGAGAAAGAAGAAAGAATCTGTTGTGAATTTAGAATACAAATTCTGTATATCTGGTAGTTTGGTAGATTTTTAAGTACATTTATTATTTAAAATGTCACTTAAGAGCAAAGGCCACTGCCCTTGTGAGTGGACCTCTTAGGAAAATGTTTGTCTAAATGCAGCCAGGAACTCTGTTGTTAGGTATGACCAATAACTGGCAATTTCAGAATATTTGATCTAAAATTCATGGGTCACCTTTTGGATTTCTACTTTGCTGTAGCTTTCGGTCAACAGCATATTAAAGTTAGTGAATAAAATAACTAGAGTTTTCAAAAATTTATAAAGATTGGGATTTTCCAGTTTCTGACTTACACTAATATGTACTTTCTGGTTTTATAGATAAGCTGTTATTTATTTGGCCAAACTATTAAACTCTTGAATTCAGGGTGCCTTCCTTTAGGAGTTTTTATTACATTTAAATTATATTTAATTAATTATAAGTTAAATTAATTTTAAGTTAGTAATTCACAAAAACAGAAGAAACCAGTTTTAACTACTACCCAGGCAAAATAAATATACACTTGATCCCACATGAGGATGGAAAAATTACATAAGCATGCTTTCAAATTTGCAAAGACTTTGAAAAGTGTGAAATTGAAGGATTGAGAATAGAGAAGGAGAATTAGAAGGAGTAAGAATATCTAGAGGTAAGTAATAAGACTGCACTGGCCAAAGAAGGCAAGCACATTTGAACTCTAAAATTTGAATAATTTACACAGGTCCATCTTTAATTCAACACTAGTGATCAGGGGCTTTTGAGATTCTTTGAATATTTTAAAGTAATACTAAAATGTAACTTAAACATAAGAGTATCTTTTCATTTTGACTAGAAGGAAAATGCTTAAGGCTGGGGAACAAACTAAGTTTAATGACCGTTTGACTTGGTTTACCAGATCAGAAACCTGTAATCAGAAGAGGTGACCTGCCTGCCCGATGCCACAGCTAGACAGTGCAGAGCCTGGCTGCCCTGTCCTCCTAGCACCCACCCATCATGCTTTCCGCTGCGCTCTGCTGCTGTGTATCTGTAGCCCTGAAACATGACATGTCTGTCTGTGGTTCCTCTCTAAATCCAAAAGTTTGATATTTGAATTGGGTTAAACTTAAAAGATTTTTCCAAAATCTTCATAGGTATTTATGAAAGTCAAGTAACTTAATTTTTTTTTTTAAAGACTAGTGCAGTTTTACTTAATCTACACTGGAAAGAGACCTAGCTGGTTTTTTTGTTTTTTTGGTTTTTTTACTTAGGCATCAGCTTTCAGATTATTCCTGTTCCTTCTGAAAAACACACAGCTGAACAGACACTCATGGTGAAGAACATCTGATGGTATTAATATCAAGAACAAACTGTCTTCCTAAAAGCACTCATTTTTTATTGAGAACTTATTTTGAAATAACTTATAAGAGTTTGAGAGCTCCAAACACTGGCCAGATGTTAATTATGTGTTATAAAAAATTTTGATCATATTTGATAACACTTGAAACTTAAAGTAATACAAATAAAAGAAACCATATTTTTAAAGATCATTTTACACTTGAAAGAATTCCACTCCTGGCTAACTTTGAAGATAATTTCTGTTATACAAATGCATAGACATATTGATTAGAGTATGTATATAGCACAGGTGTTAAAAATGAAGACATGAATGCTGCACCTAAGGGTTATAAGCACAGTGAACCTCTTTACTGTTGTGGCAGCATAAACATCATAAAAAGTTAGATTTTTTAAAATTGGTGATGCATGGTTTCTACCAAACCAACCACACTTAAGATAATTTCAAATTAGATGCTCAGGTGATATCATTTAGTTGTTTTGGATGTAGCTATTACTGTTTAATCTTGAGAGATTTTTTTTCCTCCAGCTAAAGTTACAAATTTTATCTGAGCTGCATTTTTTTAAAAAATTTAATTGGAAAAGGACCAAATAAATATGGAGACCCTGAGCTAGAAATTAAGAACTACAAAAGCATGTTCTGATTCAACCAGAGAGTAGAGTCAGTGATTGCTTCTGAAATACTTCACTCTGAAACACAGTGAAGTCAAGTGCACAGGCTAATGTATCCATGTGTGCAAAGTGGTGAAGTGTGTCCTTTTTAACTTACTGATGTCATTGGTATAGATGTACCTCTTTCATAAGTGTTAAGCAAATAGGCACTTCTCAGTTTATTATTAAGAATCCTGAGTTTATTGATTAGCTTTGAGTTAAAGAACTCACTGTAGGGGTCATGACACCATTCAAAGCATGTTCTTGGACATAGCACTCAGTCTCTCATGACACTTAGTCTTTTTCTTGTTAGCACAGCCGTATGTTGGTTGGGTAGTGAGAGCTAGCTAGTATGGGGTTTTGGTGCATGGTAGGATTTCTCACTGCCTTCAGAAAAAATCAGTGTTATAGCCAGTGTTCTGTCTGGCTGTCCACTAGAACTTCTTTTGCGAAGCTTGGGGAGGCCCTGACATTTCCGTGGAGAACCTTGGAAAGCAAGTCAGTGTGACCTTTTATAAAATGTTTATACACAGTCTGTCAAAATTGGATGGTTCAGGTAAGTCATGGATAGAAGTGGTTGAATTAAAATAGTGTGATAGGGAGGCTTTGCAAGGACTTAGCTCAGTACATTTCAGCTTTGCTGTCATTTTTCAGTACCACAGACAGCTCAATGCACCAGGCTATAGTTTGCTCATTTCACTAATTACTTTTACACCCCGCCCGCAAATAAAACCGAAGTCACTCTTTGGGGGTGGGTGGGTCAGAATGCTTATATAAAATCAGATTTAACGGGGCACATTTTCAGCCAAGTAGATGTTAAGTTTTCTCAAATAGATATTTGGCTTTCCTATATTCAGCAGCAAAACTAAAAAATTATGAATTGATATGTAAAATAAAGTTTAGCAAATGCCTTTTGTTGCAGTCTTCTGACAAAGAAAAGTACTATGGGGATTGTTTATACACTTTGGAAAGGTCACTTGATACTAAATAAGTAGCTTCCTCATCATCTCAAGTACAAGATCAAATAATAGGGAAAACAGAGGCATGATTTCCTGTGACTTTTCTTTTTCTTGCCCTTCTTCTGTGGGGTTGGAATTATTTCTTTGATGGAATAAGAACAAAACAATGCTCAAATACTCTTTAAGATCTTTAATATCAAATAAGTTGAATGTAGATTTCACTTTATCTTTTCAACTTTTATGTAGTTGAGTTTCTTTTGTGAAAGGAATTTTAGTTGAAAGAACTATTTAGTATTTTTGAGACAGGCAAATACAAGATTGGGAAGAAAGCTTCTTGGACGATCTTTCTGGTTCTTATGAGATGTGGCAGAATGGAGTGTACTATACTTTAAAGTTGAAAGCGCTTTTGTTTCCTTGATTTTGTTTTGGTAACATAGTTACAAAATAAAGAGGACTAGAGGAAACACTGATTTTTCTTTGGTATCTTTTGCAGTAGAGTAACTATGCATTCTTCTTCAAGTGAGCTTTTCAGAGATGGATGCTATAGATCTCAAACTGGAAGGGCAAAAATTAAAATTTCTTTATACTCGTGCATGTAGGCCACACAAAGGAGAAAGGAGTGACTGAGAACAGGAACTTTAACAACCTCTGAAGGCTCTTGGACTGGTTGGGGAGGGATGGTTAAGTGTCCACTGAGTAGACTGTGGCTCCCCTGTGGAGGGGGCAGGGGAAGGATGCTTGCTTTTGTATTCCTGCAGAGAGCAACTAGATACTTCCAGACCATACAGAAAATGCTGCATATAGTTGCTATGCTTATGAATAAAATAATAATAAATATACGTAATAAAAATAACTGGTACAGAAGAGCTTAGAATAAATATGATAGTCACATTCTCAGTCCTGTTTTTCATAATCAACCACTTTTAAATTTCTCATGCATTTCTCCAGAATTTTAAAAAATAATATTTAATTGTGTTGAGAGACACGCACAGGGCTTCCCTTGGTGACTCAGCAGTAAAGAACCCACCTGCCAATACAGGAGACTTGGGTTTGATCCCTGGGTCAGAAGGATCCCCTGGAGAAGGAAATGGCAATCCACTCCAGTATTCTTGCCTGGACAGAGGAGCCTGGCAGGCTACAAGTCCATGGGGTTGCCAAAGAGTTGGACACCATTTAGCAACTCAACACCAACAGAGACACACGTGCTCTGCTTTCATTGCTGATGTATTTTGGTTTTCTTCATCAGCACATGGAGGCCTGTCTCATCGTTTTTCTGCTGTGTATTACCCCATTGTATGGATGCACTGTGCCTTACTGACAGGCCCTTGGCGTTTTCTAGGCTTTTGCTATTCTAAGCCATAGTAAAACATACATGCTTATTTTAATCTGCTAATTAGAGAATGCACATATGATAAATGTCCAGCAGACAGATTGTTGAATAGAAGGGAGTTTGTATTGTAAATGGAAAGGTACTGCCCACCAATCCTTTAGAAAGATCTTCAGAGTTTTCATTCTCTGCTTCCCCACACATTATTTCCCCACAACATTGTTTACATTGAATGTTATAAAAAGGAATTTTAAATAACTTTGGATTTGCAAAGTTTACTATTTTCTTGAAAAAATTTTTTTGTGAAAAACTCCTTAAGGACAAAGCTCATGGTCTCATAGGGTTATTTGCAATATTCTGCAGTGTCTAGTGGTACATTATTGAATCTGCTGACAAACTGGCCAATCCTTATAAACTTACCATCAGAAGCAAATATTTGCCAAATTTGTTTTTTTTTTTTTTTTTTTTAACTTAAACTTTGGAGATAAAAGAAGGTGAAAGAGTAGAAGGAATGGTCTTCCAGTTGTCCTTAGATCTCTCCCGTATCTACAAGGCAGAGAAACATTAACTTTTTAAGACTGAAAGGCCGTGAGGTGGGTACCTTGCTTATATTGCTGTGTGGTGTGGTGGGCACCTCCATGACCTCTGTCTACACTGCCATCAGCTTCTGCCTCAGTTGTAACGAGACTCTGAGTCCCTTTGACTTCGCGTATACCCTGTAGTAACGAAATCACTCAGGACTAATTTCCTCCACCTGCCTGTGTAAAGATCTCTGCATTATTAATGGGTGTGACACTAAATAAAGCAATCCTGCTGTGTTTACAGAGCAGCATCACAAATGAATGAAGACTGGAACTTTAGGTTTACCGCACGTGGGTTTGCGTGCTCTGCCAAGTCGTTTCTGGGCCATGTTTTTGTTCCGCCCGGTAAGAGGGCCACTGTGGGCTGTCATCGTCCCAGACCACGTCTGGCAGGGTGGACGGAGGAAGCCAGCACTGATTTGACTTCAGGGAGTTACTTTTGGTCAGGATATAAAGTGGTTTCATGAGGCTATTTTAGAGAGAATTTCTGCTCATGATAATAAAATAATATGATGTTTGCTACTTGGGGAGTGCATTTTTAGCCCTAAACTCCTTTAGAATTCTCTTTTTAGAACTGGAAAGACCTGAAGTGTTATCTGGCCCAGGATCCCAGCCGGCATGCCATCTCAGATAAAAGTAGCCACCCCGTTTCTGCCTGAACCCTCTCACCATGATGGTCAGTTTATCAGTACAGGCTGGCCATTGCCAGACAGCTCTTATTTTTAGGATTTTAGAGTTGGACATGACTGAGCGACTTCACTTTCTCTTTTCACTTTCATGCATTGGAGAAGGAAATGGCAACCCACTCCAATGTTCTTGCCTGGAGAATCCCAGGGACGGGGGAGCCTGGTGGGCTGCCGTCTATGGGGTCGCACAGAGTCGGACACGACTGAAGTGACTTAGCATAGCATCCTTATGTTGGGGTGAAGTCTTCCCATATTCAACATTTAATAGTTTTTGAGCTCTGTTAATACAGTGAGGAATAAGACAATCAGGTTCCTTCTCTCCTGGAACTGACATTCCGTGCAGGTGGACTAAGGAGAGAGACAAAAATTAAGGAAGCACATCCTTAGAAGTTGTGATAAGTTGTGTCATAAAGTCCCCATAAAAGGGACTGTGGTAGAAAATCATCAGGGGCAGACAGCTGTCATCCAACAAGGTGATTATGGGAGTATTCTCCAAGGAAATGATTTTTAAACCAAGATATAATGGAAAGGAAGTTATCAGTTACTGACAGAGTCTGGAGGAAAAACCTTTTCAAAGGCCTAGTGACTGAAAGGGATTTCTTGCACTTACACAACTGAGAGCAAATCAGTGTAGTCCCAGCAAGGGGACAGTGGTACTGGGTGGTGTGAGGGTTGTTACACTAAAGGGTCCTGAGCCCATACGAAGACTCTGTGATACCTTCTTCAAAGTGCATAAGACCATCACTGAAGCCAAGACGAGTCACAATCCAGCTTACTGTTTAAGCAGACATTTTGTTTGGTGGGGTGTGGCGGAGAAGCTGTGAGGAGATTGGTCTGGAGACCATTAGACTCTTAGCAACTCACATTGTAGAGATGATGCTCACTTGGCTTGGTTAACAGCAGTGGAAATGAGGGGAAGTAGTCTGGTTTGAGACCCAAGTTGGAGGAAAAATGGACGTTTTAGTGATTGGCTATGACAGGTGATGGGGGAGCCTGGTGGGCTGCCGTCTATGGGATCGCAGAGTCAGACACGACTGAAGTGACTTAGCAGCAGCAGCATGACAAGTGAGGACAAGGGATGATGCAATGATGATCCCCAAGGTTCTGGTTGGAGCATCTGAGTGTGTGATGCTAAAGGCGGAGGACTCACACCGAAGGGTAGGATGTGGAGTCAGGGTTGCTTCTGATGGGAGTGCTTCTGATTATACAAGAGAATCTTGAATTCAGAGGAAAAGTACAGACTAGAAATTTAAGTTAGCAAGTAATCAGCATAGAGGCTATTTAAACCCATATGAATAGATAAAATCACGGAGCGAAAATAGATGAGAGAAGAAGGTGGAGAGTGGATCACCCTCTAGATTTCAGAGGTTGATCTGACATCTAGAGGTTGTGTGAAGGAGAAACTAAAGAAAAGAAATGAGTGACTTGTCCTTGAGATGGAGATGGGAGTGTTGGAAGGTGGACACAGTGCTGTGTACTGAGCGCTGTGAAGTCTGTTAATGTCGGGTGAAGAGGTGCCTTTTGGATTTGATGAGTTGAAGTCATCGCTGACCTTGAGGAACAATTTCAGTGAACAGGAGAGACAGAAACCAGACCGCAGTTTCCAGTATAACAGGATAAGTCAGTCCCCCTGCAAAGAATTACAGAACAGACATTTCAGCATTGGTTAGGTCCCTTTAAATGCCTCCTATTTAAACAGTGTCAGTTCCTTTGAATATTCCTGATCACACTTAGGGTGTCCCTGATCCTATCCTTCTGGACGTCGACTCTGTTTTGTTGAATTCCCTCTTTGAATAAGAAGGTCAGAAATGTACTCAGTATTTTCAGGTGACATCTGCCAGTGGACTTGGTACCTCCCTTTGTTGAAAATGCTTCATGGTACCGACTGTTATTCCCTCTAAAATGGTCTTTGCTTCACACAAACTGTTGCCAAGTACACTTGTAAAATTGTTACTGAATTGAATGTATGGCTTTACATTTATTGACTCTTGTTAAATAGCATCTTGGTTTCAGATGAGTGTTTCAGCCTGTCAGAATTCTTTGAATTGTAATTGTGATGTCTATTTGACACACACTTTATTTAGCTATGGAAAATGCTGTGTATGGACTGGTTATGGCATTGGCAAATCTCAAATCGGTGCTCAATTCTGTTCCAGAAACATGGTCAATATTAGTGGCTGTCACCCCGCTTGCCCACACTCACCTCTGTTCCTAGCTTCTCACTAGCTGTGACTTTGAAAACTGTACCTGAGAAACGCATGCCCAAGGCATGAGTGAGCCACAGGCAGAGCTGAGAAGTAGGCCCTTCTCTGCAGTTCGCCATCTGCTCATCCATGGTATTTGGTTCGGCCTTTCATGTCATAACAACTCTATGCGCCCTGACTATAGGGCAGCCTACGTTTCTCAACAAGAATGTCATGAGGACTGACAGATTCTGTGCTGAAATCCATGTATTCTGTGCTCATGATCAGCCAGTCTATTCATGATATCCAAGAAGGAAACAAGACTCATGGGCCTGTCATTTTAAGAATGAAAATATATTAGGCTTTATGACCAAATGCCTTTTCTCTTAAAAATTTTGATTTTCTCTCCAGATTATAAAATTAATAAATATTTATGTTAGAAAATCCATAAAACATAGATAATGTGAAAAGAATGCTAGTTTAATCTCACCACCCAGAGACAAGTATTATTATGACAGAATGTGTTTATATGAAGTACATGGACCTGATATTTGCTATATATCAATATAAAGAAATTTAATGTTCTTTTCATGTAATTTTCTATTCATGTCCCCATGCCATTGACCATTCCCGTTTTTTTGCATCATATGGTATATTCAGTTTAATCCTTTCCCTTATTTTTGGACACTTAAGAAAAATTAGAAAGAAAAATTAAAAAGAATCTATTTAAAATATTTATATAATAAATACTTTGCAGATGAATTTATATAAGGATGTCTAATGATTTCCTAAGGATAAATTTCCAAGGCAGTAATTACTTAAAGGATATTATTTAAGACAATTGAGAATTTGTCAAATTATCCTCCCAAAAGTTTATATCAGTTCGTTGATTTTCAAAGTACTTACAAACCACTTCGTTAAATAACTGATATAATTGTTTTCTGGAGTGTCTGTGTTCACTTTACTGGTTCATATTTTGAGTACTGTCCTACTTTGTGAATCTAGAAATGTACCACCCTGGAGTCTCTTATAGCTTCTTATTTCTCCTTGATTTTGGTTTATAAATCTTGGCTAACCAGGTTTGTCAAAGGGTAGTTGTGCTTGATAGTAAGAGTTTGTATAGAAACGATGCAAAAGCAGTATTGGAAGATAACTTTGTCTACAGATGTTCCCAATCTTTATTATTCTAGGAAGCTTTGAAAACCATGATTTCTGAAATTGTTCTCTGCAAACTTCCCTGCTGAGCAAAGCATCAGACTCTCCTTTGAGCTGTTCACTGTGTTTTGCAGCATGGTCCTATGGCTTTGTGCACTGACTCTAAAGCCAGTCCGCCTGGGCTCACACCCAGCTCTGCCACTGACTAGCAGTGTGACCTTGCGCACGCGACGTGGTCTCTCTGCACTTCACTGTCCTTGTCTGTGAAATGGGGACTATAGAGTACTTCTCTCATGGGGTTGTTGTGAGAGTTGAGTGTGCCTGTGTGTGTAACCGTACACGTATATATGTATCACTTAGAACGCTGCCTGCTGTATGCTGAAGGCTGTTTAGGTGTCACTGCTGGTCACCGTAGCTGCTTTGGGAGGAATTGGAGCACAGCCTCCATGGGCTTTGGGAAACAGTGGTGATATTTTTTCTTCTTTTACAAGTCTTACAGGAGAGAACAGAAAAAAAAAAAAAAAAAGGTGTGCATTCAAAACAGTGTTCAGTAGTTTATTAACACTTAAACTCGAATAGCTGTGTGTGTGTTCTTTTTTTAACAAAAGCTTTGCTCTCCATTAAGGACAGCCAATATTTTTTTAAACTGAGTTAGTTCAGATTCTCCCTGTGGGCAGGTTGGCCATCTGAGGAAGTAAATGCACATTTTGGTTTTCAGGTTTCAGATCAGTAAACTAGTGTTAGAGTACTATGATGTTAGGCTCACCATTTTTACAAAAATAGCTGTTTTGCCTGTAAACCTACCATAGGTTTGGCTTCTTGCTGGAAGCAAGGTTCTTTGTGAGCTACATTAACTCCTTCAGGAACCCAGGTCACAGCTTGATGGCATCTCCATCTAATTAGGACCCTGGTGACTTAAAGAGTTAAGTACAGCACCCTGAAAAGTAAGCAAAGGGAATAACTTGTAATGGAAAATTCTGATAGGAAATCCCTGCTGAAAGGTTAAGAGGTAATAAACAACCAAAGGTGTATGTAGGATTGTAATCGACAGCATTTCTGTCTGTATTCATTTGAAGGTTTATGGTATATTTAAATCTTTTTTCTGGATTAGGTTTATCTCTGTTAAATTTTGTTTAGCATGCCACCTCCCTCAACCATCGTGCTTGGAGTACATTGGTTGGAAAGAATTGAGAAGAATTTTGTGTGTCAATATGACAAGTAATATCTCAAAATACTTGTTGTTCAGTGGTTGGGTTTACTTTTCTCAGATGGCTTATATCTCCCTTCTGTTTCATTTCCAATGACCATTACTTGCATCTGTATTATGCCTGTCTCTCTTTGTGAACAATGAGTTAGTAATGTGTGTAGTATAGTGTTGGGTGAGTTTTCTTCTTTGCTTTTTGAGTTTGTGACACACATGAGAATTTAGGCATTATATACCTTAAACTGAACTGTGTCGAGGAATTGTAACAGCCAGTGTTTTACATGTGTAACTTGCCATGTGCTTGCTGGACTGTCTGAGCATTGTTACCTGGTTCTGTATTTACCCATAGTGGTTATCCAGAAGGTATGAGGTTTTTACAAAATAATCTGGCTGTTGAAATGTGGGTATGCAGCCCTTACTGGTTTTATCCACTGAGGTGGTCTTCTATCAGAAAATTTTGGTCTTCCAAGAAAATTATATGTAATATTTATATATTGGTTTTGACTCTAACATACTGAATTTGGGGAGGAGGCAGTAAGCAGGCTTGTATGGTTGTCATGTCTTGAGTAGTGCTTTTTTGAGGATAGTGTCTGCTGTCAAGAGGGTTAAAAATACACAGTGCTAATCCTTAAACTGCTTAAAGTTTTGATGAGTGGTCAAGGGAAATTATATCCTAGTACTGGATTTATTTTGAAGGTCACAGATTACTTATAATATTGAAAAAGGATAATTGGTCTGAGTATTTATTGAAATTGGATGCGTATAAAATGATACAAAAGTGATGACTGTGAGATTTATAATAGTTACCTCATGTGTTTTCAAAGGTATATCTAGTGCTTCTAGCCATATACTCAAAGTTGTTGACTGAACACTTAATTTCATTTATTTGGATTTAACTATGAAATTTTAAGATGAAAGTCTTGGCCTCTAGGAACTTGCCTTAGGTCAGTTTTCATATAGGTAAATACCCCCCACATTTGGAAAAAGTTTTTATATCAAAGAGCATGAATTGCTATCTGTCCTTTGAAGCGAAAATAGCTTAAGATATGTTTATTTAGTTAAATGTGTGATTCATTTAAAGCTTCAGCTTACTGCTTAAACTTGTGGGTAATGTTGTAAATTTTGATGCTATTGTTGAAAATTATTTTGAAAAGAATTTTCCTTCTTTCCCACTAGTATCTTAGTCAAGAATCCTCACTCTTTGTCCTCATTTATCTGTGTCAAAGAGGATACTTAATGAAAATGCATTGGGCAGACTCAAAAATTAAGCAAGAGTGATATAAAGAGAAATCTCTAATTTGCTTGGGGTGGGGAGAAGCAACAGTACCATATTAAGGCTGAAAACTATTTTTCAAAATATCCTTGATTTGCAATTCACTAGCTCTTGTAGGTTTTTTTAAATATCATTTTTTTTAAAGCTTAATCTTCTGTATTCTTGTTTTTTTCTTTCAGTGTATCTGCTTGACACAGTCGTTTTTTATCCTTTTTGACAACGTACCTACTTTTCAGTTACTACATTTGGGCCGTGTTCTGCCTCCCGCCTCAGAGTGGGTCCCTTGGGTACACTGGGTCCCTTGGGGTCCCTTGGGTCCCCACTGTACACTGGGGATGCAGATCCAGCCCCCTCGCTTCACGTTCACTGCCTGGCTTAGTCTGAGACTGTGTACACAGATTGCTTCTGTGGCAGCTATTCTGAAATCAGGAATCCATCAAGTGTGTCTTATTGCAGTTTTATACAACTGGCCACAGAGGGAGAGCGGATGTGTGTTTAGGACTTTGTCCCTCACGCTGCCCGTGTCGGAACATTTCGGGCAAAGACCACGGAGCGCGTTCAGTGGCGAGCGTTTTCTCTGCAGCATTTGCCTAGGAACAAGAGGCCTTCTCTGCACTGTTGTGCATGAGCACATGTCATCACAGTGAGATGACTGATGTGGTGGAGGGTGAGATGAAGGCTTGTCTTCAGGATCTGTGGCATATTGCCATAGGGGAACCAGATTCAACAAAGATTAACAGGATCGGGTTGGGTGGCTGGTGGGGTGCAGGTGAGGAGCTCAGCTGCCTCTGTACTGTACGTCCTACCTGCACTCGCAGGCTGAAGATGAACTGTTGTTAATTGGCTTTCTTTTCCTCTCTCCTCTGGTGGTATGCTGATGACCTGTACAGATATAATGGGATCAAAAAACATTGATGACTTTCACCCTTTTTTCTTAAACACAGTAGGGAAAATGACAAAAATGCTACAAATCTGGTCCTCTTTACCAAGAAGATAAGAACAGGGGAATTTCCAAATCATCTCATTGACTTTGCTTTAAATTTGCCCGTTGAATCCTTCCTTTGAGGAGCAGCCCTGCCTACCCAGCAGTCTCTGAGGTCCCTGCTGGGTGTGTTTACATAAGCACCCCTCTCAGCTCCTCCAGCCTTGTTTGCACTGGGGAATATTCCGGGGACATACATGCTGTGTTTTGAGATTTCCAGCTACGTCGGGATTCCCTAGCTGACTCTGAACCTGCTGGCTGGGTTAAGGATCCGTGCTGCTCTCTGTACCCTTGGGTGCATCACTGTTGTTGGAGGGAGGAGACGGGGACATAGATAGAATATTTTCCAGTCATGGAAAATGCATGCATCATATCGGACGCTTGTGCTTGTGTTTATGCTAAGTGTTAAAGCTTTGTGTAGTGTAGACAAGCCAGTGCCTAGACATGACCCAGCTGTCTGGCAGGGCCAGCCACTGTCCAGCAGAGGCTGGGGGCAACAGAAGGCATGCCCTTCCCCCTAGAGGACAGTGGAGGTAAGGAGGGGCTGTGTCGACCCCGTTTATCTGGACAGCCACGTGGGCCTCTGAGAAGCAGTCCCCCGGTGGTGGTCACCCCTGGCTTTGGGTCTGGACAAATTGGAGTCAGAACTCAGATTGGAGTCAGAACTCAGCCTCACCCTGGGTGACCATGAGAAGGAAATGTGACCCCTGGCAGACTCATTTCTTTATTTGTAAGATGGAGATGAGAATTATGCCTATCTCACTAGACTGTTTTGATGATTCAGTGAGACAGTGTTTATGGAAAACCTGATATAATATGACACGTTCAGAAAATGTTAACCCTTTCACTACCACTCTTGCATCATTGCTATTATTAAGCAAGTATCATAGACCGAGCAGGGAAGCAGAACCTAGAGTCTTGGAGGTTCTCACAGTGGGAAGGGGATTGCATAATCATGGGTAATATTTCAAGGAAGTTAAACAAGTTCCGATAACAGGGCGATTGGGCAGAGAAGACAGATACTTGATTAGTTAGGGCAGGGAGTTGGCAAACTAGAGCCCATGGGCCAAATCTGGCCTCGTGGGTAAATCCAGCTTGCCTGTTTGTATAATGTTGTATTGGCACACGTTTGTTTGCATGCCACAGACAGCTGCTTCTGCACTACAGCTTGTTCTACCAGCAGAGCTGAGTGCGAGCAGGCCATTTGGCTGCAAAGCCAAAAATATTTACTTTACAGAAGAAAGTTTGCTGACCATTGAGTTAGAGCCCAGGCTGGTCAACAGAGGCAGAGAGAAACATACACAGGTGTGTTTCTCTCTGCCTCTGCCTCATAGCTTACTTTATTCCTTGCCCCAATTTTAGCCTTCTTTTTAAAAATTGTTTATTTGTAATTTTTGTTGGAATATAGTTGCTTTAGTTGTATTCGTTTCTACTGTACAGCGAAGCAAATCACCTGTACATATTGTACATCTCCTCCTTTCTGGATTCCCTTCCCATTTAGGTCACCATAGAGCACTGAGTAGATTTTCCTGTGCTATACAGTAGGCTCTAATCAATGATCTGTTTTATATGGGATAGTGTATATATCCCATTCTCAATCTCCCAATTCATCCCACATCCCCTTTGCCCCCTCGATGTCCACACAGTTGTTCTCTATGTTTGTGTCTCTGTTTCTGCTTTGCCAATAAGGCCCATCAGCACCATTTTTTCTAGATTCCACATATATGGATTAATATGCAGTATTTTGTCTTTCTGACTCACTTCACTCAGTGTGATAGTGTCTAGAGGAGCAGAGGTTCAGATAGTGGAGCTCGAACCTGGGAAATGCAGATTTCTGCAGGGGTGAGGTCCCCGCTGTGATCCAAGCCCTTGGGCTGCCTGTAGGATCTGCACTCTGGGATGGAGGGGAATGGCCGGGGGGAATTAGAGTTATGTCATCTTAGCTGAACAAAATGGTTGTGGGAGGGAGTCTGAGCATTAGCTTCACAACTCAGAGTCCTTTCTGGTGACCATGGATGAGACACTGGGCGTGTCTGACCCTTAAAGTGAAGTTGCTCAGTCGTGTCCAGCTCTTTGTGACCCCCATGGACTGTGTGGCCTGCCAGGTTCCTCCGTCCATGGGAGTTTTCCAGGCAAGAATACTAGAGTGGGTTGCCATTTCCTTCTCCAGGGAATCTTCCCAACCCAGGGATTGAACCCAGGTCTCCCACATTCCTGGCAGACCTCAGTGCCCTGTAAATTAGTCTCTGCAAAGCTAGGTGGGGGGTAGTTTACATTTTCATGATCCTGTTGGTGGGGCTGGTCTCCATCAAGAAGAAAGGCTCATTTGTTTCATATTTTTAAAAAAGGGTTTTAACTCTGCACACACACACACACACACACACACACACACACACACACTGCATCATGTATTAACTTGGGAAGCAACAGAGAATCTTGCCTTTTTTCTTTAGGTCTGGAATTCTGGCTGCATGTATAATGTACTAAGTATATGTATTCCTGTTCCCTAGTGATTCAAGTGGAGAAGGCAATGGCATCCCACTCCAGTACTCTTGCCTGGAGAATCCCATGGATGGAGGAGCCTGGTGGGCTGCAGTCCATGGGGGTCGCTAAGAGTCGGACATGACTGAGCGACTTCCCTTTCACTTTTCACTTTCAAGCATTGGAGAGGGAAATGGAAACCCACTCCAGTGTTCTTGCCTGGAGAATCCCAGGGACGGGGGAGCCTGGTGGGCTGCTGTCTATGGGGTCGCAAAGAGTTGGACACGACTGAAGTGACTTAGCAGTAGCAGTGATTCAAGTTATATTTCCTGTCCATCATCTCCATTCTCAGCTGCCTGCTGGACAGCTCCCCTTGGAAGCCCCTGCAGCCCTTACCATTCCCAGGCCTCTGCCTTGCCCTCTCCTGCCTGCTGTCCTCACAATGGTGGTCCACCTAGGGCCCCACTGAGGACCCTTGCTCTTTCCTCCACTCAACTCTCCTCCCTAACTGTTGTCCCCAGTAGAGTCAACGGGTCCTACAGGTATTTCCACCTCAGTGTCTTGCATTACTTCTCTTCCTGGTCACATTCTCAAGAACTTTAGTTCTGTGTTTCCCAAACTTTTCATAAAATATGTTTATATACTATATAGCAGTTATATATTATTTTATTTTTCATATTTTAATATTTACATACTTTTATTTTTATTCTCTATTCATATTTTTCTTTAAATCAGCTCTCTTCTTTTAGCCTAATCTTAATAATATCTATGAAATTATAATTGTAGTGTAATTGCATATGAGACTTTCCTGGTCTACCTGCAATGCCGGAAACACAGGAGATGTGGATTCAGTCCCTGGGTCAGGAAGATCCCCTGGAGAAGGAAATGGAAATGCACTCCAGTATTCTTGCCTGGAGAAGTTCATGGACAGAGGAACCTGGGTGGGCTAAAGTCCATGTGGCTACAGACACAACTGAAGCAACTGAGAACACACACACACACACACACACACACACACA
This sequence comes from Tragelaphus eurycerus, assembly GCA_935064755.1. Taxonomy (NCBI): domain Eukaryota; kingdom Metazoa; phylum Chordata; class Mammalia; order Artiodactyla; family Bovidae; genus Tragelaphus; species Tragelaphus eurycerus. Next base: position 13,416,311 of record CAKXYN010000054.1, on the reverse strand, counting down.
CACATGCACACACACATGCACACGCACATGCACACACACACGCGTATCATAATTGCATATGTTTTCTAACACGCAGTGAATTAAAACTATAAATAAACAACACACCCGAGAGTCATCTCAGAGGAACACATCAAGCTCCTTGTGGAAATTTCTGCTTTGGGCATCACCTTTGTTTTTTTCTTTTTTTTTTTAATGAAATTTTATTTTGCTTAACTTTACAGTATTGTATTGCTTTTGCCATACATCGAGATGGATCCGCCACAAGTATACACATGCTCCCATCCTGAACCCTCCTCCCTCCTCCCTCCCCATACCATCCCTCTGGGTCGTCCCAGTGCACCAGCCCCAGGCATCCATCATCAGGCATCATACCTGGACTGGTGACTCCTTTCAGATATATTATACATATTTCAATGCTATTCTCCCAAATCATCCCACCCTCTCCCATTCCCAGAGTCCAAAAGTCTGTTCTATACATCAGTGTCTCTTTTGCTGTCTCTTTGTTTTTAGTGTGTGTGAATGTGGTCTCCCTGCTCCCAGTGTGACCTTTCTCCTCCCCTCTCCCACCTCTTGCAGATGGTCCATCTCCCCAGTGCTACATGTGTGTCTGTCCCAAACATAAACCTGATCCTGTCACAATAATTCTAAAATGTTCCCATGGCTCTCTGTTGTTGTCAGGATGACTTTCTTTAATGCAGAAACCCACAACAGAGTTCTCATGATCTGGCCGCTGTCTGCCTCTCAGCCCCATTCAACCCTATTCTTATCCCCTGTCTATCCTGCCTCTCCTCCAGCAAGACTGAATCACTTGTTCTGAAAGATGTCACACTGTTCCATGCCTCTGTGCGTGCAGTGCCTTTTCCCTTTATTTGCCTGAATCCTGCTGGTGCATGAAAATTCAATTGAGGGATCATCTCTGCCAAGGAAGCCTTCTCTGCCCAGCCCCCCACTCCCTCTGACTTCCCCCACCTTATTTTCCTGGCTACCCTCCAGTTTTATACAGTGATGAAGAATTGATGCTTTTGAACTGCGGTGTTGGAGAAGACTCTTGAGAGTCCCTTGGACTGCAAGGAGATCCAACCAGTCCATCTTAAAAGAGATCAGTCCTGGGTGTTCATTGGAAGGACTGATGGTGAAACTGAAACTCCAATACTTTGGCCTCCTGATGTGAAGCACTGATTCACTGGAAAAGACTCTGATGCTGGGAAAGATTGAGGACAGGAGAAGAAGGGGACGACATAGGATGAGGTGGTTGGATGGCATCACCGACTCGATGGACATGGGTTTGGGTGGACTCCAGGAGTTGGTGATGGCCAGGGAGGCCTGGCGTGCTGTGATTCATGGAGTCGCAAAGAGTCGGACACAACTGAGCGACTGAACTGAGCTGAAGAGCGCTGATGAGAAATGAAACTTGATTCAAACCAAGTTTTTCCAACTTCTTACCGATGATTTCTGACAACCTGTTAATTGAGCTTCATTTTCTTATCTGTAAAATGGGGATAATAGAGCCTCTCTCATGAGATTACTCTGAGGATTTCACTGAGATTTTGTACTTTGCCAGTGCTGGGTACACAGTAACCACACAGACTGTGGCATTCTTATCGTTTTTGTTGTGCTTCCCATCCTTAACCATGACCTCTCTGATCCCCGCTTTCTCCTGTGACTTTGGGGATAAGGCATCACAGAGTTTGGGGAGGCAGTCAGGCTGGGAGAGAACATGAAGTGCCAGGTACAGCATGTGGCCTTGGGGGTCCATTACTGGGGTCTCTATTACAACGGCATCCATCAGGCTCTGACCCTGACTTTGTTGGCTCCCCAAGACATGGGTCATGTCTAATTCTGCTTCCCAGGACTGAGCAGCCCAGTGAACAGCCCTGTAGAGGGTGTATCTAGCGATCATACGTCTTGCTGTGATCTATATGATGGTGAGTGAGCCAGTCGTCTCCTCTGGCCCTGTGTCACCATCTGGGAAGTGGGAAAGCCATCACTTGACCATGTGTGTAAGATGACCTGTCCTGGAAGAGGTGGTGTGGCAGTGTAATGCTAACAATAGTTTCATTCACGTGCCTTATCTTAGCATCAGTTCTTTTCACTCTGTTGTATTTTCCTACCATCATTTCTATATCCCAAAAGAAATTTAGCTATTTGTAATTCAGTTTGACTTTAAATCATTAAAATGAAGTATTAAAATGTGCAGAAGTGTAGTTAGATATCATTGGTTGAGGTTGTAACAGTGCATTTGTTTCTATTCCTCATAACTCTATCAAAAGAGATGGATTTTGTACATTTGGCTGAAAGACATGTGAAAATGAACCTATCCAGATACAGCCGTGCTGTGATTAGGAAGCCCTGGTCCTTTTAGGAGGGGCTCATGAACCACAGGACTCTAAGAGGTGACAGGTCAGCTTCCAGCACTTGTGTCTGATGGCAGAACCCTCCTCTTCGGGTCTCCCCTTCATCTCCTGCAAGATGTTTGTGGTGGCTCCCACTGTGCTTGACCTTGCTACATCTTGACCTTTCTACATCTCGATCCTTAAAAAATAGTCTTGGACTTCTTCAGTTCATCACAATCATCACCTTCTCTTTGAAGCCTTGTCTAAGTATTTCAGACAACTTTTTGCTTTTTCTGAGCACTGTTGGTATTGATTCTCATTCTGTATAATTGAGTATTTACGCCTCCTTGTGTTGTTTTCTGTGGATATGCTTTACCTTTCCATGGGCAGTTACACAACTGTTTTAGCTTCCCTGGTGGCTCAGTGGTAAAGAATCCACCTGCAAATGCAGAAGACGGGGGTTGGATTCCTGAGCTAAGAAGATCCCCTGGATAGAAAACGGGAACCCCACAACCCGCTCCAGTATTCTTCCCTGGGAAAGCCAAAGGACAGAGGACCCTGGTGGGCCACAGTCCATGGGGTCGCACAAGAGTGGGACACGACTTAAAAACTAAAACAACAGCACAACTCTTTGCCCCCAAGCTGCATCATTGTGTGCTGCCACTCAGAACGCTGATGGAGCTAAAGCAGAGGAGGGGCAAGGCAGAAGCTGGTTCACCTCTGCTGTCCACGTTTTCTTCTGACAGTACCAGATAGTGTTGGACGGTGATGGGGGCAGGGCATGGTACCTATCCTTTGGTTAGGCAGATTTCTCTGAAATCTGATAGAGAACGATCCTCTTCTTGGATCTGGAGACTTGCACTTGCAAGAGAATGATTACCATCCTGTTGACAGATGAGCCGTCAGGTCAGTATTCTCTCATGTATATAACTTTGCCCACATTTTAATCATAGTTCACAAATAGGCTTCAAAAATGGTTGCCCAGTGGGAAGCAACTTAGAAGGCCACGGCATATGTTTCCTTTTTGTTATCCTTTAGCAATAATCTGCAGCTCAAAACTTGCCTTCCATGACTGTTTAACACATTTTCCAACTTTTCAGTTACTCCTAATAGGTGACTGTCTCTGGGATCTATAATATCTCCATGTCCACTTCTGTGATATACGATCATTTGGGAGCTTTAGCAGATTAAGTAAATTGTCTGTTGTGGATATTTGCCAGCCTGAACTCAAGTTATAATTGTCCGATGTATAGGTGTCTACATACAATATTGCTGCCTCTGGGAAAAACAGTAAATCTATCATCTTCTGTCTATTCACGTGCCAGCATTTGTGTTCTCTATTTCCATCTGGTTACATTAGGAAACTGCTTTGAGGTGTTTGCCTCGATACCTCTTCCTGTGTGTGTTAGAGGAAAACAGAGAAAGTTGGTGGAGAAAAGCCACCTCGGGGAGAGCTTCTCTCCCTGAGTCGAGTCAGTAGCTCCCTTGTCTCCGGAGAGGCGATGCTCCCCTGGCCCTAAGGGATAGGTGGCGTCTGCTCTCACTGTGCTGGTCATGTGTCTGTCCCTGGAGATCAGCCATTCCCGGGATTAGCAGCTCCTGTGTGAAACCCCTGTGAGTGAACCTGCTCACGTGCAGAACTTCTCTCTGAGCTGTTTGTGTTTAATATTATGTTCCCTGGCTTTTAAAATGGTTGGAATAACCATTTCATGAACGTATGAACCTTCTTGAGTGTAGCCATTAGGGTTCGTGGAATTTTCCAAATTGCCCAGGTGGCAAGCTATAATAACCAATATGACCTTTAGTGGAAGAACCATTCAGTTGGGTTGGTGCAGTCACTGGAAGGGTGTTTTTTTTTTTTTTAGGCCAGGTCTCCGGTTTCTGAATCTGAGCCTCAGGCTACGATGAGGTCTGTGTATGTTTTGACCCTGTATTTTCTTGTTCCTCTTGCACTCATGTGGTATTTGATGATTATATCAAAAATTAAATGTGATGACTAAGGTAATGATGAGATGAAAGTGATATTTCTTAAGGAATATGCAAAAAGATTGACTACCTGAAGATAAATATGGTCTTAGACAGAAGGGTGAGAGAGACAAAGGGGAGATACTGGAAGACTTAATAAGCACGGAATGCTTTGAGTGGATATGGGGTAGGAACAGAAGATCCCCTACACTGATGTGGAAACTGTTGAGCCATATGAAATAGAAGCCAGGATTTGTTAGCTACATGCTTAATGGCTCTTCCTTGGAGAGGTGAAATAACAAACATCAGAATAATCAATGTGCCAGTTACATACCTACTGTGAGCAGGCACTGTGCTGAGTACGTTTATAAATGTTGCCTCATTTTATCTAGATTGTAATTCTTATTCAGCTAGTGAGTAGCAAAGTTGAGAATGAAATTGAGATCTAGGACTTCAAAAGTTCTTTCTTCCTGCAAAATGACCCTTACTTTTAGATGTGATTTTATCTGAAATATATAAGTAAAATGCTACTTTGCATATCAGCTATAATGATAAAATAGCGTAACCATTTCTTGAAAATGGACAATGTTCAAGCCTTTGGCTCACTTTAATGTAGATGAGGGAGATTTTTCCTCTGAATTTTACAATGTGCTCTTCACTTCACCACCGTTGATACAAGGAGACTGTGGAACAGGAATCTTTATCCCTAACTAATCGTTCTATAAAATGTCATAGTTAGTCTTTTTCATCTGTCTCTAGGGGTTGTTCAGAAAGAGCCACAGTGTTGGGATAGAAGCCAGTGTTCAATTAGCCATGAAAGTGAAGGAGAGGATGGGAAGGAACACTGATGACTGTAATAAAATCTGGATGCTCTATGAGTCTGTGCTGTATCCATGCTTCACTCTAGGATTCCCATCTTAACCCCCTAATTCAGGTCTTTGACATATTTCCCAAGCGTAGCCTCATGTTCAGCCAAAACAAGTGACATCTTGGGAAAGATTTCTTGGGAAGGAGACATGCATTCTAGTTGCATGTGGCCAATAGGTTTCCTCTCACCATCAGCTCCTATTGGTTGGTGGTCCCTGTAGCACAACTTTGAGACGGATTCCAGAGGCCACTTTCACTGTCTTAGGAAGCTGATCTTCATAAATGTGGAGTGCATTTAGTGTGGTGGAATGCTCTACCTCATAACATGCAAGGTGTGCAGACATGTTGCACCATTTGCTGCTGCAGAAGTCAGGGTCTGAAGACGTAATCGCTGGTCAGGCCTTTGCTCTTCTCCTCCAGCCTGCGTGCCTGTGTTGGCTTCTTTCATTTTTTTCCTTCCTCTTCCTTTTTCTTTGCTTCTTTCTTTCCCACCCTTTAAAAAAATCCTCTCTCCCTTTCTCTGCAACATTGAACAGAAGTTAAACAGAAGTTAAAAATTAAAATGTTAATTTTTTTCTTGTATTGTTTCCAATTTGAAATGTACAAGTGCGTATTCATCTTGTTGTATACTACTGGTATCAACCATGAGAATCACCTTCAATGCACATAGTGAATACTGTGCAAGGAAAGCCAGAATCCTCCTCGTGGTCTGTAAGTTTCTTTGTGATTTGATCTTTCCCACCCCTTCAGCCGCATTCATTAACAGTGCCTCCCCGCACACATCATTGGAACTATCCCAAACTATTTGGAGAGCCAAAACTGTGCTCTGCTTTCAGCTTCTTGTGCCTCTGTGTGTTATGTGCTGCACCTTTGGCCTGGAATACTCCTTGGAAGGAAAGTTATGACCAACCTAGATAGCATATTCAAAAGCAGAGACATTACTTTGCCAACAAAGGTTCGTCTAGTCAAGGCTATGGTCTTTCCTGTGGTCATGTATGGATGTGAGAGCTGGACTGCGAGGAAGGCTGAGTGCCGAAAAATTGATGCTTTTGAACTGTGGTGTTGGAGAAGACTCTTGAGGGTCCCTTGGACTGCAAGGAGATCCAACCGGTCCATTCTGAAGGAGATCAGCCCTGGGATTTCTTTGGAAGGAATGATGCTAAAGCTGAAACTCCAGTATTTTGGCCACCTCATGCGAAGAGTTGACTCATTGGAGAAGACTCTGATGCTGGGAGGGATTGAGGGCAGGATGAGAAGGGGACGACAGAGGATGAGATGGCTGGATGGTATCACTGACTTGATGAATGTGAGTCTGAGTGACCTCTGAGAGCTGGTGATGGATAGGGAGGCCTGGCGTGCTGCAGTTCATGGGGTCGCAAAGAGTCGGACACGACTGAGTGACTGATCTGATCTGATACTACTTCTGTCCACCTGCCTTTGGACCTGGCTCAGGTTTCCCTCTGTGGCAAGCTTTTCCTGACCCCATCAACTGACCTAGTTGCGTTTCTGTTAGCATTGTGTCATGATCTACTGTGGTATGCTGCGATCCTAAACCACACCGATGAGGCACGTGGGTAATATGTGTTCAGCCTTTTCTGTGTGTTGGGGAGCATGCTAACAGCCATAGCTGGATTATCTTACAGTCGTGTGATAACTTAGTGATCCAGGTGTTATTATTTTATTGAGAAAAGTGAAGTACAGGGAGTAAAGAGACTTGCTCAAGATCAACCACAATGCTTGAGTGTGGTGGAGCTTTTTCAACAGAAGTGTAGTTATTGGTTTGCACTGATTGTTCTCCCCTGCATTGTGAGGACATTTCCTTGATTTCCTTATCTCCACTGTGGCTCAGCTGGTAAAGAATCCGCTTGCAATGCGGGAGACCTGGGTTGGATCCCTGGGTTGGGAAGATCCCCTGAAGAAGGGACAGGCTACCCAAACCAGTATTCAGGCCTGGGAAATCCAGGGACTGTATAGACCTTGGGATGTAGTATCTCCAGTAGTGGCTGACATGTTGTATAGGCTCAGAATGATTGTTCCATTAAATGTGATTGAAGTCTCATTCCTAATGGACTTTGTGGTCTTTCATGTCTGTGAATTTTGGAGCATAGAAACATATAATAAACTGGTTTTCTGTTTTGGTGGTTCCTCAGACTTTTGTGTATTCCCTGCACATTTAATTATCATGTATCCTCAATTTCATTTATTGGCAGTGGCCCTAGTTTTGAATTTAATACGTTCAGAAAAGTTATGGAACTTTAAAATTCCTGCCATCTGAAGGATTGAGTGAAATTGTTTTTCTCTCATTCTTAATTTCTTTGTCTCTACTGTAAAAACCCGCTAAAGAGTATAAAGAGAAGGTATGGCTGATACTGTTTATAAGGCAAAAAAATCAGTTGGCTTAATTAACCTCTCAGAATGATTTTGACAGGAATTGGTTCCCCTCTCTATTTACCACCTCTGATTTATCCACAAGCTTGGTGGTTCTGCTTTTTGGTAGAGAATGTTCCTTAAGAAGTAGGTAGATTTTTACTTTTACCTTATTTTCTACAGCCTGCCTTTAGGATGCAGTGTTTTAGAAGGACTCCATGTCATTCCCAAGAGCATTAGAACAAAATGGACCAAAAAGAGATTCTAGAGAATACAAACTTCATTGTGGCCCCTCTGATTATCTCTTTATTGGAGCACTGAGCAAGTGTATTTGCTGGTTTGAATCCAAAGAATACAAATTTGTGATCTTTATTAAACATCAGCTGTTCCCGCCGAGCCTGTCTGGTTTTGCCACGTGGAGGTTCAGAGCTCGTCCCCCTGATTCAGACTTAATTACAGGCATGGCTAATTGTAACACATGTGCCACGTACTGTCCACCTTGTTGTGTTTTAAAATCAGCAAAGTAACAGTTAACAACACACAACCTTTGTGAACAAGTACAGGAGAATGTTTTAAAAAGGAAGTTTTGGGCATTCAACACTAAGCTACAATTCAGTTCATTTTTCGCTTAACCTTGACTGTCATCAAACTGGGTTGACTGTCTTTCACAAAGCTCCATGCTAGCTAACTTAGAAGGCTGAACTTAGAAAAATAAAAATAAACAACTAAAAAAGACTCTTCCTTGTGGTTTGTACGCAGACTTGGGGCTCTTGTTTCATACGCTGCTGGGATGTGTTCCCAGTTGCCAAGACTCTGAGCAGCTGAGCTTAAAGAACCATGCTGGTGACTTTCTTCTTTCACAGCTTCTCCACTGGTTTCAGCTCCAACAGAGCCTTTTTTTTTGTACATGAGAAAGGAAAGAAGAAAGACTGCCCGGCCCAGTGCTGGGAGGGAGGCTCTGAGCCTGTACTGCAGAGGGGTTTCTTCCCAGAGGCACTCTAGGTTTTGCCTGTCAGCAGTGGAGATTTTATTTATCATAGGTGAAACAGAACATTACAGCCAAAATTGAAATATTCTTAATTTTTCTCCAAGTCTCATTTTATCCCTTCCTTCTGTAGTGACCAAGGCCATTCAGAAATATGAGTGCATTTTTCCAGTCCATGTTTTGATATGTGCACTAAATATACCTGTATTTATGAACGATCTGTAGTATTTGGAATTCTTTACATTTCACAAAGATGCTATGCTGTGTCTGTCATTTTACAAGTTGCTTTTTTTTTTTTTTCACTCAAAACTATATTTTGAATGTCTAGTCTAGTTCAGTTACATTAATTATAGCAACTATGCTTTTTGTAACAATTTCTGATATTTACTTTGAGTTAACAATACTTTTTCATGACTTCTTTCTCCTTTCTTTCCTTATGTTGGGTGATATAAGGATTTTTAAATTTATTTTTTCTTTATATCAAATATGTATATTTCACTTCTGATTTCAAAGTTAATCAGAATTTTTCTCCTTTGTTCATACTGAATAACAACCCCTGGAGGCCTTCATTTAACCCCATACCTCCATCTGCGTTATTGATATCCAGTATTTATAGCTTCAGAGAAGGCGATGGCACCCCACTCCAGTACTCTTGCCTGGAAAATCCACGGACAGGGGAGCCTGGTAGGCTGCAGTCCATGGCGTCGCTGAGAGTCGGACACGACCAAGCGACTTCACTTTCACTTTTCTCTTTCATGCATTGGAGAAGGAAATGGCACCCCACTCCAGTATTCTTGCCTGTAGAATCCCAGGGACGACAGAGCCTGGTGGGCTGCTGTCTGTGGGGTCAAACAGAGTCGGACACGACTGAAGCGACATCATAGCATTTATAGCTTGCTTTTCTAACCTCATCCAAATTAATCTTTATGATGATGCTGACAACTGTAATTATTTGCAATTTTAAATTTAGGCTTACTAGTGTGCCTACCGGTTCCTTCCCTCTTCCAACTCCTTTATTCTGGGACCTCTTCCCTTCAGTCCGAGCGTGTAGTATGTTCTTTAGCAGCCAGTCCGCTCTTTCTCTTCATCATCTTTTTCACCTTTTTATCCTCTGAAAGAGATTTTACCTATGTATAGAGGTATACAGGCTGACCCTTATTTTCTTTAGAACTTTGAAGATTTTAGTCAATTATTCTGTATCAATTTTTATCAGTCTAGATAGAAACATTTCTAAAATTTAGAGAGAGGTATCATAACTCTGCAATACTCCTGCCTTCCAAGAGAGAATCAGTCAAAACTCATAGTCATCGTTCGAGGCAGAGCTGTCACTGGAACATGAGATTGTGTGTGTCGTAATGCAGTCATGGCCTTTGGGTGGCTGAGCTGTACCAGACTGTTTGGTCTTTCATTAAATGAGTCAAGACCGTAGGCTCTTTTGAGACCTTGTGTTTGCTTTTTGTGTGATGTGTATGTTTACTGTGTGCTGTGTATATCTTTCCTCTCTGCCAGGACTTCCTGCTACAACTCATTGACTAAATGTAATAATTCTCTTCCTTTAATCTGCGGTTTCCTTCCTTATTGTATATCTTTTGTTTCTCCTTAGCTGAATGCTACTACTGCTGCTGCTAAGTCGCTTCAGTCATGTCCGACTCTGTGCAACCCCATAGACGGCAGCCCACCAGGCTCCCCCGTCCCTGGGATTCTCCAGGCAAGAACACTGGAGTGCGTTGCCATTTCCTTTTCCAATGCATAAAAGTGAAAGGGAAGTCGCTCAGTCGTCTCCGACTCTTAGTGACCCCATGGACTGCAGCCCACCAGGCTCCCCCGTCCCTGGGATTTTCCAGGCAAGAGTACTGGAATGGGGTGCCATGAATGCTAGTGCCCTACATAACCAGACTTGCCAATAATACATGGGTTTGTTTGATATTGTTGTTAGTGTGGTCTGTATTTTCTTCCTAAAATTGTTTTATAACTGGCTGAGTATGCAATGAGTAGCCATAGATTTGTTTTGGATGCAAATCTGAAGTTGGAGTGCCTAGGTTCATATCCCAGACCCATACCTCAGCACCATATAACCCTGATTCACCCTCTAACCCCTCAGTTCCCTCATTCCTAAGAGAAAGATGGAAATTATATCTACTCTTTTAAGATAAGTATTTAATATGAATTCATACAGGTACACACACACCTGAGGGACAGGGAGGCCTGGTGTGCTGCAGTCCATGGGGTCTCAAAGAGCTGGACACGACTTGGAGACTGGGCAACAACAAGCATACAGTTAGAGCAGTGCCAGGCGCTAATAACAGGCGGTGACTTACGCACATTTCAAATGTTAAGTTTCATCTCAAGTACCGTGGTTTGAGGTTCTATTCAGCCGAAGAGGTTCTTTGAGGTTCTATTCAGCTGAAGTTTTTACCAAATATTCAGGATGAAGAATATCTAATTTGGAGAAAAGCTAAACCAGGAAGAGGTTTATACTCCAGGGCATTGAATGTAATGTGTAATTTTATTGAAGTATTTGCTTCTGCCGGTGAAGCAGGAGGTCTGAGGAGCTACTGTCATCTAAATCATCAGGGAATAGAGGTGACATTTTAGAATTCCTAATGTAAATTTAAGCATTTAAGCATTTATTTGCTTTTTAAACGTTTGATTTGCATCTAACTTTTCTGTTCAGCCTGCTGCCCCCGTCAAATGACGTGAATTCTGGATGACCTGAACTTTGACTCCAGGCTTTTCAGTAATTCACCATTTGACCATGGCCACATTCTTTCAATTGCCCGCGCTTTAATTGGACTGTTAGAAGGGCAAATGAGCTAATACATGTGCACAGGCTTTTAGCTAGTTTTTTTAAGTGCTTCAAATAACTAAGGTGATGATACTACATTTTAGCTATGTGGCAATAATTGCTGTAATGCTTCTAATAAAAAATGTACAGTTTTCACTTCAGAGTAAATGTTTAGAATCAACAGATTCATTCATATTCAGCTATTTCCTGGCTTTAAGACTTACCATGTTTATTTTATTTCACTTGTTCTTGTTGTTGTTCAGTTACTAAGTCATGTACAGTTCTTTGCAACCCCATGGACTGCAGCACACCAGGCTTCCCTGTCCTTCATTATCTTCTAGAGTTTGCTCAAACTCATGTCATTTGAATCGATGATGGCATCCAATCATCTCATCCTCTGTCACCCCCTTCTCCTCCCACCTTCAATCTTTGCCAGCATCAGGGTCTTTTCCAATGAGTCAGTTCTTCACATCAGGTGGCCAAAGTATTGGAGCCTCAGCTTCAGCATCAATCCTTCCAGTGAATATCCAGGGTTGATTTTCTTTAGGATCGGCTTGTGGTTTGCTGCTGCTACTGCTGCTAAGTCGCTTCAGTCGTGTCCGACTCTGTGCGACCCCATAGACGGCAGCCCATCAGGCTCCCCCGTCCCTGGGATTCTCCAGGCAGGAACACTGGAGTGGGTTGCCATTTCCTTTTCCAATGCATGAAAGTGAAAAGTGAAAGTGAAGTCGCTCAGTCGTGTCCAACTCTTAGCGACCCCATGGACTGCAGCCTACCAGGCTCCACCGTCCATGGGATTTTCCAGGCAAAAGTACTGGGGTGGGGTGCCACTGCCTTCCCCCGGCTTGTGGTTTATTCCCTATCAACTCCCAAAATGATATCAGGACACTTACAAAAATTTATAGACACTTAGACCAGCATGTCAATGAAACATTAGTGAAAAATTGACCATGGAGGGATTTTATTACAGTTTTTTGTTTGCTCTAATTTTGATTTTCATCCTTTCCAATACTGTTAATATCATCACTGATGTCAGTGTCTGTGTCCATCTCTTCTGAGTCTCCTTTCAGTTAGTTAAGAGTGCCTTCATCAGAAGCTACCTGTTGACCCACTACGGAAATGAATTAGTGTGAAAGAAACTATTATTTGTTCACCACTATCTCGTCTAGTTGTCCGTCAGTCCTGTGAGAGACTAGACCTTCTGAACAGATGATGAAATTGAGGCTTAGAAAGTTTAAGTGGTTTTGCTGAGGTCAGGTATAGTCAGTGGTGGAAGGTCAGAGTGAAGACTAGATCTGCGTAAGTCCAGGAGATTCTAGAGCACAGCCTCCCAAGCCGTACACCTTCCTGCCTTCAGTCATATCACTTCTTTTGAGAGCAACGAAAGGGGAAAAATAATTATTCTGTCTTTATGGAAGTTAAAATGAAATTTTTAGATACAGTTTGCATGAATTCCAAGACACTGTGACTATAATTACCCTATAATACATCAGCACGTGTAAAATGCCTGAGTGGGCCCACAGAAGGTGTGGACCTATGAGAGAAGCCATGTAAAAGGGGATTAAGATTTTAAATAAGTTTTAAGAGCAGCAGAGCATGGATTTTTGATAACCTTAAATTATCAACTGGACCAAATTGGACTAGTGTAAGATTTTGGTCTGTAGACGTAGCTCTTGTCTAAGTCAGAAAAGGAAAATTCAGAAACATTTGAAGTTTCTGTACCTCCTCTCAATAATGACTTTGCTTTGATCTATTTTTCCTTTTGCATTTCTCTTCCTCCTTTTCCATGACTGACTTTCTCATTTTTATAAGTTAGTACTTAATTTATATTCTTGCCCCACTTGAAGATTCTGTGGAATATTATTACTTATCCGTGGGGTCATTTTTACCGAGGTTTGCAGAGTGTGTTATTGCCTCATGATAATCATGCAAGATTGACTTTATCTTAAATTTTTGTAGATGAGCAACTTGAGATTTACAGAGATTATTTATCTTGCCCCAAACCACTAGCTAGTAATTGGTCAAGTCAGAAATTAAATCCAAGCTTCACTGGCTGCAAAACATCTGTGTGTATTTCCTATGAGTCATACAGTGACATCAGAGTCTTTTCAAATGAGTCAGCTCTTCCCATCAGGTGGCAAAAGTATTGGAGTTTCAGCTTCAACATCAGTCCTTCCAATGAACATTCAGGACTGATTTCCTTTAGGATGGACTGGTTGGATCTCCTTGAAGAACAAGGGACTCTCAAGAGTCTTCTCCAACACCACAGTTCAAAAGTATCAATTCTTTGGTGCTCAGCTTTCTTTACTAGTCTAACACTCATATCCATACATGACTACTGGAAAAACCATAGCTTTGATGAGATGGATCTTTGTTGGCAAAGTAATGTCTCTGCTTTTTAATATGCTGTCTAGGTTGGTCATAACTTTCCTTCCAAGGAGCAAGCATCTTTAATTGATTTTGGAGCCCAAGAAAATAAAGTCTTTCACTGCTCCTACTGTTTCCCCATCTGCTTGCCATAAAGTGATGGGACCAGATGCCATGATCTTCGTTTTCTGAATATTGAGCTTTAAGCCAACTTTTTCACTCTCCTCTTTCACTTTCATCAAGAGACTCTTTAGTTCTTCTTCACTTTCTGCCATAAGGGTGGTGTCATCTGCATATCTGAGGTTATTGATATTTCTCCCGGCAATCTTGATTCCAGCTTGTGCTTCCTCCAGCCCAGCGTTTCTCATGATGTACCCTGCATATAAGTTAAATAAGCAGGATGACAATATACAGCCTTGACATACTCCTTTTGCGATTTGGAACCAGTCTATTGTTCCATGTCCAGTTCTAACTGTTGTTTCCTGACCTGCATACAGATTTCTGGGAAAGATTGAAGGCAGGAGGAGAAGGGGACAATAGAGGATGAGATGGCTGGATGGCATCACCGACTCAATGGACATGAGTTTGAGTAAACTCTGGGAGTTGGCGATGGACAGGGAGGCCTGGCGTGCTGAAGTCCATGGGGTCGTAGAGTTGGACATGACTGAATGACTGAACTGAACTGATACAATTTGATATTCTGAGCAGCTTGTTGATATTTAAAAGGCATGAACAAAAGCCTCCCAAGAAGTAATTCTGCCACTCAATATTTACCATATATACTTTAAATTCTAATATTTTATATACATCCCTTTTGAAATATTGGCTGCTCTCTCCATTAAGTGTTTTGTTGTTCAGTCATTAAGTCGTGTCCAAATCTCTGCAACCCCATGGACTGCAGCATGCCCAGCTCCCCTGTCCTTCACTAGCTCCTGGAGTTTGCTCAAATTCATCTCCATCGAGTCAGTGATACTGTCTAACCATCTCATTCTGCCCTCAATCTTACCCAGCATCAGGGTCTTTTCCAGTGAGTTAGCTCTTTACATCAGGTGGCCAAAGTATTGGAGCTTCAGCATCAGCATCAGTCCTTCCAATGAGTATTTAAGGCTGATTTCCTTTAGGATTGACTGGTTTTATCTCTTTGCCGTCCAAGGGACTCTTCAGAGTGTTTAAGTTGCTGATTATTCCTTACTTTTATGGTGGTGGTTTAGTCACTAAGTTATGTCCGACTCTTGCAACCCCATGAACTATAACCTGCCAGGCTCCTCTGTCCATGGGATTCTCCACTGGAGTGGGTTGTCATTTCCTTCTCCAGGGGATCTTCCCGACCCAGGAATCGAACCCAGGTCTCCTGCATTGCAGGCAGATTCTTTAGCAAATGAGCTATGAGGGAAGACCTATTTTTATAGACCTGTACATCGCATGTATGTGCTCAGTTGCTCAGTTGTATTTGACTCTTTGCAACCCCAAAGAGTCTTTGGACTGTAGCCAGCCAGGCTCCTCTGTCCATGGGATTTTCCAGGCAAGAATAAATACTGGAGTGGTTGCCATTTCCTACTTCAGGGGTTCCGACCCATAAACTGAACCTACGTTTAGGTTTTGGAGCCTCTTGCCTCAATTCGTTACCATTGAGCAACCTAGGAAGCCTACATAGCAGTAGAAGGTATATTAAATTAAATGTAGACATACTTTTAGCTGCTTAACGAAAAACTCAACTCATAGTGCCTGAAGCAAATGGAGTCCATGGTTGTTGACTCAGTGGCTCCAGATGTCAGGGATGGCACGACTGTGATTCTTTTCACCTTTTTCTTATGATCACAAGATAACTTCTGCAGACCTCAACATCACCTCTTTTTAGGGTCCGAGGAAGGGAATGAAGCATCCTGTGCCAGTAAAATATCATTTTTATCCAAAAAAGCAAAGACATTCTAGTGAGTGCTCCTGCTTATGATGTCTGGTCATGACTATATCACATGGTTACATGTACCTGCAAAAGAGTCTGGGAAAGTGGACATTTCTGTAATGGAGATGGAAAAGAGAGAAAAGAGGGAAGGAAGTGGCACAGTGTTGGCTCTAGTGTATGCTGACTGTTTATTTCATCATTACAACTATTTTCAGAGACAGCAAATAGCATTATCTCCATTTTACAAATGACAGAAGAAATAGGTCCATGAAGTTCACATGACTTCCTAAGGTCCTGTAACAAGTTAGACCATCTGGAAGCTGAGCCTGGCTTTCCTACATTCCAGTCCAGTTCTTTACACTCCTTCCCCAGGGAAGAGTTAGCAATTCATTGATTAATATTTTAGTGCAGCAGTTTGGAAATCCTCTTTCTTGAATGCACAAAGCTCTCAGGACAGCATGAGTGTGCGGGACTGCCGGGGTGGGCAAGAGGCTCCAAAAGCAAGAAAGGCTCCAGGGTGGGTGATAAGGAAATCTTCCCAGTTTTGCTCAGCAGTGAACACAGAATATGAATTCTAAACATAGCTTTTCTGGTTTTCCTCCTCCAGTCCTGGGCTGAGGGTCTTGGCAGGAATCTCAGTGAAACCACTGACATCTTCTCCCTTCACCTGTTTGTTCTTTGACCTAGTCTGTGGCAGGAAGTGATGGTCTGAATTCTTTGTTGATTTTGTCTTATACTGTGCTGTGCATAGTTGCTTAGTTGTGTCCAACTCTTTGCAACCCCATGGACTGCAGCCTGTCAGGCTCGTCTGTCCATGGGGATTCTTCAGGCAAGAATACTGGAGTGGGTTGCCATCCCCTCCTCCAGGGGATCTTCCCAACCTAGGGTTCGAACTCAGGTCTCTCACATTGCAGGCGGATTCTATTTTGTTTAGCCACCAGGGAAGCCCATGAACACTGGAGTGGGTAGCCTATCCCTTCTCCAGGGGATCCTCCCGACCCAGCAATCAAACCAGGGTCTCCTGCATTGCAGGTGGATTCTTTACCAACTGAGCTACCAGGGAAGCCTGATACCTTAATAAGGAGATCCTCATTACTGTCTTACCTTTTTAGTGACTTTTCACTTTATTTTATCCAAAAGTTGTTTTCTGAGTAAGGACTCTCTTTTTTGCATGAACACATTTTGTGCATTTTCCTTTGGGCCACTATCCCCTTGATATCCAAGCACTCAGCTTGGAAGTTCTTAGTCCTGAGTTATATGAAGAGTCCAGGCAATGGAAGGGGAAGAAGGGGGAGGTACCAGGTACTAGTTTATGTTGGAGCCTCCTCTGTATTTTTCTCAGTGTCTTCTTCATGCCTCTCTTTTGGCAATTTCCACCAGCACAGTAATTATTCATTTATATTTCACTTCCTTATTGAACACTAAGAGGCTTTTGAATCTTTGTATCCATAGAACCTTACAAGCAGAAGCATTCAGTAACTGAATGAACAGCAGAACTTGGTCTTATTGAATATTTGGTTTAAAGGTTAACCAAGAAGTCTTATTTATTTTTTGTTCATGTTGTTGAAAACAGTTATGTAACGTTATGGTTCAAGGTTTTGCCTTGGTAAGCAGAAGTTTTGATATAAATTGTATTCAATGCGTTTCATGTCTATACATTATCATTTTGAATGTCCGTTACTGCTTTCTAGTATATCAGGTTTGTACATATAAACTATTTGTTAGGGTTGCAATTGAAGGTCTAATGAACTCAGTCATTCTCATCTTCCCTTCCTCTCTTCTTTAGTCATTTCCTTATTTTTGTTATTAATTAACTTGCATTTATTCATTCACATGATTCCACAATAAGAGTATTTTTTAAAATGTGTAATTGAAAGTCTCCCTTCCATTTCTCATCCCTAGTCACTCAGTTTAGCTATAACAAACCTGCTGCTGCTGCTGCTACGTCGCTTCAGTCGTGTCTGACTCTGTGCGACCCCATAGATGGCAGCCCACCAGGCTCCTCCGTCCCTGGGATTCTCCAGGCAAGAACACTGGAGTGGGTTGCCATTTCCTTCTCCAATTCATGAAAAGTGAAAGTGAAGTCGCTCAGTCGTGTCCGACTCTTAGCGACCCCATGGACTGCAGCCCACCAGGCTTCTCCATCCATGGGATTTTCCAGGCAAGAGTGCTGGAGTGGGATGCCATTGCCTTCTCCGACACAAATAGCATATAGAATGCTTCCATTGTTGTTGTTCAACTGAGTGACTTAATAGATCATTTCCTTGAAAAATATATAACAATTTTATCATCTTTTCTAAACAGCCTACTGATCCATTTTGTGGACATCTCTAATTTGTTTAACCTTTTTCCCTTTTAGTGAATATTGAAATTATTTCTAGTCTTTTGCTAATATACAATCTATGCTATAAAAATATCCATACATGTTTATTCTCACATATGTAAATATGTCAGTAGGACAGACTTCATCTAAGAAAATGAAATTGCATGGTCAAAGAACATGTACATTTATAACCTGCTAAATTGCCCTCCCTGGGGTTGTACTGATTTACACTTCCACCCACAGTGTATGAGCGTTCCTATTTCTCCACACCTTCATTAGTATAGTGTGCTATAAAACTTTTAGATATTGTTCAGTATGACAGGTCCAAAACATGGTATCATATTTTCCCCTTATGATTGAAGTTGAGCTTTTTTTTTTATAGATTTAAGAACGATTTCTATTTCCTTTTCCATGATCTGCCCTTTTTGTCATTTATTTTTCTGTTAGTCTGCTCATCTCTTTCATAAGGAATTATAGGAAATTTTATACAGTTAGGGAAATTAGGGTTTTTTTGTGGTAACAGTTATGAAGAGTTTCCCCATGTTTTGGTGTTTGTCTTTTTTATTCTCTTTATTATAGGTTTGGCCAGGTGCAGAAAGCAAAAAGATTAGTGTAGTCAATTAAAAAATGTATCAATATTTTCTTTTAAGACTCCGGTGTTTTTGTCACAGTTAAAAGGCTTTCCTTACCATAATAAAGAGCAATATGAAAAAGAAAATAGATATACATATATAACTGGATCACTTTCCTTACATCTAAAACTAACGCAATAATGTAAATCAATACATCTATAAAAAGTGAATAAATAATTTAAAAGGCCTTCCTTTTAGTGAGCTTGCAAAATAATTCTTACATGATTTCTTCTATTATGTTGGTAGTTTAGTTTCATTTTTATATCTAAATCTTTCATCTACCTGAAATTTTTCCTGATATATTTGGTGTGAAGCATCCATTCAACTTTATGTTTCTCTAGTCGGCTATTTAGTTGTCCCCAAATCATTTTTTAATGAACTGTGTTTTCCTCACTGACTTGATGGTCTGCCTTATAATACTGTGAATTTCCTGGTACGTGGGGCCTATTTGGTCTAGTCTTCTGTACTGCCCCGTTGGCCTCTCAGTGAGTTTATGTCCCAGTACCACATGGTTTCAATCATTAACTTGTTTAATAATCTATCAGAACTGCTTCTCCGTCTTACTCTTCCTTTTCAGAGGTTTTTTGTTTGGTTGGTTTTTCTACCTATACTTACTTTTTTAACAAATACATGCCTAAACTTACTTTATTCAGAATGATTTTCACTCACCACTTCTGTGCTGAACACTGCTGTGAATTCTCTACTGGAAAGGAAACTTGATATATAAATACTGTCCCGAGATCAGACCGGAGAGCTTTCCCCTCACGGAAGAGAAAGAGCACGTGTCGAAGGCGGCTCCCCTTCCCGCTCTGTGTACACAAGTCTGCTCTCTGTCTCTGCACCTCTGTTCCTGCCCTGCACACAGGCTCATCTGTACCATCTTCCTAGATTTCATACACACGTGTTAAGACATATTTATTTTTCTGAAGAGTTGAGAGTAGGATTGACATATACACAGTGCCATGTGTAAATAGATAACTTGTGGGAAGCTGTGTGGCACCGGAAGCGCAGCTCAGTGCTCTCTGATGACCTAGAGGTACGGGTTGGAGGGGTGGGGATCCTCAAGGGGGGCGGGGCATATATACATAGCTCATTGAGTTCCTTGCACAGCAGAAACTAACACGACATTGTAAGCAGTTTTTCTCCGATTAGAAGGTGGCAGAGGCATTGCCGCTCAGTCCCTCACTCTCCTCCGCTGGCTGAGCTGAGGTCCTTGTGCCAGCATGTGACCTGATCACGTGATGGGCCTGTGCCACCCTCTTTTTGCTGCTGACTCTTGCTACCAGGTCATCTTGGACAATGAGCTTGAAGCAGATTGTGTGTTGGATATCAGCAAATGAAAAGCAGTTGCAATGGAAAGCTTGTGGCGGGATATATTTGGAGAGCATGTCCTGATATGCCTACAAGTTACTTTACTCTGGCAAAGACCATTAACCACAGCTCTAGAATTAAAGTATATGAAACCGTCATGCTTTAGCCCTAGAATCTTTCTTCTTTGATCAACATCAAAATGAAAAATGAATATCGAGATAGTTTAATATCTGTCATTTATGACTACTCTAACTCCCCCACAAGTTAGCTTAAAAGAGATCGTCTCTATGTATTTATTATATGGGTCATATTGAATGTAATGGGAATATTTTTACAGTTGGATTTTCATTCTTGACCTGGAGTCACTTGATGAAACTTTAGAGTGTTTTCTTACTCTGTGTAGGATATTGGGTGCCTTATCATAGCTCTGAACCTGGTAAATATTATTTGACAGTTTATAATTGACAGCCCTCAACCTTGACTCTAAAAATAATTTCTTTTCTTCCTGCTTCACAGACAGACTTGGCTTTCCGGCTGCCCTCCACATTTGGGGTTCCTCAGGACTTGGCCCTGTGTCCTGTCCTCTTCGTTTCCTCTAATTTTTCTTTTGATCTCATAAAACTACCTAAATACTGATGCCTTCCAAATTTATTTCAATAGTCCAGAGTTCGCCTCTGAGTGACTTGCATATCCTGCCGCCTCCTTGGCATCTATACTCAAATGGCAGAGGCCAAAGAGGAACCTCCCCTGCTCCCTGTGTCCAGCGCATTGCACTCAGGACGTGGCACAGACATCAGCTGTGTTTGTCAGAGTAGAAGCTCGGTCGTCTCTGATTCTCTTTTTCTGAAAGACTCCCACATTCAGCCCATTAG
The DNA here is from genome assembly GCA_935064755.1 of Tragelaphus eurycerus. NCBI lineage: Eukaryota > Metazoa > Chordata > Mammalia > Artiodactyla > Bovidae > Tragelaphus > Tragelaphus eurycerus. The sequence continues at coordinate 13,395,601 of CAKXYN010000054.1, read as the reverse complement.
CAAGTTCTAGCTAGATCTCCAAAGTATTTCTCTAGTGCACCCACTGTATTCATTTCCATGGCAACCCTCACTGATCCTGGTCCAGGTCAGGGGGATACTACCTACTAGTCAGATGCAATCGAACTTCCTAACTAGTGTCCTCCCTTGTAAACTCTGGTTTAACCGGTAAATCACATCGCATCATTCCTTGCCTAACACTCTCCAGCAGATTCAGTGCCCTTGGACTGAAATTTGGTCTTGACACTATGGTCATCAAGGTCCCACATATCTCTCCACCCTTGTCTCTTCCAACTCATCTCCTTTCTCTCTGCTCCTTGCCCTGCCACTCTGGTTTTCTTACAGTTCCTTAAGCACGCTAAGCTTCTGTAGCCTATGGCCTTTACATGTGCTGTCTCCTCTGCTGAAATGTCCTTCTTCTGGCAGTTTATATGACTGGCTCTTCTCTTTTTCCGAATGTTGCCTTAAGTACTACTTCTCAAGATGACCTCCCCGATGACCACTACTGCGATCACCTCTGATTTATCATTCTCTATTTCATCTCTTGTTTGTTTCCTTCATGGCAGTATACACAGACATAATTACTTTAGTAAATTGCTTTACGTCTGCTTCTTTGATTTTGTTTTTCTTTCTTGGTGAAAGTTCCACGGGGCAGACTGTGTCTGCTACAAATCCTACCTTGTGGCTAATACATGGCAGAATGCCTGGCACATAGTGAGTTTTCAGTACACTGAATATTTAGTGAATAAATGAAAAAAAAAAAAAAACAAAGGAACAAGCAACTATTAAGGATGGGGGGTAAGTGAAGAGTAGAAGGAAATATTTCTTTCTTTAGCACTGAAGTATGTATTGTGATAAAACCAAGAATTAAAATAATTTCAGGTGTTGATTAAACCCCTGATGGTAAAAAGCAAGTACATAATAGAAAATTTCTCTGGGGACATTATTGAACATGCTGTCAAATGGCAGAATTATGCTGCTGCAATGACTTAACATTTAATACATAGGGTATGTTCTCTACAAACTTGGAAAATATCATAGATTTATTTCACTTGTGTTCAGTGTTAGTATTCTCATCTCCTTTGAGCGTGCTCACTTAGCATTAGGACCTGTCTAGTGATTAGGGTAATCAATATTAACTGAGGAACAGCAAGGCAGTTCATTTTCCAAGCGTTTATAATTCTTTACCAGATAGATACAGAGCCTCGCAGATGAGTAGAGTGACAGTCTGACAAAGAGACCCTTATTGTCCTCTGCGGTGGCAGCTATAAGGGGCGCACACAGAGATCATGGTGGAACAAAAGGGGGAGACTTGCAGATTTGTCTCGGCCTGGACGGTGTCCCAAGGAAGGTGAGACTGTGGAGTTTGGTCTCAAAGGAATAAGAATTTGCTTGGTGGAAAGACTTTCCTTAAGACAGAATGGACAAAGACAGGGAAACATGATTAGGGGTTAGTGTGTTCTGAAATCTGCAACTGAAGGGAAATGTAAGAGGAGAAATAGGCAATGAGTTTGAAGAGATAGGCAAAACCAGATTGCTGAATTGACAGGAGGAGGGTGGCTTGGAATGGTTTTAGTCTTGATAGCAATAGGATTATATAATTTCCACTTTCACAGGGTCACTGGAGGATGGATGATGGCTTCCAGTAGGAGAAATCTGGTTGTAGAGGTAAAAGGCATGGAAGAGGTCCTCCTGGCAAGTACAAAAAGATGGGTCAGAGATGAAGCTCACTAGAGAAGGGGCTCATGATTGGTTGTAAGGGGAAAGGGCTTTTTTTTGTTTTTCAGGAAAATGAGATAGATTCTTCAGAATGGCAGCAAATTTTTTAAAAAAGCAATGTCACATAAGCCAAGAGAAGAGATCTTTTTTAGAAAGGAAGAAATGATTAATATCAGATCAAGTGAGATAAAGATTAAGTTGGAAGAACCAGGGTTCATAATGAAGGTGTTTTGACTGACCCTTAGGCAGAGCATATTGGTGGAGTGATGGGTGATGAGGATGAAAGCCCCAGAGAGGTGTTGGGGCTGAAAGAAAAGTGAGAAAATGGAGACTGCTTAGGGCAGACACAGAGCCGGCAGGGACTCTGTGTTGAAGTGAAGTGAAGCCATTCAGTTGTGTCCGACTCTTTGCGACCCCATGGACTGTAGCCTACAAGGATCCTCTGTCCATGGAATTTTCCAGGCAACTGGAGTGGGTTACCATTTCCTTCTCCAGGGGAATCTTCCCAAACCAGGGATCGAATCTGGGTCTCCCACACTGCTTTACCGTCTGAGCCACCAGGGAAGCCCTTGTTTGTGTTGCTCTGATTTTAATGAACGGCGGGGATTTGAACTTGCTTGTATCTTCTGCTGAAAGGGAGAAAGCACAGGAACTGGAGGGGAACTGGAGGGGAACTGGATTTCGGTGGAACACTGCTGTAAATAGGTGGAACAGAAGAGAGTGCAAATAAGGAGAAAAGGATGAGATGTAGGTGAGCTTGTGGCTGAAGGATAAAATGGAGGTATTTCTGATACTGAGGGCAAGTGTACTGACAGGAACAAAGTTGGCTCTGCAGGGAAAAGACTCCTGTCTGGAGCAGAAGCTGTAGGGGTCGGGGGATGATGGCAGAGACGCTGAGGGTTCAGCTGGCACTGAAGGCACGCGTCTGTGGTGGGCCCAGCCCACCTGCACGACCTGATGGAAAGCTACTGGGGCAGGGCCACCGGAACACGAGGGAGAAGTCGGCTGAGGACTCCAGTGGCACGGTGGCTGCAGTGCTGGGAAGGAAGGACTGAACCAGCCTCCTTAGGGAAGTGAGCAGGGAGAACGATGGGAAGGCCTGGAAGGAGGGGGTAGCCTGCATGAGATCAGGGGACAAGTGCTCTGGAAATGATGGGGGAGGACCAGGAAAAATAGGAGCCTGGAAGTAACGTGTCAGCATTATACATTGCTCTACCGCTCACCTCAGAAGGCACTCATTCTGCACTGATGCTGCTATTGCCCAGAAGGGCGTGGGGAAAACCTGTCTTGGAATCGTGCTGAGAATCTGTAGCACAGCTTCTGTCTATCCGGTGTCTTGGTGCTTATGACTCCTTTTGGGGGTGGATTTGATTTGTTTCCAAGTCATTCAGAGCCATTTTTGGTGAAGAAAGGAGACAAACTGGCCAATATCATTTTCAGTAGAAATGGAAACGTAGACTTAAATAACAGTATTGTTTTTCTTACGTGACTTACACTGGCCCTTGATAGCACTTTACCAAGAGTAGAGATAGCATCTCTAGAATGTATAGAGCCTCTCAAAGTAGCTAGTTGGACGAAGATAGCCTTTTGGATATAAGCATCTTAAGAGATTTTGGGTTCACATTCCTGAAGAGTTATAGAGTATCCTGTAAATACTCACTGATAAAGAGTTTAGAAGGCTTCTACCATTATATCTATAAAATCTTTTGTATATCTTTATTATTGAAATCTTTTATGCCAGTGTAATATTGAAGGTGGTGAACTGCACAGGACTATTTCTGTCGCCAACTTAATGGCTTTATTTATGATGTGTTTCTTTCTTGGAAACTGGAAAGTCTAATTTTTACTGTCTCTTAGCATTTACTTATCAAACCCTCTGAGTTCCCTAGTTAGAAAGTTAATGATAAAGGCATACAGAAAATTATATGTTGCCATAATTTGTTGAAAATTTGATAAGAAATCCTGCTTATTCTCCAACTTTTTTGAACTACCAGAAAGAAGAAGTGATCATTTGGTCCTCAAATTCCTGTCCTTGCAAGTAGCTCTGATGGCAGTGTTTGAATAACAGTATGGGCAGTAGCTGTGACCTGCAGGACAATTAACTTAGAATGGGAATTTGTTACCATCTAAGTGCTGGGGGAAGGAGAACTTGGCAACCATTCCAGTATTCTTGCCTGGAGAATTCCATGGACAGAAGAGCCTGGTGGGGGCTACAGTCCATAGGATTGCAAAGTTAGACACGACTGAAGCAACTTAGCATGCAAGTGGTGGGGAGATGACTATTTTGACTCCAGAGGAGCAGAGATCATAGAATGCAATCATCCTGAAGATCTACTCAGCCAACTTCCTTTGCAACTCACTTACCTGAGAACGCACTGTTCTCACTTGGGTTGCTTTCATCTCATGCTTTCTCCAGAAATTGGCTACCTACCAAAAGGCAAAGAATATGTCATCTCTCTCAGTGGGAGAGCACTGTTGGCATTCTGGGCAGACAGGTCTGTTTTGTGCGTGGGACTCTCAGAACTACAGCGAGCTTGGCACCGCTGGCTTCCTGGCTGTAAATGCCAGTAGCCTTCACAAGTCACTGTGACAGTCAGAAATGATGCCTCTGGCTGTTTATGATCTGGAGCCTGGGGGACTTGTTTACTGAACAGCCAGGGAAGACAGGAAACATTCTTTTCTGTTCCTTTTATCGTCATCTCTCTTCTTTTTCTTTCTTTTCTTTGTTTTTGTTCATTGTGGAGTGAGGAATGACAGAAGTAGGGGAAAGGAACCTTTATTATAGAAAGAAAGATTGAAAACAAATGAATAATCCAAGGGAAGGCTTCGGGAGAGCAGAAAGAACAAGGTAAAATATAGAGCACTGGCAAGGAAGCTGGGAGAAACGTTTTTGCCACATTTGTCTGTGGTCCCTTGTGATTTTCCTTCAGAAGCCAAAAATACGATTATCTGTAAGAGTGCTCCTGTATTGTTGCATTAGAGGGTATAACCAATTGCCCAGGCACTGTAAATAGATTTCACTGAGAATATGCCTAGAATTGTGCAAGCTTTAGACCCAGATCCTCAAGGAGAAGAACAGCTTGTTACAAGTCTTTCTGACTTCATCTAAGGCGGGGGGCGGTGGGGGGTGGGAGTACATTACTGACAGGCCCCAGTCCCTTATTTGTAGATGGTATCACTGACATGATTATACAGGAGCACAGACTCCAAAATAGCTTCAGCTCCTGTATAGTGAGTTTGTAATCTTAATTTTTACAAAATAAAGTTCTTCTGTGCCAATGCCATTTTCTTAAAATAGTGTACCTGGCTACTAGCATTTAGAAGTTAAGACCTAGTGCTCGCCATGATTGCTTAAAGTCACCTGTGATGTATTTTAAAAATCTGCACTAACCCTTGTGGACCATTCATGCCATACTGAAGCTGATTTTCTACTTTATTTTTTCAGTTGTTCATGGTGGACAATGGAGCAGATGACTGGAGAATAGCCATGACTTATGAGCGTATTTTCTTCATCTGCTTGGAAATACTGGTGTGTGCTATTCACCCCATACCTGGGAATTATACGTTCACATGGACGGCCCGGCTTGCCTTCTCCTATGCCCCATCCACCACCACCGCTGATGTGGATATTATTTTATCTATACCAATGTTCTTAAGACTCTATCTGATTGCCAGAGTCATGCTTTTACATAGCAAACTTTTCACTGATGCCTCCTCTAGAAGCATTGGAGCACTTAATAAGATAAACTTCAATACGCGTTTTGTTATGAAGACTTTAATGACTATATGCCCAGGAACTGTACTCTTGGTTTTTAGCATCTCGTTATGGATAATTGCCGCATGGACTGTCCGAGCTTGTGAAAGGTAAGTTTGTTTCTTTTCCTGAGAACATAATTTGCCTTATAGTGTCCTTAAAAGTGGGAGTAAGAACACATTTTAGACCAGAAACATGTAGAGACTTACGCTTGAAAATGTGGGGTTCTATTATGAGCTTCTTTTAAATGAATGAGAAAGAACTGTACTTAAGATACTTTGCATACAGCAATGTCTTAATGATTATGTATTTTTCATTCTAATCTGACCAGTTTTCAGTAGAGGGCTGCCTTTTGCTTCCTTTATGATCAAAATTTGGAGACCTTCACATTGTGTGGGACACTTCCATCAGAAATGCTTGTCTCATGGTAATACTGAGTCATTTTGGCGCCTCTGTGGTTATAGTGTTGACTGTTGTTGAGGCAAGTGAGGATGCCTCAAAGTGCTTTGCTGATTGTAGTGCCTACTTTTAATAGTGTTCACGTGATTACAGATAAGGGGCTTATAGGTGTATATTTGGTTTCATTGAACTCTCAACAGTTAGTGAGAAGGGTCCATGTGTATTTGATATATTGTCTGAAGAGCTCTGGTAGTGCAGAGCTAAATGCAGTCTCAGAACTACCTGGCGAGTCTGGGTTCATCAGTTAGAGCATCTGCAATATTAACCTTGCCATTTAACAAACAAGCAAAAATAGATTTGTTACGTAAATGAGAGGAACTGGAGAGAGAATCTATTGTGACCTTGGTGAAGAAAATTCCAGTTGAAATTAGCTATAGACATATAGCCAGGACTTAGAAGTTTATAGAACTATTAAATATTGGGATGTTGGTGTTTGTAGTAACTAGGTATTTTTAAATTTAGCTTTTGAAAGAAACTAAAATGTACACACACATACGTACAAATAGTTTAACAAAGAAAAATATCTGTATGAAAATTGTTGTAAAAATAACAAGCCCGGAACACACCTCCCCCATTTCTTCTTTCCAGAAGCAATCATTTTAAATTCATTTAGTCATTTCTTTGGGGAAGGCAATGGCACCCCACCCCAGTACTTTTGCCTGGAAAATCCCATGGACGGAGGATCCTGGTAGGCTCCAGTCCATGGGGTCGCTAAGAGTCAGACACGACTGAGCGACTTCACTTTTACTTTTCACTTTCCTGCACTGAAGAAGGAAATGGCAACCCACTCCAGTGTTCTTGCCTGGAGAATCCCAGGGACGGGGGAGCCTGGTGAGCTTCTGTCTATGGGGTCACACAGAGTGGACACGACTGAAGCGACTTAGCAGTAGCAGTAGCAGTCATTTCTTTGGTAACTACTTTCCAAAGTTCCAAATGATATTGCTTATACTGCTGCCTCTAGATTTTTCATCTAGATTTTTCGGGAAGTTGGGGTTTTAGTTTTCTTTCTCTTTTATGTACACATTGCTTTCCTGACTCTTCCCCCACAAAAAGTAATTTTTCTTCCCAGTAAGTTACATAAACACCAGTCATCTATATTCCATAGTTACATCATTATTATTATTACTGTGTAAACTGCACTTGTACTTGAACTATATGGTATATTATAATCATTTTGCCTTTTCTGCACATCCTTTTATTTTCTTTGAAATTAATAATCACCTCTTTTTATTTGCTTAGTTTTTTTAATTTAATTTGCTAATTTTCTATATACTTAACACTATGTCATATCTAAATCCTTCTACATTATGTAAATATAATTTTACTAGATTTATATATATATTAGGGAAACTCTATCAATTTTGCTTTGAACTTGAATGTCTGGGGACTTTCTAAACTGCTTGTCAAAGTGGAAGTTTCCTTTGCTTTATTTGTATGTTGAGTCTCTTGAACTACAAGGAGATCCAACCAGTCCATTCTGAAGGAGATCAGCCCTGGGATTTCTTTGGAGGGACTGATGCTAAAGCTGAAACTCCAGTACTTTGGCCACCTCATGCAAAGAATTGACTCATTGGAAAAGACTGATGCTGGGAGGGATTGGGGGCAAGAGGATAAGGGGACGACAGAGGATGAGATGGCTGGATGGCATCACTGACTCAATGGACGTGAGTCTGGGTGAACTCCAGGAGTTGGTGATGGACAGGGAGGCCTGGCGTGCTGCGATTCATGGAGTCGCAAAGGGTCAGACAGGACTGAGCGACTGATCTGATCTGATTTGTATTTTGCATATCTTTTTTCTTAAACCTCATTTTCCCCTCTTTCTTCACTTATTCCCTCATTTTAATAAAATTCATCTTCCAGTAGCTTCTGAGAAGAGGTGGTGGATGAGAGATATTTTTTTGAGACCTTGCAGGTATGGCAACTTCATTCTTCTCTCGCTGGATGGAAAGCTCTCTAGTTTGAAAAGCATTTCTCTTGGAACATTGGGGACTTCATTTGTTTCTGATATCGAGGGTGCAGCAGTCTGATGCTGTTCTCATTTTTTAATCTTTTTTTTTTTTTTTTGATGGAAACGTTTAGGATCAGTGATCTAAAATTGCAGCAGGGTATGCACGCTCAGTCACTCAGTCGTGTCCAGCTCTTTGTGACCCTATGTACAGTAGCCCGCCAGGCTCCTCTGTCCATGGGGTTCTCCAGGCAAGAATACTGGAGTGGACTGACATTTCCTTCTCCAGCACAAGGGTATATCATGGTGTAATTATTCTATTTTAATGCAGTGAGGCTGTCTAGTCGTGGAATTAATCTCCTTCAGTTCTTAGAAATTTTCTTGAATTATTTAATAATTTTCATTCCTGTTTTTTTGTGTGTAGATATTGGTCCTTCTCTATGAGTTCTATAATTTTCTTATTTCTCTCTATGTTGTTTTCCACCCGTTTTTGCTTCATATATAGAAGATAATCTCAATTTTTCTTTCAAGGTCTTTTTTTAGAATTTTATTTCTTCTTTACTATATTATTAATTTCCATTGTCTCATATTCGATCTTCAAATGCCCATTTTTTAAACTAGCATCATGCTTTTTTATTCATAAGTGTACTGTTTTGTTTCTTTAGAGATGTTAATGATAATCTTTAATATTTTTTCTCTTTGTGTATTTTCTGTTTCCCCAGAGATGTACTTTTCTGGGTTTTTGTTTGCTTGTTTTTGTTTTGGCTTCAGTCTCTTTCAGAAGCTTTCCTTCAGTATTTAGGTAACTTTAACAGTCCCCTTATACTTAAGATTGAGGAACTAAAGACCTGATTAGAAGCTTTCTGTACAGATCTAGAACTTGTCAACCGTGGACTTCACTACATGGTGATTAGGGTGGGAGCGTAGAACATCGATTTCAGTATCTTTACATAGTTTTATTTGTCTCTGAATAATCCGACTGACTCATGGGAAATCTGTTGTGAAAGTGTTAATCACTCAATCCTGTCCAACTCTCTGCAACCCCATGGACTGTAGCCCGCCAGGCTCCTCTGTCCATGGAATTCTCCAGGCAAGAATACTGCCGTGGGTTGCCATTCCCTTTTCCAAGGGCTCTTGGAAACTCAGGGATCAAATGCGGGTCTCCTGCAGTGCAAGCGGATTCTTTACCGTCAGGGTCCTGTCCTGCGATGAAGGCAGATGCCTGGGTGACAGTACTGTGGACGTTGTAAGATGGGACAAAAAGAAGAGGTTGCATTTAGTATGTGAATATAATAGTTATCTTCCAAGTTGCAGTGGAGTTAGTCTCTCTCTCTCTAGTGCGTAATGCCCTGTAGTCAGCGGACAGACCTTGAGTTTGACCTCTCCAGACAAGAAACTTGCAGACTTCTGCCAGGTTGGCGAAAGGCATTACTAGCAATACAGAGTAAACGCAGGGATCTTGGTATCTAACTGCTCTTGTACAATATTTGAACCTGTCCTTTCGCTGAGAGCTCCATCATTGTCTCCTCTCATTGAGGTACTGGTGCCGAGAATTCCTGAGTCTTTGGTTTGTGTATGGAGGGAGGGGCAAGGTTGCTGGTTCTCAGTGCAAATATGGGTGCTTTCTGACCAATTCTGGTCTAGAATTGTCATTTCTCAAGTCAGGTAAAGCCACTTACCACTTGTCAGTTGGCTTTCTAGCTTCTTTATTACCATTTTGTCACTCATAACCCATGAAAGAGATGTGCTTTTCTTGTTTGCTGTCTAGTCATTTTAAGAGAGTTTATGGAGGGAGCTGAGGCCTGTGTGTTTGTTGAGTCCACCTGCTTTTATGAGAAATTCCCTAGTGACTAGGTTTTATTACTATGTATCTGAATCTTTTTTAAAACTTCTCTACATAAATACGATATTTGAGGGACTGAAGATTTTCCTTTTAAAGAAAGGTAGACTCCTTAAGGTGTGCTTTGTTTCCTAGCAATCATGGTACTTAGAGGCTTATGATATTTTCTGGAGCAGCTGTACCTGCAACATTTGGAGAATCAATATGGTAAACTTCAGTTGATATACCTGTGTGGTCTATGAAGATGGCTCTTACTTTAAAGTTGTGCGTAGTGTTAAAGCGTTGGTTGCTCAGTCATGTCTGACTCTTTGCGAACCCACGTGCTGTAGCCCGCCAAGCTCCTCTGTCCATGGAATTCTCCAGGCAAGAATACTGGAGTGGGTAGCCATTCCCTTCCCCAGGGGACCTTCTTAACCTGGGGATCAACCCAGGTCTCCCGCATTGCAGGCAGATTCTTTACTGTCTGAGCCACCAGGGAAGCCCCGAAAAGGTGCATAACAATGTAATAATGGAGGTAAAAGCATAATCAAACAATATATACGTTTAGTGCATCTGGTCCCTACTGCATCTGCTTCCCAAGGGCCGATTACATAACATAGCTTCAGTATCCTGCACATGTCATTCATTTCCTTTTCAAAATGGTCCATCTTAACTTTTTGATCCATTGCCCCCAAATACAGAAAGCCCGAGGCAAGCTGTGTCAAATCTTTTCACATCCTAAAGTATGTGTGTTTTTTTTTAACTCACTGAGGTTATTAGATGACGGGCCTTCCCTGTTTTCATATAAAGAGGTACAAGAAAGCGAAAATTGTGTTTCATGTCAGGAATGAGTCTGTAGCCAAGAGTTACCTAACTGGACCAAATCCATGGGTTGGGGAAGGGAGCAAGCCTGGACTCATGACTGGGACACTAGTCTTAGTGTCAGCAATTTAGAGGCTGAACAACCTCGGGCCAGCCAATTTGCTTCTTTTTGCCTTGGATTCCTCATTGAAAACTACATGGATTTATAAACTTTGCTCTTCCAAAGATAACATTTCATAATTGTACAAGTGTAGAGAAGAAAATCATTAACCAGTGTTGTGATAGTAGGAGATTTTCCCCATTCTGTTTTTCATTAAACTTCCCATTTTGTTGCACAGATCTCTAGACTATAACTTGTAAGATACAAAGATATTTTAAAAATTTGCTTTGTTTTCGCAAGTTAATTTTGAATGTGATATAGCCTGCATATTTCTCTTGCTCAGCTGCTTGCTTTCTGGCCTGCCTTCCATTCTTTTGTGAAATTTGCAATACTGAAATATAATACACAACTCTCCCGTTATTTGGTTTGGAATTTGGATTTGCATGAGCTCTGCCAGGCCCATCTTTGAGCCCTCCAAACATTCTTTCCATATAAAAGGGTATTCACACCCGATAGAACTTCTCTGCTTAATTAGGATAACTCTAAAAATATTTTTTTAAAGGAGAGAGCTTTGGAAAGAGAGACAGACAGGCAGATGGTTTTCTGAAGCAGTTTGTTTTGCAAACCTATCTGTCCCCTTCTACCAAGTACAGCACATATAGACGTTTCTGGAAATGTTCTCCACTGATGAGGAGGCATCCCATAGGAGGCATCTCTTCCTGCTATTACTTTCCGTGTACCTCTGATTTGCCTATATTTAAGAACTTTTTCTTTTTTTCCTTTCTTTCTCCCTTCCCGCCCTCCTTCCCTCCCTCCTTCCCTCCGCGCTCTCTCTTTTTTTTTTTCTTTCTTTCTTTGATAAGAGGAAGCAGAGTGGCAAATATCTGGCATCATTTCTGTGGCCTCCATTTGTCAGGAGGAGGCTGCCCGAGACCAGATCACAGCATCCCCCTCTCTGGTTCTGGTCTGGCCTTGTGTTGCAGACATCAGACCTGCAAAGAACACTCCTTTTTGAAGCACCCTGGGAAGTGTGGCCTCAGGGTGTTTTGGAGAAACTTCAGGAGCATTTGTATTAAAAGAAGTCTGTCTTCCAGAGATCATGGTCCTGAAAATTGGGATTATCCCATCCTGACTTACACTTTTTCAGACTTTACTGGCTCTATGAAGATGGCATAGGTTTAGTGTTCATCCCAAAGTGTGTTTCACGGAATGCTATTTCAAAGGAAGGTGAGGAACTGTTTTGAAAGCGGTGGAGCTGGATCCTGTGGGCCAGCTCTGTGCTACATAAAGAAAGGTGCTTTTTTCCCTTTTTACTTCTTAAAGCATTTAATATGTGAATGTGCATTGAGAATATCCAAAAGGAGGAAAGAACATTTATTTGATCAACATTCAGTGCTCTGTCAATACTGAAGCTTCCAAAGGAGATAGAAAAGGATTGTAACTTTCTACACAGTTTGAGAATTTTTAAAAATGTTTCTTTGTTCAATACATTCTTTTGCTTTTGGCTGCAAGTTTTATAATGTGGGTGAGGGGTCAACTTTGGGATGGAGCTGAAGAAGGGGAAGAGAAAGGCAGGCTGGGCACTTTGGTGGCAATGTTGCTGCTACTGCTAAGCTGCTAAGTCGCTTCAGTCGTGTCCGACTCTGTGCAACCCCATAGACCGCAGCCCACTAGGCTCCGTCCCTGGTATTCTCCAGGCAAGAACACTGGAGTGGGTTGCCATGTCCTTCTCCAATGCATGAAAGTGAAAAGTGAAAGTGAAGTCGCTCAGTCGTGTCCGACTCAGTGGCAATGTTACCAAGCTGAAAAGCAACCATTGTGGAAGTCTGTAATATACTAGAGATGCTAGGAACTGTTTCTGTCACTGGAAAAGATTCCTTTAGTTAAGACATTGTAGCCAGAAACACTGTTTTTATTCAGCTTGTTGTTTTATCTCTAAGAGCATTTAAGTTTGCATTAAACTAATAGGCACTAGTTGAGAGAAAATTTCCTAAAAATGACTTAAGTAGTTTGCTTTTTTTTTTTCAAAGTGGGAAAATTGGAGAAGCAAACAATAAAATTTATTTTGAACAGCGTCTTATCATCTAAACTGCATTTTAGGTGGATTAAAAATAAATTCTTTCCATCTCTAAAAACAGATGAACATAAATTTGTTACTTACTTTTTAAATTATCCAAGACAACCTGAGGAATGGAGTTTCAACTGTGATTAGAATCTACCATTCAGTGTCTTAAAAGCATATTTCATTTCTTCCATTAATCAATTTGGACTTTTTGTAAACTCTGTCACTTATAGTTTACTTTTGTTAATTGCTTGAAGGTGATTTCTGAAATGCAGTTGAAACTTACTTTATTATACTGTGAGATATTGTGGAATATCACCATCAAATCATGTCCCATAATGAAACTTTGTACAACATACATTTCAGCCTGCCCAGCCTGCTGTTTTTAACACAAGGATTGGTTATGTCTTCAGGCATCAGTATTATGAAGGGGGACTTGCTAAGGAAAATCCTGGTGAAGTTAGAATATCTTATTTTGTAACTAAACAGATTTTTATCCTTGTAGCACCAGTTCATAAAGGACATCTGATTTGGGCCTCCATTTTCTATTGAATATGAACCCTGAATATCATCTAAATTTTATCCATACTAAGATAAAATGAATACCCTTATTCCTGAAAACCAAAATAACCAAATTTAGAATGGTAGTTGTTTCTGTTCCCAGTCACTCAGTCATGTCCAGCCCATTGCAACCCATTGGACTGTAGCCCACCAAGCTACTCTGTCTATGGAATTTTCTAGGCAAGAATACTGAGCAGGTTGTCATTTCCTCCTCCAGGGAATCTTCCCAACCCAGGGATTGAACCTGTTTACATCTAGGAAATTAATTCACCATTGTGGAGGTTACCTTTTTATAACTAGCGGTGAGCCTATCACTCTAAAATCATATACATTTATAACTTCCTCTCTATAGAGGACAATTTTACATAAAACTGAACTTGAAGTTTCAATAAGTAATAAGCTATTTAAATGGTTAAGTGTTCTAATTTTCAACTTTCTCGTTTCAAAAAAGTTTTCATTTGCTTTAGTTTTTCAGTACAATATAAACCAGTGTCTCGGAGAAGGCAATGGCAACCCACTCCAGTACTCTTGCCTGGAAAATCCCATGGGCGGAGGAGCCTGGTAGGCTGCAGTCCACTGGGTCTTGAAGAGTTGGATAGGACTGAGGGACTTCACTTTCACTTTTCACTTTCATGCATTAGAGAAGGAAATGGCAGCCCACTCCAGTGTTCGTGCCTGGAGAATCCCAGGGATGAGGGAGCCTGGTGGGCTGCCGTCTATGGGGTCTCACAGAGATGGAGACACGACTGAAGCGACTTAGCAGCAGCAGCAGCAAACCAGTTTCTCAAGGAAGAGAGGTAGATGGGATCTTATTTAAATAAGAGCACATGTAGGGGAGCGCAAAGTGAGAAACTACATAGAACACAAGCTTGTTTTCCTGATCTGCCACGTATGATTTAGTTTTTACATCTTTAGGAAATCACCCAGAGGCCTATCCTTTTTCAAGCCCTGATCCCCGGAGATGCCTCAGTTCCTGTTGATTCACTTAAATTTGAAACATGTTACTTGTGATCAATTTTCTTTGATAGTTGTACAAGTAGTCATAAACTAAGCATCACAGTGCTTAGGAAGCATCCTACCCGCACCTTGATTTATTGCCGTATCCTGGATAATTAGATTATTTTTCACCACTTAAGTTTCAGCTGTTGCTAAGTAAACTAAGCATTTCATCAATGGGTTTGTAATCTGTGGTTGATGGTAATGTAATACTTTGTAAACTTATACTTCCAGGGTCTGATTCATACATATGGATATAGCATTTTCAGGCTCATAAGTGAGTCAGAACTCTAAAATGGGCCCTTTCAAGTTATAAAAGTCGGCCGTTTGAAAGCATTCATCGTGCATCTGTGCCTCACAAAGCATCAGTGCTCAGTATAATGTTTGCCAAATAGATTGATTGTTAAAGTCTTACAGAAAGAAAGCCAGGACTCTCTCCAACTCGATTTTATCTTTATTCCTATGTAGATAGGATTTGTCTTTAGGTCTGTCTCCTGAGATAACAATGAGGATTAATATTTGTTTGCAAGGTCCTTTGAGATCCTGGTCTCATTGAGTACAGTTTGAAAATACCAGCAGTGGTTCTGTTCAAGCAGTAACAAATGAGATGCCGAGCCGCTCAGCAGTCCAACCTCGCAACCCAGTCACCTCATCACAGCCCTCATGTCCTGACATTCTTGCTGATGGCCAAATTCTATGCAGTATGCGTTCTGAGTGTCTTCCCCTTTGGGAAAACGCTTTGATCATCTGTATATAGTACATTATGCAGAGTGTGTGTACGCACTTCTGAGCAACGTCCTTTTCTCTCCAGCTTCAGAACCACCATGCCAGATAAAAAAAAAAAAAAAAGATTGTAAAGTCTAAATGTAGATGTCCTGACAGTCAAGTTGTTTGGTCTTTAAGAAAATTAGTGTATTTCTTAGACATCCAGTGGGGCTTGTTTGGCAAAAGCACAAGTGTTCCCTTCTTGCCTATAGGATTGTCTTATGTTCTGTTTCCTTTCAAACTTCATATCCTTTATTTATTTTTTAATTGTAGCTTTTTAAAACTTCATTTTATTTTATATTAGAGTATAGCAGATTTACAATATTGTATTTGTTTCAGGTGGACAGCAAAGTGATTAAGTTATATATATATATATATGTATATTCTTTATCAGATTCTTTTCCCATATAGGTTATTATAGAGTATTGAGTAGAGTTCTTTGTGCTATACAAGTCCTTGTTATCTGTCTTATATATAATAACGTATATATATTGATCCCAAACTCTGAATTTATCCCTCCCCCCATCTTTTTCTTTGGTAAGTGTAAGTTTGTTTTCAAAGCCTGAGTCTGTTTCTGTTTTGTAAATAAGTTCATTTGTATAATTTTTTAGACTCCACTTATAAGTGATATCATATATTTGTTTTTCTCTAATATCACTTAGTATGATAATCTCTAGGTCTATGCACATTGATGCAAATGGCATTATTTCATCCTTTCTTACGACTAATATTCTATTGTATACATGTACCACATCTTTATCCATGTGTTAGTCATTCAGTTGTGCCCAACTCTTTGTGACCAGACACATTAAAAAAATAAAAAAGCTAAGATCATGGCATCTGGCTCCATTACTTCATTGCAAATAGAAGGAGAAAAGGTGGGAAGGCCTCCCTGTCCATCACCTCCCAGAGTTTAGTCAAACTCATGTCTATCATGTCAGTGATGCCATCCAACCGTCTCATCCTCTGTCATCCCCTTCTCCTGCCTTCAATCTTTCCCAGCATCAGTGTCTTTTCCAATGAGTTGGTTCTTTGCATCAAGTGGCCAAAGTATTGGAGTTTCAGCTAATTTTTGTTACCTCATCATATAATCTTTCTAGTGAGTTTCCGGTGGTCTTGTTTTAATTTACAGTTCTCTCATGGTTAATGATTGGAGAAGGAAATGGCAACCCACTCCAGTGTTCTTGCCTGGAGAATCCCAGGGACGGGGGAGCCTGGTGGGCTGCCGTCTTTGGGGTCGCACAGAGTCGGACACGACTGAAGTGACTTAGCAGCAGCAGCAGCATGGTTAATGATGATGAACATCTTTTCATGTGATCACCAGCCGTTTGTGTATCTTTTCTGGTAAAATAAATGTTTAGTCTTAACATTTTTTTTAATTAAATTTTATTTTGCTTAACTTTACAATATTGTATTGCTTTTGCCATACATCAAGATGGATCCGCCACAAGTATACGACATTTTTAAAACTGGGTCATTTATCTTATTAAATTGTAAAAGTTCTTTATATATTCTAGCTTCTGGTTCTTTATCAGCTGTATGATTGGCAAATATTTTCTGTGGCTTCTCTTTTTGTTTTCTTTACTGTTTTTTTTTTTTTAAACACAGTGAAACCTTGTACATTTGCCTTTCTCTAAATCAGCCTCGCCTCCCAAAGCCTTACAGGATGAAAGCCACCTACACGTACCCAGTGGACTGTGCACTCTTTGAAGAGACTTGAATCTCCTGTTAAGTTTCCTGTTTCATGTGATTCTCCTTCCTGCCCTTTTCCTACCCTGAAGTCTTGCTTTTCTAGTAACCACTATTTTCTAGTAACAGGAAACAGAGATAGAAGCAAAGGAGATTTTTTTCTCAGCTCAACTTAAATACTTTTCTAGTTCTTGTATTGCCTTGATAATTGTAGTAGCTATGAAAAATGAAGTCCAAATGCTATCTGTCATTTTTGCAGAGATAGAAGCAAAGGAGATTGTTTTTTCAGCTCAACTTAAATACTTTTATAGTTCTTGCATTGCTTTGATAACTGTAGGAGCTATGAACAATGAAGTCTAAACGCTTTCTGTCATTTTTGCACTTAAGGTGAAGATGTTCCTCACTTGATACTCCTCTTCCCAAGTTGAGGTAACAATTTGATTTAATTAATCCAGGCTCTCTTCGTGACCAAAGGCAAGCATTTGTAACGTGCCTAAGCCTGTTTTAAGGATGTAGGTAAAGATTGTTAAAAACCAGTCTCCCCTCGTCTTTGTATGACCTTGCTAGATTTTATGACAGTCCATAGTCATGACTTTGAAACAGTGATGCTCTGGCTATGGGCGACCTGACCGATGACTCTTGTTTGATTGTTCTTCATAGTGTAAATCACAGGGACATGGCAATTGACATTCCACACTCAGAACTTCACAGTGGCTCGGGGGCAAAATATTTTTGAGTGACTAGTACCTAGTGCCTTTACATTGAGGTTTCTTCTTATAGAGCTCACGTTCTAAAAGTTTGTCTGTATTATGTAAAATGTACTCTATTGAAGCCGTATCTCCTGTGTCTCCTGCATCAGCAAGTGAATTCTTTACTACTGGTACCACCTGGGAAGCCCTAACAGAAGATGCAATTTAAAAATAAGTTTTAGTAGACTTTGTGATATCTATTGTTGTAGCTTTAGAACCTCTCACGAAACTCGTGTAACTAGCTTGTGCAAGAATGATAGCGTGCAAATACGAAAGCCACAGGGAAAGGCACAATGTATTCAAATTGAGTTGGATTCGCAGAAAATATCTTTGCCAGTGTTCATAGTGGAAACCCAAATTCAGTAACTTTCTTGATTTAAAGAAATAGTACCCAATATTTCATGTGATTGGGCGTATTAGAGATCATATGCATTCTGGTTTTGAATAAAACTGGGGAGAGGCTCTGTATCAATGGAGAATTATCCTGAATCTTCACTTATTACTTTGAGGTAGTTTTATGCTTTTATCCCAGAAAGCCTTACTAAATGAAGCATCAAGTGCATGGCCAGCCCTTAGAATTTCTGGCTTGTTCTGTGTCTGAAAAGGGATGAATTTCTTAGAGTTACTTCGCCACTGTGATTACGGTAGTCTGTCTACTGTGCTTTCTAGCAGTTAGTCAGGTGTTTTTTTTTTTAAATAAGTTCTAAGAAGCTCAGAGGTATCACTATGAGGTAAGGAGCTACTCTCAAGTTTTGCATTCCTGTTTAAGGAGTCTTCATTTCTGAAATACTGATAGTTTTTGTTCCTCTTCTCATCCACCATCCATGCCTGTATCATCAGGATCCCTGTTCTTTTAACCCTCCTGAGGTCATTGGCATTTCTCATGATGGAGCAGGTATTTGGGTAGAGGTGTGATAGTGGGTGGCTGGATGGCAAAGGGACTCAAGGTGCCTTGTTAGACAGGTTTGATGTGGTCTTGAGGAAAAATTAAAAATGGACTGTAGTTATTTGTCTTTGGTATAATATGAGCAAAACTTTTACCTGGTCCTGCTTAAGTGAGGGGATGAATTTTCTCTCCAGTTTAAAGGTATTCTTTGAGCACCTGTGGTATTCTATATTCTGTGCAAAAGGGGGTAGTTATAAATGCCCCAGCTGAGCTCAACTTCTCGAGAATAGAGACCAGATCTTGTATCACCTTGAGCCCATCGTCCAGAGCCCTATAATATCTGGGTCAGAGGAGCCCTTACAAGTCATTTAATTCTGTCAGGTCAAGATTGATACCACTACCATCTCCCCACAAAGACTTGTAAATGATTCCACACAAATATTTACCCATGAGTCAGGACAACAGAAGGCTATTTTGGAATACTGCATGAGTGACTTCATGTATTAAAGCTGAACCCTAGAAGAGTCACTTTGAAAAATACTACTAATGGGAATAATATCTGTTCAATGTAGAAAAGAATTTGTATGTCTTTATTTTATCATCTTCTAAAAATGGGTTCAATGGCAAGAGCTTTACTGTTTAATAAGTTAAAAGGGGTTAATGAGGAACTCTGTTAATTTAAAATTTCTTTCAAGCAGGGGCAAAAATAGCACTTGGTGAACTTTTGAAGCTGGCAGGGACATTGGTCTTGGAAATCTGAAACCTCCCTCGTGTGCTGGATAGGCAGGCAGACGGCTGCACAGAATCGTGACAGGCCTGGCCCAGTGCTGCTAGCAACGCCTCTCCGTGTTCAGCCTAGAAGGATCCTCAGTGACTCTGCTGGAGCCACAGACTTCTGACAGAGTTTCTCGGTCTTTGATCTTGGGTGTTGCTTTAGGGGCTCTCAGCATCTGTGCAGCTCCAAGCACTGGCTAGAGTTTGCCAAGGGATCTCAGCATCTGTGCAGCCCAGCCTGGCTAGAGTTTGCCAAGGATCTCGCATCTCAGCTCCAAGCACTGGCTGGAGTTTGCCAAGGGAAGGCAGAGGGAACCCCACCCAAGGTGACATTAGTGAGAGAATTCCAAGGTGCAGAGAAACCCTGGCACAGAAATGCATGCACCGTCTACAGCCTTGCATCTTGCCTTTCACGAAGATCACTGCTGTTCTCCTCTGCCACTCCACTGCAGGCCTACAGCACGCTCCATGTCACGGGTACTCCTGAAAGCCTCTGGAACAGTAGTAAACACCCTCGTCCCATTCCTGTGAGGAATGCCTACAGCAAGTGCTGCTCCCCCTGGTCTGTGAAAGTTCCCAGAATCCTGACCACAGCCTTCCAGAAAGAAGTCTCATGAGTTTTGAAACACCAGGATTTGGTTCCTTGTAAAGATTCTAAGTAAGAACAATACAGAAGTCTAAGTAAGCCCTTTGAAAGATAACATGACCCTTTGTCATGGCCCTTTATCTAGTTTGAGTTTTTATTGGAGGTCTGATCTGGATTGTGACAATCGCTCAGTCTTATCTGACTCTTTGCAACCCCATGGACTAGTTTTCCAGGCCAGAATACTGGAGTGGGTAGCTTTTTCCCTTCTCCAGTGGATTTTCCCAACCCAGAAATCGAACCGGGGTCTCCTGCATTGCAGGACCATTCTTTACCAACTGATCTATCACTGCAGTCATGAAATTAAAAGACGCATACTCCTTGGAAGAAAAGTTATGACCGACCTAGACAGTATACTAAAAAGCAGAGATGTTACTTTGCCTACAAAGGTCCATCTAGTCAAAGGTATGGTTTTTCTAATAGTCATGTATGGATGTGAGAGTTGGACTATAAAGAAAGCTGAGTGGCAAAGAAGTGATGCTTTCAAACTGTGGTGTTGGAGAAGACTCTTGAGAGTCCCTTGGACTGCAAAGAGATCCAACCAGTCCATCCTAAAGGAAATTTTCAGTCCTGAATATTCATTGTAAGGACTGATGCTGATGCTGAAACTCCAATACTTTGGCCACCTGATGTGAAGAACTGATTCACTGGAAAAGACTCTGATGGTGGGAAAGAGTGAAGGCAGGAGAAGGGGACGTCAGAGGATGAGATGGTTGGAAGGCATCACTGACACGATGGAAATGAGTTTGAGTGAACTCTGGGAGTTGGTGATGTACAGGGAAGCCTGGTGTCCTGCAGTCCATAGCGTCACAAAGAGTCGGACACGACTGAGCGACTGAACTGATCTGGATTGGTTTTTGTCTTAATCGGTGCTTCTTATTGATCATTTTGTATAGGGTCATATATTAGGATGAGTTGAAGAAATGGAAATATTCTCAGGGTGCTGAGATATTTCAAGCAAGGTTTTGTAAACTATGGTCCATGAGTCAGATTTGACCCACTGCTTGTTTTCAAACAAACCACAATAGGAACAGTTTTTACCTTTTTAAATCACTGACTTAGGAGTATTGTATGACAGAGACCATATGTGGTTTGCAAAGCTTATAACAGTTACTATCTAGCATTCTATAAAACAAGTGTACTGCCTACCAACCCCCGTTTTTTTTAATTTGTTGTTGTTTAGTCACTCAGTCGTGTTTGACTCTTTGTGACTCCATGGACTGCAGCATGCCAGGCTTTCCTGTCTTTCACTATCTCCTGGAGTTTGCTCAAATCATGTTATTGAATCGATGATGCCATGCAACCATCTCATCCTCTCTCACCACCTTTTCCTCCTGCCCTCAATATTTCCCAGCATCATCATCTTTTTCAATGAGTTAGCTCTTCCCATCAGGTGGCCAAAGTATTGGAGCTTCAGCTTCAGCATCAGTCCTTCCAATGAATATTCAGGGTTAATTTCCTTTAGGATGGACTGTTTTGATCTCTTTGCTGTCCAAGGGACTCTCAAGAGTCTTCTCCAGCACCACAGTTCAAAAGCATAAGTTCTCTGACCTTCAGCCTTCTTTATGATCGCACTCTCATATCCATACATGACTACTACAAAAACCGTAGCTTTGGTTTTTTAATTTTTAATTGGAGAATAATTGCCTTGCAGTGTTGTGTTGGTTTCCGCCATATAACAACGTGAATCAGCCATGGTACATATATGTCCCCTCCCTTTTCATTCTCCCTTCCATTCCACTGCCCTCCCACCCCTCTAGGTTGTCACAGAGCGCTGCTGACTCCCAGTCTTAAAGAAGCATCCTTTTTGTCAAGTTTGTTTCAAGCACAGTGTGATATTATCAATTAAAAAGGATTTTTCTAGTTTTACTTTGAGGTTCAGGCAATGAATTTATATTTGACACAGCTTAAATCAGGAGAGTTTTTTCCAGATAATTTTTATACTGTTTTATAAACTATTTTTGGTGACAAAGGATCAAACTTTGGTATTGGCTCAAGTACTAGGTACAAATGTCATCCAAATGTTAGTCAGTGATCTAAGCTATACTGACTAGTACTAGCTAGATGCCAGCATAGGTCTTTTTTATATATGGTTTAAAGAAAAAATAAACCCATGTCTGGTGTCCACCTTAAGATAATTCAACAAGATGTGAAAGAAATCCTTTGATTTGTCATGGAGTCTGCTCTCCTGACAGTAAAGTCTTTTGACTTTACTGACCTTGGGTAACATCAGTAGAAACACCGAGTCATTAAAAAATCTGATCTGGATGTTGTGGAGGAACAGATCATGAGATGGATTGAGAGTTGAAGCTGTTAAAATGTAGTCACTGGCAGAATGACTTTCCTTTGCCTAAGAAAATCGTCTATAATCTCCTTGCAGTCCAGTTCCCCAGTGTGTAAACTGGGCTGTGGGTGCAAAAGGCTTCCACGTGGCTCACTATTGATACCTCTAAGGGTCATCCGGTCTTTATTGCTGTTATGCAACGAAGTAGCATCATGACATACTATCCCTTTGCCCTATCTCCGCTTCCATATGCAGGACTATTTCTATCAAGTCAGCTGATGTTACTTAACATGGGCCTTCCCATTTGATTTTCTTATGAATTAAGACCTCTCATGAGGTTTGCTTGCTATTTGTCTTAAACATGACTGCTTTTTGCCTAAACATCATGTGCATTACTCAGAAGAATAGAAAGGAAGAAGCTATTATTTAGCAAAGATACCAGCTTCCCCAGTGGCTCAGGGGTAAAAAATCTGGCTGCAGTGTAGGAGCCACAGGAGACGTAGGTTCGATCCCTGGGTCAGGAAGATCCCCCTGGAGGAGGGCATGGCAACCCATGCCAGGATTCTTGCCTGGAGAATCCCATGGACAGAGGAGCCTGGAGAGCTACAGTCCACAAAGAGTCAGACACCACTGAAGTGACTGAGCACACACCAGCTTTCTCAGACAGTACCGTGGTTCTGATAACATTTTTATATTAAATTAAGAAAACATTCACAAAACGTGCTTTATAGGAGATCCAGAACTTTAGTGGCAGTTTAGCCTGATAAGAATTTCACATTAGTGTCACATCACAACTTCACCCTTCCCACCTCCTCATTCCATGTGATCCCTCAGAGTGGCTCTAGATACATCTCATTTTGGCTGGGCCTGATCTGGCCCCAGAGGACTATCTTTTCATAGCGGTTTTCAACCTAGGTAAAAATAATGTTCCATTTCCTTACCCAGTGTTTTTGATGGGCACATTTTTTCATACTGAAGACACATAGGTGGGATGTAACTAAAAATTGAAACATGCTTCTTTCTCCAAACAAATTTATTTTTTGAATGCTGCACATTTTTGTACCTTTCCAATACAGCCGTAACTTGTCTTAAGCACTTTCCAATCTATTTTTCACATAGCCTTGAATGTTCTTGATTTAAGCATATATTACATTGCCTTTTTATAGACTTTGTTGGAAAGGAAGAAATCCTGAGTTATGGTTACTTACTAGTGAACCAGCCTATTTAGGTGAAATTGTCAAAAAGAAAAGAAGAAAAAGCCAACATGTGGGTTAAGTCTTGTTAAGGTGGAATACATTTTAAAAGAAGTATCTGTGGTAATTTGCCCACTTCTATTCAAATTGAAATGGACTTTCTTGGTGTGCTTTGAAAGGAAGCACAGTGTCTGAGCGACCTTTCTGCTCCCCAGGTTTTCATTATCGGTGTGTAGTCATTGGTTCAGTTCAGTTCAGTTCAGTCACTCAGTCGTGTCTGACTCTTTGCGACCCCATGAATTGCAGCACGCCAGGCCTCCCTGTCCATCACCAGCTCCCGGAGGTCACTGAGACTCACATCCATTGAGTCAGTGATGCCATCCAGCCATCTCATTCTCTGTCGTCCACTTCTCCTCCTGCCCCCAATCCCTCCCAGCATCAGAGTCTTTTCCAATGAGTCACCTCTTCACATGAGGTGGCCAAAGTACTGGAGTTTCAGCTTTAGCATCATTCCTTCCAAAGAACACACAGGGCTGATCTCCTTTAGGATGGATTGGTTGGATCTCCTTGCAGTCCAAGGGACTCTCAAGAGTCTTCTCCAACACCACACTTCAAAAGCATCAACTCTTCAGCGCTCAGCCTTCTTCACAGTCCAACTCTCACATCCATACATTACCACAGGAAAAACCATAGCCTTGACTAGACGGACCTTTGTTGGCAAAGTAATGTCTCTGCTTTTCAATATGCTATCTAGGTTGGTCATAACTTTTCTTCCAAGAAGTAAGCGTAGTCTACTCAAACTGCCCCATTCTTCCAATGAAGCTTTTCTAAGATCACTACGAGGCACAAAGGGGCAGATGACTCAGTCAGATGGTGAGCTCGTGGTGCTGCTGGTGGCATCTCCATATTAAGGAGATTGTTCAGATGTGTCTTAGTCTTCCATAAAGCAGAGAAATAGGCTGTGTGTGCCGGTCTCTTAGGGACCAGAAATGGCTGGACACTCCCAAAGTAATAGTGATGGTATTATATTATTATATCAAATTATATACACTTTTCGTTTGGGTGCACTCTTTTCAGTACCTTACCGATCAGCTCCAGTCCTTGCCATCGTGGCGCCTGCGGTGACGAGGCCAAGTCACTGAGTCTGACCCCATCGTCCCCTTCGGGCACAGGCTTTAGGTCCTCTCTCTGAGCAGTTGTGAGCCTCATGGGGTGGGCTGTCATCAGAGACCTGTAGATGACTGCCACAGGGCTGACTGGAATCGTCCAGAAAGCAAGTTCTTCTAAGGCCAGTTGGCATCTTGCCAGTCAAATGATTAGCACTTGGATAATTGTCAGCGTCCTTAATTCTCTGAGCCCATTATTTTATAATCATGGGGCTCATTACTGTTGATTGGCCAGAGCCTGTCTTAGGATAATGCCCTATGGCAAACACAGTTGAAAGAGATAAGTGCACACCTCTCCAGTACCTAGCACAAGAAGCTGGGGTCCAGTAAATTTATTAACTGTCAGTTGCAAGTCATCTGAGGCAGAGCAGCAAGGCTCATGCCCCTGTTTGCACGGAGTGTGGTGTGAATGATCACAGCTTGGCTCCACCAGGGCAGCATGGTTGCTTTGATTCTCCGTGTGCCTGGCACCTGGAGGCATGCAAGCCATCAGTCAGTAGTTGTTGCATAAAAGGATAAGTGATTAATTCTAATATTTAAGTTTTGTTCTTCGTGTCCTAAGACTTAATTAGATTGGAACACAGCTCCCCACCTACTCATCCCCCACCAAAAAACACACAGGCCAAAAAAGACAAAATCATACATGTTAAATGAGGAGACTAATAGAAATCTATTCTCCTCAGGGACTTAGGAAGTGCTTCATAAGTTGTTTTCTACTCAGTAAGCTTGAGTTGCTCTAATTTATGTTAAGATTTATTTCTAAAGTTATTTATTAAGAGAAAAAAAAAATGCTACCTGTGGCTTCTGGAGCAGACAATGAGATAAGATCAAAAATTCCTACTCATTATTTCATTTGCATATACATATTTATATACACACATACATACATATTTACTTTTATATATTGTCATTCTCAATATCTGTACTGGGGGCAGAAATATATATTTTACAAGAAAGGCATCGTCTTTGCCCTCTAGGAATCTACAATATAGTAGGTTAACTGTGTGAACAAACTCTAACATGAGAGAGAATAAAATAAGCACCGTAGCCAAAAGACAAGCACATGGATCATAAATCAGAATTTAAATGCTTGGGGAGGACTCCTCAGAGAAGAAAATATTTGAGTCAGGACTTCAAAATAAATAGAATTTCAAAAGGTCAGAAAGTGAGGAAGACTAGTGCAGACAGAAAGAACATCATAAATACGGGTCAGGACCAGGGCAACAGCAGGTGTGGTCACAGAGCAGAGACTTTATAAAGAAGGGCTGTGGTTGGAGATTTAGTTAGATTGGGGCTGAATTATGGGAAAACGAGTCTGGATTTTCGTTTATAGCTCTGTTCTCTTATACTTCCTTTGCGTTGCTTGTGTTATTAACACCTGTGTTATTTTTTATGAGAACCTTTACTAAATTGGCTTTTGTTTTTCCTTGAATACCTTTACTTTAAAAGGAAATGTACTCTCACTATGGTCAATAGTAAACCCATATTACTTGCTCTAAATAAATCCAGAAAACCCAACAGAGTTATTAAATTCTCCTTTGACAATCTTCCTTCACTACTGCTCTTAGCTGAGCATATAGGCTTGTTAAAAAGAGACTGGCAAATGTCTAAGGCCTGATCTTGACCTGCTGACCCTAACTGATGCTTTTTCTTAAACAAATCAAAAAGTTCACAAGAAGATTCAAATGACAATAAATGATTAAAATGATATTTTTTAAGCCCGAGTCTCTGTGCCAGTGTAATTCATTGTCAAATGCCTCCTGAATCTTTGGCCTGTGACACTGCCTACATCTTGCACTTTCAGAAACTCTGCTAGAGAACTGGAGAGGGCACGACAGGCTTTAGGTTCTCTGAGTAATACACATGCTCTCTGTGCTTCAGAAGGAAAACCTTGGCAGCCTATTGTAACGGGCTCTAGGGACAGGAAAACCATCCAAGAGCCTATCATAGGATCTGATCTAGGCCAGAAGGGAGGGGCCCAGACTAAGAGGCTGTCTTCTTTCCTGTACCAAGTTCTGAGAGAGTGGTACCCAGTGATGTGGGGGGGTCAGAAAGAAGGCTTGGAGAGTAATCTGAGATTCTAACTTGTGTAAAGTGGTGAGTGTTGTGGGGATTTAAAGATACACTGAATATGGAAGAAGAGACTTGCATATGGGGCAATGAAGGGATTTCTTTTTGGAGGTACCAAAAAGATACTGAAAGAAGAAAATAGGGTGGTTAAGACCAGCTTGATCTTCATCTAAAGAGATGGGAGGAAGGGAATGGAGGAAAGAAGTTAAGGCTCAAATAAAGTAAAATTAAGGGAATTTTCATCAAATAACCTCTGGTTTCTGTGAAATGGAAGTTAAAACCATATATGGAAAGCCTGATTTGGTGGAGAAAGGACAATAATCTAAATTCAGTAAATGAAAGATAACTTAATCTGTTCTGCACAAGGCCCAGGTATGAATAAGAAGCTTAACTGTCGTTTTACAAACACTGCATGTATTTCAAAATATTACAACCTCAGATTCACATGATAATCCTTTAGGACATTCAGCTCGGAACTCATATGCCCTGTTTCTTATGGATGTCTGAAGGGTCCTGCCTTCCTAGTTCTGAGTGACCTCCACCAGCAATCCCAAAATGCACACATCTGTCAGAGTCACAGAATTTTGAAACTTTAGGGGTGAGAGGGACTTTCAAAGTTACCTTGCCAGCTATCAACTTAATTCTTGAATCCTGTCAACCAAAGGGTCATCAAGCTATCATTGAGACATCAAAGGATGCCCTGGCCAACTCTTGAAAAAGAAAAGCTTTTCATTGGACCAACTTATTCTTTTTGTAAATATATCAAAATGTGATAAAACAGCCTTAGCACCTTTCAGTCCAGTTCAGTTCAGTTCAGTCACTCAGTCGTGTCCGACTCTTTGCAACCCCATGAATCGCAGCATGCCAGGCCTTCCTGTCCATCACCAACTCCCAGAGTTCACTCAGACTCATGTCCATCGAGTCAGTGATGCCATCCAGCCATCTCATCCTCTGTCGTCCCCTTCTCCTCCTGTCCTCAATCCCTCCCAGCATCAGAGTCTTTTCCAATGAGTCAGCTCCTCACATGAGGTGGCCAAAGTACTGGAGTCTCAGCTTCAGCATCATTCCTTCCAAAGAAATCCCAGGACTGATCTCCTTCAGAATGGACTGGTTGGATCTCCTTGCAGTCCAAGGGACTCTCAAGAGTCTTCTCCAACATCATAGTTCAAAAGCATCAATTCTTCTGTGCTCAGCCTTCTTCACAGTCCAACTCTCACATCCATACGTGACCACTGGAAAAACCATAGCCTTGACTAGACAGACCTTTGTTGGCAAAGTAATGTCTTTGCTTTTGAATATGCTATCTAGGTTGGTCATAACTTTTCTTCCAAGGAGTAAACGTCATTTAATTTCATGGCTGCAGTCACCATCTGCAGTGATTTTGGAGCCCAGAAAAAGAAAGTCTGACACTGTTTCCACTCTTTCCCCATCTATTTCCCATGAAGTGATGGGACCAGACGCCATGATCTTCGTTTTCTGAATGTTGAGCTTTAAGCCAACTTTTTCACTCTTCTCTTTCACCTTCATCAAGAGGCTTCTTAGTTCCTCTTCACTTAACCTGAGTTTCCTGGTGACATCTTTCCCCACCCTCTACTGAATCCTACTACAGCAAAAAGAAAGACTCATGCTGACATCTTGGTTCATAGCAACAGAGTTGACTTGATACAGAGAAAGGGTTATTTCTGTTTGATGATGGTGGTGGGCTGCCGTCTATGAGATCGCACAGAGTTGGACACAACTGAAGCAACTTAGCAGCAGCAGCAGCAGAGTATTTTAATTAAATAGTTATAGTGAAATACCATTTAGATACAAATTTTAAGATGCATTGTGTTTTCTCTTCAAAGCCTCTAGAACATTTTCATCTCTAACCTTCTCAAGCATCACTCCTCACTTTCCACTTGGGGTGATGCTACTCTGGCTCTTGGGGTTGGACTGCCAGCTCACTCGGGCAGTCATTCTCTTTCACGCATTGCTTCAGTAGTCTGCCCCTCAGCCACATATGCCAGCCAGTGGCATGCCAGCCTCTCTTCCAGCACCAGATTGAGGACAGTGACAGGTTCCTTACAATCTATTTACTCTTCTCTGAATCAGTGGCCTAACCCAGTGCTGGGCACGTTTAGATTGCTCCATAAATAGCTGACAAATCAGGAGACTATGTCGGAGAACAGTTTAGAGGATGAGAAGCTCTTTGGTTTCTGAGTAAGAAGGGGAGGCAGATGTCACACCCCTATCTCCTCTCCCAGTCCTCACAGAATTGAAGGTTATGACACACATTGAGAGACAAATAAACAAAGCCAGGGCCGGGTACCTAGCCTTAGGGACGAGAGCCTGCCCCGGAGATGAGATGGTGGGGCAGGAAGCAAGGAGAAGGAGCCGGTGCGGACTCCCTCTCCTCTGTGGCCCTTTCAGATTCGGCCTATTTTCTGGCTGCTGTGCACACGATGTCTGTTTGAGGTCACCTCGACTTGCAGCTGAGACCCCAGAGAAGAAAAGCGGGTGGTAAAACATTTATTTTCAAGAGTATTTGAAGGGACAGCTGAACTGGGGACACAAGTGTGGCCAGGTGCAGGGTTGACGCTCCCCTTCGGAGCCATGAGAGGAGGGGAAGCTGGTCCCCGGGTGCCCCTGGGCCACGTGGCCCGGCCCGAGCGTTTCTCATCCTCCTTCTACCCCTGTTGCTCGCACACCATCGGCAGCTCCAAGAGACAAATTCCAGGGCTGGGGGTGTTTTCCCTCTAATGGGCACATGCTTCAGCCCTGTCCCGGGGCCCTCTGCTCCCTGGTGCGGCCTTCACCACTCCTGGTCCTGGGGGCGCAGTTCGGTCTGCAGCTCCTCCGCAGACCTGTGCTTTGCTTCATGTGGGGAGGGAAGGACTCGCTGTGTTCTGAGGGTGAGTCTTCAGTCTGCTTATTCTGTAAAAATTAGCTAATAATGTTTTTGTTTTCCCCTAAAAATAGCTGGGAAACAAGGATTTTCTTATTATCCTCAGTCAAGAAAAACTAACCCTGAACTTTGATTTACAGGACAAATAATAAAGGGTCAGGTCCCTTCAGGTATGCCCATGAAATGACTGTACATGGCTATATGTAAACTATTGTCTCTTTAGAAGAGATTCTGTGATTTGATTCCATAGCTTCACTGAAAAATTCAGATAGTAGAAGAAATAGTAAAATGAATAAAGCTTGTTTCACAGCCACTTCTAAATTGTATAACATTTTTGCATGAAATAACATAAAGGAGTTTTTTTTTTTAAATTATCTCAACTTACATTAAGGCACAATCAAATAGTATATTTTAGTTTTCCTTTCTGAAAGTTTCATAAATTCAAAAGGATGTATTCATTTTTATAAGGATTTTAGCCGGACATACAGCTTATCAATACCTAAATATGCTTCTATCTCCATTGAGGGCCTCCTTCAATGGAGAACTGAGGTTAAAAAAAGATACACATCCACACTGAAAAGAAATCTGATTTGCTCATGGCACATTAACCAGTTCAGTCCCTCCCAGCCCCAATTCTGTGCTTTGTGATCTGTGGCAGTTTGGAGGCTGTTGGTAGGGCTCTAGAGATGGGTCCACAGGACAGTGATCAAATTTTGTTGCACCATTTACATTATTTAGTCCAGTCTAGCCATGTGTGGTACAGGGATGCATTATGATAAAGAATAAACACTTCCCTTGTTCTCAGGGAAATGTGCACATACACAGATTAACCACGAAGACATCAGCGCCGTAGAAGAAAGATCTCAACTGTGCCTGGCACTCAGTCGTTCTCATGAATTCTTTATTGAACAGCACTGGAAAGCAGACATCATTATCCCATACACCCTCAAGAAGGGTGATGGCATCTTCAAGAGGGGCAAGCATTGGTTCTTGGGGGAATGAATAAATTTTGCTCTTTATGTATAAAATTTAAATATATATGAAGTACAAAATCAGATCCATAGTAGCCTGTGGTATCACAATATCATGGGGGTGTTTAGGTTAAAAAAGACTTCTTGGTGTATTGGCAGGGAGTAGGGGAGTGATAGGAAAAAAAAAAAAATGGTTGAGAGATGCAGTTTATTTTTAGGATGTAGCTGCACAGTCTGTAACTCAGAAAACCGAGGTGCCCTGTCTTTGGTTGAACCCCTCTGACTGATCCCGAAGACCACGGTGCATTGGGAATGTGAGCTGGCTGGGCGGGGGTCAGCGGTGCAGCCTTTATCTGAGGACTTTGGCTTATTCCTTTAGGTTCATGAAGTTTAGCCAAATGGTGATGGAGGCAGCAGAGTGGGCGGCCGGGAACCAGGGAAGGAAGCTCCCAGTGTTTGTCAGTGGGTTGTTACCACGTGCAGATAAGCGTCTTACAATGGTGCAACTGCTAAATTCATGTTACATATTTCTATGATAGCCAGGATGGATTTTTGAAAGGCATATCAGGGTTTTTAAAAGATACTAGATTGTAAATTTAAGGCCCTTCTGTACACTTTTTCAGCCTATGTCATTGGCATAAGTTAAAGCCACTAGACAGATCATTGCACATATTTGCTTTCTTCTGCTCATTCATTCGGAGAAGGCAATGGCACCCCACTCCAGTACTCTTGCCTGGAAAATCCCATGGACGGAGGAGCCTGGTGGGCTGCAGTCCATGGGGTCGCTAAGAGTCGGACACAACTGAGCGACTTCACTTTCACTTTTCACTTTCATGCATTGGACAAGGAAATGGCAACCCACTCCAATGTTCTTGCCTGGAGAATCCCAGGGACGGGGGAGCCTGGTGGGCTGCCATCTATGGGGTCCCACAGAGTCGGACACAACTGCAGCGACTTAGCAGCAGCAGCAGCTCATTCATTAATTCTCAGCCTTTGAGACACTTAAAGCCCCCAAACATAGGAGATACTCAGTTCTTTCTTTTAAACTGAAGTATAGTTGAATCACAATGTTGTGTACTGCAAAGTGATTCACTTTTTTCTTTTTTCTATTCTTTTCCACAGTAGGTTTTACAGGATGTTGAATATAGCTCCCTGTGCTGTTCAGTAGGTCCTTGTTTATTTTATAGATAGTAGTGCATTCTTATCATTGAATTCATGTGACAACCGCTCCTCTTGTTGTCACTAGCTAATGCCACAAGAGGAGGCGGAGGTGATTTATAACAAAGGCACTGCAGTTTGAGGTCTCCTGTGTGTGTAGCCAGACCTCTGGGTTGTGTTTACTGAGAGTGAGACCCAAGAGTGGCACATCTCCTTGGTGACACGTGCTTGTCCTCACAGCCTCCCCACCAAGGTAATCTCCGCTCAAGTCACATAAGGACACTTGGTCACAACACCTTCAATGTCCCTGGCTTCTCATGCTCCAAGTTAAGAGCGGATTTGCAGGGCAATCATAGTTAGGGCACTTTGGACTGAATAATGAATGTAATGATTCAGCAGGGGAAACTTCGAGGATGTGCAAGGGAAAAAGGGCGAGAAGGAGGGGGCCCTGAAATGGAATGGATTTAAAATTTCAAAGCCTAGCAGGCTGGTCTTCCGAGAGCTGCCAAGGGGAAACATGCTTGCATTGTAGCAGCAGTGTTTCAAGTTAACTGGAAGAAGAGGACCGTGACGGTCGGAGGCATCCGACGTTGGAATCAGTTATCAGGGGAAATAATGGCATGGCCTCCCAAAGGCTCTTTAAACATAGGATTGATTTCTTATCTGTCTGGAATGAACTTGGGATAAGTCTGCCTTGAAAATAAACATAATTTGCTGAAGGTTTCTTATATCCAGCGAGTCTTTTGTTTTTTTTTTTTTCCCAAAAAGAAATTTTCCTATATTGAGTTGAAGAGAAGCAACACAGAGATCACAGCTCAGAGCCTGTAGCTCCATGGCCTGGATCGGAACCCCAGCTCTGCTGTCTCTCAACTGTGAGAGCTTGTGGAACGTACCCAAACCTCTGGGCCTCAATTTACGCATCTGTAAAGTGAGGGTAGAATGGTCCCCACTTACTAATTACTTACTTTTATAAGGATTCAAAAAGTTAATATTTTTAAATGTTATGTAAGGGTCTATATTAATAAAATAAAATCTTTTAAAGACTTATTATGTGCAGAGTTTAGGTCTCTTCATTTCAGAAGTTAAAAAGATTTTTATCAGTGCTTTTGAAGTTGTATGCATATGTTACTATCTTCTAAGCTAAGCTAAACTAAGTCACTTCAGTCGTGTCCAACTCTGTGCAACCCCATAGACGGCAGCCCACCAGGCCTCCCCGTCACTGGGATTCTCCAGGCAAGAACACTGGAGTGGGTTGCCATTTCCTTCTCCAATGCAGGAAAGTGAAGTCTGACTCCTAGCGACCCCATGGACTGCAGCCTACCAGGCTTCTCCATCCATGGGATTTGCCAGGCAACAGTACTGGAGTGGGTTGCCATTGCCTTCTCCTATCCAGAAGCAAATTATTGCTTCTGGACAATAATAGCGAAAACAGCGACCCAGCATGTTTTTGAAGCATCTCATGCTTAGAGGTGCAGATATTGCAAGGTGTGTTTGCATTGTCAGGAGAACCCAAAGAAACAAAACCTGCCCCACTTTGATGCTTCTGGTGCTTTGACAGCTACGGGTCAGAGGCTGTGTTAGAGTCACGTTTGGTAACCTAAGCGGCTGCCTCTGAGGACCCTGCTCTTCTTGTAGCTCGCTCAGGTGACTTTCACTCACAACCTCAATTATCTTCTCAGCAGAGGAGCTGCTGGGATCCTTGTCCTGGTTTCTGCTCTTGGACCAGTGTTTCCCTCTCCTTGCTTCTCAGAAGACTTCTTGGAAGACTCTGCTTCCTAGAAGCACCTGCTTTTTTTTTTTTTTTCAACTTTTTCTTTTGTTTTGGTGTGTAGTCAATTAACAATGTGGTGTTAGTTTCAAGTGAACAGTGGAGGGACTCAGCCGTACACATAACATGCATCCATTCTCCCCCAAACTCCCCTCCCATCCAGGCTGCCACATAACACTGAGCAGAGTTCCATAGGGTAGGTCCTTGTTGGTTATCCATTTTAAAT
Organism: Tragelaphus eurycerus; assembly: GCA_935064755.1. Lineage (NCBI taxonomy): Eukaryota > Metazoa > Chordata > Mammalia > Artiodactyla > Bovidae > Tragelaphus > Tragelaphus eurycerus. Next base: position 13,362,141 of record CAKXYN010000054.1, on the reverse strand, counting down.
ATAACAGTGTATACCTTAAGTTCTTTCTCTAAGTCTTTGAGTCTCTTTTGTAAGATGATACAAATGTATCGTTTCTTTTTAAATTGCATATAAAAGGAATGTCATATGATTTTTCTCCTTCTCTGACTTTCTTCACTCAGTATGACAATCTCTAGGTCCATCCATGTTTTTGCAAATGGCATTATTTCATTCTTTTTTCTGACTAATAGTCCCTTGTACAAACGTACCACATCGTCTTTATTCATTCCTCTGTCGATGGACATTTAGGTGGTTTCCACGTCTTAGCTGTTGTAAACAGTGTTGTAGTATCTGCTTTAGAGGTCCCTTCTGGTTGCAGCTCTTTCCTTTCCTCTTGGCCACTGCCCTGAGCATACTAAAGATTTGCTGACTTTCTCTCCACTGCACAGTAGTCGTCATTCCCTAAGCTGTCAATACCTGCATAGGCAGCACATCCCTCGCCCTGCACGCCTGGATCCTTGGGCTTGCTGTCCTTGTCCTCTGTCCCACCCCACCTACCCACTTCCATGGCACTGCCTAGACTAATGCTTCTCAAGCTTTACTATTTGGAGAAGTCGCCTGGGGATCTTGTTAAAACACAAGTTAGATTCAGTAGGTCTGACCTGGGGCCTGAGATTCTGTGTTTCTTGCAGGCTTCCAGGTGATACTGATGCTGTTGGTCCAAGGACCACAGTTTGAGTAATAAGGCTCGCAACTGTCCAAAGCATCTCACCTGCAAATCCTGTTGGCTCTCCCTTTCAAAATATTATCCAGCATTAATTCACTTTCCAGTATCTACCAGCTGTTGTTGTAGTCCAAATCACCCCTATTTCTCATTATTAAAGGGCGAATAGGTTGTAAAGATGGAGAAGGCAATGGCACCCCACTCCAGTACTCTTGCCTGGCAAATCCCATGGATGGAGGAGCCTGGTAGGCTGCAGTCCATGGGGTCGCTGAGAGTCGGACACGACTGAGCGACTTCAGTTTCACTTACTTTCGTGCATTGGAGAAGGAAATGGCAACCCACTTCAGTATTCTTGCCTGGAGAATCCCAGGGACAGAGGAGCCTGGTGGGCTGCCGTCTATGGGGTCGCACAGAGTCGGACACAACTGAAGCGACTTAGCAGCAACAGCAGCAGGTTGTAAAGAATGAGTCACACCAAATCACTTTATTGTATGCCTAAAACTAACATAATATTATTAATCAACTATACTTCAATTAAAAATTTAAATAAGAAAAAAGATTGACTCACATCATCGCCTCCTGTCTGGGCTCCCTCTGGCCACACTGCACCTAAGGCAGGGTGCCCAGAGATCCTTTAAAATGCAGATCAGATCATATAAACCCTCCAGGAACTTCCCATTATACTTTGAATACATCCAAAGGCTTTTCCTTCTGGCTGTTTCTCCACACTGGCTTCCTCCTCCTCTTCCTCACACTCCTCGCTTCTGCCCCTGCCTCAAGGCCTGTGCACTTCCCTCTGCCCTGAACACCCTCCTCACTTTTGCATACACTCTTCCTCACCACACTCAGCCCCAGGATCAGTCGTCCCCTCTTCAGGGAAATGGGTTCTGACAACACATTGACAGCTGCCCCCACTCCCTCCCCAGACCCATCACTGTCTGCCCCTTACTCTGCTGTTTGCCTCTTGTTCCCCGACATCCTTCTGTCATGAAAGTCATAGTAGTTTCCGCATGCCAGGCAGTGTTCTAAGTGCTTTGCAGATATTAATTCTTCGAACTTCTTAATATCCTGTAGGGTAACAATATTATCATTCCCCCAGTTTACAAATGAAGGAACGGAGACACCAAGACGCTCAGTCAGTTTCAGAGATCAGATAGCTGTTGAGGAGCCAGCGTTTGAGCTTGGCTGTCTGACTTCAGAATCCATGCTCCAAACCATTCTGCCTTCCACTGTTATGTTCGATATAAATATATTTTTAGAAATATAAGTATTTTCTATTGCCTATCTCTCCTACTGGAATGTAAGGTCCTTGCAGACCAAGACTTAATTCCTTCCAGTTTCTACTGTGTCTGCAGCACTTAGAATCCTAGTAGGCATTCCAGAAAGAAGGAATTCTGCTAGTTTTACTCTTTGCATTTAAAAGCAACATTTAGTTATTTAAAGAAATTTATGTAAAGATTAGTATTTTCACTAAAGTCTGGGGCCTTTTTTACATAAGAGTATATGTTACTTAGGTTGTAAATTTTTGATAAACCTACTTAACATTATATATTTAAAACCTAGTCTCCTTTAAGAATTTAAGCTCAACTTATAAATCTCAATGTACTACTGATAAATATAGTTAAATCAAAAATAGGCAGCTTTACTGATACTTTTATTAATGGTTGATTAATTCAAGCTGATACGACTGTATTCTTAAACAGTTGTTCTCATTTACAAACTTGGTTAATTAAATCTCCTTCACTGTTTTAAGTTCTATTATAATTTAATGCATTCATTTTTCTTTTTGAGTCTTTAAAATGCCTGACAAGAAACATTTACATTGCCAGCAAGCCAAGCTTCTCAAACCCTTCAACTACTCTTATTTATCTAATAAACTAAACTTACAGCAAATCAAACTCACTTAAACATCCTAACACTTTTACAAATTTAATCAAATGATTTAACATCTCTTAGCATGAAATCACAACTCTGATTAAAAAATAATAGATTAATCCTAAACTTAACTTGTAAAATAACTAGTAGAAAAGGATTGTTATATGGCATTATTTCTGTAAGCTTTTGAGCCTAGTTAGTATTCATACATGCAGCCTCCGTGGGGAGGGTTCTATGCTCCACGGCAGTCTGAAGCAGCGACCCAGCTGTTCACGGAGGTCACACACAGGGCGGAAAGCCTGTGTTCATCTGAGCTCTAGATCTACCCACACTGCAGAGGGACATGCCAGGCCTTTTCTTCTAGTTGTTCTAACAGGAGATTTAGAGGCCACCTTCTTTAGGTGCAATTAGTTCTCACCTCTAAGTCTCAACATCGTGTGCTTTCCTTGCCTGCTTCTTTGGCAGTTTTTATTCAGTTTTTGAGCTTTGATTGCAGCCACCTCCCTGATTGTGACTGAATTCTTCATTCTTTCCCACTGGTCCACCTCATCCCCTTGAATCATGCTGACAGTGAACATTTGTCAAACTGTGTGTATTTCAGTTCACTGATCTTTTGTTTAATAACTTCATTGAGTAGTAGCTCACGTGTATCAATACTTCATTCCTTTAATGGCTCAGTAATATTCCATTGTATGAAGAGACCACATTTTTCTAACCCATTTCTCAGTTGATAGACATTGGGGTTGTCCCCATCTTTTGGCTTCCCTGGCAGCTCAGCCAAGATCCCCTGGAGGTGGAATAGGCTGCCTACTCAAGTATTCATGCACTTCCCTCATGGTTCAGTGGGTAAAGAGTCCACCTGCAATGCAGGAGACCTGGGTTCGATCCCTGGGTTGGGAAGATCCCCTGGAGGAGGGCATGGCAACCCACTCCAGTATTCTGGCCTGGAGAATCCCATGGACAGAGGAGCCTGGTGGGCTACAATCCATGGGGTCTCAAAGTAGTTGGAAACGACTGAGCAACTAAGTGTGCGTGTGCACACACACATTTTTGGCTATTAGGAATAATGCTGCTGTGAAGACTCATGTACAAGTTTTTGTATGCACACATTTTTTAGTTCTTTTGAGTTTATTTCTAGGAGTAGAATTGCTAGATCCTGTGATAACTGTTTAATCATTTGAGTAGATGCCAAAGTGTCCTCACCACTTTACATTTACAGGCGTGTGTCAGTATTCCAATTTCTTTTATATTCTCATCAACACTTGTCTGACTTTTTGATTCTAGGCAATTCTACTAGGTGTGAAGGGGTGTCTCATTATGGATTTTATTTGCGTTTCCCTAATGGCCAGTGATAATGTACATTTTTTTCATGTACTCATTGGTAATTTGTATACTTTGGAAAAAATATCTATTCATATCTTTATCCCATATTTTAATTGTGTTGTTTTATTATTAAACTGGAAAAGTTCTTAATATATTCTAGATATAAGTATCTTATTAAACATTCAATTTGCAAATATTTTCATTCATTTGTTGGTTTTCACTTCATCGATGGTGTACTTGGAAACAGTTTTTAATCAAGTCCAGTTTATATGTTGTTGCTTATGTGTTTGATTCGTATCTAAGAATCCACTGACAAATTTAAGTTCATACAGATTTACCCTTAAGTTTTCTTCTAAATGAGGCTTCTCAGGTGGTGCAATGTAAAGAATCTGCCTGCTGATGCAGGAGACACTGGAGACAGGTTTGATCCCCGTGTCTGGAAGATCTCCTGGAGGAAGAATTGGCAACCCACTCCAGTATTTTTGCCTGCAAAATCCCAGGGACAGAGGAGCCTGGTGGGCTACAGTCCACAGGGTCACACAGTCGGACGTAGCTGAGCAACTAACACTTTCTTCTAAGTTGTATAGTTTTAGTTCTTACATTTAGATTCTTCATCTATTTTCAAGTAATTTTTATGCTGTGGTATAAGATATCTCCTTCTTATGCATGTGGTTCTGCAGTTGTCCCAGCACCATTTCTTGAAAGATTGTTATTTCCTCCACTGTATGCTTTTGGCACCCTTGTTGAAAAATCAGTTGACCATATGGGTTTATTTCTGAGCCCTCTACTTCTATTCCATTGATCTCTCTGTCTATCCTTACTTCAGTACCATTTTGTCTTGATTATCCTTGCTTGGTGGTAAGTTTTCAAATTGAAAAGTTTTAGTCCACAGTTTTGTTCCTCTTTTTCAAGATTGTTTCATCCTTGAAAAGAAAAGAAGGAAAGTGAAGTTGCTCAGTCATGTCTGACTCTTTGCAACCCCATGGGCTGTACTAGGCTCCTCTATCCATGGAGTTTTCCAGGCAAGAGTACTGGAGTGGGTTGCCATTTCCTTCTCCAAGGAGTCCCTTGAAATCCCGTGGATTATAGGGTCAGTTTTGTCAGTATCTACAAAGAACCTAACTGGAATTCCTGATAGATATTGCATTGAAGATCACTTTGGGGAGTTGTTTCCTATCTTAAAACGATAAAGTCTTCCGATCCACGAACATTATGTTTACATATTTAATTTCTTTCAGCCATGTTTTGTACTTTTCAGAGTATATGTTTTGCACTTCTTTTCTTAAGTTTATTCCTAAATATTTTATTCTCTTTGATGCTAATTTAAATGAAATTATGTTTTGAACTTCATTTTCAGATTGTTCATCACAAGGGTACCATTGATTTGTGTATATTGACCTTGGATCCTGTCGCCTTGCTGGAGTTTGTTTATTAGGTCTAATATGTTTTAGAGGGTACCTTAGGATTATCTGTATATGAGATCATGTCATCTGCAAATAGAGATAGTTTCACTTCTTTCCAGTATGAATGCCTTTTACTTCAGTTTTTGGCTGATTGCTATTCTAGAATGTCTAGTACAATGTTGAATAGAAGCAGTGAGAATGGACATTCTTGACTTGTTCCCAACCTTAAAGGGAGAGTATCCAGTCTTTTACCACTAAGCGTGATGTTAGCTGAGAGTTTTTCATAGATTAGAAGGCCTTTTTCAGATTGAGGGAAGGTGCCTTACATTCTTAGTTTTGTGAGTGTTTTTATCATGAAGGAGTGTTAGATTTTTGTCCTATACTTTGTCTATGTCTACTGAGATAATCATGTCATTTTGTGTTTTATTCTGTCAATATGGTATATTACATTAATTGGTTTTTTAATGTTAAACCAACCTTGTGTTCCTAGGATAAAGCCCACTTGGTCATGTTGCCTCATTCTTTTTATATATTGCTAGGTTTGGTTTGCCAGAATTGGGGAGGAGGGACGGGATAATAGATATCAGTCTATAGTTTTTTCTCTTGTGATGTCTGATTTTAACGTCAAGTTAAGTACTAGCTGATGGAATGAGTTAGGAAATATCCCCTCCTCTTTTCTTTTTCAGAAGTGTTTATGAAGAATTGGTATTAAATCTTCTTTAAACATTCGAAAGAATTTACTGATGTCTTTTCGGGCTTCTCCTCTGACTTTCTGACCCATCTAGCTTATTTTTTAAAATTTCTGCCAAATATAAATATCTGGAACATCAGTGACTATTCGAACTAAATTTTTTAAATGTTGTATCATTTTATATTGCTGTTACAGGATGAAAAATAACACCCAAATAAGAACTTTTCTGGACTTGTGTATTAAATGGTTTCATATCACGAAGGGAGGAGAATCACCAGGAATGTTTCAAATCATGTCCAGGAGCTGATTTCTAAAGGTTATAGTTTTACCTTTCCAATCATTTCCGTCAGTTTGTAGGCAGATGTTTCTAATGGAAGTGCATAAATCTAAGTTCTAAATCTTTCCATGGGTTGAAGCGCTGTAAGAAAGGAAAGGACAGTTTCACATTTCATAGACTACAAGGAATATATTATTGATTTCTTTTAATAAACCGAGTGGGCCGTACCTAATGCCTATGACCTTAGAGATGCTGACGTCGTCTCTGGCCCATCACTGTGCCCACCTGTTTTCTTTCTGTTCCCTTTCACCCTGTGCCTTTCCCCAGAGCACCCTTGGGCCTGGAACTCCTCTGTCTTTTGATTCAACAAGGTCTCTCCTTTCTGCTCACCAGGTACTTTGGAAATCTTGCCATTTTTTGGAAAGACTTTCCATAAATGTAAAAAAAAAAAAAAAAATCTGACATGTGGGTGCAGTAGGAGTGCTTAGAATGCAGGGGAGAAAGAAGAAAAGAAGAGACATTGAATAGGGCTGGTGGAGGAGGAGGGGTTTCCCCTCGGTGAGGGTTTTCCAGTAGGTGGGGATGGGGGATTCCAAAGCAGGACAACAGCTCAAGTGGTTCTGTGGGTATTTCTCTGGCTTATAAATTCCCATCAAACCTGTCCCAGGCTTGTTTATTAAAACCTGAATAATATTAATGTTGGTCTCAGAGTTTATAGATTCAATTCTCTGAAACTGCTTTCCTCCAGTTGGTGATACAAGCACTGTATATAGAATATTCCTCTTGTGTGCTGATTTCTCTTGGAGTATTTCCCCATAGTTTTCAGTAAAGGGGTCTTCCCCAGATAAAGAAAGGATTTTTCTTGAAAAAGTTTTAAAGATTGGCATGGATGCAGAGAGAAAGCCTATTAATAAGATGGGGAATAAACTAAAAGACCTATAGGCCTTTGAACACTTAAATGTTTCATTCTGTTCCATCTTTTTTTATCATTCAGTTCAGTTCAGATCACTTCAGTCACTCAGTCGTGTCTGACTCTTTGCAACCCCATGAATTGCAGCACGCCAGGCCTCCCTGTCTATCACCAACTCCTGGAGGTCACCCAGACTCAGGTCCATCGAGTCAGTGACGCCATCCAGCCATCTCATCCTCTGTCGTCCCCTTCTCCTCCTGCCCTCAATCCCTCCCAGCATCAGGGTCTTCTCCAGTGAGTCAACTCTTTGCATGAGGTGCCCAAAGTACTGGAGTTTCAGCTTTAGCATCTTTCCTTCCAAAGAAATCCCAGGGCTGATCTCCTTCAGAATGCACTGGTTGGATTTCCTTGCAGTCCAAGGGACTCTCAAGAGTCTTCTCCAAAACCACAGTTCAAAGGCATTAATTCTTCGGTGCTGAGCCTTCTTCACAGTCCAACTGTCACATCCATACATGACCACAGGAAAAACCATAGCTTTAACTAGATGAACCTTTGTTGGCAAAGTAATGTCTCTGCTTTTGAATATGCTATCTAGGTTGGTCATAACTTTCCTTCCAAGGAGTAAGCATCTTTTAATTTCATGGCTGCAGTCACCATCTGCAGTGATTTTGGAGCCCCAAAAAATAAAGTCTGACACTGTTTCCACTGTTTCTCCGTCTATTTCCCATGAAGTGATGGGACCGGATGCCATGATCTTCGTTTTCTGAATGTTGAGCTTTAAGCCAACTTTTCCACTCTCTGCTTTCACTTTCATCAAGAGGCTTTTTAGTTCCTCTTCACTTTCTGCCATCAGGGTGGTGTCATCTGCATATCTGAGGTTATTGATACTTCTCCCGGCAATCTTGATTCCAGCGCGTTTCTTCCAGTCCAGTGTTTCTCATGATGTACTCTGCATATTATTTAATTTCTTTAAAAAAATTTTAGTTCGATAATTGCTTTAGAATGTTGTGTTGCTTTCTGCCATACATCAACATGAATCAGCCATGATAGCTCAGTTGGTAAAGAATCTGCCTGAAATGCAGGAGAGCCTGGTTTGATCCCTGGGTCAGAAAGATCCCCTGGAGAAGGGATAGGCTACCCACTCCAGTATTCTTGGGCTTCCCTTGTGGCTCACCTGGTAAAGAATCCGCCTGCAATGCAGGAGACCTGCGTTCGATACCTGGGTTGGGAAGATCTACTGGAGAAGGGAAAGGCTACCCACTCCAGTATTCTGGCCTGGAGAATTCCATGGACTATATAGTCCATGGACTGTATAGTCCATGGGGTTGCAAAGAGCCAGACACTACTGAGCTATTTTCCTTTTCATGAGTATGTCCCCTCCCTTTTAAATCTCCTTCCCGCCTCCCGTGTCATCCGCCTCCTCCAGGTTGTCACAGAGCACCAGGCTTGATGATGCCTTTGGCCGTATTTAGCATTCCTTCATAGCAGAGTGAATCCATCACAGACATGTATAAAGAAATTAGTAGCATTAATTTAAAACTGCTATTTCAGACCTAAATTGTATAAGCCTTTGTCTCTTGTGAGAATGCATCGTCTAATGGCCATTTGGCTTTTATGAAAGGGCCATATAAGCATGAGAAGATAAGGAGGAGTGGAATGTAATGCCTCAGGCCTAACTATGTCACAAGTTGGGAGTAAACTATATTTATTTCAGTGCATTTAAGGGCTGCTCAATGATTATTGCCTCTTCCTCTGTTTCTTTATATCTTTCATATTTATTCAAGATGATAGCTCTTTTATCTGTATTAATTCTTGGTTTTAGAAAGTCATTTTGTTAGACTGTGGATTTTCATTTCATTCTCTCTGTTTTATGGGGATTTTCTCATTAGAATAATGAAAGAGTATTTTAATAACAAATACAAAAAGTAATAAATGCTTTAAAGGAACAAGCATTGAATGAATCCACTACACCCTTTAAGAGAAATATTAGTTCTTGCAGACACATTTACAATATGTTATTATACTATGGAATAATTGATATCTCCTAAAGCATAATTCTAATTCTGTTCCTTGAACCTACAAAAACGCTAGTTTTGAACACTTTAGAAAAGCGTGTTTTCAATATAACCTACTTTTCTTTCTAGAGAAGTATTTGTTTTAAAAGTATTTTTAAAACACAGGTACATTTTTTATAAGACCACCAAAGAGAATTTCATCCAGATGTAATCAATGTTGGTAACTCTTTCCTAATGGTTTTAAATTTTCTGTTTATTGGCTTTTTACTTCTCAAGACTGTAACTAGGATGGAATCCAAAGCCGCTGGGGAAGTCTTGAAGACACGCTAGCCTGGCCCGTGCTTCCCTCTTAACTGTAGGTTAGCCATGTCTTCTTCCCCCTCTCGTTGCTCCAGATACCACATAAGTCTTTCGTTTGGGCTCCTCAAAAAGCCAGAACTTTTCTTGTCATGGTGCCTTGGAATATGATGTTTCCTCTACCAGCATATTCCCTTTCCAGTGTCATCTTTTCTTTTTTTGTCCTTCAGTCGCAAAATTGAGTTTGTCATACTCTGCAGTTCATTCCATCTTTATTAATTTTATTATTTTTTTGTCTTCAGATCCCATGCCTTCTCTCCCTTTGCCCTTTCCCACAAAAGTAGCCATTTTGTTAAGCATGTGTTTAGAGATATGCCCATCTCTGAATGATATATTGTGCTTTCTGTGAGTGTGTGTGTTTTTAAGTTTCACTAATGATATTGCATAATAAATCTCATTCAGCTTCTTGTTCCTTCCCAACATTGTTTTGGGAACCATTTCTGTTGCTGTTTTGCCAGCCTAGCTTATCCATTCTAGTACGGCGTAGCACTCCACTGCACGTGTTTACCACAGTTATCTTTCTCCAGTGACGGGCACCTACGCCATGCTGGGGACAGTATCCTCACACGTATTCTTTCATCCATCTCTTCACAGAGTTAATCTCTGCTCCTCTTTTAGGGCCAGTCTTAATGTCACTTCCTCAAAGTCACATTGCCTGGCCTTTAGCATCATGCTGCTCCCATTTCCTGGGACATTTCTTGAAAATGGTTGTTAAAGTTTGCAACCATATATTTATTTTGATGATTTTGGCATTTTATTTTGATGATTGTCTTTTTCACCAGACTGTGAGCTCTTTGGCTGTAGGTACCGTAAACTATTCTGTTCATCACTCTTTCCTACTGCTTAATACAGTGCCTTTCACTCAGTTGAGGTCATGCTATATATAATATTGTACGTTTTTAATATTATACTACTACAGTTGTGATATAGAAGCATGTTTGAATATTTAATAGGCTTCGTTTTTTAGAGTAGTCTTAGATGCACAGCACGGTTGAGCAGAAAGAATTCCCATATACCCGCTCACCTCCTCACACATAGCCCTCCCCTCCATCAACATCCAGCGTCAGTATGGTATCTTTCTTACAGGCGATGAACCTTCATTGACCCATCATTATCAAGCCAAGTTCACAAATTATGTAAAAGCTCATCTTGGTGTTATACATTCTCTGAGTGTGGAAAAATGTAGAATGACAAGTAACTACCTTTATGGTATTTACAGTATCATACAGAGTAGTTTCACTGCCCTAAAAATTCCCCATGCTCCACCTGTTTATGCCTCCCTTCCTACGTCAAACCCTATACCAACCATTAATTTTTTTTTATTGTATTTACAGTTTTGTCTATTCTTTTCTTGAATGTCATATAGTTGGAATCATACAATATGTGGCCTTGTAAGATTGGCTTTTTTCATTTAGCACTATGCATTTGAGGCCCCTCCATGTCTTTTAATGACTTTATAGTTCTTTTATTTTTTTAGCGTTGAATAATGCTCCATTGTCTAGACATACCAAAATTTATCTACTCATTTATTAAAGGCATGTTGGTTGCTTCTGAGTTTTAGCAATTTTTAGTAAAGCTTTTATAGATATTTATGGGCTTTCCAGGTGGCTCAATGGTAAAGAATTTGCCTGCCAAGTTGGAGATGTGGGTTTGATCCCTGGGTTGGAAAGATCTTCTGGAGAAGGAAATGGAAACCCAGTCCAGTATTCTTGCCTGGAACATCCCATGGAGAGAATGGCCTGGCACGCTATAGTCCTTGGGGGTCAACAAAAGAGTTAGATATGACGTAGTGAGTAAACAAGGGTGAGGGCTTAGTTTTTTAACATCTTTATTCTTTGCTAGTATAAGCATTCAGTGCTGTAAATTTCCTTCTAAACACTACTTTCCCTTCATCCTACAGATTTTGATTAGTGTTTTCATTTGCATTTAGTTCAGATATTTTTTTAATTTCTCTTGAGACTTGTCCTAGGACCCTTGTGAAGTTTTGAATGTTGTTTAATCTCCAAGTATTAAAACTTTCCAGCTATCTTTCTGATATTGGTTTCTGGTTTAATTTTCTGTGCTCTAAAAGCATACATAGTATGATTTCCATTTTTTTATATTTTTAAGGTCTGTTTAATGGTCCAGAATGTGGTCTATCTTGGTGAATATGTGATCTTGAGAAGAATATGTATTCTGCTGTTAATGAGCAATGTATTCTATAAATGTCAATTAAATCCAGCCAGTTGGTTATACTGTTCAGTTCACCTATATCTTTAGTAATTACTGCCTGTTGGAACTTACAGTTACTAGTAGCAAAATGTCAGTCTCCACCTATGGTAGTGACTCTATCTATTTATGTTTCCATTTTTACCAGGTTTTTGATTCAAAATCGACCCCTTTATCATTATATAATAATCCTGTTTTTATTCCTGCTAATTTTCTTTGCTCTGAAATCTACTCTGTTTGAAATTAATACAGATACTCCAGGTTTCTTTTGATTAGTATTGCCATGATATATCTTTCACCGTTTTCTTACTTGCAATTCACATGTGTCTTTATTTTTAAAGTGGGTTTTTTGTAAACAGCATATAGTTTAGTATTGGTTTTTGATTCACTCGAATGATTCTATTTCATTCATTATGATTTATTCATTCATTTAGTTAATAATATGTGAACTAAATGCAAATGAAAACACTACTTTGTGTTTTAATTGGTCTATTAGACTGTTGACATTAAGAGTGATTACTAATATAGTCAGATTAACATCTACCATATTTGTTGTTTTCTGTTCATTGCTCTTATTCTTTCTCTTTTTTGTCTTTTGCCCCTTTCACCTTTTTTATCTTTATTTGAGCATTTTATGTAATTTTGCTTTCTTTCCTTTCTTAGCACATCAGTTATACTTCTTTTTTTTTTTTTCCCGAGGTTTGTCCTAGAGTTTGCAGTGGACGTTTACAACTGATCCAGGTCCACCTTCACATAACACCACAGGCATCCCTGATTTTATTGTGCTTTGCTTTGGTAGATGCCACTGATACTGCATTTTTTACAAAGTGCAGATTTGTGACAATCCTGTGCCAAGCAAGTCTGTTGGTGCCATTTTTCGAACAGCATTGGCTCACTTTCAATCTATGTCTCACATTTTTATAATTCTCACAATATTTCAAGCTTTATTATATTTGTGATGGTGGTCTGTGATCAGTGATCTTTGATGTTACTACTATGAAGCACTAAAGTCTCAAGTGATGGTTACCATGTTTTACCAATGAAGCATTTTTAAATTAAGGTATATATGTTGTTTTATAAACACAATGCTATTGCACACTAAACACATTACAGTGTAGAGAGAGCACAATTTTTCTATGAGAAATGAAAAACTCTTGTGACTTGCTTTTTTGTAATACTTATTTTATTACAGTACTTTGGAGCTGAACCCACAGGACCTCTCAGACTTGCCTCTGCATGGCTTCACTGGGTGGTACAAGTTTCTTATAACAAAGCATTTGTAATTCTTTCCTCCTGTCTTATATCATTGCTGTTGTTATTTCAATTATCCATAATCTACAATCCCCAAATACATTGTTGCCATTATTAATCTAATCAAACTATTATCTGTTATATCAATTAAGAATAAGAAAAAGAATCCAGTTTTAAAATTTTACCATCACGTATTCCTTCTCTAGCGCTTTTTATGTTCTTTATGGACATTCAAGTTTCTGACCTGTATCATTTTCCTTCTCTCTGAAGAAATTCTAACATTTTTGCAAGATCTGCTGACAACAGATTCCTTTGGCTTTTGTTGGTCTGAGAAAGGCTTTATTTCTCCTTCTGAAGGATGATTTCTCTGGTTACAGAATTATAGCTTTTTTTTTTTTTTTTTTTTCCTTTCAAGACTTTAAATACTTTGGTCTTGTCTCCTTGATTGCATGATTTTTGAGAACTCTGATATACTTCTTATCCTTTCCCCTCTATAGGTAAGTTGTTTTCCCTGTGTCTTTTTTCAAGACTTTTCTTTGATTTTCTGTCGTTGAAATATGATATCCTCAGGTGTTGACTTTTTGGCACTTATCTTGCTGAACGTTCTATGAGCTTCCTGAGCCATTGATTAGTGTCTAACATTAACTGGGGGAAATTCTCAATCACAGTTGCTTCAGATGTTTCTTCTTCCCCTTTCCCTCCTTTCCTCTGGTATTCCCAATACATGTATGTTACATTTATATTAACATGTATGTTACATGTTAATATGTAGTTCTCCTATACTTCTTACATATTCTGTTTTATTTTTTTTAGTGTTTATTCTTACCTATTTTCTGCTTTGGAAGTTTCTATTGACATTACTTTAAGCTTCAACCTTTTCCAGTCTTACAGTGTTTGGTTTGGTTTCAACCTGTAGTGTTTCTGTTTGGTTCTTTCTTACAGATTTCATCTCTCTCCTTATACTATTAATCTTATAATATATTAAGATTAGACTTGGATTACTGTGACATTGAATGGTTTGCCTTGGAAATGAACAGAGATCATTCTGTCGTTTTTGAGATTGCATCCAAGTACTGCATTTCAGACTCTTTTGTTGACCATGATGGCCACTCCATTTCTTCTGAGGGATTCCTGCCCGCAGTAGTAGATATAATGGTCCTCTGAGTTAAATTCACCCATTCCAGTTCATTTGAGTTCGCTGATTCCTAGAATGTCGACATTCACTCTTGCCATCTCTTGTTTGACCACTTCCAATTTGCCTTGATTCATGGACCTGACATTCCAGGTTCCTATGCAATATTGCTCTTTACAGCATCGGACTTTGCTTCTATCACCAGACACATCCATAGCTGGGTATTCTTTTTGCTTTGGTTCCATCCCTTCATTATTTCTGGAGTTATTTCTCCACTGATCTCCAGTAGCATATTGGGCCCCTACTGACCTGGGGAGTTTCTCTTTCAGGATCCTATCATTTTGCCTTTTCATACTGTTCATGGGGTTCTCAAGGCAAGAATACTGAAGTGGTTTGCCATTCCCTTCTCCAGCGGACCACACCCTGTCATATCTCTCCACCATGACCCGCCCATCCTGGGTTGCCCCACGGGCATGGCTTAGTTTCATTGAGTTAGACAAGGCTGTGGTCCTAGTGTGATTAGAATGACTAGTTTTCTGTGAGTATGGTTTCAGTGTGTCTGCCCTCTGATGCCCTCCTGCAACACCCACCGTCCCACTTGGGTTTCTCTTACCTTGGGCATGGGGTATCCCTTCCCGGCTGCTCCAGCAAAGCACAGCCATCGCACCTTACCTTGGACGAGGGGTCTCTCCTCACCGCCGCCCCTCCTGACCTCCCCCTCTACACAAACCTTTAAAAATGTATCCAACAATTTTTGATTTAAGGATTTATTCCAAATCCTGAAAGATTATGCTGTGAAAGTGCTGCACTCAATATGCCAGCAAATTTGGAAAACGCAGCAGTAGCCACAAGACTGGAAAAGGTCAGTTTTCATCCCAATCCCAAAGAAAGGCAATGCCAAAGAATGCTCAAACTACCGCACAATTGCACTCATCTCACACGCTAGTAAAGTAATGCTCAAAATTCTCCAAGCCAGGCTTCAGCAATATGTGAACTGTGAACTTCCTGATGTTCAGGCTGGTTTTAGAAAAGGCAGAGGAACTAGAGATCAAATTGCAACATCTACTGGATCATGGAAAAAGCAAGAGAGTTCCAGAAAAACATCTATTTCTGCTTTATTGACTATGCCAAAGCCTTTGACTGTGTAGATCACAATAAACTGTGGAAAATTCTGAAAGAGATGGGAATACCAGACCACCTGATCTGCCTCTTGAGAAATCTGTATGCAGGTCAGGAAGCAACAGTTAGAACTGGACATGGAACAATAGACTGGTTCCAAATAGGAAAAGGAGTACGTCAAGGCTGTATATTGTCACCCTGTTTATTTAACTTCTATGCAGAGTACCTTGGACTGCAAGAAGATCCAACCAGTCCATTCTGAAGGAGATCAATCCTGGAATTTCTCTGGAAGGAATGATGCTAAAGCTGAAACTCCAGTATTTTGGCCACCTCATGCGAAGAGTTGCTTCATTGGAGAAGACTGTGATGCTGGGAGGGATTGAGGGCAGGAGGAGAAGGGGACGACAGAGGATGAGATGGCTGGATGGCATCACTGACTTGATAGGTGTGAGTCTGAGTGACCTCCGGGAGCTGGTGATAGACAGGGAGGCCTGGTGTGCTGCGGTTCATGGGGTCTCAAAGAGTTGGACACGACTGAGCGACTGATCTGATCTGATCTGATCTGATGCAGAGTACATCATGAGAAATGCTGGACTGGAAGAAACACAAGCTAGAATCAAGATTGCTGGGAGAAATATCAATAACCTTAGATATGCAAATGATACCACCCTTATGGCAGAAAGTGAAGAAGAACTAAAAAGCCTCTTGATGAAAGTGAAAGTGGAGAGTGAAAAGGTTGGCTTAAAGCTCAACATTCAGAAAACGAAGATCATGGCATCTGGTTCCATCAATTCATGGGAAATAGATGGAGAAACAGTGGAAACAGTGTCAGACTTTCTTTTTCTGGGCTCCAAAATCACTGCAGATGTTGACTGCAGCCATGAAATTAAAAGACGCTTACTCCTTGGAAGGAAACTTAAGACCAACCTAGATCACATATTGAAAAACAGAGACATTACTTTGCCAACAAAAGTTCGCCTAGTCAAGGCTATGGTCTTTCCTGTGGTCATGTATGGATGTGAGAGCTGGACTGTGAAGAAGGCTGAGCGCCGAAGAATTGATGCTTTTGAAGTGTGGTGTTGGAGAAGACTCTTGAGAGTCCCTTGGACTGCAAGGAGATCCACCCAGTCCATTCTGAAGGAGATCAGCCCTGGGATTTCTTTGGAAGGAATGATGCTAAAGCTGAAACTCCAGTATTTTGGCCACCTCATGCGAAGAGTTGACTCATTGGAGAAGACTCTGATGCTGGGAGGGATTGGGGGCAGGAGGAGAAGGGGACGACAGAGGATGAGATGGCTGAATGGCATCACTGACTCAATGGATGTGAGTCTGAGTGACCTCCGGGAGTTGGTGATGGACAGGGAGGCCTGGTGTGCTACAATTCATGGGGTCGCAAAGAGTCAGACACGACTGACTGACTGATCTGATATTAAGATTAATATATTGATATATTAATAATATTATATTGTATTAATATTATATAATATATTAATATTAATACTCATTAATATTTTAATTGATAATATAATATATTATATTATATAACAGTATATAATATTATATATAATACTGATATTATTTTTAATACATTAATAACATATTGATATATTAATCACTCCTTATATTATTAATCTCCTACTACTATTGCATATTGTCTTTTTTTCATCAGATTCCTTATTATTTTATTTTTATTTTTAAAATTTATTTATTTTAATTGGGGTCTAATTACTTTACAATATTGTAGTGGTTTTTGCCCTACATTGACATGAATCAGCCATAGGTGTACATGTGTTCCCCATCCTGAACCCCACTCCCACCTCCCTCCCCATCCCATCCCACAGGATCATCCCAGTGCACCAGCCCTGAGCACCCTTTCTCATGCATCAAACCTGGACTGGCAATCTGTTTCACATATAATAATATACATGTTTCAATGCTATTCTCTCAGATCATCCCACCCTTGCCTTCTCCCACAGAGTCCAAAAGATTGTTCTATACATCTGTGTCTCTTTTGCTGTCTCGCATATAGGGTTAACATTACCATCTTTCTAAATTCCATATATATGTGTTAATATACTGTATTGGTGTTTTTCTTTCTGGCTTACTTCACTCTGTATAATAGGCTCCAGTTTCATCCACCTCATTAGAACTGATTCCAATGTATTCTTTTTAATGGCTGAGTAATACTCCATTGTGTATATGTACCACAGCTTTCTTATCCATTCGTCTGCAGATGGACATCTAGGTTCCATCTTCCATGTCCTAGCTATTGTAAACAGTGCTGATAGTGAAAGTGAATATACTACCCAAAGCAATCTATAGATCCAATGCAATCCCTATCAAGCTACCAATGGTATTTTTCACAGAACTAGAACAAATAATTTCACAATTTGTATGGAAATACAAAAAACCTCAAATAACCAAAGCAATCGTGAGAAAGAAGAATGGAACTGGAGAAATCAACATGCCTGACTTCAGGCTATACTATAAAACTACAGTCATCAAGACAGTATGGTACTGGCACAAAGACAGAAATATAGATCAATGGAACAAAATAGAAAGACCAAACATAAATTCACACGCCTGTGGATACTTTATCTTTGACAAAGAAGACAAGAATATACAATGGAGAAAAGACAATCTCTTTAACAAGTGACACTGGGAAAACTGGTCACCCACTTGTAAAAGAATGAAACTAGTACACTTTCTAACACCATACACAAAAATAAACTCAAAATGGATTACAGATCTAAATGTAAGACCAGAAACTATAAAACTCCTAGAGGAAAACATAGGCAAAACACTCTCTGACATAAATCACAGCAGGATCCTCTATGACCCACCTCCCAGAATATTGGAAATAAAAGCAAAAATAAGCAATTGGGACCTAATTAAAATTAAAAGCTTTTACACGATGAAGGAAATTATAAGCAAGGTGAAAAGACAGCCTTCAGAATGGGCGAAAATAATAGCAAAAGAACCAACTGACAAAGAATTAATCTCAAAACTATACAAGCAACTCCTGCAGCTTAATTCCAGAAAAATAAATGACCCAATCAAAAAATGGGCCAAAGAACTAAACAGACATTTCTCCAGAGAAGACATACCGATGGCTAACAAACACATGAAAAGATGCTCAACATCACTCATTATCAGAGAAATGCAAATCAAATCCACAATGAGGTACCATCTCACACCAGTCATAATGGCTGCTATCCAAAGTCTACAAACAATAAATGCTGGAGAGGGTGTGGAGAAAAGGGGACCCTCTTACACTGTTGGTGGGAATGCAAACTAGTACAGCCACTATGGAGAACAGTGTGGAGATTCTTTAAAAAATTGGAAATAGAACTGCCTTATGACCCAGCAATCCCACTGCTGGGCATACACACCGAGGAAACCAGAATTGAAAGAAACACGTGTACCCCAATGTTCATCACAGCACTGTTTATAATAGTCAGGGCATGGAAGATTTCAGTCAGTCAGTTCAGTCACACAGTCGTGTGTGACTCTTTGCGGCCCTATGGACTGCAGTAGGCCATATTTCCCAGTCCATCACCAACTCCAAGAACTTGCTCGAATTCATGTCCATCTAGTCAGTCATGTTATCCAACTGTCTCACCTTCTGTCATCCCCTTCTCCTGCCTTCAATCTTTCCAGCATCAGGGTCTTTAACAGTGAGACAGTTCTTTGCATCAGGTGGCCACAGTATAGGAGCTTCAGCTTCAGCATCAGTCCTTCCAGTAAATATTCAGGACTAATTTCCTTTAGGATGGACTGGTTGGATCTCCTTACAGTCCAAGGGACCCTCAAGAGTCTTCTCCTACACCACAGTTCAAAAGCATCAATTCTTTGGCTCTGCTTTCTTTATGGTCCACCTCTCACATCCATACATGACTACTGAAGAAAAACAAAGCTTTGACTAGATGGACCTTTGTTGGGAAAGTAATATCCTGCTTTTTAATATGCTGACTAAGTTTGTCATAGCATCTTTTAATTTCATGGCTGCAGTCACCATCTGCAGAGATTTTGGAGCCCAAAATAAGAAAGTCTGTCACTGTTTCCGTTGTTTCCCTATCTATTTGCCATGAAGAGATGGGACCAGATGTCATGATCATAGTTTTTTTAATGTAAACTTTTAGACCAGCTTTTTCACTCTCCTCTTTCACTTTCATCAAGAGCCCCTTTAGTTCCTCTTTGCTTTCTGCCATAACGGTGATGTCATCCACATATCTGAGGTTATTGATATTTCTCCTAGCAATCTTGATTCCAGTTTGTGCTTCATCCAGCCTGGCATTTCACATGATGTATTCTGCATATATGTTGATTAAGCAGGGTGACAATATATATCCATGATGTACTCCTTTCCCAATTTTGAACCAATTCATTGTTCCATGTCCAGTTCTAACTGTTGCTTCTTGACCTGCACACAGATTTCTCAGGAGGCAGGTCAGGTGGTCTGGTATTCCCATCTCTTTAAGAATGGTCAGAGTTTGTTGTGATCCATACAGTCAAAGGTTTGGCATAGTCAATGAAGCAGAAGTAGATGTTTTTCTGGAGCTCTCTTGCTTTTTCTATCATCCAATGGATGTTGGCAGTTCAATCTCTCGTGCTTTTGCCTTTCTAAATCCAGCTTGAGCATCTGGAAGTTCTTGTTTCGCATATTGTTGAATCTTGACTTGGAGAATTTTGAGCATTATTTTGCTAGCATGTTAAATGAGTGCAATTGTATGGTAGTATGAACATTCTTTGGCATTGCCCTTTGTGTTTGAAATGAAAACTGACTTTTCCATTCCTGTGGCCACTGCTGAGTTTTCTAAATTTGCTGGTCTATTGAGTGTAGCACTTTAACAGCATGATCTTTCAGGATTTGAAATTGCTTAACTGGAATTCCATCACCTCTAAATACCTTTGTTCATAGTGATGCTTCCTAGGGCCCACTTGAGTTCACATTCCAGGATGTCTGGCTTTAGGTGAGTAATCATATCATCATCATTGTCTGGTTCATGAAGATCTTTTTTCTACAGTTTTTCTGTGTATTCTTGCCACTTCGTCTTAATATCTTCTGCTTCTGTTAGGTCCATACCATTTCTGTCCTTTATTGTGACCATCTTTGCATGAAATATTCCCTTGGTATCTCTAATTTTCTGAAAGAGATCTGTAGTCTTACCCATTCTATTGTTTTCCTCTATTTCTTTGCTTTGATCATTTTGAAAGGCTCTCTTATCTCTCCCGACTGAGCGACTGATCTGATCTGATCTTATCTCTCCCTGCTAGTCTTCGGAACCCTGCATTCAGATGGATATATGCTTTCATTTTCTCCTGTGCCTTTTGCTTCTCTTCTTTTCTCAGCTATTTGTAACGCCTCCTCAGACAACCATTTTGCCTTTTTACATTTCTTTTTCCTTTGGGATGGTTTTTATCCCTGCCTCCTGTACAATGTTATGAACCTCCATCCATAGTTCTACAGCCACTCTGTCTATCACATCTAATCCCTTGAATCTATTTGTCACTTCTACTGCATAATCATAAGGGATTTGATTTAGGTCATACCTGGATGGTGTAGTGGCTTTCCTTACTTTGTTGAATTTAAATCTGAATTTTGCAATAAAGAGTTCATGATCTGAGCCACAGTCAGCTCCCAATCATTTTTGCTGACTATATAGAGCTTCTCCATCTTCAGCTGCAAAGAATATAATCAGTCTGATTTTGTTATTGGCCATCTGGTGATGTCCATGTGTAGAGTCTTCTCTTGTGTTGTTGGAAGAGGGTGTTTGCTATGACCAGTAGGTTCTCTTGGCAACACTCCATTAGCCTTTGCTCTGCCTCATTTTGTACTATAAGGCTAAACTTGCCTGTTACTCCAGATATCTCTTGACTTCCTACTTTTACATTCCAGTCCCCTATGATGAAAAGGACATCTTTTTTGGGTGTTAGTTCTAGAAGATCTTGTAGGTCTTCGTAGAAACTTCAACTTCAGCTTCTTTGGCATTAGTAGCTGGGGCATAGACTTGGATTACTGTGCTATTGAATTGTTTGCCTTGGAAATGAACAGAGATCATTCTGTCAGTTTTGAGATTGCATCCAAGTACTGCATTTTGGACTCTTGTGTTAACTATTAGGTCTACTACATTTCTTCTAAGGGATTCTTGTCCACATTAACAGATATAATGATTCATTTTGATGAATGGCAAAAGCAACACAATATTGTAAAGTTAAGCAAAATAAAATTAAAAAAAAAAAAAAAAACAGATATAATGGTCATGTGAATTAAATTTGCCCATTCCAGTCCATTTTAGTTTGCTGATTCTTAGAATGTCCACGTTCACTCTTGCCGTATCCTGTTTGACCACTTCCAATTTGCCTTGATTCATGGACCTAACATTCCAGGTTCCTGTGCAATATTGCTCTTTACAGCATCAGACTTTACTTCCATCACCACAACTGGACATTTTTTTTGCTTTGGTTCAGCCTCTTCTTTCTTTTGGGAGCTATTTCTCCAATCTTCCTCAGTAGCATATTGGGCACCTACATACCTAAAGAGTTCATCTTTCACTGTCATATCTTTTTGTCTTTTCATACTGTTCATAAGGTCTGAAGGGAAGAATACTGAAGTGGTTTGCAATTCCCTTCTCCAGTGGACCGCGTTTTATCAGAACTCTGCACCATGACCTCTCCATCTTGGCTGGCCCAGTATATTTAGGAATTGATTTCTATCAACCTTGAGATACTTTATAACACACTGTGTTGGACTTCTTACTGTTCATGGGCTTCTCAAGGCAAGAATGCTGAAGTGGTTTTCCATTCCCTTCTCCAGTGGACCATGTTTTGTCAGAACTCTCCACCATGGCTCATAGTTTCATTGAGTTAGATAAGGCTGTGATACATGTGATCATTTTGGTTAGTTTTCTGTGATTGTGGTTTTTCATCCTTTCTGCCCTCTGATGGATGAGGATAAGAGGCTTGTGGAAGTTTCCTGATGAGAGTGACTGACTGTCTGGAAAACTGGGTCTCACTTTGGTGGGGAAGGCTATGCTCAGTATATCGTTAATCCAATTTTCTGCTGATGGGTAGGGCTGTGTTCCTTCCCTGTAGTTTGGCCTTAGGCCAAACTATGATAGGGGTAAAGGCAGTAATGGTGACCTCCTTCAGAAGGACTGATGCCAGTGTGCTTCAGCTCCCAGGATGTTGTAGTCACTGCCCCAGTGCTGTGGCAGGGCACTGTCAACCCGCACCCTCGCCGGAAACTCGTGGACACTCACGGGTCAGTCTGGCTCAGCCTCTTGTGGGGTCACTGCGCCTTTTTTTCTGTGTCCTGGTGTTTACAAGGTTTTGTTATGTCCTCCCTGATGCTGGGAAAGATTGAAGGCAGGAGGAGAAGTGGATGACAGAGGACGAGATGGTTGGATGGCATCACTTACTCAGTGAATAGGAGTTTGAGCAAGCTCCTGGAAATGGTGAAAGACAGGGAAGCCTGGCATGCTGCCAGGGGTCGCTGTCATGGGGTCACAAAGAGTTGGACACAACTGAGTGATTGAACAACAGCAACCTGGGTGTATGCATATTGGTCATATGTTCTCTTCTTTCCCCTATGGAACCATTCAACTATTAGGAGGGCAGAGAATGCCTTAATATCAATCTTAATTTTGGTTGAAAGAATGTGATTAGGTGGATAAGGCCTTTAGAAAGTTTACCCCTGTGAATCCAGCATTGAAAGTCCTGACTTTTGACCTCAATGTTTATTTCTGAAACTCACTTGAACTGAGGGTGGTTTAATTTTTATCCTCATAATACTTTATTTCCCTGTCTTTTGGACTGTATCTTCATTGACATTTAGTAAAAGACATCTGTGTAGATTTTTCATTTGGTTAAAGGAAGCAATGTGAAAACATGAAAAAAATAGTGAATCTTGTATTTCAGTTTTCCAGTGTTATTTGCAAATGCAGTAGATATTTTAAAACAATGCTGTCGAATAGAACTTTATGCAGTGAAGACATTGTTCTTTTGCACTATTCAGTATGTAGCCACTTATTAAAGTACGCATTTTAAAGTTTTATTTAATTTTAGTTACCTTTAAATAGGCACTTTTGGCTAGTGGGTACCATATCGATTAGTACAGATTTAGACTTTTGTTTGTTGATCGGTTGGTTTTTTAATGTCTATAAAATCGAGTGTGTGTGTCTGTGTGCATGTGTTGTCAGAAAAGTTTAAGGACAAGTCTTTCATCCAAAGAAAGCTATCCAAAAGAAAAATTGGCACAAAAACTATAGAATTGGTTATATATAGAATCTGAAAGAATTGTCCAAGAGATAATTTAAAGCATAATAAGTTTGGTACACAGATTAAATGGACTTCTTCCCAGAAAAATGAAGAGCACTCTAGGAATTGAAAACAGTGTCTGCTAGAAAGAGGGAGAAAGAGAGGGAGTCAGTGGGGAGAGAGAAAAGAAGGGAGGATATAAATGAAGGTAGGAATTACTTGTTGAAATTTTAGAACTTCTAAAGGAGGTATAATTACTACACTGGCTTTCTAATACAGTAGGGGGAAAAACTAATCTGCTTTCTACAATGAAAACTCATGAAGTTACAGTTAAATCAACAGTAAAATCTGCTTTTTCCTCCATAACACTTAATTTTCAAATTAATGATGGAAAGAGCTAAAAGTAGAAATAGAAAGAGTTAAAAGTAGAAATCAGTTCAGTTCAGTTGTTCAGTCATGTGCGACTCCTTGCCACCACATAGACTGAAGCACACCAGGCTTCCCTGTCCATCACCAAATCCCAAAGATTACTCAGCCTCATGTCCATCGAGTCAGTGATGCCATCCAACCGTCTCATCCTCTGTCATCCCCTTCTCCTCCTGCCTTCAGTCCTTCCCAACATCAGGGTCTTTTCCCAATGAGTCAGTTCTTTTCACCAGATGGCCAAAGTATTGGAGTTTCAGTTTCAGCATCAGTCCTTCCAATGAATATTCAGGACTGATTTCCTTTAAGATAGACTGGCTGGATCTCCTTGCTGTCCAAGGGACACTCAAGAGTCTTCTCAATTTCTATTCAAATAGAAGTAAAAAGAGTTAAATTTACTGGAAGTGTTACATAATTCAAATCCTTTATGATGACCTCAAGAGTTTTTCCAATTTGAAATTAAAGAACTAACATTCCTGTAGGATAATCCTGTGTAAGGGGATCTCCACCCTTGTGGGAAAGTGGCAAATTATGATTCTGGGGGTGAGAAGGTCAGGCAGCAGTTGCTTGAATGATGTGTAAGGAGTAAGACTTCATCTGTCCTGATGGGCAGCTTTTTTCCTCCAAAGCCTATTTCTTGCTTCCTTTTTTTTTGTTGTTGTTAAAAATTTATTTTTCTCTAGTTACATTTCTCTTGCTTTTTTATCTGTCTCAAAGGATTATCCAGTTTTATGGGCATAGTAACATATTTAAATGTTTTGACCGGTTAAACCAAAACAAAGCAGATCGCAAATCCCCACCTTACCTCAACCTGTTAATATATTTTGTTTCACCTTTATCTCCTTCTTAGCATTTCTAAAGCAACTGTGCAGCTGTTTACTTCCGTGGAGAGAAAAAACAGATTGCTCACAATCTGCCAAATTTCTGTGTTGTTGTCTGGGTGTGACAGTTTTGTACATAATGATTCCAGGAGAACATTCTTAACTATATTTACAGTTTAAAATGTCGGAGCACCGCAGTAGTAACACAGAAGGAGCTGAAAGTTTTAGATAATGAAATGCTTAGCCTGGTTTGGACAGACTGCACTGTAAACCAATTCCTATCACTCCATGTGGGTGGATGGAATTTTGGCCAGGTCAGTGGCATTTGAGAGGATTAAGATAGGAGAAAGTGTTGAATTCCAGAGATGGGACATGGCAGTATTAGAAAAATATTTCTGTTGCATCTTTTGATGTGTTGGGGACAGAATAGTAAAGGGGCTTAACAGCTAGAATCCCTAATCTCATGCCTCACTTAAAAAAAAAATACTGTCCCAAAGAGCCTTGGGAAGGCACTTAAATGTTCCCAGTGGTGGAGTTTAGCCATGCCCACAGCAGCAACAGCAAGCATAGCGTCCATGATGCCGCCTCTTCTCAGTTTATAGGGAAGTGGTAATATTCCTACACTTCAGCCATGCCCTTCACTTTGCCCACCTGTCATCTTACTTTTAGGGCTTCAATAAGAAATTCTGCCCTGGCTCTTCCTTTTGAGTTCTGGCTATTCTCTCTTATTTCCCTGTCTGAAAACAACTGTTGCTGTAATGAACTGGGGAATGAAAACTTCAAAGCCCTGATCCGAAAGAATCACTTCCTGCAGATCTAGGTATGACAGGCATGGTGCTAGAGTGTGTGAGTTGGAAAGGCACACTTCATCACTTTCTGTGATGTCTTTGTAGAATATATTAATACCCAGAGAGTATAATTACAGCATATTTTAGATGTAGAATTAACTTAGGCATTATAGTGTGTTTTTGAATACACCTCAAACAAAGCAGAAGTATATAAAGAAATCTGAAAGTCCATATTCAGCAATATGGCAGAGAAGATTTGATAGCCTGATAACCTTTTACCAAACACCTAGAGGAACTGTATGAGATGGAAATGTACAGCTAGATGTCTGAGAAAGTTAGGAAAATCTCCACATACCCCCTCAAAAAAATTGCAGTAGGAGGCAGGTAAGAAACTGGCTCTTATGCTTCAGCAAGTCTGAAGACAGCTTCTAATTTTGGTAACCAAGAGGCTTACTGTTTCCAGCTTCTTCTTCTTCCTTTTTTTTTTTTTTTTTCCTAAGGGGAAACCACAATAAAGAATAGAATTTATATTAGAACACATACCACTGAGCAGCAGCTCTTGTAGCAGTGTGTGGGGTTCTTACTAAGGATCGATGCTAATATACTTTTTGTTCTATTGTATTCCATTCCATTTTATTTATAAAATGCTGGTCAGGATGGTGGTTCTCAGTCTTGGCTGTTCATCCAGGTCACCTGGGAGCTATAAAAATATACATTGCTGGCTCCCACCCTCTGTGATTCGGATTTAATTGATCCTTGGGTTGTGGCTGGGCAGTCAGGGTTTTAAAAGCTCCCTGGGTGATTCTAATGCACAGCCAAGGTTGAGAACCATAGCACTAAATTGATTTCACTGTCTACTAATGGGACTTGACAGCAGTTTGAAAAACACTACTCTATGGGGATATACCTTTAATGAAAGAGTAGACTAAATATAAAATCTCCTACCACAAAAGGAAATGAAACAAACAGAAAATGTACCTGTCTCCCAGCCTAGGCGGTATGTTGGGGTGAAAAGTAGGCTCCCCCAATGGGTATATAACCACTGGCTCATATACACCCTGAGGGCATGTGACACCCTGAGTCACCTGGCAGAGCAGACCCAAATGTCTCCAAAGGGATATATCTCAACACAGGCCAGTGGGAGGTAACCTAACCTAAGACATACACCTCCCCCCATCCCGTTCTCAATCATCCAAGGCTCCAAAAACAGCATGAGGCTACAAACCACCAGGAGAGAATGCAGAAACAGCAACAGAAAGATTGGACACCAGGCCCCTCAGAGCTTCAGATATGCAGAATAAGAAATAGATATTTCTGAGCTGATTGAAGAAAGATAAATGAAAAGCATAAAGCAGAATGTACTACCAAAAAGACTGGGGGAAACTTTAAAAGTACCAAATGAGAGTCTCAGTGGTTAAGTAGCAGATTAGACAGAGATATCTAAGAGAGAATTTATAAACCAGATCAGATCAGATCAGTCGCTCAGTCATGTCCAACTCTTTGCGACCCCATGAATCACAGCACGCCAGGCCTCCCTGTCCATCACCAACTCCCAGAGGTCACTCAGACTCACATCCATCGAGTCAGTGATGCCATCCAGCCATCTCATCCTCTGTCGTCCCCTTGTCCTCCTGCCCCCAATCCCTCCCAGCATCAGAGTCTTCTCCAGTGAGTCAACTCTTTGCATGAGGTGGCCAAAATACTGGAGTTTCAGCTTTAGCATCATTCCTTCCAAAGAAATCCCAGGGCTGATCTCCTTCAGAATGGACTGGTTGGATCTCTTTGCAGTCCAAGGGACTCTCAAGAGTCTTCTCCAACACCATAGTTCAAAAGCATCAATTCTTCGGCGCTCAGCCTTCTTCACAGTCCAGCTCTCACATCCATACATGACCACAGGAAAAACCATAGCCTTGACTAGGCAAACCTTTGTTGGCCAAGTAATGCCTCTGCTTTTGAATATGCTATCTAGGTTGGTTATAGCTTTCCTTCCAAGGAGTAAGCGTCTTTTAATTTCATGGCTGCAGTCACCATCTGCAGTGATTTTGGAGCCCCCCCAAAATAAAGTCTGACACCAGAAGACAGAGCTAAATAAATGTTTCTCCAGTGGCACAGATTCTTTATGTCTAGAAGTAGATGGAAAATATTTAAGAAATGAAGAGACATATGGGTATAGTGAGAAGGTATAAGTACTCAGTTTAGACTTCCAGAAGAAGATAATAATGAACATAGGAATGTGGCTTCAAATTTTTAAAAACCAATGAGATATGACACTGATGTATAGAATAGTCTTTTGGACTCTGGGAGAGGGAGAGGGTGGGATGATTTGGGAGAATGGCATTGAAATATGTATAATATCATATTTGAAATGAATCGCCAGTCCAGGTTCGATGCCTGATACCGGATGCCTGAGGCTGGTGCATTGGGATGACCCAGAAGGATGTTATGGGGAGGGAGGAGGGAGGAGGGTTCAGGATGGGGAACACGTGTATACCTGTGGTGGATTCATTTTGATGTATGGCAAAACCAATACAATATGTAAAGTTAAATAAAATAAAATTAAAAATAAATAAATGTTAATCAGTGTCAAAAAAAATAAATAAAAACCAATGAGATATGAATCCTCAGATTCAGGAAGCCAAATATATCACAGGAAGGAAAAGAAAAAGAAATATGTATGTAGACATATTGTAGTAAATTACTTAACATCAAGTGAAAGATCTTAAAAGGAATCAGAAAAAGGAAAGAAACTCTTCACTGATTGCTATTCCTATTTAAGTAGACATCTCAACTTCAAAAATCAGAAGGCAGAATACATATCAGCAGAATGTTGCAAAAAGGTAGCTGACAATCTAGACTTCTATAACTATCTCAAGTTCATTTTAAAACAAGGTCAATGTAAAGACATTTTTAGATAATCAAATAGTGTATTTAGCACTGATAGATCCTCCCTAAAAGGACTTCTAAAGAATATCCTTCAGAAAGAAGGGTTAGATTTCAGTTCTGTGGGCCATGTAGCACTTAGAGGAGGAGGGTTACTGAACTTAAACTCTAAAGTTCTGCTTGAAAGTTCTAAGTACAACCAATAAAATAAAACTAGAATGTGGAACAGCCAAGCAAATAGAGGACAGGAAAACATGTGTATGGAAAAATGTGTACAACAAATAGGGCAAAAAGAAATTCACAATACTATGGTAGAGACAAACCCATGGATACTGGTAAGCACAGCAATGACATTATTAATTTTCTTTTGAATTCTACCTACATAGAGTTGATGAAAAACTTTCACTTTTTCGCTTTCATGCATTGGAGAAGGAAATGGCAACCCACTCCAGTTTTCTTGCCTGGAGAATCCCAGGGGCAGGAGAGCCTGGTGGGCTGATGTCTATGGGGTCACGCAGAATCGGACACGACTGAAGTGACTTAGCAGCAGCAGCAGCAGCATATCTAACATGAACAGGTTGAAAATGAAAGGGGAAAATATACATCAGGCAAATATTTAATACTAATCGGAAGAGGATAGGCATGGCTTTGTCTATCAAATAAAAATAGTCTTTAAAGCAAAAACTTTATTAAGAGTTAAAAAGATCATTACGTAACATATACACTTCACCAGAAAGATTTAAGAATTCTAAACTCATCTGTGTAAGTCTAATTATGTAACTTCAAAAATGTATAAGAAAATGAACAAATTCTAAGAAGAAATTTCCACAGGTACCATCACAGAGGGCACCATCACAGATGTGCCACCACAGGGGCATCACTAGGGCACCTCTGCATTTAATGGGTCACGCAGACCCAAAGTTAGTAACAATGTAAATGATGTATATGTAATTTGAATGACAATAAACTTGATCTTAT
Source organism: Tragelaphus eurycerus (assembly GCA_935064755.1). Lineage (NCBI taxonomy): Eukaryota > Metazoa > Chordata > Mammalia > Artiodactyla > Bovidae > Tragelaphus > Tragelaphus eurycerus. The sequence continues at coordinate 13,332,749 of CAKXYN010000054.1, read as the reverse complement.
ATTCAGCCCTGTAGCCAGCAATTAGTGGCTGGCTTTCTAAGAAAGAAATTACATTCTTTCTAATTTTCATAGACTTCTTCAGTAATTGACCAAATGTAATCTGTAAAATATATTAGTATATTTCCTAGAGTTAGAATCAATGTATGGTCTGTGTTTTTGGATAATAGTACAGAGAAGTTAGAAATCAAAGCTCTAACAATAATTAAATTTAAGCTAAAAACGTGTCTTGTTAGCCTTCCTGCACCCTAGCAACAACGGCTGTTTCTGTAGAAAAAGCTTCATGATGATAAATGTTTATATTCTTCTGAACTGTATATTAATATAGACTTTTTAATGGATTATTCTTTTGATACAACATCCTGTATGTCTTTTAATTCAGCAGGCCATCACAGACAGGCTTCCATGGAAGTCCCTGAGGGGTTCCTTCTGTAATAGATCACTAATGTAACTTTCTATCTAAAACAAGAGTTCTTTTTAGAGGCACATGACCTTGGGTAGACTCTCTTTGCTCCCAATGATCTATTATCTAAGAGCCTGTCCTTTCAGAATTCAACTGAGGAAAAAAACAAAAAACTGTCAGTGACTAGCCAAAAATATATAGGCTTAAAGTGGAAATGTACTTTATTCATAGAAAAAATAATTGACAGTCTCAGTGAGAGAGTCTTGCCTTTTTTCATTAGACATATTTTCGTGCAGCTTGGAATCCCGTTTCTCCAATAGCTGCAAAGGAGACAAGGAAGGACCTGACTGAAGCGGATAACAGCGGTTAGTGACAGCCTGTCTGCATGGGAGTACGACACACAAAGCGATGAGAAAGTCACCACACTAGACACCCCAGTCTAGTGCTTCCTCATTTGGAGACAAATGTCACCCCTCAGTGCAGGGTCACTGTCTCAGAAGAACAAATACCTAGAGTCAACTAAAGAGAGACAAGCTTTTGTCACGAGTCAAAATGGAATTGCTGTTCTTTATAGTTGAGTGAGTCAGGAGGACAAGTACATTTAAGTAGTGACTTCTAGGGAAAAATTATGTAAGCAGCCAAAAAGATTTGATGCAGAAAGTTAGCTGGTTGTTTGGGGTTCAATGATCAGAAATTCCCTCACTGGGGGCTGAACTTTGGCAAGAGCCTTTGGCAACCTGGACTTCTGCTTTCTCGGACTCAGCAGCTGCTTCTGTGCTCCTCAGCTGGGGTAGATGCACTCACTCAGCGGAACCTCCTCTAGTGCATTCTGTAACAGGCCTTGCCAGATGCTGTCGTGGCCGATGAATGCAGTTAAAGAAGGACCAAGGACCCACCTCCAGGGCTCACAGGTTAGGACGGTGGGCTCCATCACCAGCTATCCAAATTGGAAAGAGACACATGCCCAAGAGAGGGACAGAAAACTCGATCATAGTGTGAAAGAACTGTCAATTGAGCAGGACCTGAAGAATGTGCAACAGTTGTAAACCAAGGGATAAGTGTGGAACAGATGGGAGAGAAGACACACAAGTCAGTTGCTCTGTTGGACAACACAGTGTGTAGAGGCAGAATCAGAAAGGCAGGAAAGAGCCTCACTTACCAGACTCCAAACGCCAGCATAAGAGATTTGTAAAGTGTTTTCTGCAAGAGAATAACTGATAATTTAAATGCCTGAGGACAGGGGTCTTTAATACAGTACTAACTGTTGATTTAAAATGTTTCTGCTTCAGTGGAAGTCTTGTAGGTTATTTGCAGCATTTGGTCACATAATGTTAATTGTTCTTGCAGGGAAAGAACTTTAAAATCATTAGGATCTGCCTCATGGAGATTATGTAAGGAATGTCTTGCTTCTCGAGTCTACATCAGATTGAAGAGTTAAAAAAGAACAAGAACACAAGGATCTCAAATTATCCATTGCATAAAATATTTAATTTCTTATGAATAAGTGGATTTAACTAAAATTATTTTTCTGCCCTCAACGGCTCTCAGGAAAGCAGTTTAATGAAGGGTACTGATTTTAGAAGCTTTTAAAATTTTTATCATAGAAATAATATATAAAGGCCCTTGAAATAAGTCCGTGGGTAGCAAATCTTGAACCGTAGATACCAAAGAGCACAGCTCAGATTCAATAAGGAGGGAAAGGCTGAGTGTGTGATTGGAAGTAAGAACACCTGGGTTCTAGCTCCTGTCTGCTGATCATTACTTCTTTCACCTTAGACAGTCAGTTCACATTTCGAGGCCTGTTTCTTTAGCTGTTAATGAGAAACCTGAACTGGAAGGCTTCTAGGATCCATTTATCAGTTCATAAGTATAGGAAAGTAAGACAATGAACAAGTAGAGAAAAAAACTTCAGAGACAAGTTAAAACTTTAGTCATTCAGTTCAGTTCAGTCACTCAGTCGTGTCCGACTCTTTGGGACCCCATGAATTGCAGCACCCCGGGCCTCCCTATCCATCACCAACTCCCGGAGGTCACTCAAACTCATGTCCATAGAGTTCACTCAAACTCACGTCCATCGAGTCGGTGATGCCATCCAGCCATCTCATCCTCTGGCGTCCCCAGTCCCTTCCAGCATCAGGATCTTTTCCAATGAGTCACCTCTTCGCATGAGGTGGCCAAAGTACTGGAGTTTGAGCTTCAGCATCAGTCCTTCCAATGAACACCCAGGACTGCTCTCCTTCAGAATGGACTGGTTGGATCTCCTTGCAGTCCAAGGGACTCTCAAGAGTCTTCTCCAACACCACAGTTCAAAAGCATCAATTCTGCGGTGCTCAGCCTTCGTCACAGTCCAGCTCTCACATCCATACATGACCACAGGAAAAACCATAGCCTTGACTAGACAAACCTTTGTTGGCCAAGAAATGTCTCTGCTTTTGAATATGCTATCTAGGTTGGTCATAACTTTCCTTCCAAGGAGTAAGCGTCTTTCAATTTCATGGCTGCAGTCACCATCTGCAGTGATTTTGGACCCCCCAAGATAAAATCAGCCACTGTTTCCCCATCTATTTCCCATGAAGTGAGGGGACCAGATGCCATGATCTTCGTTTTCTGAATGTTGAGCTTTAAGCCAACTTTTTCACTCTCCTCTTTCACTTTCATCAAGAGGCTTTTTAGTTCTTCTTCACTTTCTGCCTTAAGGGCAGTGTCATCTGCATATCTGAGGTTATTGATATTTCTCCTGGCAATCTTGACTATTTAGTCATTCAGATCAGTTGCTCAGTCATGTCCGACTCTTTGCGACCCCATGAACTGCAGCACGCCAGGCCTCCCTGTCCATCACCAACTCCCGGAGGTCACTCAGACTCACATCCATCGAGTCAGTGATGCCATCCAGCCATCTCATCCTCTGTCGTCCCCTTCTCCTCCTGCCCCCAATCCCTCCCAGCATCAGAGTCTTCTCCAATGAGTCAACTCTTCGCATGAGGTGGCCAAAATACTGGAGTTTCAGCTTTAGCATCATTCCTTCCAAAGAAATCCCAGGGCTGATCGCCTTCAGAATGGACTGGTTGGATCTCCTTGCAGTCCAAGGGACTCTCAAGAGTCTTCTCCAACACCACAGTTCAAAAGCATCAATTCTTCGGCGCTCAGCCTTCTTCACAGCTCTCACATCCATACATGACCACAGGAAAGACCATAGCCTTGACTAGACGAACCTTTGTTGGCAAAGTGATGTCTCTGCTTTTGAATATGCTATCTAGGTTGGTCATAACTTTCCTTCCAAGGAGTAAGCATCTTTTAATTTCATGGCTGCAGTCACCATCTGCAGTGATTTTGGAGCCCAGAAAAATAAAGTCTGACACTGTTTCCACTGTTTCTCCATCTATTTCCCATGTAGTGATGGGACCAGATGCCATGATCTTCGTTTTCTGAATGTTGAGCTTTAAGCCAACCTTTTCACTCTCCACTTTCACTTTCATCAAGAGGCTTTTTAGCTCCTCTTCACTTTCTGCCATAAGAGTGGTGTTATCTGCATATCTGAGGTTATTGATATTTCTCCCAGCAATCTTGATTCCAACTTGTGTTTCTTCCAGTCCAGCATTTCTCATGGTGACAATATACAGCCTTGACGTACTCCTTTTCCTATTTGGAACCAGTCTGTTGTTCCATGACCAGTTCTAACTGTTGCTTCCTGTCCTGCATACAGATTTCTCAAGAGGCAGATCAGGTGGTCTGGTATTCCCATCTCTTTCAGAACTTTACGCAGTTTATTGTGATCCACACAGTCAAAGGCTTTGGCATAGTCAATAAAGCAGAAATAGATGTTTTTCTGGAACTCTCTTGCTTTTTCCATGATCCAGCGGATGTTGGCAATTTGATCTCTAGTTCCTCTGCCTTTTCAAAAACCAGCTTGAACATCAGGAAGTTCACGGTTCACATATTGCTGAAGCCTGCCTTGGAGAATTTTGAGCATTACTTTACTAGCATGTGAGATGAGTGCAGTATATTCCAATTTTCTCTAAAGTGAAAGTGGCAGGGGATTATCTCTTAATTTAACCTAATTTTTAAAAACTGTATTGAAACACTGTTGGTTTAGTGTTGTGTTAGTTTCAGATGTATATTCTTTTATATATTTTCTTTCATTATAGGTTATTACAAGATATTAAATATCATTCCCTGTGCTATACAGTAAGTCCTTATTGGTTATATGTGTGTGTGTGTGTGTGTGTGTGTGTGTGTGTGTGTGTGTGTGTGTGTGTGTATAGATAAAGATTCTCCTTGAGGACACACACCAAGCAGCATGTGGGACCTTAATTCTCTTCACTAGGGATTGAACATATACACCTGCATTGGAAGCATGGAGTCTTAAATATTGGCTCACCAGGGACATCCATCGTGTGTTTATTTCAATCCCAAACTCCTGGGTCCAAGTTATTTCTCCATTGTATGGGTACACCTTGTTTTATTCAGTAAGTTGTTTCATTGACTGCTATTTAAACTCAGGTGACTGTTACTTCCAGACTTATCAACTTTACTTTCTCAGAGGTCTTTGTTAGTTTTTGTCCTGTGGATTTTATAATCATCAGACCCTTTAGAACTAAGATGTGTTTCTATTTATCTGTGACACACATACATGGTAATAACTTGGGGTATTTAATACAGCAATAACAGTTGTTCTGCAATTGCTTTTTGTTGCAGTGCATAGTCTTATAGGCTATTTCCAGCATTTTGTAACTTAATATTCATTGTTCACATATGGAAAGAATTTTCTTTTTTTTCTTTTTCTTTTATTTTTTAACTTTACAATATTGTATTGGTTTTGCCATATATCAACATGATCTGCCACAAGTATATACGTGTTCCCCATCCTGAACCCTCCTCTCTCCTCCCTCCCTGTACCATCCCTCTGGGTCGTCCCAGTGCACCAGCCCCAAGCATCCAGTATCAGGCATCGAACCTGGACTGGAGACTCGTTTCATACATGATATTATACATGTTTCAATGCCATTGTCCCAAATCATCCCACCCTCTCCCAGAGTACAAAAGACTGTTCTATACATCAGTGTCTCTTTTGCTGTCTCATATGCAGGGTTATTGTTACCATCTTTCTAAATTCCATATATATGCATTAGTATACTGTATTGGTGTTTTTCTTTCTGGCTTACTTCACTCTGTATAATAGGCTCCAGTTTCATCCACCTCATTAGAACTGATTCAAATGTATTCTTTTTAATGGCTGAGAAAGAATTTTAGAATCATTAGATTCTGCTTCATTGGAATTATGTAAGAAATATCTTTCTTGCAAAGAAAAATCAAAGGAAAATCTGGTTAGCAAGAGAGTTCCAGAAAAACATCTATTTCTGCTTTATTGACTATGCCAAAGCCTTTGACTGTGTGGATCACAATAAACTATGGAAAATTCTGAAAGAGATGGGAATACCAGACCACCTGATCTGCCTCTTAAGAAATCTGTATGCAGGTCAGGAAGCAACAGTTAGAACTGGTCATGGAGCAACAGACTGGTTCCAAATAGGAAAAGGAGTACGTCAAGGCTGTATATTGTCACCATGTTTATTTAACTTATATGCAGAGTACATCATGAGAAATGCTGGACTGGAAGAAACACAAGTTGGAATCAAGATTGCCGGGAGAAATATCAATAACCTCAGATATGCAGATGACACCACCCTTATGGCAGAAAGTGAAGAGGGGCTAAAAAGCCTCTTGATGAAAGTGAAAGTGGAGAGTGAAAAGGTTGGCTTAAAGCTCAACATTCAGAAAACGAAGATCATGGCATCTGGTCCCATCACTGCATGGGAAATAGATGGGGAAACAGTGGAAACAGTGTCAGACTTTGTTTTTCTGGGCTCCAAGATCACTGCAGATGGTGACTGCAGCCATGAAATTAAAAGACGCTTACTCCTTGGAAGGAAAGTTATGACCAACCTAGATAGCATATTCAAAAGCAGAGACATTACTTTACCAACAAAGGTTCGCCTAGTCAAGGCTATGGTCTTTCCTGTGGTCATGTATGGATGTGAGAGCTGGACTGTGAAGAAGGCTGAGCGCCGAAGAATTGATGCTTTTGAACTGTGGTGTTGGAGAAGACTCTTGAGAGTCCCTTGGACTGCAAGAAGATCCAACCAGTCCATTCTGAAGGAGGATCAATCCTGGAATTTCTTTAGAAGGAATGATGCTAAAGCTGAAACTCCAGTATTTTGGCCACCTCATGCGAAGAGTTGACTCATTGGAGAAGACTCTGATGCTGGGAGGGATTGAGGGCAGGAGGAGAAGGGGACGACAGAGGATGAGATGGCTGGATGGCATCACTGACTCGATGGATGCGAGTCTGAGTGACCTCCGGGAGCTGGTGATGGACAGGGAGGCCTGGCGTGCTGCGGTTCATGGGGTCGCAAAGAGTCGGACACGACTGAGCGACTGATCTGATCTGATCTGATCTGAAGGAAATTCATATTCGGTTAGTGCGATTTAAGAGGACTAGAGTTGGAAGAGATCATTTCATTACCGGTGCTCGCACTGAAGAGATGAAGAGGTGACTGACAAGCATGACGCAGCTAAGCTTACGTTCATGAGTTAGGTGATTGTTGTAATCCTGACCCTTGATGGCTTTTGGTCACCTGCTCATAGCCCAAGTGCAGAGGTCATGTTCCGCCCAGCTTTCCATTTGCAGTATTCCTTTGTATTCTTGAATTCTCTGTATTAAAAAAAAAAGTGACTCTCACCTATTTGTCAAGCTAAAATTGTGTTTCTTTGGGAAAGGGGTGCTGTATCTGGCATCAGTCTGTTGAGCCGAGTGTGTTGCCCACTTTACTGAGTGTACACTCTCCCACATTGCTTCTTCAGGTAATACACATTCAGCCAGCAGATTTTTAATATTTATTGATTATTTATATGTGCCAGGTTTTGTTGTGGCATGTGGGATCTTTCACTTGCAGCACCTGGGATCTCTAATTGCAGCATATGGGATCTAGTTTCCTGTCCAAGGAGAGAACTTGGACTCCCGGCATTGGGAGCGCGGATTCTAAGCCACCAGGCCACCGGGGAAGTCTCAGCCAGCGGTGGTTCTGATTACCATTTTAAATGCTGAAAATACTAAAAACTGAAGGATGATATAAGACTTTTGAGTTGGTTCTGTTTTTCTTGTTTTTTCTTTTTCTGGAGTAGTTGGAAACAGTAGTAGGAACTAGCAGAGGCTGTGGGCTATATTTGTGCATGATGGTAGAAAATGAGCCTGATTTTTAATTGCTTTAAGTCAATCAAGTTTCCGAGTTTTGTGGCTCATGCAGTGATTTTTCTCCAGTCATTTATCACATTTTCCAGAGTTTTACTTGCAGTAATTTCCACTATTTCTTTACTCACTTTCTCACTTTCAGCCTCTTTTTTCCGCGTTACCCTCCTCTCCTCATCATGTCTTTGCTCCTTTATTTCGCTTGTATAAAGATATGTTTCCTAGGCTTAAGGAAACATATAGTTTCTTTTTTTTTAACTTTTTCCTTTGTATTGGGGTACAGCTGACACACATATGCACACCCCAAGGACTCCCCCTCCCATCCAGGCTGCTGCATGACTTTGAGCAGCGTTCCATGCATTATACAGTCGGCCCTTGTTGGTTACCATTTTAAATATAGCAGTGTGTCCAAAGACACAGTGTTTCTATTACAGACCTCTGAGATCTTTACGTAGTGGAGGGCTGACAACCTTGGTGACAGTGAGTTGGGCTTGAGGATGGTCTTTTTCCACACAGAAGTTCCCCCTCCAGGAGCCTAGACCTGGGTTTTAATTCAGTTTGTGATGCTTTGGCATTGCAGTCTATATTTAAGCTGCTCATGCTCAAGCAAGCAAAGTACAATTAGCAGGCCTTTGAGGATGAATTTTTAAAATTGACGTGGGAAAATTTAACTGGCGAGCCTTGCGATGGCCTTCTCAGAAAGTCTGCGGTCCTGCTCCTCAGCCTCTCTGGGGTCACCATGAGCTTAGTGTTCTTGAGAGCTGTCCCTGCTCTCTTCTCGGTGTGGTGGTGCGGTTTTCTGACTCCACTTCTTGTCGTCTCTCTCTCTCTCTCTCATAAAACAACATTCAGGAATGTTTTCTAGAAACATAGCCTGGAACTATGAAGTGCTGGAGGCTAAATGGCTTGTCAGCATTGGTTCTAAGTGGGAATCTTCACTTGCTGTATTTTGAAAACTAAAGTTTTAGAATCTATTCATGATAATTGTCTACTGTTGATGTGGCAACTTAGAGCTGGGCTGATTGGGGTCACTGGGATATATTCTTTTTCAGTCGAATTGGAGAAATTTCTCAGGAATGTGTAATAGATGCTAGGACGCTGAAATGTACTTTCCCCATCACTTCCCCCACCCCAGGATGGAAGTACTAGTGTGGGAGGGAGGCAGGGAGAATGAGGAGTTAGAGAACAGAGTGTCATAGAAAGGTTGCGAGGTGTTTCTCTTTCTTTTGTCTCATTCAGACTTCTTACTGAGCATCCCTCTTCTTACTCTCCTTGTCTTACAGATTGATCTCTCACCCCAGCTCCTTTGGCTCTGCCAAGATAGTGCCTGTCTTACTGCTGCTTCCCCCTCCTTCCTTCCCCAAGCCCTCTTTCTGCCCTTTTAGTGCCCTCAGTGGTATTAGCCCCTGTGCATGACGGTGGCAACAGAAGGGAGCAAAACTAAAAGCTGCGTGTGCTCAGAAAAGCCCTGTTTGCCACCTTGCCTGTGTGCAAGAAGGCACGCTCGCAAAAGCAGTGACTGTCCTCTGTGTCTGATCTTACACAAACGGAGAGGGATTTGGTCAGGTAGAAAGCAGCACAGTTGTTATGTGTCATCAAGCAGTGTGGGGTTTGCACTCTGTGATCTCAGTGCTGGCCACCATCCAGGAGGTTCTTGTGACAGTGAGAAGGGGGCCCGAGTGTGAAGAACCGTGGCTCCGAGGAAAGGACTGGGGCAGGGGCAGTACCTCTGGATACGGAGCAGCGCTTCCTAGACTTGCTCTCAGGATGAGTCAACAAGACCCTGACATTTGTGTCTGCAAACGCTGCTTTAGCTCCAACATGGTTGGAAAAATGCACAGGGATTTTTGTTTCTTACACATTTACAAGGTACAGTGTGGCATTTGATCTGGAGAATCTCAGAGGGGTGAAACGTGAAGATATGCAGCTACTTTAGATTGGATCTAGAATGGAATGTGTACCCAGGCACACACATACACACACACTCAGACACACCCAGACACATAACCACACACACACACTACACACACAGAGACACACACATACCCCCCACACACCCCCACACCCCCACATACACACACACACACACACACACCCCCAGACACACACTCAGATACACACACACTGAGACACACACACCCTACACACACCCAGACACCCACACCAACACATACCCACACACACTCATACCCACCCATCTCACACCCACCCATACCCACAAACCCCTGCACTCACCCACACCGACACCACACACACTCACACCCACCCACACCCCCACAATCACCCACACCCACACATCTACACACACACCCCTCAGATGACGCCCCTAACTGTCTCCGTCACACCTGAGGCTGCTGGTATAGGAGTGGCCCCGGCTTGTGTATATCAGTTGTAGCTGCTATTTCTTAAATGGAACAATCTGTGCTTCCAGGATGATGCCCACGACAGGGGCTTTTACCTGAAGGCAATCCCAGGGAAGACCCGTCATAAGCTGACTTGCACTGGTCAGGCCCAGACTCAGCCAGGCAGTTCAGTTCAGTCACTCAGTTGTGTCCAACTCTGCGACCCCATGGACTGCAGCACGCCAGGCTTCCCTGGCCATCACCAACTCCCGGAGCTTGCTCAAACTCGTGACCATAGAGTCAGTGATGCCATCCAACCATCTCATCCTCTGTCGTCCCCTTCTCCTTCACCTTCAATCTTTCCCAGCATCAGGGTCTTTTCCAATAAGTCAGTTCTTCGCATCAGGTGCCCCAAGTACTGGAGTTTCAGCTTCACCACCAGTCCTGCCATGGAATATTCAGGACTGCTCTCCTTCAGGTTGGACTGGTTGGATCAGCCGGGCAGCCGTGGGGATAAACTGGTGTGGCACTGCCACCTAGTGACTGCCCGCCCGCTGCTCTTCCCAGAAGGGAAGTGAGTGTCTGTGGGCTGTCAGCCTGGTGGAAAACTGCGGCAGGGTGGGGGCTACAGGGTCTTCTAAAACTGCAGCCCTCTACCCAGGCCCTCGTAGACATGCTCTCTCTGCATTAGCAGAGCCTGGGGTGTGTCAGAGAGGAACTGTATTCCGTGGTTTTGGTAAGGGAAGGCTTGATCTGGGGGTAAGAAGTCTTGGGCCTGACCAGGTGTGGTTCCATGGCTGTCTGCAGGCGCCCACCTGCCCTTAGAGGAGCTCACAGTGTGAGGAGGATGCTGGGCACATCGCAGGCACAGAAGGAATGGAGGTCGCCCAGAAAAGTGAAAAGAATGACTGGTTGGTTGGGAAGTTTGTAAAGAAACAAGAAGGGAAGAGAACCTTGGTGGGACTGCAAGCCACGATTATAACATTGCTCTGGAACTTGGTATTTTTATGATTGCCTGAGAAGTAGCTGGGGCTTAAGAGTATAATTTGTGCCAAATTCCATGGTTGTCTGGTTTCAGTGCTCTCCAGATATGTGGAAATGAAGCTAGCTCCAGATTTTCTGATGGCTATTGCAGAGACCCAGCCTGACCTCCCTGGAACTCTGGACCAGTGGTTCTCACTGCGGGTGGTTCTGCTCCCCAGGGCCATTTCAGAGAAGGGTTTATTTTTTCTGTTACTGAGTGGGACCACAGATACTCTGTATTGGGTTTGTATGGGACATTCCTACCCAACAAAAATTGTTCTGTATCCCATTTGACATTAGACTGACTTGTTGGACATTCTACGTACTAAAAGCCTATTTATAATTTTCTTAGATTAGACCTATATCCATTTAAAATGTAACAGTTTTTGTGCTCATTTGTAACATACACTTATTTTTTAAATAATGTTATTAGTGTGTGAATTGAGAGAAAATTGTCATTTGTTTTATTTGGAATTTGACCAAAAGTTTTTCACATTTTAGAAAATTACATTAGGTTTGATCATGCTCTGGCATTTAAATTGCCAGACCTACACGCTTTCATAAGCCTGAACTGTATACAAGTGCTTATATTAATACATATAGGTGCAAGCAACTGACTGCTTCTTAAGTCTTCTGGGTTAGCATTGCCTGAGTATTTCCCTTCAGGGAGATCTCTCATGATGGACACTTATGCCTTGGGGTCTTTCTCCACATTCATTTTTAGGAACTTTTAATTTCTTAATTTCTATTGACTCTCTAACCTGGAAGTTCTTTCCTAGGGCTGGGCATATTTCATGAGCCCTTTTTATCAAAAACAGCCTGAATGCTGATAAGTCTTTTCAGGTTTGTTTAGGGTATGTTGAGGTAATATTGTATTCCTGTAAGTTTTTAACATAGATAATTGTCAAATAGTTATATATGTACAAGAACTAAGATGGTTAGCTTATTGACACATGAGTCATATCTGAACTCACTTATTCAAACAAATGAAAATACCTACATGAATAATAGAGAGTAAGACAATAAAACATTTAATCATCTTTTCAGGGAAACGTAAGGAATGTAATTCTTCAGATTTGAAAATCGATGTATGTTCTATTAGCCCCTCTTTTCCTTCAGGGACTTTGACCTTTATCTCAGAGGAAGCTCGTGCTCTTAGGCCGACATACCCAGTGATGCTCTGTACTCAAAGACCAATCTTCTGTGGTCTGTATTGTGAATGAAATTCTTTCTTTCCCTCACACACACACATAGACACAGAGGAAAGGGAAAGGGAGGGGAAAACTAGGGGAAAAGAGAGAAGAAGAGAGAAATGTTTAGCTTTTTGACTTTTCTAAATTAACAGAAGAGAGGAAAAAATTCCAAATGTGCAAGGTTAAAGTGTGGGTCGCTCAATCGTGTCCGACTCTTCGCGACCCCATGGACTGTAGCCCACCAGGCTCCTCTGTCCGTGGGATTCTCCAGGCAAGAATATAGGAATGGAGTGCCATTTAGGAGCAAAATAAATTCAAAGTAGAAAACAGATTTTGCTGTTTTAAAGAATTGCACAGTTAATCTAAATTGAATCTGCGTTATGCCCAGATTAAAGTTAGGCTTAACAGGTAACATTGTATGGCCTGTATCTACTGCATGGCTCTGGATACTTATTGTATTGAAGGAGGTCTATCCTGGGATCCCCAAGGTCCTAAAATCATGTCTGTTTTCATGACTTAGTGATAAGGGGAGAAAGTAGGAGTATGAGGAAGGGATGAGGAGCAGGTCACATCCATTGGGCCAGTTCAAATTCTCTGACCTGGGGGTATTTCTGTAAGTTGAGTAGTTTTATACATATAACTAAAGTGTTTTCACTTTAGAGCACCCTTACTCAGAAAGGATTTTAGTCAAGGGTTTGGACCTTTAAAATCTGGGTCTTCAACTGGCAGGCATCACAATATCAGCTTCATTGTGGGCATGAAGTAGATCTGGACACCACTGCTTGACCCATATCCCAGTGGGCTGCCCAGTGTTCTGATGACTCAGCACTGAGTTAGATGGAGTCATAGGTGCACATCTATATTCTGAAGGGGATCACCACTGCCCCGGGAAGCTTATCACATAGAGAACTAAATATGCCTCCTCCAAGGGCAGACAGAGCAGAGAGAACTAAATGAACTAAACACTCCTGTTTAGTTCATTCTCCCAGATTCTCCGTCCTTCCCGTCTGGGAAGATAGCCTGCCTCCCTCCCCCCAACACCCCCCACCACACACATATGTTAATACAGTTAAATAATGTTAGAAGGAGAAGGCAATGGCAACCCAGTCCAGTACTCTTGCCTGGCAAATCCCATGGACGGAGGAGCCTGGTGGGCTGTAGTCCATGAGGCCATGAAGAGTCGGACACGACTGAGCGACTTCACTTTCACTTTTCACTTTCATGCATTGGCGAAGGAAATGGCAACCCACTCCAGTGTTCTTGCCTGGAGAATCCCAGGGACGGGGAGCCTGGTGGGCTGCCGTCTCTGGGGTCACACAGAGTTGGACACGACTGAAGCGACTTAGCAGCAACAGCAGAGGTAATCATTTATATATTTTAAATTTTGAAATACAATTTGTTGTGTTTCTGCTGTACAGCAGAGTGACTCAGTTATACATATTTATATACTTCATATTTTCCACTTTGGAGGCTCCTCTGTCCATGTGATTCTCCAGGCAGAAATACTGGAGTGGTTACCATTCCCTTCTCCAGGGGATCTTCCCAACCCAGGGATCGAACCTGGGTCTCCTGCATTGCAGCTGAACTCTTTACCATCTGAGCCACCAGGGAATCCCTGCCATATCCTTTTTTCACATTCTTTTCCATTTTGCTTTATTACAGGATGTTGAATATCATTCCCTGTGCTATACATGGACCACATCTTGTTTATCCAGTCCTCTGTCAAAAGACATTTAGGTTGTTTCCATGTCTTAGCTATTGTAAATAAAGTTGCTGTGACCATAAGGGCACATGTACCTTTTTAAATTATAGCTTTGTGTGGGTATATGCCCAGGAGTTGGATTGCTGGCTTATACAGCAACTCTATTTTTACTTTTTTGAAGAATCTCCATACTGTTTTCCATAATGGCTGTACCAATTTACATTCCCACCAGTGAGATAGGAGGGTTCCCATTTCTGCACAGCCTGTCCAGCATTTATGATTTGTAGACTTTAATGATGGCCATTCTAACCAGTGTGTGAGGTGGTATATCATTTTAGTTTTGATTTGCATTTCTCTAATAGTTAGTGATGATGAGCATCTTTTCATGTGCCTACTGGCCATCTGTATGTCTTCTTTGGAGAAATGTCTATTTAGGTCTTCTGCACATTTTTGGATTAGGTTGTTTGATTTTTTTTTGGAGGGGGATGCTGTTGAGTCTTTAAGTTGTTTGTATATTTTGGAAATTAAGCCCTTATTGGCCATGTCATTTGTACATACTTTCTCCTAGTCTGTAGGTTTTCTTTTTGTGTTGTTTATGGTTTCCCTTGTTGTACAGAAGCTTATAAGTTTGATTAGGTCCCATTTGTTTATTTTTTTTTTTATTTTTTAATTTCTAGTGCCTTGGGAGACTGACCTAAGAAAACATGGGTATGATTTATGTCAGAGAATGTTTCGCCTCCATTCTCTCCTAGGAGTTGAATGGTGTCATGTCTTTAAGTCATTCTGAGTTTGTTGTTGCGTCTAGGGTGGGGGTGCGTTCTAACTTCAGTGATTTACATGCAGCTGTCCAACTTTTCTAGAGATTTGAAGAGACTGTTTTTCCTCCATTGTGTATTCTTGCCTCCTCTATTAAAGGTTAATTGTCCATAGGTGTGTGGGTTTACTTTTGGGCTCTCAGTGCTGTCCCATTGATCCATATTTTGGTGTTTGTGAGGCAACCGTTTTTAATGTTTAGCTGTGATCTGTTTTTCCCCTCTGTAACTTTCAGAGTTCTCTCTATTCCTAGTATTAAAAATCTAGGATGATCCCTCTCTGCATAGGTCTTTTGTTATTCTCTATGAGTCCCTTGGACTGCAAGGAGATCCAACCAGTCCATTCTAAAGGAGATCAGTCCTGGGTGTTCATTGGAAGGACTGATGCTAAAGCTGAAACTCCAATACTTTGGCCACCTCATGCAAAGAGTTGACTCATTGGAAAAGATTCTGATGCTGGGAGGGATTGAAGACAGAAGGAGAAGGGGACGACAGAGGATGAGATGGCTGGATGGCATCACTGACTCGATGGTCATGAGTTTGAGTGAACTCCGGGAGTTGGTGATGGACAGGGAGGCCTGGCATGCTGCTATTCATGGGGTCCCAAAGAGTCAGACACGACTGAGCGACTAAACTGAACTGAACTGACTTATGGATGCAGGTACTAAGTAGACCTTTTCTTTAGAGATGCCTGCCTTCCAGTTTTACTGGAAAATCAAAGAAATTTTTTAAAATTTCCTTATCTTTCCTTCCACTTCTCTATTCTCCTTCTGAAAAGTTAGTTATTAGACCCTCTGTGTTCTCTGAAAACACGTCTTTTTTGTTCTCGTTTTTCCCTTCCCTTCTCTTTTTGTCCTACTCCCTGGAAGATTCCTACCAGTTTATATTCTAATTGTATTATGATTATTTTTTATTATAATTTTAAGGTTTTTAAAAAGTTCCTCTTTTTTTATTCTTTAGTTGCACTCCTTTGTAGCATCCTGTTCCTTTTTATAGATTGCGTATTTTCCTTTAGCTTTTTCATGATGTAGCATAGAAAGTACAGGAATCCCACACCCTGTCACTCTACATTATCTCTAGATTCTTCTTATTTCCTCCTTTTCTCTTATTTCATCCTTTTCCCCTCCCATTTTTTTGGCTGTAAATTTTTATGGAAAGTATACTTCAAATGTGTACTGATCATTCCGAGTGGAAATTGGAAGCTTTGTATGAGGAGGGAGCTGGTGAAATTCTCTGTGGGGTATATAAGTGAAAAGCTGCATTTTTCATTAGAAAATCCTTCCTGTGATGAAAGTCTTTTCACTGAAACAGTTCTGTTTCTCCAGAGAGAAACATCCTTTCTCTGTATTAGTGAGTTCTAATATAGGGTCAAAGGCGGGGAGTGAAGAAAGGAAGTTAGGAATGTTGTTCAGCTTCGAAACTTGAATTTAATTACCATGTTTTCAGATCCAGACATCTTTCCTGACCTTAGCTGGGCCCTGGCTCAGAATTTCCAGTCTTTCCTCAGAGAACAAAACTCAGTCTCCTGTTAGCTGTCTGGCAGTCCCATGCAGGGGCAGGCACCTGGGCATCTATTATTCCATATACTCAGACATCATAAATTCTCCTGTTTTCAACTTTGGACCTTACCCACTCGTTACATGGTTTCTCCAAGTTGTAAACTTTCCATGGATTGTATAATAAGCTATGCCTTTAAATTGTGACTATTTAGGCCATTTATATTTAATGTGGTTACAGATATGCTTGGGTAAATATGTCCTCTGGCTACTTGTTTTCTATTTGTCCCATCTGTTCTTTGCTCCTTTTTTTCATTTCTGCCTCATTTTGGATTGCTTATCTTTTTTTCATTCTATCTTATATCTTTTACTAGGTTATAACTGATTACTCTTTGATATATTATTTTTAATTATTCTTTTAGGATTTATAGCATACCTATACACTTAGGTATACTATAACTTGGAAAAGGCAATGACACCCCACTCCAGTACTATTGCCTGGAAAATCCCACGGACGGAGGAGCCTGGTAGGTTGCAGTCCATGGGGTCGCTAAGAGTCAGACATGACTGAGCGACTTCACTTTCTCTTTTCACTTTCATGCATTGGAGAAGGAAGTGGCAACCCACTCCAGTGTTCTTGCCTGGAGAATCCCAGGGACGGTGGAGCCTGATGGGGGGCCGTCTATGGGGTCACACACAGTTGGACATGACTGAAGTGACTTAGCATAGCATAGCATACTATAACTAAATTACCAGTCTTATCTTCACCTGATATTCTGTCACTTACTACAGTTTACCTTCAAGTGATACTGTACCACCTTACATACAGTATTTTCACTTCTCGAACCTTAAAGTTTTATCTGCACATACTGATCAGTAAGTATTTGGCTGAATAATCAAGGAGAGCTCTCTACAGTTCTCTGGATCTATCTTTGTGCAAATGTTTCCTCTCTGGTTTTTGGCCCTGTAAACTCATGGTCTCTGTGTATTCCCAGTTCTGTCCTCAGTTTGGGAAGACCTCTGGGCTCTGCTGATCTCCATCCCTGAGTGACATTCTGAAGCCTTTCCTGAGGCGTGAAGCTGGGGCACTTTTACTACTCACTTCAGTTGTTTACCACCTCACAGGAGTCACTGTTCTTTGTTACTAAATTATGTTGTGGTAACTATTGTTTCAAATATTTTTTCTGGTTTGTAGTTGTTTTAGGAAGCAGTGTAAATTCAGTCCTTTGTTGTTCCATCTTAGCTGGAAGCAGAATTCCCCATGTACTTTTGTTTGTGTAAAAATATGATAATCTTTATTCTCTGATTTCTCTCTTCCTTTTGTTCTTATGGGTTTATATCTGTTTCAAATGCCCTAGTATCTATCATTTTAGTGTTATTTCAGGAGAGAATGGTGGATTCAGGAGAGAGAATTGATGGCAGTTGATCACATGAATGTAAATCTCCATAATACTTCTCACCATTTAACTGAGGCTGACATTTGAGGTCAGAGCTGACAACTAAGGTATTTTTGCATTCCATAGTATTAATAGTATGTTTAATAGAAAAGGGTTAATGAACATAGTTTATAAGCTGTAAATCTCCATTGTTGAATTATTTTTTACATGTGTAAAAGTAATATAAGTTGCATACAGGTCTTGGAACATAACTGATAAGTCCGATTCATACTGATTGAAGGGAAAGACTCATTTCTATCCCCTTTTCGTATCTCTATATATGTGATCCCAAAGGCCTAACATGTGGCTAAGGACAAGGCAGTTTGAGAAAAAATGTTTCATATTGTCATATTTGTTAATTCAGTAAATACCAATTTCCTGCTATATTCTTTTAAGTGAAAATAAAACAATGAGTAAAGCATAATCTTTGTCCTCAAATTCTTTATAATTTAGATTCTCGGGGCCTGTTTATTAAGCTGAGCATATGGTATATGCCTTCTGGGCCATGTTGAAAATGATGGCATGAGAGATACCTGTAAGAGGCTCCTGGTATACAGAGAATGGACATGGTACTCTGTGATCCAACCCAGAGTACAGTGCTAAAATTACTATGTGGAACCTGGAAAAGAGGAATTATGACCAGATTCTCAAAGTACAAATCAGGGCTAGGAAGGTGGGGGAGGGTTCTGTTAGGCAGAATGAAATGTACCTGTAAAGAAAGAGCTGGGGAGGGGATGGCATAACTGCCCGCCCTTACTATAGCCAGAGCTCCTATTGCTTATGGAAAGGTGCTGTGGTGGGTGCAGGAGTTCTGGGTGGAGACCATCTCATTCAGAGAGAAAAATTCAGTAATGCCCTTGGAAAGATCACCCTGGTGAATTTAAGCAAATCTAATGGAAAACTGTCCTATTTGTGATTTCAAAAATAGTGATAGAGCCACAGCAAGAGTGAATGACGAAATGAATGGGAACTAAGAAAATAAACATTTTCTTCTTTTAAAACCTTAAAGCTGATCTCACAAGCTTTAAATCTTTGCAGCATGCAGTTCTGTAAAACAGTTCACGAAGTCCTTTCCCTAAACCCTAGAGCCCTTATTTTAAAAGTTGAGATCATCAGAAATTCCTTACACTAATATTAATCTTCTTTAATATGTCTTAATTAAATAAGCATTCATATTGATTAGAATTTGAAATTTGCCCCATGAGTTATTTTTTCATGTCTTTCCCATGATAGTTCTCCTTGTGGAGAAAGTTGGAATTATCTAAGTAAGTTTTTGAAGTGAAAAACTGTAGGAAATATTTTGAAAATGTTTAACTATTTAAATTGTGAATATTAATCATTCACAATGGTGTCACTCTGCATTTACTCAAAACCTGGAAGTGTTCTAAGCAATGTCATCCTGTTGATAAGTCTTAGTTTCTGAGTTTCAAAGCAAGAAACTTTGATTGTTCTAATAGTAGCTAATATGGTCCCTAATTATCTTCCTCTTGTTGACTAATCATAAGTATGTCTGAAATGTCACTTAAACATTAGTATTAAATATTATTTTTCCATTCTAAGTTATCTTTCAGGCATGTTAATTAGTTAATAAGGGAAAAAAAGGTAATTTACCCTTGAACCCCAGGCCCTTTAAATGCCAACTCCTAGAAAGTTGTCTGTTTCTAATTAGACCCTTCATATAGCAATACAGTGTCTGACCCAATAGACTTGCATAGCATATAACTGCTGCTAAGTCACTTCAATCGT
The DNA here is from genome assembly GCA_935064755.1 of Tragelaphus eurycerus. Lineage (NCBI taxonomy): Eukaryota > Metazoa > Chordata > Mammalia > Artiodactyla > Bovidae > Tragelaphus > Tragelaphus eurycerus. The sequence continues at coordinate 13,313,353 of CAKXYN010000054.1, read as the reverse complement.
GTCCGACTCTGTGTGACCCCATAGACGACAGCCCACCAGGCTCCCCTGTCCCTGGGATTCTCCAGGCAAGAACGCTGGAGAGGGTTGCCATTTCCTTCTCCAATGCATGAAAGTGAAAAGTGAAAGTGAAGTCGCTCAGTCGTATCCGACCCTTAGCATGGACTGCAGCCTACCATGCTCCTCTGTCCATGGGATTTTCCAGGCAAGAGTACTGGAGTGGGGTGGCATTGCCTTCTCCGAGCATATAACTGCTGCTGCTAAGTCACTTCAGTCGTGTCTGACTCTGTGTGACCTCATAGACGGCACCCCACCAGGCTCTGACTAAATGATATAATGGCATAATACTTGAGAATGGTGAACAATTGAATAAGGATAGGAGAAATGTGTATATTTTAAACTTGTGTATTTATTAAATGTAGGCAACCAACTTTCATTGTAACTTTCAAAGTCATTAAGTGCTCATTAAAGTCATTAAAGTCATGCAAAGTCATTAAACTTTGAAAACCAAGTCAAAATGCTTCAGGAAGACCAGATGACAAAGACTGTCACACCTTTGCCCAAACTGAGGAGACTGACCTGTGCGCCCAGCAGTGAAGGCCCCTTAAAAGACGTTTGTTTATAGAACAAAATCTCAAACTTCCTCTTTGTAGTTGCTCTACCAGAGGAACAGCATGTGCCTGGCAAGTAGGCAGGCATGTGCTAGTCACTCATGATGTAGCAATAACTTGAGGATATCACTCAGACGTGGTCATGTTTTCTTCGTGGCTAGCGACTGAGAACACTTTGTTGATAATGGGTAAAGACCATAGCTGTCTCAGCCAAAGATTGTAAATCGAGAAAATGCAAGTTCAGTGCTGAACACGTAGTGAGGCCTCAGCAAATATTTCGTCTGCATCAAGGAGTCGAGGCCATCAGCTCCTAAACCTATCGGATCTTTATGTAAATCGTGCTTTGTTAGGAAGGAACTTTGTGTCATAGCTGAAAATTGAATAGAACGTGAAGCTTTTGCCTCCCCTCTCCTGTGTAGCCCACATTCATGCCGAGGTAATGTATTGTCTATTTCAGGCAATTGCTTGATAAGGACTGAGCCTCAATATTGTGAGTGGATTATAATCCAAAGCTTGCTTCTGAGGGTCTTTTTTGAAATAGAAACCACCTTCTCCCATGGCACCCCCATCACACAGGCATTGCAGCCTCCCCGAGCAGCCCACAGAGCCTGGTGCCCACGCGTGCTGAGCTCTCACATGCGTCACGTCACTCTGCTTTTATGTGCATGTTATTTATCAGAGGTTCTCAGAGGAAGTGCATTCATCTATCTTCCTTGAAAGTTAGGAATACATCTTTAAAAAAAAAAGTTTGAAGTATAGTTGATTCACAGTATTCTATTAGTTTCAAGTGTGTACCAAAGTGATGCAGTTATACATACCAATGTTTGCTTTTCACATTCTTTCCTGTTATAGATTATTATAGTTCCTACTATGTCTGTTCTTTATCAATGTTATTTATGGTAGGCCTTGTTATTTATCAATTTTATTTATGGTAGTTCAGTTAAGTTCAGTCGCTCAGTCGTGTCCAACTCTTTTCAACCCCATGAATCACAGCACGCCAGGCCTCCCTGTCCATCACCAACTCCTGGAGTCCACCCAGACTCACATCCATCAAGTCAGTGATGCCATCCAGCCATCTCATCCTCTGTTGTTCCCTTCTCCTCTTGCCCCCAATCCCTCCCAGCATCAGAGTGTTTTCCAATGAGTCAAGTCATCGCATGAGGTGGCCAAAGTACTGGAGTTTCAGCTTCAGCATCATTCCTTCCAAAGAAATCCCAGGGCTGATCTCCTTCAGAATGGACCGGTTGGATCTCCTTGCAGTCCAAGGGACTCTCAAGAGTCTTCTCCAACACCACAGTTCAAAAGCATCAATTCTTCTGCGCTCAGCTTTCTTCACAGTCCAACTCTCACATCCATACATGACCACAGGAAAAACTATAGCCTTGACTAGAAGGACCTTTGTTGGCAAAGTAATGTCTCTGCTTTTGAATATGCTATGTAGGTTGGTCATAACTTTCCTTGCAAGGAGTAAGCGTCTTTTAATTTCAGGGCTGCAGTCACCATCTGCAGTGATTTTGGAGCCCAGAAAAAGAAAGTCTGACACTGTTTCCACTGTTTCCCCATCTATTTCCCATGAAGTGATGGGACCGGATGCCATGATCTTAATTTTCTGAATGTTGAGCTTTAAGCCAACTTATTCACTCTCCACTTTCACTTTCATCAAGAGGCTTTTTAGTTCCTCTTCACTTTCTGCCATAAGGGTGGTGTCATCTCCATATCTGAGGTTATTGATATTTCTCCTGGAAATCTTGATTCCAGCTTGTGCTTCTTCCAGCCCAGCATTTCTCATGATGTACTCTGCATAGAAGTTAACTAAGCAGGATGACAATATACAGCCTTGGTATACTCCTTTTCCTATTTGGAACCAGACTGTTGTTCCATGTCCAGTCCTAACTGTTGCTTCCTGACCTACATATAGGTTTCTCAAGAGGTAGGTCAGGTGGTCTGGTATTCCCATCTCCTTCAGAATTTTCCAGTTTATTGTGATCCACACAGTCAAAGGCTTTGGCATAGTCAATAAAGCAGAAATAGATGTTTTTCTGGAACTGTCTTGCTTTTTCCATGATCCAGCGGATGTTGCAATTTGATCTCTGGTTCCTCTGCCTTTTCTAAAACCAGCTTGAACATCTTGAAGTTCACGGTTCACATATTGCTGAAGCCTGGCTTGGAGAATTTTGAGCATTACTTTACTAGCGTGTGAGATGAGTGCAATTGTGCGGTAGTTTGAGCATTCTTTGGCATTGCCTTTCTTTGGGATTGGAATGAAAACTGACCTTTTCCAGTCCTGTGGCCACTGCTGAGTTTTCCAAGTTTGCTGGCATATTGAGTGCAGCACTTTCACAGCACCATCTTTCAGGATATGGAATAGCTCAACTGGAATTCCATCACCTCCACTACCTTTGTTCGTAGTGATGCTTTCTAAGGCCCACTTGACTTCACATTCCAGGATGTCTGGCTCTAGGTGAGTGATCACACCATCGTGATTATCTTGGTTGTGAAGATCTTTTTTGTACAGTTCTTCTGTGTATTCTTGTATCTGTTAATCCCAAACACCTCTAAATTACCCCTTCCCTACCCCTCTCTTTCATAACCATGAGTTTGTTTTTTGTGTCTGTTTCTGTTTCGTAAATAAGTGCATTTGTTTCTTTTCTTTTTTTTAAGATTTCATCTATAAGCAATATCATATGATATTTGTCTTTCTCTGTCAGACTTACTTAGTATGACAATCTCTAGGCCCACCCATGTCACTGCATTATTTCATTTGTTTTTTAGTGATTGAGTAATATGAGGAGTAAGGCTTCCTGGTGGCTCAAAAGGTAAAGAATCTGCCTGCAGTGCAGGAGATGCAGGAGACATGGGTCCAATCCCTGGTTGGGGAAGATCCGCTAGAAAAGGAAATGGCAACCTACTCTAGTATTCTTGTCTGAGAAATCCCACGGACAGAGGAGTCTGGTGGACTACAGTCCATAACGTCGCAAAGTGTCAAGCATGACTGAGCATGTGTATCTATCTGTCTGTCTAATATGAGGACTACATCTTGATTTCCCTTTTGGCAGAGACAGCCTCTCCACTCAGCCATCCTAGGAAGAGGGGACTCTGTGTCTGAGTCATGATGGCCATTTCCTGGAGCTGAGTGGTGAGGCTGCTGTTCTCCTGCCACCAGAGACTTGCAGCATGCTGCTCAGCAGGGCTGGCTGCTGCATACCTGCCCTTCCCCCTCCTTTCAGAAGATACAGCGATGCCATCAGGCCTCCTTGCTCTGGGTTTCTACTCACTCCAGCCAGGGCTTCTCTTTCCTAGCCAGTGTAACAGGAAATACCATTTCTTAGCTTCTCTCTTGTTTGGAAGCAAACAAAAGGGTGTAAAAGTGATAAGCATAGGGCCATTCTGTGTCCGAAGACAGAGATAAGATCCACTGTCTCCACTGTCAAAGGGACAGTACTATAGGGGGAAGCTTATACTCTCTAACCTTTCTGCACTTTGGGTTATAGCAGAAGCCTTGGCATGAGATAAAGAACAGAAAAAAGACATCTCAGAGGATCTAATGGCGCAATGTAGGTTGTGTATGGGATCAATCCTGGGGCTCAGGTCATGGGGAGGCTTCTTGTCTCCACAGCTCTGATGACACAGATGGTTGAGCTGAAAGGCAGAACTGAGTGAATGCCAGCTTGGGGGTTATCAGCATGCTTCAGAGATCAAGAAACAAGGAAGGGGAAGCTGTTCCCACTGGGCTCTGGGACTGGGAAGAAAGGGTGGTCCTTAACACAAGCAGAGTGAATAGTACGGAATGCCCATGACTGCTACCCTGCATGAGGGCCACCCTGCCCACGACTGTGCAGGGCACACATCCAGGGCAAGTTCCTCCTGGGCGACAACTGGCATGGCCTCACGCTTGTATGCGTGAAGGATAGTAGTGCCCCACGAGGGGCCCGGGTTACTGTTTAACACCGGTAATTCAAGCAAAACATTATAGGATATCTCTTTCTGATATAAAAACCTTCCTCCTCGCTAGAAAAACTTGACACCTTCTAGGATAACCAGGATAAACTACATACCTCTCCTTTTGAATACAAACTCTGTGTGTGTAACTCATGGCAATGACTTTCATTAAGCTCTAGTTGTGGGTGTGGACTGTGCAATCAAAGATATTTTTCCCATCTTCAAGGAGGACAGCTAGTACAGGACAATTACAGTCTAGTCCTGTGGGAGGGAACCCCGGGAGAGGCTGGGAGGAAAACAGAAGAGGCTCCTGACTGAACTGATTTTGAAGGGTCAACACTGGCCCACTAGGGAAACAGGTAGCCAAGGGGACACCACGGCTCCTCCTGATGCAGAGGCGAGGAAGGAGATTTGGCACCCGCACATCGTCCTACACATTGGGCACATCAGTGAACATCAAGGAAGGAGGACATTTTTGTAGGCAAAGCAAGAGCAGGACTCAGAGATAAATGTGCATTAGTCAACAAACACCAGTGATAAAACCTATTTTTATATTTTGCAGCTTCCCTTTCAAATTATTTTTAAAGTTGGAGAAATCCTGATGTCTTTCACATTGCTTAGGTAGAACCCCAATTTTACTTATAATACTGCTAAGTCACTTCAGTCGCATCCGACTCTGTGCGACCCCATAGACGGCAGCCCACCAGGCTCCCCCATCCTGGGATTCTCCAGGCAAGAACACTGGAGTGGGTTGCCATTTCCTTCTCCAATGCATGAAAGTGAAAAGTGAAAGTGAAGTCGCTCAGTCATGTCCGACTCTTAGCGACCCCATGGACTGCAGCCTACCAGGCTCCTCCATCCATGGGATTTTCCAGGCAAGAGTACTGGAGTGGGGTGCCACTGAGCTGTGAAAACCTCTAAATAGAGCATTTTGTGGAAGCTACTTGGTAAATTCACTGAATTGAGTCAAACTGCCCTTGGCGGCCCTCCTCTAGATTAATTATAAAGGACTGGCTTTGTTTGCTATTTTTCAGGTACCATGATCAACAGGATGTGACTAGCAACTTCCTTGGAGCAATGTGGCTGATATCAATAACTTTTCTCTCCATCGGTTATGGTGACATGGTGCCTAACACATACTGTGGGAAGGGAGTCTGTTTGCTCACTGGGATTATGGTAAGTGTCTTTTCACTGTCTGTCTCTTTTATGAATACTCAGGAAGGCACTTAGTCCATTCCATGTATGTGTAAAGTCATGGTAAAATATTTGATTTCCCAACAGCAGAAAGGCAGCATACATAAGTCAATTTTCTGCTAGAAGAGAACATCAACAGTTTTTTCATCCTTTTTTAATTTAAATGAAATATAGTTGTTTTACAGTGTTGTTAATTACTGCTGTATAGCAAAGTGATTCAATTATACATGTGTATGTGTATATATGTATATATATATATTCTTTTTTAATATTCTTTTCCATTATGGTTTATCATAGGATATTGAATATAGTTCCTTGTGCTATACAGTAGGACTTCGTTGTTTATCCACTCTCTATATAAGCTCACATCTTCTAACCCCAGCCTCCCTCTCCACCCCTCTCCCAAACGCTTCCCCCTTGGCCACCACAAGCCTGTTCTCTATGTCCATGCTTCATTTTCATAGACCGGTTCATTTGTGTCTTATTTAGATTCCACATATAAGTGATACCGTATGGCATTTCTCTTTCTCTTTCTGACTTACTTAGTATGATAATCTCTAGTTTCATCTGCTGCTGCTGCTGCTAAGTCGCTTCAGTCGTGTCCGACTCTGTGCGACCCCATAGACGGCAGCCCACCAGGCTCCCCCGTCCCTGGGATTCTCCAGGCAAGAACACTGGAGTGGGTTGCCATTTCCTTCTCCAATGCATAAAAGTGAAGAGTGAAAGTGAAGTCGCTCAGTCGTGTCCGACTCTTAGCGACCCCATGGGCTGGAGCCCACCAGGCTCCTCTGTCCATGGAATTTTCCAGGCAAAAGTACTGGGGTGGGGTGCCATTGCCTTGTTGCTGCAAATGGCATTATTTCATTCCTTTTATGGCTGAGTAGTATTTCATCAGGAATATATCCCACATCTTCTTGATCCGTTCATCTGTCAGTGGACATTTAGGTTGTTTTCATGTCTTAACTATTGTGAATAGTGCTCGTATGAACAAAGGATGCATATTTCTTTCTGACTTATAGTTTCATCTGGATATATGCCCAAGAGTGGGGTTGCTGGATCATATGGTAATTCTAGTTTTAGCTTTTTGAGGAATCTCCGTATTGTTTTCCACAGTGGCTGCACCAATTTACGCTCCCACCAATAGTGTAGGAGGGCTCCCTTTTCTTCACACACTCTCCAGCACTTGTTATTTGTGGACTTTTTAATGATGGCCATTCTGAATGGTGTGAGGTGATTACCTCATTGTGGTTTTGATTTGCATTTCTCTAACCATTAGTGATGGGGCTTCCCTTGTAGCTCAGTCGGTAAAGAATCTGCCTGCAGTGCAGGAGACCCGGGTTGTATCCCTGGAGTGGGAAGATTCCCCTGGAGAAGGAAATGGCAACCCACTCCAGTATCCTTGCCTGGAAAATCTCATGGACAGAGGAGCCTGGTGGGCTGCAGTCCACGGGGTCGCAAAGAGTCAGGCACAACTGAGCGACTAACACTAACTAACTAACTATTAGTGATGTTGAGCATCTTTTCATGTACCCAATGGCCATCTGTATGTCTTTGGAGAAATGTCTGTCTAGCTCTTGTGCCCATTTTTGAATTGGGTTGTTTTTTGTTGTTGTTGAGTTGTACGAGCTGTTTGTATACTTTGGGAAATTAATCCCTTGTTGGTGGCATTGTTGTAAATATTTTCTTCCATGTTGTAGGTTATCTTTTCATTCTGTTTATGGTTTCCTTTGTTCTGCAAAAGCTTGTAAGTTTGACTAGGTCCCATTTGTTTTTGTTTTTATTTCTCCTGCCTTGAGAGACTGCCCTAAGAAAACTGGTATGATTTATGTCAGAGAACATTTTGCCTATGTCCTCTTCTTGGAGGTTTATGGTGTTGTGTCTTCTATTTAGGTCTTTAAACGATTCTGTGTTGATTTTTGTGTATGGTATAAGGGTATGTTCTAATTTAATTTATTTACATGGGGCTGTGTATCTTTCCCAACACCACTTGCTGAAGACACATTTTCCCAGTGTATATTCTTACCTCCTTTGTCAAAGGTTAATTGACGGTAGGTACGTGGGTTCACAGTTTTCATCTTATTTCATCATGAAGCTCCATTGAGGAGAGAGTGCTGCTGGATTTGCTCTTTGTGATGAACAAATTTGATCTTAGAGCTTCAGCTTCAAGGTCAAAAATTTATTTAAGTCTGGATTCTGCCATTTCCAACTTGCCAGATCAGATCTGTCGCTCAGTCGTGTCCGACTCTTTGCGACCCCATGAACTACAGCACGCCAGGCCTCCCTATCCATCACCAGCTCTCGGAGGTCACTCAGACTCACAGTCATCGAGTCAGTGATGCCATCCAGCCATCTCATCCTCTGTCGTCCCCTTCTCCTCCTGCCCCCAATCCCTCCCAGCATCAGAGTCTTCTCCAATGAGTCAACTCTTCGCATGAGGTGGCCAAAATACTGGAGTTTCAGCTTGAGCATCATTCCTTCCAAAGAAATCCCAGGGCTGATCTCCTTCAGAATGGACCGGTTGGATCTCCTTGCAGTCCAAGGGACTCTCAAGAGTCTTCTCCAACACCACAGTTCAAAAGCATCAATTCTTCGGCGCTCAGCCTTCTTCACAGTCCAGCTCTCACATCCATACATGACCACAGGAAAGACCATTGCCTTGACTAGGCGAACGTTTGTTGGCAAAGTGATGTCTCTGTTTTTGAATATGCTATCTAGGTTGGTCATAACTTTCCTTCCAAGGAGTAAGCGTCTTTTAATTTCATGGCTGCAGTCACCATGTGTAGTGAGGTGAACGTAAATGAAATCCTCTTCTCTGAATTGTACTTTCCTCATCTATAAAATGTGGGCCATGAAAACTATCTTGAAATGTATCAAACAGTTGAAGAATAACACTATTTCAATTAAATAGTTAGTGTTTATCATTTTAATGAATATTTCTTTTTTATTATCTCAATTACAGTGCTCACCTAGTAACTAGAAATAGAGCAAAAAAAGGACAAACTGTCTCTGTCCTTCCTTTCATGGAGCTTATAGGTGATCACCTTTTTTAAATAATTAACACCTTTTTTTTAATAATTAACAAATGATTGTTAATTATGTTTTTGACAAGTATGTGAGGGACTAAGACTTCTAATCAGATTTGGGCACTAAGGGAGAGGAATGGGATCTATTCAAAGAAAGAAATCCCTGGAAAGTTGACTTTGAAACTGAGATGGGAAAGGGTGGTAGCTGGGCAAAGTGTCGGGGAGGGGAGGGCATTCCAGGGAGAGGAAAAGGTTTGTATGAAGAAAGTGAGGCCAGGGAGGGACTTGGTATGTGGGCACAAGGCCGTTGGGTCAGGAGTGTCCAGAGTGAATTGGGAAAGAGACACAGGGCTGGGAGTGGGAGGCCAGATCTTAGGGAGCTCTTGAGTGAGGCTTTCTGCCTGTCGTAGCATGCCACTCTGCTGGGACACTGAGCAGGCTCAGACATGTGCCTTGTCCCTTACTCACCTGGCCAGGACCGGTGTGTACCATTTACTTTAGATGTAAGAGAACAGAAGGCTATCAAGTTGTCTAAAATGCACTGCCGTGTGGTGTGAACTTTGAAATGTCTGCCCCAGATGCTCCAGTTTTAGTGACTTGGGTTCTCCTCATTCCTTATCTGCTTTTTCAGGTGGGTTACAGCAAAGAGCATCATCCTGGTGCTGGTTTGGTTTCTGCCTGCAGAAGGATGTGAGCTAGCACTGGGAGCCCTGTAGGCAGGAAATTCCCAGAATGCCTCAAGCCAGGCATCTCTGCCCAACGCCTCCACTGTGTCCATCCTCAGGTTGGCACGAGAGAAGCAGGCTCTCAAAGTGAGGACCTTTGAAGCATGGCCAGGGCAGTGTGTACCCTTGTAGCAACTGCTTAGGAAGATTGTTCAAAGAGTGAGAACTAGCTGGAAGGACTGAGTGTCCATGACATATACTGAGTAGGAACATTCTTCTCCCAGTTAGTAGTACTGAACATCTAGCTGTGCAAATAAAATCTGGGGGCTCATTTTAGGGTTACCAGTTGTAATAAGATGACCATTTATGGAAAATATAATTTAGCATTCTTTGCTTATAAAAGAAAATACAGTTTTTGAATTTTAGTAATTTTTATTACAATTGATATGGTCCTTTATGATTACTCTTGGATCCCTTTCTTTTTCCTCAAAAGATGGCATTTTATTATATAGTATAATGCTTTGGGAAATAAAATTTGCATGGGTGTATTTTTGGAGGGCCCATAACAAGCCCACAAGGGACATGAATGATGCTATTTATACACACAGAACTGGTGATTGCAGAGTTTTTCCCCTCATGCTTCTTAGAAACAACTTCTTTGGCATTGGTTTTTGGCAAGACATCCACTCTTTTATTCTTGAATCAGGTATGACTCAGGGTTTGTACAAACCGCTTCATTTGCCATGGATCAGAGCCAAGTTTGAGGTTAACCTTGCCTGGCTCTTGTAATACTTTTATCTTTCCTTGATTTTTCTCTCCGTCCCTGACATCTCAAGAGCAGCTCCTGCAAAGTCTCATCTGACAGCACAAATCTTTTGTTTCATGCCTTAAACTACTTCCCTGCTTAAGTTTCACTTGTAATCTTACTTTGTTTTCAGAGAATATGTTCTAAGCCACTTGATCTATATGGACACAAAAGTATTGCATGCAGGGAAATTCACAGTATCTTCCCTGCTGCCCTCTGAGCTCGTGCTGTAAACTCCAGTCCCTCTGTCCTTAATCTGAGGAGCTCCATTCCATTTCTGTCTTAGGAACAGACATTTCTTAACTTGATGAGAAGTTGTTTACTTCATATAGAAAAATTGAGTGCTCTTTGACTATTTGCAAAACTGTATACAGTGGCATAGTCTTTATCCACTGGCCAAGCAAATTCACACAGACTCAGGCCACAAAGCAGTGGTCTGGGGGTGCTTCTGGGAAGCTGGTTATAGCCCATGTAAATTTCCTGGGGATCAGGAGCCCAAGTATATTGAGGTTACCTAGAAACTGTACACAGAGTGGCTGATAAATTTAGTTTCCTAAAAGAGGTTTTCTTAGAGTTTGTGTAAAAGGTGAGTTTCCTTTAGATGAACTGTGTTTTAATTTTGTCAGATGTCTTTTCTTTTCTTTCTTTTTTTTTTTTTTGCCTTTGATCACATGAAATTTAAATACCAGTTTGTTGCATTGGAATTGCCTAAGTCAGATATGACTTGCTTTTAATTCCAGGCTATTTTATTCATATATTTTTCTTTCTTTATTCTTCCAGCCTATTCACCCCTGCACTTTTGCAATGCATGTTTAGATAAAATGTACATTGTCATGTTTCTCATGAGTCATTGCTCAGTGTTTCTCTGGCCTTTAATACACTGTGAAAAAGAAGCACAAGTCACAGCAGCCCTGGGAGAGTGCAGGGTCAGCCCTGAACCGTCTTGTACATCATCTCTGAAGCACTGAGATTCCGTGTGTTCTTTTATATTTCAATTTTCTTGTTCTTGTGTTTATGAAATTTTGATAGAATTTATACCCTTATGTGATTGTTTCACTCTGAAGCATGTAATATACAGTTGATCTGAATACTAACGCCTGCAAAGCTTTCCCATTTCAAAAATGTAGACATAAATTAGCAGTGCATGTTTTCTTCATAAAGCTAATGAAAGTAATGAATTATTTCATAGAATCATCTTAGATATTCACATTTCATTGGTTAAAAACAAAATGAAACTGTCATTTAAAATTTTTAAATAACGATTTATATCATGAATTACTTTGGGGAGTCAAGGACATTAAGATAAAGCTCATTTCTGCCATGGTTCTTGGCAGAAATGTATTGTTAAACCATGAGGGAAGAGAGTTTCCATAATATTTCTAAGAAAGAAGCAAATGGTCTTATCAAAAAATAACTTCTCCTTGGCTGAAATGTAAGTTGTAAATCCAAGACAATCATGCAAAGGTTTTAAAATAAATTTTAGGTTGTGTTTACAATGCTATGTAAAGATGATTATCAAAATATTAAAACAAGGGATTTTATATGTTAAAATGCCTGAACAAGAATTCCGGTGTGATAGATCAAATGAGTCAAGACCTAACTAATATTAGAGCTGACGAAACAAAGATCTCTTCCCTTTCCCTGGGTCTTATTTTAAAAACACAAGATTATAGAGCTGCCTAACAGACAAAGTCCTCATTACCCTTCAAGATAAAACCACTGAGGTTGTCATTATTTGTCTTTTTCCTTATTCTTCTATCCTTCCTCTTTTTAAAAGAATTTTACTGAAGTGTAGTTGTTTTACAATGTGTTAATTTCTTCTGTAAAGCAAAGTGACTCAGTTATACATGCATACATACTATATTGTCTTGTTATAATTTGTCATAGCATCGTATAGTTCCCTGTGCTATATAATAGGACCTTATTGCTTATCCATCCTGTGTACAATAGTTTGCCTCTGCTAATCCCAAACTCCTAATCCTTCCTCCCCTATCCCCCACTCTTCGGCGCCCACAGGTGTATTCTGTATGTCTGTGAGTCCGTTTGTGTTTTGTAGATCTGTTGATTTCAGTAGTATTTCAGATTTCACATGTAAGTGGTATTATATGTACTCGTCTTTCTCTTTCTGACTTACTTCACTTAGTATGATCGTCTCTAGGCCCATCCTTGTTGCTGCAGATTCCCTGGTGGCTCAGACAGTAAAGCGTCTGCCCACAATGCGGAAGACCCGGGTTCGATCTCCGGGTTGGGAAGATCCCCTGGAGAAGGAAATGGCAACCCACTCCAGTATTCTTGCCTAGAAAATCCCACGGATGGGGGACCCTGATGGGCTACAGTCTATGGGGTCGCAAAGAGTCGGACACGACTGAACAACTTCACGGAGTACTCCATTGTTTATATATACCACATCTTCTTTATCCTTTCATCCGTTGATGGACATTTAGGTTGTTGCCATGTCATTGCTATTGTAGATAGTGCTGTTATGTACATAAGGATACATGTATCTTTTCAAATTATAGTTTTGAAAATACATATGCCCAGGAGTGGAACTGCTAGATCATATGGCAATTCTACTCCATAGTGGCTGAACCAACTTACACTCCCAGCAATAGTGTATAAGGGTTCCTTTTCCCTACACCCTCTCCAGCATTTGCTATTTGTAGACTTCTTAACGGGGAAGGCAATGGCACCCCACCCCAGTACTTTTGCCTGGAAAGTCCCATGGACGGAGGAGCCTGGTAGGCTCCAGTCCATGGGGTCGCTAAGAGTCGGACACGACTGAGCGACTTCACTTTCGCTTTTCACTTTCATACGTTGAAGACGGAAATGGCAACCCACTCCAGTATTCTTGCCTGGAGAATCCCAGGGACAGGGGAGCCTGGTGGGCTTCTGTCTGTGGGGTCGCACAGAGTCGGACACGACTGAAGTGACTTAGCAGCAGCAGCAGCAGCAGACTTCTTAATGATGGCCATTCTGACTGGTGTGAAGTGGTAACTCATTGTAGTTTTAGTTTGCATTTCTCTAATAATTAGCAATGTTGAGCATCTTTTCATGTGCTGAATGGCCATCTGTATGTCTTCTTTGGAGAAATGTCTGTTTAGCTCTTGTGCCCATTTTTGGATTGGGTTGTGTTTTTTTTTATTAAGTTGCATTAGCTGTTTGTATGTGTTGGAGCCGAAGACCTTCTCAGTTGTGTCATTTGCAAATATTTTCTCTCACTCTTTCAGCTGTTTTGTTTATAGTTTTCTTTGCTATAGGCTTCCCTTGTGGCTCAGCCGGTAAAGAATTCGCTGAGGAAGACCTGGGTTCGATCCCTGGTTTGGGAAGATTCCCTGGAGAAGGAAAAGGCTATCCACTCCAGTATTCTGGCCTGGAGAATTCCATGGACTGTATGGCCCATGGAGTTGCCAAGAGTCAGACTTTCGCTTCACTTCATTTCCTTTCCCGATAACAAAAGCTTGTAACTTTGATTAGCTCCCTTTGGTTTGTTTTTGCTTTTATTTCCTTTGCCTTGGGGCACTGGCTTAAGAAAACATTGGTACAATTTATGTCAGAGAATGTTTTGCCTATATTTTCTTCTAGGAATTTTATGGTGTCTTGTCTTATATTTAGGTTTTTAAGCCATTTTGAGTAGATTTTTGTGTAGGGTGTGAGAGTGTGTTCTAACTTCACTGAAGTACATGCGACTGTTGAACTTTGCCAGCACCACTTGCTAAAGAGAATGTCTTTTCCTCGTTGTATGTTCGTGCCTCCTTGTTGAAGATTAATTGTCCATAGGTGTGTGGGTTTATTTCTTGGCTCTGTATTCTGTTCCATTATCTGTATGTCTGTTTCTGTGCCAATAGCATGCTAATTTGACTCCTGTAGCCTTGTAGTATTGTCTGGAGTCTGGGAGGGTTATGCCTCCAGCTTTGTTCTTTTTCCTAAGGATTGCTTTGACAATTCTGGGTCTTTTGTGGTTCCATATAAATTTTAGTATTATTTGTTCAATTTCTGTGGAAAAATATCATGGGTAATTTAATAGGGATCACGTTGAATCAGTAGTATGATCATTTAAAAAATATTAATTCTTCCCACCCAAGAGCATGGGATATCTTTCCATTTCTTTGAATCATGTTTCACTTTCTGTTTTAATGTTTTGAATTTTCAGCATGTAAGTCTTTCACCTCTTTGGTGAAATTTATTCCTAAGTTTTTGTGGGGTTTTTTTGGTGTGATTTTAAAAGAGATTGCTTACATTCTCTTTTTGGTATTTCATTATTAGTGTAAAGAAATGCAACCATTTTCCAAATGTCAGTCTTTTATCCTGCTATGTTGCTGAATTAGTATATCAGTTCTAGTAATTTTTGAGTGGAGTCTTCAGGGTTTTCTTTGTATATATTTTACCATGTCATCTGCATATAATGACAATTTTACCTCTTCTCTATGAATTTGAACACATTTTATTTCTTTTTGGTCTGATTGCTGTGCTTAAAGACTGCCAATATTTTTTAAAGAGAAGTGGTGAGAGCGGCACCCTTGTCTTGTTCTAGGTTTTAGTAAGAAGGCTTTCAGCTTTGAGTATTATATTGGCTATGGGTTTGTCATAAACAGCTTTTCCTATGATGAGATATGTTCACTCTATACACATTTTCATCAGGATTTTTATCATAAGTGAATATTGAATTTTATCAAATGCTTTTTCTGCATCTATTGAGATGATCATATAGGTTTTGTCCATTTGTTGGTGTAGACTATCACATTGATTAATTTGCATGTGTTGAACCATCCTTGTGAACCTGGGATGAATCCAACTTGGTTGTGGTTTATGACCTTTTTTATGTGCTTTCGGATTCAGTTTGCTAATATTTTGTTGAAAATGTTTCTGTCTATATTCACCGAAGATATCAGCTTATAATTTTCTTTCGTAGTATTGTCTTTGGTGACAGTGGTGTTATAGAATGTCTTCAGGAGTGTTTCTTCCACTTCAGTCTTTTCGAAGATTTTGAGAAGTATTGGCATAAGTTCTTTGTATGTTTGGTAGAATTCTCCATTGAAGCCTTCTGATCATGGGTTTTTGCACTTAGGGATTTTTTTTTATTATTATTACTGACTTGATTTCATTTCTAGTGACTGGTCCGTTCAAGTTATCTATTTCTTCTTGATTCAGTTTCAGTGGGCTATATGTTTCTCTAAGGTTGTTCATTTCTTTGAGATTGTCAAATCTTTAAGATTGTCAATTTATAATTTTTCATAATATTCTCTTGGTTTTTTTTTTTTTTTTTCCTCTGCAGTATCTTGTTATTTCTCCTCTTTCATTTCTTATTTCTTTTGGGTTATCTGTCTTCCCCATAAGCCTGGCCAGAGGTTTATAAATTCTGTTTACACTTTCAAAGAACAAACTCTTGGTTTTATTGATTTTTTTTGTATTTTTTAAAATCTCTATTTTATTTATCTCCTCTCTCATCTTTGTTATCTCCTTCCTTCTGCTGAATGTAGGTTCTGTTTGTTCTTTTGCTAATTCTTTTAGGTGGTGGATTAGGTTGTGGTTTGATATTTTTCTTGTTTCTTAAAGAAGGCATGTGTGAACTTTCCTCTAAGAATAGCTTTAGCTGCATGCCATAGGTTTTGAATGGCTATATTTTTGTTGTTATTTTCCTCAAGATATTTTTTAATTTCTTCTTTGATTTCATCATTGATCCATTTTTTTGCTTGTTTTTGTTTTGCTAGCATGTTGTTTAGTCACCAAGTAATTGTTTCTTTTTTTTTTTCCTCATTTCTTTTTCTGTGGCTGATATCTAGTTTCATGCCATTGTGGTCAGAAAAGATGATTGAAAT
Organism: Tragelaphus eurycerus; assembly: GCA_935064755.1. Taxonomy (NCBI): domain Eukaryota; kingdom Metazoa; phylum Chordata; class Mammalia; order Artiodactyla; family Bovidae; genus Tragelaphus; species Tragelaphus eurycerus. The sequence continues at coordinate 13,297,303 of CAKXYN010000054.1, read as the reverse complement.
AATTTCTGTTTAGGCTTGTTTTGTGCCCAAGAATGTGGTCAATCCTAGAGCATGTTCCAAGTGCACTTGAAAAGAATGTATATTCTCTTTCTTTTAGCTACAGTGTCCTTAATAAATCTAGGTATTCTGTTGTATCATTTAGGGTCTCTGTTGCCTTATTGATTTTTGTCACAAATATCTGCTCATTGATGTGTGTCCTATTTTTCCTTGAATTTTGCCTTCTTTATTATGTTTTGGTGTAGGTCTGTCTGTGCTTCCTATATCTGGATATCTGTTTCCTGCTTTATATTTCAGAAGTTTCCAGCCCTAATTTCTTTAAATACATTTGCAATACTTTCTTCTCTTTCTTTTCTTTCTCAGATCCCTATTAGGCATAGATTGACATTCTTTATATTATCCCATAGGTTGCTTATGTTGCTTTCATATTTTTGTTTAAATTTGTGTTTCTGTCTGCTCTCTTTATTGGGTGATTTATTCTATCATCTATTTCACTTATTCATTCTTCTGCATTATTAATTCTGCTTTTCGTAGTCTTTAGTTCAGCTCTTGTTTCTTCACATGAATTCTCTAATTTCTCTTGGCTCTTCCTTATAGTCTCTGATTCCTTTTTATATAATTTGCATTTCTGCTGATAGCCTTTCTTAATTCCTTCAATATTCTCAATGTCTCCTTATTGAATTCAGTGACTATTAGACCAACTAGATCTCTTTCATTGTTTGTTCTTTCAGGATAATTCTCTCAGTTTTTTAATTGGAAGTGGTTTTTCAGTTCCTTCATTTTACTTATATTTCTTTGCTAGCAACCCACTCCAGTATTCTTGCCTGGAGAATGGTATGGACAGAGGAGCCTGGTGGGCTATATAGTCCATGGGGGTGGTCACAAAGAGGTGGATACAACTGAGCATGCAGGCACATGAGTTTAGGAGAAATAATTGCCTATTATGGTCCTTGAGGGCTATTTTTATGTAGGAATGCTCCTGTGTAGCTTGCATGGGTTTAATGTTTTGGTGTGAGGGCCGTTTGTAGTATGGATACCTGTCACCTTTTCCGTCAGTGTACACTGGCCGTCATCCCCTTGATAGGAGGTGTGACTGATGCTGTGGTGATTGGATCCTGCACTGGGTATTGAGTGGGGCCTCCTCTTTGCTCTTTGGTTATCACTGCCCTATCCAGCGGAGAAGATGATGGCACCCCACTCCAGTACTCTTGCCTGGAAAATCCCATGGACGGAGGAGGCTGGAAGGCTGCAGTCCATGGGGTCGCTGAGGGTCGGACACGACTGAGCGACTTCACTTTCACTTTTCACTTTCATGCATTGGAGGAGGAAATGGCAACCCACTCCAGTGTTCTTGCCTGGAGAATCCCAGGGACAGGGGAGCCTGATGGGCTGCCGTCTATGGAGTCACACAGAGTCAGACATGACTAAAGCGACTTAGCAGCAGCAGCAGCCCTATCCAGGGCAGGGTCTGGTCCCTAATTATTGGAGTGGAAGCCCCCGCTCCATTTCTGAGCTGTGTTATGCACTGTGAGGTTGGCGGGATTGGCATGCTCCCACTGGGAGAGAAGCCACTGAGTATTCTTCTGCTGGGCCTGTTCACCTATGAATATACTCTGTTGTGTCACTTTTTACCCATTGTGTGGGCTCATAAAGTACATTGTAGTTGGTGCTGCTTTTGGCCCCAACATGGGGCTGCTGGCAATCAGCCCCAGTGCCTTTCACACTTCAATTGTCACAAGGCCACCAGCACAGATCCGCTGGAGTAAGATCCCAAGACTGTAGTGGTCAAGCACCTGTACCTGCTGTGGGTGCTACTGAGGCAGCTCACACCCTGGCCTGACCCAGCCTCTGTTGTACACACCTACAAAACCTACAACTGCTGTGTGCAGATGCGACCCAGCCACAGGAGCACAAGTTGTTCCACAGATGCTGAATTTACAAAGCTGGCAGTGGAGCTGTGAATCTGTAGTTTGTGCAGCCACAAGTAAAGATTTCAGCTCTGCTTCCTAAGTTGCACAACCCCTGGATCTCAGCTGTGATTCCAGTCTCACCTCTGTGCATGGACCACCACTGGCATCTGCTCCCAGAACCACCAAGGTGGCGGCTGGAGCACCAGAGCCTGCCCAAATGGGAGGGGACAGGGGCCAGGGCCAGGCTGTGCAGGCCTGCCTGTGTGGGAGCCTGTCATAGAGTCCATGGCGGCAATAGCCGGAGGTGGGGAAAGAGGCTGCAATGGAAGCCACCCTCCTGTCTTTGTGTGCCATTTGACAATGCCACTGCACTTTTATGGCAGCCCAGGGTTGTTCCCTGAACACTCCTAGTTACTGCTTCCCACAGTCCAGCCCACTCAGGCTGTCTCCATGCCTCCAACAGCAGCCCTCTCCATAGATCTATCTTCTAAACCCCGTGTTCCAGCATGCAGTCCCTAGCTGTACCAGCATAGGTGTGTCTCAAGTTGGGGTGCACAGGGCCGTCGCACAGACTATGTGTATAGGTCTCCCTGTGTCCTGCCACTAACCAGTTGTTGTGCTCTCCTCGGAACCTCTGAAGTTTCTTTTCTGGTCCAGCTAATCTCCGTGACAGTGAAGTGATGAAGAAGGAAATGGCAACCCACTCCAGTATTCTTGCCTGAGAATCCCATGGACAGAGGAGCCTGGTGGGCTGCTGTCCGTGGGGTTGCAGAGTCAGACACGACTGAAGTGACTTAGCATGCATGCATGCATTGGAGAAGGAAATGGCAACCCACTCCACTATTCTTGCCTGGAGAATCCCAGGGACAGAGGAGCCTGGTGGGCTGCTGTCCATGGAATCGCACAGAGTCGGACACGACTGAAGCAACTTAGCAGCAGCAGCAGCATTGAAGTGAGGGGACTTCCCAGGATGTGGGAACCTCTACTTAGCATCAGAACTGCCTTCCAGCGGGACAGAACCTGTTCTACTTCCTTTTTCTTTTTTTCTACTTGATTTTTGTACAGGTCTTTCTTGTCCTTTCAGATGTTTGAGGGCTGCTAGTACTCTTGCCTGGAAAATCCCATGGACAGAGGAGCCTGGTGGGCTGCAGTCCATGGGGTCTCTAGGAGTCGGACACGACTGAGCGACTTCATTCCACTTTTCATTTTCATGCATTGGAGAAGGAAATGGCAACCCACTCCAGTGTTCTTGCCTGGAGAATCCCAGGGATGAGGGAGCCTGGTGGGCTGCCGTCTATGGGGTCGCACAGAGTCAGACACAACTGAAGAGACTTAGCAGCAGCAGCAGCAGCAGTCTTTGGTAGGTGTATTCTTGATGTATCTGTGGTAAAATACATGTTCCATATCCTACTACTTCACCATCTTGATTCTAATCCCCTAACCTTCCCCTTTTTGAGGAGGCCCTAAAGACTTGAGGATTTATTGTGGATGTCATGATAAACTTTGGGATGAAGTTTAAATGGCTTTATTCTTTTGATTAGATGTAGACAAATAGCATTGTTAGATCATAGAATTTCTCTTTTTGTTAATACCAACTAGTTTCTCAGTCTCTCCAACTTTATTATAAAGCAGTTGATTTGCTTAGCATTTAAAAAGTTATCCTATCTACCATTTTGTATCTGTACATAAAGATGCAACACAAGCTAAAAGCTGTCATTTTTCCTTACCTGTGAGTATATATGATTGTTTCAAGTGTAGAATACAGCCTCATTGGTAAGAATATCTCTTGTCTTATATTAAAATGAAAGTCATTCATTTTTAATTTTTGCTTCTCTAATTCCATAAAATTATGACAACTTTGTTGGCCCTTTAACTATTTAGAGTGCATGACTGCATTTTTGGCATAAATTATTTTAAAATATGGAGCAGTATCTTCACATTCCTTCAGGTAGTGGTTATTATCTAATAATAGGTCCTCTGTTGACAGTGAACATTAGATTTCAACAGAGTCCACTATGAATTTCTCAACAAAAGTGAGGTCACTTCAGATTTGAGTGATTTAAGCTTCTTCCATCCTATTGGTAATTCTGTATTTTAAAAAAGTAATGCATACAAGTTTTCTAGTTCATAATCATTTAAAAAATCATACTAGTTAATTTTTAAAATTTTATTCAGGGACCAAAATATTTAATCATTTTTTACACCACATTAGGTTAAGAACACTTCATAATTCTGTCATCATCAAATTTACCAGATATCAAAAACTCTTAACAAGGTCACATAGCATCTTAGTTGTCAGAATTCAGTAGTTTTCATCCTGAAGGGTAATAACACTACCCTGTTAATTCAGTAGAAGATATTTGTAAAAGGACCATAACTTAAAAGACGCTTACTCCTTGGAAGGAAAGTTATGACCAACCTAGATAGCATATTCAAAAGCAGAGACATTACTTTACCAACAAAGGTTCGCCTAGTCAAGGCTATGGTCTTTCCTGTGGTCATGTATGGATGTGAGAGCTGGACTGTGAGGAAGGCTGAGCACCGAAGAATTGATGCTTTTGAACTGTGGTATTGGAGAAGACTCTTGAGAGTCCCTTGGACTGCAAGGAGATCCAACCAGTCCATTCTGAAGGAGATCAGCCCTGGAATTTCTTTGGAAGGAATGATGCTAAAGCTGAAACTCCAGTATTTTGGCCACCTCATGCGAAGAGTTGACTCATTGGAGAAGACTCTGATGCTGGGAGGGATTGAGGGCAGGAGGAGAAGGGGACGACAGAGGATGAGATGGCTGGATGGCATCACTGACTTGATGGGTGTGAGTCTGGGTGAACTCCTGGAGCTGGTGATGGACAGGGAGGCCTGGCATGCTGCGATTCATGGGGTCGCGAAGAGTCAGACACGACTGAGCGACTGATTTGATCTGATCTGATATGAAAAGAATGACTTGATATTAAAGAAAGCTAAACCTAAAGTATAATTATATTCCTGCTACTTCCTGTCTGCATTTAAGCATTACTTTTCCCCTGCCAGTAGAAGTAGGAGTCTTGAAAAACTAGACTAAAAGCCATTCCTTGGTGTTGCATGTGTGAATAAGGAAAAAGAAAATCTTTTATCTGTCTTATACAAGTTGACATGAGGTGTTTAATTCCAAGTGATAATTTTGAAGAGGTTTTTACTTTTCTTTTTGTCCTTTGGCTCTTTCTGATGTTGCTGTTCAGTCTATAAGCCATGTCCAACTCTTTGTTACCCCATGGAGTGCAGCACATTGGACTTCCCTGTCTCTCACCATCTCTGGGAATTTGCTCAAACTCATGTCCATCCAACCATTTCATCGTCTGTCTCCCCCTTTTCCTGCCTTCAGTCTTTCCCAGGATCAGGGTCTTTTCCAATGAGTCAGCTTTTCATGTCAGGTGGCCAAAGTATTGGAGCTTCAGCTTCAGCAGCAATTCTTCCAATGAATTTAGGGTTGATTTCCTTTAGGATTGACTGGTTTGATCTCCTTGCTGTCCAAAGCACTCTCAAGAGTTTTCTCCAACATCACAGTTCAAAAGCATCAATTCCTTGGTGCTCAACCTTTTTCATGGTCCAACTCTCACATCCATACATGACTACTAGAAAACCATAGCTTTGACTATATGGACCTTTGTTGGCAAAGTGATATATCTGCTTTTTAATATGCTCTCTAGGTTTGTCATAGCTTTTCTTCCAAGGAGAAAACATCTTTTAATTCATGGCTGCAGTCACCATCCACAGTGATTTTGGAGTCCAAGAAAATAAAGCCTGTCACTGTTTCCATTTTTTCCCCATCTATTTGCCACGAAGTGATAGGACTGGATGCCATGATCTTCATTTTCTGAATGTTGAGTTTTAAGCCAGCATTTTTACTCTCCTCTTTCACCTTCATCAAGAGGCTCTTTAATTCCTCTTCACTTTCTGCCTTAAGGGTGGTATCATCTGCATATCTGAGGTTATCGATATTTGTCCCAGAAATCTTGATTCCAGCTTCTGCTTCATCCAGCCTGGCATCCAACATGATGTATTCTGCATATAAGTTAAAAAAGCAAAGTGATAGTATATAGCCTTGATATATTCCTTTCCCAATTTGGAACCAGTCCGTTGTTCCATGTCTGGTTCTGTTGATTCCTGTATACAGGTTTCTCAGGGGACAGGTAAGGTGGTTTGGTATCCCCATCTCTTTCAGAATTTTCCACAGTTTGTTGTGATCCACAAGTCAAAGGCTTTAGCATAGTCAGTGAAGCAGATGTTTTTCTGTAATTATCTTGCTTTTTCTATGATCCAATAGATGTTAACAGTTTGCCCTCTGTGCTCTCTGGTTCCTCTAACTTTTTCTAAGTTCTTGGTTCATATAGTATTGAAGCCTACCTTGAAGGATTTTGACCATTATCTTGCTAGCATGTCAAATGAGTGCAATTGTGCAGAAATTGAACATTCTTTGGCATCGCACTTTTTTGGGATTGAATGAAAATTGTCCTTTTCCAGTCCTGTGGCCACTGCTGAGTTTTCCACATTTGCTGGGCTACTGAGTGCAGCACTTAACAGCATCATCTTTTAGGATTTGAAATAGCTCAACTGAAATTCCATCACCTCCACTAGTTTTATTAACAGCAGTGTTTCCTAAGGTCCACTTGACTTCACACTCCTGGATGTCTGGCTCTAGGTAAGTGACCACACCATTGTGCTTATCTGGGTCATTAGACCTTTTATGTACAGTTCTATATATTCTTGTCACCTCTTCTTAAACTCTTCTGCTTCTGTTAGATCCATACCATTTCTGTCCTTCATTGTCTTTCCCATTCTGGAAAGGTGTGTTCATTGAATCTCATCAAATAAAGGCCCATTGAAAAGATTATGTCCTTAAATTCTTACTAGAGTTTCTATTTTGTGCCCAACAGTTAGAAGAGATGATAGGCCCTTTTCAGCCCTAAGGCTGAATTCTCTACCATTGCCCTCAGAAGAACTTCACTTCTCCCCAAGAAAATTTCTTAAGAAATAAGGCAGCTGCTTTTAACTGAAAGTTGTTGTGACTCTCTCATATTCAACTCATTGTCTCTACAAGGCCACCTAAATTTTCTAAACTATCAGCACTTTGAGTTGGCAGAGCTGCCCTTCCTGTCTCTGAAATACGTGTGCTCACATTGGCACCATTGCTAAGAAGGAGATTTAAACTCAGAGATGACTCATTGCTGATGACCAGGTTTATGCACCACTTCCTTCTTTCCAGCCACTGAAGCACAAGGAGGAGCTGAGCAAGCAAATCAGTCTAAAGGAGAGCTGGAGTTCCTAAACCGAGGTTTTACCACTGAACTCAAAGAGCACACACATACCTTCTCCCTGCTTCCTTAGGATGAGGACATTTTAACTGACCTCTACCCTCCTATCAACAATAGAGTTCATTCTTGAACAACACGGATTTGAACTGCATGGGTCCACTTATATGCAGATATTTTTCAGTAGTAAATACTACAGTACTACACAATCTGTGGTTGATTGAATTTGCGAGTAGAGGGCACACTATAAGTTATACTATAAGTTAGACTCAATTTTCAACTGCAAGGAGGGTTTGTGTCCCCAGGCACCTCTTTGTTCAAGGGCCAACTGTGTTTGAAGATTCTCAGAGGCAGGGGCATTTTAATAGAGGGAATTTGTCTTCAAAGTTATTTTGAATATTGTTTATTTTCATGACCTAAAGAGATCTTATAAAACTCCAGTGGGATATAATACTAAAGCTTAAAGCTTGTTTTATACATTTTTTTAATTTAATTTTATTTTATTTAACTTTACAATATTATATTGTTTTTGCCATATATCAAAATGAATCTGCCATAGGTATACATGTGTTCCCCATCCTGAACCCTCCTCCCTCCTCCCTCCTCCCTCCCCATACCATCCCTCTGGGTCGTCCCAGTGCACCAGCCCCAAGCATCCAGTATCGTGCATTGAACCTGGACTGGTGACTCATTTCATATATGATATTATACTTATTTCAATGCCATTCTCCCAAATCATCCCACCCTCTCCCTCTCCCAGAGTACAAAAGACTGTTCTATACATCAGTGTCTCTTTTGCTGTCTCGTGTACAGGGTTATTGTTACCATCTTTCTAAATTCCATATATATGTGTTAGTATACTGTATTGGTGCTTTTCTTTCTGGCTTACTTCACTCTGTATAATAGGCTCCAGTTTCATCCATCTCATTAGAACTGATTCAAATGCATTCTTTTTAATGGCTGAATAGTACTCCATTGTGTGTATGTACCACAGCTTTCTTATCCATTCATCTGCTGATGGACATCTAGGTTGCTTCCATGTCCTGGCTATTATAAACAGTGCTGCAGTGAACATTGTGGTACATGTGTCATTTTCAATTCTGGTTTTCTCAGTGTGTATGCCCAGCAGTGGGATTGCTGGATCATAAGGCAGTTCTATTCCCAGTTTTTTGAAGAATGTCCATACTGTTCTCCATAGTGGCTGCATTAGTTTGCATTCCCACCAACAGTGTAAGAGGGTTCCCTTTTCTCCACACCCTCTCCAGCATTTATTGCTTGTAGACTTTTGGATTGCAGCCATTCTGACTGGCATGAAATGGTACATTTTTATGAAAAAATAATTGTGTCAGAAAAGTGCATTGAAAATATATTTATTGTTCTAGGGTATTGACTCAATCATCTCCAGGGACAGAAAAATGGGCAAAGTTTTCAATTTCCCTTTAAAGGAAAAGTTATTATTTTAAAATGAAAGTAATCTTTCAGCTATTTCATTAATTTAGGTGTATTTTTGGTAGAAAATATGATTTTTTCAAAATAACTGTATGTTAACAAATTTTTATTAGTGATAGGCCATCAGATCAGATCAGATCAGATCAGTCGCTCAGTGGTCCACTCTTTGCGACCCCGACCGCGCACGCCAGCCTCCCTGTCCATCACCAGCTCCCGGAGGTCACTCAGACTCGCATCCTCGTCAGTGATGCCTCCACCAGCTCCCTCTCTCCCCTTCTCCTCCCCCCTCCCTCCCAGCATCAGGTCTTCTCCATGGTCACTCTTCGCTGAGGTGGCCAAATACTGAGTTTAGCTTGCATCTCCTCTAGATCAGGATTGATCTCCTTCAGTGGACTGGTTGGATCTTCTTGCAGTCCAGGACTCTCAGTCTTCTCCAATTCAAGCATCATTCTTCGCGCTCAGCCTTCTTCTCCACTCTCACATCCATACATACCACAGAAAGACCATACCTTGACTGGCGAACCTTGTTGGTAAGTAATGTCTCTGCTTTTGATATGCTATCTAGGTTGGTCTCTTTCCTTCCAAGGAGTAAGCGTCTTTTAATTTCATGGCTGCAGTCACCATCTGCAGTGATCAGCTATAAAACTGAAGCTTGACCTTTTAGGAGCTATTGTAAGACAGAAGGATAATTTAACAGTGGAATCATTTGAACATTAGCAAATTTTTGCAGTCATTCTCTGTGGTGGTGAGTATTCTGGAACTACCCTCCACATTATAAATTTCATTATTATTATGTTGAATATTTGGCAGATGCCTTTTTCAATAAGGAAAGAATCAAAACCTTTTCCCAGTGTGCTCTTAAAGGAATTTCCATTTCCATAGGCTTATATATTAAGTTATTAAAGCTTGATCCCAAAGTGGTGCTTCAACATGATTTTTAGAAGTATATTTGTAGGATGAGCATCACTAGTGGTCTAATGTAAAAATATGTCATATCTCTGAATTTTTTGAACTATGTGATGAATGATCTTGGGGAAAATGAGCTACCTGAACTTCTCTTACATTCTAGGGATTGACGTGGCTTCCAATGTATGTGCTATATTAGAGAAGAATACAGGAGAGAAAGGCACTGCATTTTATTTATTGCTGTATTTATAACATGAATGATCTACAACGTTGTGTTAATTTCTGCTGTACAGCAACATGACTCAGTTACATATATACATGTGTATATTCTTTCTTACACTCTTTTCCATTACGGTTTATCCCAGGAGATTGCATACAGCGCCCTGTGCTATACCTCAGGGCCTTGTCTATCCGTGGTATATATAATAGTTTGCGTATACTAACCCAAATTCCCAGTCCACCCTTTTCCCTTCCCACCCCTCCTTTGGCAACCACAAGTCTGTTCTCTTTGTCTGTGAGACTCTCTCTGTTTTCTAGAGAGGGTCATCTGTGCCATATTTTAGACTGCACATATAAATAATATCATATGGTATTTGTCTTTCTGTTTCTAACTTCCCTTATTATAATAACCTCTAGGTCCATCCACGTTGCTGCAAATGCATTCCTTCATTCTTTTTATAGCTGAGTAGTTTTCCATTGTGTGTATAGACCACAGTTTCTTTATCCATTCATCTGTTGATGGACATTTAGGTTGCCTTCATGGCCTAGCTATTGTGAATAGTACTGCTATGAAAATAGGGCTGCATATGTCTTTTCAAATTGTAGTTTTGCCTGGATACATGCTCAGGAGTGGAATTGCTGGATCATGTGGTAGCTCTGTTTTTAATTTTCTGAGAAACTTCCATACTATTTTCCATAATGGCTGTACCAAATTACATTCCTACCTTCAGCATAGGAAGGTTCTCTTTTCTCCACAGTCTCTCCAGCGTTTATTGTTTGTATACTTTCTTGATGATGGCCATTTTGACTGGTGTGAGGTGATAGCTTGTAATTTTGAGTTACATTTCTCTAATAAATAGCGATGTTGTGCCTCTTTTCATGTGCCAGTTAGCTATCTATGTCTTCTTTAGAGAAATGTCTATTTAGGTCTTCTGCCCATTTTCCAATTGGGTTGCTTTTCTGTTATTGAGTTGTATGAGCTCTTTGTATATTTTGGAGTTTAAGCCCTTTTTGGTTGTGTCATTTACAAGTATCTTCTCCTGTTTTTTGGGTTATCTTTTTTTTGTGGTTTCCTTTCCTGTGCAGAGACTTCATTTTAATTTGTCAGCATCTAAGACTCTCCAGGTGTTGAGATTCAACCATAGCTTATGTTTTCTGATTGTGTTTTGTCTGCTCACTTTAATCTAGCATAATGACCATTAATACTTATACACACACACGCACACATATATTAGTTTTCTGAGTATCTTGAAGTGGCAGGTTAGTTACTTGCTTCATTTTTCTTGATAGCACAAATTAAATGAAAGAAAAGTAACCAGGATACATTTTCTGACTTTGGTGAAAGAACTATGACTCATCTCGTTAAAGGCATGCAGGGATTTTAATTTCAGAGAGTAACATATGTTAGTCCCAACTGTTTCTATATCCATTGTGATCATGGCAAGATTTGGAGAGAATGTTGTAAAAGCATATTTACATTCATTCTTATTCACTTTATGAAACAGAATGGCTCAGGAAGTAGATACTGAGTGGACAATAATATCACATCATTTCTTAAATTACTGTAATCATTAATGTGTTAGCAGGAACTTACTTTGAACCCAGAAAACTTTCGGGGATAAGCCAGCTTTGGTTTGCATAATTGTAAAAGTTACTTTTTTTGAAATCCGATTCTATACATATCAAAACATCTTGTGATTTATTAAGAACTTGGAAGGTGTAAGACTTACATATAAGGAGCTAAGGACTTTGGAAAAAAAGGTTTCTAAGTGGCTTTGGGGGTATAATTAAAAGGGTGCAAGTGTGATCATGGAGTGAGGGATATAACCAATAGTTTCACTAATTACTTAACTGTCAGATTCCCTTGCTTCTGCACTTTGCAACAGACATACTAATTGTAATACACAAAACTTTTGGTGAGCTAGAGAACACTCAGCAAGAAATGCGCCAGCAGCAGGAAAAAGCAGAGCTCAAGAATAAACACACATAAAAATCAGCTTCCAAATGCCCTTGATACCAGTGATTTTCCACTCCTGTTGGGATTTTGATTTCTTTCCAGAAGAATCGGACCAGTGGCCTCCTGCCACCAGAGAACGATATTCAGCATATAGTGCCAACTGCCATTTATAGCTATCTCTCTAGTGGTCGAAGCCCCTCCTTTTTTTATATTCGCTGTTTATTAAAAAGCCATTGCTGCTCTTGACTTTCTCATTGCTCATGATTGATGAGTGCCTGGGAGCAGACATGCAACAGGTGATCCTGTACTTGTCAAGCAAATGTTCTGATGCCAGGGGTGGGTACCGATGGCTGGCCTGAGTGGTTACTGCTTCCTTCCATTGATTCAGGCTAACCTCTCTTGCTATGCTATGCTAAGTCGCTTCAGTCGTGTCCGACTCTGTGCGACCCCACAGACGGCAGCCCACCAGGCCTCCCCGTCCCTGGGATTCTCCAGGCGAGAACACTGGAGTGGGTTGCCATTTCCTTCTCCAATGCATGAAAGTGAAAAGTGAAAGTGAAGTCGCTCAGTCGTGTCCGACTCTCAGCGACCCCATGGACTGCAACCTACCAGGCTCCTCCGTCCATGGGATTTTCCAGGCAAGAGTACTGGAGTGGGGTGCCATTGCCTTCTCCGAACCTCTCTTACTATAACTTATTTATATTTATTTATATTTATTTATATTATTAATATATTTATATTAATATATATTAATATATTTATATTATATATATTTATATATTATATAAATATATAAATTAAATATAATATATTAATTTATATTATTAATATAAATATATATAATTAAATATATTATATTTATTTATATTATTTAACTTATTTATATTTATTTATATTTAATATACTTAAATATATTAGGTATATTTTATATACCTAAACAAAATAGGTTTAGGTACTTCAAAAGGCCATTCTTTTCCTTCATGAGTACACAGCCCTAAAATCACTTTATTTCATTGTCTACGCATGGCCCGTGTGAGCTGAGGAGAGAGTCAATACTGAGAGAGTTAAGCTTAGGGCCCTTTAAGGCATCTGCCTGCAATGTGGGAGACCTGGGTTTGATCCCTGGGTGGGGAAGATCCCCTGGAGAAGGAAATAGCAACCCTCTCCAGTATTCTTGCCTGGAAAATTCCATGGACAGAGGAGTGTGGCGGGCTACAGTCCATGGTGTAGAGAAGAGTCGGACATGACTGAGTGACTTCAGTTTCACCCATGGCCCAAAATATCAGCATAGCTAACAACACAACTCAGACATTGCTGACCCTGTCCTTTCTACCCTCTGCCTTTATGGTCCTTGTTTATCATTTCCTGAAAGTCTTCATAAGTAAGTGAAATGACTCAAGTAAAAATCTTTATCTTGTGTTTAAAATAGAGAGCAGTTGATGTAGTTTGCTATTTTCTCTCCATATCCTCCTTCACTTAAAGCAGTGACTCTATGTTGGAATCACACAGAGCCCTTTAAAAGATTCTAGTCACAAGATAACTTGACTTAAAAGCTGTACCACTCAAACAATAAGAATAATATTTTGCCTTATGCTGGTAACTAACCACAGAGCTCAGTTTTTAAACATTCATACTTTAAGAGTTTATAATAAGCTGAGGTTTTGCTTAGAAATGCAGTGCTCTATATTGTGTCATGGATGTGGAAATGATCACAAATAAGAATATATGTGATCTTACATATGGATAAAGGTATTATGAGATGGGGTAAAGGGTGGAAAATATACCAATGGTAGTCAGAGTCCATAATTGAATAATCACTTACTCTGCCTTAATTGCCTCATCTCTAAAATCAGAAGGTTAAACCAGGTAGGTCTAAAAACCTCTGGCCTCTTTCTCTGATCATATGATCAGTATCACTTCATTTCTGAGGACACTGATTTCTCCACAGAGCTTAATGGATGGAGATATTTAAACTCTATGGAAATACTGTATTTAAACAGCATTACCCTATTAGTAAGACCATCTCTGTATATTTGTAATTATCAGATTGTGGCAATACAAAACAGTGTATTTTCTTTTCCTCTCCTCAATCTTGTCCCTCTTTGTAACAACTCATTCAGTAAGATAAAAAATTCCTTCTTTGGTTAGTAGTTGAATGGCTAAATTACACTTATTAATTCAAATAAAGTGATTCTGTAATTAACTGCATAATAAAACATAAGTATGAATTATGAAGAAAGATCATTTTCCTAGGTTGAATTTTTTAAGGTTAATAAAGATAGGTAAAGGTTAGGTTAAATGTTTTCTTAAACTACAAACTTTGTCACTTTAAATGTGAGCATTTGTTTGTATAAGTAATATGTATTCAATATAAATAATGTGGACTGTTAAGGAAAGCACAAAGAATAAATTAACTTACTGGAATTCCAGCCATTGAGAGAGAAGCTCTTTTCACGGATGGGCTTCTTTGCTTTCCAAATATGAATTCCTTTAAAAAAAAAAAAAAATTAGAAGCAAGTTACATATACAAGTTTTTAACTTACTTGTCTAAATTTTATAGTCTTTAGATATTATAAGAATAAAATTTTGTTATTTTTATAATATGAAAATGCTGTAAGTAATAACCAATCCCTTAAACTTAAATATTTAAATGTAGACCACAGTTTTAAGAGGCTGCAGAGTTGCTATTAAAACTAGTGATTTTTAGACCTATTGGGAGTGAGGAAAACCAGGTTTCCTTGTGGGGATCTAAGATTCTCTTGGAGGGCTATTCAGTGAGCATCCTATCATCTCAGCTAACATAAAGGGGATGCTATTTAAAAACTAGTTTAAAAGGATTCCAGTCTGTTGCAAGATCCCCAAGTACCATAAAGTCTCACTGTTTGTGCCCCTCTTCTGTGGCTCACTGTTGTCTCTGTACCTAGACAGCTAGATAGTCTCAGCTCTCTGTGGTTCTTCCAAGGTTGAGGCTCTGTCTGGAGCAGGACTTCCTAGCCTAGGCCCTCCCATAGGTGTCCCAGCTTTGCCTCCTGACTCCGAATGTAATCACTGGTCTTTGAATCACAAAGACCTCGTGCCTCACAACTTGGAATGCATGCACCTTGACCCCAGAGCAGCAGGGCTTTCATCTCTGGGGCATGGCAGTATCACACTTCTCCTAAGAGGTCAGTGAGTGAAGTGAAGTGAAGTTGCTCAGTCATGTCCGACTCTTTGCGACCCCATGGACTGTAGCCTATCAGGCTCTTCTGTCCATGGGATTTTCCAGGCAAGAGTGCTGGAGTGGATTGCCATTTCCTTCTCCAGGGGATACGATAGCCTATAACTTAGAGAAGGGACCACTGTTGAGTTTTTCAAAATCAAGGTAGCATGTGCCTCTCTTCATGCTGGTAAACATCTGGAGCAGTAAGGTGGTTATCCCTCACCTTTAGCACTTCCTGTATGTGTGTTGTCCAGGTTCCAGTCTTTCTGCGGTCCTTTCTGTTCTGTGCGTGGACCAGTTTGAAGCTGTGCATACAGTGCATCTGTCTCTATTCCTGACCTTTCACGGTTGACCATCCTGAAGACCTGCTGGGTTTTTCTTGACAGATTATAGAATTTTACTTTTTAGCGAATAATTCTTATTTCCTTTCTGTGAATTTATGCTAAGTCACTGATTTATATTTCTGTTTTGCTCTGTCTTTAAGTATAACTGATTTGCTGTTTTTAAATCTGAAAATTCAGCAAGTTGCTGTTTTACCATTAATTTCATATAATTAAAATACGTTCGATACAAACATCATACTTTAGTTCTTAGTTCACCTGTTTTACATTTTTTAACATCAGTCTAAAGGCATGTTACTTATGTTTATTGGCCATGCAGTTTCTGTCATATTGATGGAAGACAGCAATTACTACAGTTTACTTTTTATCTCTAGGTAGTCATGTACATAGTACAAAACACTATTTAATGAGGCTGAGACCAAAAATAATAACTCTAGGGGTTTTCTATTCTCTCCTGCTTTTCAGGGTGCTGGTTGCACTGCCCTGGTGGTAGCTGTGGTAGCAAGGAAGCTAGAACTTACCAAAGCAGAAAAGCACGTGCACAACTTCATGATGGACACTCAGCTGACAAAAAGAGTAAGTTACCACCCCCGTATCTCCAAAGGGAAGAGCCATGTTTTTTCTTTCTTTGTTTTAAATTATTTTATATTGGGATATAGTTGACTTGCAATGTCATTATAGTTTCAGGTATATAGCAAAGTGATTTAGTTATACATGCTCTGGGGTCTCCTCCTGATGCCAGTCCCCTAGTCTGGGGAACCCTACGTGGGTTCAGACCTTCACTCCTGTGGGAGAACAGAGGGAGAGAATCCTGTGATATAATTATTCTTCAATGTGAGGGTTGCCAACCTGTAGGGTATGGGACTGGACTGGATCACTAATTCGCCCCTCCTGCCATTTCGTTGTGGCTTCTTCCTTTGGAAGGAGCACATCTTTTTTGGTAGGTTCTAGTCCTTTTTTGTTGATGGTTGTTCAGCAGTTAGTTGTGACTTTGGTGTTTTTGTGAGAGGAAGTAAGTGCTGGTCCTTCTACTCTGAGTCTTGTCTGGAGCTCTTGTTTGCTATCACTGTTGGGCAATAATAGTTTACTTTGACATCTGAAGCTGAAATGACATGGTTTAAAGTGAAAGCATTCTTGAAGTCAGTTCCATTTTTTCACATGGAGACTAAACTTTTTCTAACTTTAGGTCAGTCAGGAAATAATTGGGAAACCTTGGTATTTATTCAAGTATAAAAATAGACCACATAAGTCTAATATTGTTAGGGTTCTGAATTAACTGCTATATTCCAGGGATCAGAGAGTTTTAAACTTTCATAATGCTCTTCCTTCAGCAAATCAGATGAAAGTTGTGTCTCTTCCTGCTTGGCAACAAAAAGACTTGTATTCTCACTAATGTTGCACTTGGGTCTCCTTTAAGGATCTAGTTCTGAGAGCTAAGTGACCTTCCTTTAGTTTTAATGACTAGGACTGATTTCCCCAAACTGATAAGTTTTCTGATATTAGTGCTTTTCTATTGTAAGTTCTTATATACATTTGATAAATTCCCTATCGAAGTGTTGAATTATGGAGAAAGAAGTGGCAACCCACTCCAGTATTCTCACCTGGGAAATCCCATGGACATAGGAGCCTGGTAGACTCCAGCCCGTGGGGTCACAAAAGAGTCAGACACAACTTAGAGACTAAACCACAACAATGTTGAATTCAGAGTCATATTGTTTGTAGAAAGCTTTTTCAGTAAGAAGTACTGTTCTACTTTCAAAATTCACATTCTGCATCATGCTTATGGGGCTTCCCTGATGACTTAGACAGTAAAGAATCTGCCCAAAATGCAGGAGACCTGAGTCTGATCCCTGGGTTGGGAAGGTGCCCTGGAAGAGAGCATGGTAACCCACTCCATTGTTCTTGCCTGGAAAATCCCCATGGACAGATGAGCCTGGCGGGCTACAGTCCATGGGGTCTCAGAGAGTCAGACACAACTGGGTGACTAAGCGCACACACACGTCATGTTTATGATGCTTTAATTCTGTTATGTCACTACTATTTCTTAAAAGTGAAGCTACTTTGCAATATTTCTTGTGACTAGAGTCTTTAATAGGTCTGAAAAAGACACTCAAGCAGGCTTGCTGACAGATCTATTTTTATAGGCAAAATTTGACTAAGTACAAGAGCAAATGTTAAGATGGCATTAGAATCAAACATAAATTTCCAGTTATGAGAGCCATTCCATTACTATACTCAATACAATATATGAAAACAATAGCCTTTTTATGCTTCTCTCTGCATTATTTTATATAGTTATCAATGAATGTCATTTGTCATAGTTATCAATGAATGGAATTGATTCCTTTCCATTTAGTTATTTATGGAATTTTTAAGTGGGCCCATTTATAATTTTTAATAAAGAAGGACCTAAAAGCCACACCTAGTTACTAACATGACAGATTCAAAAGACAAATTCAAGGGTGCTCCTTATTGCTAGAGAAAACTACAACCATTCCCTGAAGCACACTTGATGGTCAATAGGAGTAGTAATGGTCACAGCATTTTGAAATCTTAATATGAACCTAAAGAAAAAGCAATATGAATGTTAAAAGATATATTACTCTTGCAGGAAAAAATGTAACCTTCCAAGTCTTCCATTGTGTATCTTAATGATTTCCATGAAAAATTATCCCCCATGCACAAAGTTTGAGGAACAATTTTATACAGAAATCTTATCTCTGTTGGACTACATTCACCACACAAAATGCAATGTTTGAAAGTAGAGCACACAGTTCACTGGGCACTAACATTCAGAGGACTGTCCTGTGTAGTTACAACCGTTTACATGACACACTGCAATTCAAAGTGGCCGGTGGCCATGTAACCAGAATATTCTAAGAATTTCAAAAAGAAAGCATAATAGCAATAACTTATCAGTAGGCTTAGTGAGACAGGACCAGCTATTTAACAGATATTTAGCAAATCACCTTACAGAGACAGTTTGTTTACTGTGCTAAAGCTTTGGGAAATATATCACTATTACTGTACATTCAGGTCTGAACCAAGAGGAAATCTTGGCGTTTGGCCCTCTGGTTACTTAGGTTTTGGAAAAAAACTTGAAAACAAGCAATTCTGAGAGCCCAGACATAATTTTTCAAGTCGCTAGATGTACCATGAAGGATAATTATACATATTAATGTCCACAGTGGGTGTTTCCAATCCTGTTAAGAATTCTCATTCAGATCCATAATAAGAACACTATTATGCAGTTATATAATTTTGTCTCTTGCAAGTGACAACAAGTGAACAGAAATTCGGGAGGATTTACTTTGTATAGCTTTTCTATCACGCTTGGCTACATATCCTGGTGGGTTGAAATACAAATGCATGGAGCCCTTGCCATGCTCCACTCACCGTGCCCCAGGTACCTGGTCTAAAGAAGAGCCAGGCTGGTGAAAAAGGTTGGTGCCCTAAGCACATCCATCTCTGCTGCTGCAGGGGCAGAGAGCACACGTCCTGCTAAGCTGCACAGACTTAGTGAGCTTTGTTTCTCCATGGGCATCCTAGAGGTATCACCCATAGTATATGGAGCAACAGTTTACTGTAACTATCAGAATGAGAGTTAAGAAGCCCTTCTGCTTCTTAAAGAAGATTGTGTTCCTTCCCCTTGAATTTTGGAAGATACTCATAAAAGTCCCTGAAGGAAGAAGCAAGAGGAAGAAAAAGAGAAAAAGACAGAAATATATTTATATATATAACTTATATACAAGTTGAAAAAGAAAGTAGTAAAAATCAAAGGAAATCTATAAGCAAAGTAGCCTGTTATATAATGCTCTATGTATCTCGTAGGATTGAACAAAGCAAATATTCAGTTAAAAGTCAATCAGCTATAAGAGATTTTGTAGTTTATAAAGTATTGTTTCACTTAAAAATATATTTTACCTTAGTACCTATGACTTTAATATGTTGCTGGTTCATCAGTAATTATAAAGTAATATGTCATGTCCTTTATACCTGTGAAGTGGGTTGGAATCATCTGGTGACTATTACTATTGAGTTGGCCAAAAAGTTCATTTGCGTTGTTCCATAACATCTTACAGAAAAACCTGAACTAACTTTTTGGGCACCCCAATACTTTTAGTAGTATAAATTTCTTTGTTGTTGTTGTTCAGCCACTGAGTTGTGCCCAACTCTTTGCAATCCCATGGACTGCAGCATGCCAGGCTTCCCTGTCCTTCGCTGTCTCTGTCCATTGAGTCCATGATGCCATCCAACCATCTCATCCTCTGTCACCCACTTCTCCTGCCATCAGTCCATCCCAGAATCAGGGTCTTTTCCAGTGAGTTGGCTCTTCATATCAGGTGGCCAAAGTATTGGAGCTTCAGCATCAGTCCTTCCAATGAGTATTCAGTGTTGATTTCCTTTAGAATTGACTGGTTTGATCTCCTTGCTGTCCAAGCGACTCTCAAGAGTCTTCTACACCACCACAAGTTTGAAAGCATCAATTGTTTAGCATTCAGCCTTCTTCATGGTCCAGCTCTCGCATCTGTACATGACTACTGGGAAAAGCATAGCTTTGACCATACAGACCTTTGTCAGCAAAGTGATGTCTCTGATTTTTAATATGCTGTCTAGGTTTGTCATAGCTTTCCTTCCAAGGAGCAAGTGTTCTGTCAGAACTCTCACCTATAACTCGTCCCTACTCCCCTCCAGTCATTCCTCTACCGTCTCAAAAAAACCTTTTAAGATAAAGGACGAGCATTGGATCATTTTTGAAAATTTTATGGACTGAACCAATTTGACATTTGCTCTTTGTGTATGAGAATCCAAACCAAAATTAGCTGCTATGTTCTGTTCCAAACACTCCTATGTTCAACTGCCATGTTTTCTCTCAGTACTGCTTACCCAGTTTCCTCGCTGCCTCGCCAGTCTGTATTCTAGGTTCTTATTCTGTGTCTTGAGCGGATAAAACCAGGAAGGGAGGATATATCAGATCCCTTACCAGTCTTCCAAGCAGTACAGCTGCTCAGAGAGCTGAGACCTCCAGTAAACAGCCCTTCTCCTTGCTAAGTGGGGAAGGGCCTGTCCCAACCCCAAGTGGTGCTGGTTAGTCACTTCTCTCTCCACTCTTTAAAAACAAGGTCCTCCTACAAAGCTGAAGTCATTGAAACAGAAATATAGATCAATGGAACAAGATAGAAGGCCCAGAAATAAATCCACACCCCTGTGGTCAGTTAATCTATGACAAAGGAAGCGAGACTATGCAATGGAGAAAAGACAGTCTCTTCAGTAAGTGGTGCCAGGAAACTGGACAGCTCCATGTGAAAAAATGAAATGATAATATTCTTTAACAAAATTTACAAACAGCTCATGTGACTGTATATCAAAAAACAATCAAACCAAAAAAAAAAAAAAATGAGTAAAAGACCTAAATAGATATTTCTCCATGGAAGACATACAGATGGCCGAGATAAACATGAAAAGATGCTCAACATCACTAAATATTAGAGAATTGCAAATCAAAACTACAGTGAGGTGTCATCTCACACCAGTCAGAATGGCCATCATCGAAGAGTCTCCAAACAATAAATACTAGAGACAGTGTGCAGAAAGGAACCCCTCCTACCCTGCTGATGGGAATGTAAATTGGTACAACCACTATGGAAAGCAGTATGGAAGCTCCCCAAAAAACTAAAAACAGAGCTACATACAATCCAACAATTCCACTCCTGGTTTTATATCCAGAGAAAACCATGATTCAAAAGCATACGTGCACCCAGTGTTCATTGTTTACAATAGCCAAGATGTGGAAGCAACCTCAATGTCCAGCAACAAATGAACGGTACATATATACAATGGGATATTCAGTTCAATTCAGTCGCTCAGTCGTGTCCAACTCTTTGCAACCCCATGAATCACAGCATGCCAGGCCTCCCTGTCCATCACCAACTCCCGGAGTTCATTCAAACTCACGTCCATCAAGTCGGTGATGCTATGCAGCCATCTTATCCTCTGTCGTCCCCTTCCCCTCCTGCCCCCAATCCCTCCCAGCATCAGAGTTTTTCCAGTGAGTCAACTCTTCACATGAGGTGGCCAAAGTATTGGAGTTTCAGCCTTAGCATCATTCCTTCCAAAGAACACCCAGGACTGATCTCCCTTAGAATGGACTGGTTGGATCTCCTTACAGTCCAAAGGACTCTCAAGAGTCTTCTCCAATACCACATTTGAAAAGCATCAATTCTTCGGTGCTCAGCTTTCTTCACAGTCCAACTCTCACATCCATACATGACCACTGGAAAAAGCATAGCCTTGACTAGATGGACCTTTGTTGGCAAAGTAATGTCTCTGCTTTTGAATATGCTATCTAGGTTGGTCATAACTTTCCTTCCAAGGAGTAAGATTACTCAGCCATAAAAGGAATGAAATAATGCCATTTGCAGCACCATGGATGGACCTGGAGATTATCATACTAAGCGAAATAAATCAGACAAATATCATATGATATTGCTTATATGCAGAATCTAAGAACATGATACAAATGAACTTATTTACAAAACAGGAACACACAGAATGAACTTATGGTGATCAGGGAGAAAGGGTGGATGAGGAGGGATATACTGGGAATTTAGGATTGTCATGTACACACAGCTGTGTTTCAAATAAATAACCAACCAGGGCCTACTCTATAGCTCGGGAAATTCTGTTCAATATTATGTAACAAAATAAATGGGAAAATAATTTGAAAAATAATGGATACTTGTATGGGTATAACTGAATCACTTTGCTGTACACCTGTAACTAACACATTATTGTTAATCAACTATACTCCAAGTAAAAATTAAACAAAAGCTGGGTCCTCCAACCTGAGCAACTTAGACTATATTCAATTTCTTACCTTTACAAAGGATGTCAGTGTCAGATGGAAGAGCCTTCTGAACAGACTCCTACCTCTGTGAGGAAGAGAAATGTGTTTGCATAAGAGTGAAGATCCAAGCATTAACTGGAGCACCTTTTCACTTCACTGTGGGTGGTGGTGATGTCACTTACATGCACTGCAGGTGTTTGGCAACCCATGTTTCAGTCATTTTTCTGCTGGTTGGAGAATGTTCCCTGTGCAGAGTCTAATGAATATCCAAAGGAAGTCACAACTAAAAGCAGTCTTAAGATACCAGCCATTTTCTTAATGTGGGTTCTAGCAATACAGTCTCACTCAAAAAGAAAGCATTTCAGCACTAAGAAAAAGGATTCACCGTCAGCCACCAAGGCTGATGCTTTCTCTGCTAAAGTGGAAAAATACACATGCCTACTTGGGCCATAGTTTTGGGAAATTATAATACTCTCTCTTATTGTAATTCTAAGTGCTGAAAAGGACTGAAAATAATTCTCTTTAACCATCTCATGTTAGAGAAAACTCAAGTTCTACAAGGTTAGCTAACCTCCTTGACCTGACTTGGTTGGTCCAAACTCAAGGACTTAAAATCTGTTTCTGAAGCCCAGTTCATTGTTCTGTCTTTCCCCACGACACTGCCTTAAAAAAAAAAAAAAAAAACTTTTTATTTCATATTGAGGTATAGCTAGTTGACAATGTTATGAACCCCGAGAGTTGGTGATGGACAGGGAGGCCTGGCGTGCTGCGATTCATGGGGTCACAAAGAGTCGGACACGACTGAGCAACTGAAATGAACTGAACTGAACTGAACTGAATGTTATGATGATTTCAGGTGGACCGCAAAGGGATTCAACCATACATATACATTGTATGTGTATGCCTATACATGTATCCATTCTCCCACAAACTCCCCTCCAATTCAGGCTGTCACATGCCATTGAGCAGAGTTCCCCGTGCTATAGAGTTGGCCCTTGTTGGTTATCCACTTTAAATATCTAGCGTGTACATTTCCATCCCAAGCTCCCTAACTATTCATTCCCCTGATCTTTTCCCCTGACAACCATAAGTGTGTTCTCTAAGTCTTTGAGTCTGTTTTATAAATCAGTTCATTTGTATCATGTGTTTTTAGTTCAAGTATAAGGGATGCCATACCATGCTTTTGCTTCTTGGTCTGATTTATTTCACTCCGAATGACAATCTCTAGGCCCACCCATGGTGCTGCAAATGATATTATTTCATCTTTAAAAAGTTGTCTTCCTCCACCCAGTCTCCCTTTAGCCTGCAGTTCTCCTTGTGAGACATCCTTTGTCTACCATTCAAAAGAATTAAATGGATCGACCTCAGAATAAGTAGCTTATAACAGGGACAATTGAAAGCTCTGGGTCATCAGTTCTTGTCTTATGAACAAAAAAGAGGACTTGCACGGATTTTTAAAGACGAATCAAGAAAACAAGTGATTGAAGTCTCACTAGGAAGTATTTGCACTTCCCATCAGCTGCAATAGGTTTTGGCAGTGTCACTAACATCCTTTAGGTTTGTCCTGACCGTGTGAAACACAGTGTATTTAAATTACCAACAAAATCTTGACAACATAGACTCTCTGTCAGTTGATTAAAGTGTGCTAACAAGCATGCCATTTGCTGAGTCACGCTGGGAGGCTGGATGACTGGGTCTCCTTGTACATTCAGCAGTGAGAACATGCCCTTCCTGTAGAGCAGTCAGAAATGCTGAACAAGCTGCAAAGGAGAAGGTTAACCTTGGCCTTCTGGCATCTTGCCTTTCTCCGGGAAAATGAAGAACATGGAGAGAACAATTGCAGTACAAGGTGAAGAAAACAGTAGATTCTTTTTTTTTTTTTCTTTAAGTGGTGAATGAAAGGTTCCTCAAGGAGGAGGTTAGCCCAAAAAAGAGATCAGTAGACCCTCATATTTCAAGGTAAGTGTTCCTAGACAGATATAGGTACTTTTCAAAAGGCACGGATTCAAGAAAACAATTTTGAGTTACTAAGCAGAGCTAGAGCTTACCATGATCATCAGGCTAAAGAGTAGACCCCCAACCAAGTTGCAAAGGATTCTGCTCTGGAACTTATCACCAGCTGTGTGTGTTTGTTTTCCTAACAGGTGAAAAATGCAGCTGCCAATGTACTCAGGGAAACATGGCTAATTTACAAAAATACAAAGCTAGTAAAAAAGATAGATCATGCAAAAGTCAGAAAACATCAACGGAAATTCTTGCAAGCTATTCATCAGTAAGTACCATTCTTCACTTTCATTCTGCATTGGTATCTCTGGTTTTTAATTCTTGCACCTACTTATTCTTCTTTCATGAGGGAGTGGAAAAGAGAACATTAAAGTTAAGTAAAATAAAATTTAAAAAAATAAATAAACATACATTATCATGTTTGTTCCCAGAAGACATTTTTTGGCATTTTAATAATTCCATAAATTTTCTTAGAATTTCATTTGTCAGTTCATTTTATGATGAAAAATCATTTATTATGGGGAGAATAGCCACATAATATATTAATTAAAGTGTCTATTCAGTTTCTTTTTTTTTTTTTAATGGAAGGGATAATTTCAGTTAAAATCTCATTTTTACATTTATTTATTCATATAGTTTGCTCTAAGATGTTTAGTTTGTATCTAGTACAAAACCTTGAAAGAAATTTAACATTTTATGATCTACTTGGATTTTTTTTAACACACTGCCAAGCATCTTTATATGAAGGTAGTACATGTGATTGATTTAATACTTGAATTTTTAAATTAGTTTTTAATCAGGATTTGGGGGGTTTTCTATATGCTATGTGTTCATTATTGATTTTAGAGTTCCTGTAGGCCTTGCACTCTTGTGTCATTATTTGGACTTTATCCAAGCCACGGTTACTCAATTTGTCTAAGTCATTCATACCATTTTATTGTTACACCATCATAGGCTTTAAAGTACACATCTCTATCTAGTAAGTTTCCATGGTAATTTGAAAGCACCAGGTCTTTCTCCCCCCAGGCTGGCAGCGTCGTTACCGTAAGTACACTATGTGGGTGTCTGCTGTGAGGTCATGCAGCCTTGCTCTTAATGCCATTTCCATATGGAGAAGGGCAGATGTGTAACATTGGTGGGTCAGAAAACTGGCTTTTCTCATGCAGCGTACCAGGGTAACCATGGAAAGGTAGGTAATTACTAGGTATCCAGATTAGAGTGTGAGCTGTATTTTCTCAGAGCTCATTAGCACAGAGACAGGAAGTTCTGAGGTTGAAGTTTTCATTTTACTTATTTAGGTAATTCATATGTATATTACACTTACATTCTGTGGAAAATCGCCAAGCATTCATCTCTACCTTTTTACCTGCCCATCCACTGCCCTTTTTAAGGAGGTAACACTGAAAATGTGGAATGTGTCTATGTCTATAGACATACATGTATTTCTACAGAAATTGCTCTCTTCCCTATTGAAAATAAAATCCAAGAACCCAAGCTCTAAAATAGGAGGTTCTGCACACGCGGCGGAGTAGCTGGTCTTCACTGCCGTCTTAGCAATCCACACGGGTCCTTTCCCTCACTGCCACCAGCACCAGAATGACCTTATTTCTGCTTCAGCTCTGTGACTTGACTGGACACACGCACAACTATGCATTTTCCGCATTACAAAGAAAAGAATGTTAAGGTAGCACTCTTTCCACGTCTGGGGAAGAGGAAAAGTGAAAGAGAGGAACATTGTATGAGACCCAGCTCACAAGCAGGAACTTGCTTCCTAGAGTCATAGCTACCTTTAAAGCTAGGAACCACACCTGGACTGCTTACCTGCACATCTTGATTTCTTGAGGCTTAGACCTAAGAAAGTGGGTCCCCTGAGTGATGCTAAGCTTTCACCTCCCCTTCAAGAGTCTCTTGGTAAACCTCCCTGGTAGAGTGATCATTCCTACATGCCCTTCCAAACCATACAATACAGTAACCTCAGCATTCATACTAGAGGTACACATGGCATACTGCGGAGAGTTCTTTGTACTTGAATGTTTCGACACTAACCTATTTTGGTCGGATCTATTAAAAAGAAAACTTACCTTTGTGGTTGTGAGAAGATGTAGTGTCCTGGGATGAAAGGATGAGAGGTGACGTGGAATTGAGCCAGTGGGTCAGTCGCTGGGTTCAGCAATCACACATCCCATTTCCTCTGGGATTGTATTAGTGTCCCTTCTGCTAGTATATCATGTCTCCAGTATATAATGAAATGCGACACTTGCCTTTGATGGCATCGATAAACTTTCATAGAACCGAAACAAATAAATGCTTTGACAATTTTCCTCATAATTCTGTAGCATTATATAAATGGTGGTTATTTATATATTTATAAAAGTTTGTCATAGACCTCTTAAGCTCAGAATACATTCACACTCAAAACGTTGGGGGCCGACTTAGGGATATCCATTGTAAAATGTTTTTCAACTTTGCTGTAGGTTTGAAAATTTCTATAAGAAAAAGGCAAAAAAATATTTGGGGAAACTAAGTATAAAAGCTGTTGCTAAGCAGTTGGTGTACTGCCACAAGACATACAGACCTGATGTGAAGGGTTTCATGGTATAGGTGTCATGTGTCTTTCAGCATGCTGCCTTTGGGCAGAGGAAGCCACACGTGATTCTTCTGCTTCTTTCAGACATTTCTCATTGTTTCTTCTGTAGCTGTGTGTACTTCTAAAGCAGATGAGCTTCAAGCAACTCAAAGATAAATTGTTTTGTAAATTAGTCTTGGGACTATGGGGTTTCCTTTGAGGTGGGAGGGTCCTTACAACTTTGGGAAAAGTAGACGGGCTGGGTGGGGCTAGATTATTCTAATTATGCATAATTGCCTTTCATTTGAGCTTAGTGAGTGAAGTCATAAAGGAAAGCACATAGGGCTCGATTCCTACGGGCATGGCCTTCACTGCCCAGCCTTGTCCATCAGCAGCAGGGGAAATCCGACCTTGCCAGTTGAGGAAAAATGTACCCATTCATTTACTAGAGCTCTCCTGGCCTCTGCTCTCCTCAGATTTGTCCTGAGAGCTTTGCAGTAGCTCTATCCCCTCTACCAGCCTCCTCTGTCTCAGCTCTCCTTCTCTTTCCCAAGCCTCATGGCCTCTCTCCCGGATGCAGGACTTTCTAGTCTCCAATGGATGCCTAACTCTGCAGGCCTGGGTCCTCTTTTAGGACCCTGTCTGTCTTTGGGGATCATCACTTAGTGCCACGAAGCATTCTGTTTCTGTAACTTTTACCACTTTCTCTGGTATCAACTTTACAGCTTCTCATTCTTACGTCTCAGCTAGAGACTCATCAATTAACGTGCACTTGTCTCAAAGCCAAGAAATCCAATAATTTCTATAACAGAGAGTGTTAGATTACCCACCTTTCTGAAAACCAGGCTTCCCAATAGCCCCAACTTGGAAAAGATGTATCCCCTCCAAAAAAAGTGTAACCCTATTGTTTAGAGTAGTATCCATTTAACTATATCCTATTTACACTAGTCAAAAACGTCTCCTGTTTTACTTGAATGTCACGTTTCAAAGAGGCCAAGACAACTTGATGCAAGTTCTTCCTTCCGAACTCTAGTTCTGGAGGAAGCTATGTGCTTTCAGGTGGGGGAGTACAGTAGCAGTGCAGAAGGGTGGTGACGTAATGGAAGAGTGTTTCTGTCTGATCAATATGCCCAAATCCTGCAGAATCTTAACAGGACCTTCTAGCTAGCGAATCGAGCCCCCTGTGCACATTGAACACCACTCTGTTGTTTTGTTCCAGAATATTTTACAGTTTCTTTTCTTTTGTTTTGTCTTTTTATTTCAACAAAATGAAACATAGAGCGCGGAAGTAAGTTGTGTGAGCCGCTCCTTTCAGCATTTGCAGAATTTCCTGCCGGCTGCATGCATCCAAGCGGACCCTCTATTGTGAATTTTAGTAGTCTGATTGCTGCTGTGGAAATGTGTTCCGAAATCATGATATTTTCCTGTGATAAGTGAAGTTCACAAGGAAGAAATCAACCTATGTTTCTTATTCTTCTTTTTCGGTGGGGGGAGAAGTAAAATATACATCTGCATGTTACCTTTTATTCTGGCAGCTGCAGCTTACATAGGCTTTTTGTACCAATTCTACTTTTCAGGCAGTCTAAGCGGCAACATGGCAAGATGATTTAAGTTCAAGGCTACTCTACATCAGCTTTCCAGATTAGCAGAAAATAAAATGGGCAAAATTCTACTGTCAGAGGCATAATAGAGTTAGCCAAGAGAAGTATGTTGTATGGAAGGGGAAGCACCCACCTCAGCTGGGGGCCCAGCACTGGCCCTGCTAGCAGGCTTGCAGAGCTCAGAACTGTGCTGTCCTAACCCAATGCTGGAGACTTCCCATCTGGTGGTCCCAAACTTCGAGTCATTCATGTGCCAAGTCTGCTATGACTTCCCTAAATTTGGAAAAAAAAAAAAGCTTGCTATAAATCCCTGTCATAAATGGATTTAAAAATACGTCACTCCCAGCAAGGAGAGAGAGGTAACAGTAAATTGGTTGACAACTAAGCCACTGGTGTTGAACTCAAGCCACAAGCTGTTGCCTGCAGAGAGCTCTGAGCTGAGATTCTGCTCCCTCTTTAAAAAAAAAAAAAAGGAGGGGGAAGAGCAGGTGTTAGGAGATAAAAACAGGATAGGACTAGCCCGGGAGATTTTTCTTACAATAATTCAAGAATTGGAAGAGAATTAAAGGGAATAACTCTCTCTCCATCTGGTTTAGTGTTCTTTAATGTCTTGCTTGAGTATCACTTAGTCATCTAGAACACCTCCATTGGTATAAATCCAGCCTTTCAGAAAGAAAGTCCCAATCTAACACTCTTCTTTCCACACAAAAAGAAACTGAATGTCAGGTTAGGACCAACGAGCACAGGGTCTGTGTCTGACACTGTTATTTTCTCTAATACATTTCTCTAGAATGACCCATACCTGTTTGAAGTTGGTTTGTTTGTGTTTGGGTTTGTTTTTTTTTTTTTTTTCACTCTTTTTAAAAGGCACACATCAAGAACTGCAACTCTTTTAAGTACTTAGAAACATTTCTCAACAACATATTAGATTTAAATATGTGTTTGTTTTAGACTAAAACATATTCCATTACTATAATAGCATAAAAAGGGAGCCAGTTAAATTAGTTCCAAGTCTTTTAATAAAGAAACACATAGTCACAATCACAAGATCTGACCTTAACCTGTTTGAGATTGGTAAAGATCGTGTTGGAAGCAGGTGTCACTTAAACGCCCACTGGTGAGAGGAGCTGTCTTTTCACTACGGACAGATTTGGTGGCATATTGAAGATCCATATTTCAGAACAAAAATCACTGAGCATCGTGAACATGTGTTACAGAAATCTCCCTGGCAGTAAAATCTTGCCCTGTGAATTTTTGTATCCCTTCTAGCCAATTACCTTTCATTTAAATTGGGAAATAATCAAGAATACACGCTCCAGCATTAACACTATACTTTGTAAAATGATTTGTCACCAGAGTAATAAGGTTACCATGGGTTTTCATGAAGTAGCTCAGAGACCTGCTTCTCTTGGAGCATGGCTTTGAACTCTTAAAGAGCAATAGACTGCTTTTCTCTGGTTGGAAAATCTTAATTTCTTGCTAGGTAATGAGCACGGAATAAATATTTGTTGAAATATTACTGTCACTAAGTTACAGCATAGTAAGTACTCATTCAGAATTTTATAAAAAAAGGTTTTATGACTGTCAATCAGATATACTCAATGTTATTTAAAAGTTTCTAAAAGTAACTTTATAAGTAGAAGAGATACCATCTGTCAGACATTCTAATTGTCCTGTGACTTTTATCTACGATAAAAAAAATGAAGGGAAATTCTCCCAAGGAAATGGTCTGGCTTCCCTTCAAATTCAGTGGCAGTGTAAAAGTCAAGTGAAATAAATACAATGAAGAATAAGAGAATTATGTATTTTGAGTTATCTTGCTGCTGGTTGAATAAAAGTTTTCTTGTTGCTAATGAGAATCTCACTTATCACTGTGTTTCATCAGGTTCAAATACCTAACCCAATCCATTTCAGACTAAACAGGGCTAACACCTGTATCTAGTCACATAGACATAGGAAGGTGCTCATGCGTCAACACTGATAAAATTCCTGTTGCTTTGCATATTTCTTCCTATGTCTATTTGTCATGATACTGGGGCTTTAAGGAATGTTTTGGCTTTTCTCATATGGTTAAATCCTTATGAGACTTTCTCAATTCAACTTTGACTCCCTGGTAAATAGTTGTCCTAAGGACACCTTATCTGTTTCTCTCTCCCTTCCTTTTTGCGGTGTTGGGGAAGCATGCTTCTCATTGTACCAGATACATAACCAATTGGGACTTTACCCCCAAATATTCAAGGCATTATCCATGCAGTTATTTGCTCTTGTCAATTTTGTGCATGCTCTTTGGAAGGCTTATGATAGTTGAAGAAAAGAAAAAAAAAAAAAAAAAAAACTTTCTGACTTCAGATTCTGTCTTTTAGATTGAGGAGTGTAAAAATGGAGCAGAGGAAGCTGAACGACCAGGCAAACACCTTGGTGGACCTGGCGAAGGTGAGCTTGGGGTCTCAGCCCCCATATTTGCACCTGTTGGAGCTAACCCCTGCACAGAAAACAGTCCACTTCAGGAGGAGGCCCCTCCAAAGACATTTAACCAATCAAACCAGCAGAACGTACCGACATGACAGCCCAGCTTAGAAGAATCCTTCTGAGACTCTTGCTTAGTGTGCACTTTCCCTCTACACATGTTCAACACCATTCTAAAAGCTTCGCTGCTTACAGGGATTTGAAGTTCAGTTAGAACTATAAATGAGCTATGAGACAATACGTTTGGGATGCTTATATGTAGCTTAATCTCATCCCTATGAGAGCAGAGCCAGATCTTGGGTTTTACTATGAGGTTCAAGGCTAAATGGGCTTCCCTTCTGGCTCAGCTGGTAAAGAATCCGCCTGCAGTGTCAGAGACCTGGGTTCAGTCCCTGGTTGGGACGATCCCCTGGAGAAGGGAAAGCCTACCTACTCCGGTATTCTGGCCTGGAGAATTCCATGGACTGTGAAGTCCATGGGCTTGCAAAGAGTCGGACATGACTGAGCGACTTTCACTTTCAAGGCTAAATAGAACTCATTAATAAACCTTTTTTTACCTATTTTAAACAACAGGCTTTCTGTCCTGTTCCATTGATCTATATGTCTTCAGACTACTTTTTAAAAGTACATTAATAGTCCCCAATTCTTATATCACATTTAGATGTTTTATCTGGTTTATTTTGGTTGTTCCTTTCAAGTGCACAGTACTTCAAAATATGAATATTTTTCAACAATGACAACATTCCTTTCAATGTTCTAAATTTTAAAGGAGGCATTAGAATAGCATTTATGTATGTGTTGAGCCTGTTAACATGAATGCTTTGAAAGAGACAGTTCTCAGTCAGACCTGTGTTCTGCTGTTTGTTTGCTATAACAACTATGTCCTTTACAAGGGCCCCATCATATTCTTCAAAAATTATACCTATTTGTCCTAGAGCCATTAATTAAACTCATTTTAGTGTATATCAGTTCAGTTCAGTTCAGTTCATTCGCTCAGTTGTGTCCGACTCTGCAACCCCGTGAACCGCAGCACACCAGGCCTCCCTGTCCATCAGTAATACATACTGTATAAATATGTTGGAGTGGAATATTTGATATCTTTCAAATAGAAGTAAAGTATTTAGTGACTTACCCTTAGGAGTAAGATTTACATCTGTTCATGGCAAATAGATGGAGAAACAGTGTCAGACTTTAATTTGGGGGGCTCCAAAATCCCTGCAGATGGTGACTGTAGCCATGAAATTAAAAGACACTTATTCCTTGACAGGAAAGTTATGATCAACCTAGATAGCATATTCAAAAGCAGAGACATTACTTTGCCGACAAAGGTCCGTCTAGTCAAGGCTATGGTTTTTCCAGTAGTCATGTATGGTTGTGAGAGTTGGACTATAAAGAAAGCTGAGTGCCAAAGAATTGATGCTTTTGAACTGTGGTGTTGGAGAAGACTCTTGAGAGTCCCTTGGACTGCAAGGAGATCCAACCAGTCCGTCCTAAAGGAAATCAGTCCTGGGTGTTCACTGGAAGGACTGATGCTGAAGCTGAAACTCCATTACTTTGGCTACCTGATGCAAAGAACTGACTCATTTGAAAAGTCAAAAACTGACTCCTAGCATCTTTCCTGATGCTAGGAAAGATTGAAGGCAGGAGGAGAAGGAAATGACAGAGGATGAGATGGTTGGATGGCATCACTGACTCAGTGGGGTAAATTCCAGGAGTTGGTGGTGGACAGGGAGGCCTGGCGTGCTGCAGTCAATGGGATCACAAAGAGTCGGACACGATTGAGCAACTGAACTGAAGTGAACCCCTAGGAGATCATGTATCGTTCATTTAAGCTGGGCAGCACATATATATGAGGCCTGAAGATGTGCTCAACTAATATTTACACCCGTGGTTCTTACTGGGACACATTGTGAACAAAGAAGGAGCAGATTCTTATTATCACTCCTAGATCAAATGATGATAGAAACTGGGTATTTTTTATGAAAATATAAAAGAGGTCACTTGAAAATAATATATATAATATATATCATTTCACTATAATATATACTATTATACATAATAAATATACTCTTGAAGTAAAATGATATATCTGTGAGGCAAGATGCTGTGTCTTTCAGTTACTTCTTTAGTGTCCATGACATAAAGAGTTTAGTATTTGCTGAATGAATAGTCTCACATAGTCCCAAGACTGTATAGTAAACATAGAGTTAATGAACTGTCTTCCTGGCCAAACCCAGGAAGGTTTGCCTGTGTTCCAAACAGTAACTTCCTTATTCAATAAGTTCATTTATCATCACTAAGAGGTTGTTAAACAGGATAAGAATACATATTATAGAGGGAATTATGATAGGAGAGCAGGCTTAGCCATAAAGGTCTGAGGCTTGGGAAAGGCTGCTGTGGACTAAGGTTAATGTCGCCAGCCTTCCTTTCTTGATCACCCTCTTCCCTCTCTTGATCACCCTCTTCCCTCTCTGGTTCTGAGCTGCTCAGCACTGAAGTCCTCTTTCCCTGTTTCTTGTCTCCCTATTTCCAGAACCATAACTGGGAGTCAGTTATGAATACCCTCTGATCAGGACAACCAGTTGCAAAATTCACTAGGACACCGAAAACATTTTCATATTTCAAACCACTTAGTTCTAATTAAGCCATAGCTAACAAGGTGGATTGGTAACTTTAGTATCTCCTCTAACATTTATTCTCTCACTAGTTATCTGTAGAAATTCTATTTGACCCAAAGGAGAGCCTATAATTTGGAACATAAGGCAGCAAAGAGATATTTAGGCATTTTTAATTGCTTTAAGTTACTAAATTACTCGATCAAATCAGTTTGTCCTAAACTTTATTCATATTCTAGTCAAAATGTCTGCTATATCCCAATACCATCTGTACTATTATGTATTGTTCTGTAAAATCCGCTTGTTTTTAACAATCAGCCTTGCCCTAATTAGTATTACGTGTTGCTGCTGCTGCTAAGTCGCGTCAGTCGTGTCCAACTCTGTGCAACCCCATAGACGGCAGCCCACCAGGCTCCCCTGTCCCTGGGATTTTCCAGGCAAGAACACTGGAGTGGATTGCCATTTCCTTCTCCAATGCATGAAAGTGAAAAATGAAAGTGAAGTTGCTCAGTCGTGTCCAACTCTTAGCGACCCCATGGACTGCAGCCTACCAGGCTCCTCTGTCCATGGGATTTTCCAAGCAAGAGTACTGGAGTGGGGTGCCATTGCCTTCTCCGATTACATGTTACATAATGAATTTGACATGCTAACTTTTCTAACGACCCTTAAAGTATATACATAAATATAAAATCAAAACATGTTTGTCTCTCCACACACCACTTAAAATCCTTGGACATACCACCAGCAATACCTGCACACCATTTTCTGCAACTGGATCAAATTAATTCCTATGGTCTTACTTCTCTAAGTCCTGGCATTGAACAGACACATCAAATTTGCCTGGCCAGGTCACATGTTCAGTTAGCTGACACCCCTGTTGCACTGCAAGTTGCTAAGAGGAGACCAGCCCTTAAGCTCTGAAAGCTGGCTAGTCTGCTTCCAGGGCAAGTGTAATTAAACCTTCATTCTTTGTCTCTCTGTTCTTCTCAATCCTGTTTTCTAGACCCAGAACATCATGTATGACATGATTTCCGACTTAAATGAAAGAAGTGAAGACTTTGAGAAGAGGATTGTTACCCTGGAAACGAAGTTAGAGACTTTGATCGGGAGCATCCATGCCCTGCCTGGGCTCATAAGCCAAACCATCAGGCAGCAGCAGAGAGACTTCCTCGAGGCTCAGATGGAGAACTACGACAAGCACGTCCCCTACGGTGCTGAGCGGTCCCGGTCCTCGTCCAGGAGGCGGCGGTCCTCCTCTACAGCGCCACCAACTTCATCAGAGAGTAGCTAGAAGAGAATCAGTTAACCACAAAATAAGACTTTTTGCCATCATATGGTCAATATTTTAGCTTTTATTGTAAAGCCCCTATGGTTCTAATCAGCGTTATCCGGGTTCTGATGTCAGAATCCTGGGAACCTGAACACTAAGTTTTAGGCCAAAATGAGTGAAAACTCTTTTTTTTTTTTCTTTCAGATGCACAGGGAATGCACCTATTATTGCTATATAGATTGTTCCTCCTGTAATTTCACTAACTTTTTATTCATGCACTTCAAACAGACTTTACTACTACATTATATGATATATAATAAAAAAAAGTTAATTTCTGCACACATTTGGTCACTCGACATTTCTAAAGGCTTACTTTTCACATTATTTTCAAGGTAAAATGATTGATTATCATCTAACGCACTTTGATCATTTTTATTTCCGAAAGTTTGGCCAGGCAGAAGTCTTTCAATTACTCCATACCTCGTCACTAAGATTTTCTCACATTATGAAATATTATAGTCAAAACTGTTTGACCCGGCCAGCTTACCATTCTTTGAGTTCACATGTCATTTCTATTTAATTTTGTTTCCAAGTTATGTGGAAAGTGAGACTGTTACATCAAAACCTATAATATGAACTAGGGACACCAATGCTTTCAAGAATTATTTTATTCCTAGTTTACCAGAAAATTTGCTTGAAGAAAGTATCAGGGTACACCACTGTCTACCGACTAATGGTGCAGAATTTTAGATGTAAACTACTTATTTCATCTTTCCCCATGGATTTATTATGAGAGGCCCCGGTTCACTCTGTTTGCATTATATACATACATGTTCATATACATATGTGGTTGCGTAGCTCCTAATAGCATAATCAACATAAATGAGCATAAATCTAGCAAATGGTCAGTCTGTACTCTTGGTCTGTGGTTACATGTTTGGTACTGGGAAGTGAGTGGCATCTGCTAAATTTCAAAAGTTTTAGCACCCTTGTTTCACAGCTGTTAAGATCAGTTTCTGTGAAAAGGAACTCGATATTTACTGGTGCAAATACATCTCTTTCCGGAATTACTCTAAAAATCCAGCGGGTTTGGGAAAACCACCTTTGAGGTAATAGCAGTTTGGATTTCCTTAACCTGATAGTCTCTAGAGCCTAGGAAGAGCTAGCAGGGGTAACATGATAAAAATCAGGCTTCACTTGGCCAGCTCTGAAACCAGCTCTCTCGGGCTGGCTTAGACCTAAAAAAGACTCCTTCATTTTCAGAGAAGTCTGTCTTTGCCCTCTTCCCCTTGATTCTACACAGCACCCTTCGGTGTCTGCCTTATGAGACAGCCTCCAAGCGTTTTTCTTAACACAAAACTAGAGCTACATATTCATCAGCTTGCATAATTTAATGAATAAAGTCACTTTCATAACTATTTTCCGTAATTGATGCAAAAATTCAAACATTTCCATTCAAGATCAAGGACGTAAAAGTATGATTCCTTCAGACTGCATGAGAATCATTTACCATTTATTACTCAAGCAGAGTGACTGAAAATAAAGCTCTTTCACACACCTTATATATTTCAGTGTAGAATGAAGACAAAGCTTGCAAATAAGTAAAACTATTAGAGTACTGCTTATAGGAACAAACTGCTGAGTTAAATGAACTTAAGATTCCTACTCCAGTAGGATTTCTACTTCATGGATGAAATAAAAGTTTATTTTGGGTAACATGCAAAAATACCTCAAGTATTTGGTATAAACACTGGATATAAGGGAGAGAGAAACTGTGAAAAAATGATTAATTCCTGTGATTCTTGCAGTTAGTTCTTATCTAGTCTACCTCTGTGACTGAAAACCATAACAGCAGATAATTAAGCTTAATTATCACTTTACTGATCAATTAGCACCACCATCCCAGAATACTAGAAGACAAGGGCAAAAATAATACATTGTTCCTCTTTTTGAAGAAGAGAGCAGAGAAATGAGTTTTAATTTAGATTTCATTGCCTGGTGTTTATTCGCCAGCTCCATTAATTGTCCCTCATGGAGGATGTCATTTAATTCATCTTTTCCTGTTTATACAAAGTATATACAGACCGGTCATCATTAAACAAAAATGTATGGTCTTTTGTTTCTGTATTTTAAATAATACCAAATATCCACAATTTGGAAGAGGAGGCAAGAACCCATCTGTTGCATAGATTTCGTGGTCAATGATCTGTTGAATGAACATAACTCTACCTGATGGTACCGAGCCTTTTCCCACATGGCTTTGAACATGAAACGAGATCCTCTGAGGAGACCTTAGATTAGTCTTTAGTGAGCTCTACACTCTTGTTTTCACAAATTTCTAATGATAACTGAATGTGTTACACTTCGACCTACCACGCCCTAGCCTGTCTTCTCTACAGCCAATAGCAGAACATACAACCACCACCGATCATTGTGCACTACAATGGCACCACCTTCCTCAATACCTTTCTTCATTTCCCCTACTTATACACAGTGTCATGAGTTAGCCACTAGAAAGAAGAGTCTTGAAAAACCATCAACCAAAGTCATAACAGGTGGTAGATCTAGAAACTTTTATATGCTTTCTCCCTAATGTCACCTCCACTGGCAACTGTTTTGCCAGAGACTCTCCATCAAAGCATCTGTAATAATCAAATAATTCTATTCCAAAACAATATGGAAATCGGGATAAAAATCTGTTGGTTTGGTTGCAGTCAAATCTTGACAGATGGACTGAAGTTTTCCAGCTCTGTTATTCAACTTTGCCCAGTCTTGAGAAGTAGAACGAAAAAATGGAAAGAGGAGGTTAAAAGTCAGAATTGGGTTTAGAACTGAATTCTTGCTAGTTCTGTGTACTTAAGCACCCTTAATCCTTCTGAGCCTCCTTTTCTCCTTTTTCTCATCTACAAAATGAGTATAAAAAGACACAGATATCAGTGGAGCTCTGTAAATCCTAGCATCTATCTTAACAAATGATGGTAGGTATTTTTTAATGTTATTTCCAATATAATGCAACAAATATCAAACATCCCATTGACTATCTTTTTAACTTTTAATACCTCATAGTAGAGGTTATGAATTCTTCCACTCACCTAAGTTCATTCTTAAAACAAGTTACTGGACTATGGATTCATTTACTGATTTCCTGATCCTGTAACTCTTTTTTTAGTGATCCTAAAATGTGTGTCTGTGGTGTGTGCTTGCTGAGCTGTGTCTGACTCTGTGACCCCATGGACTGTAACCCACCAGGCTCCTCTGCCTATAGAATTTTCTAGGCAAGAAATACTGGAGTAGGTTGTCATTTCCTACTCCAGGAGATCTTCCCAACCCAGGGATCGAACCTATGTCTCTTGTGTCTCCTGCCTTGGCAGGTGGATTCTTTACCACTTGCACCACCTGGGAATCCCAATCCTAGAATACCAACAGGTGTATGTGTTTGTATGTATATATATACACATATATATACATACATGTATGTATGTGTATATATATATACTTTTTGTGGTTCTGTCCTGTTCTTTCTTCTTGCCTTCCCTCAGAATCTTTTCATAAATATGATCCAGAAATGTAGATAGTTGCTTGTGCCTTTTGCTTAGGACTTGGAATACTTGATTAGGGATGTGCTGGTGGGGTCAACCAAGACCTAGACCAAAACCATGCCTTTAGTTCAGGAGCCTTAACATACTTCTCCCTGTCTGTGTAACCCTCCCTGAAACAGTGTGTGCATTTTGGCAAAACTGTCAAGTCTGTCTATTCAGAGAAAATTATCAAATTGGTTGTTTAACAGATAGTGTCCTGGAAGACGTGAGGCTTGGAGCATCAAAAGGCATGACACGAGGAACACCTCTCCTCGCTGTCACTATTGCAACAGGTCCTGATGGGCATGCTGGATTTCAGTTTCCTAGGCCAGGGGACAACAAGACAAAAGCCCTGGCAGTGATGCTTTCTAAAACTTACTGTATTCAATATGTTACAAGTCAGTGAACCCAGAAATAGAAAACCTATCACAGGTATTGCTTATTTTGAGTTGTTAGAAATACTTCAAATTTTTTACCCCCAGACCTGTCCTTTTCTCCACTTGCAGGTTGTCCTCTGACCCAATGCTCTTGGCATTCCCACATGGTATTGGGGGTGGGGAGCAGCTACAAGAGGAATTAGAAACTGTGGGACTGCTCATCCTGGTAGTGTTAGAACCTCTGGATTGGAGCTTGTTGCGCTTCAGATCCAGATAAAGGCTGAGTGTGAGGGAGACAGTGGTCTGCAGACTGCAGCCATGTGCAAAGAGATTTCCTCCTCTCCCAGCTCCCACTTTCTTAGTAACTGGCCTCCTCTACTCCTTGTTAGGGAAGCAGCTCTGGCCTCTTGCCAGAGCCCAATTATTCAGTTGTCAATTTCCCTGAGGTCATCTACCCTGGCCAAAAAATCTATAGGGGGGCAGTAAAACTTAGTACCCTCACCCAAGGTAAATGAATGGAAATATTTGAGGATTTTCACTCAAGCGGAAAATGCACATGCGCTGTGGAACATTTTGTGGCTATGAGTGACAAGGGATTCAAACAGGTCATAGAACAACCTGGGTGGTCACTCATGTCCTGAGGCAAAGGAGCCTACCACCTCTGCTGAAACCGGGCGGTTCCTGAGCCCTTAGTCACACAGGCCAGCACGGTACACACTTGTGAGACTGTGGCCATCAGCCCTCCTCAGGTGGAAGGTGAGAGATGGAATATGACACTAAAATGAAGGTACCAACAGTATCTTCTGTCAACCCCCAAAGAAATGAACCCTGAATATTCATAGGAAGGACTGATGCTGAAGCTGAAGCTCCAAGACTTTGGCCACCTGATGCGAATAGCAGGCTCATCAGAAAAGACCCTGATACTGGGAAAGATTGAGGGCAGGAGGAGAAGGCAGTGACAGACAATGAGATGGTTGGATGACATCACTGACTCAATGGACAGGAGTCTGAGCAAACTCTGAGAGAGAGTGAAGGACAAGGAAGCCTGACGTGCTGCAGTCCTTGGGGTAGCAAAGAGTCAGACATAACTGAGAGACTCAACAACAACAACAATAGTATCTTCACTGTAAAAGAAGAATTGAAAATGCTTTAGGAGGAAGACATTGGGTACAACGCCCAACAGAAATCTAACAACCTGTAGAATGTCATAACATTCTCGTAGTAGCAATGTTAGTCGCTCAGTCATGTCCAACTCTTTGTAACCCCATGGACAGTAGCCCACTAGTCTCCTCTGTCCATGGGATTTTCCAAGCAAGAACACTGGAGTGGGTTGCCGTTTCCTCCTCCAGGGGATCTTCCCAACCCAGTGATTGAACCTCCTGCATTGGCAGGCAGGTTCTTTACCAAACCTACATTATTCTGGGATTTCCCTGATGGTCAAGTGACTAAGACTCTGCGCTCCAAATGCAGGGGGTCAGGGTCCAATCCCCGGTCAGGGAACTAGATCCCACAGGCTACAGTGAAGAGCTCACACACTGCAACTAAGATCCCACATGCACAACAAAGATCGAAGATCCCACACACCACAACTAAAACCTGCTTCTGCCAAATTAATGAATATTTAAAAAATAAGTCTGCGTTTTTCTGTCTCAAAGCCCACCATTTTCACCATGCCAACAACCATCCCTTTAAGGAGACTAGAGTAGATGCAGCCTGTCTCTTCAGTTTTTACACATATCATGTGATTACCTGTCACCTATTGCTCCTCTTTCTCATGCATTCTCACTTTCATTCAGTTACTGTTAATAAATGCAACTGTTAGGTCGAACATTCATAGTTTCCTGGCCTTAGGGAATATAAGTTCAAAATTGGCCTTTCTGTTGGGTAAAATCACTGTGTCCTAGAGAGAAAACTGACGATCCCTAGATAAAAGACTTTCAGTTCAGTTCATTCAGTTCAGTTGCTCCATAGTGTCCGACTCTTTGCAACCCCACGAATTGCAGCACACCAGGCCTCCATGTCCATCACCAACTCCTGGAGTTCACTCAGACTCATGTCCATCAAGTCAGTGATGCCATCCAGCCATCTCATCCTCTGTCGTCCCCTTCTCCTCCTGCCCCCAATCCCTCCCAGCATCAAAGTCTTTTCCAATGAGTCAACTCTTCACATGAGATGGCTAAAGTACTGGAGTTGCAGCTTTAGCATCATTCCTTCCAAAGAAATTCCAGGGCTGATCTCCTTCACAATGGACTGGTTGGATCTCCTTGCAGTCCAAGGGACTCTCAAGAGTCTTCTCCAACACCACAGTTCAAAGGCATCAATTCTTCGGCACTCAGCTTTCTTCACAGTCCAACTCTCACATCCATACACAACCACTGGAAAAACCATAGCCTTGACTAGACGGACCTTTGTTGGCAAAGTAATGTCTCTGCTTTTCAATATGTTATCTAGGTTGGTCATAACTTTTCTTCCAAGGAGTAAGCGTCTTTTAATTTCATGGCTACAGTCACCATCTGCAGTGATTTTGGAGCCCCCAAAAATAAAGTCTGACACTGTCTTCCCATCTATTTCCCATGAAGTGATGGAACCAGATGCCATGATCTTTGTTTTCTGAAAGACTTTAAGTGAGTCAATATTTTTATTTTTGAGTTTGTAGGGGAAATAATATCCACTGTGAGGAAAGGTTGAAATTCCTTAAATATGACTGCAATGGGCCACATTTAATTTTCTTTCTTTCTTTAAAAGCTTAATATTAATACTACTTGTATATGTTCTAAAATAAGTCCAGGGAGTTTGAGGATTATAATTCATTTAACAGAGAACACTGATGACAAAGGTGTTATTGCTCTTAAATCAGGTTGCAGTGAGGGGAAAAGGTTAAAAAAAATAATTTCTAGCAATTGGTCTATAGCTGCAGTGTGGAAAGTCCTTTATATCTTTATGAGATTCCTGTTCCTGCTTTTTTCTAGAAACAGTTACATTAATAGGATATCTTTTTGGTATCAATAATAAAGAGAATCTAAAAATTGGTTAAAAAGCAGTATTTTCTTATTTGAAGACTAAATATTTAGAGGAAAAACCTTTGCAAAAGTATTTAATGAAAACTTGTTTATAAAAAGGAGAAAAAAGTATAAAATTTTTTGACCTTCTTGACCTTGATGATTAGAAAACTATACATTAAAATGATTTTGGAAGAAACAAACAAACAACAAAAAATCAGCAAGAAAGCACAAAAAGCAAGGAGTCCAAAGCAAAGAATAACACGAAGCCTGACAAGTCACAGTGGTTTAATTTACACTCTTCAAGGATAGGTACTCTAAGGTTGAGTTCAACATGAAATACATCTATGTGCTTTTTAGAAAGGACATAAAATTATAGAAAAAACATTAAAACCCAAATTACAGGGGATAATTTAGTTTAGTGCAAACAACCAAAAACAGTGATGGCAACATTCATTTCAGACTAATGGAACTGAAGAGAAACAACATGAAGTCACAAAAGGATGGTCATGTTAAATCGATCCTTGAAGAGAAAGCTGACATGAGTTGTATGCACTAAAGAGTAAGGCATATAAAGCAAACCTACCAGAAATAAAAGGAAAAACTATTGTTGTGGTAGATTTTAAGATCCCTTTCATCCTGGAGAGATCAAATGAACCAAAAATCAATAGTCATGGTATCAAGAAAAATAATTATTATTAGAATTGGCCAAGAACTAACAGAAACATGAAAGAAATGTACTTTTTGATAAATGACGTGGAGGAACTAGACAGACATTTAAAAAAAAGATAATACACTTTCCAAACTTCACATCATACAAAAGACTACATTCCAAATGAATCAGAGAGCTCAGTGTGAAAACCAAAACAGCTTAAGTATTAGAACACAATGTGTGTGAATTTCTCTAAAACCTAAGATAATGAAATATATTCTAGACTCCATAGGCAACAGAAGACTGATTAATTTGATTACATAAAAATAAAAGAGCTACTGCATAGCATGGAAGAAAAGATGGTGACAAAGTCAAAAGAAGCTGATAAACTAGAAGAAATATTTGCAACATTTATTACAAAGCACCAAAATCTCTAATATAAAGAAAGAATCCCAAAAATTGGGAGAAAAAATTCTAAAACCCTGATAGAAAATAGAAAAATGGGCAAAAGTTAGATGATTTACCAAAGAATGATATAAAATTATCCATAAACATATCAAAAGATATTCTTTTCATTCATAGTAAGAGAAATGCAGATTAAAACTACCACCGAGTGAGTGATATACCACTTCTCACCTATTAAACTGGCAAAAACTGAAAGTTTGACAAGATAATTTTTTGGAAATAGGTATATAAGCATGTTAATACTTTGCAGGTGGGAGTGCCAAAGGGTCCAAGCCACAGGAAGAAAATCTGACAGTATCTAAGAAAACTACATTGGATTTCTTTTTGACCCAGAAACCCTTCTTTTAGGGTTTGTTTGTTTTTTTTTTAAGATTTAACATCAAATAATGAAACTATATAAAAAGTCATAAATTATAATATTATTTGTAATTGAAAAATAAATACAATGTAAATACTGACATTTACATTTTTTTTCTTCAAAATTGAAATACTTTGCAGCTACATAAAAGACCAAGGGGAGAAGGCAATGGCACCCCACTCCAGTACTCTTGCCTGGA
Organism: Tragelaphus eurycerus; assembly: GCA_935064755.1. NCBI lineage: Eukaryota > Metazoa > Chordata > Mammalia > Artiodactyla > Bovidae > Tragelaphus > Tragelaphus eurycerus. Next base: position 13,254,040 of record CAKXYN010000054.1, on the reverse strand, counting down.
AAATCCCATGGATGGAGGAGCCTGGTAGGCTGCAGTCCATGGGGTCGCTAAGAGTCGGACTCGACTGGGCGACTTCACTTTCACTTTTCACTTTCATGCATTAGAGAAGGAAATGGCAACCCACTCCAGTGTTCTTGCCTGGAGAATCCCAGGGACGGGGGAGCCTGGTGGGTGGCGGTCTATGGGGTTGCACAGAGTCGGATATAACTGAAGTGACTTAGCATAGGAAAAGACCAAGGATGATCTCCTGAACAAATAGAAAATGACTTCCAGGATTAACTGATAAATTTCAAGAAGGCAAAGTGTAACCAAGGAGATCCAACCAGTCCATTCTAAAGGAGATCAGCCCTGGGATTTCTTTGGAAGGAATGATGCTAAAGCTAAAACTCCAGTACTTTGGCCACCTCATGTGAAGAGTTGACTCATTGGAAAAGACTGTGATGCTGGGAGGGATTGGGGGCAAGAGGAGAAGGGGACGACAGATGATGAGATGGCTGGATGGCATCACTGACTCTATGGACATGAGTCTGAGTGAACTCCGGGAGTTGGTGATGGACAGAGAGGCCTGGGTGTGCTGTAATTCATGGGGTCGCAAAGAGTTGGACATGACTGAAGGACTGATCTGATCTGATCTGATCTATATGCGCGTGTGCTCAAAAGAGTTGGACATGACTGAGCGACTGATCTGATCTGATCTGATCTATATGCGTGTGTGCTCATTTGTGTCCAGCTCTTCATGACCCTATAGACAGCAGCCCACCAGGCTCCTCTGTCCATGGGCTTCTCCAGGCAAGAATACTAGAGTGGGTTGCCATTGCCTTCTCCAGGGGATCAGCCCAATCCAGGGATCAAACCTGTGTCTCCTTGCACTGGCTGGCAGATTCTTTACCACTGAGCCACCTGGGAAGTCTAACAGTATAAATGTATGAAGAAGAAATAAGAAAAATACATCTATTTTTGCAAGCAGAAATACTGGAAGGGTGAGCCAGAACCAGTAATGAAACTGTACACATATAGGGCAAAGCTAGGAATAGAGTGGAAGGGATGGGGAAGAGTAGCTGACACTTCAGTTCAGTCACTCAGTCGTGTCTGACATTTTGTGACCCCATGGACTGCAGCAGCACACCAGGCTTCCCAGTCCTTCACTATCTCTCAGAGCTTGCTCAAACTCATGTCCATTGAGTCGGTGATGTCATCAAACCATCTCATCCTTTGTCATTTCCTTCTCCTCCTGCCTTTAATCTTTCCCAGCATCAGGGTCTTTTCCAATGCCTCAGTTCTTGGCATCAGATGGCCAAAATATTGGGGTTTCAGCTTGAACATCAGTCCTTCCAATGAATATTCAGGACTGATTTCCTTTAGGATGGACTGGTTGGATCTCCTTGCAGTACAAGGGACTAGCTGCACTTATTACATATTTACTTTTTGAATCCTGTTATTTGGGGTTCAAAAAATTGTAGCAATGAGAATATGAGAAAAAACCTAAAACAAAATACAACCATATAAAAGTGCACGTGTTGGGAGGGGAAATAATCTTAGTAGTATAACTTTTTATTTTGCACTAATCATAGACTTACAAAATATTTGCAAAAGCACGACTTCCTTACATCCTTTACTCCTCTTCCCTTAATGTTAACATCTTACATAATAACCATGGTGTAATTATAAAAACAAATTAACACTGGTACAATATTAACTACAGACCTTATTTTAAAAGAAAAATGAACATGTCTAAAGAAACGTATTCAGCTTGTTTTTCATAGTAGTGTGGGCTAGCATTTCTGAAACTACTTTCTCTACATTGGAAGGTTGAGAAAATGAGTAAATCTATTGAGGACACTGGGACCAGGTTTCTCACTGTTGGAGACTGGAGTTATCAGTATGGAATGACATTAGACTGGGAACAACCCTGTGCCATTGGAATTGAACTGAAGTATCAGTATGGACTCATGAATACAGGAATAGAGATATATGTTTAAGTACACATATGTCTGTGTGTTGATTTTCTAATTTGGCTTACTGTAAACACCTAGAGATAGAAAAACAAAAATCCAAACCTAGTGCCCACATCTTGCATTCTTAAAACCAATCTCCACTAAACATTCAACAGCATTCTCTTTGAAGAAATGCAGATTCCTGGAGTAGGGCAGTTTCAAACAAGCCTGGCATCTTATGCCAAGAGTAAGAGACATTCCAAGGACAGCAGGAGGACCCCAAGGGCACAAAGGGCACTCTGAGTGTACACAAATCATAAAGTCATAAATCTGGATAATTTGAGCACCAAAAATACTGATATTATAACAGTTTATAACCCATTAAATTAAAAGAGAATGTATGTGTCCATGCTTAATAAATGGACTTCCCTTATGGCTCAGCTGGTAAAGAATCTACCTGCAATGCAGGAGACACCGGTTTGATTCCTGGGTTGGGAAGATCCACTGGGGATAGGCTACCCACTCCAGTCTTCTTGGGCTTCCCTCCTGGCTCAAATGGTAAAGAATCTGTCTGCAATTCAGGAGACCTGGGTTTGATCCCTGGGTTGGGAAGATCCCCTGGAGGAGAGGACATGGCAACGGACATGGCAACCCACTCCAGTATTCTGGCCTGGAGAATTCCATAGACTATTCCATGGGGTCACAAAGAGTAATGACTGAGTGACTTTCACATGTCTAATAAATAAGAAAGCAAAACTCTTCCTTATGGGGTGTGAAAGTTTGTGGGGAATAGGATGGATATTTACAAAATGTCAAAATATATCCCAATACATTATCCTACAAATTACAAAGGGTTACTTGACATTACTTTGCCAATAAAGGTCCATCTAGTCAAGGCTATGGTTTTTCCAATAGTCATGTATGGATGTGAGAGTTGGACTGTGAAGAAAGCTGAGCGCCGAAGAATTGATGCTTTTGAACTGTGGTGTTGAAGAAGACTCTTGAGAGTCCCTTGGACTACAAGGAGATCCAACCAGTCCATTCTAAAGGAGATCAGTCCTGGGTGTTCTTTGGAAGGAATGATGCTAAAGCTGAAACTCCAGTACTTTGGCCACCTCATGTGAAGAGTTGACTCATTGGAAAAGACTGTGATGCTGGGAGGGATTGGGGGCAGGAGGAGAAGGGGACAACAGAGGATGAGATGGCTGGATGGCATCACTGACTCGATGGATGTGAGTATGAGTGAACTCCAGGAGTTGGTAATGGACAGGGAGGCCTGGTGTGCTACAATTCATGGGGTCGCAGAGTCGGACACAACTGAGCGACTGAACTGAACAAATTGTAATTTTACTGTTGGAAAAAAAAATTAAACAAAAATCTAGTGACCAATTCTTCAATCAAGTAAACAAAGAAGCATCACCAGTAATGGTGCAAACCAATGTCACATGGCTCCTTATATGATGCAATATCGAAGGTGGAGGAGAAGGGGATGACAGAGGATGAGATGGTTGGATGGCATCACCAACTTGATGGACATGAGTTTGGGCAAGCTCCTGGAATTGGTGATAGGCAGGGAAGCCTGGCATGCTGCAATCCATGGGGGTGCAAAGAGTCAGACACAACTGAGCAACTGAACTGAACTGATGATGCAATAAAAAGGACCCATTATGCGTGTGATATTTCTGCTAAAAACACATGATCTGAATCTAGTAATGAAGAACTAGCAAAAAGTTCAAAGACAAAAATCCTCCAAAATGCAAATTGATTAAAAAAAAAAAAACAACAAAAAACTAGCCAATACTGTTCAAAACTGTCAATTTTAGAAAAGACAAAGATAGCCTGAGGAAATATTCTAGATAAACAGACACTGAATATATATAACAACTAAATGCTAGTCAATTTCCTGCATTAGATCCTGGACTAGCAGAAAAAACAAATTATGTAGTGCATTTTCAGGGAAAACTGGCAAAATCTGAGCATGTACTATCAATTAGGTCATGATTTGTACCAATCTTAAATTTTCTTATTTTGCTAACATTATTGTGATTATACAAGTCAAAGCTTTGTTCTTAAAAAATGCATTTAAATTTTATCATAAAAGAGCATAATGTCTTCAACTTACTCCCAAATGATCCAGAAAAATGTCACCTGTCATGAGCCAAAAAACATGGAGGGGGTGGGGGCTGAAGGGGGACTAATAAAACGCTATGAAAAAAATGTTAACAATTAGTGAATTTAGTTGAAAAGTATACCAAAGACCTTTGTGTTATTTCTACAACTTTTCTGTAAGTTTGAAATTATATCAGAATTATATCCAAAGGAAAGTACAATCAACAGGGGGAAGATATAATAAGAAGAGTTCTTTACAGGAAATAAAAAGCATGGGATAGGTCTATATACAGTCATGGAAAGCTTTCCAAGGTACAGTATTATAGTTTTCTTCCTAAACTTAGAAAATAAATGAATTCCTACTCCACTTACATAACACACAAAACCATATGTGTCTCTGCATTCATACACCTATGTGCAAAGGCTATTCGAATCCCACCTCTCCTCTGGGGCTCAGTTTAAATACTACTTTCTCCACAGTCTTCCCTGCTCCTCCCAGTTGAAAATAAATGGGCCCTCCTCTGGCCTCTCATTTTCCTCATGTGCTTAACATGCCCTGCTTCCTGCTGCACCTGAGACATGCAAGACCTCTAACCCATGAACAGAGAACAGACAGGTGTTTATCTGCGCAGCCCTCAAGAAATCAAAGCAGTGAATTGTAGATGCTATATGCCCATGAATGTTTGTTTACTGAACAGAAATACATTGGCTTTGCCATTTCCTTTTCCATGGCAAGGCCAACATATTTCTGTCCAATTAACAAACATTCATGGGCACATAGCATGTACAAGTGGTGCCTAGTGGTAAAGAATCCATCTACAGGAGATGCAAGAAACACAGGCTCGATTCCTGGGCTGGAAAGATCCCCTGGAGTAGGAAAGTTGCACCCCATTCCAGTATTCTTGCCTGGAAAATTCCATGGATGGAAGAGCGTGGTGAGCTACAGTCTGTGACACCACAAAGAGTCAGACACAACTGAGCAGAGCACACATGTTGGCCTTGCAGGAAATATCCTAGCAAGGATCCTCCATCCTGATTAAAGAAAAATAGTTCTCATCTCCTACCAGCGTGTTTGGAATTCTAAGTGTTCTCAAGATGTTATCTTGTGCAGTCAGCTGATCTTCACCTAGAGCTTGTTCTCAAGTTCCTGCTTCTTGGAGCCTAAGAGCAGGCTAAATATGGCTGAACCACACCACAACCAGGCTCCAGGGATATTTGCTTTCAAACACTTAACATTTGCTTTGTGTTACCCTTTTATTAGGAAGATTAAAATTGAAAGGGAAGCAAGTGAGGCAGGGCTTTCTTCTTCTGTCTCTGCAAGAACAGCTTGTTTCCATGACATTTATACAGGGAGCTTTTTCTAAATGACAAGCAGATTGTTAGAAGATGTTATTTTCTGTCTCTTTGCTTTGGATCTTCACTTAGTGGGTGTAATGTAAGAGAGATAGCCTCACTAGGAGGCTGACTGTCAGGTATATGGATTTGGGAGAGGATTGGTTGGGGGTTTGTTGAATTCTTTCTGTGGGGGTTGCTATAGCAGCAGCCCAACAGATTTGGCTAAAAGTTGTAAGATGTATTCGTGTTGTTATTTTTTACATGGAGTAACATTTCTGCAGATATAAGTGTCTGCTCTTTTTAGCCCTATCTCTTAGTGAAGAAATCGAAGGCTCACAGAAGCCATCCATGGGGGCAGCAAGAAGTCCAAGCACCCAGGCCCAGGTGAAATGGCTAAATTTAACTGAGGTTGAGGCCTGTCTTCTGTACCAAAGAGGTCAGCCTTGAGGCTGTGACAATGGATGAAGGAAATGCCAGGCTCTGCAATCCTGAGCCTGGCCATATTCCATGCATGTAAGGGGTTACCATCACCTCCCAGGCACACCACTTTGTGATGGTTACAAACTGCTTTCACTCACATCACCCTTTTGAAAGAGCTCACAGAAGACTGGTTCATTTTCCATCACAAATCTCTCTCTCCTTTTACTTAACCCCTCATATTCTCACCGTTCCTGCCTTGGTCCAGGCCTCATCACTAATACCGTGGGTCTGGCCAGTGCGACTCCAAGATCTTGGCATCCTCTGCAGGTGCGTTGGGCGGGGTGAGGAGTGGGGAGGGAGGAGAAGGGAAGATAAATGACCCTACAAGACTTATTATGTCGCTCCTCCTCATGGAAGAACACAGCTTGCTCCGTACTGTCTACTAGATCAGCTGCAACCTCCTCAGGCCCTTCACACCTAGTTCCGAATCTCCTCTGCCTTGAGCTTTCTCCTGCCCTTGCTGGCAGCCGCTGCCCCAAGCACCCTACAGTGCATTTCTCACACATGTTATGCATGGAATTACCACTCTCTGCCCACAGATTTTTGTTAGTTTGGTCAGTAGAGCTTTTAGAAAAATATTTTGAGCTTGAATAACTTTAAACAGGCATACACTCTAGTTTGCCACAGGCTCCCTTGGAATCCCTGCCTTACCCCTACTCCACTTTGTATCTTTATATCCCTTGCTTGGCCCCTGCAAGCATCGGAATTTATGCCTCTTGATTGAGAGCTGCATTTACTTCCTTATAATTAAATCCTCACCATCAGGATCTAGAGCAAACATCACCTACCAATTTAAAACATGGCACGGCTTGCCCAGGAAGGTGGGCTGCTGCATCTGCTGGGCTCCCTCCCACTCTTCTCATTCCTCTACAACAGCGCTGATGTAACTATATAATTAACATATAATTATGTGTATATCCTTCTACTCAAATCATATCGTCAGCTTCCTCAGAAGAAATCAGGCTGAAAGTTGTCTATATACCTCAGAAGAAATCAGGCTGAAAGTTGTCTATATACACACTGACGGGCAGAGTGCTGGACTCTGTGAACACGTGTTGGATAAATGAACAAGTTGACCAACCAAGTCTCAAGTCAGTTTAGCATATTCAGTGCAACAGGCCTTGCAATGCACAATGCCTCAAGTTGGGTCCTGGTCTAACCAAGACCAGGCTCTTCATAGGTCCCCATACTACCAGAGCCTCAGAAGCAAAAGGGCAATGATTCCTTTGGCTCCACTGCATATAGCTGGTCCTCACATCAGTTCAGCTCAGTTCGGTTCAGTCACTCAGTCGTGTCTGACTCTTTGCAACCCCATGGACTGCAGCATGCCAGGCCTCCCTGTCCATCACCAACTCCTGGAGTTGACTCAAACCCACATCAGGTCCACACATCAAGGAGTTCTCAAAGCCAGAACACTAAGTCCATGTGATGTTTGTAGAGACACCAGCAATAAAACATAAGTGTTGCCAAGCATTCTCCTTTCCCTCACCTTCTGAATAGGAGTTTGGTTGTGGGTCTACAGAGGTATCTTCAAGGTCAATGGAATGAAGCAGAAATGAAGAAACAAACCCAAAGAAGGAGGTAGATAGTCCTAAAAGAGCAACTGGAGGAACATGGGGTAGAAAAGGCTGGGGAGTGAAGAAACGAAAAGATAGGAAGGGAAATAAGGGAAGATAGTGGGTCCTGTGAGACTTGGTAAACAATTGCTCAAGAGAAGTTTTAGGAAATTTTGTTGCATATGGAGTTGTTTTATTTTCTGCTTCACCACTCCCCTGAAGAAGGCCTTCTTGTAGAGGTCTCTGTGACCGCTCCTCCAAGCCCTGGGAGTCATATTTGTATTTGTCTGGTTATGTCACAGGGCTGTGTTATGCAAAGCAACAGCATCAATGCTCAGAACCATTTGGTAACATATTTACTTATTGTTTCATATTCAAACTTACAAACAAAGTAGAGAGAAGGTGGAATGTGAGGCAGATACTATCAAGGATGGATTAATGTAGTCTTCTTGAGGAACTGATCTTTTATCTTTATGAAATGGCCCCAATTATTTCTAGTAACTCCTTATCTTGAAGCCTTCTTTGTTTGAAATCATTAGAGCTAACCTATCCTTTTATGATTAGTGTTTGCATGAGTATCTTTTTCCATATTTTAACTTTCAATTTGCCTGTGTATTTGCTTTTAAAGTGAACCCCTTATAAACAGCAAATAATTGAGTCTTCCTTTTCATTTCTAATCCAGTCTAATAACCTTTAACTGAAATTTTTGGTCCATTTACATTTAATGTACTCACTGATATGGTTGAGGAGTGTAAGTCTACACCTTCCTGGTTTGTTTCTTTTTTATATGTTCTATTTGGTTTTTGTTCCTCCTTTTCTATCTCCTTTTCAAGTAATTGAATAGATTTTAGTATTCCATTTTTTTGAACTTAAGAGTCATTTGATAGATATTAAACAGAAGTCCAGAGAGACCACCTGATTTGTTAAGTTTCTTCCAAAGTCAGAAGAGATATTACAAAAAAAAAATTCTTTCAGATGTTAAGAGCTCTCTGAAGATAATATAGAAGAGCTAAGATTTTCCAGGATGCTAATAAATAAATTGCAAGCAAGATGAATTACAGAAAAAAAAAAAAAAAAAGCTTTGAAAAGCCAAACTTTTCAACCTAGAAAAATGTTGCTCTTTGGTTTGATGGGATTTGTAAACCATTTTCATCATCCCCTACCTCTCTGCTCCTCTATCTAAAGTAGGAACAAATGAAGTAATGTCTGAAATTCCTGTGTAGGCAACAAAACTCTTCACTAGTACACACAGAAACATTACTGTTTGTTTTACCAGCTTTATCCAGTTCATTCATTGTTTAATCAGCTTAAGATCATAGCAGAGATATTCTGATCCCACATTTCTTGAAGCCTTTCACTTGATAACTGTGTCCTGCCTCCTTTAGATGTCACACAGCACAGCTACATAAAGAAAAACACTTTTACATTATAACTGAAATTATGTCTCAGATTTGGATCAAAGAGGTGGGGAGAAATACTCAGAAAGGCGGGAGTTGACAGATCATTCAAATCAGACAATAGCCAGCTGAGGGCATGTATGGAATATGCACATTTAAGGATGTTTGGTTAAATAAATCAGCAATATACTGATTGTCTAGTATGCTTGACTTCCTCTATCTTTGCCATCAACTGACTGTTCAACCGCCCAGAGCATTCAAGCTTTCTGGTTCTTTAATTTTTCAACTATACTTTATGCTCATACATCAGAGTGCTTAATATTGTGTTACAGCATTAATTCTCCCTGAATTGATTTATAGATTCAGGCAATCTCATTAAAACCTCAGCAAGTATTTCTATAAAAATTGACAAGCTGATTTAAAAAATGGAAATGCAAATGACCTAGTACAGCCAAAATAGCACTGAAAAAGAAGAAAAAATCTGGAGGAGTCAAACATTTACTTGAAATCACTGGGATGCTGGCATAATGGTATACTATTTAATATATGCATCAAGGGAACAGAAGAGAGACCATAAAGTTACAAATAAACTTATAAATATTTAGAGAGAATGTATGTAATGTATATGTCTGTGTGTGTATACACATGCACCAAGATAATTAAACAAGGAAAGGATAATTTTCAGCAATGGGCCTGAACAATTGGATATCCATATTTTAAAAAAAGTAAAACTGACGCTTATATCACACCACATATAAAAATTGGGAACTAAGGCAATGGTTTTAGTTTTCCAGAATGCCATGAGGTTCGGTAATCCAAAGACAAATGATCTCTCCAGAAGTTTTGGCCTGATTTCTAGTGGATCTCCCAACAATTCTGTTCAGAGTAAATGAACACTACCATGAGTCCTGTGCCCTTCCTAGAGAAACTAATTTCTATGAGAGCATCAGTGGGGATTCTATTTTTTATGCTACATACTTTTTACCCTTAGGATAAAGAAAAATGTCATTGTTATTGAGAGAAAATGCATTGCAATTTCACGGACTCTGATTATTAAACCCACATTTGCTATATATTCCATCATCATAGTCTATAGAAACAGTGAAAAGCTTTAGAAGTGTTCGGGTTTTAATGTTATTTTTGTTACCTTCATAAAACTAGTAATTTAGGATAGTTTGGCACCCAAACAAGCTGACAGCTACTGACATTGTAGATTTTAAAAATGTTCCACTTCATGTAGTTAAAAATCATCCCAGCATGTTAATTTTGCTGAATGACCATTCTGGTGTGCTTAACTATGCAAGTCATTAGCTTCTTTATTGCCATGGTCTATCTAGAGAAAAATAATTTTTTTCAATTACCTTTAAGAAAAAACAGACTGATTTGCTAACTTCATGCAAGGCACTAAGATACAGTCATGGATCAATGATTTAAGAAAACACTGACAAATGTTAACAACCATTTGTTAGAACATTCCTGTGTTTTTTATACTGTTCTGAATATGAAATCTAAAAATGAGTAAAACATATTCTTTTAGGTAGAAATCTGGACTTGTGTCTGCAGAGTTTTGGTGAAATATACCTGGATTCGATTAGATTAACTCTGTAATTGCTTCAGTTTTCTATTCAGGCTCTAACAATGTGATCTTGAACTGACAAAGAAGTGAACTGGGAATCAGATCATCTAATAAGGAGTTTGTATGACTTTCTTGTCACATCACATTACCTGCACCCTGACTAGAATGTGGGGCCATTTACTGAGAAAATAACATCACTTATCTCTGAGCCATTAACAAAGTACCTGTGCCTGGGTAGATACTAAACTAACACTATTGAATGAATGCATACTACACTGTAACTGCAGCTGTTTAAGAAGTTATAGTTCTGGTTCTTAATCTTTTCTGATTCATGAACTCCTTTGAGAACTAGGGGCAAGAAAAAAAAATCATTTTTACCAGAGACAAATGCATGAATAATAAATACAACATTATGTAGGTTATTCAAGGAGTACCCTGAAGCTCATTTCTGGTGTACATATTAATAATTTTATACAGAATTTTAAAAATTACTAATGTCTTTCTATTAACTGAAAGTGAAAATGAAACTGTTAGTCACTCAGTCATGTCCGTCTCTTTGTGACCCCATTGACTGTAGCCCACCAGTCTCCTCTGTCCATGGGATTCTCCAGGCAAGAATACTGGAGTGGGTTGCCATTTCCTTTTCCAGGGGATCTTCCCAACCCAGGTCTCCCACATTGCAGGCAGACTCTACTAACTGAGCCACCAGTTCAGTTCAGTCGCTCAGTCGTGTCTGACTTTTTGTGATCCCATGAATTGCAGCATGCCAGGCCTCCCTGTTCATCACCAACTCCCAGAGTTCACTCAGACTCACGTCCATTGAGTCAGTGATGCCATCCAGCCATCTCATCCTCTTTTGTCCCCTTCTCCTCCTGTCCCCAATCCCTCCCAGCATCACAGTCTTTTCCAATGAGTCAACTCTTCGCATCAGGTGGCCAAAGTACTGGAGTTTCAGCTTTAGCATCATTTCTTCCGAAGAACACCCAGGACTGATCTCCTTTAGAATGGACTGGTTGGATCTCCTTGCAGTCCAAGAGACTCTCAAGAGTCTTCTCCAACACAACACTTCAAAAGCATCAATTCTTCGGCACTCAGCTTTCTTCACAGCCCAACTCTCACATCCATACATGACCACAGGAAAAACCATAGCCTTGACTAGACGGAGCTTTCTTGGCAAAGTAATATCTCTGCTTTTGAATATACTATCTCAGTTGGTCATAACTTTCCTTCCAAAGAGTAAGCATCTTTTAATTTCATGGCTGCAATCACCATCTGCAGTGATTTTGGAGCCCCCAAAATAAAGTCTGACACTGTTTCCACTGTTTCCCCATCTATTTCCCATGAAGTGATGGGACCAGATGCCATGATCTTTGTTTTCTGAATGTTGAGCTTTAAGCCAACTTTTTCACTCTCCTCTTTCACTTTCATCAAGAGGCTTTTAGTTCCTTTTCACTTTCTGTCATAAGGGTGGTGTCATCTGCAAATTTGAGGTTATTGATATTTCTCCTGGAAATCTTGATTCCAGCTTGTGCTTCTTCCAGCCCAGGATTTCTCATGATGTACTCTGCATATAAGTTAAATAAGTAGGGTGACAATATACAGCCTTGATGTACTCCTTTTCCTATTTGGAACCAATCTGTTGTTCCATGTCCAGTTCTAACTGTTGTTTCCTGACCTGCATATAGGTTTCTCAGGAGGCAGGTCAGGTGGTCTGGTATTCCCATCTCTTTCAGAATTTTCCACAGTTTATTGTGAGCTACCAGAGAAAACTTCTATTAACTAATAATCTGCTATTTAACCTTCTGATTTACATATTCATAGTTGCATTCAGCCTGTTAGAGATCTTAAAATCTTTTTTGGAATAAAAAGTGTTCTAGAAGGATACTGTCCAAATTATACTGTTTATATTTCCAGCTGTCCCATTAACCAGTTAGTTGTGTGGCTTTGGATAAATTCCATAAACAATCTGTAAATGAAGGAGGTTGAACTAGATGATTTCTAAAGTTCTTTATGACTCTGAAATTCTCATCTCCAAAGCACTGGAATTTCCCTGATGAAGGAAGATATGTGTGCAATGTAAATATGCTTCAATGGGGAAGCACTGAATATCATAAATATTCAGTGATTTTTTAAAATATTTTTATAGCAAACTCTTTGCAGATACCTGCAGGAGTCCAAAGATCAGATCGATAGCTTAGACATGTATCAATTTTCAGGACTCTTCAGATTTACATTGTGTAAGGGAGTGAATATTCTCTCTTCCCAGTGGCTATTTGACTTTTAACATAATCTATGGTCGCAAAGGGTCACACACGACTGAGCATGCATGCATATACTGGGAATGCCTTGTCAAAATTACTTCTGAATCCCAAGTCTAATGTAAGGCATGTCCTGTAGAAAATAAGATTTGAGCAAGAACAATCACAAGAGCTGATGATAGTATTCAAAATACAGCATACATCCTGTGAGACTTATCTTTTCATGGCATCAGATACAATATTTTGTGACATCAGTTCATGTAGTACTATATGCTGTTAAATTCATTTTTCTAAAATGCCACTTACATTATTTTTCTCCTCAACTCCAAAATCCTAAGTGTCTGACCACTCTCCCATGGGGTTAAGTCCTAAATTTTATTTGTGCACATGAGACCCACCCACCATCTGGTGCCAGTGCCCCAGCTCTCCCTGTTCTCCCTAAACAGCATTCTATTTAAGACAAGTTAATCAGCCACATCCTGCCAGTATCTTCTAACCTGACTCCCTCTATGCCATGCTCAGGCTATGATACTTTCTTGCAGTCAAAGTCCTGTTAAGCATACAGCTCTGTTTTCACTAATGGTAAACAAGGAAATTTGACTCTCTTACCAAAACTATAACTAGAAAAAAATTATTTAAAAAATTTATTTGAGTTCTCATGGAGCTAATAAATAAATAAAAGTGAAGAATTGTCAGTCAATATCTTCAAGATAAAGGAAAGGTGGATAATTGAGTAGAATATTGGGGGCTACTCATGCCCATATTATCTGCTGACTCTGTAACTGCACACTGAGAAGTTGAGCAGAGCTTTGGACAATCACAGTGACAAAGTAACATGGGTTAGAATTTGGGCTACACAAAGAAAGACAGGAAGATCAACATCTTAGCAATAGAAAAGTGGACTAAGAAATTGATCATATCTTCTACCTCTGTTATTCTACTATTTGTTGCCTCCAGATTTAGAAGACAGAATGGTAGAAATAAATGAATCAGAGAGGAAAAAAAAAAAAACTAATTAAAAGAAATGAGGACAACCTCCAGGACAATATTAAATGCTACAACGTTCAAATCATAGGGGTCCCAGAAGAAGAAGACAAAAAGAAAGACCATGAGAAAATACTTGAGGAGATAATAGTTGAAAACTTCCCTAAAATGGGAAAGGGAATAATTACTCAAGTCCAAGAAACCCAGAGAGTCCCAAACAGAATAAACCCAAGGCAAAACACCCCAAGACACATATTAATCAAATTAACAAAGATCAAACACAAAGAACAAATATTAAAAGCAGCAAGGGAAAAACAACAAATAACACACAAGGGAATTCCCATAAGGATAACAGCTGATTTTTCAATAGAAACTCTTCAAGCCAGGAGGAAATGAAAAGACATAGACATACTTAAAGTGATGAAAGAAAATAACCTACAGCCCAGATTATTGTACCCAGCAAGGATCTCATTCAAATACGAAGGAGAAATCAAAAGCTTTACAGACAAGCAAAAGCTGAGAGAATTCAGCACCACCAAACCAGTTCTCCAACAAATACTAAAAGATATTCTCTATACAGGAAACACAAAAAGGGAGTATGAATTTGAACCCAAAACAATAAAGTAAATGGCAAAGGGATCATACTTATCAATAATTACCTTAAATGTAAATGGGTTGAATGCCCCAACCAAAAGACAAAGACTGGCTGAATGGATTAAAAAAACAAGACCCCTACATATGTTGTCTACAAGAGGCCCACCTCTAAACCAGGGACATGTATAGACTGAAAGTAAAGGGCTGGAAAAAGACTTTCTATGCAAATAGAGACCAAAAGAAAGCAGGAGTAGCAATACTCATATCAGATAAAATAGACTTTAAAACAAAGGCTGTGAAAAGAGACAAAGAAGGTCACTACATAATGATCAAAGGATCAATCCAAGAAGAAGATATAACAATTATAAATATATATGCACTCAACATAGGAGCACAGCAATATGTAAGACAAATGCTAACAAGTATGAAAGGAAAAATTAACAATAACACAATAATAGTGGGAAACTTTAATACCCCACTCACACCTATGGACAGATCAACTAAACAGAAAACTAACAAGGAAACACAAACTTTAAACGATACAATAGACCAGTTAGACCTAATTGATATCTATAGGACATTTCATCCCAAAACAATAACTTTCACCTTTTTCTCAAGCATACACAGAACCTTCTCCAGGATAGATCACATCCCAGGCCATAAATCTAGCCTTGGTAAATTCAGAAAAATTGAAATCATTCCAAATATCTTTTCTGACCACAATGCAGTAAGATTAGATCTCAATTACAGGAGAAATACTATTAAAAATTTCAACATATGGAGGCTGAACAACACACTGCTGAATAACCAACAAATCATAGACAAAATCAAAAAAGAAATCAAAATTTGCATAGAAACGAATGAAAATGAAAACACAGCAACCCAAAACCTGTGGGACACTGTAAAAGCAGTCCTAAGGGGAAAGTTCGTAGCAATACGGGCATACCTCAAGAAACAAGAAAAAAGTCAAATAAATAACCTCACTCTACACCTAAAGCAACTAGAAAAGGAAGAAATGAAGAACCCCAGGGTTAGTACAAGGAAAGAAATCTTAAAAATTAGGGCAGAAATAAATGCAAAAGAAACAAAAGAGACCATACCAAAAATCAACAAAGCCAAAAGCTGGTTCTTTGAAAGGATAAATAAAATTGACAAACCATTAGCCAGACTCATCAAGAAACAAAGGGAGAAAAATCAAATCAATAAAATTAGAAATGAAAATGGAGAGATCACAACAGACAACACAGAAATACAAAGGATCATAAGAGACTACTATCAGTAATTATATGCCAATAAAATGGACAACGTGGAAGAAATGGACAAATTCTTAGAAAAGTACAACTTTTCAAAAATGGACCAGGAACAAATAGAAAAATCTTAACAGACCCATCACAAGCATGGAAATTGAAACTGTAATCAGAAATCTTCCAGCAAACAAAAGCCCAGGTCCAGACGGCTTCACAGCTGAATTCTACCAAAATTTTAGAGAAAAGCTAACACCTATCCTACTCAAGCTCTTCCAGAAAATTGCAGAGGAAGGTAAACTTCCAAACTCCTTCTATGAGGTCACCATCACCCTAATACCAAAACCTGACAAAGATGCCACAAAAAAAAGAAAACTACAGGCCAATATCATTGATGAACATAGATGCAAAACTCAACAAAATTCTAGCAATCAGAATCCAACAACACATTAAAAAAATCATACACCATGACCAAGTGGGCTTTATTCCAGGGATGCAAGGATTCTTCAATATTCACAAATCAATCAATGTAATATACCACATTAACAAATTGAAAAATAAAAACCATATGATTATCTCAATAGATGCAGAGAAAGCCTTTGACAAATTCAACATCCATTTATGATAAAAACTCTCCGGAAAGCAGGAATAGAAGGAACATACCTCAACATAATAAAAGCTATATATGACAAACCCACAGCAAACATTATCCTCAATGGTGAAAAATTGAAAGAATTTCCTCTAAAGTCAGGAACAAGACAAGGGTGCCCACTCTCACCATTACTATTCAACATAGTTTTGGAAGTTTTGGCCACAGCAATCAGAGCAAAAAAAGAAAAAAAGAATCCAAATAGGAAAAGAGGAAAACTCTCACTGTTTGCAGATGACATGATCCTCTACATTGAAAACCCTAAAGACATCACCAGAAAATTACTAGAACTAATCAATGAATATAGTAAACTTGCAGGATATAAAATCAACACACAGAAATCCCTTGCATTCCTATACAATAATAATGAGAAAATAGAAAGAGAAATTAAGGAAGCAATTCCATTCACCATTGCAACAAAAAGAATAAATACTTAGGAATATATCTACCTATATTCTAAGAAACTAAAGGCCTATATATCAGATCAGATCAGATCAGTCGCTCAGTTGTGTCCGACTCCTCGTGACCCCATGAATCACAGCACACCAGGCCTCCCTGTCCATCACCAACTCCCGGAGGTCACTGAGACTCACATCCATCGAGTCGGTGATGCCATCCAGCCATCTCATCCTCTGTCGTCCTCTTCTCCTCTTGCCCCCAATCCCTCCCAGCATCAGAGTCTTTTCCAATGAGTCAACTCTTCGCGTGAGGTGGCCAAAGTACTGGAGTTTCAGCTTTAGCATCATTCCTTCCAAAGAAATCCCAGGGCTGATCTCCTTCAGAATGGACTGGTTGGATCTCCTTGCAGGCCAAGGGACTCTCAAGAGTCTTCTCCAACACCACACTTCAAAAGCATCAATTCTTCGGCGCTCAGCCTTCTTCACAGTCCAGCTCTCACATCCATACATGAGCATAGGAAAAACCATAGCCTTACCTAGATGGACCTTTGTTGGCAAAGTAATGTCTCTGCTTTTGAATATGTGATCTAGGTTTGTCATAACTTTTCTTTCAAGGAGTAAGCGTCTTTTAATTCCATGGCTGCAGTCACCATCTGCAATGATTTTGGAGCCCAGAAAAATAAAGTCTTATACTGTTTCCACTGTTACCCCATCTATTTCCCATGAAGTGATGGGATCGGATGCCATAATCTTCGTTTTCTGAATGTTGAGCTTTAAGTCAACTTTTTCACTCTCCACTTTCACTTTCATCAAGAGGCTTTTTAGTTCCTCTTCACTTTCTGCCATAAGGGTGGTGAGATATATATATATATATATATATAAAACTATAAAACATTGGTGAAAGAAATCAAAGAGGACACTAATAGATGGAGAAATATACCATGTTCATGGATTGGAAGAATCAATATAGTGAAAATGAATATACTACTCAAAGCAATGTATAGATTCAATGCAATCCCTATCAAGCTACCAATGGTATTCTTCACAGAGCTAGAACAAATAATTTCACAATTTGTATGGAAATACAAAAAACCTCGAATAGCCAAAGCAATCTTGAGAAAGAAAAATGGAACTGGAAGAATTAACCTGCCTGACTTCAGGCTCTACTACAAAGCCATAGTCATCAAGACAGTATGGTTCTGGCACAAAGACAGAAATATAGATCAACGGAACAAAATAGAAAGCCCAGAGATAAGTCCACACACCTATGGATACCTTATCTTTGACAAAGGAGGCAAGAATATACAATGGAGAAAAGACAATCTCTTTAACAAGTGGTGCTGGGAAAACTGGTCAACCACTTGTAAAAGAACGAAACTAGAACACTTTCTAACACCATACACAAAAATAAACTCAAAATGGATTAAAGATCTAAATGTTAAGACCAGAAATTACAAAACTCCTAGAGGAGAACATAGGCAAAACACTCTCTGACATACATCACAGAAGGATCCTCTATGACCCATCTCCCAGAATATTGGAAATAAAAGCAAAAATAAACAAATGGGACCTAATAAAACTTAAAAAGCTTCTGCACAACAAAAGAAACTATAAGCAAGGTGAAAAGACAGCCTTCAGAATGGGAGAAAATAATAGCAAATGAAGCAACTGACAAACAACTAATCTCTAAAATATACAAGCAACTCCTACAGCTCAATTCCAGAAAAATAAATGACCCAATCAAAAAATGGGCCAAAGAACTAAATAGACAGTTCTCCAAAGAAGACATACAGATGGCCAACAAACACATGAAAAGATGCTCAACATCACTCATTATCAGAGAAATGCAAATCAAAACCACTATGAGGTACCATTTCACGCCAGTCAGAATGGCTGTGATCCAAAAGTCTACAAACAATAAATGCTGGAGAGGACATGGAGAAAAGGGAACCCTCTTACACTGTTGGTGGGAATGCAAACTAGTATAGCCACTATGGAGAACAGTGTGGAGATTCCTTAAAAAACTGGAAATAGAACTGCCTTATGATCCAGCAATCCCACTGCTGGGCATACATACTGAGGAAACCAGAGTTGAAAGAGACACGTGTACTCCAATGTTCATCGCAACACTGTTTATAATAACCAGAACGTGGAAGCAACCTAGATGTCCATCAGCAGATGAATGGATAAGAAAGCAGTGGTACATATACACAATGGAGTATTACTCAGCCATTAAAAAGAATACATTTGAATCAGTTCTAATGAGGTGGATGAAACTAGAGCCTATTATACAGAGTGAAGTAAGCCAGAAAAAACCCCACAAATACAGTATGCTGCTGCTGCTCCTGCTAAGTCGCTTCAGTCGTGTCCGACTCTGTGCGACCCCATAGACAGAAGCTCACCAGGCTCCCCTGTCCCTGGGATTCTCCAGGCAAGAACACTGGAGTGGGTTGCCATTTCCTTCTCCAATGCATGAAAGCGAAAAGTGAAAGTGAAGTCGCTCAGTCGTGTCCGACTCTTAGGGACTCCATGGACTGGAGCCCACCAGGCTCCTCTGTCCATGGGATTTTCCAGGCAAAAGTACTGGGGTGGGGTGCCATTGCCTTCCCCTCAAATACAGTATACTAATGCTTATATATGAAATTTAGAAAGACGGTAACAATAACTCTGTATATGAGACAGCAAAAGAGACACTGATGTGTAGAACAGTCTTTTGAACTCTTTGGGAGAGGGAGAGGGTGGGATGATTTGGGAGAATGGCAATGAAACATGTATAATGTCATATATAAAACGAATTGCCAGTCCAGGGTCGATGCACAATACTGGTTGCTTGGGGCTGGTGCACTGGGACAACCCAGAGGAATGGTATGGGGAGAGAGGAGGGAGGAGCGTTCAGGATGAGGAACTCATGTATGTCTGTGGTAGATTCATGTTGATATATGGCAAAGCCAATACAATATTGTAAAGTTAAAAAATAAAAAAATAAAAGAGAGAGAGACATCTAGGTTGTTTCCACGTCCTGGCTATTGTAAACAGTGCTGCTATGAACATTGGGGTACACGTGCCTCTTTCAATTCTGGATTTCTCAGTGTGTATGCCCAGCAGTGGGATTGCTGGGTCATAAGGCAGTTCTATTCCCAGTTTTTTGAGGAATCTCCACACTGTTCTCCATAGTGGCTGTACTAGTTTGCATTCCCACCAACAGTGTAAGAGGGTTCCCTTCTCTCCACACCCTCTCCAGCATTTATTGCTTGTGGACTTTTGGATCGCAGCCATTCTGACTGGCGTGTAATGGTACCTCATAGTGGTTTTGATTTGCATTTCTCTGATAATGAGTGATGTTGAGCATCTTTTCATGTGTTTGTTAGCCATCTGTATGTCTTCTTTGGAGAAATGTCTATTAAGTTCTTTGGCCCATTTTTTGATTGGGTCGTTTATTTTTCTGGAATTGAGCTGTAGGAGTTGCTTGTATATTTTTGAGATTAGTTGTTTGTCTGTTGCTTCATTTGCTATTATTTTCTCCCATTCTGTAGGCTGTCTTTTCAGCTTGCCTATAGTTTCCTTTGTTGTGCAGAAGCTTTTAAGTTTTATTAGGTCCCATTTGTTCATTTTTGATTTTATTTCCGATATGTCCATCCACTGATGAATGGATAAGCAAGCTGTGGTACATATACACGATGGAGTATTACTCAGCCATTAAAAAGAACACATTTGAATCAGTTCTAATGAGGTGGATGGAACTGGAGCCTATTATACAGAGTGAAGTAAGCCAGAAAGAAAAACACAAATACAGTATACTAACGCATATATATGGAATTTAGAAAGATGGTAACAATCACCCTGCTTATGAGATAGCAAAAGAGACACTGATGTACAGAACAGACTTTTGGACTCTGGGACCGGGAGAGGGTGGGATGATTGGGGAGAATAGCATTGAAATATCTATAATATCATATCTGAAACGAGTCAGTCCAGGTACGATGCCCTATAACAGATGCCTGGGACTGGAGCACTGGGATGACCTGGAGGGATGGTGTGGGAGGGGGGGAGGGAGGAGGGCTCAGGATGGGGAACACGTGTACTCTGGTGGCGGATCCATCTCGATGTATTGTAAAAGTAATACAATATTGTAAAGTTAAGTAAAATAAACAAAAAAAAATAAATAAAGAGAGAGAGAAAAATAAAAAGAAATTGATCATATTTCAGAACCTAAACATCAGATTGGTATCATTTCTGGTTCTAACAGTATTAAGGTGATTCAGATGGCTAGTGCCCCTCCTTTCTGTAAGGAAAAAAAAAAGTCTCTCGTTTGCAAAGATGATAAAACAGACACACACTTTAGACTCCACATTACCTCTAAATCATTTCATATATAATATCCTGAAAAAAGCATGAAAGTGTTAGCTGCTCAGTCAAGTCCATCTCTTTGCAACCCCATGGACTGTAGCCCACCAGACTCCTTTGTCCATGGAATTCTCCAGGCAAGAATACTTGAATGGGTAGCCATTCCCTTATTCCAGGGGATCTTCCCAGCCCAGGGGTCAAATCTTAGTCTCCTGCATTGTAGGCAGATTCTTTATCATCTGTGCCACCAGGGACACCCTACTATATCCTGAACTCAACCATAAAAATCACTAGCTACAAATAGAGTGAGCAACATTTTACAAAGTCAAGAAAAACAATAAATTATAGAAATAAACCCTTAAGAGACCTTCAAAATGGAGTTATCAGACACAGACTTTAATTTCACACAGTAGATCCTTGAACAATGCAAAGGTTCGGGGCACTGAACCCCAGTGCAGTTGAAAATTCACACTTAAACTTTTAACTCCTCAAAAACGTAACTACTACTACTGCTACAAAAAACAAACAAACAAATAAACAAAAGCTACCTTAACTACTAACAGTCTGCTGTTGACGAGAAGCCTTACCAGTAACAAACAGTTGATTAACACGTATTTTGCATGTTATATGTACTACATACTATATCCTTACTGAAGAGTTAGATAGAGAAAAGTTTAAGAATAACACAAGAGGAAATATATTTATATAGTATATATATTTATTGTAAAAATATTCATGTATAAGGGAACCTATATAGTTCAAATCTGTGTTGTTCAAGGGTAATTGTACATTCAACAAAACAGAAGACTGAATTTTTTCATAGAAAATGAAAAAGAATCAAAAATCCTAAAACTGGAAAAGAAAATAATTGATATTAAGCATTAAAAAGATAAAATTAAAAGCAAATAAGACTTTATGAAGATTTGTGAAGTGTAAGAAATGTCAGAGAAAATATCTTTGATGCAGGGTCAAAAAAAGTGTCTAAGGTAAAAACACACAAAAAATGTAAGACTCAAAACTAATGAGAAAAAGAAATGTAATAAGAATTCAGTAGGAATATCTCATACACATGTAGTTAGAACCCCAGATAAATAGAGTTAATGAAAAATGGAATAGAAAAAATATTTTTAAATATAATGGCTAAGAATTCTTCAAAACTGAGAAAACATATCAAGTCACAAATTAATGAACCCCAGGCATGATGGACACAAATTCCTTAAATCTCTAAAATACATTACAGAAAGCTGTAAAAAAAATTTTAATTTAAAGTAGAAGAATAAAATATATCATTTCCAAAGAAATAAAAATGTTGGTAGTTAACTTTGACAGAAGCAAAGAAATGATAACTACCAGACTAATATTTCATAACCAGCAAGTATTTTCTCTCAAAAATAAATATAAAGGCAAACATTTTTTTGAAAAATAAAAAGAGAAGCATTTTAATCAAAGAATACTATGAAGATTTCCTAGGCAGAGAAATGTTTATGCTAGAGAGATGCTCAAAGATCTAAGAAATAAAGATATAAAGAAACAAAGATATAAGAAATAAAGGATTACTGAATGGGAAATTTAAATAAACACTAACAGTAGAAAATATTAACAAAAATGAGTTATAACAAAAAAAAATAACAAAACATTTATATTTAATTGACATACACACCAAAACAATAGTGTTTAAGTAAGAAGGGGAATAAATAGCATTAAAGAATTGTAAGAGCCTTACATTCTCAGGAAAGGGATAAAATACAAAATTTATAATAAATATTTAGAAGTTAAGGGCACATACTAAGTAACTAGGATAATTATTAAAAGTAAAATAAGAGGTGTACAAATGACAAGTTAATAGAAGATAAAAGGCTATAATACAAAAATTAATCCTGAAGAAGGAAAGGAAAGAGAAAAAGTTAAACATCTTTAAATATAAAGAATGCTGAAGTGTCAGTCGCTCAGTCATGTCTGACTCTGCAACCCCATGGACTATAGCCCACCAGGCTCCTCTGTCCATGGAATTCTCCAGGCAAGAATACTGGAGTGCACTGCCATTTCCTTCTCCAAAAGAATGCTAAAGTAGATTTAAAACCATGTATATCAGTAATTATACTAAATTTAAATGTACTAAATATCCAAATGTTTTAATCATCAAAATATTTAAAAACACTGAACCCGACTATATGCTACGTCTAGAAACAACTCAAAAATATAAGAATATAAACATTTAAAATTAAAGGGATGAAAAAGAATACCATAAAGAATACTGAACCAAAAAAGCCTGTATAATTTTGTTAATCAAAGAAAGTAGAGAATTTTTTTTTTTAACTTCTCTCAGTTGTTACTGAGGTCAATCAGACTAAAAGAAACAAAATTCAGTATGACTATGAAAGATTTGACCAACACAGCAGCAAGGCACACACCAACGAATGTTTGGTAAACTGCTAAAAAATACATTATTGGCAAGGACATACAGAACACTTATTTATAAAAATTGATATTATACTGTCCCCAAAGATAGTTTCCAAAGTTGTCAAAGGATTGAAGTCAGAGTATGCTCTCTGCCCACACTGGAATTAAGGTAGAAATTGCTCTTTGAAAATGTAGCTAAAAATCTCCACATCTTTGGAGGTTAATCAAAACACTGCTGAACAAACCATGAATCACAGAAGAAATCACAAGGGAAATAAAACGCTTGTGAAATAAATGATTTTTAAAGGGGCAAAATCTATAGGATGCAGGTAAAGAGAATTGCACCTTATCATTTATATAAGCTTTATATATTTTTATATATTAAGTTCTTACTAGAAAAGAAAGATGCTGAAAAATAAACACTACAGTCCTCTGTCTTAAAAAGTTAGAAAAAGAAATGCTAATCAAATTTTAAAACAATAGAAAACAGGGCATAATAAAGAGCAGAAAGAAAGAATCAAAACTACAGCGAAGACAATTAGTTAAAGATGTTTTTTGAAGAGATTAATCAAATTGATAAAACCCTAGTGAAAGTAATTTAAAAAATACAACGGATAAATAAGCAATACAGAGAATGAAAAAAGGAGGTTACAGGTCATATACTATAAACATTTATGCTAATACATATCAAAATTCAGATGAAATAAAAACTCTTAGAAAAATATTTTACCAAAACTGACATGAGAAGACACAGAAAAAAATCATTACCTTAATATAATTATCAGAGAACTGAATCTGTAATTTAAAACATATTCATGAAGAAAAATCCAAATCAAAATGGTTTTACCAGTGAATTGACTGAGTACTTAGAAATTACCACCAATTGTACTTAAACTTTTCCAGAGAATAGAAAAAGAGAACTTTTCAGATCATTTTATGAGGTTTTATGAACCTCATTTCAGATCATTTTATGAACTTTTCAGATCATTTTTATGAGGTTAGCATAATCTTGATGTCAAAACCTGTCACACATATTAAAAAGAAGAAAAAGTATAGGCTGATTTTAAAACAATAGGTGAAAAAAACTTTTAAAATTGTCAAATTCAGCAACATATAACAAGGATAATCTATCATGAAGAGGCTGAGCTTATTCTGGAAATGAAAAGAAGGTTCTACATTTGAAAGCCATCAATGTAATTCACCTCATTAACAGAATAAAGGAAGAAAAATATACTATTATCACACTTGATTCAGAAAAAGCGTTTGATAATATCTGACATCCATTCATAGTAAATTAAAGTATAATTATTAGCAAACCAGGAACAAATTTCTCAAGTTAAAATGTTAGAAAATTTTCTTTATAAGATCAGAAATTATACAGGAATATAGACTAACACTGTCATTATATTAAACATTGCACTGGGTGTCTGAGAAGTGTTATAAAGCAAGAAAAGAAAAGGAAAAAAAAAGACTCAGAATAGAAGAAATAATACTGCTATTTTTAAATGACAATTTCATTTATAAAGATTCAAAAGAAAATACGGACAAATCATTAAGGTAATAAATGTACTCAATAGAGCTATTGGTTACAAGGCCAATGTATAAAAATTACATTCTTTATACTAGTAGCAAATAAATAGAAAATGAAATTTTAAAATAGATATAATTTGCAATAATACCAAAAATATGAAATATCTAAAATAAATTTATAAAAACATATCTAAGAACTAATAATAAAGTCAAAAGCATTCTAAGAGTAATTTTTAAAGGACTTACAATATATGTGCATATATAAATCATTCAAGTAGATTTTTAAATGCATAAAGCAAAGACTAACAGTGTTCATCTCAGTACTGAGACTACAAAACATGGCTCTTCTCATACATTTTAGTATTTTCTGAAAGTTTTAGAATAAGATGGTCATGTACATGAATTAGATAACTCTCTACCATGAGGATCATTATCAGTAATTTCTTTTTAAAATGGTCTATTTTCAATGCAGTATCAATAAAAAATCAAGCTGTCATTGGGGGAATTGACAAGCCTATGCTAAAGCCTGGAGAAGGCAATGGCACCCCACTCCAGTACTCTTGCCTGGAAAATCCCATGGATGGAGGAGCCTGGTAGGCTGCAGTCCATGGTCACTAAGAGTTGGACATGACTGAGCAACTTCACTTTCACTTCTCACTTTCATGCATTGGAGAAGGAAATGGCAACCCACTCCAGTGTTCTTGCCTGGAGAATCCCATGGATGGGGAAGCCTGGTGGGCTGCCGTCTCTGGGGTCACACAGAGTCGGACACGACTGAAGCGACTCAGAAGCAGCAGCATGCTAAAGTTTATATGAAAACTAAAATGGTGAAGAATATTCAAGACATTCTTGAGTAAGAGTAAGAAACTATTTATCAGATCAGATCAGTCACTCAGTCGTGTCCGACTCTTTGTGACCTCATGAATCGCAGCAAACCAGGCCTCCCTGATCATCACCAACTCCCAGAGTTCACTCAGACTCACATCCATCGAGTCAGTGATGCCATCCAGCCATCTCATCCTCTGTCGTCTCCTTCTCCTCCTTCCCCCAATCCCTCCCAGCATCAGGGTCTTCTCCAATGAGCCAACTCTTTGCATGAGGTGGCCAAAGTACTGGAGTTTCAGCTTTAGCATCATTCCTTCCAAAGAAATCCCAGGGCTGATCTCCCTCAGAATAGAGCACATGGAAAATTGTACTGGGAAACAGTCTCATAATTTGAATTACAAAAAAATCATAAACAGAATAAAAGTACTATCCATAAAAGAAAAGACTGCCAAATTAAACTATATTAAAATTAACAAAATCTGTTTTTTAAAAGATATCTTTAGAATAGTGAAAAGGCAACCCATAGCATGGGGAGATAAGATTCACTGTACTTAAAACCAGCTAGTGTTTCACTTTTTGAATTTATAAAGACTTCGTAACAGTAAAAAAGATGACTCACATTCCAATAGAAAAATAAAGAAAACACGAATAGGCCCTTCATGAAAGAGGATATTCCAGTAGATAATACGTATTTTAAAAGATCCTAAACCTTAGATTTAAAGAGAACTGAAAATTAAAGATGCAATAATATTTCAACTATACACATACAAGACTGGCCAAAAAATTGATAAAACAAAAAATATCATATGCTATCACTTGTGGAATCTTTAAAAATGCTACAAATGAACTTATTTATGAAACAGAAATAGACTCACAGACTTAGAAAACAAATCTATAGTTTGCAACCAAAGGGAATGTGGTAGGGGATAAAAGAGGAATATAGGATTAACATATTCAGACTACTTTACATAAAATAAAAAACTGGACCTATTGTAGAGCACAGGGAACTATATTGTAGGGAATATCCCCTGGAGAAGGAAATGGCAACCCACTCCAGTACCCTTGCCTAGAAAATTCCATGGATGGAGGAGCCTGGTGGGCTACAGTCCATGGGGTCGCAAAGAGTCAGACACGACTGAGCGACTCCACTCACTCACTCAATATCCTATAATGGAAAAGAATTTGAAGAAGTATATGTATAAATTGGTACAGACACTGTGGAAAATATTTTGTCAGTTTTTACTTAAAAATAACCTTGCCCTAGGACCAAGCAATTCCATACTTAGGCATATATTCAACAGAAATACATGCTTATGTGTAACAAAAAGGTTTTGCAAGAAAATAAAGAAGATATTAGAGAAGGAAATGGCAACCCATTCCAGTATTCTTGTCTGGAGAATCCCACAGACAGAGGAGCCTGGCGGGCTATAGTCCAAGGGGTTGCAAGAGTCGGATACGACTTAGCGACTAAAGGACCACCACCACCAAAGATGTGGTACATACATACAGTGGAGTATTATACAGTCATAAAAAATGAAATAATGCCATTTGCAGCAACATGGTCATACAAGAGTGTCATACTGAGTGAAGTAAGTCAGACAGAGAAGGAGAAATATCATATGACATCCTTTATATGAACAATCTCTGGTGGGGTCAGTGGTGACCTCCTCCCAGAGGGCTTATGCCATACCCAGGTCTACTGCACTCAGAGCCCTTGCCCCTGCTGCAGTCCACTGCTGACCCGTACCACTGCAGGAGACACTCAAACACAGTTCTGGCTCAGTTTCTGTGGGGTCTCTGGGTCCTGGTGCATAAAGGTTTGTTTGAGCCCTCCGAGCATCTCTGGCCAGTATGGGGTTTGATTCTAAATGCAATTTTACCCCTCCTACAGTCTTGCTGGGGCTTCTCCTTTGCCCTTGAATGTGGGCAACATTCAATTCCACCAATTCAACACCAATTTTTGGTGGTATCCAACATTATCCTGTCAATGGCCATTCAGCAATGAGTTGTTTCCCCCAGCATTAACTCCATCACAGGCCTGCCAGAATTTACACAGGACTGGGGAAGCAGATTCTTGGAGGGCACAAACAAAAGTTTATGCACACCAGGACCCAGGAGAAAGGAGCAGTGGTCCCACAAGAGACTGACCCGGACTTGCCCGTGAGTGTCCAGGAGTCTCCAGCGGAGGTGTGGGTCAGGTGTGGCCTGTTGCAGAGTTGGGGGCACTGAGTGCAGCATTGCCTGCATTGATCTTTGAAGAAGGTCACCATTATCTTCATTACCTCCACCATAGTTTGGCGTCAGGTCAAACAACCAGGAAGGAACCCAGCCCCACCCATCAACAGAAAATTGGATTAAATATTTACTAAGCATGGCCCCGCCCATCAGAACAAGACTCAGTTTCCCCCTCAGTCAGTCTCTGCCATCAGGAAGCTTCCATGAGTCTCTTATCCTTCTCCATCAGAGAGCAGACAGAATGAAAACCACAATCACAGAAAACTAGCCAATCTGATCACATGGACCACAGCCTTGTCTAACTCAATGAAACTATAAGCTATGCCATGTAGGGCCACCCAAAATAGATGGGTCAGAGTAGAGAGTTCTGAAAAAAGTGGTCCACTGGAGAAGAGAATGGCAAAGCATTTCAATATTCTTGCTTTGAGAACCCCATGAACAGTATGAAAAGGCAAAAAGATAGGACACTGAAAGATGAACTCCCCAGGTCAGTAAGTACCCAATATGCTAATGGAGATCAGTGAAGAAATAACTCCAAAAAGAATGAAAAGATGGAGCCAAAGCAAAAACAACACCCAGTTGTGGATGTGACTGGTGATGGAAGTAAAATCTGATGCTGTAAGACCAGTATTGCAAAGGAACCTGGAATGTTAGGTCCATGAATCAAGGCAAATTGGAAGCAGTCAAACAGGAGATGGCAAGAGGGGAGATTGACATTTTAAGAATCAGTGAACTAAAATGGACTGGAATGGGTGAATTTAACTCAGATGACCATTATATCTACTACTGTGGGCGAGAATCGATTAGAAGAAATGGAGTAGCCATCATAGTCAACAAAAGAGTCTGAAATGCAGTACTTAGATGCAATTTCAAAAAAAGAGAATGATCTCTGTTCATTTCCATTCAATATCACAGTTATCCAAGTCTATGCCCCAACCAGTAATACTGAAGAAGCTGAAGTTGAATGGTTTTATGAATACCTACAAGACATTCTAGAACTAACACCCAAAAAAATGATGTCCTTTTCATTATAGGGGACTGGAATGCAAAAGTAGGATGTCAAGAGATACCTGGAGGAACAGGTAAATTTGGCCCTGGAGTACAAAACAAAGCAAGCCAAAGGTTAACAGAGTTTTGCCAAGAGAATGCACTGGTCAGAGCAAACACCCTCTTCGTACAACACAAGAGAAGACTACACATGGACATCACCGAATTCGGATTGATTATATTCTCTGCAGCCAAAGATGAAGAAGCTCTATAAAGTCAGCAAAAACAAGACCAGGAGCTGACTGTGGCTCAGATCATGAAACTCCTTATTGCAAAATTCAGACTTAAATGGAAGAAAGTAGGGAAAACCACTAGACCATTCAGGTGTGACCCAAATCAAATCCCTTACGACTATACAGTAGAAGTGACAAATAGATTCAAGGGATTAGATATGATAGAGTGCCTGAAGAACTATGGACAGAGGTTTGTGACATTGTACAGAAGGGAGTGATCAAGATCGCCCCCAAGGAAAAAAAAAAAAGGCAAAATGGCTGTCTGAGGAAGACTTACAAATAGCTGTGAAAAGAAGAGAAGCAAAAGAAAAATGAGAAAAGAAAAAAAGATGTGAGAGTTGGATTATAAAGAAAGCTGAGTGCCAAAGAATTGATGCTTTTTAACTATGATGTTGGAGAAGACTCTTGAGAGTCCCTTGGACTGCAAGGAGATCCAATCAGTCCATCCTAAAGGAAATCAGTCCTGAATATTCATTGGAAGGACTGATGATGAAGCTGAAACTCTGATACTTTGTCCACCTGATGCCAAGAACTGACTCATTGGAAAAGACTCTGATGCTGGGAAAGACTGAACGCAGGAGAAAGGGATGACAGAGAATGAGATGGTTGGATGGCATCACTGACATGAGTTTGTGTAAACTCTGGTAATTGGTGATGGACAGGGAAACCTGGTGTGCTGCAGTCCATAGGGTCACAAAGAGTCGGACATGTCTGAGCGACTGAACTGAACTGATATGCAGAATCTAAAAAGAAGTGATACAAATGAACTTACTTACAAAACAGTAACAGACTCACAGACTTCAAGTAGGAGCTTGCCAGGGGGAAGGATGGATGGAAAGTATACTTAGGTAGTTCGGGATGGGCATATACACACTGCTTTATTTTAAATGGATAACCAACAAGTACTTACTATATAGCACATGGAACTCTGCTCAATGTTATGCAGTAGGCTGGATGAGATGGGAATATGGGGGAGAGTGGATGCATGCATTTGTATGACTGAGCCCTTTCACTATTTACCTGAAGCTATCACAATATTGTGTGTTAATTGGCTATACCTCAATATAAAATTAAAAAAAAAGGAAAAACAGAATATGCATTGTAGCACTTATTCTAGTTATAAATGAGAAATAATTCAAACATCAATCAACAGAAGAATCAATAAATTATGGCATATCCATACAGCGAGATAGTATCAAAATGGAAAGATACAGCTACATCCAATAACATGAATGAATTATTTGTTGAACAAAATGCAAGCCACAAAATAGTAAGTAGTGAATTATTCTTTCACATAATCTTTGAGAATAACCAGTGAGAGTAAAATTCATGATAGTAATTACCAAGAAGAGTACATTATTAAGAAGAAAGAAGTATGAGGAAGTCCTCCGGGGACTAATAACATTGTATTTCTTCTAACATCAACACTGAACAGAGAAGAGGCTCTCAGGGCCTGCCACATATTGGATACTGATACAGGAATGTTCTTTACCCTACTGTGCATGGCAGTCATGACTGCTCATTGTATAACCTATAACATAAGGACAAAAGAGTGAGGCTACATGTCTGGCAAGGCATTTAAGTTCAAGGTCCCAGGTTTGGTTGCCTCCTATCCTGACACGATCTAGTCAGCCAATCTTTGTTAAACCTGTGGTCAAGATGCAACACTGTGTGGTGGCTTGGGACATCAAAACATACATCAGAAGGGGCTTCCCATGTGGCTCAGACAGTAAAGAATCCTTCTGCCAATGTAGGAGACTCGGATTTGATCCCTGGGTTGGGAAGCTCCCCTGGAAAAGGAAATGGTAACTTCAGTATTCTTGCCTGGGAAACTCCATGGACAGAGGAGCCTGGAGGGCAATAGTCCAGTTCAGTTCAGTTGCTCAGCCGTGTCTGACTCTTTGCAACCCCATGAACTGCAGCACACCAGGCTTCTCCATCCATCACCAACTCCCAGAGTTTACTCAAACTCATATCCATCGAGTTGGTGATGCCATCCAACCATCTCATCCTCTGTCATCCCCTTCTCCTCCTTCTTTCAACCTTTCTTAGCATCAGGGTCTTTTCCATGAGTCAGTTCTTGGCATCAGGTGGACAAAGTATTGGAGTTTCAGCTTCAGCATCAGTCCTTCCACTGAATATTTGGGACTGATCTCCTTTAGGATGGACTGGTTGGGTCTCCTTGCAGTCCAAGGGACTCTCAAGTGTCTTCTCCAACACTACAGTTCAAAAGCATCAATTCTTTGTAGCTCAGCTTTCTTTATAGTCCAACTCTCACATCCATACATGACTACTGGAAAAACCATAGCTTTGACTAGATGGACCTTTGTTGGCAAAGTAATGTCTCTGCTTTTTAATATTCTCTCTAGGTTGGTCATAGTTTTTCTTCCAAGGAGCAAGTGTCTTTTCATTTCATGGCTGCAGTCACCATCTGCAGTGATTTGGGAGCCCAAAAAGTAAAGTCTCTCACTGTTTCCATTCTTTCCCCATTTATTTGCCATGAAATGATGGAACCAGATGCCATGATCTTAGTTTTCTGAATGGTGAGTTTTAAGTCAACCTTTTCACTCTCCTCTTTCACTTTCATCAAGAGGCTCTTTAGTTCTTTGCTTTGTGCCATAAGGGAGGTATCATCTGCATATCTGAGGTTATTGATATTTCTCCTGGCAATCTTGATTCCAGCTTGTGCTTCATCTAGCCTGGCATTTTGCAAGATGTACTCTGCATATAAGTTTAATAAGCAGGGTGACAATATACATCCTTGATGTACTTGTTTCCTGATTTGGAACCAATCTGTTGTTCCATGTCCAGTTCTAAGTGTTGCTTCTTGACCTGCATACAGATTTTTCAGGAGGCAGGTCAGGTGGTCTGGTATTTCTATCTCTTGAAGAATGTTCCACAGTTTGTTGTGATCCACACAAAGGCTTTGGCATAGTCAACAAAACAGAAGAAGATGTTTTTCTGGAACTCTCTTGCTTTTTGGATGATCCAACGGATATTGGCAATTTGATCTCTGGTTCCTTTGCCTTTTCTAAATCTAGCTTGAACATCTGGAATTTCACGGTTAACGTACTGTTGAAGACTGTCTTGGAGAATTTTGAACATTACTTTCCTAGAGTGTGAGATCAATGCAATTGTGTGGTAGTTTGAGCATTCTTTGGCATTGCCTTTCTTTGGGACTGGAATGAAAACAGACCTTTTCTAGTTATGTGGGCACTGCTGAGTTTTCCAAATCTGCTGGCATATTGAGTGCAGCACCTTCACAGCATCATCTTTTAGGATTTGAAATAGCTCAACCTGGGCTATAGTCTATGGGGTCACAAAAGTCAGACACGACTTAGCAACAAAACAACCACATGCATATGAGTATCTGAGTTCTCTGCAATGAAGCTGCAGTTACCCCTCATCTGGATCCTTTAATCTAGGTAAGTCATTATTTTGGATACCATTCTATATTTATCTTTTTACTTGATTTTAATGTACAAAAGTTTAAGAAACCAAAACCACCTGTAGGCCCTAGCTTTAAATATGTTTATAATTTCTAGCTTTATTCCTAATTTAATTTTTCAAGGGAGTTTTATGTTTCCTGTGTCTGTACCCACAATACAAGTCAGCTATATTTTCAGCCCTTCATTACAGCTTTTGTCACTTGGGTGGTCAAAATTTTCCACAAGGAAGCATTTTTCATAACTCATAGGACTTATAAGAAATTTTTTTAAAAATCAAGAGGTACAGAGTTGAGTAGGAGACACAAGCCTATTGGGTAAGCTCACTCACTAAGTACTCATTCTTCCACATACCAGCCTAAAGGTACAAGTGATTCAAAACCACACCCCAACAGAATTTCAAATTTCTACATGCTGTGGACTTGGTTGTCTGAACAAGTCCTGACACTGATTGTAAAGTCCCCAAACACACCAATTGCCTATATGATCATAATAATTTTTCCATTTCGTATCATCCATGATGAAGTGTAGGCCACTTGAAATCAGTTTGGTTCCTAGAAAATGTTGAAAAAATTTAACAACATAAGTAAAATGAATTAAAATAGAGCGTGTTTATTTTTAACTTATTTAATTCTGACACATCAAGGATTCTCCCTGGGTAAACACAGGGAGGCCTGGAGTGTTGCAGCTCATGGGGTCGCAAAGAGTCAGACACAACTGAACAATTGAACTGAACTGAACTAAAATAAAAGCTTAGAGCTCATTATGTCTAGGGTGATATACATCTTAGTTCTCCTAAGACAGCCCCAGTTTACACATGCTGTCCCATGTACTTATTAATGTTATCTATTTCACTTTATTTTTTTGTTTAAAGCTTTATTTTATTTTTTAATTAATTTATTTTAATTGGAGGCTAATTACTTTACAATATTGTAGTGGCTTTTGCCATACATCGACATGAATCAGCCATGGGTGTACGTGTGTTCCCCATCCTGAATCCTCCCTCCCACCTCCCACCCAATCCCATCCCTCAGGGTTATCCCGGTGCACCAGCTTTGAGTGCCATATTTCATGCACTGAACTTGGACTGGTCATCTATTTCACATATGGCCATATACATGTTTCAGTGCTATTCTCTCAAATCATACAACCCTAGCCTTCTCCCACAGAGTCCAGAAGTCTGTTCTTTTTATCTGTGTCTCTTTTGCTGTCTCGCATATAGCGTCACCATTACCATCTTTGTAAATTCCATATATGTGCATTAATGCACTGTATTGGTGTTTTTCTTTCTGACTTACTTCATGCTATATAATAGGCTCCAGTTTCAACCACCTCATTAGAATTGATTCAAATGTATTCTTTTTAATAGCTGAGTAATATTCCATTGTGTATATGTACCATCGTTTTCTTATCCATTCGTCTAGGTTGCTTCCATGTCTTTGCTATTGTAAACAGTGCTGCGATGAACATTGGGGTACATGTGTCTCTTTCAACTCTGATTTCCTTGGTGTCTAAGCCCAGCAGTGGGATTGCTGTGTCATATGGAAGTTTTAGTTCCAGCTTTTTAAGGAACCTCCACATTGTTTTCCATAGTGGCTGTACTAGCTTATATTCCCACCAACAGTGTAAGAGGGCTCCCTTTTCTCCACACCCTTTCCAGCATTTCTTGCTTATAGATTTTTGCATAGCAGCCATTCTGACTGGCGTGAAATGACTCTTCATTGTGGTTTTGATTTTCATTTCTCTGATAATGAGTGATGTTGAGCATCTTTTCATGTGCTTGCTAGCCATCTGTATGTCTTCTTTGGAGAAATGTCTGTTTAGTTCTTTGGCCTTTTTTGATTGGGTCATTTATTTTTCCAGTATTGAGCTGTATGAGCTGCATATATATTTTTGAGATTAATTCTTTGTCAGTTGCTTCATTTGCTATTATTTCTCCCGTTCTGAAGACTATCTTTTCACCTTGTTTATAGTTTCCTTCATTGTGCAAAAGATTTTAAGTTTAATTAAGCCCTCTTTTTAAATTTTCGCTTCTTTTTTTTAAATTTAATTTTATCTTTTAACTTTACAATATTGTATTGGTTTTGCCATATATCAAAATGAATCTGTCACAGGTATACATGTGTCCCCCATCCTGAACCCTCCTCCCTCCTCCCTCCCCATACCACCCCTCTGGGTCGTCCCAGTGCACCAGCCCCAAGCATTATTTTTCCTTCTATTTCCATTACTCTGGGAGGTGGGTCAGAGAGAATCCTGCTGTGATTTATGTAAGAGAGTGTTTTTCTTAAGTTTTCCTCTGGGAGTTTTATAGTTTCTGGTCTTACATTTAGATCTTTAATCCATTTTGAGTTTGTTTTTGTGTATGATGTTAGAAAGTGTTCTAGTTTCATTCTTTTACAGGTGATTGACCAGTTTTCCCAGCACCACTTGTTAAAGAGATTGTATTTTCTCCATCATATATTCTTGCCTCCTTTGTCAAAGATAAGGTGTCTTTGTAGTAGAGCCTAAAAGCTACAGTCATCAAAACAGTATGGTACTGGCACAAAGACAGAAATATAGATCAATGGAACAAAATAGAAAGCCCAGAGATAAATCCACACACCAGTGGATACCTTATCTTTGACAAAGGAGGCCAGTTCCATTCTTCTTTCTCAAGATTGCTTTGGCTATTTGAGGGTTTTTTTGTATTTCCATGCAAATTGTGAAATTATTTCTTCTACTCAGAAAAATACTGTTGGTAGCTTGATAGGAATTGCATTGAATCAATAGATTGCTTTGGGTAGTATACTTATTTTCATATATTGATTCTTCCAATCCATGAACATGGTATATTTCTGCATCTATTTGTGTCATCTTTGATTTCTTTCATCAGTGTTTTATAGTTTTCTATATATAAGTCTTTTGTTTCTTTAGGTGGGTTTATTCGTATTACTTTACCAACAAAGGTTCGCCTAGTCAAGGCTATGGTCTTTCCTGTGGTCATGTATGGATGTGAGAGCTGGACTGTGAAGAAGGCTGAGCGCCGAAGAATTGATGCTTTTGAACTGTGGTGTTGGAGAAGACTCTTGAGAGTCCCTTGGACTGCAAGGAGATCCAATCAGTCCATTCTGAAGGAGATCAATCCTGGAATTTCTCTAGAAGGAATGATGCTAAAGCTGAAACTCCAGTATTTTGGCCACCTCATGCGAAGAGTTGACTCATTGGAGAAGAGTCTGATGCTGGGAGGAATTGAGGGCAGGAGGAGAAGGGGACGACAGAGGATGAGATGGCTGGATGGCATCACTGACTCGATGGATGCGAGTCTGAGTGACCTCCGGGAGCTGGTGATGGACAGGGAGGCCTGGCATGCTGCGGTTCATGGGGTCGCAAAGAGTCGGACACGACTGAGCGACTGATCTGATCTGATCTGATTCCTAAGTATTTTATTCATTTTGTCACAATGGTGAATTGAATTTTTCCTTAATTTCTCTTTCTGTTTTCTCATTGTTGGCGTATAGGAATGCAAGGGATTTCTGTGTGTTAATTTTATATCCTGCAACTTTACTATATTCATTGATTAACTCCAGTAATTTTCTAATGGTGTCTTTAGGGCTTTCTATGTAGAGGATCATGTCATCTGCAAACAGTGAGAGTTTTACTTCTTATTTTCCAATCTGGATTCCTTTTATTTCTTTTTTTCTCTTATTGCTGTGGCTAAAACTTCCAAAACTATGTTGAATAGTAGTGGTGAGAGTGGGCACCTTTGTCTTGTCCTGACTTTAGGGGAACTGCTTTCAATTTTTCACCATTGAGGATAATGTTTGCTGTGGGTTTGTCATATATGGCTTTTATTATGTTGAGGTATGTCTCGGGGAAGGCAATGGCACCCCCACCCCAGTACTTTTGCCTGGAAAATCCCATGGACGGAGGAGCCTGGTAGGCTCCAGTCCATGGGGTCGCTAAGAGTCGGACACGACTGAGCGACTTCACTTTCACTTTTCACTTTCCTGCATTGGAGAAGGAAATGGCAACCCACTCCAGTGTTCTTGCCTGGAGAATCCCAGGGGCAGGGGAGCCTGGTGAGCTTCGGTCTATGGGGTCGCACAGAGTCGAACATGACTGAAGCGACTTAGCAGCAGCATGTTCCTTCTATTTCTGCTTTATGGAGGGTTTTTGTCATAAATGGATGTTGAGTTTTGTCAAAGGCTTTCTTTGCATCTATTGAGATAATCATATGATTTTTATCTTTTAATTTGATAATGTGGTGTATCACACTAATTGATTTGTGAATATTGAAGAATCCTTACATCCCTGGGATAAAGCCCACTTGGTCATGATGTATTATCTTTTTAATGTTGTTGGATTCTGTTTCCTAGAATTTTGCTAAGGATTTTTGCATCTATGGTCTTCAGTGATATTGGCCTGTAGTTTTCTTTTTTTTTGTGGCATCTTTGTCTGGTTTTAGTATTAGGGTGATGGTGGCCTCATAGAATGAGTTTGGAAGTTTACCTTCCTCAGTAATTTTATGGAAGAGTTTGAGTAGGATAGGTGTTAGCTCTTCTCTAAATTTTTGGTAGAATTCAGCTGTGAAGTCTGGGCTTTTGTTTGTTGGGAGATTTTTTATTACATTTTAGATTTCCGTGCTTGTGATGAGTCTGTTAAGATTTTCTATTTCTCCCTTGTTCATTTTGGAAGGTTATACTTTTCTAAGAATTCATCCATTTCTTCCAAATTGTCCAATTTATTGTCATATAGTTGCTGATAGTAGTCATTTATGATCCTTTGTATTTCTGTGTTGTCTGTTGTGATTTCTCCATTTTCATTTCTAATTTTGTTGATTTGATTCTTCATTTTTTCTTGATGAGTTTGGCTAATGGTTTTTCTATTTTATTTATCTTCTCAAAGAACCAGCATTTAGTTTTGTTGATTTTTTCCTATAGTCTCCTTTGTTTTTTTTTTATTTATTTCTGCCCTAATTTTTATGATTTCTTTCCTTCTACTAACCCTGGGGTTCTTCATTTCTTCTTTTTCTAGTTGCTTTAGGTGTAAAGTTATGTTATTTATTTTATTTTCTCTTGTTTCTTGAGGTAAGCTTGCATTGCTATGAACTTTCCCCTTCACACTGCTTTTACTGAATCCCATAGGTTGTCATGTTTCCTTTTCATTTGTTTCTATGCACATTTTGGTTTCTTCTGTGATTTGTTGGTTATTCAGAAGCATGTGTTTAATCTCATTATGTTTGTATTTTTAATAGTTTTTTTCCTATAGTTGACATCTAATATTACTGCATTGTGATCAGAAAAGTTGCTTGAAATGATTTTATTTTATTTTTTTAATTTTCCAAGGCTAGATTTATGGCCCAGATGTGGTCTATTCTGGCGAATGTTCCATGTGCACTTGAGAAAAAGGTGAAATTCATTGTTTTAGGGTGAAATGTCCTATAGATATCAATTAGGTCTAACTGGTCCGTTGTATCATTTAAAGTTTGTGTTTTCTTGCTAATTTTCTGTTTGATCTATCCATAGGTGTGAATGGGGTATTAAAATCTCCCACTATTATTGTGTTACTGTTAATTTCCCCTTTCAGACTTGTTAGCATTTGCCTTACATATTGCAGTGCTCCCATGTTGGATGCATATATATTTATAATTGTTATATTTTCTTCTTGGATTGATCCTCTGATCATTTTGTAGTGTCCTTCTTTGTCTTTTTTCATGGCCTTTATTTCAAAGTTTATTTTATCTAATATGAGCATTGCTACTCCTGCTTTCTTTTGGTGTCTATTTGCATGAAATAGAGAAAAAATCTTTTTCCAGCCCTTCACTTTCAGTCTGTATGTGTCCCTTGGTTTGAGGTGGTACAGTATATATAGGGTTCTTGTTTTTGTATCCATTCAGCCAGTCTTTGTCTTTTGATTGGGGCATTCAACCCATTTACACTTAAGGTAATTGTTGAGAGGTATAATCCCATTGTCATTTACTTTGTTGTTTTGGGTTCCAGTTTATAAATCTTTTCTGTGTTTCCTGTCTGGAGAAGATCCTTCAGAATTTGTTGAAGAGCTGGTTTGGTGGTGCTGAATTCTCTCAGCTTTGGTTTGTCTGTAAAGCTTCTGATTGATCCTTCATATTTGAATGAGATCCTTGCTGGGTACAGTAATCTGGGTTGCAGGTTTTTCTCTTTCATCACTTTAAGTATGTCCTGCCATTCCCTGCTGGCCTGAAGAGTTTCTATTGAAAGATCAGCTGTTATCCATAAGGAGATCCCCTTGTGTGTGATTTGTTGCTTTTCCCTTGCCACTTTCAATATTTGCTCTTTGTGTTTGATCTTCATTATTTTGATTAATATGTGTCTTGGGGTTTTGCCTTGGGTTTATCCTGTTTGGGACTCTCTGGGTTTCTTGGACCTGGGTGGCTATTTCCCTCCCCATATGGGGGAAGTTTTCAACTATTATCGCCTCAAGTATTTTCTCACACCCTTTCCTTTTGTCTTCTTCTGGGACTATGATTTGAATGTTGGGATGTTTAACATTGTCCCAGCAGTCTCTGAAGTTGTCCTCATTTTGCTTAATTCTTTTTTCTATTTTCCTCTCTGCTTCATTTATTCCCACCATTCTATCTTCCACCTCACTTATCCTATCTTCTGCTTCAGTTATTCTACTGTTGGTCCCTCCAGAGTGCTTTTGATCTCAGTTATTGCATTATTCATTATTGATTGACTCTTTTTATTTCTTCTAGGTCTTTGTTAAACATTTGTTGCATCTTCTTAATCCCTGTGTTTAGTCTATTTATCTGTAACTCCATTTTGTTTTCAAGATTTTGGATCATCTTTACTATCATTATTCTGAATTCTTTCTCAGGGATACTCTGTATCTCCTCCTCTTTTGTTTGGTTTGGTGGGCATTTATCATGTTGCTTTTTCTGCTGAATATTTCTCTGTCTTTTCTTTTTTTTTTTTTTTTTAGATTGCTGTGTTTGGGGTGGCCTTTCTGTGGGCTGGAAGTTTGTGGTTCCTCTTTAATGTGGAGCTTGCTCCCTGTGAGTGGGGTTGGACTAATGCTATTTCACTTTTCAAAGGATAAGTTTGAACAGAAGTCTCCCTCTCCTTTTCAGACCCAGTGGCTAATATTGGCATCTCCTTATGGTGAAGTCAGAGAGCACAACCACATGCATAATACTTCCATAGCTTTGGATAATGCTATGATCAATAACATTCTGTTGAATAAAGCAAGCCACATAAGAATTCCAAGTTAAGGGCCTGAAAAATATACCCCTTCTCTTGTGGAAGGAGCTGCAAAATCATATGGTATAGAACCTGAACATGGAAAGAATGTAATCTATTACAGCTTTCCATAATTGCAAATAATTACCACCATCCTTGAGAAACCCATGAATGAGACTTCTTACACTGCAAGCTGGTCACCTTACATATTTTCATGTTATACTCCAATGTCTTTCAGAGAACCATGTGTGAGGAACTTTATCACAACCTGAAGTTCTCCAGTTTTTATAAAGCCTTTAAGCTTATGAGATAGCAGTGACAGTGGCAGATGTTTAATGCTTTCCTCTGGGAACCCTGTCCCTAATTCTGTACACCAATTGCACATGAGTGGGACTGACAAGTCCTTGAATTATGTGCAAGCCCAACTTTACTTCTCATGTCTATTACAGAACACTCACTTTCCCCTCAGCTGTTCTGACAAGCAACAGAATCAGAGCCAGAAGTCACTAGGCACAGCCTGAGGGACAGAAAGTAACACTTTTCCTTTAAAACTGAACAGAATTAGACAAGGTTGATAGATTTCCCTGAAGCTGTATAAACCATGTACCACTGATAACTGGGGAAATTTTCATGTTCAATTCACAGAAATGTACCAGAGACCAGCAATATTCCAGCATAACACTGTAGTCTCCACTCCAATGTAAGGAGCTGAATTTACCTATGTCCCCAGGCCCACCTGCTGTATGATTCTTATTTGGTCCTTGAAGTGGGAGACTCTCCAACAGGGCAGGCTTTCTCTAGTAAGAGCTACCATTTTTAGCTCCTCTTGCTATTTCTTACCCATGGGGAAGATAAAAGAATGTGTGTACATCTAAGATGTCAATTTTGAAGGCTCTGAAAAATGAGGTGAGTACATAGTGGCCCTCATAGCTGATCAATCTAGTTCAACAGACAGAAACAATTACCAAAACCTATCACACAAGCTTCTTAACCTCATCCATCAGAAGGCAGACAGAATGAAAACCACAATCACAGAAAACTAACCAAACTGATTATATGGACCACAACTTTGCCTAACTCAGTGAAACCATGAGCCATGCCATGTAGGTCAACCCAAGGTAGATGGGTCATAGTGGAGAGTTCTGACAAAACGTCGTCCACTGGAGAAGAGAATGGCAAACCACTTCAGCGTTCTTGCCTTGAGAATCCCATGAACAGTATGAAAAGGCGAAAAGGTATGACACTCAAAGATTAATCCCCCAGGTGTCCAATATGCTACTGGAGAAGAGTGGAGAAATAGTTTCAGAAAAAATGAAGATGGCTGAGCCAAAGTGGAAACAGTACCCAGTTGTGGATGTGTCTGGTGGTTAAAGTAAAGTTGATGGTGTAAAGAACAATATTACATAGGAATCTGGAATATTAGGTCCATGAATGAAGGTAAATTGGAAGTAATCAAACAGGAGTTGTCAAAAGTAAACATCAACATTTAGGAATCAGTGAACAAGACATTTAGGAATCAGTGAATAGGACTTCAGTGAACAAGAGTGTGAGATGAGTGCAATTGTGCAGTAGTTTGAGCACTCTTTGGCATTGCCTTTCTTTGGGATTGGGATGAAAACTGACCTTTTCCAATCTTGTGGCCACTGTTGAGTTTTCCAAATTTGCTGGCATATTGAGTGCAGCACTTTCACAGCATCATCTTTCAGGATTTGGAAAAGCTCCACTGGAATTCCATCACCTCCACTAGCTTTGTTTGTAGTGATGCTTTCTAAGGCCCACTTGACTTCACATTCCAGGATGTCTGGCTCTAGTAAAGTAATGCTCAAATTCTCCAAGCCAGGCTTCAGCAATATGTGAACCATGAACCTCCTGATATTCAAGCTGGATTTAGAAAAGGCAGAGGAAACAGAGATCAAATTGCCAACATTCGCTGGATCATCGAAAAAGCAAGAGAGTTCCAGAAAAACATCTATTTCTGCTTTATTGACTATGCCAAAGCCTTTGACTGTGTAGATCACAATAAACTGTGGAAAATTCTGAGAGAGATGGGAATACCAGACCACCTGATCTGCCTCTTGAGAAATCTGTATGCAGGTCAGGAAGCAACAGTTAGAACTGGTCATGGAACAACAGACTGGTTCCAAATAGGAAAAGGAGTACGTCAAGGCTGTATATTGTCACCATGTTTATTTAACTTATATGCAGAGTACATCATGAGAAATGCTGGACTGGAAGAAACACAAGCTGGAATCAAGATTGCTGGGAGAAATATCAATAACCTCAGATATGCAGATGATACCACTCTTATGGCAGAAAGTGAAGAGGAACTCAAAAGCGTCTTGATGAAAGTGAAAGTGGAGAGTGAAAAGGTTGGCTTAAAGCTCAACATTCAGAAAACGAAGATCATGGCATCTGGTCCCATCACTACATGGGAAATAGATGGAGAAACAGTGGAAACAGTGTCAGACTTTCTTTTTATGGGCTCCAAAATCACTGCAGATGGTGACTGCAGCCATGAAATTAAAAGACGCTTACTCCTTGGAAGGAAAGTTATGACCAACCTAGATAGCATATTCAAAAGCAGAGACATCACTTTGCCAACAAAGGTTCGCCTAGTCAAGGCTATGGTCTCTTTCCTGTGGTCATGTATGGATGTGAGAGCTGGACTGTGAAGAAGGCTGAGTGCTGAAGAATTGATGCTTTTGAACTGTGGTGTTGGAGAAGACTCTTGAGAGTCCCTTGGACTGCAAGGAGATCCAACCAGTCCATTCTGAAGGAGATCAGCCCTGGGATTTCTTTGGAAGGAATGATGCTAAAGCTGAAACTCCAGTATTTTGGCCACCTCATGCGAAGAGTTGACTCATTGGAGAAGACTCTGATGCTGGGAGGGATTGGGGGCAGGAGGAGAAGGGGACGACAGAGGATGAGATGGCTGGATGGCATCACTGACTCGATGAATGTGAGTCTGAGTGACCTCCAGGAGCTGGTGATGGATAGGGAGGCCTGGCGTGCTGCAATTCATGGGGTCGCGGAGAGTCGGACACGACTGAGCGACTGATCTGATCTGATCTGATCTGAACAAGAGTGAACATTGGCATTTTAGGAATCAGTAAACTAAAATGGGTGAATTTAATTCAATGACCAATACATCTACTACTGTGGGCAAGAATCCCTTAGAAGAAATGGAGTAGCCCTCATAGTCAACAAAAGAGTCAGAAATGCAGTACTTGGTGCAATCTCAAAAACAACAGAATGATCTTGGTTTGTTTCCCAGGCAAACCACTCAATATCACAGTAATCCAAATCTATGCCCCAAACACTGATGCCAAGGAAGCTGAAGTTGAATGGTTCTATGGAGACCTACAAGATCATCTAGAACTAACACCAAAAAATATGTCCTTTTCATCATAGGGGACTGGAATGCAAAAGTAGGAGGTCAAGAGATATGTGCAGTAAGAGCCAAGTTTGGCCTCAGAGTACAAAATGAAGCAGGGCAAAAGCAAATAGAATTTTACTAAGAGAACCTGCTGCTCATAGCAAATTTCCTCTTCCAGTAACACAAGAGACAGCTCTACACATGGACAACACCAGGTGGTCAATACCAAAATCAGATTGATTATATTCTTTGCAGCTGAAGATGGAGATGCTTTATACAGTCAGCAAAAATAAGACCGGGAGCTGACTGGGGCTCAGATCATGAACTCCTTATTGCCAAATTCAGACTTAAATTGAAGAAAGTAGGGAAAACCATTAGGCCATTCAGTTCAGTTCAGTTCAGTCGCTCAGTCATGTTCGACTCTTTGCGACCCCATGAACAGCCGCACACCAGGCCTCCCTCTCCATCACCAACTTCCAGAGTCCATCCAAACCCATGTAACCTAAATCAAATCCTTATGATTATGCACTGGAAGTGACAAACAGATTCAAGGAATTAGATCTGATAGACAGAGACTATGGATGGAGGTTTGCAACTTTGTCTAAGAAGCAGGGATCAAAATCATCCCCAAGAAAAAGAAATGCAAAAGACAAAATGGTCATCTGAGGAGGTCTTACAAATAACTAAGAAAAGAAAAGAAGCAAAAGGCAAAGGATAAAAGGAAAGCTATACCCATCTGAATGCAGAGTTCCAGGGAATAGCAAGTAGAGATGAGAAAAC
This sequence comes from Tragelaphus eurycerus, assembly GCA_935064755.1. Classification (NCBI taxonomy): domain Eukaryota; kingdom Metazoa; phylum Chordata; class Mammalia; order Artiodactyla; family Bovidae; genus Tragelaphus; species Tragelaphus eurycerus. The sequence goes on along the minus strand of CAKXYN010000054.1, from coordinate 13,210,114 downwards.
CTTTTAAAGTAAACAGTGCAGAGAAATAGAGGAAAACAATAGAATGGGAAAAACTAGAGATCTCTTCAAGAAAAGTAAAGATACCAAGGGAACATTTCATGAAAAGATATACACAATAGATGACAGAAATGGTATGAACCTAACAGAAGCAGAATATATTAAGAGGTGGCAAGAATACAGAGAAGAACTATACAAAAGAGATCTTAATAACCTGGATAACCAAAATGATGTGATCATCAGTCAGACATCTTGGAGTGTGAAGTCAAATGGGCCTTAGGAAGCATCACTACAAACAAAGCTAGTGGAAGTAATGGAATTCCCACTGAACTATTTCAAATCCTAAAAGATGATGCTGTGAAAGTGCTGCACTCAATATGCCAGCAAATTTGGAAAACTCAGCAGTGGCCACAGGACTGGAAAAGGTCAGTTTTCATTCCAATTACAAAGAAGGATAATGTCAAAGAATGTTCAAACTATTGCACAATTGCACTCATTTTACCATACTGGCAAAACACTGCTCAAAAAACTTTAAGTTAGGCTTCAATAGTATGTGAACAGAGAACTTTAAGATGTACAGGCTGGATTTAGAAAAGACAGAGGAACCAGAGGTCAAATTATCAACATCCATTAGATCACAGAAAAAGCTAAACAATTCCAGAAAAACATCTACTTCTGCTTCACAGACTACACTAAACCCTTTGACTGTGTAGATTGCAACAAACTGTGGGAACTTCTTAAAGAGATGTGAATACCAGACCACCTGACCTGCCTCCTGAGAAATCTGTAGGAGGTCAAGCAGCAGCAGTTATAACTGAACATGGAACAACATACTGGTTCCAAATTGGGAAAGGAATACATCAAGGCTGCATATTGTCACCCTGCTTATTTAACTTTATGCAGAATACATCATGGGAAATCCTAGGCTGGATGAAACACAAGCTGGAATCAAGATTGCCAGGAGAAGTAACAATAACCTAAGATACTCAGATGACATCACCCTTTGACAGAAAGCAAAGAGGAAATAAAGAGCCTCTTTATGAAGGTGAAAGAGGAGAATGAAAAAGTTGGCTTAAAACTCTACATTCAAAAAACTAAGATGATGGCATCTGGTCCCATCACTTCATGGCAAATAGATGGGAAAACAATGGAAACAGTGACAGACTGGGCTCCAAAATCACTGCAGATGGTGACTTCAGCCATTTAATTAAAAGAAGTTTGCTCCTTGGAAGAAAAGCAATGGCAAACCTAGACACCGTATTAAAAAACAGAGATATTACTTTGCTGACAAGGGTCCGTACTGTCAAAGTTATGGTTTTTCCAGTAATCATGGGCAAATGTGAGAGCTGGACAACAAAAAAGGCTGAGCACTGAATAATTGATGCCTTCAAAATATGGTACTGGAGAAGACTCTTGAGAGTCTCTTGGACTTCAAGGAGATCCAACAAGTCAATTCTAAAGGAAATCAGTCCTGAATACTCATTGGAAGGATTGATGCTGAAGCTGAAGCTCCAGTACTTTGGCCACCTAACACTAAGAGGCAACTCATTGGGAAAGACTCTGATGCTGGGATAGTTTTAAGGCAGAAGGAAAAGGGAGGACAGAGGATGAGATGGTTGGATGGCATCACCAACTCAATGGACATGAATGAGCAAACTCTGGGAGATGGTAATGTACAGGGAAGCCTGGTGTGCTGCAGTCCATGGGGTCGCAAAGAGTCAGAAACAACTGAACAATGAACAACAATCAGGTCAAATTAGATGGGATGGTTGGAGCACAGCACTGTAATTGACAGGTTAGTAATTTAGGTTCTACCATTAAGCTGATATGAGACGTCAAGTCAGCATGCCTACATTTCCTCATCTGTTTCAGTTTACTGAGCAGTTTTTGTGATTCCTTTGAGCCATCTCTGAGTTTTTGGAGTCAATGATATACTCAACATTGTGTGTGTACCCAGTCATATCTGACTCTTTGCTACCCCATGGACTATAGCCTGCTATGCTTCCCTGTCCATAGAATTCTCCAGGCAAGAATACTGGTTTGGGTTGCCATTTCTTACACCAGGGGATCTTTCTCAGCCAGGGATAGAACTCATGTCTCCTATGTCTCCTGCATTGGCAGCCAGATTCTTTACCACTGAGCCACCTGAGAAGGCTTGATATACTCATCACACAGTGCCAAATATAGATGCCCTGATTTCATTGGGAAATAAATACCCAGTCATTAGGGTATTCTGGACAAGGGCAGGGGAACTAATATTTCTTAGAAGGAAAATTTTCTTCCTTCTCACCCTGTTTCCATTATTTAACTTTCTAAACAAATCCCACGACTCTCCAATAAGGAATTTGTTGTTTCCTGTTATTAAAATCAAAATCCCAGCCCATCTTCACCTACACAATTCCTTTGGGAGGTTGGAAATCATAAAACAATGAATGGATAAATGAACATTGACAGAAAAGAATGGTGTGCCAAAATCCTCTGCTACTTCAACATTATTCACTCATTCATCCAAAGATTTATGCAACTAGGCAGTAAATGAAGATTGAGAATGCAAAGATGAATAAAGAAAAAGAAAAAAACAATTTTTTCAGAGAGTGCCGAATCCACAGGCGGATAAATTTACAAAGAATGACCAGTGAGCTATAGCTGTATCAAAAAATGTAGTTATAAGGATTCATAAAAAGGTCAGGAAGGTTCAAGGAATGGAAGACCTAACTGCAAGTAATTTTTCAAGCCGTGATTAACACTTACACTGACTTATGCTTCACAAAGTCTTTGACACCAATTGTTTTATTCCCCAATATCCTATGATGGAGACACAGTGCTTTTATTGCAAGTCTCTGATCTTACTTTTGCAGAAGAAGAAACCAAGACCAAGAGAGATTAATATCTTATTTTGTATTGGAACTATACAGATCTACACATGAAAAGATTATAATGATATTCCTAACCTTTAATCTAGTAATCTCACACCTAGGAGTTTAGCTGCTTTGACCCTTCCCTAAAACCAAAAAAGTATATTATAAATATTAAGATTTCCTTGTAAAGATAAACAAAAGATTACTTGTCATTAGTAAATTGTTATTGTGCTAATAAAAATGCATTAACCTAAAATCTGTACTCCACAAGCAGCCTGTTTATTCACATATTATATTTGATCTAGAACAGAAAATAAAAATATTTTAGATAAAACTGTTTTCCAATCTGCATGTATATTTTTCTCAACTTTTAATGTATATTTTTCAGATCTCTAGAAAGTTGTCTTCTTGATACTGTGCATGGCGAGCAATCAAATCAATTTATTGTCTCATGTAAAATATACTTAACTCCTCCCAGTATACATACCCAACCCCCCTACTCAAAATTTTAATAACAGCTGGGAAAATTTTTGAGAAAAAAATCACATCATCTTAAGAGAAAGAAGCAAAACTTTGTGTATCTAACATAAATGGTACTATGCTAAGAAAAACTTCAAGAAACATATTAAATATATTCATGTTTGATACCATGGCTTTAACCATAACCCAGAGTCACAAGCTGGCATCAAGACTGCAGGGGAAAATATCAACAATCTCAGATATGCAAATGGTACCACTTTTGTGGCTGATAGTGAAGAGAAACTAATGAGCCTCTTGATGAAGGAGAAAGAGAATGAAAAAGCTGGCTTAAAACTCAGCATTCAAAAATGAATATCATGGCATCCAGTCTTATCACTTCATGGCAAATAGATGAGGAAAATGTGGAAACGGTGTCAGATTTCATTTTCTTGGTCTTCAAAATCAGTGCAGTCAGTGACTGCAGTCACAAAATCAAAAGATGCTTGCTCCTTGGAAAAATAGCTATAACAAACCTGCTGCTGCTGCTGCTACGTCGCTTCAGTCATGTCCGACTCTGTGCGACCCCATAAATAGCAGCCCATCAGGCTCCCCCATCCCTGGGATTCTCCAGGCAAGAACACTGGAGTGGGTTGCCATTTCCTTCTCCAATGCATGAAAGTGAAAAGTGAAAGTAAAGTCACTCAGTCGTGTCCGACTCTTTGAGACCCCATGGATTTCAGCCTACCAGGCTCCTCCATCCATGGGATTTTCCAAGCAAGAGTACTGGAGTGGGGTGCCATCACCTTTTCTGATAACAAACCTAGACAGTGTTTTAAAAAGCAGAGACATTACTTTGTTGACAAAGGTCCATATAGTCAAAGCTATGGTTTTTCCAGTAGTCATGTATGGATGTGAGAGCTGGACCACAAAGAAGGCTGAGTCCTGAAGAATTGATGCCTTCAAAGTGTAGTGTTGGAGAAGACTCTTGGGAGTCCCTTGGATAGCAAGGAGATCCAGCCAGTCAACCCTAAAGGAAATCAGTCCTGAATATTCACTGGAAGGACTGATGCTGAAGCTGAAACTCCAATATTTTGGCCATCTGATGTGAAGAGCTGACTCATTGGAAAAGACCCTGATACTGAGAAAGATTGAAGGCAGGAGGAGAAGGGGACAACAGAGTATGAGATGGTTGGAGGGCTTCACTGACTCACGGACATGAGTTTTAGAAAACTCTAGAGATAGTGAAGGACAGGGAAGTTTGGCATGCTGCAGTCTGTGGGGCAGTAGAGAGGTGAGACTTCGCAACTGAACAACAACAACAAATATTTTTTCATTTCCACCACACTGCACAACTCTTGTTTGAATGCATGTATATGTGTGTATTTGTGTTTTTCCTTTAGTTCTCTCATCATAGACTATAATTTTAGACTTGTATCATTAATATCAGTTACGTCTTTAATTCTGAAGATTCACAGGGCAAGGGTATTTCTCCTACCATCCATCAGTCCTCTACCACCTAGAAGGTTGCGCAGCACATGGTAAGTACTCAGAAAATACTCTTTTATGGCTAAGATTCAGGTCAGTGTTCTATGAACCGTGTCATGATACTGCTATTGAAACACTACTAAGCATTCAAGATCTTACAGCAATTCTACCTTACTCTCAAAAGAACATAGAGAAGGCAACAATATTGAAAATAAATCACTACCACCATGGATTAGCGAGGAAATTTTATCAGTTTCAGAAGAACCACCCTGAGAAAACACAATTCCAATACTTTCTTCAGTTTTAAGAAATAAAGTATCGACTTCTCAGTGAGCAAATTATTTCCAAATTTCCACTGGGGAATCACATTCACCAAAAGGTATTAAAAGCCTGAAAAATCAGAGTTTAAAAGTTCAAAGTGTCAGTTTTCCTGATTCATGTTCCCCTTTGGCATAACACAGCATTGCCTCCATGCTTTACAGTCTGACTAGAAGGAAAAATGAACTTTTATTTAGCCATTAAATATAATGCCTACTATCAGAGTGAGGTCAGTCACAAAGGATGCATGACTGAATGCTAGCAGCCCACTTAACTTTGACAGCCTCTTTCCAGGTGCTTAATGTGGCCTCAGCTCCTCTAGACTGGAACCACTTTGACAGTGATGGGTTTTTAAACAAGACTTAATAATAACATCCTCAACTTTTGATAGTCCACCTATTCAAAAAAAGGATATATTCGCTTACTGGCCCTAACATAATGGACAGAACTTTGTAACCTCTCAGGTAATAAGTTCTGACAAAAAAGGAGAAATATCTCAAAGAAACTGAATTACATTTTCCTTACAGAGATACTAGGTGTCCTGGGTTATAATTCTAATTGAAACCTATTTTTATTAATATACGATCATACATATAGAGAACATTTTCACCATAATCTGAGTTATAGTGACATAAATTACTTATTTTGGAAATAGACTCAGAAGTAAGGAAAATTACCTATTTTATTAACTATTCTTAGATATTACCATACTATGTGCTGCATATACTGTGCTCTTTGTGACCCCAGGAGCTGTAGATGGCCAGACTCCTCTGTCCATGGTATTCTCCAGGAAAGGATACTGGAGTGGATTGCCATGCCCTCCTCCAGGGCACCTTCCTGACCCAGGGACCAAACCCACATCTCTTGCATCTCCTACATTGCAGGCAGATTCTTTACTACTGCGCCAATATGTTAATTCCTCCAATAGTCCTTGAAAGTGATCGATATTATCCCATTTTACACATGAGGAAACAGAATCAGAGAAATGAAGAAAATTTTACAGTTTGCTAATGTGTTAAGAAGTACAGCCCAGGGGCAGTCCTAAGATGGCAGAGGAATAGGACAGGGAGACCACTTTCTCCCCCACAAATTCATCAAAAGAACATTTAAATGCCGAGTAAATTCCACGAAACAACTTCTGAATGCCAGCAGAGGATATCAGGCACCCAGAAAAGCAGCCCATTGTCTTCAAAAGGAGGTAGGAAAAAATATAAAAGGAAAAAAAAAAAGAGACAAAAGAGGTAGGGACAGAGCTCCATCTTGGGAAGGGAGTCTTAAAAAGAGAAAAGTTTCCAAACACCAGGAAACACTCTCACTGCCGAGTCTGTGGTTAGCCTTGGAAGCACAGAGGGCAACATAACAAGGAGGAAAAATAAATAAATAATTAAAACCCACAGATTATGAGCCCAACGGTAACTCCCCCAGCGGAGAAGCAGCGCAGACGCCTGCACCCGCCACTAGCAAGCGGGGGCTGGGCAGGAAGGCGTGGGCTGCATTGCTTAGAGTAAGGATCTGGACTGAATGCCCTGAGCGCAATCTGAGTGAACTAACTTGGGCTAGCAAACCAGACTGTGGGATAACTACCACGTGAAAAGCCAGCCCTAACCTAAGACACTGCCAGGCCCGCACAGAGAACAAAGGACTGAACAGAGATAGCCGGCTGCAGACCATCCCCCTCTGGTGACGGGCAGCCAGAGCCAGAAGGGGGCAATTGTAGCCCCAGTGAGACATTATCTACAAAACTGTAAGCAGGCTTCTTTGCTGGCTAAGACTTCTTGGGGTTCTGGATGGTCAACATCCACCTGAGAAGGTGCGCCGGTTGTACACCCAGAAAACCGAGCAGCAGGGACGGGGGAGGCAATAAGTCACAGTGACCATGCTCGCCAAAAACCCTGTCACCTGAGCTGCTCGGACCTGGGAAGGACACAAAATGCAGGCCCAACTGAGTCTGCGCCTCTGAGGACTACCCAAGTGCCTGAATCTAAGCAGCTTAGACCTGGGAGGTGCATGCAGCCCAGGGCTGGCCTCAGATGGCTCCCAGTGCAACAACCTAAAGCTTGAGCTGTGTGGGCAGGGAGGGCACAGGCGCCGTGAGCAGGGGCAGGCCCAATCTGGCTAAGGCACTGTGAGCACACACCAGTGTTATTTGTTTGCAACGTCCCTCCCTGCCCACAGTGTGACTGAACAAGTGAGCCTAAAAGAAAGTGTCCACCACTGCCCCCTTTGTGTCAGGGCAGAAATCAGACACTGAAGAGACCTCTGTTTTAGAAAAAGCTAAAACAGAGGGAACTGCCTTGGAAGTAACATGTGCAATAGATTAAAACCCTGTCATTAGTACTGACTACATAGTAAGGGGCCTATAGATATTGAGAAATATAAGCAGGACCAAGGAACTACCTGAAAATGAACTGACCCTACAAAACCCACAACAACACCAAAGAAAGTCCTAGATATATTTTTGCTATTTTTACGATCATTCTTTTTTTTTTAATTTTTAAAAATTTTAAGTCCTCTATTACTCCTTTAATTTTCACTTTTATAGCCTACTATTACTTTGCAAAAAAAAAAAAGACCCTATTTTTTAAAAGCAAACTTTATATATATATATTTAATAATTTTTGTGACTTTTTTTCCTTCTCTTCTTTAATAATGTATTTTTGAAATTTTTAATTTCAAAATTTAATTTAATTTCTAGATTTTTAATCTTGCTTTTTGGTATTTGTTATTAATTTTGTACCTTTAAGAACCCAATCTTCAGTACCCATTTTTACTTGGGAGTGAGATTACTGGCTTGACTGCTCTCTCCCCCTCCAGACTCTCCTTTTTCTCTACCAGGTCGCCTGTGTCTCCTCCCTACCCCTCTCTTCTCTACCCAACTCTGAATTTCTGTGTGCTCCACATGGTAGAGAACACTTAGGGAACTGATTACTGGCTGGATCTGGCTCTCTCCTTTTGATTCCCCCCACCCCCTTTTATCCTCCTGGCCACCTCTGTCTGCTTCCTTCCTCTTCTCTTCGCTGTATGACTCCATGAGCATCTCTGAGTGGTCCAGTTGTGGAGTGCATATAAGGAAGTGATTACTGGCTAGCTTGCTCTCTCCTCTATTGATTCCACCTCATCTCATTCGGGTACCTCTATCTCCCTCCTCCCTCTTCTCTTCTCCATGTAACTCTGTGAACCTCTCTGGGTGTCCCTCACTGTGGAGAAACTTTTCATCTTTAACCTAGATGTTTTATCAATGGTGCTGTATAAATGGAGAAGTCTTGAGGCTACTGTAAAAATTAGACTGAAAACCAGAAGCAGGAGGCTTAAGTCTAAACTCTGAGAACACCACAGAACTCCTGACTCTAGGGAACATTAATTGACAGGAGCTCATCAAATGTCTCCATACCTACACTGAAACCAAGCACCACCCAAGGGCCAACAAGTTCCAGAGCAAGACATACCATGCAAATTCTCCAGCAACACAGGAACACAGCCCTGAGCTCCAGTATACAGGCTGCCCAAAGTAACTCCCAAACCATTGACATCTCATAACTCACTACTGGACACTTCATTGCACTCCAGAGAGAAAAAAATCCAGCTCCATCCACCAGAACACCACACAAGCTTCCCTAATCAAGAAACCTTGACAAGCTACCTGTACAACCCCACCCACAGTGAGGAAACTCAACAATAAAGAGAACTCCACAAACTGCCAGAATACAGAAAGGACACCCCAAACTCAGCAATATAAACAAGATGAAGATACTGAGGAATACCCAGCAGGTAAAGGAACAGGATAAATGCCCACCAAACCAAACAAAAGAGGAAGAGACAGGGAATCTACCTGATAAAGAATTCTGAATAATGATAGTGAAAATGATCCAAAATCCTGAAATCGAAATGGAATCACAGATAAATAGCCTGGAGACAAGGACTGAGAAGATGCAAGAAAGGTTTAACAAAAACCTAGAAGAAATAAAAAAGAGTCAATAAGAAATAATGCAATAAATGAGATCAAACACACTCTGGAGGCAACAAATAGTAGAATAACAGAGGCAGAAGATAGGATTAGTGAATTAGAAGATAGAATGGTAGAAATAAATGAATCAGAGAGGAAAAAAGAAAAACAAATTACAAGAAATGAAGACAATCTCAGAGACCTCCAGGACAATATTAAACACACCAACATTCAAATCATAGGAGTCCCAGAAGAAGAAGACAAAAAGAAAGACCATGAGAAAATACTTGAGGAGATAATAGTTGAAAACTTCCCTAAAATGGGGAAGGAAATAATCACCCAAGTCCAAGAAACCCAGAGAGTTCCAAACAGGATAAACCCAAGGTGAAACACGCCAGGACACATATTAATCAAATTAACAAACATCAAACACAAAAACCAAATATTAAAAGCAGCAAGAGAAAAACAAAAAAATAACACACAAGGGAATTCACATAAGGATAACAGCTGATCTTTCAATAGAAACTCTTCAAGCAAGGAGGGAATGGCAAGACATACTTAAAGTGATGAAAGAAAATAACCTACTGCCCAGATTACTATACCCAGCAAGGAAATCTATAAAATATGAAGGAGAAAACAAAAGCTTCACAGACAAGCAAAAACTGAGAGAATTCAGCACCACCAAACCAGCTCGCCAACAAATGCTAAAGGATATTCTCTAGACAGGAAACACAAAAAGGGTATATAAACTTGAACCCAAAACAATAAAGTAAATGGCAGTGGGATCATACTTATCAATAATCACCTTAAATGTAAATGGGTTGAATACCCCAACCAAAAGACAAAGACTGGCTGAATGGATACAAAAACAAGACCCCTATATATGCTGTCTACAAGAGACCCACCTCAAAACAAGGGACACATACAGACTGAGAGTGAAGGGCTGGAAAAAGATTTCCATGCAAATAGAGACCAAAAGAAAGCAGGAGTAAAAATACTCATATCAGATAAAATAGACTTTAAAACAAAGGCTGTGAAAAGAGACAAAGAAGGACTCTACATAGTGATAAAAGGACCAATCCAATAAGAAGATATAACAATTATAAATATATATGCACCTAAAAAGGAGGACTGCAGTATGTAAGACAAATGCTAACAAGTATGAAAGGAGAAATTAACAATAACACAATAATAGTGGGAGACTTTAATACCCCACTCACACCTATGGATAGGTCAACTAAACAGAAAATTAACAAGGAAACACAAACTTTAAATGTTACAATAGATCAGTTAGACCTAATTGATATCTATAGGACATTTCACCCCAAAACAATGAATTTCACCTTCTTCTCAAGCGCACACGGAACCTTCTCCAGGATACATCACATCCTGGGCCATAAATCTAGCCTTGGTAAATTTAAAAAAAAAAATTGAAATCATTCCAAGCATCTTTTCTGACCACAATGCAGTAAAATTAGATCTCAATTACAGGAGAAATACTATTTAAAAGTCCAACATATGGAGGCTGAAATCACGCTGCTGAATAACCAACAAATCATACAAGAAATCAAAATATGTGTAGAAACGAATGAAAACACAACAACCCAAAACCTGTGGGACACTGGAAAAGCAGCCCTAAGGGGAAAGTTCATAGCAATACATGCATACCTCAAGAAACAAGAAAAAAGTAAAATAAATAACCCAACTCTACACCTAAAGCAACAGAAAAGGAAGAAATGAAGAACACCAGGGTTAGTACAAGGAAAGAAATCTTAAAAATTAGGGCAGAAACAAATGCAAAAGAAACAAAAAAGACCATAACAAAAATAAACAAGGCCAAAAGCTGGTTCTTTGAAAGGATAAAGTTGACAAACCATTAGCCAGACTCATCAAGAAACAAGCGGAGAAAAAATCAAATCAATAAAATTAGAAATGAAAATGGAGAGATCACAAAACACTAGACAGAAATACAAAGGATTGTAAGATGCCACTATCAGCAATTATATGGCAATAAAATGGACAACATGGAAGAAATGGACAAATTCTTAGAAAAGTACAACTTTCCAAAACTGAACCAGGAAGAAATAGAAAATCTTAACAGACCCATCACAAGCACAGAGAGTGAAACTCTAATCAGAAATCTTCCAGCAAACAAAAGCCCAGGTCCAGATGGCTTCACAGCTGAATTCTATCAAAAATTTAGAGAAAAGCTAACACCTATCCTACTCAAGCTCTTCCAGAAAGTTGCAGAGGAAGGTAAACTTCCAAACTCATTCTATGAGGCCACCATCACCCTAATACCAAAACCTGACAAAGATGCCACAAAAAAAGAAAACTACAGGCCAATATCACTGATCAACATAGACGCAAAAATCCTTAACAAAATTCTAGCAATCAGAATCCAACAACACATTAAAAAGATCATACACCATGACCAAGTGGGCTTTATTCCAGGGATGCAAGGATTCTTCAATATCCACAAATCAATCAGTGCAATCAGATCAGATCAGATCAGTTGCTCAATCGTGTCCGACTCTTTGCGACCCCATGAACTGCAGCACGCCAGGCCTCCCTATCCATCACCAGCTCTCGGAGGTCACTCAGACTCACATTCATCGAGTCAGTGATGCCATCCAGCCATCTCATCCTCTATCATCCCCTTCTCCTCCTGCCCTCAATCCCTCCCAGCATCACAGTCTTCTCCAATGAGTCAACTCTTCGCATGAGGTGGCCAAAATACTGCAGTTTCAGCTTTAGCATCATTTCTTCCAAAGAAATCCCAGGGCTGATCTCCTTCAGAATGGACTGGTTGGATCTTCTTGCAGTCCAAGGGACTCTCAAGAGTCTTCTCCAACACCACAGTTCAAAAGCATCAATTCTTCAGTGCTCAGCCTTCTTCACAGTCCAGCTCTCACATCCATACATGACCACAGGAAAGACCATAGCCTTGACTAGGCGAACCTTTGTTGGCAAAGTGATGTCTCTGCTTTTGAATATGCTATCTAGGTTGGTCATAACCTTCCTTCCAAGGAGTAAGCGTCTTTTAATTTCATGGCTGCAGTCACCATCTGCAGTGATTTTGGAGCCCCCAGAAATAAAGTCTGACACTGTTTCCACTGTTTATCCATCTATTTCCCATGTAGTGATGGGACCAGATGCCATGATCTTCGTTTTCTGAATGTTGAGCTTTAAGCCAACCTTTTCACTCTCCACTTTCACTTTCATCAAGAGGCTTTTTAGCCCCTCTTCACTTTCTGCCATAAGAGTGGTGTCATCTGCATATCTGAGGTTATTGATATTTCTCCCAGCAATCTTGATTCCAGCTTGTGTTTCTTCCAGTCCAGCATTTCTCATGATGTACTCTGCATATAAGTTAAATAAACATGGTGACAATATACAGCCTTGACGTACTCCTTTTCCTATTTGGAACCAGTCTGTTGTTCCATGACCAGTTCTAACTGTTGCTTCCTGACCTGCATACAGATTTCTCAAGAGGCAGATCAGGTGGTCTGGTATTCCCATCTCTTTCAGAATTTTCCACAGTTTATTGTAATCTACACAGTCAAAGGCTTTGGCATAGTCAATAAAGCAGAAATAGATGTTTTTCTGGAACTCTCTTGCTTTTTCCATGATCCAGCGGATGTTGGCAATTTGATCTCTGGTTCCTCTGCCTTTTCTAAAACCAGCTTGAACATCAGGAAGTTCACGGTTCACATATTGCTGAAGCCTGGCTTTGAGAATTTTGAGCATTACTTTACTAGCATGTGAGATGAGTGCAATTGTGTGGTAGATTGAGCATTCTTTGGCATTGCCTTTCTTTGGGATTGGGATGAAAACTGACCTTTTCCAATCTTGTGGCCACTGCTGAGTTTTCCAAACTTGCTGGCATATTGAGTGCAGCACTTTCAAAGCATCATCTTTCAGGATTTGGAAAAGCTCCACTGGAATTCCATCACCTCCACTAGCTTTGTTCGTAGTGATGCTTTCTAAGGCCTACTTGACTTCACATTCCAGGATGTCTGGCTCTAGGTCAGTGATCACACCATCATGATTATCTGGGTCATGAAGCTCTCTTTTGTATAGTTCTTCTGTGTATTCTTGCTACCTCTTCTTAATATCTTCTGCTTCTGTTAGATCCATACCATTTCTGTCCTTTATCGAGCCCATCTTTGCATGAAATGTTCCTTTGGTATCTCTGATTTTCTTGAAGAGATCCCTAGTCTTTCCCATTTTGTTGTTTTCCTCTATTTCTTTGCATTGATCACTGAAGAAGGCTTTCTTATCTCTTCTTGCTATTCTTTGGAACTCTGCATTCAGATGTTTATATCTTTCCTTTTCTCCTTTGCTTTTTGCTTCTCTTCTTTTCACAGCTATGTGTAAGGCCTCCCCAGACAGCCATTTTGCTTTTTTGCATTTCTTTTCCATGGGGACGGTCTTGATCCCTGTCTCCTGTACAGTGTCATGAACCTCATTCCATCATTCATCAGGCACTCTATCTATCAGATCTAGGCCCTTAAATCTATTTCTCACTTCCACTGTATAATCATAAGGGATATGATTTAGGTCGTACCTGAATGGTCTAGTGGTTTTCCCTACTTTCTTCAATTTAAGTCTGAATTTGGCAATAAGGAGTTCATGGTCTGAGCCACAGTCAGCTCATGGTCTTGTTTTTGCTGATTGTATGGGGCTTCTCCATCTTTGGCTGCAAAGAATAGAATCGATCTGATTTCGGTGTTGACCATCTGGTGATGTCCATGTACAGAGTCTTCTCTTGTGTTGTTTGAAGAGGGTATTTGCTATGACCAGTGCATTTTCTTGGCAAAACTCTGTTAGTCCTTGCCCTGCTTCATTCCATATTCCAAGGCCAAATTTGCCTGTTACTCCAGGTGTTTCTTGACTTCCTACTTTTGCATTCTAACACCATACACAATAATAAACTCAAAATGAGTTAAAGATCTAAATGTAAGACCAGAAACTATAAAACTCCTAGAGGAGAACATAGGCAAAACACTCTCCTACATACATCACAGTAGGATCCTCTATGACCCGCCTCCCAGAATATTGGAAATAAAAGCAAAAGTAAGCAAACGGGACCTAATTAAACTTAAAAGCTTATGCACAACAAAGGAAACTATAAGCAAAGTGAAAACACGGCCTTCAGAATGGGAGAAAATAATAGCAAATGAAGCAACTGACAAACAATTAATCTCTAAAATATACAAGCAACTTCTACAGCTCAATTCCAGAAAAATAAATGACCCAATCAAAAAATGGGCCAAAGAACTAAATAGACAGTTCTCAAAGAAGACATACAGATGGCTAACAAACACATGAAAAGATGCTCAACACCACTCATTATCAGAGAAATGCAAATCAAAACCACAATGAGGTACCATTTAACGCCAGTCAGAATGGCTGCAATCCAAAAGTCTACAAGCAATAAATGCTGGAGAGGGTGTGGAGAAAAGGGAACCCTCTTACACTGTTGGTGGGAATGCAAATTAGTACAGCCACTATGGAGAACAGATGTATAGAACAGTCTTTTGGACTCTGTGGGAGAGGGCACGGGTGGGATGACTTGGGAGAATGACATTGAAACATCTATAATATTATATATGAAACAAGTCTCCAGTCCAGATTCAATGCACAATACTGGCTGCTTTGGGCTGGTTCACTGAGATGACCCAGAGGGATGGTATGGGGAGGGAGGAGGGTTCAGTACAGGGGAACATGTGTATAAATGTGGTGGGTTCATGTTGATGTATGGCAAAACCAATACAATTTGTAAAGTAATTAACCTCCAATTAAAATAAATAAATATATATTAAAAAAAGAAGCAGAGCCCATATTCAGTCTACAAGACCTGGTTCTTTGCATAACTCCATCTACTTTTTTCTTCTGGCCTAGATTTGCAAACCATACTATATTCCCATCTCACAGTGCCCTTTGCTGTAGTGACTCTTATATAAGAAGTTCTGTTACCTCAAGATCCACTCTGCCAGGACAGAAAAGCGTAGACTTATCTGTAAGGGCACTTGGCAGGGCTTTTCCCCATTCAAAAATATATATATATTTATATGGGTGTATGAAGTTTAACAGTCATGCTTACCGTGTGCTATAGACCTAGCTATTCAAATTGTGATGCTGTGGGAAACTCACACAGGAAGAACTGAAACATGAAATAGAGAACAGAATTAGGATTAATGAGGGTCATGGCAGCATTGTTCATGGTCATAAAAAAAAAAAAAGAAAACAGAACTAATCACACGTCTCCTGACAATAGATTGAACAATAAACTGCAGTACACTCATTCAATAGAATATAATACAGGAATGAAGATGAACCAAATTCCGCCTTCCACATTAAGCAAAACAAGACTTGGTGCAAAATATTATTAAATAGTTTCAAAGGTGAGGGAGAAGTGGATGATGACAAGGCAGCCATGAGATGTTGTGAATGTAGAAGAAAGGCAGAAGCCATGAGACCTTCAACAGACATTCATTCATTCAACAAATACTGAGTGCCTGCTAACTACAAGGCTCTACTAATCCCAGAAGGGCACTAGTGAATAAGAACAAACTGGAACTTGCTTTCCAAGTTTTGAGACAAGATGGTCAGTTTGGTTTGAGACAGGTCTAGTTTAATTTAAGGTGAATTACAGTATGCAGGTGAAGGTGTCTATATACACTAGAGGCTGGAGTCTAAGAGAAAGATAAAGAACAGAAACTGAGATTTGGGAGTCACAAAGAAATGAAAGTTGAAATCATAAGAGAGATTCTTCTCTCTTATGATTCTGTGACAGGAAAATAGATTAGAACTGAGAACTAACATTAGAGAAGTTCTATAAGTTAGGGAAAGCAAGAATAGAAGACATCAAGGATAAAGGGGGAAATCAACCAGAGACACAGAAAACCAGGTTGGACAAGCTGGCAGAGAAGGCAAAAGAGGAAAAACTTTCAAAGGTCAGAGGAGGAGGAGGAAGTTTTCCAAAAGACAGGTAAGGACTGGAGTAGGAATGAGTTGGATGCCACGGGATCACTGAGGGTCTGTGTTGTCCTTTGCCATGTTCTGTCTCCTGGGAAAGCCAACATGCACCAGTTATGCTCAGAAATTCCAGAGTAGAAGGAGGTCATGTGGCAGTTCCTTGCAGAGTTTCAGGGTCTGCATGATGTGCTGAGATGGATCAAGAGAGATGGGGTCTGAGAGCAAAACACAGGGATCACCAAGCCTCAGTAGAAGGCATTCTTTTGACAAGATGCTGAGAAGTGACAAGTTCAAATTGACAGGATGCAGTATGGAGAGTCGGGTGAAGGGGTAACAGTGACCACAAACACTGATGTTAATGTCCAATGTCAGCATGAAATGGTGGAGAAGGAGAACCAGGTACTCACCACTCTATCATGCCCTGACTTTATGTAGGACTTCATGAAACTTGAAATCTAGAAGAGAAGGAAAAGATGGTGAAGAGCTCTGATTTGACTGAGAAAATAGGAATTAGATGATTTTGCCATAAATTAACTTTGGTTAAGTTTCCATGATTTGGAAGAATTTGGCTCAAAACAGAAATGAAGAAAAGAATCAATACCACATAGACGATGAGAACCCAGAACCTAAAGACTGGCTGTTTGACTGCAAATCTTAGTCCCATCACTTATTAGCTGGGTGACCTTCTTTATGCCTCAGTGTCTTCATTTACAAATAAGATTAATAATAGATTTACCCTATAAAGTTTTTATGAGGATTTAATTGGTATTTGTATACTACATGGAATAGTTCTTGATGTGTAGTATGTGCTTTTAAATACTTTTATTACAGAAACATGGGTGTTTTGTGTATTTCCTACATAACTAATTATAGGAAAAGTAGTCAATAAACAAGTGATGAGAGAAATTCACTGGATTTAATGATGAGAAGAATTACTGAGCATCGAGGTGGGAAAATTTGAGGAGTACAGAGGATGACAAAGGAAAGGCACTACAGAGATTTGTCATTTGACACATCTGCCTATGGAAGGAGGAGAGAATGGTTCAAGCCATCTTGGTATTAGATTTTGTGCTTATCATAAACATTTCCATAGCATCCTGGGCCATAGGATAATATGCCTTACACTATTTCTTATAGACATAACCCAAAGAGTGCCTTTATAATTATTCCAGACTGGGGAGTTAGAGACAGACTATAGATGGTAATCGCAGGCATGAAATTAAAACACCCTTACTCCTTGGAAGGAAAGTTATGACCAAATCAGATAGCATATTCAAAAGCAGATACATTACTTTGCCAACAAAGGTCCATCTAGTCAAGGCTATGGTTTTTCCAGTAGTCATGTATGGATGTGAGAGTTGGACTGTGAAGAAAGCTGAGCGCCGAGGAACTGATGCTTTTGAACTGTGGTGTTGGAGAAGACTCTTGAGAGTCCCTTGGACTGCAAGGAGATCCAACCAGTCCATTCTAAAGGAGATCAGCCCTGGGTGTTCTTTGGAAGGAATGATGCTAAAGCTGAAACTCCAGTACTTTGGCCACCTCATGCGAAGAGTTGACTCATTGGAAAAGACTGTGATGCTGGGAGGGATTGGGGGCAGGAGGAGAAGGGGACGACAGAGGATGAGATGGCTGGATGGCATCACCGACTCGATGGACGTGAGTTTGAGTGAACTCTGGGAGTCAGTGATGGACAGGGAGGCCTGGTGTGCTGCGATTCATGGGGTCGCAAAGAGTCGGACACGACTGAGCGACTGAACTGAACTGATAGTGACCGCCTTAACATTCAGGAATCCACAGTGGTAGAGACTGTTGGCAGCTCCCTTTTATTTTCTCATGGTCAGAGGGGGCCTATTCACTGCAGTATTTCTTGATGTCAGCTAGAACTCCTGAGTGAATTCTTGTATGAGAGTAAGAGTGCTGTGTCAGATTCAGGCCTAGATGACATAATCTACCATGTTCTTTTCCTCTCCAAGTGCCAGGAGTGAAGACAACTCCCAGGCTGGCTTGAAGCTCTGTGGGAAAATGGCAGAGCCCCTACCAGCTACCACTTGAAAGACCACGTGGAGGAGGGTGGCGTGCCCACCTCTTCACTGCTCATTTCTATTACAACAGTGAGAAATAAATTTCTACTGCATTTGGAAAAACTACAATTTGTAGACTATCATGTTGGTTATTATATTTTAACTGGTTAGTGAAATCTCAAATAGAGAGGGTACTACCTATGTAGCACTCTCATATATCAAGGTTTATACAAATTAGATTTATGCAGTCCAGCTGAAAATGAAGTTATAGCTATGTATATTTTCACAGGCTTTCCCAAACTTCAGTAATTTTTACATCAATTTTATAACCTTTGCAGGATTGAAGTTATCATTTTTATTCCCAGTGCTTAGAACATCTGGCTCATGATAAGTACTCAATAGTTATTTGTTAAATGAAAATATGTGTGTGGGGGGTGGTTGGGGGGATGTTTCCCAGATGGCTCAGTGGGTAAAGAATCCATCTGCAATGCAGGAGATCCAGGAGACATGGGTTTGATCCCTGGGTCAGGAAGATCCCCTGGAGGAGGGCATGGCAACCCACTCCAGTGTTTTTGCTTGGAGAATCCATAGAGTTGCAAACAATAGGACATGACTGAAGAGACTGAGCATGCACACACACACGTGTGTGTGTGTGTGTGTGTGTGTGTGTGTGTGTGTGTGTATAGATATACACACATACATATCACTGGTACTTAATATTTTTCTTTCAATAGGGTCACCTGTTGAAACTTAAATACCCACATTAATATTGTATTAAGCAAAATGCATACTTTTATATATACCATGTGAGAATAAGTAGATACACACATGGAAGTATATATATAAACATAAATATATATGAAATTATGAGTTTGCTATTTTGTTGTTTCTTTCAGTTAATATTTAAATAACTAAAATTCTAATACAATTACCTGAATGGGAAGGAAGTCCAAAAGAGAAGGGCTGATTCATTTGGCTGTACAGTAGAAACTCACACAACATAGTAAAACAACTGTACTTCAATAAATATTTTAAAAAATTAAATTACCAATCTGTTCTTACAACCCAATCAATTTGCATACTACCAGAGATGGAGGTATCACACTTTCAGAAACACCAATTCAATGCAATTAATTTGCTTATTATGCAGTCTCCCAAAGCATTCTCCTCTTTCATGTCATGGAGTAGACCCACCCCTGTGAGGCAATAGTGTTCACTTCCAGAGAGAATGTAGCCATCACAGGGAAGCCCAGTGAATTCCTTAGTATGATACCATCTACTTGATAATAATAAATATGGATGTGATATACAATAATGCCTTGGAATCAAATACAGCATTCAGAATCTAATTTGCTGACTTTTATGTATCCTGAACCTTACTTTTTCCCATGTTTCTAGGTAAAAATGAAGTATCCTAACTCATGATTATAGAACTTACTTTTCTACATTTCTAGACAGGTCAGTTGCTTAATAAAATATATATATAAATAAATATAGGTTTAAGAGAACAATATCATGGAAGTTAGGTTTATATTTTGTGTTACTTTGAAAAACAACTCTTTAAAATGGTGATCTCAAGTAACCTAGACTTACCTGAAGAATTTAAGAAAATAATTAGTTTGAAAACTGACTGCAACTATAACATTTCAGCAAAGTATTTAAAGTTTTGTAATTATTTCAAAATATTAAAAATTTTTAAATATTTTTAAAATGAAAAAAATTTTAAATATACATTTTTGATCCAGACATTCCCTTTAGAATTTCTTAGAGGAAAAATAAGTACCAATATATACATACAAAGGATATTTATTGCATCATTGTTCATAATGGGAAACAATCTGAATATCCCATACTAAGAAAACAGTTGCATGAATTATGTGACATCCATCCTATAACATACAAGGTAAGCATCGGGGGGGGGGGGGGGGGGTGGGGGGAAACAGCTTAGGTCTCTACCTACTCTCCTGAGGGTCTATGTCATACATGGATAAATGAAAAATGCAAACAGTAGAAAAGCAGGTACAGTGGGCTCTCATTTTTATAAACAGATTTGTACCTGGATTTATGTTTGAATGAGTAAGAATAATGGTAAAAGTAAAGGTATATATCATGTTATCTTAGGAAAGGCAAAGGAAAGAAAATTATTTAATTCTTTATACATTTTAATATCATTTTAGTTATATAATAACCATATTTTTTAATTTAAAAAATCTGACATTAAAAATAATTTTTTCCCAGTAGCAAGGAAAACTCTAGTCATTTTTATGGTTTGTCTTTTACCTTTTTTCCTGGCAATTAAAATTTTTTATGTAATTAGAAAAGCTTGTTTTCTAGTAATTGTATATGAATGCCTGTTTTAATATTTACTATGTAGTTTTTATATGTGGTTTTTTTATTAAATGCCACAAATTTACAGATTTACCATAAAGGTTGGCAAAACTATTGAACAAATCCGGATTTATATCCACTAAGTTCATAACACAGTTTGGAAAAACAGCCAAAAAATTTGATTTCAGTGCTTCATGAACCTGCTCTTGTTAACTTTTAATCAATCCTGTTGACTAAAGCTAATTAAAATAGCACCAGCTTTAATGAGTCTAAGGGGAACTTAACTGATGTTCTCCTAACAAGCATTTTAAGAGAGAAACCCAAGTCGAAACTGGATTAATTTTAACAATGCCAGAAGCCAGTTCAATCCAGGGTCTTTCATTATGGATGGGTGATTGGCCTGGGAATGTGATAATTGAACACTATGAAAAAGAGCCAAAGTTTGCAAATATGACTTCATTCAGGCACACTCAGAAGGAAATTATAAATGTATACGTACACATATAGCTGGACTTTCCTGGTGGCTCAGTGATAAAGAATCTGCCTGCCAAACAGCAGATGCTGGTTCAATCCCTGGGTTGGGAAGATCCCTTGGAGAATGAAATAGCTACCCACTCCAGTTTTCTTGCCTGGAGAATCCCGTGAACAGAGGAGCCCGGAAAGCTACAGTCCATGCACTCACAAAAGAGTTGGACACAACTTAGCACTTAGCAACCAAAGACCACCACCACCACACACAGCCACTGAGAAAAAGTATTTGGAAAGAAACCACAGATTTGGAATGCAACACAAAAGTGGATACTTTAATTTGGTTTGAAAAGTTATTATCGATAGCATGATGCATTCATTCACCTGCTTGTCTCAAACATTTTATTCAAATTTTATATTACCTGTTTAGTTCTGTACTGTAAGAATAAAACAATGAAAAAGATGAGCCCTGCCACCAGTCCAAATGATGCCATTTTAAGAAATACAAGTGCCACCTCCTCTCCAGATTCTTTACTGCTATCTGCCTGAAAGCTGTGATAAGAAATACACAGATCTGAGTTGACTACAAACGTTAATGTCTACCCTGGAGTTGTACCTGAAGTATAATTGAGGGTACAGAGATACATAAGAGAACAGATATACCATAAGACCATTTCAATATAGCGGTGAGCATCAAACTCAGAGATGTACACCCCATGGATTAGGAGGATCCAGTCTCAAAGTCTGGGAAACGCTTTCTTGAAAAAATAATAGCTTTTACCTGTGAAAAAATGAAGGGTCACCAGTAGATGTGGGCCAGAGTAGGAAAGGATCCAGGAAGAGGCCCCTTACATAGAAATGTGGGTTCACATGTCAGAAAGTTGATATCCTGTAACAAAAAAAAAGTGATTTTCTTCAATATAAAGAAGAAAATTTATACTCTTCGTATCTTTCTTTTCTATGAGAAGTCTCAACTTTTGGTGAGAACTGAAGATCCCCTTTATCTACACTATTAATATTATCCTCTTTGAGAATGACTGGGTAGCTGGAAGGAGCGAAGTGGAAGGCAGGAGTTCACAAAGTAACTTTGTGCCTCTGGAGAGAAGAACCTGTAACCATGCCTCAATGTAACACAATGACCTCTACTCTTAAGAATTGGCTGAGAACAAGGAAATCCAGTGTACTTACAGAGATACACTGTGAAAGCAAGAATGGAATGAGCAAGAGTGTTACTTAAAATGTACAAAATAATTTTTCCCTAGCAATTTCGAAATCAAATATTTTTAGAACATCAAGTCTCTGTCCACAGCTCTGACATTGAAGACTAAAAGTTGTGTTGTTGTTTTTTCCTCCTTTTTCTCATGCTGTTCTACCTTGGACCATTTTTTAAAATATGTTTCCAATCTTGATATAAATTCATTTATTTCTTTTATTCAGTTCAGTTCAGTCGTGTCCAACTCTTTGCAACCCCATGGATGCCAGACCACCTGATCTGCCTCTTGAGAAATCTGTATGCAGGTCAGGAAGCAACAGTTAGAACTGGTCATGGAACAACAGACTGGTTCCAAATAGGAAAAGGAGTACATCAAGGCTGTATATTGTCACCCTGTTTATTTAACTTATATGCAGAGTACATCATGAGAAATGCTGGACTGGAAGAAACACAAGTTGGAATCAAGATTTCTGGGAGAAATATCAATAACCTCAGATATGCAGATGACACCACCCTTATGGCAGAAAGTGAAGAGGGGCTAAAAAGCCTCTTGATGAAAGTGAAAGTGGAGAGTGAAAAGGTTGGCTTAAAGCTCAACATTCAGAAAACGAAGATCATGGCATCTGGTCCCATCACTACATGGGAAATAGATGGATAAACAGTGGAAACAGTGTCAGACTTTATTTCTGGGGGCTCCAAAATCACTGCAGATGGTGACTGCAGCCATGAAATTAAAAGACGCATACTCCTTGGAAGGAAAGTTATGACCAACCTAGATAGCATATTCAAAAGCAGAGACATCACTTTGCCAACAAAGGTTCGCCTAGTCAAGGCTATGGTCTTTCCTGTGGTCATGTATGGATGTGAGAGCTGGACTGTGAAGAAGGCTGAGCGTCGAAGAATTGATGCTTTTGAACTGTGGTGTTGGAGAAGACTCTTGAGAGTCCCTTGGACTGCAAGGAGATCCAACCAGTCCATTCTGAAGGAGATCAGCCCTGGGATTTCTTTGGAAGGAATGATGCTAAAGCTGAAACTCCAGTATTTTGGCGACTTCATGCGAAGAGTTGACTCATTGGAGAAGTCTCTGATGCTGGGAGGGATTGGGGGCAGGAGGAGAAGGGGACGACAGAGGATGAGATGACTGGATGGCATCACTGACTCGATGGATGTGAGTCTGAGTGACCTCCGGGAGTTGGTGATGGACAGGGAGGCGTGGCATGCTGCAGTTCATGGGGTCGCAAAGAGTCAGACACGACTGAGCGACTGATCTGATCCGATCTGATCTGGATGCCAGACCTCCCTGTCCGTCACCAACTCCTGGAGTTTACTCAAACTCATGTCCATTGAGTTGGTGATGCCATGCAACCATATCATCCTGTGTCGTCCCCTTCTCCTCATGCCTTTAATCTTTCCCAGCATCAGGGTCTTTTCCAAGGAGTCAGTTCTTGGCATCAGGTGGCCAAAGTAATGGAGTTTCAGCTTCAGCATCAGTCCTTCCAATGAATATTCAGGACTGATTTCCTTTAGGATGGACTGGTTGGATCTCCTTACAGTCCAAGGGACTCTCAAGAGTCTTCTCCAACACCATGGTTCAAAAGCATCAATGCTTTGGCGCTCAGCTTTCTTTATAGTCCAACTCTCGCATCCATACATGACTACTGGAAAAATCATAGCCTCGACTAGACAGACTATTTTTGACAAAATAATGTCTCTGCTTTTTAATATGAGGTCTAGGTTAGTCATAGTTTTTCTTCCAAGGAGTAAGTGTCTTTTAATTTCATGGATGAAGTCACCATATACAGTGATTTTGGAGCCCCCAAAATAAAATCTGCCACTGTTTCCATTGTTTCCCCATCTATTTGCCATGAAGTGATGGGACCGGATGTCATGATCTTAGTTTTCTAAATGCTGAGTTTTAAGCCAACTTTTTCACTCTCCTCTTTCACTTTTATCATCTTGATTCCAGCGTGCTTCATCTAGCCCAGAGTTTCTCATGATTTACTCTGCATATAAGTTAAAAAAAAAAAGGTCGGGGGTGGGGGGTGGTGAAAATATACAGCCTTGACGTACTCCTTTCCAAATTTGGAACCAGTCTGTTGTTCCATGTCCAGTTCTAACTGTTGCTTCATGACCTGCATACAGATTTCTGAAGAGGCAGGTCAGGTGGTCTGGTATTCCCATCTCTTTCAGAATTTTCCACATTTTATTGTGATCCACACAGCCAAAGGCTTTGGCATAGTCAATAAAGCAGAAATAGATGGTTTTTTGGAACTCTCTTGCTTTTTCCATGATCCAGTGGATGTTGGCAATTTGATCTCTGGTTCCTCTGCCTTTTCGAAAACCAGCTTGAACATCAGGAAGTTCACAGTTCACGTATTATTGAAGCTTGGCTTGGAAAGTTTTGAGCATTACTTTGCTAGTGTGTGAAATGAGTGCAATTGTGCGGTAGTTTGAGCATTCTTTGGCATTGTCTTTCTTTGGGACTACAATGAAAACTGACCTTTTCCAGTCCTGTGGCCACTGCTGAGCTTTTCAAATTTGCTGGCATATTGAGTGAAGCATTTTCACAGCATCATCTTTTAGGATTTGAAATAGCTCAACAAGAATTCCATCACCTCCACTAGCTTTATTCATAGTGATGCTTTCTAAGGCCCACTTGACTTCACATTCCAGGATGTCTGGCTCTAGGTGAGTGATCAAACCATCGTGATTATCTGGGTCATCAAGATCTTTTTTGTACAGTTCTTCTGTGTATTCTTGCCACCTCTTCTTAATATCTTTTTCTTCTGTTAGGTCCATATCATTTCTGTCCTTTATTGTGCCCATCTTTGCATGAAATATTCCCTTGGTATCTCTAATTTTTCTTGAAGAGATTGCTAGTCTTTCCCTTTCTGTTGTTTTCCTCTATTTCTTTGCACTGATCACTGAGGAAGGCTTTCTTAATCTCTCATTGCTATTCTTTGGAGCTCTGCATTCAATTTCATTCATCAGCTTACATATCACCAAGGCAAAAGGAGAGCATTTGCCTGGGGTGTGAACTCAGCCATACATACGATTATCAATGGCAAATGGACTTGAGCAGAACATGTATGGGTGCTGCCTTGGATTTCAGTCACTGTGGGTGAGAATCTTACAAGGAACTAAGAAAAAGATACTGAGGGTTGGGGAAGGAGATAGGCCTATGTTTATATATCATTATTCTTCAAGGTACTCAAAGTGTCAGATATAAGATGGGGACTAAACTGGTGATCCAGTGGCTAAGATTCCATGCTCCCTGTGCAGAGGGTCCAGGTTCAATCGTTGGTCAGGGAACTAGATCCCACACGCAACAACTAAAGTTTCCTCATGCAGCAACTAAGGCCTACCACAGCCAAATAAATAAATAAATAGGATGATTTGTTGTGATCTGAAATAGAATTATTTATATGTTTTAGAGGTACTGGAAATAAAATACTAAAATAACCTAGTGTTTTCACAGAATGAGACACTAATATGAATGTGCCTTCCTCCTCACATGATCTCACCTCCCTTTGTCTGTTCACTGGATGATATACTATTTTAAAATTTTAAAAATATTTTTACTAAACTATTGACAATTCTTACTATTTTTATAAGAGTTTTAAATAGCAGTGCAAGATAGACTTGCTAGGAAAATATAAGTTAAAGTATAACTTACTAGTTATACTTTATAACTAGTAAGCATTTGGCCACCCTTACCTTTTGTGAACTAAATACATTCATATATTTTTCTAAGCACCATTCATTCCATTGGTGATCATCAGCAATTATATATGTCATAATCGTACAAAGACAACATATTGAGGACACTGTAGCCTTAAGATTTTCTGAGCGCAATTTTCTGATAAGCAGATTTGGGTCTTAATTTTACCAGTTGTAAAATTATGTGCTGTGCCAGGAACTAGGCCACAAAACTCTTACGAGAGCAGCAGTAACTGAATGGTAACCATTGTGGACGTGTGTTCTTCACTTTTCACAGAGAGGTGCAGAAAAGGTGCTCACTGGAGAGACAAATACAGCCAAGATCGCAACTATGATTGAACAAAAAGTGTACCTATATAGAAAGCAAATTCCTATTTAGAGCTTAAGGTTTTTAAAGAAGGTGAAAGTGAGTCATGTCTGACTCTTTGAGACCTTATGGACTATGTAGTCCATGGAATTCTCTAGGCCAGAAAACTGGAGTGGGTAGCCTTTCCCTTCTCCAGGGGATCTTCCCAACCCAGGGATCAAACCCAGGTCTCTCACATTGCAGGCAGATTCTTTGCCAGCTGAGCCATAAGGGAAGCCCAAGAATATTGAAGTGGGTAACCTATCTCTTCTCCAACAGATCTTTCTGACCCAGGAATCAAACTGGGGTCTTCTGCATTACAGGCAGATTCTTTACCAACTGAGCTAACAGGGAAGCCCTTAAAGTTGTCTATAAATTCCTCATTTTGAGTCATCCAAGAGTGCTCCAATCTAGAGCTATTGTGAAAAGGATGCTCCCTTCCCAGTCTATCTATAATGAGTAAGCCCTGGTGGACAGAATCTTCCCAAGCTTGATGTAATCTCCTTTATACCAGAAGAAAAAATATATCCAGGTTCGATGCATGATACTGGATGCTTGGGGCTGGTGCACTGGGATGACCCAGAGGGATGGTATGGGGAGGGAGGAGGGTTCAGGATGGGGAACACATGTATACCTGTGGCAGATTCATTTTGATATATGACAAAACCAATACAATATTATAAAGTTAAATTAAAAAAAAAAGAACTCTAAATCCTTTTCAGGGTATCTCAACACTGGAGTGGATCTAGTCTTTGGTGACAGTCTTTCTGCCTGAATATATCAGGAATATACCTCAGGCTAAACAGAGTAGCAGGTAAAACAGGTCTGAGAAGAGCAGCAAGTTCATTTCATTTCAACTAGGGTAAAAGAGATCACGCCAGAAGAATTCTAACTTCAGTTATAAGTTATGTATTAAAAAGTTACATATAAAAAAAATGAGAAGTGTACTGATATTCACTCAGTTGTGTCTGGCTCTTTGTGACCCCCATGGACTGCAGCTCACCAGGCTCCTCTGTCCATGGAATTCTCCAGGCAAGAATTCTGGCATGGGTAGCCATTTCCTTGTCCAGGGACTCTTCCCGACCCAGGGATTGGACCCAGGTCTTCCACATTGCAGGCAGATCCTTTACCGTCTGAGCCACCAGGGAAGTCCACATATTAAAAAGTTATATCTATAAAATTTTGCTGGCTTGCATGTGATCAACCAAAAGAGAAAAACAAGGCATTCACAGAATAGGTTTCCATCATCTCATCTTGAATTGTTACTCTCTCGTGTAACATCAAATTATATAGAGCATCAAATTATAGCCAGAAGAGGGACATGGGGTTTTTTTCCTTTTTCAAAGGGGCAGATTCCAGCCTTGGAAACACCAGGGAAATAAAAAGCCCATCACTGAATGTAGGGTTTTGAGAAACTGTTTCAAACTTTAAAAATTTAATTAATTGGTTCACATCAGGCTACCCATAGATTAATGCTTTTGTTCTTGGCACCACCGCCTTTATAAAGAATACATGGATGGAAAATGTGAATAAATAAACAAGAATGATGAATGCACTCACATTTAAAGATGGAGAAAAAGAAGAAGACCTTTTCAAATACCACCTGGGAGAAGAACTTAGAATTTCCCATTTAAAAGTACTCATCATATATCCTGCCGAACTTATCAATTGTGTTTACTATTTTAGTTTTCATTAAGTCTTAACACAAAGCTACTTGGGATAAATATACAAACAAGGTTTTGGGTGATTTGCTGCAACCCCAGTAATTGCTTTTTCCATAACATACTTTTTTGGAAACATACATAACAATACAACCCCATGCTACATATTGAAGGTTTCTAAAAACAGATGTTATTTTTTAAACATCACTTTGAGGTTCACAGCAAAATTATATAATGACATATCCACAATAATGTCATGCAGAATAGTTCCACTGCCATAAAAATCCTGTGTTCCGCTTATACATCATTTTCCTTCCCCATCTCAGGTCAACATTGATTTTTTTTTTAATAGTCTCCATAATTTTGCTTTTTACCCAATGTTATACAGTTGGACTTATATGGTATGTAGTCTTTTCAGATTGGCTTCTTTCTCTTACTAAGATGCATTTAAGGTTCCTCCATATCTTTTCATAGCTTGACAGCTCATTTCTTTTTAGCACTGAATAATATCCCATCGTCCACATGTATCACAGTTTATTTATCCATTCACTAACTGAAGGATATCTAGGTTGCTTCCAACTTTTGGCAATTATGAATAAAGCTGTTACAAATATCCATTTGCAGATTTTTGTGTGGACGTAAGTTTTCAACTTCATTGGGTAAATATCAAGGAGTGTTTATACTGCTATATCCCATAGTAAGAGTATGTTTAACTTTTTAAGCAACAGCCAAACTGTCTTCTAAAGTGGCTGTACCATTTTGCATTCCAACCAGCAATCGATGAGTGTTCCTATTATTGCGCATTCTCACCAGCATTTGGTGTTGCCAGTGTTTTTGAATTTTGACCACCCTAAATAGATAAGTAGGGGTATTTCACTGTTAATTTGCAATTACCTAAATTCATAGGATGTTGAACATATTTTTACATGCCTATTTGTCAGTTATATATCTTCTTTGTGAGGTGTTTGTTCAGGACTTTGCCCATTTTTTTTAGCTGGGTTTATTATCTTATTGCTGAATTTATGTATTTGTATTTGTAGAATTATTTGTATATTTTAGATAAGCCTTACAAGACACATCTTTTACAAATATTTCCTTCTAATCTATGGGAGAAACTCCTCTTGATTTTCATTTCTCATAGAAAAAGGTACTTATTTGGGAGAATAGGATATTTCTTTGGCTGTCTGTCCCTTCAAGTAAACTTCAGATATCCAACTGATAATTCTACAAGTAGTATTTTCTGACACCTCCCACATTCAGAAATGCAGAAATTTTATCCAATCTATATTAATAGTTATCTTGTTCACAAATTAATTATAATAGATTTTTATCCCTCAAACTCTGTTCCTCAAACATTTCATTTTCTCTTTTCCTTTGTTATTGTGGTTTAGTCACTAAGTTGTGTCTGAATCTTTGTGACCCCATGGACTGTAGCTCGCCAAGCACCTCTATCCTTGGGGTTCTCCAGGCAAGAATATTGGAGTGGGTTGCTGTTTCCTATTGCAGGGAATCTTCCAGATCCAGGGATTGAACGCATCTCCTGCGTTGGCAGGCAGATTCTTTACTGCTGAGCCACCAAGGACCCATTTTAAAAACTGTCAGATTTTAGTATGCAGCCTACCTTTACCAAAGATTAGCAGTAAATTGATCTTTGCCTGTGAGGACTAGGAGAGAAGAACCAAGTTAGAGAAATTCTATCTACACTTTTAGATGGGATACCTATCACCTCAAGTTGCCCAGATATATTTGACTTCATAGCAAGATAATTTCTTAGGGTTTATTACTGGGACAGAGAAGCCTGGTGTGATACAGACCACGGGGTTGCAAAGAGTTGGACACGACTTGGTGACTGAAAGCAACTTTACTGGGACAGTCACAAAGAAATATCTCTTTAAGCTTTAAAGCTGTGGATTCTAGAGAAAAAAGCATACATCTTTGATGGGGAAAAGAACTGAGAGTAATTCTTCGTTTACGATGCCTCATTATACCATTAGGGAAGGCTTGACAGAGAACAATGACAATATCCAAAGAAAGGAACAATACAATTAATTTAAAAAAAGATTAACTCATAGGAATTCCATAGCCTGGGCAAGGTAGAAGATAATCTCATATTAGTTTGCCCAGAAGGAAAATCACCTGCTTGCCTTTACTGAATACTCACAAGTTTTCAGGGCAAGCTGCTACAGTTTACAGTTAGGTAAGCAAACACAATGCTTATCATTCCCTAGAATAAGTGGATAAAGTCCAAAAAACATCTCTGTCAGATCTGAGATGGTTTAAATGAATTCCTGCTTGAAGCAAATAAAGTATGCCAATTGTACTTTTCTTTTTAAAAGTGTAGTCTTTGCTTCTGTTTGTAGTTGAACACTGACTATTTGAAGAGAGAGAGCTTTGGCTGGTAATGGTTAGGAATTATCAAAAAACTCATGTTGCAAGATCCCATAAGAATCAAATCATCATCATTCATTTGATGACCATTTCCAGAATTGTATCATGTAAGTACTTAGTTGATAAAGACATACAAAAGCTTGCCCAGGTCTACACGATCAGACTACACCAAGAGACCTACAGGTAAGGATATAAAGAGGATGTTATCCAAAAGCAACTCATGCCTCCTCTCAGAAAACTCCAGAGGGATAGACCTCCCCTCCTGCAAAATGAATTAGAAACAAAACTTCTAATACGGGGCTCATAAAACTTACCCCACATGACAAAATAGGACAATTACCATGAAGAAAAGCATTTGGCTTAATATTACTTTCCCTGAGGGAAATAAATATACAAAGACAATGCCTGTCTTATACCATCACTAATTATTAATAGGCTTCCCTGGAAGCTCAGCTGGTAAAGAATCCACCTACAATGCAAGAGATCCCAGTTCAATTCCTGGGTTGGGAAGATTCCCCTGGAGAAGGAACAGGCTACCCACTCCAATGTTCTTGGGCTTCCCCAGTGGCTCAGATGGTAAGGAATCCACCTGCAATGAGAAGACAGAGATTCCATCCCTGGGTTGGGAAGATCCCCTGGAGGAGGGCATGGCAACCCACTCCAGTATTCTTGTCTGGAGAATCCCCATGGACAGAGGAGCCTGGCAGGTCAAAGTCCATGGGGTCGTAAAGAATTGGACACGACTGAGTGACTAAGCACAGCACAGTCCTTAATAAGGGACAGAAGTTTGTGACCTGATAATAGAATCTGATGTTGGGAAGGATTGAAGGCAGGAGGAGAAGGGGACGACAGACGATGAGACGGTTGAACGATATCATCAAGTCAACGGACATGAGTTTAAGCAAGCTCCGGAAGATGGTGAAGGACAGGGAAGCCTGGCATGCTTCAGTCCATGGGGTCACAAAGAGTTGGACACGACTGAGTGTCTGAACAACAGCAAAGTAGAATCTGATCCATAGAAGGGTGCCATTTGACTTCATTAAATAATGTATGACATAGATGTAAAGATTTTTTTTTAATCTGAATTTCTTGCTTATTTCAGTAAACTGGAAATCTAGCAATATTTGGTTCCTATTCCCAAGTGCAGACCAATGGGCTGGGCCTGAGAAGTGGCCACTCCCTAACGTGAGCTTATGGTACCTGCCGTCACTCCCTATATTCTTATCACAAGTTCATTCTGTGATTTGTGTCATATACCTAATTCCTGTAGAAATTTGAAACTATAATTCCTAATACTGAGTACATAAGGAACATGGACTTGATGAAGCCACAGAAGTCTTAAAAAGTGATTTCTATGTAGGATTTTTTTTTTTTTTAATGCAAGAGCTCAGATTTCTGGAATGGTGGAATGAGGGCCTCCATAAATATGTTCTTTCATAAAATCAATAAAATCACCTGCAAACTTGTCAAAATCAACTTTTTAGGAATTATGCAAATTAACCAAAGGATCATAACAATCTGAGGAACAGTTTATTTAAAAAAAAAATCAGTAAGAATGACAGTGTTTGGGGCACATTAACTTGGTCTACTCCCTTGCCTCTCTCCTAAATCCCATGCATCCTTGAAAATCAGTCACTTTGTATCTGCAGTAGCTATAAAACCATGAGTCGGGCTGCCATCACAGGCAGATAAGGGACTTCACACTCCTCAAGTCCCATCTGCAGTGCGTTGTTGCTATTTGGTTTATCTCATGGCTCCCACTTCCCCACCCCGCAAAACATTATTTGACCTAACTAGAAGCTGACTCTTGGAAATAAGTTCCATCCTTAGGCTGTTTGTCAAAAACAATAAACAGCAATTGTTTAAAAACACAGCAGCTTAAAGCAGTGATGCAAACTGAAACAAACAAGAACCCGACCAAAAAAAAAAAAAAAAAAAATGTAAAAGAAGATCTGAGTAATGAGATATCCACAGCTGACTTTGAGAAGTTCTGACATATTTCTGGGGATCTAGGCAAGTCACACAAATGTTCAGGTTTCTGCGTATGACCAGCAAAGATTTAAGAGAGCCCTGAGCACTTTCTTCTGATTGGTTGACTTTGAGGCCCTGCACAAGCAGAAAATAAAGGTTAAGATAGACTTACAAGCTGCCTTAGTATTGAATGTTTGGTCCAACACATGCACACAAAACCTTCTATAAAAACTGAAAGATTTATTGGTTCAAGGCATTTAAGAAATCTCTATTCAATCATTAACTGACTGCTAAACTAAGTAGAGACATCAATGGCCACAGACCACAGGGAATAGAGACTTTACAGAATAAATTTTGACCTTGGAACCCTTCTTTCTTTTTCTGAGAATAGTGTTTGACTAAGGACTTGTTACTTAAGATACTTGGTATTAAGACAGAGGCCCTTCTACATGTACTGCGACTCCTAAAAAGCATTTGTTCTGATTTGTGCCAACTATTTGTGGAATTGGGTACTTGGAGAAAATTTGGGCATCTGTCAAAGGGAAATGGATTAGTAAACTATGTGAAAGCTTTCTACAACAGCAATTAGAAGCAATGAACTAGATGGACATAGATAGCAAAATGGGGCTCCCCAAGTGGTGCTAGTGGTAAAGACCTCACCTGCCATTGCAGGAGTCATAAGAGACGTGGGTTTGAATCCATGGGCTAGGAAGATCTCCTGGAGGAGGGTATGGCAACCCACTTCAGTGTTCTTGCCTGGAGAATCCCATGGGGAGAGGAGCTTGGTGGGCTACAGTCCATGGGGCCACAAAGAATCTGACATGACTGAGCATGGATGCACAGAGATAGTAAAATAGAGGGGTCGTAAACGGTCAAAATGGCATGAAAAAAGTAAAACAGGTTGAGAGTTATAATCCCTCACACACACACACACACACACACACACACACATAATAGTATTTATTTTGCAACAATTTGCAAAAATAAAGAATATTTAGAAAACACTGGAATGTGATGCCTATAAAGAAGAGAGAAACGAGAATGGAGAATACATACAGGAGGATTTTCAGGGACCAATAAAGTTGATTAAGTAATGACCTGGGAATTCAGGTCATTGAAACAATCTCTGTAACCAAGAAAGGAAAAAAAAAAAGAAGGGAAGGAAGAGGAGGGAAAGGAGGAAAGATAAATATTGAGTGAAAATAAAAAATAGAAAAGACTGAAGGAAACTAAAGAGTAATAATGAGGGAAAAGTCTGCATTATAGGCAATAAACCTTGTAAAATTTTATAGAAAATGAAATCAGAGTTAGAATTCTCTGGGGGTATGGGGTTTCTGGACATCTGGAAAGCTGGAGGCAAATATATGATCCATAGATACCTGCATGGTGAGGTTACCTTTTATCCTTGTCTGTTTCCCACCTCCAGTGATAAGCATATGACATTCCTACTACTCAGGATGGTTCAAAAACAAAGAAAATCCCATGTGTTAAACATTTCCTTGAATATGAGTATATGAGTGCATAATTTTTACTGTGAACAATTTTAATAATGATTCAGTTCAGTTCAGTGTCTGCTCAGCCGTGTCCGACTCTTTGTGACCCCATGAATCACAGCCCCCTGCTCAGGCCTCTGTGCGACCCCACAACAGGCCCACGGCCCCTTCCCTGGCTCCGGGGCTCGCGCCCGGCTCCTCCGTCCTCGGCAGTACTGGGGTGGGGTGCCATGCCTTCCCTGTCCATCACCAACTCCCAGAGTTCACCCAGACTCATGTCCACTGAGTCAGTGATGCCATCCAGCCATCTCATCCTCTGTCGTCCCCTTCTCCTCCTGCCCTCAATCCCTCCCAGCATCACAGTCCTTTCCAATGAGTCAACTCTTTGCATCAGGTGGCCAAAGTACTGAAGTTTCAGCTTTAGCATCATTCCTTCCAAAGAAATCCCAGGGCTGATCTCCTTCAGAATGGACTGGTTGGACCTCCCTGCAGTCCAAGGGACTCTCAAGAGTCTTCTCCAACACCACAGTTCAAAAGCATCAATTCTTTGGCGCTCAGCCTTCTTCACAGTCCAGCTCTCACATCCATACATGACCACAGGAAAAACCATAGCCTTGAATAGACGGACCTTTGTTGGCAAAGTGATGTCTCTGCTTTTGAATATGCTATCTAGGTTGGTCATAACTTTCCTTCCAAGGAGCAAGCGTCTTTTAATTTCATGGCTGCAGTCACCATCTACAGTGATTTTGGAGCCCCCAAAAATAAAGTCTGACACTGTTTCCACTGTCTCCTCATCTATTTCCCATGAAGTGCTGGGACTGGATACCATGGTCTTCATTTTCTGAATGTTGAGCTTTAAGCCAACTTTTTCACTCTCCTCTTTCACTCTCATCAAGAGACTTTTTAGTTCCTCTTCACTTTCTGCCATAAGGGTGGTGTCATCTGCATATCTGAGGTTATTGATATTTCTCCCGCCAATCTTGATTCCAGCTTGTACTTCTTCCAGCCCAGTGTTTCTCATGATGTACTCTGCATAGAAGTTAAATAAGCAGTGTGACAATATACAGCCTTGACGTACTCCTTTTTCTGTTTGGAACCAATCTGTTGTTCCATGTCCAGTTCTAACTGTTGCTTCCTGACCTGCATATAGGTTTCTCAAGAGGCAGGTCAGGTGCTGTGGTATTCCCATCTCTTTCAGAATTTTCCAGAGTTTATTGTGATCCACACAGTTAAAGGCTTTGGCATAGTCAATAAAGCAGAAATAGATGTTTTTCTGGAACACTCTTGTTTTTTCGATGATCCAGCAGATGTTGGCAATTTGATCTCTGATTCCTATGCCTTTTCTAAAACCAATGGTACTATAACCCAAATATAATAGGAAATGGTCTAGTCAGAATATTAATTTTTGTTACCTCTGGTAAGATTTTGCCTTCATGGAATACCCCACTGGGAAAGTTCATACCAAGTTAAACTTCATGTGACTAAAATGCATCAATATTTTAAATGACAGGTTCTGCCTTTTAAAATGTTTTCTTACTCTAAGATTGTTAAAAAATAAAATATAATATAGAAAAAGAATTAACATCTTATAGATATTGCTGCACTGGTTATTTATAAATTGTAGTGAGAAAATGTTATAATCCAGAATACGCTAATATAGGGATTATGTTTGCTCATTTGGTTCAAAGTTTGGCTACAAATGGGGCCACTAATTATTATGAGAATGTGTTTTGGCCTTAGAATCACATGCACCCTTCTGAGAATGGGGTTTGACTCAGGCCTTATTTCTTAAGGTAATCTGTACTAACTAAACAGAGGTGTTTACTGTGTATCATGATTTGGAACAACTTCTTTGCAAATAATGGACTCTCCTCCACCTTTCCACATAAATGAAACCTTGTAAAACCTTGTAAAATCTTTGCCATAAACAAAACATTAAAATATACAGAAAAGGCTGGTAGTGACAATCAGCTATGAAGATAAGCTAAATAGAGTTTTCAACTTATTTTACAGGCAGATATCATGTGCTCAGGAGCAAACAGAGGAAGATGCACATGGAAAAAAAAAATTAACTTTCTGGAGGAAGCAGGCTCTCCAAGAAACTCATGAAATAAGGAAGAGATAAGGTTTGGTCAGCAGGATGTATTGGAGTTCTAAGTCAGGGCCACAGCAGAGATGTCTCTAGAAGAGAGATAAGTTGAGCAAATCAAGATGGGGGTTAATAGCTTAGGCTAAAAATAGCATACAAGCTAACCTGGTGAGTGTTGTTGTCTACTTGCTAAGTCATGTCTGACTCTTTTGTGACCCCATGGAATGCAGCCCTCCAGGCTCCTCTGTTCATGGGATTTCCCAGGCAAGAATACTGGAGTGGGTTGATATTTCCTTCCCCAGGGGATCTTCCCAACACAGGGAACAAACCCACGCTCTTACAACTCCTGAATTGGCAAGCAAGTTCTTAACCACTGACCCACCAGGGAAGCCCAAGCTGGTGACTAATGTGGTAAAAAACAAAAAAACAAAACCTCAATAAAGAGAACAAGGTAGCCACAAGCAGTCATCACAGATCACAGACAAAAGAAAAGAGTTAGGATATGAGAGTCATCAGAAATGACTGTTTAGAATGGACAATTTGGACTGAAGCCCAGATTGCTGACTACAAGCAATAAAAGTCCAAATTGTCCAGCAAAGAGTAGATTTAGTCAACAAATGGTAAGAAAAGAACTTACTAAGTGCCAGGAACCACTGCAGCTCACTTCTGTTTTCCAAAGGTCAGTGTTTGGTTAGATATTTTCTCATCACTATATGTAGATATCTGTATCCTTGAGGAAGACTACTGCTTTGTAGTTACCGAAATTACCACAGGACTCATTAACAATGCCACGCATTTAGCCTACTCAGTTGGTGTAGTTTGAATTCCAGAATGAATTTATCACATTTTACTAAATTTCTTAAGCTAAATCCTGAATACTTTCCTCAGGCCAAGCCTTCTTTAAGTGTCATAAGAATAGACTAAATTACTCTAAGCACTCTCAAAGCATTATTAGAGATTTCTCAGACCGAAAGAAACAAAAAATATTTCTTATGCAAAAATATATGTTCCAAGCTTCATCCCCCTTCTTTGTTCTGCCTAGGTTTTTTTTTTTACAGCTGCTATCAACCTGTAGCATAATCCTTAATTCAGTGTGTGCTGGTAAGTGCAAATACATTTCTGAATAATGTTATTATTTTCGAAGCATATATGCTCAGTAAATTCAGTGTGGAATGAAGCAAGTATGCCTTCGGAACTTCTGATTAAAACACACACATAAACACATTTATTTGGGGCGGGCAGGAAGGATTGATTGTGCCTCTTCTAACTAACTACTGTGAGCTTAGTGAAATAAACCATAAAAAAGAAAGTTTCAAAACTCATACTTAAGACTTCAGGTTTCTGGTTCTAAATCTTAGAAGCTTGGAAATCACCACTCTGTCCTAACAATAAATAGAAAGCTGAACAAACTGAAAAATCAACAACTCAAATACCTAAGAATGGAGAGAACACGGGGCAAACCATTGGTCCCAAGATTGGAAAGACAGATAGGAGAATAGAGTCATGGCTTATCAAAGCAGAGGTTCACGAGCAGACACTCCCTTGGGAATCAATGCCAGCTTAAGAGGACCTGAACTATAATTGATGAATTGTTGGAGGCTCAGTGAGGACAACTCTGAGAATTAAAAATTTCAGGAGAACTTGATGATGGAAGGGGAGAGGTACACAGTACTTTGTGATTTACCTTCAGGAGCTTGACCAGGTTCTCATGTAGATATCAAAGAAAAAGACCTCAGGCTTCAGGTAGGGGGAAGAGAAAAGGAATCATTTTTAAATATGTCAGAATGGAGAAGGAAATGGGCAATCCACTCCAGTATTCTTGCCTGGAGAATCCCATGGACAGAGGATCCTAGTGGGCTATGGTTCATGGAATCGCAATAGGTGGACATGACATAGAGCTCTCTTTATGGCATAAACTAACACAGTATTGTAAAGCAATTATCCTTCAATTAAGAATAAAAGAAAAAATAATTTTTTTAAAAAAGGAAAAAGAAATATGTCAGAGCACTCACCTTCTTAACAAGGCCTGACCTCTAGGGAAACTATTTAACCACAGCCTAACTTGCTGAGGTATTATCAGAGCCTAATGACTTGCAGAAAGGAAATACTCAAATTCCATTCCTCTAGCCACCCTGTTTTCCATGAGGGAGGAGGAAAAAAAATGAGAAACACTTTTGAAGTTCACTGAGAAACAGACAATGATAGGACTTTAGACCATTTTCCCACTCCCACTCCTGACCACCACGTTACTAAAAGCCTGTTACAAAATTTCTTTCACCTGCTATATCTTGTCTAGGTATCAAAAAGAAAAAACAAAATTACAAGAGATACCAAAAGGCAGAAGATGCCATTTGAAGAGACAAAGCAAGCATTAGAACCAGACACAACAAAGACATTGGAACTAACAGACCAGGAATTTAAAATAGCAGTGTAAGGATGTTAATGAATAAAGGAGACAGCATGTTAGAAGAGATGAGCAATATAAGCAGAGAGATACAAATCCTAAGGATGAATCAAAAAGAAATTCTAGAGATCAAAAACACTGTAAAAATGAAGACGAACTCTAACAGGTGTATTAGTAGATTGGACATGACTGAGGAAAGAATCTCTGTGCTAGAGGATATATCAGGAGGCTCCTCAAAGACTGAAAAAAACAAAACAAACAAACAAACAAAAAAACACATAACAGCCAAGGATTGTGGGACAACTGCAAAAGGGAATACCAGTAGAAGAAAGAAAGGAATAGAGAAATATTTTAAACAATAATTACTGAGAATTTTCCCAAACTAATGTGAAACTCCAAACCCAAGATCTAGGAAGTTCAGAGAACATAAAGCAGAGTAATGCCCCCAAAATATGATGCTGAGGTATATCATTTTCAAACTACAGAAAATCAAAGATAAAGAAAAGTTTCTGAAACACCTCCCTTATTCATAGTGAAACAAAGGTAAGAATTACATTTAGTTTCTCTGAAATCATGCATGAGAGAAGAGAATGGAGTGAAATAATTGTTTAAAGAAAAACAAACAAACAAAAAAACCTAGAATTCCGTACCCTCTGAAATTATCCTTCAAAAGTAAAGGAGAAATAAAGACTTCTCAAACAAATAAAAACTTGAATTTGTTGCCAATAATCCGCCTTGTAATAAATGTTAAAAGAAGTTCTTTAGAAAAAAAGAAAATTATATAGATTGGAAACTCAGAACTATATAAAGAAAGGACGAACACTGAAGATGGAATAAGTAGAGGTAAAACAAAATCCACACTTGGACCTTGAGTAAGATGAGAAGTGTGAGTATAGGAAACACCCTAAGATACTGATAAGCAATTTATCTATGTGGGTATGATTTAGATATTAGAAGTAACCTTCATTTCCTGAGTTGCAGCAACAACATGGAAGGATGAGCATAAGCAAAGGAAAAGAGAGATAAGGAAGGAAGATATTTCCACAAAAAAAATGTCTACCCTTTCTGCAGTAATAGAAATTCTAAATGATCTTCCTGTTGCTACCTTTCTCCCAGTTCTTCTTCACATACATTACTCATGTCTGCTTAATCCAGATTTTATATGCTTATAAAAAGGGAGGAAATGTGTAACTTGGGAAGGGCAGACAGGAAATCTTTATTCTAATCTATGCTCCACTTCTAACTTGGTCATTTACAAGAGACACAAGTTACTTTGCTTCTTTGGGCCTCAGTTTATTCATCTATGAAGTTGGAACAGTTAGTTAACCTAGACAATAACCTCAGAAGACCCCTGTAGCTCCAAAATTCTTTGTTCTAATTAGGAGAAATCTAATGCAGGAGACCCATGTTCAATCCTTGGGTTGGGAAGATCCCCTGGAGAAGAGAATGGCAAGCCCTTCCAGTATTCTTGCCTGGAGAGTCCCATGGATAGAGGAGCCTGGCTGGCTTCAGTCCATGGGGTCACAAAGAGTTCGACATCACACACACACACACACACACACACACACACACACACACGGCTCTGGATTTGATTTCACAGATGCCATGCAAATATCTATAGGAGACAAGAGGGTAGTAAAACAAATCTTGGTTCATTTAGAGTCATTGCAATCAAGATGGTTTGGTCTGATTAAGAGGATAAAAAGTACAAAATCCCCTTATGAATTCAGACAGGAAGAGGAGAATGAATTATCTCAGACTGTCAGCATACTAAATTTTAGCCCCTTCTATATTTCTCATTTAAATCAATTTTTTCCCTCAAAATAAAAATTCTAGTCTTCTAAGCAAAGATATGAAGACTTGCCTGATTTTTTTCCACCAGAGGAGACCTCTCCATCCTCTCAATTCCTGCCCTCCCTCACATCACTCGCATGGCCTGTTATCACTTTCTAGATGGCATTATAATCACATGAATACAAAAGTGATCTTTCTTAGTAGACTAGGAACATATTTGGTTTCTTATTTATCCCCGGTGGCACACTGCCCAGTGTCTTGCAATAGAAAAAAATCATTATGAATGATTGAATGAATGAATAAATGAGTGAGAAGGAAAGAAGGAAAAGAGGAAGGGAAGGTGTGGGAGGGAGAGAAGAAGGGGAAATGAAGGATAGAAAGAAAGGAAGGAAAAATATACAAATATTTATAAATGAATCAGATGACCTCTCGTTCTCTAAAATAATTAGTGACTCACAATTACAGAAACAGTACACGGTGAGGAAAACTGTACCCAACAGGATGCACAGCTGACTAAGAAGGTAGGGCTTGAATTACCTCCCTGGAGAATAAATGATGAGGCACATAATGAGCCTGCTCTGGCTTGTTTAAGGCGCTACAATGCCTTGAGACACCTGGCACCATGACAATCCCTCATCTCAGGGATAGGGATTCTTGTATTTAACAATATTCAGTAGGCATCTCAACCCTCCCTATCCTTTCAAACTCCAGACCTAAATATCGCACCTCAAGAGTTTTTACTCTTTCCTTTCAACTCATCATCAGTTCCTATCATTATTCATTAAAGACAATTTTAAACAGAGCAGAATAAGATTTCAGTCCAGTTCAGTCGCTCAGTTGTGTCTGACTCTTTGGGACCCCATGAATTGCAGCACTCCAGGCCTTCCTGTCCATCACCAACTCCCAGAGTTCATTCAAACTCATGTCCATCCAGTCGGTGATGCCATCCAGCCATCTCATCCTCTGTCATCCCCTCTTCCTCCTGCCCCCAATCCCTCCCAGCATCAGAGTCTTCTCCAATGAGTCAACTCTTCGCATGAGGTGGCCAAAGTACTGCAGTTTCAGCTTTAGCATCATTCCTTTCAAAGAAACCCCAGGACTGATCTCCTTTAGAATGGACTGGTTGGATCTCCTTGCAGTCCAAGGGACTCTCAAGAGTCTTCTCCAACACCACAGTTCAAAAGAATCAATTCTTCAGCATTCAGCTTTCTTCACAGTCCAACTCTCACATCCATACATGACCACAGGAAAAACCATAGCCCTGACTAGACGGACCTTTGTTGGCAAAGTAATGTCTCTGCTTTTCAATATGCTAAGTTGGTCATAATTTAGACTTGATAAAAGTTGAACACTCCCTCCCACTATATCCCTTGGTATTAGAATCAGCAAAAGTAAAGCCTATTTAAACTAAAAACAAAGCAAAAGCACCATAAAATTATAGTTTATATTTCCCCAAACAAGTTTTAGCCGAACTGAAATGTGTTGTGCATAGAGAAACAAGCAAAAAAAAAAAAAATCTTAATATTTAATTGTCAAAAGCAATCCAATATGCCATGTATGGTTACAAACAAAATGTCCATGGGGTCACAAAGAGCTGGACATGACTGAGTGACTAATACTATCACTTCACTTATTGTGGAAAATGGAAGAAATATTAAAATACAGCACTTCCTTGCCCACCTGTGTCCTTGCCTGAATATCGCACCTCAAGGAAAGAAAGGGAGACACTACTAACAATGAATGGCAAAGGTTACCTCACAACAAAATCAAATCACTAAGCTCTGCTTTTACCCAATAATGTATGGTAATATGTTCAATTACAAGCTATTAAATGATTCTTTTCTGGAAGAAAATTACTATTCTAGACTACAAATAATCTAAAGGTGGCAACGTCTCAGAGGACAGAACCACTATTTTTGTACCCCAACTTCCCCTTGAGTCTTCCACACAGTAATTTTGTTCATCAAGCTGTCACAACAGTGGGCAAGCTGGTATTCAACACAGAGGACTCTAGACAAGGAAATTGACTCTCCAGGGCAAATTCAAAGTACCTCTTGAAACTTAATGAACATCTTATCCATTAGAACAAATGAAAGCTTAAATTAGGTTGCTCCAGTATCTCAATGTTAAGTATGTGTGCAATTCAATTACTCACCCCAACATTGTCCCCATAACTTTTTTTTTACTCCACTCCTTTTCAAAAAAAAAAAAAAAAGCGAGCCCTAGGCAAATGAGGTAATGATGGAATGTTATGAGAGTTTTTAGTTGAAGCATTCAGTCAGGACATCAGAGGGAAAGATCAGAAGCAAGACCTCTGCTTTCTGAATGCAGCAGCTGCTTAGAAGTGCTGGCTGGGACCTCTCAGAAACATGAGCCAGAGGACAGTCATTCTGAAACAGAAAAGCCCAGCCCCAAGAGTTATGTCTGGAGCTCGGGGAATCACACTGTTGGACCCTGATCTCTTTGCCATGTTGCAGTCCCACCTGGCTCATGTCATTGGACAACTTTGTTCGGATCATTTTAGAAAGATCTCAGTGAGGGATCTTCCAGGAAGATTCCAGCACACCACTGGATCTAGGACTACCCTAACATATGGTACTCGAGATGAAAACAAAACCCTGGGTCTCCAAAATAAAAAAACATGGAAGGCAAGTGCATTTCTTTGGCTTGAATTATTTGGACAATTGATTGGATTTGCTAGTTACCAGTAGGCACCAATTAAAAGCAAATCCAGCAATCTTCTTGGACTCTAAGGCATCTACTAAGCCTTTGCTCAGAGTGAGTCAGCCATCACTTTTCAAAAATTCCTAGGTCTTTGTGTGGGGTCAAATACTAAATATTTGAGGAGTCACAGAGACTGACAGTGGCCATCAGCAAGGATATAAGAAGGCCCAGAACCTAGGTGGCGGAACAACTGTACCCTTCCTGACTGAAAGGAGGAGTAATCACAGAATGACAGTAGGTAAAAGTATGAACGAAACCAAGTGAGCACAACGGTGGAGGATGAGGAAGACACCTGGGTTCTGATCCCAGACTTGCTACTGTGATGAGATTGTGAACAAGCCATTAATCTCTTTGAGCGACAGTTTTGAACGTGTGAAAATAATGACATTGAACTCTTAGTATTGATGGCATTATGTTTTATGCCTTGCCAGCTTCAGAACTGAAGTTGACAGAAGTTAGACTGGAGGATTGCTAAATTTACTTTTACTCCTTATGTGATTTTAATGTTTTAAAAAATCAAATTGAGAAAAAACAATTCTTGAGACAAGACTTCTCAAGCATATGCCACCATAGCAAAGAGTCTTGGGATATCAGTTAGGATGAGTTTGGCCTCAAGAAATCCTCAATATAATTTACTAAATAGGAACAAAATGCTTTCTTTCTCATTGGAAGATTTTCAGAAGTCGTGCTACTAAAAAAAAGTTCTCTAAGACTCGATTTCTTGACACTCTGACATGCTGCTGTCTGCAGCAGTGGGCCTTCCTCCCCCTAGCTCTTCCCTGCTTACCGGGTTGCTGCAGCAGCTCTGGAACCATGTCCTGACTAGCGGCTGCAGGAGGAAAACGCAAGCCATGCTGCACCAGTTCTGTGAGTTTCGTATCAGCAAGGAAGACAGTCCCCAGAAGTTCCCAGCAGATCTCCATGCAAGTCTC
Organism: Tragelaphus eurycerus; assembly: GCA_935064755.1. Lineage (NCBI taxonomy): Eukaryota > Metazoa > Chordata > Mammalia > Artiodactyla > Bovidae > Tragelaphus > Tragelaphus eurycerus. Next base: position 13,166,518 of record CAKXYN010000054.1, on the reverse strand, counting down.
AGAATTTTTACATGTGCCTGTGCGGGGAAGGCAATGGCACCCCACCCCAGTACTTTTGCCTGGAAAATCCCATGGACGGAGGAGCCTGGTAGGCTCCAGTCCGTGGGGTCGCACAGAGTCGGACACGACTGAGCGACTTCACTTTCACTTTTCACTTTCATGCATTGGGGAAGGAAATGGCAACCCACTCCAGTGTTCTTGCCTGGAGAATCCCGGGGACGGGGGAGCCTGGTGGGCTTCCGTCTATGGGGTCCCACAGAGTCGGACACGACTTAGCAACTTAGCAGCAGCAGTAGCAGTGCCCATTTGAAAGTAAAAAAAAGGACCACCAGGGTTGACCTAGTGTAATCATAGCTTCATGCCTTAGCCTTAGAAATGTGGCTAGATGTCCCTGAAGGAGCCCGCTGTGGGGAAATGGGGCTATTGTCAAAGAAATGGGGGAATGGCTTTGGAGAGGAAACCAAAATTGCTAAACAGGGAAGGGCTCCAAACCACCAGGATAATGCCATAATTTAAAGGAATTAGCGAGATTGGGGATCCTGCTCAAGTTCACCACTTATCTAACAAAGGTGTGCATCACAAATTAAGTATAATCAGAAGAAGGATTGCTGCCTCTTAGCAGTCTCTGATGGATCAATAGAAAAAAAAAATTAAATATCATAATAGATGTGAACTTGATCTTTATGACATAACTCTCCTGTGGGTTATTGGAGAGCCATGAAGAGAGTAGAAGAGAGGAGATTAAATAACACTGACTAGAGTCAGAGGAGTTCTGAATCAAGGCCGGCAGAGAGAAAATCATACAGAGGATGGGAGCTCAAGACAGAAACAGGAGGAGGGGCTCAGGAGAGGGGCAGTTAAGGCGTTTGGGACATGTGCACACTGCTATGGAGAAGGCAATAGCACCCCACTTCAGTACTCTTGCCTGGAAAATACCATGGACTGGGGAGAGCCTGGTGGGCTGCAGTCCATGGGGTCGCTAAGAGTCGGACACGACTAAGTGACTTCACTTTCAGTTTTCACTTTCATGCATTGGAGAAGGAAATGGCAAGCCACTCCAGTGTTCTTGCCTGGAGAATCCCAGGGACAGGGGAGCCTGGTGGGCTGCCGTCTATGGGGTTGCACAGAGTCGGACACAACTGAAGCGACTTAGCAGCAGCAGCAGCAGCACACACTGCTATATTTAAAATGGATATTCAACAAAGACCTACTGTATAGCACAAGGAACTTGCTCTATATTATGTAACAACCTAAATGGACAAACAATTTGGAAAAGAATAGATGCATGTTTGTGTATGACCGAATCACTTTGCTGTATACCTAAAACTAACACAACATTGTTAATCAACTATATGCCAATGTAAAATTTTTATTTTATATAATAAAAATAAGTAAATAAAAATAAACATCTAGCAAATAAAAAATAAGTTCAGCTGATTAGCAACTAAAAAAAAAAAAAGACATGGGCAGCGGGCAGAATTGGCAGCTCTTAGGGACAAACTGGATGTGATGGTCCAGGAGGAAAGGGTCTTTAAGGTGATGGAGAAAGAGAAAGAAAAACAAGATGAAAAGAAGAATAACATTTCCAGGAGGGGAATGAAAGCAGATAATAAATCCAAGTTCAAGTTTGTGGACTGTTAAGTTTGAGGCTGTCTGAGTCTATGTGTAAAGCTCAGATTAGATGTATCCTTGGCCCAAGCGTCCGTAAGAACAGAGTAAGAGACAAGAATGGCAGGACAGAACTCTGAGGAAGACCAGCAATGAAGCAGTGAACAAAACGAGAGAACTGTTCAGAGAGAAAGATGGAAACTAGAAGTGAAGTATGTCGTGAAAGTGAGGTAAATATCTGAAGAAGAAGAGTACTATATATGAAGTAAAACATGGCTCCAAAGTCATCGATTGATTTTAGCCATCAATCAGTTAGCATAATTCAAACCCATAGTCTAAAGAGCCCTGGCATTACACATGTGGAAGTGAGACTGCAGTGGCTTCAGGGTTGAATAATACAAGCAAATGAGATCTAGATATGGAGTGGCCAGAGGGAGTAAGAATTAAAGGAGGATATTTCATTTTAAGGACAGACAGACCCAAGCATTTATACAGGCTGAAACAAGGAGCCTCGGAGAGAAAGAGGTTTAAAGACCCCAGGAGAGGAGATAAGGATCACATTTCACATTATAGCAGACTTTTTAAAATGCCACTTCTAACAGACTTATTAATTCATGTAACGAATTCTGTTTGAATCACTATTATCCCAACAGTGGGGATACAGCAGGAAATAAGCGATAAACAGTAATTTTCTACTAACAGATCACAGCAACTCAAATTCATTCAAATAAGAAGCTGACAATACGTTATCTTTTATTAACAGTTCTAAAACTGGTGAAGCTTGCTAGGAAAATGTGGAAAAACATAAGCATTGTCTCACTGGAGAAGCTCCCAGAATGAAAATATATTCATGTAGCTCTTTTGATACCTGTTCACCACATAGTTCCTGAGAGCAGTGGAATGCTGGGTCCTCCTAGGCCAACCCGGAGGGGCTTCCATAAGACGAGGAAGACTGAGTGAGACTAGGCAGTCCTGTCCTGCTGTGTTTTCTCAGAAAGGCAGAGCAGGGACTTCACAGCGGTGGTTACAGAGCCAGTGACGACAGCTAAGCACAGTGGTCAGACACCCGACAACAAGCTCAGACTAAGAAATCTCAGCGAACCTTGCAACGACTGGTGTCACCAGGCTCTCACTACTGTCTTCCTAGGTGCATCCTAAAGGTAGCAACACAAGTCCCTCTAAGGAACTACATTCCTTATTCTAAGCCCCTGCTCTTCTCACCATGCTTGCCTCCTGTCTGTGATTTGACAGTCTCAGCATCTTTTCTCCTGAATCCTAACACCCCAATTTTTAAAACAAAATTTATTGTATTTTATTATTTATTCATTTGGCCACACCAGGTCTTAGTTCCATCAAAAGGGATCTTTAGTTGTGGCCCGAGAATGCTTAGCTGTGGTATGTGGGATCTAGTTCCCTGGTCAAGGATCAAACCTGGACCCCTTGCACTGAGAGCTTGGAGTCTTAGCCATCGGACCCCCAGGGAAGTCTCTTCACACTCCAATTTGTCGCTTCTCTAAACCCAGGGTTATTCACTCTTCAGTTCCCACCCCAGGCATTTGCCCTCACCATCACTTGTGCTCAGGACACTATACCCTGAGAAAGCCCCAGGGCTCACTCCTCACTTCATTCAAGTCTGCTCTAATATCTTCTCATCAGAAAGGAATTTCCTGATCTCTCGGTGAAAAATAGCGCCACAGTCAGTCTCCATCACCTGCCAGATTATTTTCTTCATAGCATTACCAGCATCAGAATACAAATTCCACAAAAGCAGGACTTCTGTTGGTGGTGGTGTTCACCTCTGTATCACTGGATGATGCTGCCACAGCCCAGGACATCACTAACACTTCCACTGGGCTCAGTCTTCCTCTTGTTCAACATCATTCCTCCCAGGATGCCAGGCTCAGCCCATTGCCTCTCCAGCCAGAACAGGTAGCCATTGTGTAAAGAAACAGATCACAAGTTTTAAAATGTCCTGTGACTCACAGAGCTGTAACAAAACAGAAGCACAGGACAAGCTAAGCTGAAAGCCTTTTAACTTGTTAAAGGCTTTTAGCTTGTTCAGATCCATATAAGACCACAGACTAACTGACTTTATAGTCCAAAAGAAACACTAGTGAACTGGCTGCTGCTGCTGCTGCTGCTGCTGCTAAGTCGCTTCAGTCGTGTCCAACTCTGTGCAACCCCATGGACTGCAGCCCACCAGGCTCACCCGTCCATGGGATTCTCCAGGCAAGAACAACAGAGTGGGTTGCCATTTCCTCCTCCAATGCATAAAAGTGAAAAGTCAAAGTGAAGTCGCTCCTCCACAAAACAAGGAGAATACTGGCAAAAACGACCAGAGTCTACTTCTTTAGAACTCTGGAAATAAACCAAAGACCTACAAAAACTCCAAGGAGTATTTATTAAAGTATTTATTAAATGGCTGAACCTCAGAAAGAACAAGTCTTGCGGCCCCCTACTCCTCTCCTCAGCTCTGTGTTAGTTTGAAAATAAATAGCCACATAGCTGCACAAGCTCAGAAAGCCATCAGCCTAACATACTGGCCAATCACCCACACCAGGTGAATTCTAGAAGGAAAGACCAGTGGTGGGCCAGCAACTCACCTAGTTTGAAAATTTTGAACAATCTCTACCAGATCTCACTTGCTAACTGCTGCCTTAAATCCACCTTATGGCAAATCCACGTCCTCACACTCCTCTCCCACTAGCACCATTTCAGTAATAATATCACTCTAACTTCCCCTTTTTGTAGACATCATTGAGAGTCAGTCAAGGTAGTACCTTCCTAGATCATCGAGTCCAGGGAACCCAGCTTTGCATGACCAATGGGTTTCCCTGCTGCTCTTTGGCAGAGGCTTGGACTTTACCCACTGGCCATTATTTTCTTGTCTCTCGTTCTCACTAGCCTATCAGTCAAGGGGTATTTTTTCTCTTCATCATGAAGTGGAGCACAAATCCTGGAATGTAGTAGACACTAAGGAAATGCTTACTAAATGACTGAGTTTATTTAAGATGAAAGTTGGGAGATTTGAAATATAGCATCTGGAGTTTAGTTTGCATTTTGTTTCAACAAGAAATTAAATACCTTAGCCCACATGTCTTTGCCTCCTCAGTGAAAGAATAGAAGCAAAGGCAAAGAATTCAAGAATGGAACAAAATGCCAAGAATGCTGGAAAGGGTGTGGAGAAAAGGGAACACTCTTAAACTGCTGGTGAGAATGCAAACTAGTACAGCCACTATGGAGAACAGTGTGGAGAACTGCCTTATGACCCAGCAATCCCACTGCTATGTATACACACAGAGGGGACGAGAATTGAAAGAGACATGTGTACTCCAATGTTCATTGCAGCACTGTTTATAATAGCCAGGACATGGAAGCAACCTAGATGTCCATCAGCAGATGAATGGATAAGAAAGCTGTGGTACATATACACAATGGAGTATTACTCAGCCATTAAAAAGAATACATTTGAATCAGTTCTAATGAGGTGGATGAAACTGGAGCCTATTATACAGAGTGAAATAAGCCAGAAAGAAAAACACCAATACAGTATACTAATGCATATATATGGAATTTAGAAATATGGAAACGATAACCCTGTAAGCAAGACAGCAAAAGAGACACCGATGTATAGAAGTCTTTTGGACTCTGTGGGAGAAGGAGAGGGAGGGATGATTTGGGAGAATGGCATTGAAACATGTATAATATCATATAAGAAATGACTCACCAGTCCAGGTTCGATGCAGGATACAGGAAGCTTGGAGCTGGTGCACTTGGATGACCCGAAGGATGGTACGGGGAGGGAGGTGGGAGGGGAGTTCAGGATGGGGAGCATGTGTACACCCGTGGCGGATTCATGTTGATGTATAGCAAAACCAATACAATATTGTAAAGTAATTAGCCTCCAATTAAAATAAATAAATTTATATTAAAAAATAATGCCGAGAATGTTCGATTGAAAGAACACAGAGCAGCATGCCCACAGGCAGGCCTGAGCCCTGCTGCACCGCACTGGGCAGAGGTCACATCAAATCCTCTCGCAGGCATCGGACCACAGGGTTCACCTCACCACAGCGACACTGCACACATCAGACACGTGCTGAATGTGACACTTACGGCACCGGCTTCTTGGGAACATTATAGATGTGACCAAGATGATAGAAAAGAGAGCAAACGCAATACCCTATGTCACCACACCTTTTTTTTTTTTTAATGCAGACTTTATGATCTTTCACTTCCACCCCTTTTAGAGACATGGGTAAGAAATGCATTTCTCTATCCAACACAGACAACAATGTTGTGATGTATGGAAGCTGACATTAAGTTTGGGAGTCAGTAGGCAGTGACAGAGACATCACAAACCCTGACATATCACTTCTATTGACAGGCAGGTACCATCCAGATCTGGTGCCACCATCCCTCCTCACTTCTTAGGAGAATCTAAACAACATGCCAAACAGAAATAAACCCACAAAGGAAACAAACATGGTAACCAAAGAAAGGGGTGAGGGATAAATCAAGAGTTTGGGATTGACATATACACGCTACTATATACAACATATACACACTACTATATACTATATATAAAATAGAAAACCATCAAGGACCTACTATATAAGACAGTGAACTGCACTCAATATTTTGTAATAACCCATAAGGGAAAAGCATACGGAAGGATAGAAGGATAGATATATAGATAAATAACTGAATCACTTTGCTGTATACCTGAAACTAATACATTGATTGTAAATAAGCTGCACTTCAATTAAGGATTTAAAAACAAACAAATAAACAACAAGGATATATTGTATAGCACAGAGCAATATAGTTATTCTATTGTAATAGCTTAAACTGGAGTAATAATTATTATTGATTTAATACTTCACACATCTGAAACCAATATTGTAAATCAACTAGATTTCAATAAATTAAAATAAAAACATATATTATTATATGGGCTTTCCTAATGTTCAGATTTTGTTTTAAATTTCATGGAAGAAGAGGATAAAAAAATTAAGGGGTGGAGAAGATAAAGGGAAGAAAGAAGCATCATGAAAGCCGAATAAAGTGAATAAAATGTGTTTGTGGACCACCGCATCCCACCCTTGCACTAGTCTACCTACTCTTACAGATGTGGAAATTCACATCAAGAGAAGAAACATGACTGGTCAGTATCAGGAACAATAACCCAGGTTGCTTTCTTCCTAGGCTTCTCCTTTAATACGTCTTCCTAGTCTTGTTCTCACATAACCACAATCTTAATCACGCAAGCATTCTGACTGTGTGCTACCTGTCTTCTGGAAAGGCAGTATGCCCACAGAGTAATATCCCTCTTTGATACTTAAGGCAAGAAGAGCAGAAGTGGGGCATAAAATTCTCTCCACATGAAAGTACTCAATGAACTTCAGCTCCTAAGAGGTCTCCTTCCTGAATATTTTGCAATCTGACCCAAGGGGTTAGAAAGCACTCCAAGTAAATAGTTGTATTACCCTATCTTACCAATAAATCACCCCAGCAGAGTGTCTTTCTTCTAAGCCTCTCACAGCATCTTTGAAATTTGCATCTCATGCACTCACTAAGGAAGCTTGCACAGGAAAATATTAGTTATGCTGATGAAGGTGAGGTGCGGATAATAAAAAACTTTAGACCAGGTAGACAGGAATGAAATCTCAGAGGGAAAAAAAGCAAAAAACAAGAACAAACCCAATGCATATGGCTTCCTCTCCTTTTTTTTTTTTTCCCTGCAAAAGCTTATTCATAAAGCTGCTTCTGAATATCTGTCTCCCAAGCTGTCTTTAAACAGGGATTATTTCAGCAGGGAGTTTAACTTCACAAACTCTTCTTGAAAGTATATAGCCTTTTAATATCAATAGTTCTTTCTGACTTGATCTAATAACTGCCTTTCCAGTTATCTTTTTCAGTAGCTGTGGCCCTTTTTGATCACAAATTAAGTTTAAAAGGGGCTTCCCTGGTGGCTTAGATGGTAAAGAATCTGCCTGCAATGCAGGAGATTCAGCTTTAGTCCCTGGGTAGGGAAGATCCTCTGGAGAAAGGAATGGCTAGCCACTCCAGTATTCTTGTTGAGAGAATTTCATGGACAGAGGAGCCTGGTGGGCTACAGTCCATGGGACTGCAGAGTTACACATGATGGAGCAACTAAGTTAAAAGAATTTAGGAAGGGTTGTAATGTTATGTCTGACAGGAAACTCCATGGACAGAGGAGTCTGGTGGGCTATAATCCATGGGATTGCATGGGATCCATGTGATCGCATAGGTTTAGACACGACTGAGTGACTAAGTTAGAAGAATTCAGGAGGGGTTGTAACAGGAAAACAGGCTAATTAGTACATGGGCGGTACCAAGCTAAAGCCAAAATGTTCCGAGAGGATTTGTATAAATAGAAACATGAACCTCTCTTCCCAATCCATTTTTAAAATTTCTCTTTTGGTAGATCAGACAACCATCACTGGATTATGACTATTAAACATTTCTCAATATCAGTTAGGGTCATTTGGGGGAGAGTTAAGAATACAGTTCTCTAGGTCCTGCCCCAGGCCCCATGGATGAGTATTCTCAAAGAGTAGACTTTGTAATACTCCATCAATTTTGACTGAAATCATGGTTAAAGAGGTGGCTGCCCCTAGAGAACTAAACTATAGCTTTTCTATATGCTGCTGCTGCTGCTAAGTCACTTCAATCGTGTCCGACTCTGTGTGACCCCATAGACGGCAGCCCACCAGCCTCCACCATCCCTGGGATTCTCCAGGCAAGAACACTGGAGTGGGTTGCCATTTCCTTCTCCAATGCATGAAAGTGAAAAGTCAAAGTGAAGTCGCTCAGTCATGTCCGACCCTCAGCGGCCCCATGGACTGCAGCTTTTCTATATAACTTGGAACAATTCAGTAAACCTCTTCACATATGTATAGAGGGCTGTGAAGCAGATACAACCTCTACTCATAGCATGGTATAACACTACATGAATAGCTATCGCATGTTACATATATGTCAATGTGCACAACTGTAATTTCATATGTCACTGAAAACATCTATGATTGCTATTTGAGCAATAAGCTTGGAGAATTAACCACATGATTATTAGAAGAGGCAGAATTTAATGTTCTGAAACATTTGTAATCATACAGGTTTCAGAGCAAGAAATGAAAAAGTGGTGACCGAGGGAGGACAAGTAAATGAAAGTCTGAAAAAAAATGCTGCTGCTTTTGGTTTAAAAAATCAAATTAATTTAATTTGCAAATCAAATTTAATTTAAAAAGTAGACTTAGTCTGAAAGAAGTATGAGCAGAAAACAAATTGTCCTTACTCTATCTTCAAGGTTCTATTTAACCTTATCTAGGCTCTCTCCCAGAGAAGGCAATGGCACCCCACTCCAGTACTCTTGCCTGGAAAATCCCATGGACAGAGGAGCCTGGTAGGCTGCAGTCCATGGGGTCGCTGAGGGTCGGACACGACTGAGTGACTTCACTTTCACTTTTCACTTTCATGCATTGGAGAAGGAAATGGCAACCCACTCCAGTGTTCTTGCCTGGAGAATCCCAGGGATGGAGGAGTCTGGTGGGCTGCAGTCCATGGGGTCACTGAGGGTTGGACACGACTGAAGTGACTTAGCAGGCTCTCTCCTGTGTAGCAGTTTCACACTGTTGTCACAAATTGGTCATCTGAACCAGTTCTCATTGGCTAGTCCTCGATATATTGTAGCGTCATGGGTATCCTAGTAGAGCCTTCCTCTGTATTACACAGTCATTGTCCTGGGAGATTATCTTAATTACTACTGCTTTTTTTAAATGGAAGTAGATTGGCTTCCCTGATGGCTCAGACGGTAAAGAATCCACCTACAATGCAGGACACCTCAGTTCAATTCCTGGGTCAGGAAGATCCCCTGGAGAAGGGAATGGCTACCCACTCCAGCATTCTTGTCTGATGAATTCCAGGGACAGAGAAGCCTGGTGGGCTATAATCCATAGGGTCACAGAGACATGACTGAGTGACTAATACTTTCAGAATTTTTCACATAGTTGATTTACAATGTTGTGTTAGCTTATGGTATACAGTAAAGTGATTCAGATATATATACAGATATACATGTGATTCTTTTCCATTCTAGGTTATTATAAGGTATTAAATGTAGTTCCTTGTGCTATACAGTAGGACCTTGGTGTGCACTGATTCTTGATATGACATTTGGTAAATTTGTTTCAAGCATTTCAGACAGACTATAATGAAAAGATAGACTGATATCTTTGAAGTGTTTGATGTGACATCCACGGATATCAACTATCAGTTCAATCATTTAGTAACACATCTGTATTGATTACACTTTATGTGTCAGTCATTACCTTGACAATGGAAACACAGTCAAGAACATGAATAATGAGTTCCCTGCTCTCATAGACCTCTCATTTTAGTGGACATGGATGATATACTAACAAAATGAATAACAAAGGGTCCTATGTAGATAATTACAATAGAATAGTTTGAGAGAGAGAATGGGTGAATAGGGAAGATCTTTCTGAGGAAGTGATATGGAAGCCAAGATTTCAGGGGAAGGAGGCAAATCTAGGACACTGGAGCAAAGAAAACTGCAGGTGGAAGGGCCAGCCAGGGCCAAGCCTGGAAGGCCGAAATGAGGTTTGCACGGTTTAGGAATAAAAGAAAGATGGTGTGGAAGAGCATGATGGGTCAGAGAAGGGAGAAGCTTCTCAAACCAGAATAAATTTTGGGGGTACAAAGAACAATTGTGTGACAGTTCATGAAATCTGAGTACGTGTTGTTGATAACACTACTGTAATAACGGTCATGTTTCACTTGTGATCACTGGACTATGGTCATATGAGAAAGTCTTTATTTTTAGAAAATAAACACTGTGTTTAGGAGTACAGGAATATTGCTTGCAATTTACTCTTGAATGGGGTGTGTGTGTGTGTGTGTGTGTGTGTGTGTGTGTGTGTGTTTGTGTGTATATTTAGTTGCTCAGTCGTGTCCAACTCTTTGTGACTTCATGGATTGTAACCCACTAGGCTCCTCTGTTCATGGGATTCTCCAGGGAAGAATACTGGAGTGGGGTGCCATTTTCTCCTCTCCAGGGATTGAACTTGGGTCTCCTGCATTACAGGCAGATTCTTTACTATCTGAGCCACCAGGGAAGCCCACATATAGATATAGATATAGATATAGACATACATATTTAACATTTAAGGAATTTGGGTGAAGGAAATATTTCCATTCTTTTCATTCATTTTTGAATATTTTGAAAAGTCCAAAATTGGCCCCAAACCAAAAGTTGAAAAATACTTAAAGAAAAAAGTAGCAGTGGGACACATGTCCATTGCTGCTGCTGCTGCTGCTGCTGCTGCTAAGTCGCTTCAGTTGTGTCCAACTCTGTGCGACCCCATAGATGGCAGCCCACCAGGCTCCCCTGTCCCTGGGATTCTCCAGGCAAGAACACTGGAGTGGGTTGCCATTGCCTTCTCCAATGCATGAAAGTGAAAAGTGAAAGGGAAGTAGCTCAGTTGTGTCCAACTCTTAGCGACCCCATGGACTGCAGCCCACCAGGCTCCTCCATCCATGGGATTTTCCAGGCAAGAGTACTGGAGTGGGGTGCCATTGCCTTCTCCGACATATCCATTAGACTGGCTAAAACTTAAAGACTGAAAATAGCAAGTGTGGACAAGAGATAAGATAATTAGAACTTCTTTTTGGAAAGCTCTTTGGTGGTATCTATGAAAGCTGAGTATATACACCTGTCCTGTGACCTAACAATTCCTCCAAGTATATACACAACAAGTAATAATTATTCATTCAAATACGTGAATAAGAATAATCAAAGTGGTGCTATTCATATCAGTCCCAAACTGGAAACAACCTAAGTATCTCTCTATGCAGAAATAGGTTAAGTCGATCAAAATAATTCATATAATAGTCATACAATAAATAACTTAGAACTGCACATAACACTGTAGGTGGATCTCACAAACATAATGTTGAATGAAAGGAATTAGAGACAAAACAACACACACAACATGACTTTGTTAATAGGACGTTCAAAAAGCAGGAAAAATGCCCCATCAATAGAGTAGGAAGAGACACAGGGATCTTTTAATAGGGTACTTCTTGGACTGGGTGCTGGTTACACACATTTGCTCAGTTTGTAAAAATTCATTAAGCTGTATACTTATGCACACTTATACTTCCGAAATATAGAAAGCTAACAAGAGCACCTCCCTGGTGGTCCAGTGGTTAAGAATCTGCCTGCCAATACAGGGAACACAGATTCAATACCTGTTTTAGGAAGATTCCACATGCTGTGGGGCAACTAAGTCTGTGCACCACAACTACAGAAGCCCAGGTGCCCTGGAGCCCCTGCCCTGCAGCCAGAGAAGCCACTGCGAAGAGAAGCCGGAGCACCGCCACTGCCATGAGAAGCCCGAGCACCGCAACCAGAGAGCAGCCCCCGCTCACCGCAGCTGCAGAAAGCCACCCGCAGCGACAGAGATCCAGGGCGGCCGTAAATGAATGATTCTAAAAAGCTAACAAGAAGATACTGCAAGGAAAAATATAAATACATTGAAAACAAAATTTTACTTTCTATAAAAATTAACTCAAAATGATTAACACACTTAAGTATAAAACTAAAAACTTATACAAAGAAACAGAAGAAATTCTTCAGGACTTGGGGACTAGAAAAATATTCTTAGACTTGACACCCAAACGATGTGTAAAAGGAAAAACTGCTACGTTGGATCTCAATAAAATTTAAAAGTGGTTCTGCAAAGAGAATGAAAACAGTATAAGAAAATATTTGCAAAGCACACATCCAAAAAAAGACTTGTATCTAGAATATATTAAGGACCCTTTATATATTGTGTTGAGTTTCAGAACTCAACACTGAAAATCCATTAATCAAATTAGAAAAAGGTCAAATTCCTGGGCATTTTATTGAAGAGGGCATATAGATGACATCATGTGTCATTAGAGAAATGCAAATTAAACCCTAAGTGAAATATCACTATTCATATAATAGAATAACTGAAATAATTTGTTAAAAAATAAAATTTAGTAATACACCAAATGCTAGGAAGGATGTGAAGAAATTGAATTATTCATACTTTGCTGGTGAGAACATAAAATGACATAGCTACTCTTAAAAAGAACATAGCAGTTTCTTATAAAACAAAATATGCTTAGCCATAAACCTAGTTATTGCAGTTTGGGAATTTATGTCAGAGAGACAGTAGCATATAATCACAGAATATCCTGTACACAATTGTTCCCAGAAGATTTATTCATTATAGCCAGAAACTGAAAACCACTCAAATGTCCTTCAACAGGTGAATGGTTGAATAACTGTGGTATGTACATATCATAGAACACTGATCAATAAAAAATAAACTACTGATATACACAATAACTTGGGTGAATTACTAGGGAATAATGACAAGTGAGAGAAAAAAAGCCAATCTCAAAAAGTTACATATTGTATGATTCCATTTATGTAACACTCTTAAAATAACAAAATAATAGATATGGAGGACAGATTAATGGTTACAAGCAAACCCAAAAGCTTCTGTGTAAGTTTAGTCACTCAGTCATGTCCAACTCTTTGCCACTCCATGGACAGTGGCTCCTCTGTCCTTGGGATTCTCCAGACCAGAATACTGGAGTGGGTTGCCATTTCCTTCTCCAGGGGATCTTCCTGAACCAGGGATTGAACCCAGGTTTCCCACATTGCAGGTGGATTCTTTTCCATCTTAGCCTCCAGAGAAGCCCAATAGCTTTTAGTGTAGGAGAAAATTCTCTTTAAAAAAAGAATTCTGGAATAGATTAATAAAATTTCTATCGGTTACACCAGAAGAATTTATCTAGTTTTGAAAGAAAATTATTTTGAGCCTAGAATTTCAGGTCAGTTAAAAAAAAAAATTCAGCTTTGATGACAAAATTAAGGTTTCCACATATACAAAGAAGAAAAAATTAGTAGCAAAGAATCTCTCAAAGTTTTTAGAATGTGAAATTTCCACTTTGTGTACGTAAGATTTTACCTGCACAATTGGTTGATACTGTTGTTATTGTCTAGCCACTAGTACTACAACTAGAATACAAACAAGTAATGAATTTAAAAGATTAATTTAGTTGAAAAAAGCTATTGTTATTATTGTTTAATCTACAGAGTTCATTTGTAAGTAAGAACAACCATATTCTGAAGCAAAACTTTTGAAGTTTATTAACATGGTAGATTAACTGGAGGTGATGAAATGGGATTAAAAGGAAGTTGGGAGTCATACAAGAATGCTAAAATCTTCACTTAATTGGAAGAAAATATATTCTAGATGTTGATAGAAAATATAGGTTTATTTACCTGTGTTTTTATAACACTCAATTGTACATTTTATCAGAGTACAATCCCATCTCTATTTGCTATGAGATATCATGCCCCAGATTAGTACCTGGCATTTAAGATTGGTGAATAGAACTTTGCTGTTGGTCCAGTGATTAATAATATGCCTGCCAGTGCAGGGGACACAGGGTGGATGCATGGTCAGGAAGATTTCACATGCCACGGAGCAAAGTCCTTGCACCACAGCTACTGAAGCCTAGAGTCCATGCTCTGCAACTAGAGACTCCACTGCAATGAAAGCCCACGCATCACAGAGGAGCCCCATTCACTGCAAGTAGAGAGTCTGCACACAGCAGCAAAGTCTCGGGGCAGACATAAATAAATTAAATAATTTTAAAAAAGATTGGGTGAACAAATGATGACTGAATATGTGAGTGAATATATTGTGTTGGCCAAAAAGTTCATTTGGGTCTTTGTACCATGGCAGGGAAAACCAAACAAACTTTTTAGCCAACCCAACATAAACGAATACATTTATTTCAGGGGAACCCTTCATAGGTTGAAATGATTTCACACATCAGTAATAGTAGTGGTGTTAGACTCTCAGTTCAGTTCAGTTCAGTTCAGTCGCTCAGCCGTGTCTAGCTCTTTGAGACCCCATGAAACACAGCACACCAGGCCTCCCTGTCCACCACCAACTCCCGGAATTTACCCAAACCCATGTCCATTGAGTTGGTAATGCCATCCAACCATCTCATCCTCTGTCGTCTCCTTCTCCTCCTGCCTTCAATCTTTCCCAGCATCAGGGTCTTTTTAAATGAGTTAGCTTTTCCCATCAGGTGGCCAAAGTATTGGAGTTTCAGCTTTAGCATCAATCCTTCCAATGAACACCCAGGACTGGTCTCCTTTAGGATGGACTGGTTGGATCTCCTTGCAGTTCAAGGGACTCTTAAGAGTCTTCTCCAATACCACAGTTCAAAAGCATCAATTCTTTGGCGCTCAGCTTTCTTTATAGTCCAATTCTCACATCCATACATGACCACTGGAAAAACCATAGCCTTGACTAGATGGAACTTTGTTGACAAAGTAATGTCTCTGCGTGTTAATATGCTGTCTAGGTTGGTTATAACTTTCCTTCCAAGGAGTAAGCATCTTCTAATTCCATGCGTGATTGCAGCCATGAATCACTGCAGATTTTGGAGCTGCAAAAAATAAAGTCAGCCACTGTTTCCCCATCTATTTGCCATGAAGTGATGGGACCAGATGCCATGATCTTAGTTTTCTGAATGGTGAGTTTTAAGCCAACTTTTTCACTCTCTACTTTCACTTTCATCAAGAGGCTCTTTAGTTCTTCTTTGCTTTCTGCCATAAGGGTGGTGTTATCTGCATATCTGAGGTTATTGATATTTCTCCTGGCAATCTTGATTCCAGCTTGTGCTTCATCCAGCCTGGCATTTCTTATGATGTACTCTGCATATAAGTTAAATAACAAGGGTGACAATATACAGCCTTGATGTACTCCTTTTCCTATTTAGAACCAGTCTGTTGTTGCATGTCCAGTTCTAACTGTTGCTTCCTGACCTGCATACAGATTTCTTAAGAGGCAGGTCAGGTATTCCCATCTCTTGAAGAATTTTCCACAGTTTGTTGTGATCCACACGGTCAAAGGCTTTGGCATAGTCAATAAAGCAGAAATAGATGTTTTTCTGAAACTCTCTTGCTTTTTCGATGATCCGATGGATGTTGACAATTTGATCTCTGGTTCCTCTGCCTTTTCTAAAACCAGCTTGAACATCAGGAAGTTCATGTTTCATGTTTCCCATGTTTGCTGAAGCCTGGCTTGGAGAATTTTGAACATTACTTTACTAGCGTGTAAGATGAGGGCTATTGTGTGGTAGTTTGAGCATTCTTTGGCATTGCCTTTCTTTGGGATTGGAATGAAAACGGACCTTTTCCAGTCCTATGTCCACTTTTGAGTTTTCCAAATTTGCTGACATATTGAGTGCAGCACTTTCACAGCATCATCTTTTAGGATTTGTAATAGCTCAAGTGGAATTCCATCATCTCCACTAGCTTTGTTCATAGTGATGCTTCCTAAGGCCCACTTAACTTCACATTCCAGGATGTCTGGCCCTAGGTGAGTAATCACACCATCATGGTTATCTGGGTCATGGAGGTCTTTTTTGTACAGTTCTTCTGTGTATTCTTGCCACCTCTTCTTAATATATTCTGCTTCTGTTAGGCCCTACCATTTCTGTCCTTTATTGAGTCCATCTTTGCCTGAAATGTACCCTTGGTATCTCTAATTTTCTTGAAGAGATCTCTAGTGTTTCTCATTCTATTATTTTCCTCCATTTCTTTGCACTGATCATTGAGGAAGGCTTTCTTATCTCTTCTTGCTATTCTTTGGAACTCTGCATTCAAATGGGTATATCTTTCCTTTTCTCCTTTGCTTTTCGCTTCTCTTCTTTTTTCACAGCTATTTGTAAGGCCTCCTCAGACAGACATTTTGCTTTTTTGCATTTCTTTTTCTAGGGGATGGACTTGACCCTTGTTTTCTGTACAATGTCACAAACCTCTGTCCATAGTTCATCAGGCACTGTCTATTAAATCTAGTCCCTTAAATCTATTTCTTATTTCCACTGTATAATCATAAGGGATTTGATTTAGGTCATACCTAAATGGTCTAGTGGTTTTCCCCATTTTCTTCCATTTAAATCTGAATTTTGCAATAAGGAATTCGTGATCTGAGCCACAGTCAGCTCCCAGTTAGACGTTCACTTGTGTCTAGCTCTTTGCAATCCCACGGACCATAGCCTGCCAGGCTTCTCTGTCTATAGGATTTTCCAGACAAAAATACTGGGGTGCGTTGCCATTTCCTCCTCCAGGGGATCTTCCAACCTGGAGATCAAACCCACTTCTCTATATCTTCTACATTGGCAGACAGGGTCTTTACCACTAGCGCCACCCGGGAATCACCTGGGAAATGATTTCACATATCAGTAATCAAAATAAAAGAACTGACTGTGTGGATCACAACAAACTGTGGACAATTGTTAAAGAGATGGGAAAAGCAAGCCACCTGACCTGCCTCCTGAGAAATCTGTATGCAGGTCAAGAGTCAACGGTTAGAACTGGACATGGATCAACAGACTGGTTCCAAATCGGGAAAGGAGTATGTCAAAGCTGTATATTGTCACCCTTGTTACTTAACTTATATGCACAGTACATCATAAGAAATGCCAGGCTAGATGAAGTACAAGCTGGAATCAAGATTGCTGAGAGAAATATCTATAACCTCATAAATGCAGATGATACCACCCTTATGGCAGAAAGTGAAGAACTAAAGAGCTTCTTGAAGAAAATGAAAGAGGAGAGTGAAAAAGTTGGCTTAAAACTCAACATTCAGAAAACTAAGATCATGGCATCCGGTCCCATCACTTCATGGGAAATAGATGGGCTAACAGTAGAAACAGTGACAGACTTTATTTTGGGGGCCTCCAAAATCACTGGAGATGGTGACTGCAGCCATGAAATTAAAAAATGCTTACTCCTTGAAAGAAAAGCTATGACCAACCTAGACAGCATATTAACAAGCAGAGACATTACTTTGCCAACAAAGATCCATCTAGTCAAGGCTATGGTTTTTCCATTTGTCATGTATGGATGTGAGAGTTGGACTTTAAATAAAGCTGAGCACCGACGAATTGATGCTTTTGAACTGTGGTGTTGGAGAAGACTCTTGAGAGTCCCTTGGACTGCAAGGAGATCCAACCAGTCCATTTTAAAGGAGATCAGTACCGAATATTCATTGTAAGGATTGATGCTGAAGCTGAAACTCCAATACTTTGGCCACCTGATGCAAAGAACTGACTCATTTAAAAAGACCCTGATGCTGGGAAAGATTGAAAGCAGAAGGAGAATGGGACAACAGAGGATGAGATGGTTGGAATACATCACTGACTCAATAGACATGAGTTTGAGTAAACTGCAGGAGTTGGTGATGGACAGGGAGGCCTGGTGTGCTGCAGTCCATGGGACTCAAAGAGTCAGACATGACTGAGTGACTGAACTGAACTCTGTATTAGTACTTTACACATGAAGAAACTAAAGATTTAAAAAATTAAGTAAATTTCACAAGTCTTATAGCTATCAAGAGTGAAAACGAACATCTGGAAAATCTAACTTCAGAGCACATGTTCTATAAAAAGATGTTTTCATCATTGAGATGGAGGTAAAATATTAAAAGACAATAACAATCATAAATCTTTCTATTCTAAACAACAGATATATAATAGAGAAAAGGAAACTAGACAAAGAATATCAGAGAATGTTAAAAATTAGAAGATCCTGCTTAGAAATCCCTATCAAGAAAAAATCAGTAAAATTGATTTTAATCAGAGAATTTGCCTCAGACAGTAAAAGCATCTTGCTGCAGTGTGGAAGACCCAGGTTCAATCTTTGTGTCATGAAAATCCCCTGGAGAAGGAAATGGCCACCCACACCAGTACTCTTGTTTGGAGAATCCCATGGACGGAGGAGCCTGGTAGGCTACAGTCCATGGAGTCACAAAGAGCTGGACACGACTGAATGTCTTCACTTTCTTTTTCTTTTCAAGAAAATTTACAAACCTGGTGTTTTAAAAACTTAGTAGAATATTCCTGAAACTCTCTGAGCCTGATACATTTTTAGAGGGGTAGAAATTTGACTATCTTCTTCATTTACTTTTGGTTTATCAGTGTGTGATTTACAGAAGGGTAACATTCAGTGGTCCACCGGTGTTAATCAAGGGATTCAGCATGTAGTTGTACTCACAGCTAAGGCTTATCGTAAAATGATATTCACAAGGAAAGGAGACTTGGGTGGTGTCTAGAGACATTCTCTCCTTCTTGGGAGGATATCCCTGGAAGTCAGCATGTTCCTTTCTCCAGCCATGCAAAAGGTAATCAAAAGAGCAATGTTTCCATCTAGTGAGGCCAGTAGAGATCTGGTGCCCAAGGTTTTCATGGAGGGGCTGGTCACACTTTCACTTCCAAAGAGCACTTTCTAACATTCCAGGTTCCCAGAAGGAAAGCAGGTATTTAGCATAAGTCAGAGTGATTACACAGTCCAGAGCACAATGAACCACCTTTAATAGTGGGGAGAATGGGTCAAGTGCCAAGATCTCAGATGCCAGCCAAAAGCCCACCTGTAAGGTGGTCTTTCTGAAGAGGGTGGTCTCAAGCCTGCTGTGTTAACACTTTTCTACACATTCGTCTGTTTAGTTTTCTATTGCTGAGCTTGTTTTTTATAGTTTATACTTACCTGGAAAATCATCTTTTGCTTGGGCTTTCACAGTAACTGTTATATTTTTGTCCATCAGATTGCATTTTTGTTCCTCATGTTGTATGTGTCTCATTCTTAAAAATTGCTTAAAAATTCTTAAAAATTGCTCTAGTGTAAAGCTTACTTGTTAGTCTTTCTAAAGAACAAGTTCCGAGTTTTATTCATTGACTTAACTCTTTGCTTTTCTTTATTTAACCTGTACTTTGTCTTTATCAATTCCTTTGTGTTTTATTTTGCTAGTTTTATCTCTTCTACAGTTGAAAACTAATTTGAAATAATACAAAACTGTTAAACTCTTTAACAACTTTTACAGCAAAACTAAGTAATAAAATATTTCAGGGAATCACAAAAAACAGGTGAGTAAGGACCAACTACCAGTAGCCGTAAAAGCCTGCATGAGAGCAGCAACTGTGTAGGAGGAAATAAAGAGAAAGACAGAGACCACTGGAAAAGCCTGAAGTGATTAACATGCCTGTATGCTTGCGTGCTCAGTTGTATCCAACTCTTTGTGACCCCGTGGGCTATATCCCACCAGGCTTCTCTGTCCATGGGATTCTCCAGGCAAGAATACTGGAGTGGGTTGCCATTTCCTCCTCCAGGGGATCTCCTTGACCCAGGGATCAAATCCACATCTCTTACATCTCTTGTGTTGGCAGACGGATTCTTTACCACTGAACCACGTGACACAGTCATATTAAACATCCCTAGGACAGAGACAGAGAAGGCAATGGCACCCCACTCCAGTACTCTTGGCCTGGAAAATCCCATGGACGCAGGAGCCTGGTGGGCTGCAGTCCATGAGGTCGCTAAGAGTCGGATACGACTGAGCAACTTCACTTTCACTTTTCACTTTCATGCATTGGAGAAGGAAATGGCAACCCACTCCAGTGTTCTTGCCTGGAGAATCCCAGAGACGGGGGAGCCTGGTGGGCTGCCGTCTCTGGGGTCACACAGAGTCGGACACAACTCAAGCGACTTAGCAGCAGCAGCAGCAGCAACAGGACAGACAGTAGCCCTGAAATTGTACTTACAACCACAAGAAACCAGGACTTCTTAGAGAATGGCTGATTCTCAGTCTAGAGCAGGAAATGGAGAAGAGGTTCCTGGAAAATTTTGTTATAGCATGTAGAAAAGAAGTTCTCAAAGACTTTATGGTCACTTCAAAAGACTCAGGGCCCATCCTTAACAGGCTTCTACTGGCCCAATATGGGAAAATCTGAGCTTTGATGAGGATAATTGTGTAACCAAGCTGGACCGTAAGGGGCTTCCTAGGACAGCCTCTTCCCCTGTATCCTCTACTTCGTCTTCTCTCGGGAGTACCTAGATAATATCTGATGCACACTTCCTGAATTGCTTTACAGATATGAACCTCCCTCCTATGAAAGATGTTAACTACCTGATGACCATGAGCTCATAGGCCCAGGCCTCCTGGATCCTCAGGAGTGATAATGTTAACTCCTGTGATACTGCCCTGTTACCTCACCATCAGCCAATCAGAGAGTTGTGCAAGGACTGATCACATGCCCTGTGACTCTCCTCTCTCACCTGGCTTTTAAAAATGCTTGCCTGAAACCCTTGTGAATCTCAGGGCTTTTTAGGGCACGAGCTCCCCGTCTCCTTGCAGAGCCCTGCAGTAAGTCTCCCTCTGCTCCCAGCTCCCATGTACTGGTTTCTTCTGCCTGAGGCACAGCGACTTACTTGAACAATTATGACAGATTAAAACGCATCAAATATGTTTATATTCATGAGTCCTAATAGGAGAAGGGGACGACAGAGGATGAGATGGCTGGATGGCATCACTGACTCGATGGATGCGAGTCTGAGTGACCTCCGGGAGCTGGTGATGGACAGGGAGGCCTGGCGTGCTGCAGTTCATGGGGTCGCAAAGAGTCGGACACGACTGAGCGACTGATCTGATCTGAATGATACCAAAATAAACTAAATGGCTAACTTCAGAGAATGATGGGGAACCAATTCATTATCTCTAGAAAATTGATAAAGGGAAAAATGAAATAGCAGTATTAGATTCATTCTTCAGCACTGCCTACCCTAGTAATTATCTCATCTATTGTGTTCTTCAACTATTCTGTTTTCCACACCTAATAGTTCCAATTGTTTTTAAATATAATTCGTTTTTTCATTGTTATAACTCTTTTTCATTTATAGCTTATTATCTCTTTAATATATCTATTATACTTATTTTAAGCTGTCCCAATAACTCTGCTTCAGGTTGGATATGCTTTTCAGTTTATTTTCTTTCTCATAGAACTGAGGTCAGCACATTGATTTTCAGTAAAAGGCTGCTGCTGCTGCTGCTGCTGCTAAGTCGCTTCAGTCGTGTCTGACTCTGTGCGACCCCAGAGATGGCAGCCCACCAGGCTCACCCATTTCTGGGATTCTCCAGGCAAGAACACTGAAGTAGGTTGCCATTTCCTTCTCCAATGCATGAAAGTGAAAAGTGGAAGTGATGTCACTCAGTCGTGTCCGACTCTGTGCGACCCCATGGACTGCAGCCTACCAGGCTCCTCTGTCCATGGGATTTTCCAGGCAAGAGTACTATAGTGGGTCGCCATTGCCGCTACCTAAATCCTTATACTCCCTCTTTAATGATGACAAATATTTAAATAAGTACTTACTTGGCTAGGAATTAATAATAGGTTTCTGTGTTACTTCTAGGAGAAGGCAATGGCACCCTACTCCAGTCCTCTTGCCTGGAAAATCCCATGGATGGAGGAGCCTAGTAGGCTGCAGTCCATGGGGTTGCTAAGAGTCAGACACGACTGAGCGACTTCCCTTTCACTTTCACGCATTGGAGAAGGAAATGGCAACCCACTCCAGTGTTCTTGCCTGGAGAATCCCAGGGACGGGGGAGCCTGGTGGGCTGCCGTCTATGGGGTCGCACAGAGTCGGACACAACTGTAGTGACTTAGCACATGTTACTTCTATTTGTAAATCTTAGGGTCTGACTTTCTCTTAATCTCACTGAAGATCCTAGAGAGAGCAGAAGCACTGACATGGTGGTGATTTCCCTATTGTCCTTCAGACTATTATAGCAGATCCTAAGGACGTAGTATTTTCAGTTGAATCTAAGACAGGCTGGGATCTGGGTCCTTTTATTGCACTGCTTGTACCTGGATGAGCTTCCCTGGTGGTTCAGATGATAAAGAATTCACCTGCAGTGCAGGAGACCTGGGTTCAATCCCCGGGTCAGGAAGATCCCCTGGAGGAAGGCATGGCAACCCACTCCAGTATTTTTGCCTGGAGAATCCCCATGGACACAGGAGCCTGATGGGCTACAGTCCATGGGGTCGCAAAGAGTCAGACATGACTGAGAAACTCAGCACATTTGTACCTGGACAATTGTCTCCTTAAGCAACAGAATACAAAGAAATGATAAGGGACAAAAAAAATAACTGCATGCATGTGCACTCGGGGCAAGTTATGAACTATAAGATGATAAAGGCCAAAAACCAAACTTTTCTAGGTGCCAGGAGCAAAAGTATCAGGCATGATCCCCACATACAGCACCACTAAGGGTGTGGGCAAAGCATCTAAGCCACCCCTCTGGCCCAACCATGAATCTGCCCCAACCTCACCCCATTAAGGACCCCATCCCTCTCCCGAAGATACAAGGGAGCCTGTTACTTGTTTTTCCCTCCTTTGTGCTGCATCATGAGCCCCAATAAAACCTTGCCTGAATTTCTTGTCTCGTCTCTTATCAGTTTCTATTGATTAAAGAATCCAAGGACCTGGGTTGATAACAAACCCTTATCTCTAAGAATTTCACTCATAGTGAGTATTAAGAAGGCCACTTCTCTGCTTTTTTTTTTTTAAACTGGAGAAATTTTAAATGTGAGACAAGATTAACCAAGGATCTCCATTTATCCTTTTTTTTTTTAGGTGGGGGGAAGAATCAAGAAGAAATTTGAAGTTATCAGCTTAACACCCTGCTGACCTATAGGACATCTGGAGCAACTAGACACTTTTGAAGTTCTGAGCTACATGACTGTGTTGTCCTCAGCTGAAGCTGACTTTCTCTGAGCCTCCTGAAACCAGAGACACACCAACAACACTTGATACACCGAGACTGGGAAAGACAGACCTATAAAGCCACAACCTTTGGAAGCTCAGCAGTTAAGAAGCTAACTTTCTTTGTATAAAATTATAATAATCTTATATATATTATATATGACTGCAGCCATGAAATTAAAAGACGCTTACTCCTTGGAAGGAAGGTTATGGCCAACCTAGATAGCATATTCAAAAGCAGAGACATCACTTTGCCAACAAAGGTTCGCCTAGTCAAGGCTATGGTCTTTCCTGTGGTCATGTATGGATGTGAGAGCTGGACTGTGAAGAAGGCTGAGCGCCGAAGAATTGATGCTTTTGAACTGTGGTGTTGGAGAAGACTCTTGAGAGTCCCTTGGACTGCAAGGAGATCCAACTGGTCCATTCTGAAGGAGATCAGCCCTGGGATTTCTTTGGAAGGAATGATGCTCAAGCTGAAACTCCAGTATTTTGGCCACCTCATGCGAAGAGTTGACTCATTGGAGAAGACTCTGATGCTGGGAGGGATTGAGGGCAGGAGGAGAAGGGGACGACAGAGGATGAGATGGCTGGATGGCATCACTGACTCGATGAATGTGAGTCTGGGTGACCTCCGAGAGCTGGTGATGGATAGGGAGGCCTGGCGTGCTGCAGTTCATGGGGTCGCAAAGAGTCGGACACGACTGAGCAACTGATCTGATATATATTATAAGACTCCTTGTCTTGTTCTGTATCAAACACCCACTTTGGTCTGCCCTAACCATCCTAGGTTTTAACAGGTAAGAATAGCGATCTAAGAAGCACGCCGCACAGTCATCTCCAGGCCAAGACGGGAGAGTGAACTCTCAACATTCCCCAGTGCCAAGTTCCTCCCAAGAAAGTGGGGATGGCGAATAGAGAACATGAGAGTGTGAATATGCTCCTAAATGATGTCTCATCTGCGGGAGAGACAAAAGGCATACATCCCACACAGCAAGTTTTCACTCACCTATCACTTCATAGCAGAGAAGGCAATGGCAACCCACTTCAGGACTCTTGCCTGTCTTCCAGGGGTCCAGCCTAGAACTTCCACCAAGCTGGAAGCTCCAGCTCTAATTGTACTTCACTTGCCTGGGACTTTTCTCATTCTGTCATTGTCATGAGAAGAGAGACCTATTTCATGGGCCATTGAGCACGGCTCCACTTTAGTTGATCCAACTTCAACTGCATTCTTGGCTTACCTTGTTTTCATCTTTGTGAGGATATGCAACTCTCCACCTTATGTTTCCTATTAGCTTGGCCAATAGAGAGTGGATTACATACTTTTTGACCAACCCACTATTTCCCCAGATGGCTTTGGTAGCCTCTGCTGGCTTTTTCCAAAATGTCCAATTTCATACATCTTACTTTAGCTTTGTCTTCTGATCCATACTTTTCATTATAATGATAGCTTTTATCACTTGCTTCTGTGCTGTGTATTATATATTCACACTAAATATTAAAACTATTATTTTCTAGACAGTACTCAGAACCTCTTCTCATATGCTCCTCAAGTGCACACACACAATCACTCCTGAATGGTTTCTCTCACTCATGACATCACCTGCTGCAATTTAAGAATTCCCATCATACACTACGGTTTCATCACATACCAGGTCACTCAATTTAAATTAGATGAATAATTTAAATCTAAATCATAAGATACCCTTGGAAAGTAAGTTATTTTTTTCTCTACACATTTGATACTCAAAAAAAAGTTTATAATTATATTTGAAAGC
Source organism: Tragelaphus eurycerus (assembly GCA_935064755.1). Classification (NCBI taxonomy): domain Eukaryota; kingdom Metazoa; phylum Chordata; class Mammalia; order Artiodactyla; family Bovidae; genus Tragelaphus; species Tragelaphus eurycerus. The sequence continues at coordinate 13,141,432 of CAKXYN010000054.1, read as the reverse complement.
ATTTATGGTAAATTAATTTTCTGAAATGGAATTTGAAGTGTTAGTTTCTACCCTTCAAATACCACCAAAACCCAAGTTTAAGACATTGTCAATAACCATGTTAATCTGGTTCAGAAGGACTGGATACATTCTAAGTCTTCTTATTCCAAAATCAAATTCCAATTTCTCCAGAGGGTTTTCCCTAGGACTTCAGCCTATATTCACCGTGTCTTCTCTAAATTCTCAAGGCCTTAATGGCTGAACCATTTGTTTGGCTGAATGTAAGGACTTAACTTTCTCTATTATTAAGTTATCTTTTCAGGTATAGGCCCATCTGTACATGTTAGCTGATAAGCTCTTTGACAAAAGTGCCCTTGCTTCTCAGAAATAGAGATCTGACATATTTGAGTTCCTAAAAGAAATGGCTATCCATGGAAACAAGAATAAGATCTATATAAACAGACTTCATGGAAATTTAGAACGAGCCAATCAAATACGTCCTAAAAGTAAAGGAAGAACAGCGTCTCTAACAGGCATCTCAGAATTACTTTAAGTATTTCTATTACTGTTCTCTTACAACCTGTCTGACAGCAGTCAGACTGATCTCTTTTTTAAAGCACATAGAGATCAGATTTCCAATTTAAAACACCCTCTAGAGTTTCTACTAGATTGCAAGAGGACAGGGCATAAAACCATATTGGAATTTTGGTGGCCACAACGGGGAGGATCTCTTACACTGGATCTCTGCTCCATCTCTTACACTGATTCCCCTTGGTCTCCAGAACCCCCAGTAGGAGAATTACACACCAGCACCAAGGCCCCTGTTGTATAAAGTAAGAAAGTTCCATTTGTACTTGAGACTTAGGTCATCATTCTAGGAATATTTACATGGAGACTATATTCATTTCCTGTGGCTGCTGTAAAGTTGACAAAAACTTGGCAGCTTAAAGCAATAGAAATTTCTTCTCTCCCAGTTCTAGAGACCAGAAGTCTGAAATCAGTACCACTGAGCTAAAATCAGTGTGTGGCTATGGCTGAATTCTCTCTGCAGGCTCTGGAGAAAAACCCATTCCTTGTCTCTTGTATTTAGCTTCTGTTGGCTGTAGGCATTCCTTAACTTGTGACTCTATCACTCCAGTCTTCAAAACCAGCATCTTCAGCTCTCTCTCTCCTCTCACTTCTCAGCACCATTTCTCTATGCATACAAAATCCCTCTGCCTCTCACTTACCTGTAACAGCATTTATGGCCCATCTAGATAATCCAGGATTGTCTATCCACTTTAAAATCCTGTACTTACTCACATCTGCAAAGATCTTTATTCCAAACAAGGTCCCACTTACAAGTTCTGGAGAGTAGGACTGGATATCTTTGGGGTGTCAATTTTTAGGCAATGATATAGACCATCTACAGGTTTCCAGTTAAGGTAATATAGACACACAACAAGCTTGTCCAGTTCTTGAACCAAATTCCGCATCAGCAAGGCCAAACTCACACATGAGGGGAAAAAGCAAAGCACCCAGGTATCCCGGAGGAATGTGTACCTCCAGCTTCTAGCATGCTGAAATGCCCATTTCCCTGAGTCCTTCTGACAGATTCTCATTGCTCTTAGAATAAGTTTCAAAATCCATGACCTACAAATCCAACATGATCTGACTGCTCTTTGCTTCCCTGACCTCTCGTCATACTACACTCCCCTGTATTCGGCGGCTCTTTTAAAAAATGAGAATGTAGAAAGAACTTCTAATCGAGGGGCCTCAGTACTTGCTATCTCCTTTGTCCAGAATTCTTTTGTTTATTGATTTGATTGCTTACTTATCATGAGTCATATCATCAGAACAAAAGTTCCCTGAAGTAAGAATCTTTCTTGTCGTTCTTCCCTCCTCTATCCTCAACATCTGGCACAGAATCCATTCTCTCAAGAAGTTATAAAAGTGAGACACATAAGACTGAGAAACAATATAAGTATCGCAGGCACTCAGTAAATGTTTGATTAATAAATCAACACAGGTGGACAGGAGAGGAGTCAGATGTGAGCACTGTGAAAACCTCACAGAAACATTTCTAGGCAAAACCCTGGAAAGGGAATACCTTTCATGGAAAAGCATACAGATGCCTTAGACTAAGTCAAGATTAGGTGGGATTGCATGACAGGAAAAGAAAGCTAAGAATGAAAAGATTTTCCTAGTTTACAGCTAGGATATCAATACTCTAGCTACATTTCAACCTTGCTAAATTTTACAAATATCTTCAGTGTAGATAAGAGCTTATGCTCTTAAGAGAGAAATATTAATGCATTCTGAAGCTTAACGTAATTACCTGTTCCAAGACTGTATTTGATTTAGGATAGAATAATATGATAACAGTATTGTTTCTGTTTTACTGTTTTAAATGTTATCTATATAAAGGGAAACGCCTTCAAAATTACTTTCTAGAAAGACCCTTTAAGAGGTACTTCGCATAAAAGCAGGGATAAATGCTACTTTTGGACATGTAATCACAAAATCATGATGCTGCAGGTAATAGTCTACTGGGTAAAACTCTTTTAACACAAGATTACTAGCTATTAAATAGCTCTTGTTGTTTGGTAGATGATACTATAATCAACTGGCAAAATGCTATTTCAGAGTAGCCTTGCCTCACTCTAGTCCTGTATTGTTATTTAAATTAACAGCAAAGGGCCTTCTTGTTCTAAATCAATTTCAGATTCCAGGTAAAAAGTAGTACCAAATAATATAGATTTAATATATGGGACAAAATGGCCAAAACAACTTATAAAGATATTATCTAAGTCACCAACTCTACCATTAACTATTGCCTGACCTAGGCAAGTCGCTTTCCCTCCCTGAGGATCTTCTCAAAGAGGCATGTGCCACAAATTATCTCTAGGATATCTTCAGCTCTTAGATTTGGTGGAGATTTACTTATATCCAAGACCAGGCATGGTGGTAGAGGTAAAGATCCTGCCTGCCAAAGCAAGAGACATAAGAGATGCAGGTTCAGGCCCTGCGTTTGAAAGATCCCCTGGAGGAGGGCACAGCAATCCACTCCAGTATTGCCTGGAGAATCCCATAGACAGAGGAGCCTGACGGGCTCCAGTCTATAGGGGAGCAAGCAGTTGGACATGACTAAATCGACTCAGCACACACGTGTAAGGCCTGGCTGTGATAAATAATGAGGCACTCAAGCAGAAACTGTGAGACACGATCTCAGGCTAAGACGTGCTCTAAGAAAGCCTCACCCGCTGACAGGAATAGATTTGGTGAGACAGGACTGCAAGGAAGCACTGGCCTTTTTCCCATTCAAAGCCTTGAGAAAGAAAATCAAGAAAGAGTTATCACTTGGTCCTACCTGCCTGATTCTTACTTCCTTATACTGGGCAAGAAAGAAAAAAAAAGTGAAAGTGTTAGTCACTCAGTTGTGTCCAACTCTTTGCAATCCCATAGCATGCCAGGCTCCTCGGTCCATGGAATTTTTCAGGCAAGAATACTGGAGTGGGTTACCATTTCCTACTCCAGAGGATCTTCCCTACTTGGGAATCAAACCTAGTTCTCCTGTACCGCAGGCAGATTCTTTACCATCTGAACCACCAGGGAAGCCCAATACTGGGTATAGGCACTCCAGTTTCAATACAGATCAATAACAAATTATAGTGCCTGCGTTACTGCTGCTGCTGCTACTAAGTCACTTCAGTCGTGTCCGACCCTGTGCGACCCCATAGACGGCAGCCCACCAGGCCCACTCATCCCTGGGATTCTCCAGGCAAGAACACTGGAGTTGGTTGCCATTTCCTTCTCCAATGCATGAAAGTGAAAAGTGAAAGTGAAGTTGCTCAGTCGTGTCCGACCATTAGCGACCCCATGGACTGCAGCCTACGAGGCTCCTCTGTCCATGGGATTTTCCAGGCAAGAGTACTGGAGTGGGGTGCCATGGCCTTCTCCTATGTACAACCAAAACTCATGCCAACGCCATGCCATGCTTTTGCACAACTCTTGACAAGCAGGGGCCAGGAAACTGATTTGACTGTTCACGGGACCACCTGAATGGACTACAGCCTCTATGGACAGAATTATTCACTGTGTCTCCAGAAAGCCCTCAAATAACCATTGATGTGAATAAATGGTAACACAATCCTTTTATCTGAAACACCTGTGCTTGTGATTACACAAGTCTTCATCGACCCACTATTCCCATATATACGTCATGAAACTAAAAGTGTCCTGATCCTTTAAAACTCTTTCCGTTTGAGAAGAGGCTTGGTCTTATTTCTTAGAAGAGGTTGATACAACGTCTATGACTGTATCTTTAAGTACCAGCCTCTTCTCCTTTTTCAAAGAAATGTTTCCACTGAGAGTAATGCAACATTTATGAATTTTTTAACTGACATTCTTTGTACCTTTTTCCCTTACTAAAATGGAAAATGTGCTTCTCAGGATTCTTTTCTGAGCCTTAAACATTTTTAAAGAGTATGTTTCCTTTTACTGTGTCTAAGTTTAGTACCACAAAAATGAATCTAATCATTTCATGCTCTAATCACTACAAGATGGCACATTTCTGAAAACCACCAGGAAAACACTGGTTGCCCTTTGCAGACTTCCTAAAAGAAATGTTACCTTTTAGTGGCCCATAACTACTCGAGGATAATGATATAAAAGGATCTTGCATAGGACTGCTTTTCTCAGGAGAGCCTCTGGGCCTTCCTAACACCACATTTTTTTCCATATCTCCAGACGCTGAGGGACTTGATCCTACCACCATATGTTCCAAATTCCAAACAACTCTCCCCTCTTTGAGCCCAAATCCATGATGCTCAGTTCTCAGAGAGCTGTGAAGAAGAGTACCAACCCAGTAAATGAATTTCCAGTGAAATGCAGTATTGATGATGGCCCCCAGGCCTACTTCTTGTGGAGGGTGTGGAGGGGAGTGCTGGGGTCCTTAGAGTTTTCCTAAGCAGAGAACAGAGAGGTTAGCACCCAGGAGGGTTTCCTTCCTACAGCACTGCAGGCCCCATAGGTAGACCTATGTTCACCAGTGGTCAGGAGTATATGTGTATAAATAAAAAGAAAATACTGATTGAATAAAGATCTGCATATAACTTGGGATAAAGTGAGAGCTTGTTTATAACTTGCAGCACACGAAATATCCTGGGCAAAAAGAACAGCATAGAAGAGGATTCTCCCCATCCCAGTTTCTCCCTGGTGCTCTCACTCCTCACCACCTTCACGTCATTAGAGAGAAGAATGCATCTCAGATGAAACTACGCCAACTTGCTCTCTCCTTAAGGGTCATCCTAGTACAAAAACACTTTCAAAAGAAAAATAAATTGCACTTGCTTAACCCTAAAAAATAAAGATGTCTTTATTGAAGGTTTTCTTGAGAAGGCAGCATTCAGGGAGTTCACAAAGGAAGATTTTCTAACACTTTTATTTAACCCCTTAATTTCTGCCTGATGTCTCACTTCTTAATATTCTTTCTTCCTTTCTGTCCTCCTGCCCAAGTTTTCCTTGACTCCCTATTTTTTTCTCTCTTCTCATCTGAAATAATTTGCCCTTCTCTAAATTTCAATTTTCCTTTTCATTTTGACCTCTTATCAGCATGAGAAAGACCACACTGCTTCTTTTACTTCTCTCTCACATAAGATAGGGGAGTCCTGGGGTTCAAGGGAAGCTGAGTCTGGAAGATAGAAAGGCTAATGGATAAGAGGCAGAAGGAAAGCTTCAATTACTAACACAGAGGATGCACGGATGCATGCTAAGTCACTTCAGTCATGTCCTACTCTGCGACTCTATGGACAGGAAACTGCCAGGCTCCTCTGTCCATGGGATTCTCCAGGCAAGAACACTGGAGCAGGTTGCCACGCACTTCTCCAGGGGATCTTCCTGACCTAGGGACCAAACCTGCCTCTCTTACATCTCCTGCGTTGGCAGGCAGGTTCTCTACCACTAGCACCACCTAGTAGAGGCCACATGAAATGGAACCCAAAGGTTCCCAGGTGTCAGCTCCAACAGATGTGCTCAGCTTTGAGTCAGGCAGGAAGCAGTACCGTGGGGTGCTTGAGGGAAGAGCACTTTTCACTTGGCCGGAGAGAACAAATGCGGCGCTCAACATGAAAAGTGAGCTGATCCACGGTTGGAGAGAGGAGGTGAAGGAAAGACACTGAATCTTGTCTCCAGGGAAAAGGGATGACACAAACCAGAGATCTTGATTTAAAAAAAGAGAGTTTACTGGAGGGCTACATAGAAATAAAGAAAAGCCCTCATTAGAAGCAGGAATAAGACCAGCTCCATGGAAGCACAACACAGCACAGCAACAGATGGACCAGTTCCATGGAACCATTAGACAACACCTAACGGGCTCTTGTGAGTCCCTTGGACTGCAAGGAGATCCAACCAGTCCATTTTAAAGGAGATCAGCCCTGGGTGTTCTTTGGAAGGAATGATGCTAAAGCTGAAACTCCAGTACTTTGGCCACCTCATGCGAAGAGTTGATTCATTGGAGAAGACTCTGATGCTGAGAGGGATTGGGGGCAGGAGAAGAAGGGGACGACAGAGGATGAGATGGCTGGATGGCATCACTGACTCGATGGATGTGAGTTTGAATGAACTCTGGGAATTGGTGATGGACAGGGATGCCTGGCGTGCTGTGATTCATGGGGTTGCAGAGTTGGACACGACTGAGCGACTGAACTGACTGACTGACTGACTAACAGGCAGTGTCTGGGGAATGCCACCGTCAGAATGAATTGATCCCAATAATTTGTCTTCTTTTATTTCACTTTACTCACATGAGAATAAGGGCTGATGTGCTAGAGAAGTCAGCCTAAGGAGAAGAGAGGTCTAGAGAATACTGTGACATGTAGGCTTCAGGGCCACCAGGGCACAGTCCCAGGACACGGGCTAGAACTCCTGGCAGGAAGCTTCAGTTACAGCGCCTGCAATGAGTGGCTGAGGAACAGAACCAAGCATGGGCTCACAGGAGGAACCCAGAGGAACGCACTCTAACCTCCCTTATCCTCTACCCAGAGGAACTATAACAGCTGCTTCCAGAGCTGCCAGCACTGTTCTGAGTGCTGGGTGGAAACACAGCCCTGCCTCTCTTCTTTACAATAAACAGGATTATAATGTAAGAGCCTGAAGATTAACTTGTGGTCATGATTCCCAGGAGGATGGTGAAAATTGTAGTCACCTGATTTGATGAAAATCAGAGTTTTTCAGGGAACTATTCCCTTCTCCAGGGGATATTCCCAACCCAGAGAGTGAACCCAGGTGCCCTGCATTGCAGGCAGATTCTTTACTAGCTGAGCCACAAGATAAGCTCAAGAATACCGGAGTGGGTAGCCTATCCCTTCTCCAGCGGATTTTCCCGACCCAGGAATCAAACCCAGGTCTCCTGCATTGCAGGCAGATTCTTTACTAACTGAGCTATCAGGGAAGGAATTAAGAGTTTTTCTTTCCTTCCCAGTTCACAGTGATACAGGGGTTAAGGTACAGGAATTGTAATAGCACAAATACTGTCAGACACACAAAAATCACATGTGACCAGCCCATAGCATGGACTGGTGCTAGGCAGAAGTTTTAAAATGTGCCCTCATCATTTCCTCATGTTTTGTTTGCCTTTTTAACCCAGTAAAGTAATGCTTTCTAGTTTCCTTTGATTCTACACTAGAAGTAAATGATAACTCCATAAAATCCATACTATGGTTCAATAATTTGCCTCTTCCCAGGGGCATTTGCACTTAAAATATGCAAATATACAAATATGCTGCTGCTGCTAAGTCACTTCAGTCATGGCCCACTCTGTACGACCCCATAGACAGCAGCCCACCAGGCTCCCCGTGCCTGGGATTCTCCAGGCAAGAACACTGGATTGGGTTGCCATTTCCTTCTCCAATGCATGAAAGTGAAAAGTCAAAGTGAAGTCGCTCAGTCGTGTCCAACGCTCAGCGACCCCATGGACTGCAGCCTTCCAGGCTCCTCCGTCCATGGGATTTTCCAGGCAAGAGTACTGGAGTTGGGGGCCATTGCCTTCTCCGCAAATATGCTAGACTTGAGAAATGAAAGAGGAGCTATGCAGAAATGCAAGCACTGCTAATGTCCCTCAAATCAAACAAAAAACGTCTTCTTACTCCTCTAGGTAGTGAAAAGTAAAAGTGTTCATCATCCAGTCATGTCTGACTCTTTGCAACCCATGGAATGTTGCCTGCCAGGCTCTTCTGTCCATGGAATTCTCCAGGCAAGAGTACTGGAGTTGGTAGCCATTCCCTTCTCCAGGGAATCTTCCCAACCCAAGGATTTAATCTGATCTCCTGCATTGCAGGCAGGTTCTTTACTGTCTGAGTCACCAGGGAATCTGATCTTGTTTGTACATTTTATTTCCAACATATTTTGGGGGATATGGTAAGCTCCTATAACCAGTTTACAGCTGCAGTATTCCTACCAGAGGGAACTCAAAGCCTTTGCAATGATTTACCAAACTAAAAATTTTTTTCTCATGTGGGAACTGAGACTGTGTACTGGATCATGAGCTGGCCCGCAATATGTTATTATCAAGAAGAACACATATAATTCCAATAATAGCCCTGATGGCAGAACCAAAATTGTCAAATGTTCAGTTTCAGTTCTCTGAGAACACAAACTGCATTTGTGTTCACTTTCTGGGTGGCACAACTGAAGAACAAATGACCTTAGAGTAAGCAATACAAAAGAGAAGTCAAGTCCATTCTGAAAGAAAAACAAGTAGTCAAGAAATTGATTCCTCATCAGACAAACAAATGCATGCAGAACTTGAAAGCAACTCACCTCTGACAGTCAATATAATACCCTGCTCGAGGGACATATTACATGGGTCTCATTTTTGCTCCAACAACTTGCCACAATTCATTACCATAAAATACAGTGATATAGATACAATGTAAAATAGTCAGTAAATGGTATTTGGGGAATGAATTCTACCATTGGCTATCACTTCAAAATAATACATCATAGCTAAATATATTGATATTTAGAAGAAAAATAGCAAAGATACACTGTACTCAAAATAATGAAAGGCTCATGCATGCTAAGTAGCTTCAGTAGTGTCCGACTCATTGCGACCTGATGGACACTGTAGCCCTCTGTGCATGGGATTCTCTAGGCAATAATACTGGAATGGGTTGCCATGCCCTCCTCCAGGGGATCTTCCTAACCTAGGAATCGAACCTGTGTCTCTTCTGTCTCCTGCATTGGCAGGCAGGTTCTTTACCACTAGCTCCACCTGGGAAGCGCAATGAAAGGCCCCTTTGACTACAGATAAAGCATGAGACTGGAAAATATATTCTTTGACTATTACTCACATTGACACCTTTGCCTTAAACAATATTATCTATAGCGTTGGTAATATTATTCACCTAAATTTTACAGGTTTGGGAGTTGTTTTCAAACGTTACTTTTTATTCAGTTTTACAATTGTAAAACCCTGTAAAGCTAGAGTTCATTTCTGGTTTTACGTTTATACATGTCTAAGTAACAGTATTCTAAAAATAATTCATCTACCTTGGGAATTTAGGAGAATTCTTTTTCCTTTAGAAAGAGTCCATGAGGGCTTCCTGGTGGCTCAGTGGTAAAGAATCCAACCCACCTGCCGATGCAGGAGACATGGGTCTGATCCCTGATCTGGGAAGATCCCACATGCTGCAGAGCACCTAAGCTCATGGCCCTCAGCTATTGAGCCTGAGCTTTAGAGCCAGAGGACAGCAACTACTGAGCCCACAGGCCACAACTACTGAATCCCAGGGGCCCTACAGCTTGTGCTCCATAACAAGAGAAGCCACTGCAATGAGAAGCCAGCACACTGAAACGAAGAGCGCCCCTGCTCACCACAACACAAGGAAACCGAAGTTTCCAGCACAGCAACGAAATCCAGCACAGCCCAAAACAAATAAATAAGTTAATTATTCCAAAAAGGTCCCTGAATAACTTCAGGTGGAAAGACATTACATTTTGCCAGAATTAGAAGCAATAAAGTAAACTAGGTAAGGTCTAGGTCATGATTAAATTTCTGGCTCTATTACTTTCTAGCTGTATAATCTTCAAGCAAATGTCTTTATTTTCTTTAGCTTCAAGAGGGTATAATTATAGTAGTTCCCTTGTAGTTTATATAAAATTAGGTAAACTGAAAGTTAAGTCACTCAGTCGTGTCTGACTCTTTGTGGCCCCATGGGCTGTAGCCTACCAGGCTCCTCTGTCCATGGGATTTTCCAGGCAATAGTCCTGGAGTGGATTGCCATTTCCTTCTCCAGGGGATCTCCCCAACCCAGGGATCGAATCTGGGTCTCCTGCATTGTAGACAGACACTTTACCATCTGAGCCACCAGGGAGGTTAAAATTAGGTAAAATACATATAAAATAACAAAAAGTGCCTTGCCGTAGTAAATGGTCAAAAAATATTAGCAATTAAAAGCAACAATTTCAGATCTGACATTTCAAAATGAACAGATGTCAAGAAAGTGCATACATGCCCAAGGGTTTCTGAAACTGGCTCTTCACCATGAACCCTGGATAGACTGTGCTTTCTAGGAGCTGTGACAAATGCCAAAACACAGGAAAGTGGTATTTGGACAAAGAACCACGGATTATAAGCCCTAGATGGATTCTATTGCCTATAAATAATATAGAAGATTACTCAAGAGTAAGAGCATAAAAGAACTGTGTTTGCTGCTGCTGCTGCTGCTAAGTCACTTCAGTCGTGTCCGACTCTGTGTGACCCCATAGACGGCAGCCCACCAGGCTCCCCGTCCCTGCGATTCTCCAGGCCAGAACACTGGAGTGGGTTGCCATTTCCTTCTCCAATGCAGGAAAGTGAAAAGTGAAAGTGAAGTCGCTCAGTCGTGTCCGACTTTTTGTGACCCCATGGACTGCAGCCTACCAGGCTCCTCCGTCCATGGGATTTTCTAGGCAAGAGTACTGGAGTGGGGTGCCATCGCCTTCTCCAAGAACTGTGTTTGGCAGCATTCAAGTCCCATCATATCTCCGGTGTAATACAAGGCCATTTTAGATCAACTCCAACTTCCAAAGTGAGGTGAGAAAGTTAGGTGACTTGGTTAATTTCAAGATTAGCTGTATACTTTTTTAGACTACAAGTTATCAATATCATAAGTTTTTTTCCTGATAGTAAGAAGTTCTAAAAATATACAGGATCCTATACAGTGGGCCGAGAGGAGTTACACGTGTCCAAGGCCAGGGGCAGCAGCCAGGAGGAGCAACCCCACACCCGAGGCCAGAGGCGGTGACCAGGAGGGACCAACCCCACGTCCAAGGAGCCGTGGCTGCGCTGGCGCAGAAGGGCCTAGAGGAGCTATCCCACATTGAAGGTCAGAAAGGGCAGCAGTGAGGAGAGACCCCTCATCCAAGGTAAGGAGCAGCAGCTCTGCTTTGCTGGAGCAGCCGTGAAGAGATACCCCACGCCCAAGATAAGAGAAACCCAAGTAAGACAGTACGTATTGCAAGAGGGCATCAGAGGGCAAACACACTGAAACCATACTCACAGAAAACTAGTCAATCTAATCACACTAGGACCACAGCCTTGTCTAACTCAATGAAACTAAACCATGCCCATGGGGCAACCCAAGATGGGCGGGTCATGGTGGAGAGACCTGACAGGATATGGTCCGCTGGAGAAGGGAATGGCAAACCACTTCAGTATTCTTGCCTTGAGAACCCCATGAACAGGATGAAAAGGCAAAATGATAGGATACTGAAAGAGAAACTCCCCAGGTCAGTAGGTGCCCAATATGCTACTGGAGATCAGTGGAGAAATAACTCCAGAAAGAATGAAGGGATGGAGCCAAAGCAAAAAGAATACCCAGCTGTGGATGTGTCTGGTGATAGAAGCAAGGTCCAATGCTGTAAAGAGCAATATTGCATAGGAACCTGGAATGTCAGGTCCATGATTCAAGGCAAATTGGAAGTGGTCAAACAAGAGATGGCCAGAGTGAATGTTGACATTCTAGGAATCAGCGAACTCAAATGGACTGGAATGGGTGAACTTAACTCAGATCACCATTATATCTACTACTGCGGGCAGGAATCCCTCAAAAGAAATGGAGTGGCCATCGTGGTCAACAAAAGAGTCCAAAATACAGTACTTGAATGCAATCTCAAAAACGACAGAATGATCTCTGTTCGTTTCCAAGGAAAACCATTCAATGTCAAAGTAATCTAAGTCTATGCCCCAACCAGTAACACTTCTTCAGTAACACTGAAGAAGCTGAAGTTGAACAGTTCTATGAAGACCTACAAGACCTTTTAGAACTAACACCCAAAAAAGATGTCCTTCTCATTATAGGGGACTGGAATGCAAAAGTAGGAAGTCAAGAAACACCTGGAGTAACAGGCAAATTTGGCCTTGGAATACAAAATGAAGCACGGCAAAGACTAAAAGAGTTTTGCCAAGAAAATACACTAGTCATAACAAACACCCTCTTCCAACAACACAAGAGAAGACTCTATACATGGACATCACCAGATGGTCAACACCGAAATCAGATTGATTATATTCTTTGCAGCCAAAGATGGAGAAGCTCTATACAGTCAGCAAAAACAAGACCACAAGCTGACTGTGGCTCAGACCATGAACTCCTTATTGCCAAATTCAGACTTAAATTGAAGAAAGTAAGGAAAACCACTACATCATTCAGGTATGACCTAAATCAAATCCCTTATGATTATACAGTGGAAGTGAGAAATAGATTTAAGGGCCTAGATCTGATAGATAGAGTGCCTGATGAACTATGGAATCAGGTTCATGACATTGTACAGGAGACAGGGACCAAGACCATCCCCATGGAAAAGAAATGCAAAAAAGCAAAATGGCTGTCTGGGGAGGCCTTACACATAGCTGTGAAAAGAAGAGAAGCAAAAAGCAAAGGAAAAAAGGAAAGATATAAACATCTGAATGCAGAGTTCCAAAGAATAGCAAGAAGAGATAAGAAATCCTTCTTCAGCAATCAATGCAAAGAAATAGAGGAAAACAACAGAATGGGAAAGACTAGGGATCTCTTCAAGAAAATCAGAGATACCAAGGGAACATTTCATGCAAAGATGGGCTCAATAAAGGACAGAAATGGTATGGACCTAACAGAAGCAGAAGATATTAAGAAGAGGTGGCAAGAATACACAGAAGAACTGTACAAAAAAATCTTCAAGACCCAGATAATCAAGATGGTGTGATCACTCACCTAGAGCCAGACAATCTGGAATGTGAAATCAAGTGGGCCTTAGAAAGCATCTCTACGAACAAAGCTAGTGGAGGTGATGGAATTCCAATTGAGCTATTCCAAATCCTGAAAGATGATGCTGTGAAAGGGCTGCACTCAATATGCCAGCAAATTTGGAAAACTCAGCAGTGGCCACAGGACTGGAAAAGGTCCGTTTTCATTCCAATCCCAAAGAAAGGCAATGCCAAAGAATGCTCAAACTACCGCACAATTGCACTCATCTCACACGCTAGTAAAGTCATGCTCAAAATTCTCCAAGCCAGGCTTCAGCAATATGTGAACCATGAACTTCCTGATGTTCAAGCTGGTTTTAGAAAAGGCAGAGGAACCAGAGGTCAAATTGCCAACATCTGCTGGATCATGGAAAAAGCAAGAGTTCTAGAAAAATATCTATTTCTGCTTTATTGACTATGCCAAAGTTTTTGACTGTGTGGATCACAATAAACTGTAGAAAATTCTGAAAGAGATGTGAATACCAGACGACCTGACCTGCCTCTTGAGAAATTTGTATGCAGGTCAGGAAGCAACAGTTAGAACTGGACATGGAACAACAGACTGGTTCCAAATAGGAAAAGGAGTACGTCAAGGCTGTATATTGCCACCCTGTTTATTTAACTTATATGCTGAGTACATCATGAGTAACGTTGGACTGAAAGAAACACAAGTTGAAATCAAGATTGCTGGGAGAAATCTCAATAACCTCAGATATGAAGATGACACTACCCTTATGGCAGAAAGTGAAGAGGAACTTAAAGGCCTCTTGATGAAAGTGAAAGTGGAGAGTAAAAAAGTTGGCTGAAAGCTCAACATTCAGAAAACGAAGATCATGGCATCCGGTCCCATCACTTCATGGGAAATAGATGGGGAAGCATTGGAAACAGTGTCAGACTTTATTTTTCTGGGCTCCAAAATCACTATAGATGGTGACTGCAGCCATGAAATTAAAAGATGCTTACTCCTTGGAAGGAAAGTTATGACCAACCTAAATAGCATATTCAAAAGCAGAGACATTACTTTGCCAACAAAGTTTCGTCTATTCAAGGCTATGGTTTTTCCTGTGGTCATGTATGGATGTGAGAGCTGGACTGTGAAGAAGGCTGAGCGCCGAAGAATTGATGCTTTTGAAATGTGGTTTTGGAGAAGACTCTTGAGAGTCCCTTGGACTGCAAGGAGATCCAACCAGTCCATTCTGAAGGACATCAGCCCTGGGTGTTCTTTGGAAGGAATGATGCTAAAGTTGAAACTCCAGTACTTTGGCCACCTCATGCGAAGAGCTGACTCATTGGAAAAGACTCTGATGCTGGGAGGGATTGGGGCAAGAGGAGAAGGGGACGACAGAGGATGAGATGGCTGGATGACATCACTGACTCGATAGTTGTGAGTCTCAGTGAACTCCGGGAGTCAGTGATGGACAGGGAGGCCTGGCGTGCTGCGATTCATGGGGTCACAAAGAGTTGGACACAATTGAGTTACTGCTCTGATCTGATCTGATCTGATACAGTTTTTTTGTTGTTTTTGTTGTTGTTAACCTAATTAATGTATTTGGGTGGCACTGTAGATCATCTTTTGCGTGACCTTCAATTGGCCGTAACTTAGCGTGCTACTAGCCATACTTTTCAACCCATCATTTTAGCAGATTATTGAACTCATAGCTGTGATTATTGAACTATGTTCTATTCCCATTCAGATGGGCTAGTTCAGTTCAGTCACTCAGTTTTGTCCAACTCTTTGTGACTCCATGGACTGCAGTATACCAGTCTTCCCTGTTCATCACCAACACCTGGAACTTGTTCAAACTCATGCCCATCAACTTGGTGATGCCATCTAACCATCTCATCCTTTGTTGTCCCCTTCTCCTCTTGTCTTCAGTCTTTCACAGCATCAGGGTCTTTTCAAATGAGTCAGTTCTTCTCATTGGGTAGCCAAAGTATTGGATTTCAGCTTCAACATCAGTCCTTCCAATGAATATTTAGGACTGAGTTCCTTCAGGTTGGACTGGTTGGAACTCCTTGCAGTCCAAGAGACTCTCAAGAGTCTTCTCTAACATAAGCATCAATTCTTCTGTGCTCAGCTTTCTTCATAGTCAATTCTCACATCCATAAATAACTCTTGGAAAAACCATAACCTTCATTAGACAGACCTTTGTCAGCAAAGTAATGTCTCTGCTTTTTAATATGCTGTCTAGGTTGGGCATAGCAAACACCCTCTTCCAAAACACAAAAAAAGACTCTACACATGGACATCACCAGACGGTCAACACCAAAACCAGATTGATTATATTCTTTGCAGCCAAAGATGGAGAAGCTCTATACAGTCAGCAAAAACAAGACCACAAGCTGACTGTGGCTCAGATCATGAACTCAATATTGCCAAATTCAGACTTAAATTGAAGAAAGTAGGGGAAACCACTAGATCATTCAGGTATGACCTAAATCAAATCCCTTATGATTATACAGTGGAAGTGAGAAATAGATTTAAGGGCCTAGATCTGATAGATAGAGTGCCTGATGAACTATGGACAGAGGTTCATGACATTGTACAGGAGACAGGGACCAAGACCATCCCCATGGAAAAGAAATGCAAAAAAGCAAAATGGCTGTCTGAGGAGGCCTTACAAATAGCTGTGAAAAGAAGAGAAACAAAAAGCAAAGGAGAAAAAGAAAGATATAAACATCTGAATGCGGAGTTTCAAAGAATAGCAAGAAGAGATAAGAAAGCCTTCCTCAGCGATCAATGCAAAAAATAGAGGAAAATAACAGAATGGGAAAGACTAGGGATCTCTTCAAGAAAATCAGAGATACCAAGGGAACATTTCATGCAAAGATGGGCTCAATAAAGGACAGAAATGGTATGGACCTAACAGAAGCAGAAGATATTAAGAAGAGGTGGCAAGAATACACAGAAGAACTGTACAAAAAAGATCTTCACGACCCAGATAATCACAATGGTGTGATCACTGACCTAGAGCCAGACATCCTGGAATGTGAAATCAAGTGGGCCTTAGAAAGCATCTCTACGAACAAAGCTAGTGGAGGTGATGGAATTCCAATTGAGCTATTTCAAATCCTGAAAGATGATGCTGTGAAAGTGTTGCACTCAATGTGCCAGCAAATGTGGAAAACTCAGCAGTGGCCACACGACTGGAAAAGGTCCGTTTTCATTCCAATCCCAAAGAAAGGCAATGCCAAAGAATGCTCAAACTACCACACAATTGCACTCATCTCACACACTAGTAAAGTAATGCTCAAAATTCTCCAAGCCAGGCTTCAGCAATATGTGAACCATGAACTTCCTGATGTTCAAGCTGGTTTTAGAAAAAACAGAGATTAAATTGCCAACATCCGCTGGATCATGGGAAAAGCAAGAGAGTTCCAGAAAAACATCTATTTCTGCTTTATTGACTATGCCAAAGCTTTTGACTGTGTGGATCACAATAAACTGTGGAAAATTCTGAAAGAGATGGGAATACCAGACCACCTGATCTGCTTCTTGAGAAACCTATATGCAGGTCAGGAAGCAACAGTTAGAACTGGACATGGAACAGCAGACTGGTTCCAAATAGGAAAAGGAGTCTATCAAGGCTGTATATTGTCACCCTGCTTTTTTAACTTCTATGCAGAGTACATCATGAGAAACGCTGGGCTGGAAGAAGCACAAGCTGGAATCAAGATTGTAGGGAGAAATATCAATAACCTCAGATATACAGATGACACCACCCTTATGGCAGAAAGTGAAGAAGAACTCAAAAGCCTCTTGATGAAAGTGAAAGAGGAGAGTGAAAAAGTTGACTTAAAGCTCAACATTCAGAAAATGAAGATCATGGCATCTGGTCCCTTCACTTCATGGGAAATATATGGGGAAACAATGAAAACAGTTTCAGACTTAATTTTGGAGGGCTCTAAAATCACTGCAGATGGTGACTGCAGCCATGAAATGAAAAGACACTTACTCCTTGGAAGGAAAGTTATGACCAACCTAGACAGCATATTCAAAAGCAGAGACATTACTTTGCCAACAAAGGTCCGTCTAGTCAAGGCTATGGTTCTTCCTGTGGTCATGTGTGGATGTGAGAGTTGGACTGTGAAAAAAGTTGAGCGCCAAAGAATTGATCATTCAGATACTTGGCTTATAAAATGAGGTGAAGAATGGAAGTCTAGAAGAAAGCATATGAAAAATACACTGCCATTGTAAAGATTTCTATCTTAAAGTCAATCTATTGAATAGAAATTCTTAAGCATCATGTGTTCACTTTATCTAAAGATCAAAATCACTATCAAGATACCATCTTTCTCTTAGGTTTGTACATACTGTGTACAACATAAAATTCTGTAACTGTTACCTTTTCTAGGAACAGTATGCTTGGCTAGTCAGTCTGCAGTTATAAACTGATTCTTTGTACCAGCTACTACAGTTAGAATAAGCATACATATACCTTGTTAATCAGTGTTTCTCCAATCCCCTCACACATCACCATTTCTTCTTTTACCCTACTGCAAGCTGCCCAACACTCCATCTAATGGACACTTCCTACTCCAAGTATTTCTATCCATAGAAAACCCTGACTACACATTTTATACCATCTGAGGCCCCTCAAAGATTGACACAGAAGTCCCTACGATCTCACTCCAAAATGTTGTAATTAAAATATGGAATAAGATGTGGACTTTAAATATATATATTAATTTTTTTGCTATGTAAGAAGTACCACTAACTTGAAAGTTTAAAAAAGTACCATTTATTATCTAACAGATCCTGTAGGTCACAAGTTCAAATATGGGTTAGCTCATCTGCTCAGAGTCTCATCAGGCTGAAATCAAAGTGTTCAGTGTAACTCTAAGTCCTTGTGAGATGTGCAGTCTTCTCCAAGTTTATTCAGATTGTTGACAGAATTCAGATTTTTATTGGATATTGGAGCTCTTCTGGGTACCCACAGTTCTTTGCTCTGTGCCCTTCATAGACAGTTCACAATATAGCTGTCTGCTTTCTTCCCTTGCAGCTGAAAAGTCCTTCTCGTGCCTGCATCTGTTCCTTCAAAAATTCTTAGTCCTTTTAAGGGCTATCTTGATTAGGCTATGGACCCTCCCCTCCCTTATTCCATAATCTCTTTTTTCAATTTACTAAAGCTGTTTTGAGACCTTTAATTAAATACCTTCACTGTTGTCGAACAATGCAACCTAATTACAGAGTGAAATATGTTATATTCACAGTCCTTCCCATATCCAGTGGAACAAAATTATGCTAAGTATGTACATCAGCAGGTGGGGATCTTGGAAACCATCTTATAATTCTGCTTACCACAGACACCTTACTTTGCTACTATTCTAGATTTCCATTCTATAGCATCTCAGAAGTTTTGCATCTAAGGTTTTTAAGGGCACCTTTAACTGAACCAAGAAGCATCATAGGCTGGAAATTAAATAGGACCCCCCTGCTTTGTAGGATGTACTGTTTTCCTCATTCACAAAGGGCATGAAAGAAGACAGGAGAGAAAAATTATCATTTATCTGTTGCCTTTAGATTGTGTCATGATAAATTCTCCATTTAAAATATGTATGAGTGTAAAAAGCTTTTTTAACTATTTGCATAGACTGCATATAGTATAACACAATCATGGATTTCACCAGATTACTATTAGAGTGAATGTCTCTTAAAATGAAAATATATTTATAAATGGCTTATAGAGACAATTTTCAGCTTCACAGAATCAGATAAGATCAGATCAGTCACTCAGTCGTGTCCAACTCTTTGCAACCCCATGAATCGCAGCACGCCAGGCCTCCCTGTCCATCACCAACTCCCGGAGTTCACTCAGACTCATGTCCATCGAGTCAGTGATGCCATCCAGCCATCTCATCCTCTGTCGTCCCCTTCTCCTCCTGCCCCCAATCCTTCCCAGCATCAGAGTATTTTCCAATGAGTCCACTCTTCGCATGAGGTGGCCAAAGTACTGGAGTTTCAGCTTTAGCATCATTCTTCCAAAGAAATCCCAGGGCCCATCTCCTTCAGAATGGACTGGTTGGATCTCCTTGCAGTCCAAGGGACTCTCAGGAGTCTTCTCCAGCACCACAGTTCAAAAGCATCAATTCTTCGGTGCTCAGCCTTCTTCACAGTCCAACTGACAAAATTGAAAACTAAATCCAATGATCAAGGTGTAAGTTTTTCATACTGTCCTTAAAAACCTTTTCAAAAAATTCATTGTATCTGAGCTGGTTTTAGGATGCTCAAAATAAAAAGTACAATGAATATCTGGCTCTTTCAGAGTTCACTATGTATAATAATTTATGGCAAACAATTCATATACAGTTCAGAAGTGCGTGAACTTGTTTTGCTCCAAGAATATCCCTGTACCAAAAATACACAGAAATAAATTGGAATGTACAACATCTTCATGATTTGGGATTTTCTTTCCACAACTTATCAACAAGATTCTAGAATTAAATTTTATTGGACAGAAAACAAGAAAGAACCCTCCTATAGTTAATGGAAACTGATAAATAAATATGAAACAACAAATTAAAATGTATATAAATAATAAATGTAATTTTAAGTGAATATTTAACTCAGTTAATTAACAATAACTTGGTTTGCTAATTTCTTCATTGAGAAACATATTCTGTGGGAGATCACCTGAAAAAGAGAAGACTGGAGGCTAGGAGTACATGAGAGTATATTTGTGTCTGGACACAAACAAATGGGGCCATGAACCTTTCTTTTGAATTTGGAGACAGTGCAATCTCAGCACAATTGTAAATCATTCTACTCCACATTCATTTAGTCTGAAGCATTTCATTTTAACCTAATGAAACAAATGAACCCTCATCCTCTACCAAAACCATGTTTCTGACCAGCCAGGAAAGATGAAAGCCATGGTCAAGATTTTTGAAGAAATTGTCTAAAAAAAAATCATTGTGTACTTCATTGGCTTCTAATCATTCACCAGATCAAAGATAAAATTATTTATAGAGGACTGATTAAAAACTTTTTTGTTATCTTTTTCTTCCCTTTCAAACATACTTTGGTATTATTTCTATACAGTAAGTTTCAAGGTGCAGTTCCCAATGGGACCAGTCACATTAAGTTTCATTAATTAGCAATGCAGCTTTGGAACTAAGCTCTAGTTGTGCCCACTTAGTAAAATACAGAATACAATATCTGAACTTATAAAACAATTATGTCACCAAGCATATAAAAAATATATTCTTCCAATCTACTATATTACTTATACATAAATATTTAATAGAAACACTGGGTGGGGGCCATAAAGAGGGAAATTAAAGCTAGTGTATTAGAAGTCACTGTCAATGGAAAGCAAGCAGATAAAATGCATTAAGAAATGATAATATAGAGTAAGAAAAGAAGATTCAATATACAGTGTCCAATTTACATCTACATTTTTATAGTAATAATAAAGATTTCTTTCACTAGAGCTCTTCTATAATTTATGCAAAAAAAAGTATCCAAACTGCAATTTAAGTTAACTAACATCTTCTAGCATTAAGATTGATATATCTCAGAAATATATGAAACTGGTAATCATTTGCTTTCTTTGAGATTTCTGATCATTCCTAAAACTAACATCATGTTTGGAGCATTTAACACACATTTCACTGGGAAAATGGATTATTATCTCTGTTGTCCACCTTCCACTACTAGACCCCATAATTATTTGCTTTTGAAAGGAACACATACATCCTCGTCTCCTCCCACCTCGCCAAAGCAAATCCTTGTATTCAAATATTATATTATACCCCATCTTGTCTCTTACTGGATCCCACTCTATTAATTTCCCACACCTGCCTCCACCTTTGTAAGTGGAACTATATGCTAAAATGGCTATCCAGGCCAAAAAGCAGATGGGGTTTTATAAAACACTTTTTTTTAAGTACTATTCCATTTGCCTGATGTTCAAGCTGGTTTTAGAAAACGCAGAGGAAACAGAGATCAAATTGCCAACATCCACTGGATCATGGAAAAAGCAAGAGAGTTCCAGAAAAACATCTATTTCTGCTTTATTGACTATGCCAAAGCCTTTGACTGTGTGGATCACAATAAACTATGGAAAATTCTGAAAGAGATGGGAATACCAGACCACCTGATCTGCATCTTGAGAAATCTGTATGCAGGTCGGGAAGCAACAGTTAGAACTGGACATGGAACAACAGACTGGTTCCAAATAGGAAAAGGAGTATGTCAAGGCTGTATATTGTCACCCTGTTTATTTAACTTATATGCAGAGTACATCATGAGAAATGCTGGACTGGAAGAAACACAAGTTGGAATCAAGATTGCTGGGAGAAATATCAATAACCTCAGATATGCAGATGACACCACCCTTATGGCAGAAAGTGAAGAGGAACTAAAAAGCCTCTTGATGAGAGTGAAAGTGGAGAGTGAAAAGGTTGGCTTAAAGCTCAACATTCAGAAAACGAAGATCATGGCATCTGGTCCCATCACTACATGGGAAATAGATGGAGAAACAGTGGAAACAGTGTCAGAATTTATTTTTCCGGGCTCCAAAATCACTGCAGATGGTGACTGCAGCCAGGAAATTAAAAGACACTTCCTCCTTGGAAGGAAAGTTATGACCAACCTAGATAGCATATTCAAAAGCAGAGACATTACTTTGCCAACAAAGGTTCGCCTAGTCAAGGCTATGGTCTTTCCTGTGGTCATGTATGGATGTGAGAGCTGGACTGTGAAGAAGGCTGAGCGCCGAAGAATTGATGCTTTTGAACTGTGGTGTTGGAGAAGACTCCTGAGAGTCCCTTGGACTGCAAGAAGATCCAACCAGTCCATTCTGAAGGAGATCAGCCCTGAAATTTCTTTGGAAGGAATGATGCTAAAGCTGAAACTCCAGTATTTTGGCCACCTCATGCGATGAGTTGACTCATTGGAGAAGACTCTGATGCTGGGAGGGATTGAAGGCAGGAGGAGAAGGGGACGACAGAGGATGAGATTGCTGGATGGCATCACTGACTCGATGGATGAGAGTCTGAGTGACCTCCGGGAGCTGGTGATGGACAGGGAGGCCCGGCGTGCTGCAGTTCATGGGGTCGCAAAGAGTCGGACACGACTGAGCGACTGATCTGATCTGATCCCATTTGCAATATTTTAGAAAGTGAAAGTTGCTCAGTTATGTCCGACTTTTTGCAACCCCATGGAATTCTCCAGGCCAGAATACTGGAGTGGGTAGTGTTTTCCTTCTCCAGGGATTCTTCACAACCTAGGTCTCCCATATTGCAGGCAGATTCATTACCAGCTGAGCCACAAGGGATGCCAAGAACACTGGAGTGGGTAGCCTATCCCTTCTCCAGTGCATCTTCCCAACCCAGGAATCTAACCAGGGTCTCTTGCATCACAGGCAGACTCTTTACCAACTGAGCTATCCAGGAAGCCCAAATTTTAGCAATTTTTTAGATATCCAGCAAAAACAAACAACACCAAAATACAAAACAGAAAAAGTGGATAGACCATTATAAAGATGGAACCTGGAACGTTAGGTCAAGGGAAATTAGAAGTGGTCAAACAGGAGACGGAGCTCCTGTCCTGTCCTGTCTTGTCTCCTGTTGACAAGAGCTAATGTCAACATTTTAGTAATCAGTGAACTAAAATGGACTGGAATGGGTGAATTTAACTCATATGATCATTATATCTACTACTGTGTGCAAGAATCCATTAGAAGAAATGGAGTAGCCATCATAGTCAACAAAAAGAATAAGAAATACCGTACTTGGATGCAATCTCAAAATGACAGAATGATTTCTGTTTGTCTCCAAGGCAAACTGTTCATTATTACAGTAATCCAAGTCCATTTATTCCCCAACCAGTAATGCTAAAGAAGCCGAAGTTGAACAGTTCTTTGAAGACCTATGCTACTGCTGCTAAGTCACTTCAGTCGTGTCCAACTCTATGTGACCCCATAGACGTCAGCCCACCAGGCTCTCCTGCCCCTGGGATTCTCCAGGCAAGAAAACTGGAGTGGGTTGCCAGTTCCTTCTCCAATGCATGAAAGCAAAAAAGTCAAAGTGAAGTCGCTCAGTCGTGTCCGACTCTTAGCGACCCCATGGACTGCAGCTCACCAGGCTCTTCCATCCATGGGATTTTCCAGGCAAGAGTACTGGAGTGGGATGCCATTGAAGACCTATAAGACCTTCTAAAACTAATACCCAAAAAAGATGTCCTTTACATTATAGGAGACTAGAATGCAAAAGTAAGAAGTCAAGAAACACCTGGAGTAACAGGCAAATTTAACATTGGAGTACAGAATGAAGCAGTTCAGTTCAGTCGCTCAGTCGTGTCCGACTCTTTGCAACCCCATGAATCGCAGCACTCCAGGCCTCCCTGTCCATAACCAACTCCCGGAGGTCACTCAGACTCACATCCATCGAGTCACTGATGCCATCCAGCCATCTCATCCTCTGTCGTCCCCCTTCTCCTCCTGCCCCCAATCCCTCCCAGCATCAAAGTCTTTTCCGATGAGTCAACTCTTAGCATGAGGTGGCCAAAGTACTGCAGTTCCAGCTTTACATCATTCCTTCCAAAGAAATCCCAGGGCTGATCTCCTTCAGAATGGACTGGTTGGATCTCCTTGCAGTCCAAGGGACTCTCAAGAGTCTTCTCCAACACCACAGTTCAAAAGCATCAATTCTTTGGCATTCAGCTTTCTTCACAGTCCAACTCTTACATAAATACATGACCACTGGAAAAACCATAGCCTTGACTAGGCGAACCTTTGTTGGCAAAGTAATGTCTCTGTTTTGAATATGCTATCTAGGTTGGTCATAACTTTCCTTCCAAGGAGTAAGCATCTTTTAATTTCATGGCTGCAGTCACCATCTGCAGTGATTTTGGAGCCCAGAAAAAGAAAGTCTGACACTGTTTCCACTGTTTCCCCATCTATTTCCCATGAAGTGATAGGACCAGAAACCATGATCTTCATTTTCTGAATGTTGAGTTTTAAGCCAACTTTTTCACTCTCCACTTTCACTCTCATCAAGAGGCTTTTTAGTTCCTCTTCACTTTCTGCCATAAGGGTGGTGTCATCTACATATCTGAGGTTATTGATATTTCGCCCGGCAATCTTGATTCCAGCTTGTGCTTCTTCAGGAGGGCAAAGTCTAATAGAGTTTCACCAAAAGAATGCACTGGTCATAGCAAACATCCTCTTCCAACAACACAAGAGGAGACTCTACACATGGACATCACCAGGTGGTCAATACTGAAATCAGTTTGATTATAGTCTTTGCAGTCAAAGATGGAGAAACTCTATACAGTCAGCAAAAACAAGACTGGGAGCTGACTGTGGCTCAGATCATGAACTCCATATTGCCAAATTCAGACTTAAATGGAAGAAAGTAGGGGAAACCACTAGACCGTTCAGGTATGACTTAAGTCAAATCCCTTATGATTATACAGTGGAAGTAAGAAATAGATTCAAGGGATTCGATCTGATAGACATAGTGTCTGAAGAACTATGGACAGAGATTTGGGACATTGTACAGGAAACAGGGATCAAGAGCATCCCCAAGAAAAAAAAATGCAAAAAGGCAAAATGGTTGTCTGAGGAAGGCCTTACAAATATCTGTGAAAAGAAGAGAAGTGAAAAACAAAGGAGAAAAGGAAAGATATACCCATTTGAATGCAGAGTTTCAAAGAATAGCAAGGAGAGATAAGATAGCCTTCCTCAGCAATCAATGCAAAGAAATAGAGGAAAACAACAGAATGGGAAAGTCTAGATATCTCTTCAAGAAAATTAAGAAATGATAATGTAGAGTAAGAAAAGAAGATTCAATATAAAGTGTCCAATTTACAACTACATTTTTTACAGTAATAATAAAGATACCAAGGGAACATTTCATGCAAAGATTGGCCCAATAAAGGACAGAAAATGTATGAACCTAACAAAAGCAGAAGATATTAAGAAGAGGTGGCAAGAATACACAGGAGAACTGTACAAAAAAGATCTTCACAACCCAGATAATCACGATGGTGTGATCACTGACCTAGAGCCAGACATCCTGGAATGTGAGGTCAAGTGGGCCTTAGGAAGCATCAGTATGAACAAAGCTAGTGGAGGTGATGGAATTCCAGTTGAGCTATTTCAAATCCTGAAAGATAATGCTGTGAAAGTGTTACACTCAATATGCCAGCAAATTTGGAAAACTCAGCAGTGGCCACAGGACTGGAAAAGGTCAGTTTTCATTCTAATCACAAAGAAAGGCAGTTCCAAAGAATGTTCACACTACCACACAACTGCACTCATCTCACACACTAGCAAAGTAATGCTCAAAATTCTTGAAGACAGGCTTCAACAGTACATGAACCAAGAACTTCAGATGTTCAAGCTGGATTTTAAAAAGGCAGAGGAACCAGAGATCAAATTGCCAACATCCATTGGATCATTGAACATGGAAGAGAGTACAAGAGTAAACATCTATTTCTGCTTTATTGACTATACCAAACACTTCGACTGTGTAGATCACAATAAACTGTGGAAAATTCTTAAAGAAATGGGACTACCAGACCACCTGACCTGCCTCCTGAGAAATCTCTATGCAGGTCAAGAAGCAATAGTTAGAACTGGACATGAAACAATGGACTCATTCCAAATATGGAAAGGAGTACATCAAGGCTGTATGTTGTCATCCTGCTTATTTAATTTATATGCAGAGTACATCATGCAAAATGCTGGCTGGATGAAGTACAAGCTGGTATCAAGAGTGCTGGGAGAAATCTCAATAACCTCAGATATTCAGATGACACCACCCTTAAGACAGAAACCAAGAAAGAACTAAAGAGCCTCTTGATAAAAGTAAAAGAGGAAAGTGGAAAGTTGGCTTAAAACTCAACATTCAGAAAACTAAGATCATGGCATGTGGTCCCATCACTTCAAGGCAAATAGAAAGGGAAACAATGGAAACAGTGGCAGACTTTATTTTTTGGGCTCCAAAATCACTGCAGATGGTGACTGCAGCCATGAAATTAAAAGATGCTTACTTCTTGGAAGAAAAACTATGACCAACCTAGACAGCATATTAAAAAGCAGAGACATTACTTTGTCAACAAAAGTCCATCTAGTCAAGGCTATGGTTTTTCCAGTAGTCATGTATGGATGTGAGAGTTGGACTGTGAAGAAAAGCTGAGGGCCGAAGAATTGAGGCTTTTGAACTGTGGTGTTGGAGAAGACTCTTGAGAGTTCCTTGGACTGCAAGGAGATCCAACCAGTCCATCCTAAAGGAAATCAGTCCTGAACATTCATTGGAAGGACTGATACTGAAGCTGAAACTCCAATACTTTGGCCACCTGATACGAAGAACTGACTCATTTGAAAAGGCCCTGATGCTGGGAAAGATTGAAGGCAGGAGGAGAAGGGGATGATATGGTTGGATGGCATCACTGACTCAATGGACATGAGTTTGAGTAAACTCTGGGAGTTGGTGATGGACAGGGAGGCCTGGCATGCTGCAGTCCATGGGGTCACAAAGAGCTGGACACAAAGAGCTGGACTGAGTGACTGAACTGAACTGAACTGAATTCTGAAGCCTGTCAGATAGGAATAGAGACTCTGAAAGACACAGCAATGTATTTCCAGCATTCTCTTGCTTTATGCAGAGCCTGGACAATGGGTCTTCCCTTTCCACACAACTGAGCGACTTCACTTTCACTTTTCACTTTCATGCATTGGAGGAGGAAATGGCAACCCACTCCAGTGTTCTTGCCTAGAGAATCCCAGGGACGGCGGGGCCTGGTGGGCTGCAGTCTATGGGGTCGCACAGAGTCGGACATGACTGAAGCGACTTAGCAGCAGCAGCAGCAGCAACCTCAGAGGCACTGAGAGTCAGAATATATAAAGGAAATGCATCCAAGCAGATGTTAATAACTTGCTGGGTTCAACATTTAAAGCCTTTTCTCATTGGTCCACTGGGTTGGTGTCTATTGACAAAATAGTTTGACCTGAACAAATCAAGGGGGTGGGATCAAACCTCTTCTCCAGTGGAAAGAATTGGTTTATTTTATATTCCAAAAAAAGGTAAATTTTTATAATGAAGATCAGAGCTTAACTTGCTGGGTTCAAACAAACAAGCCATTGAGAATGGTGAAGTATGAATCTCAGAGTAAATGGCTCCCCGGTAGGCCCATTCTGAAATGGCTTTTCCTCCTGGGTATTTCAGATGAGTACTTCACCATGCCAAAGGACATGTTAGATATGCGTCAGGTCACTTTCGTGTTGCTAGTTAATGTCAAGCCAGTGACATTACTAGCAAAGGCATTAATCCTTGCTCATTTACCCAAAAGAGTACATCTCAACCCCAGCAAAAACTAAGACCAGCAGACAAATTAAATTTTTAAATTAAAATGTGTAGCTACAACCTTTTTTATCTTTAATGATGCAAGAAGCTGATACCTTAGATAACTTAAAGAGTTTTTATGGTTGTTCCAAACACACCTCTTTCCTTAAGTCATCCACCTCCTGAAGGTCTCAGTTGGCTACTATTCACATTGATCATGATGCATATAATGCTTTGAACACAAAGGGGCCCTGAATATTCTCACCAAATCATCCTGTACTCCTTTTTTCTTTGTCCACCACATGCAAAGACCATTACCTTTCAGTCTCCTGAATTTATGAAGTCCATGTCTACCTGTGTCCTTCTTCCATGCTATTTTGTCCTGAAACATTCCTGCCTTTCTCAGACTAACTTGTCATACCTTTCAATTACTGGGCAATCCTCTTGTTCCAAACTGGAACAAGAGCCTGCTTCATGCCTGCAAAGTCTCCTATGTTCTTTTTAAATCTCATAAAAGATTGGAATTAAATATAAAAAATCTGTGTAATTTTTTATCCCTAGTACACTGGAAACTTCATGGACTCCATGATTATAATGATCTTGTTTACCATTCTATTCCCAGTATGGCAAGATTGATTACTGCCAAAAACTGCTTGAGCAGGCAGTCTAAGCAAATATCTTATTTGGAGAAAAAATTTAGCTCTATTGAGGAGCTCATTAATTCGTTGATGGCTCAGCTTCTTTTGGCCAGAGTAGACCCAGTCTTCACCATAGTAGCTAGTTCATTTCTCATTTTAAGCTGTCATTGCTCAGCGACTCACCCTTACCAAAATCAATGACATCTACGGACTTGGAAAGAATATTTACTGGCTAGCAATTTGATGTGGGTAATTCTCAGAAGAGCACAGCTCCTTGTCAAAGCTATGGCATTCTTTTCTGCTGGAAGATTAATTTATGTAATTAGCAACAACTCTTGGGTTACTCAAAGGACTTTTGCACTGGTAGCTTTGTCATGGATCTTACTGACCAGCCTCTGAAAGAAATACCATGAAAAGAAATGCCAGTAAAAGGCTGATAATGGAAACTATCAGGGATCTGTATTACTTTTAAACCATGCAGAGCAGAAACTCAAGGATCCTTAAGCTAATCAAAAGCCAGTGCATTTAGAAAAATAAAGGATAGCTGCTTCATTTTTAGTATTGCAAAGGAACTGTTGGCAGATCTTTACTGCCACAAAAGATTACCTCTGAAAGTGCTATGGTTTCACTGCCACTTGGTCCACAAACTAGTGCAGTCTGTATGCCTATTACCGGCCTAAGGGAGAACTTCTAACGATAGACATTCTGAAATGCAGAAGGGCCTACTGAAAACGTGTGCTCATGACCTCTATATACTCTAAAAACCCTTTATTTCATGTACATGCACACATAAACACACAACCACAAGAGGATGTTAGAATCTGTTAGGAAAGGAAGAGTTAAAAGTATAGAAGAACACATGTCAAAATTCAATATGAGAGTTCATAAGACAAAGAGAGCTTACTGAGTCAGGACTGGCACTCAGGAATAATCAGAGGGATCAAAATGGATACAGTCAGCTAAGGCAAAGAGAAGCAGCAGTCATTACAAGCCACAGGTAAAAGTTGTCCCAAGCCCAGAAGACCACAGAGCAAACAAAAGCACCTAAACTGAGCAGAAACAGAAAATTCTCTGCCTCAGAGGAGTTTTCTGCTCTCTGGTGCTTTATCCTAAGTTGTGGATGTTCACAGACCTGGGCCCTTGTCACCTGTCAGTCATGGCTAGAAAGAACACACAAGTCTGCCCTCCTGAAAATATCCAATTTTATGAAATGTTTATAAGTTAGTATTAGAATATTTTTGGTTGATTGCTTTGGTTGACTGACTTAATGATAGGGTCAAAAATGTCCTTTCTATGTCTGGTTGTCTTATGATGGACCAGTACTGGTTCTAAAACAAAACCTTCCATGACTACTCCTCACTCTCATCAAGCTAATTTAGGGAGCCTCTGTTCTGATTTCATGACACATCACACATCCCTCTGTCATAGCATTTACTCCATTGGATTGAAATTATCTCTTTACCAGCCAGTCTGCTTCATAAAACAGGAACTATTCCAATATAGTTTCATCTTGGTCTCACCAGTGTCATTACTCATAAACCATTCAAAAAATTTTTATTTTTTAAATTAAATTTATTTATTTTAATTAGAGGCTAATTACTTTACAATATTGTATTGGTTTTGCCATACATCAACATGAATCCACCACGGGTGTACACATGTTCCCAATCCTGAACCCCACTCCTACCTCCCACCCCATACCATCCCTCTGGGTCATCCCAGTGCACCAGCCTCAAGCATCCTGTATCCTACATCAAACCTAGACTGGTGATTCATTTCTTATATGATATTATACATGTTTCAATGCCATTCTCCCAAATCATCCCCCTCCCTCTCCCACAGAGTCCAAAAGTCTGTTCTATACACCTGTGTCTCTTTTGCTGTCTCCCATACAGGGCTATCATTACCATCTTTCTAAATTCCATATATACACGTTAGTATACTGTATTGGTGTTTTTATTTCTGGCTTACTTCACTCTGTATAATCAAATTGGGTATAGTTTTCTACAAGCACATGCCTTTTAAAATTGCTATTAATTTCCTACTTTCTATACATTCTGAAACCTGCCAAAATCAGTAGGTTTGTGAGGTGGTTTCAGGTGGCACAGAACATTTTATCTGCTTTGTCATTCACACTAGGCCCCTGTATGAGTGCAATTGCACTTTTAACACTAGGAAGCTACGTGTGATTTATGTCCAGGGTGACAGATTTGACTGGTGGTGAACAAGGAAGAATATGACATCTTTCAAGTTAAATTACACATAAAATTTTTTTATGATAAGCACACAGAGGCCTGAGTGGAAGCCATATCTAAGCAAAGGAGTTTAATAAGAAAAGTAGATATTTTGTGTTACTTAGACCTAATAGTAGCACTAATAACTATGCCAATACAGGAAAATAGGTGACTAGAAGTTTTAGCCCAAGAGTAATCTTCATTTTACATTTAGATTTAAAATCTTTATTGAGTTAATTTTTACAAAAGATTTAAGGTCTGTGTCTGGATTATCTTTTTTTTGGCATGTGGATGCTAAGTTGTTCCAAAACCATTTGTTGAAAAGACTCTCTTTGCTCCATCATATTGCCTTAGCTCTATTGTCAAAGATCTGTTAACTAGATTTATGTAGATAATTTTACAGGCTCTCTAAAACCTGGATGACCTGGGATATGATGATGACTTTTTAAATACAATGCCAAAGGTGTAAGTCATGAAAGAAGAAGCTGGACTTCATTTAAATTAAAAATCTGTGCTGTGTGAAAGACAATGTCAAGAAAATAAGAAGACAAGCCACAGTCTAGGAGAAAACATTTGCCAAAGTCACATCTGATAAACAACTGTTGTCCAAATATATAAAGATCTAGTAAGACTCAATAATAAGACAATAAACATTTTGATTTAAAAAATCAGCCAACAGGTATTTCAATAAAAGAATCATACAGAGGTCAAATAAGCATATAGAAAGATGCATCATATCAAATGTCACCAGGAAAATGCAACTTAAAACAACGAGATGTCACGGCACACTTTCTAGAATGGCCAAATTTCAGAACACTGAAAATATAAAAACAAGGATGTGCAGCAAGAGAAACTCATTCAATGCTGGTAGGAACGCAAAATAATACACTACTTTGGAAGATAGTTTGGTAATTTCCTATAACACAAAACATGTTCCTACCGTATGATCCGGTAATCATGCTTTGTGGTATTTACTAATACTTAGAGGCAGCCTAGAGGCTACTCAGCAGCAGCAGCAGCAGATGTCCTTTAGTAGGTGAATAGATAAACTGTGGTACCTTCAGACAATGGAATATTATCCAGTGCTGCAAAGAAGTGAGTTGTCAGACCAGGGAAAGACATGAAGAAAACTTAAACATATATTACTGAGTGAAATAAGCCAATTTGAAGGGCTACATATTACATGATTCTGGCTATACAGCATTATATATATAATAAGGAAAACTATGGCAAGAGTAAAAAGATCAGTGGTTATCAGGGTTTGGGGTGGGTGGCAGCAGTGGAAAGGGGGACTAGGTGAAGAATAAAGCAGAAAATACTGTATGACACCACAATTATACATACATATCATCAAGAATGACCCCAAAGGCACCATAGATTTTGGGTGATTGTGATGTGACAATGTGGGTTCATCAGTTTGTAACAAATATACCCCTCTGGTGGGGGAATGCTAATAAAGGGGGAGATTATGCATGTCAGAGGCAACGGCTATAACAGAACTCCCTGTACTTCCTGTCTCTCTTTTCTATGAACCTAAAACTGCTCTAAAAGTATAAAGTCTTTTTTTTAAAAAATGTTGGATAATAAAAGAAAAATAAGTCTATTTTAAAAAGAAAGAAACATACATTTGGTAGTTTGGCTCAAGTGATGCTGCTGCTGCTGCTGAGTCGCTTCAGTCGTGTCTGACTCTGTGTGACCCCATAGACGGCAGCCCACCAGGCTCCTGCATCCCTGGGATTCTCCAGGCAAGAACACTGAAGTGGGTTGCCATTTCCTTCTCCAATGCATGAAAGTGAAAAGTGAAAGGGAAGTGATGCTATGATCCACCAATAATGTCCATCCAGCACAATCTTCTGCTCAGATGCCACAAAAAATACCCAGGCCTCTATGCTGGTGCTTCTTCAATAATGGACACAGTTATGTCTATTTTGTCTAAAATGTGCTTAACTCACTAAAGCATTAACAACAGTAACTGACAAGATAGAACATCTCCCTTAAGCTTTACATTTTCACTGGCACTAGAAAAACAGCATAGGCTTTCAGGCTCTAGAGAGGCACTTGCATATATTGTCTGAAATAATTTACAGCAATATTGTGAGATAGTCAGTAGTTTCCCTTTATACAAATAAGAAAATCAAGAATCAGAGAAGTTAATTAACATGTCCAAGATTACAGAGATCACACCAGATCAGATCAGATCAGTCGCTCAGTCGTGTCCAACTCTTTGCAACCCCATGAACTGCAGCACGCCAGGCCTCCCTGTCCATCACCAACTACCAGAGTTCACTCAGACTCATGTCCATCGAGTCAGTGATGCCATCCAGCCATCTCATCCTCTGTCGTCCCCTTCTCCTCCTGCCCTCAATCCCTCCCAGCATCAGAGTCTTTTTCCAATGAGTCAACTCTTCGCATGAGGTGGCCAAAGTACTGGGGTTTCAGCTTTAGCATCATTCCTTCCAAAGAAATCCCAGGGCTGAACTCCTTCACAATGGACTGGTTGGATCTCCTTGCAGTCCAAGGGACTCTCAAGAGTCTTCTCCAACACCACAGATCAAAAGCATCAATTCTTCGGCGCTCAGCCTTCTTCACAGTCCAGCTCTCACATCCATACACGACCACTGGAAAAACCATAGCCTTGACTAGATGAAACTTTGTTGGCAAAGTAATGTCTCTGCTTTTGAAAACGCTATGTAGGTTGGTCATAACTTTCCTTCCAAGGAGTAAGTGTCTTTTAATTTCATGGCTGCAGACAACATCTGCAGTGATTTGGAGCCCAGAAAAATAAAGTCTGACACTGTTTCCACTGTTTCCCCATCTATTTCCCATGAAGTGATGGACCAGATGCCATGATCTTCGTTTTCTGAATGTTGAGCTTTAAGCCAACCTTTTCACTCTCCACTTTCACTTTCATCAAGAGGCTCTTGAGTTCCTCTTCACTTTCTGCCATAAGGGTGGTGTCATCTGCATATCTGAGGTTATTGATATTTCTCCCAGAAATCTTGATTCCAGCTTGTGTTTCTTCCAGTCCAGCATTTCTCATGATGTACTCTGCATATAAGTTAAATAAACAGGGTGACAATATACAGCCTTGACATACTCCTTTTCCTATTTGGAACCAGTCTGTTGTTCCATGTCCAGTTCTAACTGTTGCTTCCTGACCTGCATACAAATTTCTCAAGAGGCAGATCAGGTGGTTTGGTATTCCCATCTCTTTCAGAATTTTCCACAGTTTATTGTGATCCACACAGTCAAAGGCTTTGGCATAGTCAATAAAGCAGAAATAGATGCTTTTCTGGAACTCTCTTGCTTTTTCCATGATCCAGCGGATGTTGGCAATTTGATCTTTGGTTCCTCTGCCTTTTCTAAAACCAGCTTGAACATCAGGAAGTTCATGGTTCACATATTGCTGAAGCCTGGCTTGGAGAATTTTGAGCATTACTTTACCAGCGTGTGAGATGAGTGCAATTGTATGGTGGTTTGAGCATTCTTTGGCATTGCCTTTCTTTGGGATTGGAATGAAAACTGACGTTTTCCAGTCCTGTGGCCACTGCTGAGTTTTTCAAATTTGCTGGCATATTGAGTGCAGCACTTTCACAGCCTCATCTTTCAGGATTTGGAATAGCTCCACTGGAATTCTATCACCTCCACTAGCTTTGTTCATAGTGATGCTTTCTAAGGCCCACTTGACTTCACATTCCAGGATGTCTGGCTCTAGGTCAGTGATCACACCATCGTGATTATCTGGGTCGTGAAGATCTTTTTTGAACAGTTCTTCTGTGTATTCTTGCCATCTGTTCTTAATATCTTCTGCTTCTGTTAGATCCATACCATTTCTGTCCTTTATCGAGCCCATCTTTCCATGAAATGTTCCTTTGGTATCTCTGATTTTCTTGAAGAGATCTCTAGTCTTTCCCATTCTGTTGTTTTCCTCTATTTCTTAGTCAGTCCTAAAGGAAATCAGCCCTGAATATTCATTGAAAAGACTGATGCTCAAGTTGAAGCTCCATTACTTTGGCCACCTGATGCACTGGAAAAGACCCTGATGCTGGGGAAAATTGAGGGCAGGAGGAGAAGGGGATGACAGAGGATGAGATGGTTGGATGGCATCACCAACTCAATGGACATGAGTATGAGCAAGCTCTGGGAAATGGTGATGGACAGGGACATCTGGTGTGATGCAGTCCATGGGGTCACAAAGAGTCCGAAGACTGAGTGACTG
This sequence comes from Tragelaphus eurycerus, assembly GCA_935064755.1. Classification (NCBI taxonomy): domain Eukaryota; kingdom Metazoa; phylum Chordata; class Mammalia; order Artiodactyla; family Bovidae; genus Tragelaphus; species Tragelaphus eurycerus. The sequence goes on along the minus strand of CAKXYN010000054.1, from coordinate 13,106,824 downwards.
AACTGATGATGTTGAAGATAACGGAGCCAAGAAATGATGGAGTTGAGATTTGAACCCAGGTCCACAGACAGAGGATCCTGGCAGGCTAGAGTCCATGCGGTCTCAAAGAGTCGGACATGACTTAGTGACTGAACAACATCCATGTGATCTTGGGGCTTCTCAGGTGGCAGCTAGTGATAAAGAATCTGCCTGCCCACACAGGAGACATAAGAGATGTGGATTTGATCCTTGGGTCAGGAAGATCCCCTGGAGGAGGGCATGGCAACTCACTCCAGTATTCTTGCCTGGGAATCCCCACGGACAGAGGAGCCTGAGGGGGCTTTAGTCCATGGGGTCGCAAAGAGTCGGACACAAGTGAAGTGACTTAGAACACACATACTGTATGATTCCAAATTCTATACATTTCCTGTGTCCTCAAGCTGGTCATCATTCAGAGGCTCATATTTGTTCTGGAGGTTATCCAAGTTCAGTGAAAGACTGAGTAGCTGAAAGCAAAGTGAAAGTCACTCAGTAATGTTTGACTCTTTGTGACCCCCTGAACTATACCATGGAACTATAACCATGGAATTCTCCAGGCCAGAGTACTGGGGTGGGCTGCCTTTCCCTTCTCCAGGGGATCTTCCCAACCCAGGGATTAAACCCCGGTGTCCCTCATTGCAGGCAGACTCTTTACCAACTGAGCTATCAGGAAAGCCCAAGTAGCTGAAACAGGGGTCAGAGAAAAACAGTCTAAACAGACTAAAGACTGAGTGTCACAGAAAGGAGTGTGCGTTAGTGGCAATACACCAGTTGTAGAAAGTTGAAATGTCAAGATTTTGTCATTGGAAAGACAATTTGGAAATATATTTCAAAAGTCATGAAAAGTTGATATTCTTTAACTCAGGTATTACACTTCTGGAAATCTATCCTAAGGATGTATTCCAAAACACAGAAGAGCTATATGCATAACCATGTTCATCCTACTGGTTTTTTGTAAGAGAGAGCAGAAGAGTGAAAGAGTGAGAAAGGGGGAGAGAAGAAAAGGGAGAGAGAGAGAGAAGGAAAGAACAGCATTTGTTTATACTGAGTCTGTCTTATTCCACCAGGGAAGTGAAATTCATTTCTGAGAGTGTATCAGGGTAACTGGATGCAAAATCAAACAAGACCACAAAAATAACTAATATACAAATTTACATAATATGTAAAAATAATTAACCTTATTGAATACTTGGAATTATTAAAGTTAATATAATAAAATATATTACAACTCTACCAAAAGATATAAAACATTTAGAATTAGAGGAACCAAGGACATGCAAGACTGTTATGAAGAAGACTGCAAAATATTAGAAAAGCATGTAAAACAAAATCCCTATAAATGATCAGATCAGATCAGATCAGATCAGTCGCTCAGTCGTGTCCGACTCTTTGCGACCCCATGAACCACAGCACGCCAGGCCTCCCTGTCCATCACCAGCTCTCGGAGGTCACTCAGACTCGCATCCATCGAGTCAGTGATGCCATCCAGCCATCTCATCCTCTGTCGTCCCCTTCTCCTCCTGCCCTCAATCCCTCCCAGCATCAGAGTCTTCTCCAATGAGTCAACTCTTCGCATGAGGTGGCCAAAATACTGCAGTTTCAGCTTTAGCATCATTCCTTCCAAAGAAATTCCAGGATTGATCTCCTTCAGAATGGACTGGTTGGATCTTCTTGCAGTCCAAGGGACTCTCAAGAGTCTTCTCCAACACCACAGTTCAAAAGCATCAATTCTTCGGCGCTCAGCCTTCTTCACAGTCCAGCTCTCACATCCATACATGATCACAGGAAAAACAATAGCCTTGACTAGGCGAACCTTTGTTGGCAAAGTAATGTCTCTGCTTTTGAATATGCTATCTAGGTTGGTCATAACTTTCCTTCCAAGGAGTAAGCGTCTTTTAATTTCATGGCTGCAGTCACCATCTGCAGTGATTTTGGAGCCCAGAAAAACAAAGTCTGACACTGTTTCCACTATTTCCCCATCTATGTCCCATGTAGTGATGGGACCAGATGCCATGATCTTCGTTTTCTGAATGTTGAGCTTTAAGCCAACCTTTTCACTCTCCACTTTCACTTTCATCAAGAGGCTTTTTAGCCCCTCTTCACTTTCTGCCATAAGAGTCGTGTCATCTGCATATCTGAGGTTATTGATATTTCTCCCAGCAATCTTGATTCCAGCTTGTGTTTCTTCCAGTCCAGCATTTCTCATGATGTACTCTGCATATAAGTTAAATAAACATGGTGACAATATGCAGCCTTGACGTACTCCTTTTCCTATTTGGAACCAGTCTGTTGTTCTAACTGTTGCTTCCTGACCTGCATACAGATTTCTTAAGAGGCAGATCAGGTGGTCTTGTATTCCCATCTCTTTCAGAATTTTCCATAGTTTATTGTGATCCACACAGTCACTGCTTTCCAAATTATTCATAAATTCAGTGCAAGTTCAACCTAAATCCCAGGGTGCTTTTTCCAGATTATTTTCCAGAAAAAAAATTATTTCAAGTTTTTATATGATGTTTATTGCAATCATATTCATAGCAGTAAAAACTGATAGATTATAAGAAGTGAAATAAAGATATTCTGATCACTAGTGTTAACACTAAAACAGTAATAAAAGTATAGCTTGTAAGCTAACTAGAAGAATAGGAAAATAAAAGCAATGAAAATGTTTAGTTGAATAAAAAAGAAATAATGATGACTGATACCGAAAATATTTAATAGTGGTTACAAAAATACTCTAGGTATTTGCATTAATATTAAACAAACCAAATACTTAAATTAAAAGGTAAAAAATGCCAAATGAATAAAAAGCCAAGAACAACTACATGTTGCTTCCAAGAGACAGATCTTAAAAGAACAACCAAAAAGAAAAAAGTTTGAACATATAAAAAGAATGGAAAGCTACTTAATGAAAACACTAACAGAAAGAAAGCCAATGGATTGATATAAAAATGAGATAAAGTAGTCTTAAAGTTTTACTTGAGGTTGAAAGGGGTATTTTAGAACTATGAAATTTATCAAACATAAATGAAAACATAACAATTCTAATTATAGTTAGAGATTTTCACATCTATCATAACATTTTAAAAATAGATAAAATCACTAGATATGTAGATTTTTAAAAATTTGTCCCCAAACTAGTTTTTATTTCTATTTTTTAATAGAGGTATAGTTGACATAGAAGACTTTTTTTTTAACATAATTAGCAAATTTAACCTTATATAGAGAGATAAATCATTTGTTTAACTTTTATATTTCTTCAGCAGTTAATTTCTGTAAATTCTAATTTCTGCTGTATTGACCTAAAGATTGTCAATATTTCTTCAAAGAACATCTATGATATTTAATAAAACAGACCATAAACTGGGTCATAAAGCAGTTGCAGCAAATTTCAAAGCACTGAAATTATCTTGAACATGTTCCCTGACAATTAATCAGTAACAGTAAGGAAGATAATTAGAAAACTCCAAAATGTTTATAATTATCCATTACACTCCTAAATAACCATCAGATCAGATCAGATCAGTCGCTCAGTCGTGTCCGACTGTTTGCGACCCCATGAACCGCAGCACGCCAGGCCTCCCTGTCCATCACCAGCTCCCGGAGGTCACCCAGACTCATACCCATCGAGTCAGTGATGCCATCCAGCCATCTCATCTTCTGTCGTCCCCTTCTCCTCCTGCCCTCAATCCCTCCCAGCATCAGAGTCTTCTCCAATGAGTCAACTCTTCGCATGAGGTGGCCAAAATACTGGAGTTTCAGCTTTAGCATCATTCCTTCTAAAGAAATTCCAGGATTGATCTCCTTCAGAATGGACTGGTTGGATCTCCTTGCAGTCCAAAATAACCATAGGATCAAAATAATGACAACAAAAATTACAAAATACTATGAACTGAATAATCATGAAAATTTATGTGGTTTAACTAAAGATCTGCTTAGAGGAAAAGATACAGAGAAGAAGGATTGAAAATCAATTATCTCAAGAAGCTAAGAAATAAATGGCAGTGAGAAAAGAGAACCATCCTACACTATGGGAATGTAAACTGTTTTTACACAGACGATGGAATATTACTCAGCCACAGAAAAGAATAAAATAATGCCATTTGCAGCAATATAGATGGACCTAAAGATGGTCATAGTCTGGTGAAATAAGTCAGAGAATACAAATATCATAAGAAATATCACTAAATATCACAAGCATCAAATAACATTCCCTATATGTGCGAATATAAAAAGCGGATACCAATGAACTTATTTTACAAAACAGAAATGGAGTTACAGATGTAGAAAAGAAACTTATGATGACCAGGATATAAGTGGGAGGGATAAACTGTGAGATTGGGATTGACATATACACACTATTATATATAAAATAGATAACTAATAAGGACCTACTCTATAACACAGGAGAATTCTACTCAATACTCTGTAATGGCCTTTAAGGAAAAAAAGCTTAAAAAGAGTGAATATATGTGTTACTGATTTACTTTGCTGTACAACTAATACAACATTGTAAATCAGCTGTATTCCAATTAAAACTTTTTAAAAAGGAAAATGAATAGCAAATGACACCCAGACAAAATAAAACAGAGGAAATAATAAAGAGCAGAAATTAATTCAAAACTTACAGTAGAGAAATTTGACACTATTAAAAGTTTGTTTGTTGCAAAAGCTGAGAAAATGATAAACCCCTAGCAAGACTAGTCAAAGAAGTGAGTGACTGATAGTCGCTCAGTCGTGTCTGACTCTCTGCGACCCCATGGACTGTAACCCATCAAGCTCCTCTGTCCATGAAATTCTCCAGGTAAGAATACTAGAGTGGGTTGCCATTTCCTTCTCCAGGGGGTCAAGGAAACAGGAAAAAAAAAAAAAATCACTACAGAGCCAACATAGATGTTGTTAAGTTCATAGAATATAATGAAAAACTTTATACCAAAAACAGAAAATTTAAATAAAGAGACAAAGCCTATTAAAATACTTATCAAAACTGAGACCAAAAAAAAAAAAAAAAAAACCTGAAAATTTTAACTGAATAATTTGAACTCAAAATAAAGACTTTCCCCACAGAGAAACTCTTGGCCAAGAGTGTCTGATTCCAAGTGTGAATTTCTCAAAATATTTATTGTACTAGGTTGAAATGTATCCCTCCAAACTTTTTGTCCTCCCAAAACTTCAGAATGTGATCTTATTTGGAAATAGGTTCACTGTAGATTTAATTAGTTAAGATCAGATTACACTGCATTAGGGTAGGCCCTAAATTAAATATAACTGGTATTTTCATAAGAAGAAGAGAAGAGCCCTGACATACAGAGACTGCCATGTGAAAATGGAGATGCTGGGGCGACGTTTCCCTAAGGAAAGGAATGCTATTACCCAGGAAGTAGGAAGAGGCTGGGAAGAATCCTCTCCTATAGCCTTCAGAGATAGCATGGCCTTGCCAACCTTAATTTGTGTCTTGCCTCCAAAACTATGAGAGAGTAATTTCTGTTGTTTCAAGCCTCCCATTTTGTAATCATTTTTTAAGGAAGCCCTTGGAAGGAAAGTTATGACCAACCTAGATAGCATATTCAAAAGCAGAGACATTACTTTGTCAACAAAGGTCCATCTAGTCAAGGCTATGGTTTTTCCAGTAGTCATGCATGGATGTGAGTGTTGGACTGTGAAGAAAGCTGAACGCCGAAGAATTGATGCTTTTGAACTGTGGTGTTGGAGAAGACTCTTGAGAGTCCCTTGGACTGCAAGAAGATCCAACCAGTCCATTCTGAAGGAGATCAGCCCTGGGATTTCTTTGGAAGGAATGATGCTAAAGCTGAAACTGCAGTATTTTCGCCACCTCATGCAAAGAATTGACTCACTGGAAAAGACTCTGATGCTGGGAGGGATTGGGGGCAGGAGGAGAAGGGGACGACAGAGGATGAGATGGCTGGATGGCATCACTGACTCGATGGACATGAGTCTGAGTGAACTCCGGGAGTTGGTGATGGACAGGGAGGCCTGGCGTGCTGCGATTCATGGGGTCACAAAGGGTCAGACACAACTGAGCGACTTAACTGAACTGAACTGAATAGGAAACTAACAGTTTTATAGAATAGTTGCAATCTAATTAGAACTCTCAGAGTATAGAAAAAGGGAACCCTCTCCAATTTGGTCTACCGAGATATGATAAATGTGATACCAAAACTAATAAAGATACTATAAGAAAGTAGTTGAAAATCAGTATCACTTACAAACAAAGACAAAAATTCTTAACAAAGTATTAGAAAATGGAAGTCAAGAGCAATAATCAATATTAATAAATGTTACCACAATAACAAACCAAAGGAAAAGAAAATATGATCTTTTCAGGCAATGCAGAGAAGACATTTGATAAAATTCTAAAAACATTCATGGAAAAAGCTTTACTAAGATAAAAACAGAAAATAATTTTTTGTAACTTAATAGATGAAGTAGAAAGAAGAAAGAGGACCTTTTAGCAAGGCTTACACTTCAAGGTGAAATACTGAAAGCTTTTTCTGTAAAATCACAAATGAGACAATGACATCTGCTTTGACAACTTCTAATGGACACTATACTGAAGTATTTTGACCAGTGCAATAAAGCAAAAACATGTTTAAGGATGAAAATAAATGAAAAAGTTCTTATTTGCAAATAATATTGTATTCACAGAAAAATCCAAAGAACCTATTAGACTTACTGGAATTTTTAAATTAATAATTAAATTTAGAAAACATTGCTAAATTCAAGATTAAAATTTTTAAATCACTGTATTTCTATGAACTAGCAACAATTAGAAAATAAAATTTATAAGATAATAATATTTATATAAAAGGGAAAAATTATAAAAATTTCCCTTATTTATAAAAAAGGGGAAAATGTGATGGTTCATTTTATGTACTAACTTGATTGTCCATGGGATGCCCAGTTTTCTGGGTGTGTCTGTGAGGATGTTTCTGGATGAGATTATTATTTGAATTGCTGGACTTAGTAAAGAAGACTGCTCTCCAAAATGTGGGTGCACATCATGCAATTCATTTTGGGCCTGAATATAACAAAAGGTGGGGGAGAGAGGAATTTGCCCCTACTTTTAGGGCTTCCCTGATAAGCTCAGTTGGTAAAGAATCCGCCTGCAATGTGGGAGACAGGGTCCAATCCCTGGGTTGGGAAGATCCCCTGGAGGAGGAAAGGCTACCCAACCCAGTATTCTGGCCTGGAGAATTCCATGGACTGTATAGTCCATGGGGTCACAAAGAGTCAGACAACACTGAGACTTTCCCTTTTTTTCTCTTTACTCACTGCTTGAGCTGAAACTTGTCTTCTCCTGCCCTCAGATTGGGATTTACACCATCACCTTCATTGGGTCTCAGACACTGGGCTTGAACTTCTTTACTCTGAATTTAAATTACACCACTGGCTTTCTTCCACTTGATGCAAAGAGCCAACAAATTGGAAAAGACTGATGCTGGGAAAGATTGAAAGTAAAAAAAGGGGGCAGCAGAGGATGAGATGGCTAGATAGTATCACTGACTCAATGGACATGAATTTGAGCAAACTCTGGGAGATAGTGGAGGACAGAAGAGCCTTGCATACTGCAGCCCTTGGGATCGCAAAGAGCCGAACTTGACTTAGCGACTGAACAACAAGAGTGACTGGCTTTTTTGGGTCTCCAGTTTGCAGATGGCAGAGCATAGAACTTATCAGCCTCCATAACTGCGAGAGCCAATTCCTCATAATATCCAGACTAACATTACTATCCTAGGGATAAATGAAATGAAACTGAACTACAAAACATTACTGGAGCTTTCATTCTACTTAGGATGCAGACAGTAACTAGAGAAATTCACTTGCATCTTGGAGTTTCCTGTGGGTTTCTCTCACTTCAGGAGTTATACAATAGGTCTGGGTTGCTAGAATGATCTGGTTTTTATCAAGACAGAGACTTGAAAATAAATATAAATATCTTATAGAATTTAGTGTGAAGTATGGTAGATAGCATATTGAAAAGCAGAGATATTACTTTGCCAACAAAGGTCCATCTAGTCAAGACTGTGGTTTTTCCAGTGGTCATGTATGGATGTGAGAGTTGGACTGTGAAGAAAGCTGAGCGCCAAAGAACTGATGCTTTTGAAATGTGGTGTTGGAGAAGACTCTTGAGAGTCCCTTGGACTGCAAGGAGATCCAACGAGTCCATTCTGAAGGAGATCAGTCCTTGGTGTTCATTGGAAAGACTGATGCTGAAGCTGAAACTTCAATACTCTGGCCACCTCATGTGAAGAGCTGACTCATTGGAAAAGACTCTGATGCTGGGAGGGATTGGGGGCAAGAGGAGAAGGGGATGACAGAGGATGAGATGGCTGGATGGCATCACCGACTTGATGGACATGAGCTTGAGTGAACTCCAAGAGTTGGTGATGGGCAGGGAGGCCTGGTGTGCTGTGATTCATGGCATCGCAAAGAGTCGGACAGGACTGAGCAACTTAACTGAACTGAACTGATGGATGACATGCATGAACAGATAGATAATTTCAACAGACACATGAAACTATATGAAGGGGCCTTCTTCAAAATGGGAATTCTAAGATGAAGAATTATTTTTATGGGCTCAGATGCAGAGTGGATATAGCACAGAGAAAAATCAATGAAATTGAAGAATACAGCTAAAGTAGTACTTGTAAGGACATTTTAACTTAAAGGCCACAATAAATGATCTATGCTTATTCTTTAAGGAGGTATAGAAGAGTAAATTGGACCCACAAGTAAAAGATAAAAAATATCAAAATGACAACAGGGATCAATAAAATAGAAAACAATAAATAGTGAAAATGACTAATGTCAGACTATTTTTATTTTGAAAAAAAAATAAAACTGAAAAATTTCTAGCAAGATTGAATGAAAAAAAGAAACTACAAATTCTAAATATCAAGAATTAATGAGAAAACATCACAACATAGACTAAAAAACATACCAAGGCCATTAAAAGGAAAAATTATGAACAATTTTTTGCCACATACATTAAGTGCATAAATTCCTTGGAAAAACTTACAAAAACTGGAACAAGAACACTGTAAGTATATCTATATTCACTAAAGAAATTAAATTTTAATTAAAAATTTCTCCACAAAGAAAGTATCACTCCAAGATGGTTTCACTGATGAATACTATCAAACATTTAAGAAAGAAATATCAATTTCAGACCACTCTTTTAAAAAATGGAGGAGTATACAAAATTTGCCAACTCATTCTATGAGGCTTACATAATCTTGACATAGAGATCACAAAATCATATTGAAGACCATATTCTTTACGAGCACAGGCTCAGTAATAATGATATTACCAAATAGAATATAAACATAAATAAAAAGGACAATATGTCACAAATGAATGGGATTAATTTCAGGAATCCAAGATTGACTTAATTTTGAGACTCAAAGAACACAAGTCATTAGAGTAACATATTAAAGGAGAATAATTATATAATCACTATAATAGATATAGAACAAACTTTTACACAGTTTTACTACCTATTTATGGTAAAAGTACTCACAAACTTGGAAGCAAATTTCTTAACTTAATAGAGCATCTAAGGAAGACCCAGATAATAAGATACCTAACTTTGAAGTACTGAATAATTTCTACTTAATATTAGGGTAACACAAAGATGCCACTTCTTATTACTTCTACTCAAAATTATACTGGACAGCCTAGCCATTGCAATTAGGTGAGAGGAAAAAATAAATCATAAAAATTGAACATAAAAATTTAAGCTTCCTTTGTTGGTGCAAAGGAAGACATACAGACATACAGAGCAATTGAGCTAAACATAATATCTAAAAACATATCCTAATTTATGACAAAGTTGTCACTGTAACACAATGGGGAAAGGTTTATCTCTTCAATAAATTATGCTAAAGCAATTGGCTAACATATGGGGAGAAAAGCTTTGACTCCTTCCTTACATCATACACAAAATTTAACCTCATGTGGATTCTAGATATAAATATTAAAAGAATAAGGATTTTACAATAAATGTTGGCAAGAATGTGAAAAAAGGAATCCTCCTACACAGCTGTTGGAATGTAAACTGCTGCAACCACTATAGAAAACTCTATGGAGATTCCTCAAAAAACTAAAAATAGAGTTAGCGTATGATCCAGCAATCCCACACCTGGGATTTTGTCCAGGGAAAATCATAATTCAAAAAGATAGATGCACCCCAATGTTCACTGCAGCACAATTTACAATAATCAAAACATGGAAGTAACTAAATGCCCGTCAACAGATGAATGAATAAAGGAACTGTGGTGTATTTATACAATGGAATATCAGGTATAAAAAAATGAAACTATGCCATTTGCAATATCATGGCTGGACCTAGAGATTATGCTAAGTGAAGTAAATCAGAGAAAAACAAATATCATATGATGTCACTTATATGTGAAATCTAAAACACAAATGAAGTTATTTACAAAATACAAACAGACTCACAGACATAAAAAGCTCACTGGTTACCAAATTGGAAAACAGTGGGGAAGAAATAAATCAGGAGTTGGGGATTAACAGACACAAACTACTTACATATAATAAAGATAAACAACAAGGTCCTACTACATAGCACAGTAAACAATATTCAGTGTCTTGTAATAACCTATAATGAAGAAGAAAATGAAAAAGAATATGCATATTAAAACAACATTCAAAAAACAGAGAGCAGGGTATCTGGTCCCATCACTTCATGGCAAATAGATGGGGACACAATGGAAACAGTGACAGACTTTATATTCTTGGGCTACAACATCACTGTGGACAGTGACTGCAGCCATGAAATTAAAAAACTCTTTCTCCTTGGAAGAAAAGTAATGTCCAACCTAGACAGCATATTAAAAAGCAGAGATGTTACTTTGTCAGCAAAGGTCCTTATCGTCAAAGCTATGGTTTTTCCAGTGGTCGTGTGTGGATGTGAGTTGGACTACAAAGAAAGCTGAGCGCTGAAGAATTGATGCTTTTGAACTGTGGTGTTGGAGAAGACTCTTGAGAGTCCCTTGGACTGCAAGGAGAGCCAACCAGTTAATCCTAAAGGAAATCAGTCCTGAATATTCACTAGAAGGACTTAGGCTGAAGCTGAAGCTCCAATACTTTGGCCACCTGATGCGAAGAGCCGATTCACTGGAAAAGACCCTGCTGCTGGGAAAAATTGAGGGCAGGAGGAGAAGGGGGATGACAGAGAATGAGATGGTTGGATGGTATCACTAATTCAATGGAAATAAGTTTGAGAAAATTCTGGGAGATAGTGAAGGACAGAAAAGCCTGGCATGCTGCTGTCTATGGGGTCTGGTCAAAGAGTTGCACAGGACTGAGTGACTGAGCAACAATATAATTGAATTCCTCTGACTGTACACCTAAAATTAACACAGCATTGTAAATCAACTCTACTTCACCATAGTGGTCCAGTGGTGAGAAGTCCACCTTCCAATGCAGGGGAGATGGGTTGAATCCCCTGTTGTGCTGGGCTATCTATGATCCCAAATACCTGGGGTAACTAAGCCCACTGCTGCTGCTGCTGCTAAGTCGCTTCAGTCGTGTCCGACTCTGTGCGACCCCACAGACGGCAGCCCACCAGGCTCCCCCCGTCCCTGGGATTCTCCAGGCAAGAACACTGAGTGGGTTGCCATTTCCTTCTCCAATGCAGGAAAGTGAAAAGTAAAAGTGAAGTCGCTCAGTCATGTCTGACTCCCAGCGACCCAATGGACTGAGGCCCACCAGGGTCAGTAGGAGTATATTTGTACTACAGAGATTTTGTTGTTGTTCAGTCACTCAGTTTGCTGACAGTGACTGCAGCTCATGAACTGCCAATCCTAGACTGCATCATTAACCCCCTCCACTCAGAGTTTGCTCAGACTCATGTCCATCGAGTCAATGATGCCATCCAATCATTTCATTCTCTGCTGTCCCCTTCTCCTCCTGTCCTCAATCTTTTCCAGCATTCAGAGATTAGCAAACTCTAAACACCAGAGCTTCGGGAACACCCTACCTCCACCCTAGAGGTATATAGTAAATATCTAGCATAACAGGACAGTGAGAGCTCATTCCTAGGTTCAGGGTCAGGGAGTAGGCTAGGAGGCTAAGGGAACTGAGAATTGAAGGGCATAAAGTTTGGGTTCCTTGAGGAACATCTAAAATGGTAAGCACAGCATTGTAAATCAACTCTACTTCACCATAGTGGTCCAGAGGTGTAGAAGTCAAGCATTTATCACCTTCTGGGGAGATGGCTTTCAGGCATTCCTTCTCTTGTTGAGTAAGATTAACCCCAATACCTGGGGTAACTAGTCCACACATAAGTACTATCCCGCTTGCGCTGGAGCCCATCCACCACTAGAGAAGCCGGCACACCACAGTGAAGGTCCTGCATGCTGCAAGTGAGACCCAATGCAGCCAGATAATTTATTTTTTAAAAAAAGAGTAAAAGTTTTAGAGGATAACAGAGTATCATCATGAATTCCAGTTAGGCAGAAATTTCCTAAACGGGAGGAAAAGACATTAACTTTAAATAAAAGATTGATAAATTGGAATTAAAAATATAAAATTCCTGTTTATCAAAATAAGCCATTGAGAAATGAAAAGTCAAGCCAGAAAGAGAAGGAAGCCTTTAAAATGCATATACAGCGAAAGAATCTACAATAAATAAATTCCTACAAGTGAACAAGAAAAACAGGTAACTAAATTAATAATAAGGAAAAAGACTTAGGTACCTCAAAAAGCATATTTAAATGACCAATGGACAACAACAAAAACCCCTTAACAATATCAACTGCTGCAAAGATGTGGAGCATCTAGAACTCTACACTGTTAGGTGTAAAATTAGTTGAATCACTCTGGGAAACTGTTTGGCAGCACTTTTACTTTTTTTTAACTGTTTATTTTGTACTGGGGTATAGCCCATTAACAATATTTTGATAGTTTCAGGCGAACAGCGAAGGGACTTAGCCATACATGCACATGTATCCATGCTTCCCCAAACTCCCCTCCCTTCCAGGCTGCCACAAAACATTGAGTTTCCCGTGCTCTACAGTAGGTACTTGTTGGTTATCCATTTTAAATACAACAGCATGTACATGTCCATCCCAAACGTCCTAACTATCCCTTCCCCCAATCCTTTCCCTGGCAACCGTAAGTTCATTTTTTAAGTCTGAGTCTCTTTCTGTTTTGTAAGTATGTTCATTTGTGTCATTTCTTTTTAGAGTCCACATATAGGGGATGTCATACAATATTTCTCCTTCACTGTCTGACTGACTTCACTCAGTGTGACACTTTCTAGGTCTATCCATGTTGCTGCAAATTGCTCATTCATGGATCCTGTGATCTATCAGTTCCATTCCTAGGTATATTCTATAGGCAAAGACAGAGGTAAAGGTGTTTTTGGCCAGTACCAGGAGTAGGGGGAAGTAAGGGAAGATGCCTAGTGCTCAAAATTCGAGGAGGTGCTCACTCCCAGGGTCATAAAAGTGCCAGTGTGATCTTGACCAGTGAGTGCTTCTTTAAATTTTGCACCCCAACACCTTTCTTGCTTCACCTACTGCCATCTCTGGTCTTGGCATCACTGTTCATAAGAGTCAAAACACCCAAATATCCATCAACTGTAGAATAGGTTAAGTAAACTCTTATTTGTAAAATTCACCATACAGCAGTGAAAAGAATGAACTGGTAATATGCAGCAACACATATTAATTTCACAAACAATATGGAGCCTAAGAAGTCTCCCACAAAATAGTACAGGATTCCATTCAAAAAAAGTTCAAAAAAAAAAAGGCAAAGTTAATCAATGATCATAGGGGTTAGGATAGTAACTAGTTTCAGAGGACAGAATAATTATGAGGGCACCCAAGAGAGGTTTCTAGAGTCCCGGTAAAAGTCTGTACCTTGATTGGGGTAGCAATTACATGGGCAAACACATTGAGATGGACATAATCATTATATGCATATTATCTATCCTTATATGTCACTTATGATTTGCTCACTTCTCTGTGTGTTATTTGGTTAACATGTTAACTAAAAAATTAAAAACACAATGGAAATGAATGTCTATATTTGTATACCTATATTTTGAAGAAAAGGAGAATGGGGACCGTAAAGGGGAGACGGGTAACAGGGGGCTTCCCCTGTATCTATCACGCTTCACTTATTTTAAGTTATACTGAAACAAATATAGCAAAGTGATAGAATATGATAGAGGTGAGCAATGGGTATACAGTTCATTGCTTTACTCTTAACTTTTCTCTTTCAAATGTTTTATACTTTAAAAAAAATCAGCAATGTGGATTATCTGAAGCTGGGATCTGATCCACTGAGAGGATGGTTCAACCTACATCATTATCAACACCTCTTACAAAATACTATACATCTTTGCCTTTCCAGTAGACATCTCATTCCACTCTCTGCCAAGGCAAAATATGCTGTTTGCAACAAGCCCTTCAATCCCATTCAAGAAAATTTCACAAAATGAGGAGAGCTTGTTTTTAGCTTTACTTCATTATGATAGGTTTTGAAATGGAAGCTTCAAAAAGAATATCTTGCCCTTCTTGTGTCTCCAGCAAAGTCTGATGCTCCTGAAAAAAAATTACAAGTGTTTCTGTTCACCTCTCACTGATCCCAAATCATAGAAAAGATACTAAATAAGATTAACTTTACACCCACAAGGCCTTCTGTGTGACAGACTTTAAACTGCAGATACAAAGCTGAAAGAGTTGATTTTTCACTCTTCCATTCTGCCTGTTAAGCTCAGCTTTCTAAAAAAGTATCTGAAGTGCTAGGACTTTCACTGCGCTTCAGTTAGCTATGGCTTATCTCCACTTAAGAAATCGCTTCCTCCCTTATATTAGAGAGAGACTGGCAGGAAATACTCCCCATGTCCTGGCTGAGAGTGGAAGATTCTAAGACAGGCTGAGTGAGAAAGCTCTCTGTAGACTTGTTCCTGATTTCCATTGATTGCAATCCTCTCCCAGCTCTAGGTCAGTGTTTTAAATGAGCGGGGTGGGTGGGTAGGAGTGGAGGAGGACCTCAAAGACAGATCCAAGGAGACATGGTAGTAAATTGACTATATGGGAAGACCAAGAAAGGTATGATACAGTGCAAAGAACAATGGGTTTAAATTCTGACATACTGGGCTGAGCAACCATAAACAAGTCATTTTAACCTGAGTCCTATCTCTCTCTGCAAAATGACCAAGGTAATACCTCTCTCTCTCTCAGGAGTTTTGTGTGGTTTCCATGCTGTGAAATGTTGAAAATATTACATGGGTAGTAAAAGAAAATGCCTATCTTTGGCTCACCTGCTAGTCCAAACCCTTGAAAGCACTATCTAATTGATCTATAAGTCAGGTTTCATTCTTTTTCCTGTATGCTCAGTCATTACACATACATTTCATTTCTTCCACTTCCTTTTGCATCTCCTCAACAGGCTGTTTAATATCTTCATAACACACTATGAAGTATCAAGGCATTTGAGCTTTTGTGCTTCTGAGCTTTTCAGTTTCAATGTGTCTACATTCTATCTTTTAGTTGAAATGAATATGTGCCATTCACAAGCAGATCACCAGATGATAAACACCTCTCAAAAGACACATTAAAAAAGCAAACAAACAAACAAGAAAACACTACAATTAGTAGAAGGAAAGAAATCAGAAAAATCTGAGCAGAAATAAATGAAAAAAAAATAGTAAAGATTAATAAAACTAAATGCTGGTTATTTGAGAAGATAAACAAAATTGACAAACCTTTAGCCAGATTCACCAAGAAAAAAAAAAAGAGAGAAGAATCAAATCAACAAAATTAGAAATGAACAAGTAGAGGTTACAAAAGACAATGCAGAAATACAAAGGATTATAAGAGACTATTATGAACAACTATATGGCAATAAAATGGATAACCTGGAAGAAATGGACAGATTCTTAGAAAAGTTAAATCTTCCAAGACTGAACCAGGAAGAAATAGAAATTATGAACAACCCAAAGACAAACACTGAAATTGAAACTGTGATCAAGCATCTCCCAAAAAACAAACTCCCAGGACCAGATGGCTTCACAGGAGAATTCTATCAAACATTTAGAGAGGAGGTAGTGCCTATCCTTCTAAAACTCTTTCAAAAAATTGCAGAGGAAGGAACACTTCCAAACTCATTCTATGAGGCCACCATCATTGATACCAAAACCAGACAAAGACAACACAAAACAAGAAAACTACAGGCCAATATCACTGATGAACATAGATGCAAAAATCCTCAACAAAATCTGAGCAAACAGAATTCAGCAACATATCACAAAGCTCACACACTATGATCAAGTTGGGTTTATTCCAGGGATGTAAATATTCTTCAATATATGCAAATCAATCAATGTGATACACCATATCAACAAATTGAAAGATAAGAGCCATATTATCATGTCTATAGATGCAGAAAAAGCCTTTGACAAAATTCAGCACCCATTTATGATTAAAACTCTTCAAAAATTGGCATAGAAGGAACCTACCTCAATATAGTAAAGGCCATATATGACAAGCCTACAGCAAACATTATTCTCAATGGTGAAAAACTGAAAGCATTCCCCCTAAGATCAGGAACAAGACATGGGTGTCCCCTTTCACCACTATTATTCAACATAGTTCTGGAAGTCCTAGCTATAGCAATCAGAGAAGAAAAAGAAGTAAAATGAATCCAGATCAGAAAAGAAGTAAAGCTCTCACTGTTTGCAGATGACATGATACCATACATCGAAAACCCTAAAGATACTATCAGAAAATTACTAGAGCTAATCAGTGAATTTAGAAAAGTTGCAGGATATAAAATCAATACACAGAAATCACTTGCATTTCTATATACTAACAATGAAAAAGCAGAAAGAGAAATTAAGGAATCAATCCCATTCACCATTGCAACAAAAATAATTAAATATTTAGGAATAAACTTACCTAAGGAAACAAAAGAACTGTACACAGAAAATTATAAGACACTGATGAAAGAAAGCAAAGGCAGCATAAACATATGGAGAGAGATTCCATGTTCCTGGGCAGGAAGAATCAATACTGTGAAAATGACTCTACTATCAAATGCAATCTACAGATTCCATGTGATCCTTATCAAATTGCCAATGGCATTTTTTTTTACAGAACTAGAACAAAAAACTTCACAATTCATATGGAAACACAAAAGACCCTGAATAGCCAAAGCAGTTTTGAGAAAGAAGAATGGAACTGCAGGAATCAACCTTCCTGACTCCAGATTATACTACAAAGCTACAGTCATTAAGACAGTATGATACTGGCACAAAAACAGAAATATAGACCAATGGAACAAGATAGAAAGCCCAGAAATAAACCCATAAACCTATGGGTAGCTTATTTTTACAAAGGAGGCAAGAATATACAATGGGGCAAAGACAGCCTCTTCAATAAATGGTGCTGGGAAAATTGGACAGCTACATGTAAAAGAATGAAATTAGAACACTTCCTAACACCATATACAAAGATAAACTCAAAATGGATTAAAGATCTAAATGTAAGACCAAAAACTAAAACTCTTAGAGGAAAACATAGGCAGAAAACTCAATGACATAAATCAAAGCAAGATCCTCTATGGCCCACCTCCTAGAGTAACAGAAATAAAAACAGAAGTAAACAAGTGGGACCTGATTAAACTGAGAAGCTTTTGCACAGCAAAGGAAACTATAAGAAAGGTGAAAAGACAACCCTCAGAATGGGAGAAAATAACAGCAAATGAAACAACTGACAAAGGATTAATTTCCAAATATACAAGCAGCTCATATAACTCAATGCCAGAAAAACAAACAACCCAATCAAAAAGAGAGAAAGACACAAACACAGACATTTCTCCAAAGACATACAGACCGCTAACAAACCCATGAAAATATGCTCAACATTCCTCATTATTAGAGAAATGCAAATCAAAACCACAATGAGATATCACCTCACACCAATCAGAATCGCCATCATCAAAAAGTCTACAAACAATAAATGCTGGAGAAGGTGTGGAGAAAAGGGAATGCTCTTGCACTGTTTGTGGGAATAGAAATTGATATAGCCACTATGGAAATTCCTTAAATAAAACTAGGAATAAAACTGCCATTATGGCCCAGCAATCCCACTCCTAGGTATATACCCTGAAGAAACCAAAATTGAAAAAGACGCATGTATACCACTGTTCACTGCAGCACTATTTACAAAAGCTAAAACATGGAAGCAACCTAGATGTCCATCGACAGATGAATGGATAAAGAAGTTGTGGAACATATGCACAATGGAATATTACTCAGCCATAAAAAGTAATGCATTTGAGTCAGTTCTAATGAGGTGGATGAACCTAGAATCTATTATACAGAGTGAGGTGAGTCAGAAAGAGAAAGATAAATATCATATTCTAATGCACATATATGGAATCTAGAAAAATGGTACTAAAGAATTTATTTACAGGGCAGCAAGGGAGAAACAGACATAGAGAACAGACTTATGGACATGGGGAGGGGTGGAGGAGAGGGTGGGATATATGGAAAGAGTAACATGTAAAGTTACATTACCATATGTAAAATAGTCAATCAGGGTCTCAGTATCAACCTAGAGGGGTGGGCTGGGGAGGGAGATGGGAGGAAGGTTCAAGAGGGAGGGGATATATGTATACCTATGTCTGATTTATGTTGAGGTTTGACAGAAAACAACAAAATTCTGTAAAGCAATTATCCTTTAATAAAAAAAATAAAATGAAAAAAAAAATTTTTTTAAAGACACATTAGCCAGACCTTACTGAGTCACTCAGTCATACCATTCATCCAGATGGTGTCAGGAAGGGTCAAGTTTTTGAAAGGAAGTAATTATGAATCATCAGTAATCAAATATTTCCTAACCCTAAGGCTATGTCACAGCCTATGCCAGACTGCAAGCTTTGGAACATCATTACAGTAAAAATGACAAATTTTATTAGCTTCTTTTTACAGAATAACAGAGCATTTGCAATTGGCAGATTGATGTTTCCTGTTTCACCTAATTTGGAGGGCTTTGCATTTTTTTAAGAAAATATGTTTGTGTTGAAAAAAGAGATGTTCTCTTTCATATCATATTTCTACTAACTTTCAGCTCAAGCTCCCTCTCCCCACAAGGTAGGAATGTTGGGGTAGCCATTCCTTACTTCTCTTTGCACTCTTTTACTCAATCCTTACCAAGGAAGAAAAGTCACTGATCTAATTTTTTAGAGCATCCCACTTCACTCATTGGCATGATTGCCACTTTGGCCATTTTATCCCTTTCTGTCTTCCTTTATCTTCAAGTAGATGCATAGTCCTAATCAATGAAGTGGGATGAATGACTCATTTCAGACCATCATTGCAGGCTGGATTGTTATCAACTCGGCAGAGAAGTAAAGGAAGTTATTTGAATTCAGCCCTCTGCCTTGCCTTCAGTCCAGTTTTACCAGCCATCCTTGCATTCAGAGTTACAGGGTACTTGTGTTCCATTAATCTAGAGACACTTTACATGTTCTCATCCTAAGGATATCTAAAAGGGCATCTATTTCACCTTGATGAAGGTCATGAGTATGTGCCTTGTAACTGTGAGGAACAAATATAGGCTCAAGCAGTCTATACCACTCGGCCAATCTCATCTTGCATTGCGCAATGTTCTTGGATAATGCAGAAATACTACTGCTACTGCTAAGTCACTTCAGTCGCGTCCGACTCTGTGCGACCCCATAGACGGCAGCCCACCAGGCTCCCCCGTCCCTGGGATTCTCCAGGCAAGAACACTGGAGTGGGTTGCCATTTCCTTCTCCAATGCATAAAAGTGAAAAGTGAAAGTAAAGTCACTCAGTCGTGTCCAACTCAGCGACCCCATGGACTGCAGCCCTCCAGGCTCCTCTGTCCATGGGATTTTCCAGGCAGGAGTACTGGAGTAGGGTGCCATTGCCTTCTCTCAATAGGATTTCATTAAGTTTAGCTGTCCTCCAGAAGCATCTCTTGAAGAAAAGTTTAATTCTAACTTTTGGTTAGCATAGCTGAATGTGATCAGGCCTCCCTACCAGTCTACCAAATCCCATTCTGTGGAAATATGAGGAATAGAATAGAATTGCTACCATTTAGGTCAGAACCCATAATCACCATAAGACAAAATTCAAACTCAGGTTATAGTTGAGGGTCAGAAATCAGGCCATAGCCATAATTAGCCAGCTATGGGATAACCTCTGGCCCACCACCGCAGGTCATAAGGGCTTGTCATTGTCGAACTTTCAAGATGACAGGAGCAATCGCTCAATGAGCACAGAGCTAGGGAATCAGCTAGGGAAGCATAGTCTGAAGTTTCTCTGCTTTTCACCATGGGAAGAAGTCTGAAAGGAGAATCCTGAGCCTAAAGTCAGGATGGCTATCACTGTCAGTTCAGTTCAGTTCAGTTCAGTTGCTAAGTTGTGTCTGACTCTTTGCGACCCCATGAATCGCAGCACGCCAGGCCTCCCTGTCCATCACCAACTCCCGGAGTTCACACAGACTCACGTCCATAGAGTCAGTGATAACATCCAGCCATCTCATCCTGTCATCCCCTTCTCCTCCTGCCCCCAATCCCTCCCAGCATCAAACTGTCAAGTGGCACCCAAACATTCTAGGTGACAAGACAGACTGTGAAAACATTTTCTTGACATTTTCCTATACAGCAGGATATTTGAAAAAGAGAATGAGGAATAAGCATGTGTTTCAGCATCCTTTGCTCGCCCCTCTCCATATGGAAAAAGAACCGATTTCCATAAAAGGTGTACATCTGATATTCTGGCAGGACATCAATTCCACTGTTCTCTTGGAGCAAAAGATAATTGATCATAACATCTGCATTCCTTCATGCAAATTTATGACTGAGCTTCCAACAGTTTTCAACAATCTCCTGTTACAAAATGGACAGTGCCCAAAGAATATTCTATGAAATATTCCTCCCTAGAGATGTTCTTTTCTTTGAGATGAAGGGATAACTTGCGATGGTAATAGGTAAAGAAAGCAAAGTAACAAATGCTCCCAGAGATTCACAAAGCTTGTTAATATATCAAAGGCTCTGAAAAATCCAGCAAAAGACAAACCAACCAATCAACCTCTGATTAGCATTTTCTTCCTAAATCTGAGTGCCCATAAGTCTTTTTTTCCACTTAACAGAACTGACATTCAGAAGGACATATATTGGAAAACTGTCCTGTCTGGAAGTATGTGCAGGAGGCTTGTCTCTCATTTCCTATCTTCAGTGCTGCTGAGGAGAGGAGAGAAGGGAAAAAAGAAGAGAAATGAATGACCTCTCCTACAGGCACATTTGAGTGGCTCACTGTATTGCTAACACATAAGAAGAACTATGTTTATGGTTGAGAAGCCAAACATACCAGAAGGCTACAGCACAATACCTAAATGAAGCACACTTCATCAGAGGGCAAATACACTGAAACCATACTCACAGAAAACTAGTCAATCTAATCACACCAGGACCACAGCCTTGTCTAACTCAATGAAATCAAGCCATGCCCGTGGGGCAACCCAGGATGGGCAGGTCATGGTGGAGAGATCTGACAGGGTGTGGTCTGCTGGAGAAGGGAATGGCAAACCACTTCAGTATTCTTGCCTTGAGAACCCCATGAACAGTATGAAAAGGCAAAATGATAGGATACTGAAAGAGAAACTCCCCAGGTCAGTAGGTGCCCAATATGCTACTGGAGATCAGTGGAGAAATAACTCCAGAAAGAATGAAGGGATGGAACCAAAGCAGAAAGAATACCCAGCTGTAGATGTGTCTGGTGATAGAAGCAAAGTCCGATGCTGTAAAGAGCAATATTGCATAGGAACCTGGAATGTCAGGTCCATGAATCAAGGCAAATTGGAAGTGGTCAAACAAGAGATGGCAAGAGTGAATGTTGACATTCTAGGAATTAGCGAACTAAAATGGACTGGAATGGGTGAATTTAACTCAGAGGACCATTATATCTACTACTGTGGGCAGGAATCCCTCAGAAGAAATGGAGTGGCCATCATGGTCAAC
This sequence comes from Tragelaphus eurycerus, assembly GCA_935064755.1. Classification (NCBI taxonomy): domain Eukaryota; kingdom Metazoa; phylum Chordata; class Mammalia; order Artiodactyla; family Bovidae; genus Tragelaphus; species Tragelaphus eurycerus. Next base: position 13,084,760 of record CAKXYN010000054.1, on the reverse strand, counting down.
AAAAGAGTCTGAAATGCATTACTTGGATGCAATCTCAAAAATGACAGAATGATCTCTGTTCGTTTCCAAGGCAAACCATTCAGTGTCACAGTAATCCAGGTCTATGCCCCAACCAGTGACGCTGAAGAAGCTGAAGTTGAATGGTTCTATGAAGACCTACAATCCTTTTAGAACTAACACCCAAAAAAGATGTCCTTTTCATTATAGGGGACTGGAATGCAAAAGTAGGAAGTCAAGAAACACCTGGAGTAACAGGCAAATTTGGCCTTGGAATATGGAATGAAGCAGGGCAAAGACTAACAGAGTTTTGCCAAGAAAATGCACTGGTCATAGCAAATACCCTCTTCCAACAACACAAGAGAAGACTCTGTACATGGACATCATCAGATGGTCAACACTGAAATCAGATTGATTATATTCTTTGCAGCCAAAGATGGAGAAGCTCTATACAATCAGCAAAAACAAGACCAGGAGCTGACTGTGGCTTGGACCATGAACTCCTTATTGCCAAATTCAGACTGAAATTGAAGAAAGTAGGCAAAACCACTAGACCATTCAGGTATGACCTAAATCAAATCCCTTATGAGTATACAGTGGAAGTGAGAAATAGATTTAAGGGCCTAGATCTGATAGATAGAGTGCCTGATGAACTATGGAATCAGGTTCGTGACATTGTACAGGAGACAGGGATCAAGACCATCCCCATGGAAAAGAAATGCAAAAAAGCAAAATGGCTGTCTGGGGAGGCCTTGCAAATAGCTGCAAAAAGTAGAGAAGCGAAAAGCAAAGGAGAAAAGGAAAGATATAAACATCTGAATGCAGAGTTCCAAAGAATAGCAAGAAGAGATAAGAAAGCCTTCTTCAACGATCAATGCAAAGAAATAGAGGAAAACAACAGAATGGGAAAGACTAAGGATCTATTCAAGAAAATCAGAGATACCAAAGGAACATTTCATGCAAAAATGGGCTTGATAAAGGACAGAAATGGTATGGACCTAACGGAAGCAGAAGATATTAAGAAGAGGTGGCATGAATACACAGAAGAACTGTACAAAAAAGAGCTTCACGACCCAGATAATCATGATGGTGTGATCACTGACCTAGAGCCAGACATCCTGGAATGTGAAGTCAAGTGGGCCTTAGAAAGCATCACTACGAACAAAGCTAGTGGAGGTGATGGAATTCCAGTGGAGCTATTCCAAATCCTGAAAGATGATGCTGTGAAAGTGCTGCACTCAATATGCCAGCAAATGTGGAAAACTCAGCAGTGGCCACAAGATTGGAAAAGGTCAGTTTTCATCCCAATCCCAAAGAAAGGCAATGCCAAAGAGTGCTCAAACTACCACACAATTGCACTCATCTCACATGCTAGTAAAGTAATGCTCAAAATTCTCCAAGCCAGGCTTCAGCAGTATGTGAACCGTGAACTTCCTGATGTTCAAGCTGGATTTAGAAAAGGCAGAGGAACCAGAGATCAAATTGCCAACATCCGCTGGATCATGGAAAAAGCAAGAGAGTTCCAGAAAAACATCTATTTCTGCTTTATTGACTATGCCAAAGCCTTTGACTGTGTGGATCACAATAAACTGTGGAAAATTCTGAAAGAGATGAGAATACCAGACCACCTGATCTGCCTCTTGAGAAATCTGTATGCAGGTCAGGAAGCAACAGTTAGAACTGGTCATGGAACAACAGACTGGTTCCAAATAGGAAAAGAAGTATGTCAAGGTTGTATATTGTCACCATGTCACCATGTTTATTTAACTTATATGCAGAGTACATCATGAGAAATGCTGGACTGGAAGAAACACAAGCTGGAATCAAGATTTCTGGGAGAAATATCAATAACCTCAGATATGCAGATGATACCACCCTTATGGCTGAAAGTGAAGAGGAACTCAAAAGCCTCTTGATAAAAGTGAAAGTGGAGAGTGAAAAGGTTGGCTTAAAGCTCAACATTCAGAAAACGAAGATCATGGCATCTGGTCCCATCACTACATGGGAAATAGATGGAGAAACAGTGGAAACAGTGTCAGACTTTATTTTTCTGGGCTCCAAAATCACTGCAGATGGTGACTGCAGCCATGAAATGAAAAGACACTTACTCTTTGGAAGGAAAGTTATGACCAACCTAAATAGCATATTCAAAAGCAGAGACATCACTTTGCCAACAAAGGTTCGCCTAGTCAAAGCTATGGTCTTTCCTGTGGTCATGTATGGATGTGAGAGCTGGACTGTGAAGAAGGCTGAGTGCTAAAGAATTGATGCTTTTGAACTGTGGTGTTGGAGAAGACTCTTGAGAGTCCCTTGGACTGCCAGGAGATCCAACCGGTCCATTCTGAAGGAGATCAGCCCTGGGATTTCTTTGGAAGGAATGATGTTAAAGTTGAAACTCCAGTATTTTGGCCACCTCATGCAAAGAGTTGACTCATTGGAGAAGACTCTGATGCTGGGAAGGATTGGGGGCAGGAGGAGAAAGGGATGACAGAGGATGAGATGGCTGGATGACATCACTGACTCGATGGATGTGAATCTGAGTGACCTCCGAGAGCTGGTGATGGATAGGGAGGCCTGGCGTGCTGCAGTTCATGGGGTCACAAAGAGTCGGACACGACTGAGCGACTGATCTGATCATTTATTTATAATAGAACAGCTCGCAGTCTGAACCCCACACATGCAAGTGAATGAATCCTTTTTCACATCCCTCAGGCCTATTGGAAAGACTCGCCTATGCCCTGCTTGATAGTACAAGCAAGGCACTCTTTTCTGGAGGATCACTAGCCCATCAATACCTTCTCAGCTGGACATTTCTAGCCCAGGGATGTGAAGGACCTGTGATTCAGCCCAGGCAAGTCCCAGAGGCGAAGTGCAAAAGAAGTGAAAACTGCAGGGAATTGGGAAGATCAACCCCTGACTTAGATACTACTGTGCTATGTTAAAAGGCATCCCGGCACTTGGAGGTAAAGCAATAATTTCCTATTGCTCATAATTCTGTGAGTTGTGAGTTGGCTGGTCCCAGCCCACAAGTCTTCTGTTCCATGTTGCGTAGCTGAGGCTATTCATGTGGCTGCATTTGACTGGGGGCTCACCTTGGGGTATGTAAGGTACCCCCGATCTTTCAGAGTCTCTCACACTATTCCATAGTCTAGACTGAACTCTCTCACAGCAAGGCAACTGGGCTCCAAGAAAAGGAGAGCTCCTGGTTCTTTTAGGGTTCTCAACTCCGAAATCCCAGAACATCATTTGTGAAACATTCAAGGTTTCACAAGGCAAGTTCCAAGGTCACCCCAGATTCAACGGTCCAGACTTGATATGAGAAAAGCATTGACAGAGGGAGACAGGAGGGCTGTAGATGGTTATCTTTGGAGACTATCTACCATAACACCTAACATTTCATGTTTCACAACTTCAGTGGTTAAACAGGCAAAAATATTGAGAGGGTTGTCATTTCCTTCTCCGGGGGAATCTTCCTGACCCAGGGATGGAACACACATCCTCTACGTTAGCAGGTGGGTTCTTTACCACTGAGCCACCAGGGAAGCCCAAACAGGAAAAATGCCACCATCATTTTTGACAAAGCAGCAAATTCAAAATGCAGTCATTTTTATCCAGACTTTTAAAAAGATTAGGGAAACCATTACAGACTCTGACAGTTGGCTCCAATTAGAGCAAACTAAACGAGCCCCTAACTCATTCCAGCCTATCATTTTCGAAGGGTAAATCTTTCTAGGAGGTGACTAGAATAATCCTGGACTAACTTGAAGTCCCTTTATGGAGATATTATAACCCCTGGCTACTTAGTGACTTAAAAATAATTAAACTTCTAATTCTGTTCATGTTTTCATTCCTCACTCACAATCCTTCCTGAGAAGTAAGCAAGGATCCTTCTTATCAGCAACCCAACTGATCTCTGAGCTGGGATTTAGCTATATCCAGAAAAGAAAAGCTAAATATTTATTTAACAGTATTATCACCCTCCCTTAAAACCACCAGCTTTTCTTTTAGCCTCATTCACCACTTGAAACATGTGGGAAAGCTGAGTGGGCTGGGCAGCTGCCTATGTAGTACATTCTGAGGGACAGTCAAAGGGAGCCCTGTCCAAAAATAATCCTCACAGCTGCCATGACATGATGCCTGAAATTCCACCGATATTCATTTCATTCACTTATGGTGTTGGTTATGCTGGGATTCAAGGACAGAATGCAAAGATCCCAGGATATGGGAACACATGGGGTCATCATCACAATTAGCTTTCCAACCTGGGGTGAACGACTTAACACAGGTCTTTGGACCAGTGAGGGAAGACCAAGCAGGGTCCCTGAGGGCCAGAAAGGTGGAAGTGTCTCCTGGAGACAGGTTGTATGCTCCTGGAGGTCTGGGCACCCCAAGGGTAGAGAAAGGTAAAGAAATAGGGCACACCTCTCCAATTCACAATGTTCTGAAGGTTGTTTGTTGGAAGGGGAAAAAAAGGCACAGGAGAGAAAGGAGTGAGACAGGGCAACAGGACATATTCTGAATACATTCCCCCAAAGTTTCCATTTCAAGAATTTTCAAGCTAACACTTTTACTCATGATTATTAATACCAAGACAAAAAGACATCCGTGTGCATAGCAAAGAGAGTTCAAAGAGAAGCCTGTGAATTAAACTGTACCCAAGATTATAAACCAAAAGTAGCTGATACTTGTAGTGTCCTGTCCATGAGTCAGATGATGTTCAGAGAACTTGGCGTATTTTGGTTGGTTTGGTCACCACAGAAGTCCTGGGATGTAGGTGCTTTCATGATCCCTATTTTAGAGAAGGGGAAACTGAGGCCAGAGAGGTAGATTAACTAATCAATGCTGAAGTCAGAGTTTGAAGCCAGGCAGTTTGACGACCAGAACTCAAGGCCTTGTCACAGGATTTATCATCCCACTGTGACACTCTCTAGGGACCCTTCCATACCCAGGGCTCACACATGCCGAGAACGTGCTGTAAGGTTAAGATTCTATTTCCAGCCCTGGCAAAGAAAATTCTGACTCTGGAGGCAATTATTTCTTATTGCTTTTACTATTGGTGTTAGAACTTTGATACCGTGGCCTTCACATTTATAAAATAAAACACAGTATTTAAATATTATGTTTCCTTCAAAAATAATTTATGGAAACTAATGTTTATTCAAAGTGACCCAAAAGTTATGGTCAGGCTGGCAGGAGTGAAAAAAGTGCTAGAAAAACAAGTCTCCATGTCTAGGAAGCACTGTTTCTTTTAATTTATTTATTGGAAGCACTGTTTTTTCCCTTATTTTCTTAAAAAACCAATGGCGGTGTCACAAAGTTGGACTGCCTGATCCCCAGGCATACTTATGATACCCCCGTGCACCTCGGGAGGTGGGATTCTGAGCAGGCTGACCCTGCCCAGTGGCTCACGTGACCTCTGCAAGAGCCAGAGCAATAAAGCACTGCCCAAAATGAAGACCAGTTCTGAAAACACACCTTTCTCTGTTCCTTGTTGGTTAGATATTTAGTCAACTATAAATTCCAGAGATGATGTTTAATTCTCCTCCACCTGTATTCTCTACTCCTCCTCTTCCTTTATTCCCCCATCTTATGGTTGTTGCTGTTCACTTGCTCAGTTCTTTGTGACCCCATAGACTGCAGCACACCAGGCCTCCCTGCCCCTTACGATCTCCCCGAGTTTGCCCTAACCTTATAAACACAAAAAAAATTCTCCTTCTCAAATGGTTGAAGGGATTGAAGAAGGAGTCATTTTGCTGAGGTGAGAAAGGAGCTCAAAGCTGCAAGTGAAATTGCTTTCATAGCCTACCATTAAGTGACCTAGATATTTAGATTCATTTAACAGAAATTGAAGTTAGGTTACAACCAGAAAAGACAAGAGCATGGCAAATCTACCATCATGAATTTCTAACAGGAAATTCTGAATACTTGAAAGCACTAAGTCCGTTTAGGAGGCTTCCTTACTGAGAAGCAACTGTAGTATTCAGTGTTGAAGAATCTAGTAAGATAACTCCCTGCCCTGTACTCTGGCTTCAAGATAATCAAAGTGAATCATACATTAGGAATGAGAAATAGAGTTTCCAAAAGGACCCACTAAAAATGCAATTCATCCAGAGGTGGCAAAATCATCTCCATCTCCTATACCATCTCCCCCTAGCAGTGCTCAGCCCAGCTGAGTACCACGCTCCTCCCACTACCAGGCAATTGGAAATACTTGAAATTTCATTAGTAGTCACAATGATTGAGAGGCACTACCGGCATTTAATGAATGGCAAGCAGTGATGCTAAATGTCCTGCAGTGTGCCCCAGAAGGTGCTGCACAGTACAGAATTTCCTAACTGAAATAGCACAACAGCACCCATCCTGGATACCCCTACATCAGACAGCTGCCACACCATCTCTTGGAGCCTCCAATTTCCAATTTCCAACCTGTCTACTTGTCTGGAATTAACAAATTAGCTCTTTGTGTTTAGAAGGCATTGTCTCTCCTAATTTTTTAATTAAGAGGAAAGGTTATAATTCACCTCTACCCTGTTCTGTTGAAAGGGATTAAAGAAATTACTTAAGTGATATGTACATCTGGTGGCTAGATAATAATAGGAGAAAATCCCCCTTTAAGTACAAGTAAGATCTGTGGAACTCTGTGACACAGGAGGACATCAAGTGGTTGCGTTTGGGAAAGGGGTAGTGGTTTTGATGAAAAACAAAGATGTAAGTCAAAGTAGACCATAGTACGTCTTTCCTTCCCAACTTCACTTTCTCCTCAAATAGTCTCTGAGTGACCACTATCTGTAGGTGTTGTATGATGTGCTGTGAAACAACGGTGAGCAGGAAGTGACATAGTCCTTCAGGGAGACTAACCTTAATAAGATAACCACACAAATAAGCCAGCAAACGAGGACTCAAGTGATCATCAAGGATTGTGAGTTGCATTGCCTCTAGATGCAAAGAGCACCAAACGAGTATGACCTGTGTCGTATAATTTCTGGGTTCTGTTATCAGCAAGTCAAACTGAGATAGGCTCAGTTTCTGCTTGGTGTACAAATGCACACTGCATTGCACAACAATGGGAGCTCTAGTGGCTGAGAGAGAACTGTGTCCAGTTTTGAGGTTTTAAGCATGACTCATTCCAGTTCAGGATGGTGACCCTGCTTCCTGATACAGTCTTAATGACCTCCTCCCACAGACAGGCCATAGCGCTATTGGCAACATGAGCAGTCTTGAGATTCCTCGTGGGGCTTTCAAGAACAGTCAGCATCATCAAACTTATTCCACTAATGCTTAGAGAATGCCAACTCTGAGTCTTGTTCTGCACGAAAGCCAAGTACATAAAAATGAGTAAGCAACAGTCCTTGCCCTTGAGGAGCTCCAGCTGAAAAGGAAGACATAATCATACAATGCGATGTATCACATGAACACTATGGTCAAGTGTCACTGGATCACAGAGGAGGGAAGAGACTGTTCACTCCTGTGTTGTGTTCTGAGGTAACTCCAAGCAGAATGACTGGAGAGGGGGCACTTGACTCTCAGCCCTTCCTGATAGAGACATTTGCTGTTTGCTTTGGAGAAACCATCCCACAGCCAAAAGGTCTCACTTCTTTTTTTTTTTTAATTGAGTCTGGATTCTCTACAAAGTTTCTTGTTCAAACCTGAGTGTAAAGTGCTACTTTTTAGGACAATTTAACTCAGATTCACTGAATGAGGAGTTGGGAGATTTTCCTGCATGTCCACGGTGGTGATTATGACTTTCTTTTCACAAATTTTATGAACACTGCCTGCCTCCACTTCCAGAACCCTCCACTCCAGCTGACACAAACTGATCAGTGTAGCTGCCGCTACAAAGAACAAGGAGTTTGGGGATGGCAGAGAACACAAGGCTGCCTTTCCAGGGAGGATGAATTAACAGGGACCCCTCCTCAACCGCAACAGTCCTTGCACTGGTGGCTTAGACGGTAAAGCGTCTGTCTACGATGCAGGAGACCCGGGTTCGATCCCTGGGTCGGGAAGATCCCCTGGAGAAGGAAATGGCAATCCATTCCAGTACTATTGCCTGGAAAATCCCGTGGACAGAGGAGCCTGGTAGGCTACAGTCCATGGGATCACAAAGAGTTGGACCCGACTGAGCTACTTCACTTTGTCGACTTCATTTTCACCTCCTATTCCGCAGGTCCCCAAGACACTGAGAGCCTCATCCTAGAGTCGCTAGCTTCTAAACACCTCTCCAGTCCACCCTCTCCTTTTCCCCTCCATCACCCCACCACCAGCTCCTACCCCTCTACTCCTGACTTCTCCAGGACAGGAATGAGGGTTCACCCCATCACCGTGCCCAATCTGCAAACTCTCTCTCTCTCTTTTTTTTTTCAAGGTCAAATTAAGGAAAGTTTTGTCACCTCCCAAAGCTGGAGAAGCTACTTGGTTGACTTTTCAAAATTGGTCTCCATCTGGAAGCAGCAGGAGGTCAAAGCGAAGGCCTCATTTAGATCTGGGGAAATCTAAACAACTAAAGTGCCCATAGTAGCAAGAGCAGAAAGAATTCCACAGGGGAAGCTTCTCCCAGGAAGCTAACACCCAGGTAATGAAAATAAGAAAGAATAAGAGCCTCTACTTTTCCCTAAGGTTTCCTGGGCTTTTTTTTTCCCTCTAACTGCCTCTACCTTCAGTTCATTCACTTAGTATCTGGCAGTTCCTGTTTAGGGAGACAAACTCTGGTTCCACAAGGAAAAAGTGGCCCACGAGGAAGCAGTCAGCATCATCTAGATATAAGGCAGAGTACATTTCTCCCTGCCATGCCAAACTGAATCAGCTCACACGCTTGTGTCAAAGTTTTCTACAATTTTTTTTGAAGTTACAAATACCTCTTAGTTTTAGCCCATTTCTTCCAGTTCTCATGCAAGGTGTCAAAACTGGAAGCTAAAATAATACCAGTTCTTGCTTCCAAAAAAAGTACAGCAGATTATGTCAAAGGATGTAGTATTATTTACATACAATATGGTTAAGATATTTATATGTAAAGAATACTCCCATCTGAAACATCTGAAGAGAGCATGGGGCAAATTTTAATAAAAGGCACATGTACAATAAGGGCTTCCCAGGTGGCGCTAGTGGTAAAGAATCCACCTGGCAATGCAGGAGACAAAAGAGACTCGGGTCTGATCCCTGGCTCAGGAAGATCCCCTGGAAGCAACCCACTCCAGTATCTTTGAGTTGAGAATCTTACAGACAGAGGAACCTGGCGGGGTACAGTCCATAGGGCTGCAAAGAGCAACTTAGCATGCACAGAATAAGGAGGTTGAAATGGGAAATCAAAAGCTGGTGATAGCATTTTGAAAGTTGGATTGGTGGCAGGCATTATCAACTACACATCAGAGATCAAGAACGCAGCACTCAGACATGGAGTGACTCCCACTCCACCACAGTTGTATCCCAGTCAGCCTTTCTTGGTGATTCTTATCTCTCACCTGCAGACCCATGGCTGGTCAAAGTCCCAGTAGCTCTCCTGGAGCAGCACAGAATGACTGTCCAAGCTGAAATGAGAATATGAGACAACTTCTCCAAACCCTGGATGTACAATATTACAGTTTTGATGCTGATATTTTTAGAGGTCATGGAGCCATAGATCAACTTAAAAAAAATATCTGATTATTGTCTTGGCATGAGAGACTAGTTTTATCAATGCCTATTGTTATTTAGAGGAAATAATCTTTGATAAAGATGTGTGATACATTCAGAGGATGAAGCGTAACTTTTTTGTAGGGTTATTTGTGCTAATATTATGACTTAAGGTCTTAAGAAAGATACACTCCTAGAGCTCACTTCTAACACTCCGGTGAAGCAAAAGATTCCATGGTCAGAGAACTAAAGCAATAAAACAGAAATTCACAATGCTGCCATCTCTGGGAATATAATTTTAGAATGGTCTCTCCTCATCCCAAGAATCTCATCCCAGAGCTGCCGCATCTAAATCCTTCCCCCATTCACCTGTTCCTTTCCATTCCCCATGGCCACTCAGTTACTCATGAAGTAGGCTATTCTGAGAACCGCCCCCTTTGACCTTTTCAATCTTACTTCAACATAACCACCAATTATCTTTGACAAAATCAAATCCAATCATGTATTCTACTGCTATAAATTATTTAATGACTTTCTATCATTAGAAAGAATGACTTTCTAGCTAGAAGTAATAAAATCTGAACTCCTTAGTCCTACAGCAAGGACTTTCACAGCCCACAGTGTGTCTTCTCTTCTATATCCCCATCCCACAGAATCACAGCCCTTTCCCCCACCTCAGCTCACTTCATGCTATAAACACCCTAACCACTTCCCCTTCCTCAGACAAGCTCTGTGCTTTAGTGCATCTGTGCTTTGCTATATGCCACTTCCTTCACCAAAATGCTGTTTCCCACCATTTGCACCTCATTGAAATCCACTCCAGTGTTCCTGCCTGGAGAATCCCAGGGACAGGGGAGCCTGGTGAGCTGCCGTCTATGGGGTCACACAGAGTCGGACACGACTGAAGCGACTTAGCAGCAGCAGCACCTCATTGAAAAGTCAATTCACCTGAAATCTATGGGCAGAGTTAGGTAATAGGTAACCTAACTCTTTGTGCACTGTCCTCCTTACACAGTGCAAAAGTAATTGTGAATGTGCACTGTGTACTGAAAATACGAGAGTCAATAGAAAAAGAAGAAACCCAGATCCTGCCACCATGGTGCTTACCTGAAGGTGCAAAGGTCACAATATGAAAACTGCTCAAGGCAGTCCAGGGGAGAGGCATGAGAGTTTTCAGAATACGTCATACATACAAGTGACTTAGGGAGATCAGGGAAGGCTTCCTTAAACTGGACACATTTCAGTTGAAGTCTGATGAGCACACCAGGCAAAGGGGGACAGAGGGACATTTAACCCATTCCTGTCCTTGAACGTCTTGTTACCATGCTGCAGGGACATCTGTACAGTAATTGAGGGTAAGCATTTAGAAGTTTTGGGGGCAATATGACAGAGTCGTTTTATACCTCTTGAATCTAATAAAAACTGAGGCTTGGATATTGTGTGTCTTTTATTCATTTTACTTTTGTAGTGTTTCCTTTTTATTGTCCTCATAAAAATATCAGTCTGTGATGGATTAGATAATTTTAAAAAAAAAACTCACAGAGAGTTTGAGAAGGGTTGCCCTACTCAGAACAAATGTGTGTGAAAAGAACTCACACTAAGACAAGCAATGGCTCTGGAAGAAGGCCAGATGTCGCCCCTGAGTGGGGTGCGCAGTGGGAAAGGAAGAGAGGCTGGTGATGTGGACTTGGAAAGTCAAGCACACAGGTGATGGCTATAGTGATGATTACTGGTGTAACCAACAAGAGGGAGAGGATGGAATCTGAGCAGAAGGAAGGAAGATCCAGGACTCAGCCCTCAGGAGCCTATGAGGGAGACAGAGGAGGAGAAGCCAGCGAGGCTGGGTGACAGCATGTGTGGGGCCTGCAAAGCCAGGAGATGAGATACTTTCAAGCAGGTGGAGTGGTCAGCAGTGTCAAATCAGCCAAGAGGACAAGTTGACTGAAAAATATATCCTGGGCAGAGTGACATAGGAGTTACTGCTGTCTTCAGCAGAGACAATCTGGTGGAGAGGTGGGGCAATCTGCAACTAGTTAAGCAACAAGAAAGTCGAGGAAAAACAGAGCAAACTGCAGAGTAGTAAAAAGGGAAGAGATCTGGTAGCTAGATGTAGATGTGGGTGCCAAGCATTTGTTTTTTGTTTGTTAGGGGTGTTTTGCTGTTTTTTTTCCTTGGGGTCATTATTTTTTGTTTGTTTGTTTAAATAGGAGACATTTGAGCATTTTAATAAATGACTGGCTCCTGTTGAGAGGGAGAGGTTGAATGTATAAGATGGCGAAAATATAAACCATAGTTTACATTTTCTGGGAAAATGGATGAGATTGGTATCCAAAGCACAAGTAAAGAAAGCAAGCTTAATCCCCCAAAAGACAGGATTCTTAGAAGATTGGCCTGTGAAATCTAAGAAGACTGAAGAGGGATGAAAGAAAGCAGAGAGAAATAGGAAGAAAGAAGATACATCAACAGACTGAATAAAAGTGTTTGTGGATCCAGAGAACAGTCATTGTGGGGAGGAGAGAATAAGTCAGCCAGAAAGCAAGAACATCATAATCAGAGAGAACCCTTGATTTAGTGATTTTTGAGCAGAAAGGCCCATAGCTTTCCTGCGTTATTGCTCTTTCTTTGATGTTTTACATTTCTTCTTCAAGCTTGTTGTCTTTCATTTCTTCGAAACTGGAGAAATGCACCTGCCTGACTTCTCTTTTTCTAGGAGGAGCCAATGTAAGGTCGGATGTTCCTGTCTTTGCATCTATTCCTTTATGTATGGTAGGCATGGATACCTGCTGGTTCATTGGCCCATGTTTGCTGTGTCTTCTGGTGATTCATCATCTCTGCAGTAATTCCATCCAGGCCAATGATTGCCAAAGACAGGAGGGGAAGGGTGAGGATAGCGGCAACCTGAAGCACTTCCAGTTTTGATTTGGGTTTATTTCCAACATGCAACCAGATTGAATGTGTCTTCCGCCACGAGCCTCATCTCCCCACGGTGCTCACACTCTGAAGAGTCAGGGAAGCTCACAGTGTAGTCCTGAGAGTCCCAGAAACTGTTGATCAATGTTGCAACTTCCTTTCACCCTCCTTACGTAAGGAACTGCCCTGCCTGGAAGCCTAGTCATAAAGCAATCTACTTCCCCACCTGGTTGTAATGTGGAATCAGAAATCTCAGAAGATGCTTCTTTCCCACTCCTAGATCTTGTCTGTCTAATCAAAGAATGATTAGATGGGTTGCTGAGGATTATGCCACTTAGTTTTGGAACAGGGATCACAGAATGGCAGCCTACAGATGGGATCCAGCTGGCAGATACTTTGGTTTGGCTCACACAGTGTTTGAAAGACAGGAACATTTCACATAAAAATCCATTTTCCAGCGACTTTTTGAAAAACAGATCATCTGGTAGTCCTCAAGGGCAATTTTTCCTCTGTGGCAAAACTGGCTAGAACTGAACTGTGGTGGTCTTTTCTGTATGAGTGTGCCATTCACTTCACCCTCCTTATTCCCTGCTGCCTTCACTTCAGCCCTCTTCAGAGGGTTCTGGCCCCTGGTGGAAGAGCCCTGTTGTATTGCTCACTCTGCCAAGAGAATGCACTCAGTTCAGTTCAGTCGCTCAGTCATGTCTGACTCTTTTCGGCCCCACAGACTGCAGCATGCCAGGCCTCCCTGTCCATCACCAACACCCAAAGTTTATTCAAACTCATGTCCATTGAGTCAGTGATGCCGTCCAACCATCTCATCCTCTGTCACCCACTTCTCCTCCCACCTTCAATCTTTCCCAGCATCAGAGTCCTTTTCAATGAGTCAGTTCTTTGCATCAGGTGGCCAAAGTATTGGTTTCAGCTTCAGTCCTTCCAATGAATATTCAGGACCAATTTCCTTTAGGATGGACTGGTTGGATCTCCTTGTAGTCCAAGGAACTCTCAAAAGTCTTCTCCAACACCACAGTTCAAAAGCATCAATTCTTTGGTGCTCAGCTTTCTTTACAGTACAACTCTCACATCCATTCATGACTACTAGAAAAAAACATAGCTCTGACTAGACAGACTTTTGTTGGCAAAGTAACATCTCTGCTTTTTAATATGCTGTCTAAGTTGGTCATAACTTTTCTTCCAAGGAGCAGATGTCTTTTAATTCCATGGCTGCAGTCACCATCTACAGTGATTTGGGGGCTCCCCAAAATAAAATCTTTCACTGTTTCCATTTTTTCCCCATCTACTTGCCATTAAGTGATGGGACCGGATGCCATGATCTTAGTTTACTGAATGTCAAGTTTTAAGCCAACTTTTTCACTCTCCTCTTTCACTTTCAAGAGGCTCTTCAGTTCTTCTTCACTTTCTGCCATAAGGGTGGTGTCATCTGCATATCTAAGATTATTGATATTTCTTCCAGCAATCTTGATTCCAGCTTGTGCTTCATCCAGCCCAGCATTTCTCATGAGGTACTCTGCATACAAGTTAAATAAGCAGAGTGACAATATAAAGCCTTGATGTACTCCTTTCCCTATTTGGAACCAATATGTTGTTCCATGTCCAGTTCTAACTATTGCTTCCTGACCTGCATACAGATTTCTCAGGAGGCAGGTCAGGTGGTCTGGTATTCCCATCTCTTTCAGAATTTTCCACAGTTCATTGTGATCCACTCAGTCAAAGGCTTTGGCATAGTTAATAAAGCAGAAGTAGATGTTTTTTCTGAAATTCTCTCGCTTTTTCAATAATCCAATGGATGTTGGCAATTTGATCTCTGGTTCCCCTACCTTTTCTAATTCCAGCTTGAACATCTGGAAGTTCATGTACTGTTGAAGCGTGGCTTGGAGAATTTTGACCATTACTTTGCTAGCTTGTGAGATGAGTGCAACTGTGCAGTAGTTTGAGAGTTCCTTGGCATTGCCTTTCTTTGGGATTGGAATGAAAACCGACCATTTCCAGTCCTATGGCCACTGCTGAGTTTTCCACTCATCACAGAAAATATCCTTTTTTGACAACACAGAGACGACTTTACACATGGACCTCAGCAAATGGTCAATACCGAAATCAAATTGATTCCATTCTTTGTAGCTGAAGATGGAGAAGTTGTGTACAGTCAGCAAAAACAAGACCTGGAGTTGACTGTGGCTCAGATCATCAGCTTCTCATAGCAAAATTCAGGCTTAAACTAAAGAAAACCAGGAGAAACACTAGGCCAACCAGGTATGTCTTAAATCAAATCCCCTCTGAATTCACAGTTGAGGTAAAGAATAGATTCAAGGGATTAGTATCTAGTTAACAGTGTACCTGAAGAACTATGGACAGAGGTCTGTAATATTGTACAGGAGGCAGCAAAAACCATCCCAAAGAGAAGCAAGAAGGCAAAGTGGTTATCTGAGGAGACTTTACAAATAGTGGAAGAATAAAGTGAAAAGCAAGGAGAGAAGGAAAAATACATCCAATTAAACTTAATTTCAAAGAATTGCTAGAAGAGACAAGAAGACCTTTTTCAATGAACAGTGCATAATAATAGAAGAAAACAGCAAAAGCATAAAGACTAGAGATCCCTTCAGGAAAATTGGAAACATCAAGGGAACATTCCACCCAAAGACGGGCACAATAAAGGATAAAAGACCTAGTAGATGCTGAAGATATCAAAATAGAACTGAAAGAATACACAGAAGAACTGAATATAAAAAGATCTTAACAAACTGGATTGCTACAATGGTGTGGATTGCCACCCAGAGCCAGACATTCTGGAGTGTGAAGTCAAGTGAGCCTTAAGAAGCACAGCTGTTAATAAAGCTAGAGAATGTGATGAAGTTCCAATAGAACTATTCAAATCCCTAAAGGATAATGCCATCAAGGTTTTACATTCATGATGTCAGCAAATCTGGAAGACCAAGCAGTGGCCACAGGACTAGAAAAGGTCAAACTTCATCCCAATTCCCAAGAAGGGTAGTACCAAAGAATATGCTAACCATAGGACAATTGCACTCATCTCCCATGCTAATAAGGTCATGCTTAAAATCTTGCATGCTAGGCTTCAGCATTTTGTGAACCAAGAGCTTCCAGATGTCCAAGCTGGGTTTAGAAAAGGAAAAGGAACTAGAGATCAAATTGCCAACATTCTCTGGATTATAGAGAAAGCAAGGGAATTTTAGAAAAATATCTATCTTTGTTCATTAACTGTACTAAACTCTTTGACTGTGTGAATCATGACAATCTGTGGAAATCTGTTAGAGACATGGGAATACCAGACCATCTTATCTGTCTCCTGAGAAACCTGTGTGTGGATCAAGAAGCAATAGTTAGAACCCTGTATAGAAAAACTAATTGGTTCAAGATCAAGAAAGGAGTATGACAGGGCTGTCTTCTATCACCCTATTTGTTTCACCTATACACTGAGCACTTCATGAGACATGTCAGGCTGGATGAGTTACAAGCTGAAATCAAGATAGATGAGAGAAGAATCAACAACCTCAGATGTGTGGATGATGCCACTCTAATGGCAAAAAGTGAAGAGGAACTAACGATCCTCTTGATGAGGGTGAAGGAAGAGAGTGCAAGAGCCAGCTTAAGTATTAAAATAACTAAGATCATGGCATCCCATCCCCATTGCTGCATGGAAAATAAAAGGGGAAGATGTGGAAGAAGTGACAGATTTCCTTCTATTGGGCTCCAAAATCACTGAAGATGGTTACTGTAGCCATGAAATTAGAAGACAATTGCTTTTGGCAGGAAAATGTTGACAAACCTAGACAATATGTTGAAAAGCAGAAACATTACTCTGCCAACAAAGGTCCATATAGTCAAGACTATTGTCTTCCCAGTGTCATGTACAGTTGTGAGAGCTGGACCATAAAGAAGATAGGAGGACAAAGAATTGATACCTTCAAACTGTGGTGTTGGAGAAGACTCCCCAAAGTCCCTTGGACAGCAAGGAGATAAAACCAGTCAGTCTTAATCGAGATCAACCCTGAATATTCACTGGAAGGTCTGATGCTGAAGCTTCAGTATTTTGGTCTTCTGACTTTTCATTGGAAAAGCCCCTGATGCTGGAAAAGCTGAAGGAAGAAGGAGAAGAGGGCATCAGAGGATGCGCTGAAATGGCTGGACAGCATCACCAACACAATGAACATGAACTTGGGCAAACTCTAGGAGATAGTGAGGGACAGGGAGGCCTGGCATGCTGCAGTCCAAGGGGTCACGGAGAGTTGGACACAACTGAGCGACTGAACAGCAACAACAGTTGTCTTGCTCTAATATTCCTTCCCCAAGTCCACACTGCATTCTGTTTGGCAGGTCACTTTTCTACCTTAGTTTGGGGGTTGTGACTGGGGATATTATTTTCCCCAGAATATAATAAATTCTAGGGGTATTTCCCCCTGTCTTTCAGGTGGATTTTCTTCTTTATTTTTTGTTATTTCAATTTTTGTAGTCACTTTTTTCTATTTGTGATTTTTTTATTACTTTACGTATTTAAACAGAGGAGAATATAATAAATTCATATCATAAAAATCTGAAGTCTTCCTTACCTGACCTTTAATAACTTCTATATCTAAAATGAGCAGTTATCAAAATAGACTGCAAAATATAAACATCAGAAACAGTGAAATTGTTGATGAAGGGCTTTAAGCTCTGAAAATGAAGTTACTGAAGTAGCACATGCAAAAAATCAGTAGCAGTCTATATATTACCAGAAGAATCAAGCAACAGAACAGTAAGGACTTTAAACAAACTTTTTATATTTCTTTTTTCTTTCATTTTTGTGATAATATGGATATGCAAAAAAGTGTATATAGCTTCTTTCTCTCAGAAAACATGTAAAACATACTATCAGAGGCGAAGGAAACAGAGTGAGTATTCATCCCTCTCTGGAAGCAATTCATAGATTGTCTTCAAGATGTACAATAATCCCCTGAGAATGCATGAGGCTAGACAAGTGGATTTCAGTATTTTTCTTAGTTGAGAATCTGTATCTTCAGAGATAAAGGGACACTGAGCAAAGTTCAGTGACGTCACTTGCCCCTGGGATGATGGCGCTAGCCTTCTCAGTCACTCCCTGCCTCCATCAGTCCCTCTGTGATCCTTCTCCCATAGAGCAGACAGGGGATTCTTTATTAAGCACCACCACTTGTTCAACCCTTTCCAATGGCTTCTCACATGCTTAGGGTGAAATCCCTCACATGGCTTTCAAGACCTACAGAATCAGCTTTGGCCACACTCCCACCTCTGAATCTCCCTTTTTGTCCCCTTCCTCACAGTACACCATGCTCACTGACCTCCTTTATGTTCCTGAATGAACCATGTGTGCTCTGGCTGTAGGTCTGTCTCTCTGGCTGCTCCATATGTCTCTCCTTCAGCTCTTTCACAGATTGGCTCGCTCCTCCTTGTCATCTGGGTCTCAGTTCAAATGACACCATGCCACAGAAGTCTTCCTTGAATGCTTGATCTGAAAATACCCTTCACCCACTACCTGATACGTTCCTGTGATTTTCATGGCACTCATCACCATCTGAAATCATTTTGCTCATTTAGCTGGCTGTCGCTTTCTCTAGCAGTACTGTCTCCTTGAGAACAGGGACCATGTCATCCTCCCTTATGACACCCTCAGCTCATTGGATAAATGACTTAGTTTTGTAGGTGACAAACTGGGGCTTGGAGAGGGAAAATGGCTTAGGCAAAATGCCACAGCTCATGAAAAGCAGAGATCACCATGCAATTCACACCTCTTGAAATCAATTTAGAACCTTCTCTATAAACCCTAGTTCAGTAAAAGGGAAATTCCACTATAAGTGGTTAGAAGTTTATGAAGGTAAAGCTGAATACTGCCCACTGATTTCATTAAATTTAATAAGAATTATTGGGCAGCAGTCTAATCAACAGTCATTCCATTTTAGTACATTTACCATTATAACTGAATGCTCTGTTCATTGGCTGTTTGTATTAATAATATTCATTTTCAAAGATTGGCTTCCAGTGCTATCATTTATCATTTCACATGTTCTTCAGCCACTTACAGTACCAAGAAACATAATATCAATAACAATGCTATTACAGCTCAGTTCAGTCGCTCAGTCATGTCCAACTCTTTGTGACCCCATGAATTGCAGCACGCCAGGCCTCCCTGTCCATTGCCAACTCCCAGAGTTCACCCAAACTCATGTGCATCGAGTCAGTGATGCCAGCTAACCATCTCATTCTCTGTCATTCCCTTCTCCTCCTGCCCCCAATCCCTCCCAGCATCAGGGTCTTTTCCAATGAGTTAACTCTTCACATGAGGTGGCCAAAGTACTGCAGTTTCAGCTTTAGCTTCATTCCTTCCAAAGAAATCCCAGGGCTGATGTCCTTCAAAATGGACTGGTTAGATCTCCTTGCAGTTCAAGGGACTCTCAAGAGTTTTCTCCAACACCACAGTTCAAAAGCATCAATTCTTCGGCGCTCAGCTTTCTTCACAGTCCAACTCTCACACCCATACATGACCACAGGAAAAACCATAGCCTTGACTAGAGGGACCTCTGTTGGCAAAGTAATGTCTCTGCTTTTGAATATGCTATCTAGGTTGGTCATAACTTTCCTTCTAAGGAGTAAACGTCTTTTAATTTCATGGCTGCAATCACCATCAACAGTGATTTTGGAGCCCAAAAAATAAAGTCTGACACTGTTTCCACTGTTTCCCCATCTATTTCCCATGAAGTGATGGAACCAGATGCCATGATCTTCGTTTTCTGAATGTTGAACTTTAAGCCAACTTTTTCACTCTCCACTTTCACTTTCATCAAGAGGCTCTTTAGTTCTTCTTCACTTTCTGCCATAAGGGTGGTGTCTTCTGCAGATCTGAGGTTATTGATATTTCTCCCGGCAATCTTGATTCCGGCTTGTGGTTCTTCCAGACCAGCATTTCTTATGATGTACTCTGCATATAAGTTAAATAAGCAGGGTATTTCAGTTAAATGTATATAATTTTTTTGTCCTCCGAAGCTAGAATCAAGATTGCCGGGAGAAATATCAATAACCTCAGATATGCAGATGATACCACCCTTATGGCAGAAAGTGAAGAGGAACTCAAAAGCCTCTTGATAAAAGTGAAAGTGGAGAGTGAAAAGGTTGGCTTAAAGCTCAACATTCAGAAAACGAAGATCATGGCATCTGGTCCCATCACTACATGGGAAATAGATGGAGAAACAGTGGAAACAGTGTCAGACTTTATTTTTCTGGGCTCCAAAATCACTGCAGATGGTGACTGCAGCCATGAAATTAAAAGACGCTTACTCCTTGGAAGGAAAGTTATGACCAACCTAGATAGCATATTCAAAAGCAGAGATATTACTTTGCCAACAAAGGTTCGCCTAGTCAAGGCTATGGTCTTTCCTGTGGTCATGTATGGATGTGAGAGCTGGACTGTGAAGAAGGCTGAGTGCTAAAGAATTGATGCTTTTGAACTGTGGTGTTGGAGAAGATTCTTGAGAGTCCCTTGGACTGCAAGGAGATCCAAACAGTCCATTCTGAAGGAGATCAGCCCTGGGATTTCTTTGGAAGGAATGATGCTAAAGCTGAAACTCCAGTATTTTGGCCACCTCATGCAAAGAGTTGACTCATTGGAGAAGACTCTGATGCTGGGAGGGATTGGGGGCAGGAGGAGAAGGGGACGACAGAGGATGAGATGGCTGGATGGCATCACGGACTCGATGAATGTGAGTCTGAGTGACTTCCTAGAGCTGGTGATGGATAAGGAGGCCTGGCCTGCTGCGGTTCATGGGGTCGCAAAGAGTCGCACACGACTGAGTGACTAATCTGATCTGATGAAGTCAAATTGCTGCTGCTAAGTCACTTCAGTCGTGTCCGACTCTGTGCGACTCCATAGACGGAAGCCCACCAGGCTCCCCTGTCCCCAGGACTCCCCAGGCAAGAACACTGGAGTGGGTTGCCATTTCCTTCTCCAATGCATGAAAGTGAAAAGTGAAAGTGAAGACGCTCAGTCGTGTCCGACTCTTAGCGACTCCATGGACTGGAGCCTACCAGGATCCTCTGTCCATGGGATTTTCCAGGCAAAAGTACTGGGGTGGGGTGCCATTGCTTTCCCCGAGTCAAATTGCTAGTGAATTTAAATTTTCTTTCTCAGACTCCACCAAACAAACAATTAACTGTCAGTGTTGCTAATTGGCTAAATCACTCCTGAATGACTCCAGGGTCAAGTGCATCCCTATAAGCTGGTGGTATAAGTTTTCTCTTTGACAAAAATTCAGAGCTGTATTCAAAGCTGAGAATTACGTCATAGTAGTTCACTAGTGTATCATTTAAAAAAACCAAATAAAGTAAAAAAAAAAAAAAAAAAAATGAGCTGTATCAGTGAAGCAACCATGGAGGTTTCCTCTTACAAGAGCCACAAAACATTCTGCTACAGATGAAAGTGTTCATCTTTCCATGGACATCTACCTTTAAAAAATGGGCATTGCATCCAGGTTTGGGCAATCTAATCCTAGAACAAAGGAGCAGCCTGATTAAAGACCCACAGGGCTGGAAAGGGTTGGTCATCTCAGGCTCAGGTGGAGTCTGTCTCACTATTTGGAGAAGTCCCTGGGAAGAGAACTGTCCGCCTCTTTTCTGCCTCTCATACTCCCAACACAGCAGGAGTTCGAAAGGGAGGCTGGCTGACTAATCAAAACCTCCACAGTTCAGAAGTGTTTTCTCGTCTCAGTGAAATTTCAACAGTGTCGCACTAAACCCAAAACTGCATATTCTGTTTCCTGTCCAGTTGGAAAAAATGGGGAAGGGTGTGTAGACTGAGAGAGGAGAGTGTCCACTCAAACACTCAGGGTGAGATGTTCCTCTTGAAGACTTGACTCTCAGTGAAGCTTCTCCAAGGAGAGGGAACACCACAGACGCAGGACCTATGAAGTCAAGGAGAAACTAGAAAAATAAATATTCAGGAACACTTCTATATGTTCCTGGATTGCCATCAGGGGACAATACAAGCTTTAGCACTTGAAACAATCTTCTCTTTTTGGACTATAAACCAATTAAGTCAATGAGGCTGTTAGCCTGAGCAATCAGCCTTGATATTTCTAAGTATTTTATTTTTTAAAAAGGGAAAGTCCTCTCATCCCTGTTCCAGACATAGTGTAAACCAAGCGTCCTGAATTCAGCCTGTTAACTACTCTATGCTATGTCCTTTCTCAGTAAACTGAAACCTACTTCATGTTCTGTGATAACACCCTGTGGACATGGAGAGAAATATCCTGGCAGAACTGGAGTGAATTTGAAAGCGTGTGAGAGAAAGGAAGAGTTTTGGTAAGGGATTACATAAACCCAGGGACATCCTGGCTCTTCCAATGTACTAAACAGCAGCAGAAGCCAGATTATCTGATATGCAAACACTGTCACCAGAACATCAGTAGAATTCCTTGATTGCATGTACAGCAAGACTTCCCATCATTTGATTAAGCTATTTTTCTGTTCAAAAACCTTCAATTTTTCTGTTCAAAAATCTCCATCCTATCAGAGTCAAATCTGTCTTTCGAGAGTCAAATCCATCACCCTCTGCTCCTGAAGACATGCCTTCCACTCCAGAGTGGCTGTGTGCATTTGTCCTACAATCTCCTCAATATTGTTTCCTCATCCCATACTTTTTTTTCATACAAAACATCCTCTTTCCAAATCCAGATAAGCATTTTGCTTGACAATCCCGGACTTTACTGATTCTTCTGTAATGGGATTCCTTTCTGATTAGGTACCACGCTATTTGGTCTACAACTTCACATTCTTCTCTGTAACTAAAATACAAATTCCATGAACATAGGACTCAACATTCCCTATTTTCATAAATAAAAGTATCTTGGCATAACCTAGTGAGTTGTTAATAAATTTTGGTGATTTGTTGTCCTAATTTCTGACTGTTATTACATACGTACGCAAAATCCCATGATAACAAGTATAAGTTCACTAAAAATATTTTGGCAAACCTTTCAAAGCTCAATGATTCATGTAATTATAATATTAAAGCAATAAGATCAAAACTATGCTAACTTATGAACTGTATTTTTAACAACTATCATTCTAGTAATGATGATTCTGGTATTCCTTCCCTCCCATGGCATTTGAATTTAAATCCTCTACTTGCCACCATGTAAGTTAACTGTCATAGTACGTGAAAACCTGGGAAGCCTGTAAGAAAAGCCTAAAAGAAATCTCTTCCCCAAATTGTAAGTCAGCCAGTAGGATTCCCACCCCAGAAGAAAAGAAAGGAAGTATATTTTTTATTTCTCTCAGAACCTGAGTCTCAGTTCCCTTTCTTCTTTTACTCTCTAGTTTCAGAATTCATCATTTGAAAGCAGTTGGGTAACAGAGAGAATCCAAAAGGACTGTCGGCAGCTTCCTTACCTCTCTCTCCAGTGCTGTGTGGAAAGGGATGAAATGAGAATTTTTTTTTTTTTTGAAGAGCAGCCTTTCAGAGCTCTTGATAAGAACATGAACTGTGGCTGGTACCTGCTTCAGGATGATCACTTTGCCCCCAACAGGAGAGGGGGCAGAGACAGGGACACCTGATCAGAGAGCTTTCCACTGACTTGTGGAGTGTCTGCCCTATGAAAGCATAGGCTCAAGGTCACCCCATCTGAGCCACACAGGAAAAGACGAGGGGTGACTTGACAGCTTTATTGTAGAGTACAGAGATAGTGTTGAGAGAAGAAAGCCTTCTTCAGCGATCAGTGCAAACAAAATAGAGGAAAACAACAGAATGGGAAAGACTAGAGATCTCTTCAAGAAAATCAGAGATACAAAAGGAACATTTCATGCAAAGATGGGCTCAATAAAGGACAGAAATGGGATGGACCTAACAGAAGCAGAAGATATTAAGAACAGATGGCAAGAATACACAGAAGAACTGTACAAAAAAAATCTTCACGACTCAGATAATCACGATGATGTATCACTGACCTAGAGCCAGACATCCTGGAATGTGAAGTCAAGTGGGCCTTAGAAAGCATCATTATGAACAAAGCTAGTGGACTTGATAGAATTCCAGCGGAGCTATTCCAAGTCCTGAAAGATGATGCTGTGAAAGGGCTGCACTCAATATGCCAGCAAATTTGGAAAACTCAGCAGTGGCCACAGGACTGGAAAAGGTCAGTTTTCATTCCGATCCCAAAGAAAGGAAATGCCAAAGAATGCTCAAACTACCACACAATTGCACTCATCTCAGACGGTAGTAAAGTAATGCTCAAAATTCTCCAAGCCAGGCTTCAGCAGTATGTGAACCGTGAACTTCCTGATGTTCAAGCTGGTTTTCGAAAAGGCAGAGGAACCAGAGATCAAATTGCCAACATCCGCTGGATCATGGAAAAAGCAAGAGAGTTCCAGGAAAACATCTATTTCTGCTTTATTGACTATGCCAAAGCCTTTGACTGTGTGGATCATAAGAAACTGTGGAAAATTCTGAAGGAGATGGGAATACCAAACCACCTGATCTGCCTCCTGAGAAATCTGTATGCAGGTCAGGAAGCAATAGTTAGAATTGGACATGGAACAACAGACTGGTTCCAAATAGGAAAAGGAGTACGTCAAGGCTATATATTGTCACCCAGTTTATTTAACTTATATGCAGAGTACATCATGAGAAACGCTGGACTGGAAGAAATACAAGTTGGAATCAAGATTGCTGGGAGAAATATCAATAACCTCAGATATGCAGATGACACCACCCTTATCGCAGAAAGTGAAGAGGAACTAAAAAGCCTCTTGATGAAAGTGAAAGTGGAGAGTGAAAAAGTTGGCTGAAAACTCAACATGCAGAAAACGAAGATCATGGCATCCAGTCCCATCACTTCATGGGAAATAGATAGGGAAACAGTGGAAACAGTGTCAGACTTTATTTTTGGGCTCCAAAATCACTGCAGATGGTGACTGCAGCCATGAAATTAAAAGACACTTACTCCTTGAAAGGAAAGTTATGACCAACCTAGATAGCATATTCAAAAGCAGAGACATTACTTTGCCAACAAAGGTTCGTCTAGTCAAGGCTATGGTTTTTCCTGTGGTCATGTATGGATGTGAGAGCTGGACTGTGAAGAAGGCTGAGCGCTGAAGAATTGATGCTTTTGAACTGTGGTGTTGAAGACTCTTGAGAGTCCCTTGAACTGCAAGGAGATCCAACCAGTCCATTCTGAAGGAGATCAGCCCTGGGTGTTCTTCGGAAGGAATGATGCTAAAGCTGAAACTCCAGTATTTTTGGCCACCTCATGTGAAGAGTTGACTCATTGGAAAAGACTCTGATGCTGGGAGGGACTGGGGGCAAGAGGAGAAGGGGACGACAGAGGATGAGATGGCTGGATGGTATCACTGACTCGATGCACATAGTTTGAGTGAACTCCGGGAGTTGGTGATGGACAGGGAGACCTGGCATGCTGAGATTCATGGGGTCGCAAAGAGTTGGACATTACTGAGCGACTGATCTGATCTGATCTGATCTGATCTGAAGGACACAAAGTCGCTCAGAAGCAAAGTTAAATTAAGGGACCAATCCAACTACTTTGTTTCAGGTTGGCCTTAACAAATACAAAATACATGTTCAATCTGCCTCGTGTGAGCCAAGTTCCTACTGGAGAAGTTGTGAAAGGCCTGCTTGCCTAGCCAACACGTTTTTCAGTGGTCCCCAACCAGTTTGGCACCAGGGACTGCTTTCACAGAATAGTTTTCCACAGACCAGGGCCGAGTGGATGTGGTTTGGAGATAATTCAAGGGCATTGCATTTACTGTGCAATTTATCTCTATTATTATTACATCAGCTTTGCCTTAGATCATCAGGCATTAAATCCTGTAGATTGGGGACCTCTGCAATAACCTGAAATTCTCAACTTTATACTTATTATTTTGCTTCACATATTACTTGCAGGAAACCATGTTTCAAATACAACTGCAATTCAGATGATCCATGAGAATCCTCCCCATCCCAACTCTCCTTAAACCTGGGTGGAATTAGCTTTAATGTAGCCATAAGAAAGGTAATGTTCTCCTGAAAATTTCTATTAATACTCAAAGAGCTTCACCCCTTCTGGCTTTATTTGCCTCGTGGCCTCTAGCTAAGCCTCCCCTCCACCTCCAACATCCATATTCATATGATTTTAATGATTTATGAGCAAACTCATACACAACCCATTCACCAAGCACTTTGAAATTCAGTCGGCTTTCACTTGAAGACTTGAGTGACATCACAGAGCATAGAGTCTTCTATTATTAATATCTACTCTCCAGACCCACTCTTCCTTTCCACCACCTCCATATCTTTCTCTCTTAATTCTTCTCCCTCTCTTCCTCTGGAACAAAACAAATGGCTCCTCTTTTCTGGGCCATAGCCATTTTCTGAGTACTTAATGTTGCTTGAGCATGCTCTACTGGCTACACCATTTCCAACAAAATATCAAAGTATTTCTTTCAAAGTCAAGTCTTCCTCTAGCATGAATTCTGCTCAGTATTTTGTTCACATCATCACCATCACAGCCTAATGTGATAAAGTAAACCACTGATACTGACATCTTGGTTGATAAAATCAGTAAGAAGAGGATTTGAAGGGGATGAGGGTCTGAACTTTGGTAGAAGAGAGAGCCAAGTAACTACCCACCCCCCCACCCCCACCCCAAAAAAACTTGTAGTTCGAGGAAGCTGTGACAGGGTCCTGGGAACCTTAATAGCAAGCCACCCACAGCCAAATTCAATGTGCTTCTCAGCTGGACCATTGGATAGTCCCAATAAAGATCCTTAACTGTCTTAAACATCAGTCATCTTTGTGCCTTGACTTTTTAGAAAGGAGAAGTCTGCCACTCAATAGAAAGCCAATTCATCTAACAAAATCCTCAGCATCTAAGTGAAATAAGAGAAATACTTTGCCTAGTTACTTTTGTTTGTTTGTTGAGAGATTTGAATGTTCAAAGTCATTTATAATCCAGCCTTTACCTACCCAACTTTCAATCACAAAAGCTATAGTGCTTCGTGACCCAGGAACCCTGCACTAACATTGATTCCTCCAACACTGCCTGCTGTCTTGTGACTGCATGCCCTCACAGTGTTGACCCTCTCCCTAAACTATCCTTTCTTTCTTTCTAGCTTCCAAAAGTGAAATTAAGTGCCTCTTTTCCTGAGAAGGCTTCCCCTGATTCAACACCCCTGTGGAGGTTTTGGCTCCTCTAACTACGTGTGTGTGTATGTGTGTGTGTGTGTGTGTGTGTGTGTACATATATATAATTATAACCCTAGCATTGTGTCTTTCCTATGCAATTATAATTATTTGTTTACATGTCCTTCTCCTCTGCTAAAGATGATGCCTTTGAAAGCATGGCTAGCATCTTACTCATCTCTAAAACCCCAATGCCTAACGCTGCCTCTGACATAGAAAGCATCTGATAAATCTTAACTGCATGGATCTTTCCCATTTTCATAAGCTTTTTGAAAAAGAATAGCATTTACTCTTTTGTAGCTCCCAGCCCACCCAGTAATGATGCTTGTAAATCAGTTTTAAATTATTATAGTGTCATATAAGGTGTCAGAGAGTAAAGGCAACTCTCCAAGGACACTAATCACAAATGCCCATTTCAGCAGAGGACAGCTTAATTAAATCTGAGAGGCCGTATTCCAGAGGCAGCTTTCCATCCCTATCTCAGTCAACATCAGAGGTTTTTTTCATTAGTAGAAACTATTTCTATATTACATTTATGTTGGCAAAAAGAATGATATTAAGCCTTGTTAGGCAATGTCATCAAAATGGCAGGTAGGAGTATTCCACCACCCTTCCCCCAAAGAACATCAATTTCGACAATCTTCCATGGATGAGTATGCCTTTGTGGAAGCCTGTGAGTCAGTGGAGAAGTTCCAGACATCAGTGGAATAACAATAAATTATCCAAGACTCTGTGCACTGAAGAGTAAGAAGAATGGTTTCACTTTACTCTTGTCATTTCTCCACTAAGGCAGCACAGTTCAAGTGCCAAGAGAAGCTTGCTCAGCACACGACGGATCCCTCTGGGGAAGTGGGAGCATGTGAGTGAGTTCTCAGCTCTCTTCGCTG
The DNA here is from genome assembly GCA_935064755.1 of Tragelaphus eurycerus. Classification (NCBI taxonomy): domain Eukaryota; kingdom Metazoa; phylum Chordata; class Mammalia; order Artiodactyla; family Bovidae; genus Tragelaphus; species Tragelaphus eurycerus. Next base: position 13,057,142 of record CAKXYN010000054.1, on the reverse strand, counting down.
TGCCAGATGCTGCCAGAGAGGCCAATTTCCTTCTCACTCTATTCAGAATACTGAAGTATGCTGTATCACTGGGAGAGTCTGCAAAGAGTGGCTGGGAGACAGTAACCAGGGCTCTTGGGGGGCATTCAAAGGGACAGAGACCCTAAAAACCATTTCATGGACTCCAGGAAGAAGCCCATTCATGAACCACGGGGGATTGCCCTGACTGCAGGTCTGACCAACTGGCTCACAGGCTTTCTCAATACTCCATATTACTCACCCATACACACCCCTCCCTGTAGCCAGCTTCCTGTGCATGCTTGCAATAGCAGTGAGAGCTAGTGAACACATGCAGTAAGCTGGCCTGATTCCATAAGTTTGGTAGAAAGCACATAAACTTGTATTCAGTACCATCCACAGGAAGGCAAACAGAAGGTTGTCAGCAGCTGGCCTGGCTTTACAGGATCAAAGGAAAACAGATGTTCTTAGGCATTTCCCACCAAAGAAAACAAGAAATGCAAGGCAGTAGTAAACACAAAAAAGATCTGAGAAAGCCTCAGAATCCCTAACAGAGCTGAAAGAGGTATTTCTCTCTTGAAACCTACCAATAAAGACTAGAGGAGGTGATTGCTTCTTCAAATACAAAGACAGCAAAAGAAGACTTCAAGGAACATGAAAAATCATGGAAATATGATACCAGTGAAGGAACACAATTTTGCTATAATCGACTCCAAAGTAAAGGAGATCTGTGATTTGCCTGATACAGAATTCAGAATAGTTCTTTTAAGGGAAGTCAGTGAGCTATAAGAAAATAGTTAAAAACAAATCAACAAAATCAGGAAAACAATATATGAACAAAATAAGATTTAACAGAAAAAAATTTAAGAACCAAACAAATCCTTTAGTTGAACAAAACAATAAAGAATAAAAAAAAATGCAATAGAGAGCATTAACATCAGGCTGGATCAAGCAGAATAAAGAATCTGTGAAGGAGAAGACAGCTCATTTGAAATTATCTAGCCAGAGGATAGCAAAGAAAAAATAAAATAATAAAAAAGAATGAAAAAAGTAAAGAATACTATGAACTATGGAATACCATTAAGAAAAACAACGCATGCATGAAATCCCAGAAGAAAAGGAACGGAAAAGGAATGGGCAAAAGATTATTAAAGAAGTAATAGCTAAAAGTTTTAAAATCTTGGGAGAGATTTGAATATTCATGTTCACAAAGTTCCTAAGTCCACCTAAAATTTCAACTTAAAAACTCTTTTCCAAGGTACATTATGATCAAACCAACTAAAACTGAAAACAGATAATGTTTAAAGCAACAAAATAAAAAAAAAATCTTCACATAAAAGGAAAACCCCATAAGGCAGAAACTTTTTAGGCCAGGAGAGAGTGTGATGATCTATTCACACTGTTAAAAGAAAATAACCTGCCAACAAAGAATACTTTATCTAGTAAAGCTGCCCTTCAGAAATGAAGGATAGACTCTCCCAAGCAAACAAAAGTTGAGGGAATTTGGCACTAGTAGACCTGATTTACAAGATATGGAGAAGAAAGTTCTTTGAAGTACAATGAAAAGATGCTAATTAGCAAAAGGAATCTTTCCTGGTAAAAGTAAGCATGCAGTCAAATTCAGAAAACACTAATACCACAATATGGTCATGTATTAACCACTTAATTCTAGTATAAAGGTTAAAGGCCAAGAGTATTAAAAATAACTACTAAAGCTACAGTAATTTGTTAATGGATACCCAATATCAGTTCTGTTAAATCACTCAGTCGTGTTCAACTCTTTGCAACCCCATGAACCATAGCACACCAAGCCTCCCTGTCCATCACCAACTGCCAGAGTCTACCGAAACCCATGTCCATCGAGTCGATGATGCCATCCAACTTCCTGCCCTCAGTCTTTCCCAGCATCAGGGTCTTTTCCAATGAGTCAGCTCTTCACATGAGGTGGCCAAAGTATTGGAGTTTTAGCTTCACCGTCAGTCCTTCCAATGAAAACCCAGGACTGATCTGCTTTAGGATGGACTGATTGGATCTCCTTGCAGTCCAAGGGACTCTCAAGAGTCTTCTCCAACACCACAGTTCAAAAGCATCAATTCTTCAGTGCTCAGGTTTCTTCATAGTCCAACTCTCACATCCATATATGACTACTGGAAAAACCATAGCCTTGACTAGACAGATCTTTGTGGACAAAGTAATGTCTCTGCTTTTTAATATAGAGATCTCTGTCTAGGTTGGTCATAACTTTCCTTCCAAGGAGTAAGCATCTTTTAATTTCATGGCTGCAGTCACTATCTGCAATGATTTTGGAGCCCCCAAGAATAAAGTCAGCCACTGTTTCCACTGTTTCCCCATCTATTTGCCATGAAGTGATGGGACCAGATGCTATGATCTTAGTTTTCTAAATGTTGAGTTTTAAGCCAACTTTTTTACTCTCCTCTTTCACTTCCATCAAGAGGCTCTTCAGTTCTTCACTTTCTGTCATAAGGGTGGTGTCATCTGCATATCTGAGGTTATTGATATTTCTTCCAGCAATCTTAATTCCAGCTTGTGCTTCTTCCAGTCAGAGTTTCTCATTATGTACTCTGCATAGAAGTTAAATAAGCAGGGTGACAATATACAGCCTTGACATACTCCTTTTCCTATTTGGAACCAATCTTGTTCCATGTCCACTTCTAACTGTTGCTTCCTGACCTGCATATAGGTTTCTCAAGAGACAAGTCATGTGGTCTGGTATTCCCATCTCCTTCAAAATTTTCCACAGTTTATTGTGATCCACATAGTCAAAGGCTTTGGTATAGTCAATAAAACAGAAATAGATGTTTTTCTGAAACTCTCTTGCTTTTTTGATGATCCAGTAGATGTTGGCAATTTGATCTCTGGTTCCTCTGCCAGATACCCAATAGAGAGAGAAGTAAATTTTTACATTTTCTTGATTAATTGCCTGATTAGAACCTCTAGTATATTGTGCTCTTCTCTTGACATTTTAAATTGTGTATTGATAGTCTATCTCCATATCAAACTATTTCCATTTCAATCTACATGCTTAGGATACTCCTAACCAAATTGATACTTGGAAATCATGAAATCAGCTAACTCTTAAAAGGTATGAATCAGTGACTAGGCAATAAAGTTAGAATATATTGTTCTACATCTGTACTGTCCTTCTGATTCTAGATTCTTAATCTCCTCTTCTGTATAGTTAGGGAATCAAATGAAATAGTATTTAATATGGTGAATGAGTGAGTGACTTTGGCTTCAGTCTTACTTGGTAGGAAGCCCTGCACTGTGCCCTCCATACAGCAGCTAGTAGGGCAGGCTTTGGGAACAAACTGCTCCAGGGTTCTAATTCATTAAGGTTACTGGTATGGCCTCGCCTGTGTTCACTCAGTAGTGCTCAGCAATCTTAATATATTTAATAAATGTTAACACTCATAACAATTCTTCCATGCATGACACCTAGGGAAGGATTAAGATCAAGGATATTAGAATGTCACTGCAGGAATGCATTGATTTTAATCATTATGCAAGGATACAATTGCATCATAATCTCCTTATGCTCCTATGGAACAGAAAACACTTGGACTCTTAGACTCATTTGAATACTTTGGCCACTTGGTGTGAAGAGCCAATACATTGGAAAAGACCCTGACGCTGGGAAAGATTGACAGCAAAAGCATACAAGGGTGGCAGAGGATGAGATGGTTAGATAGCACCACCAACTCAATGGACAAGAATGTGAGCAAAGTGTAGGAGACAGTGGAGGATAGAAGAGCCTGACATGCTGCAGTCCATGAGGTAGCAGAGTCAGATATGACTTAGTAGCTGAACAACAATAACAACAAATTTGAAAATCCTGCTGTGACTTGTTAAAACCAGGGTACTTTCGATTAATAAGAGAGCAGTGTTATCTAGGGATTTTTCAAGTTAAGCCCTATGTTCAGTACAAATCAGTTCAGTCACTCAGTCATGTCCAATTCTTTGCGACCCCATGGACTGCAGCACACCAGGCTTCCCTGTCCATCACCAACTCCAAGAGCTTGCTCAAACTCATGTCCATCGAGCTGGTGATACCATCCAACCATCTCATCCTCTGTCATCCCCTTCTCCTCCTGCCTTCAATCTTTCCCACCATCTGCTTCCCCATGGTAACTGAAAGTAAATCAAAGATTCAGAATGCCATTCTTGAACAGATTCATGCAAACATGACTTAGAGAAATAAAAATTCATAGGATATTTACAATGATATTCTGTTAATCTTTAGATACCAATATTCACTATAGAATGCGTTCTCAAATTTAAAAAACAGAATTGAACTATATGTGACTTTCTACCTACCCCAATCATTATCAGTTAAGTTCAGTTTCTCAGTTCTGTCCAACTTTTTGCAACCCCATGGACTACAACATGCCAGGCTTCCTTGTCCATCACCAATACCAAAACTTGTTCAAACTCATGTCCATCTAGTCGGTAATGCCACCCAACATCTCATTCTCTGTTGTCCTCTTCTCCTCCCATCTTCAATTTTTCCTAGCATCAGAGTCTCTTCCAATGAGTCAGTTCTTCACATCAGGTGGCCAAAGTATTGGAATTTCACCTTCAGTATCAGTCCTTCCAATGAATATTCAGGACTAATCTCCTTTAGGATGCACTGATTGGATCTCCTTGCAATCCAAAGAACTCCCAACAGTCTTCTCCAACACCACAGTTCAAAAGCAATGCTCAACTTTCTTTATAGTCCAACTCTCACATCCATACCTGACTACTGGAAAAACCATAGCTTTGACTAAATAGACCTTTGTTGTTAAGGTAATGTCTCTGCTTTTTAATTTGCTGTCTAGTTGGTCATAGCCTTTCTTCCAAGAAGCAAGTGTCATTTAATTTCATGGCTGCAGTCACCACCTTCAGTGGTTTTGGATTCCCCAAAATAAAGCCTCTCACTGTTTCCATTCTTTCCCCATCTGTTTGCCATGAAATGATGGGACCAGATGCTATGATCTTAGTTTTCTGAATGTTGAGCTTTAAGCCAACTTTTTCACTCTCTTCTTTCACTTTCATCAAGCGGCTCTTCAGTTCTTCACTTTCTCCCCGAAGGGTGGTGTAATCTGCATATCTAAGGTTATTGATATTTCTTTCAGCAATCTTGATTCCAGCTTGTGCTTCATCCAGTCCAGCATTTCTCATGATATACTCTGCATATAAGTTAAATAAGCAGGGCGACAATATACAGCCTTGATGTACTCCTTTTCCTATTTGGAACCAGTCTGTTGTTCCATGTCCAGTTCTTTTTTTTTTTTTTTTCCATGTCCAGTTCTAACTGTCGCTTCCTGACCTGCATACAGATTTCTTAGGAGGAAGGTCAGGCGGTCTGGTATTCCCATCTCTTTCAGAATTTTCCAGTTTCTTGTGATCCACACAGTCAAAAACTTTGGCATAGTAAAACAGAAGTAGATGTTTTTCTGGAACTCTCTTGCTTTTTCTAGGCAGGATGTTGGCAATTTGATTTCTGGTTCCTGTGCCTTTCCTAAATTCAGCTTGAACATCTGGAAGTTCATGTACTGTTGAAGCCTGGCTTGGAGAATTTTGAGCATTACTTTACTAGTGTGTGAGATGAGTGCAATTGTATGGTAGTTTGAGCACTCTTTGGCATTGCCTTTCTTTGGGATTGGAATGAAAATTGGAATGAAAATTTTCCAGTCCTGTGGCCACTGCTGGGTTTTCCAAATTTGCTGGCATATTGAGTGCAGCACTTTCACAGCATCATCTTTCAGGATTTGAAATAGCTCAACTGGAATTCCATCACTTCCACTAGCTTTGTTCATAGTGACGCTTCCTAAGGCCCACTTGACTTCACAGTCTAGGATGTCTGGCTCTAGGTTGAGTGATCACACCATCATGATTATCTGGGTTGTGAAGATCTTTTTTGTACAGTTCTTCTTTGTATTCTTGCTACCTCTTCTTAATATCTTCTGCTTTAGGTCCATACCATTTCTGTCCTTTATCGAGCATATCTTTCATGAAATATTCCCTTGGTATCTCTAATTGTCTTGACGAGATCTCTAGTCCTTCTCATTCTATTGTTTTCCTCTATTTCTTTGCATTGATCACTAAGGAAGGCTTTCCTTTCTCTCCTTGCTATTCTTTGGAACTCTGCATTCAAATGGGTATATCTTTCCTTTTCTCCTCTGCTTTGCTTCTCTTCTTTTCTCAGCTGTTTGTAAGGCCTCCTCAGACAACCATTTTGCCTTTTTGCAATTCTTTTTCTTGGGGATTGTCTTGACCACTGCCTCCTGTACAATGTCATGAACCTCTGTCCTTAATTCTTTAGACATTCTGTCTATCAGATCTAATCCCTTGAATCTATTTCTCACTTCTACTGTATAATCGTTAAGGGATTTGATTTTGGTCATGCCTGAATGGTCTAGTGATTTTCCCTACTTTCTTCAATTTCAGTCTGAATTTGGCAATAAGGAGTTCATGATCTGAGCCACAGTCAGTTCCTGGTCTTGTTTTTGCTGACTGTATAGAGTTTCTCCATCTTTGACTGCAAAGAATATAATCAAATTGATTTTGGTATTGACCATCTGGTGATGTCCATGTGAAGACTCTTCTCTTGTGTTGTTGGAAGAGGGTATTTGCTATGACCAGTGCATTCTCTTGGCAAAACTCTGTTAGCCTTTGCCTTGCTTCATTTTGTACTTCGAAGCCAAATTTGCCTGTTACTCCAGGTATCTCTTGACTTCCTACTTTTCCATTCATTATACTTTTCCAACAAGTATACTTCTAGTTAAATATCTTTCACAAGATATATCTCCATGGTTCATCTATGGCTTTAATTCTGTAATTTAGGCCCATAGAAAGCTTGTATCAAATATAGGCACCTTTCTTACCTGCCTACTGCTTGTTTCAATTACCTATTGACTTTCTTGAAATGTCATTTCCTTAGCTACCGATAGGCATGGCCTTTTATATTTGGCCTTTCTTGTTTTGTAAATTTCTACTATGTTTTTTGTACCCACCTTGCATCAGGATTTTCCCCATTTGTTCACTTATAAGCAATATATCTGTGTATCTCATCGGAATTTTTGCTAGCACATATCTCATAATTACTGTTTTCTTACTAGTAATTTCCTAGTTGTTTGTTTCTAAATTTTTCAAGAGTTCTTTATATCTTTATCTGTAAGGTACTTCATTTCCTCATTACACTTATTAGTTTGTGGTTTACATCAATTTATAACACAGTCTTTTTTCACTACATTTCAACTATTAAGATAAAATTAAATACTAAATCACTTTTCTATTAAGAAGCTCAATATTAAAAATAACTATAAGCTTTACTACAATATAACTTTTGAAAATACATTTAACCAAATTATAACAAGGTTTTAAGAAAAATTAGAAGTGGGGAGTGGCCAAGATGGCAGAGTAGGAAAACCCTAAGCTCACCATGGACACATCAAAATACATTTACAGAGTAACTATTAATGAGAAAGAGTGGAAAATAGCAGACAAGATCTCCTTTTGCAACTAAAAAAGAAAAAAATAATCACAGTGAGATCGGTAGGAGAAGTAGAGACACAGTATAGTCATCTAATTCAGGTGGTCAATCCACAAATGGAAGGATAATTGCAACTGCAGAGGTAATCCCCAAGGAGTAAGGGAATTTAAGTTCCACTACCACAAATCTGTGTTCATCAAAACAATATGGTATATGCACAAAAATAAACACAGAGTTCAATGGAACAGGAGTAGTTCAATTCAGTCACTCAGTCATGTCTGACTCTTTGCGACCCCATGGACTGCAGCACGCCAGGCCTCCCTCCCCATCACCAGTTCCTGGAGCTTACCCAAACTCATGTCCATCGAGTCAGTTGGATGACATCATCAACTCCATCACTGACTCAATGGAAAAGGATAGACAGCCCAGAAATAAACCAAATGGGCAATTTATTTATGACAAAGGAGGAAACAATATACAATGCAGAAAAGACAGCCTCTTCAACAAATGGTGTTAGGAAAACTGGACAGCTACATGCAAAAGAATCAGACTTAACTACACTCTCATGCCTTGCATAAAAATAAATTCAAAATAGACTAAAGATAAATATAAGATCTGAAATCATTCAACTTTTGTTAGAAAACAGGCATTATGCTCTTTGATGGCAGTCTTCTTAAATTTTTTTTGATGTCTCTTTGGGCAAGGGAAACAAAAGCAAAAATAAACAAATGGGGCTACATCAAATCAAAAACATTTTGTATGATGAAGCTATCAACAAAATGAAAAGGACACCAACAAAACTTGAGAAGATATTCACAATTTATCTGATAAGAAGTTAATATTTAAAATGTACAAAGAACTCATTCAAATCAATACTAAAAAAAGATTAAAAAATAGGCAAAGGTTCTGAATTGACATTTTTCCAAAGAAGAGATAAAATAGTCAACATGCACATGAAAAAAATGCTCAACATCACTAATCAACAGGGAAATGCCAATTGAAACCACAATAGAGGTGTCATTTCATACCTGTCAGAATGGCTATTATCAGAAACAAACAAAAAAAAATAGCCAGTGTTAGTGAGGACACAGAGAAAAGGGACCCCTGTGTTGCTGTAAATTGGTGCAGCAACTACGGAAAAGTGTATGGAGATTCCTCAAAAAATTAAAAATAGGCCTACTGTATAAAACAACAATACCACTCTTGGTTCTTCTGAAGAAAGCAAAAACACTAATTTGAAAAGTTTGTATGCACTCCTATTGGAGAAGGAAATGGCAACCCATTCCAGTACTCTTGCCTGAAGAATCCCAGGGACAGAGGAGCCTGGTGGGCTGCCATCTATGGGGTCACACAGAGTCAGACACAACTGAAGAGACTTAGCAGCAGCAGGCACCCCTAGGTACATACAAGCATTATTTGTAATAGCCAAGATATGGAAGCAACATGAGTGCTCATCAATAAATGAAAGGATAAAGAAGCTGGTGTGTGTGTGTGTGTGTGTGTGTGTGTGTGTTTGTGTACATACACATACAATGGAATGTTACTTAGCCATAAAAAAATAAATCTTGCCTTTGCAACAGCATGGGAGAACCTAGAGGGCATTCTGTGAAGTGAAATAAGTCAGAGTAAGACAAACATTATGATTTCACTTCTTTGTGAAATCTAAAAAGCACAAGAGATGAACAACAAACATAACAAAACAAACAGAGATAAAGATACAGAGAACAAAGAGGTGTTTGCCAGAGGGGAGAGGGTAGGGGAGGAAATAAAGAAGTGAGAAAGGTTAAGAAGTACAAAGATCTAGTTGCAAAATAAATGAATCATGGGCATGAAACATACAGTGTAGGGAATATAGTAATATGTAGTATCTTTTTGTATGGCGATAAAATAAAACTAGATTGTGGTGATCATTTTAAAATGTGTAGAAATATGCAATTGCTATGTTGTATGATAGGGGCTAACATAGCATTGTAGGTAAATTATATAGTTACCAGAGGCAGGGACGGGGAAAGGGGTGTGTGTAGGGGGAGTTGGATAAGAACAGTCAAAATGCCAAATTTAAGATATATAAGTACTGGGGATGTGATGTACAATATAATAGATGTAATTAACGCTACTCTGTGTTATACATGGCTTCCCTGATAGCTCAGTTGCTAAAGAATCTGTCTGCAATGCAGGAGACCCCGGTTCGATTCCTGGGTCTGGAAGATCTGCTGGAGAAGGGATAGGCTACCCACTCCAGTGTTCTTTAGCTTTCCTTGTGGCTCAGTTGGTAAAGAATCTGCCTGCAATGCAGGAGACCTGGGTTCAATCCCTGGGTTGAGAAGATCTCCTGGAGAAGGGAAAGGCTACCCACTCCAGTATTCTGGCCTGGAGAAGTCCATGGACTATATAAGTACTGGAGATATAATGTACAACACAATAGATGTAATTAATACTGATCTGTGTTATACATGAAATGGTCAAGAAAGTAAATCTAAGAGGTGTAGTTAAAAGGAAAAAATATTTTCTGTATCCTTAATGTTGTATCTATATGAGGTGGTGGATGATGACTAAGCCTATTGAGGTCAGTTGTCATGATGTAGGTAGATCAAATTGTTATGCTGTACACCTTAAACTTGTACACTTCTATGTGTCAATTATATCTCAAAAAAATTGAGAGAGAAAAATAGAAGTGTTATGGGAATCATTTTCTTAGCTGAGGGAACATTGCACCCTTCAACATACAAACTAGGAATTAAATACATTGGCCTGGGGTTAGGGAAGCAATGGCTCAGTGGTCACAAGTTCACCAGAAACAACATCTAAAAAATATTCAAGCCTGACTTTCAAGAATAAATACAAGTAAATAACACCTTAATAGACCAACAAGATAACAACAAAATGTCCAAAACACATAACAGAAAAAGTTTTATATTCCTGATACACAAAGAAGGCTTACAAGTTCAAAAGAAGAATTTATGAAAAACAGGGAAAAGATAATAGGAAAAGAGATACAAGGGGTTAATACTTATAAAAATATGTCTTCACTCTTATAAGTAATAGAAGGAATACATATTTAAATAACAAGTTTCTGTTCTCAAATAGAAGTAGCCTGTTTCTGAGACACGCTATGAAAAATTGAAAGTCACATGTTGAAGTTTCTTTCAGTTTTTATTGCTGCAAAATAAATTGCTCCAACACTTGGCAACTTAAAAACCACCATCTAATTCTGTTTACAGATTTTGTGGGTCAGAAGTTCAGAAAAGGCACCATGGGCAGTTTGTTTCCTCTCTATGATATCTGAAGCCTCAACTGGCAAGGCTCAGGAACTGGAGGTGATGGGACAGTGGGAGGCAGGAACCACTTGGAGGTGTCTTCACTCCTATGGCATCAGCTGGCTGTCACCTGGGAACTCACCTGGGGCTGTGGGCCATACTCTTCTGTCCTCTCCCTGTAGCCTGGCATAGAGGTGTTGCTTTTATTACATAGTGGCGCCCCAGACCCCCAAAGACAAGGGTCCCCAGGGAAGCAGATACACTCTTATCACATTGTGAGCCAGCCTCCAGGGTCACATAGTATCAAATCCACTGAAGTCACAAACCTGCCCAATTCTATAGGAATAAAGAAACCCCATCTCTCAATGTGAGGAGTATCAAAGTCATATTGTATAAAGACCATGTGAGAGGGGAGATTCTGTTGTGATCATCCTCAGAAAACAGTCTGCCACAGAAAACCTGTTGGAAAATGCATCCTCTCATAGAAGGCCAAATGTGAACTGATGTCTTTCTGAAGGCTAATGCAGCATCAACCAGAGGTGTTTTGTTTTTCAGTCACCAAGTCATGTTCGATTCTGCGTGACTCCATGGGCTGCAGCACGCCAGGCTTCCCTGTCCCTCACCAGCTCCTGGAGTTTGCCCAAGTTCATGTCCATTGAATAGGTGAAGCCATCTAACCATCTTATTATGAATGCTCTAATCCTTACGTGCAAAAATAACTTTTTCCCCGTAAGTCAAAGCATATTCTAAGTGGGGGAATGGATAGACCATTCACTCCTCAAATATATCAATTAATAATCTTCTAACTATAAATAATTAAACTTCTATAGCACCTCCCTTACCCACTCCAGTATTCTTGTCTGGAGAATCCCAGAGACGGGGGAGCCTGGTGGGCTGCTGTTCATGGGGTTGCACAGAGTCGGACACGACTGAAGCGACTTATTAGCAGCAGCAGCAGCACCTCTTTTAATGCAGATATTCTCCTGGAGCATATTTTACTGAGTGAATTCAACACAAGATTGCCTATTCATTCAACAAATAATTGCTGAGTTTCTACTAAATGCCACGAGCTCTGCTAGGTGCTGATTAACACAAACACCATTCTTGCTATTATGGATCTAAAATCTACTAGACAGGTGGATATGAAATAATCAAGCAATTGTAGAAGTGCTTTTAAAATAATATATAAGGAACTGTGAAAGGACTTTCAGATAGAATTATAGTAGGGATCAAGATTTGAGATTTAAACTGAGACTTGAAGAATTACTGGAAATTTACTCTTTAGAGAGGTGGAAAGATTCCCAATCACATAATGGCACTCATCTCACATGCTAGTAAAGTAATGCTCAAAATTTTCCAAACCAGGTTTCAGCAATATGTGAACTGTGAACTCCCTGATGTTCAAGCTGGTTTTAGAAAAGGCAGAAGAACCAGAGATCAAATTGCCAACATGCACTGGATCATGGAAAAAGCAAGAGAGTTCCAGAAAAACATCTATTTCTGCTTTATTGACTATGCCAAAGCCTTTGACTGTATGGTTCACAAGAAACTGTGGAAAATTCTGAAAGAGATGGGAATACCAGACCACCTGACCTGCCTCTTGAGAAATTTGTATGCAGGTCAGGAAGCAACAGTTAGAACTGGACATGGAACAACAGACTGGTTCCAAATAGGAAAAGGAGTTTGTCAAGGCTGCATATTGTCATCTTGCTTATTTAACTTATATGCAGAGTACATCATGAGAAATGCTGGACTGGAAGAAACACAAGCTGGAATCAAGATTGCTGGGAGAAATCTCAATAACCTCATATATGCAGATGACACCACCCTTATGGAAGAAAGTGAAGAGGAGCTAAAAAGCCTCTTGATGAAAGTGAAAGTCGAGAGTGAAAAAGTTGGCTGAAAACTCAACATTCAGAAAACGAAGATCATGGCATCTGGTCCCATCACTTCATGGGAAATAGATAGGGAAACAGTGGAAACAGTGTCAAATTTTATTTTCTGGGCTCCAAAATCACTGCAGATGGTGACTGCAGCCATGAAATTAAAAGACGCTTACTCCTTGGAAGGAAAGTTATGACCAACCTAGATAGCATACTCAAAAGCAGAGACATTACTTTGCCAACAAAGGTCCATCTAGTCAAGGCTATGGTTTTTCCTGTGATCATGTATGGATGTGAGAGCTGGACTGTGAAGAAAGCTGAGCACCAAAGAATTGTTGCTTTTGAACTGTGGTGTTGGAGAAGACTCTTGAGAGTCCCTTGGACTGCAAGGAGATCCAACCAGTTCATTCTAACGGAGATCAGTCCTGGGTGTTCTTTGGAAGGAATGATGCTGAATTCAAACTCCAGTACTTTGGCCACCTCATGAAGAGCTGACTCATTGGAAAAGACTCTGATGCTGGGAGGGATTGGGGGCAGGAGGAGAAGGGGATGACAGAGGATGAGATTGCTGGATGGCATCACCAACTCGATGGACATAGTTTGAGTGAACTCCGGGAGTTGGTGATGGACAGGGAAGCCTGACGTGTTGCAATTCATGAGGTCACAAAGACTCGGACACAACTGAGCGACTGAACTGAACTGAAAGATTTCCAGACAGTAGGGAAGTGAAGTAAAGTGAAGTGAAGTTGCTTAATCGTGTCTGACTCTTTTGTGACCCCATGGACTGTAGCCTCCCAGGCTCCTCCATCCATGGGATTTTCCAGGAAAGAATACTGGCAATAGTCATCATTTCCTTCTCCAAGGCAATGGAGAGAATTCATATAAAAGCCATGAAGCAGGAAACAGGTTAGTGTAGGGGACAAACATAAAGAAGTCCAATGCTTTCCCAATGTACTTACCGAGTGAGGGCGATGAGGCATAGCAGGAGACGAGAGGCAAGCAGGACCCAGACAAACCCACAGCCTTATGTCCACATCAAAAACCTTATACTTTACTCTCTGTACACTCTTTTAGCGTGATTCTTTTTTTTTTTTTTTAATTGCAGGCTAATTACTTTAAAATATTGTAGTGGTTTTTGCCGTACATTGACACAAATCAGCCACGCGTGTACATGTGTTCCCCAGCCTGACCCTCCCTCCCACCTCCCTCCCCATCCCATCCCTCAGGGTCATCCCAGTGCACTAGCCTGGAGCACCCTGCCTCATGCATTGAACCTGGACTGGCAATCTATTTCACATATGATAATATACATGTTTCAATGCTATTCTCTCAAATCATCCCACCCTCGCCTTCTCCCACAGAGTCCAAAAGTCTGTTCTTTACATCTGTGTCTCTTTTGCTGTCTTGCATATAGGGTCATCATTACCATCTTTCTAAATTACATATATATATGCATTAATATACTGTATTGATTTTTTTCTTTCTGACTTACTTCGCTCTGTATAATAGGCTCTAGTTTCACCCACCTCATTAGGACTGATTCAAACTCACTCTTTTTAATAGCTGAGTAATATTCCATTGTGTATATGTACCACTGCTTTCTTATCCATTCGTCTGCTGATGGACATCTAGGTTGCTTCCATGCCCTAGATATTGTAAACAGTGCTGCAAAGAACATTGGGGTATGCGTGTCTCTTTCAATTCTGGTTTCCTCTGTGTGTATGCCCAGCAGTGGGATTTACTGGGTCGTATGGCAGTTTTATTTCCAGTTTTTTAAGGAATCTCGACACTGTTTTTCATAGTGGCTGTACTAGTTTGCATTGCCACCAACACTGTAAAAGGGCTCCCTTTTCTCCACACCCTCTCCAGCATTTATTGTTTGTAGACTTTTGGATAGCAGCCATTCTGACTGGTGTGAGATTGGTACCTCATAGTGGTTTTGATTTGCATTTCTCTGATAATGAATGATGTTGAGCATCTTTTCATGTGTTTGTTAGTCATCTGTATGACATTTTTGGAGAAATGTCTGTTTAGTTCTTTGGCCCATTATTTGATTGGTTTGCTAATTTTTCTGGAATTGAGAAGCAGGAGTTGCTTGCATATTTTTGAGATTAATTTTTTGTCAGTTGCTTCATTTGCTATTATTTTCTCCCATTCTGAAGACTGTCTTTTCACCTTGCTTATAGTTTCCTTCATTGTGCAAAAGCTTTTAAGTTTTTCTTTTTTTTTCCTTTTTTTAATTTAAATTTATTTATTTTAATTGGAGGCTAATTACTTTACAATATTGTATTGGTTTTGCTATACATCAACATGAATCTGCCACGGGTGTACACGTGTTCCCAATCCTGAACCCCCCTTCCACCTCCCTCCCCATACCACCCCTCTGGGTCATCCCAGTGCACCAGCCCCAAGCATCCTGTATCCTGCATCAAACCTGGACTGGCCATTCATTTCTTACATGATATTATACATGTTTAAATGCCATTCTCCCAAATCATCCCACCCTCTCCCTCTCCCACAGAGTCCAAAAGACTGTTCTATACATCTGTGTCTCTTTTGCTGTCTCACATACAGGGTTATTGTTACCATCTTTATAAATTCTATATATATGTGTTAGTATACTGTATTAGTGTTTTTCTTTCTGGTTTACTTCACTCTGTATAGTAGGCTTCAGTTTTATCCACTTCATTATAACTGATTCACATGTATTATTTTTAATGGCTGAGTAATAAATACTCCATTGTGTATATGTACCACATCTTTCTTATCCATTCATCTGCTGATGGACATCTGTAGAACTGCCTTATGATCCAGCAATCCCACTGCTGGGCATACACACCAAGGAAACCAGAATTGAAAGAGACACATGTACGCCAATGTTCATCACAGCACTGTTTATAATAGCCAGGACATGGAAGCTTTTAAGTTTAATTAGGTCCCATTTGTTTATTTTTGCTTTTATTTCCATTACTCTGGGAGGTGGGTCATAGAGGATCCTGCTATGGTTTACATCAGGGAGTGTTTGATTATGTTTTCCTCTAGGAGTTTTATAGTTTCTGGTCTTAAATTTAGATCTTTAATCCACTTTGAGTTTATTTTTGTGTATGGTGTTAGAAAGTGTTCTAGTTTCATTCTTTTACAAATGGTTGACCAGTTTTCCCAGCACAACTTGTTAAAGAGATTATCTTTTCTCCATTGTATATTCTTGCCTCCCTTGTCAAAGATAAGGTGTCCAAAGGTGCATGGATTTATCTCTGGGCTTTCTATTTTGTTTCATTGATCTATGTTTCTGTCTTCAGTATGGTATGCCAGTACCATACTGCTTTGATGACTGTGGCTTTGTAGTATAGTCTGAAGTCCGGCAGGTTGATTGCTCCAGTTCCATTCTTCTTTCTCAAGATTTCTTTGGCTATTCAAGTTTTTTTGTATTTCCATACAAACTGTGAAATTATTTGTTCTACTCCTCTGAAAAATGCCATTGGTAGCTTGATAGGGATTGCATTGAATCTATAGATTGCTTTGGGTAATGTACTCATTTTTACTTACTATATTGATTCTTCTGATCCATGAACATGGTATATTTCTCCATCTATTTGTGTCATCTTTGATTTCTTTCATCAGTGCTTTATAGTTTTCTATATATAGGTCTTTTGTTTCTTTAGGTAGATTTATTCCTAAGTATTTTGTTCTTTTTGTTGCAATGGTGAATGGAATTGTTTCCTTAATTTCTCTTTCTATTTTCTCA
This sequence comes from Tragelaphus eurycerus, assembly GCA_935064755.1. Taxonomy (NCBI): domain Eukaryota; kingdom Metazoa; phylum Chordata; class Mammalia; order Artiodactyla; family Bovidae; genus Tragelaphus; species Tragelaphus eurycerus. Next base: position 13,040,765 of record CAKXYN010000054.1, on the reverse strand, counting down.
TTGTTAGTGTATAGGAATGCAAGGGATTTCTGTGTGTTAATTTTATAACCAGCAACTTTACTATATTTGCTGATGAGCTCTAATAATTTTCTGGTGGAGTCTTCAGGGTTTTCTATGTAGAGGATCATGTCATCTGCAAATAGTGAGAGTTTTACTTCTTCTTTTCCAATCTGGATTCCTTTTATTTCTTTTCCTTCACTGATTTCTGTGCCTAAACTTCCAAAACTATGTTGAACATTAGTGGTTAGAGTGGACATCCTTGTCTTGTTCCTGACTTTAGGGGAAATGTTTTCAATTTTTCACCATTGAAGATAATGTTTGCTGTGAGCTTATCATTTATGGCTTTTATTATATTGAGGTATGTTCCTTCTATGCCTGCTTTCTGGGGGTGGGGGTTTATCATAAATGGATGCTGGATTTTGTCAAAGGCTTTCTCTGCATCTATTGAGATAATCATATGGTTTTTATCTTTCAATTTGTTAATGTGGTGTATCATATTGATTAACTCTATGTATACTCTTAAGAGGTTTTATAGCAGAAACACAACATAGCCTATATATATATATATATATATATATAAATATATATATATTTATCTTTTTAAAACATTGTTCTGACTCTTCACTAAAGGATGGAGATTGTGGGACCAGAGGAGGAGACTAATAACAAGGTCCTTACAGTGATAGAGGCGAGAGGTGTGTGTGAATGAGTGTGCTGGCAATGACTATGATCTCACTTGGCAGGGAAATGAAGTAAGTTGGGTGTTCAAAATCCAAAACTAGAAATTTCTATACGCTTCATGGCCATATAAATGGAAACAATCTTTCTAGAATACAATTTGACATTTTGAAAGCCTAAAATGCCTAACATTTCCTTTAAGACAAGAATCCTATTTCTAGGTATTTATCATAAAGAATAATCACAGATATGTGTAAAGAGTTAGATTAAGGGATATTTAGAGCAACAATGGTATAAACTAAGACTGAAAATCATCAAAAGACTGTTGTTCAGATCCTGGTTTTCTAATAAAAGGAATTAGGGATCCTTAAAGAAAAGACTAATTTGGGGTACAGGGCAGGGAATATACAAGATGAATATGGAGCAAACAGTAAGAAAAGATAGGGGATTATCAAAACACAAATGGAGGGTTTCCCTGGCGGCTCATTGGTAAAGAGTCCACTTGTCAATGCAGGTGACGTGGGTTCAATCTCTGGGTCAGGAAGATCCCTTGGAGGAAGAAATGGCAACCCATTCCAGTATTCTTGCCTGGGAAATCCCATGGATAGAGGAGGCTGGCAGGCTACAGTCCATGGGGTCTCAAAAGACTCATACATGATGGAGCATACACACATAAAAGGAGAAAATTTCTTATAAATTAAGAAATTCTGGGGACTTCTCTGGTGGTCCAGTGGCTAATACTACATGCTAACAAGGAAGGGAGCCTGGGCTGGATCCCTGGTCAGGGAACTAGATCCCACATGTTGCAACTAGGAGTTTGCATGTGCAACAAGAAAGATCCTTCATGCCTTAATGAAGACTGAAGATCCTGCGTGCCACAACTAAGACCAGGCACAAACAAACACATAATTTTTTTTTAATTTAAAAAAAAAAAAATATTAGTAACAAAAAAAGTAGGAGAGAGAATTGTTATTATTAGTGGGGAAGCAAAGCAGCAGGGTTTTGGTGAGAGGGCCAAGGAGGAAGGCAGAAGTCCCAGGAGCTATGTGAGATCGTCTCAGTTAGTGACGATTTGATTACCCGCTCCAACTTTCCTATGCACTTCAGAAGGTGGTAATTGCCAGCCCTCATGTTGTATCTTATGCTAGATCAGGGTCTCCATGCTTTTTAAGTTTTAAAATATAAAACAAACCTCAGAAACTTGAAGTATTTTCTCATCTGCTAGGATATTTTTAGTTAGTTTTTTAAAGCCATCTCAAGAGAAATTCTTTCACGTATGAAACTGCACCAAGAAGGAGAACAGAAAGAGAATTCAAGGCACATATATGAGAAGCAATTATCAGAAACCCAAGTGACAATATGCTCCTACAAGCTATTCAACAACAACCAACCCCACATTTTGTTTCTCATTGTTGCTCCTTATGCTTGAGGCATCATCTATGGTAACTAGATTCTCACCATGACAAATCCATAAGTCTCTGCTTGCTCCTCAGCATATTCTGATATAACACTGTCTACCTCTACCCCCAATTCTAACTCTGGATGTATAAACTGACTCTTAAGGTCTCCTTTCTCTGAAGGGTTATCTCCTTAACAAGAGAACTGGTAACATTTCAGGTTAACATGGGGATGGTACTTAAACAGGTATGAGCTTTGACACCAATGATCAGATGCTACTATCATCATGCCTGATACTTGACCCATTTACTTACACAACAGAAGTAAAATTTCATTAGAACATAGATTCAGCTTTTAATACTGCCCAAATACCAATAGAAAGACCAAATTCCTGAGTGTACTTATTCCTAGACATTAACACCCAATCTATGGAAACAGTGCAGTCATTTGTTAATTAGAGCTGTGTGTTAACTGAGAATATATTTTGTCCATTTGGCAGAAATACAAAAGATTAAAACTACCGAGTTGGGTTCCATATATATTGAGACTGCTCTATCCTTTGGTTCTAAGATAGTTCACACTGCTGGAAATTTGGACTTTGAAATTTTGCAATCCCCCAGAAAAGAAAGTAGTTCAGGGGGTAATAAATTGTTGGGAAAGATGAGTGCCTGTAGGCACCATGTTGGCCAACTTTGAGAGAAATGACTGATTGTCTCAAATAATCCCCAACTAACTCTAATCATGGCTTGTGCCCTTTGCATCTCCTGGGTCTGAGATCCTCCACTTAGAATTACTTCTCTGAGTTAGGTCTCAAGGAGTCACACACACAAAAAAATGACATAGCATAGTATTTTAGAAATTGTGGATATGATATAGAGCATCTAAGTCACTCTTTATTTTGTCAGATACAGAAGTTGGAGTCAAGAGAGGGCAGTGTGACCTGTACAAGGTCATCCAGACAGGCAATGGTAAAGACAGCCCTAAAGCTCTGAGCTAAGTCTTCTAAGTAACAGTGTTCTTGTTGTAGGTATAAAGACATAACAGAGATCCTGCCATGAAGCTCCTGTCCAGGACTCCAACCAACACAGATTGTTTCTATTGCTATCACTATGCATCACTGGTTCTTAAAGTGTTATCTCTGGACCAGCAGGACCAGCATCAGCTGGGAACATCTTTAAAATTATTTTTTAAAATTTATTTTTGGCTGTGCTGGGTCTTCATTGCTGCATGGGCTTTTTTCTTGTTGCAGCAAATGCAGAATACTCTTTGTTGCAGTGCAGGGGCGTCTCACTGCAGTGGCTTCTCTTGTGAAGCACGGGCTCTATAGCGCAAGCTCAGTAGCTGTGGTGCACAGGCTTATTTGCTCTGAGGCATATGGGATCTTCCCGAATCAGGGTTCGAACCTGTGACTCCTGCATTGGCAGGCAGATTCTTTACCACTGAGCCACCAGGGAAACCCGGGGGACTTTTTATCAATGCAAATTCTCAGGGGGCCTCTAGACCTAAATCAGAAACTGAGGGTGGGTCCCGGTAACTCATGTTTCAATAATGAAGCTTTTCACACGTTTACCTATGTCAGGATCCTTATTTTCTATTTTAAGCAGAAACCTGACACAACATAGCACTTATTTTCACTGAAACTTGGTATGGAATAGATCAATTTCTCTCAAATATTAATGTGAGAAATCACTATCTGGGGCTCCTGGTTAAAAAGCAGATTCTGATTCAGTAAGTCTGGGTTAGGACTTGAGGTTGTTCAGTTCTAATAAGTTCCCAGGTGAGGTCAATGCCTCGAGTCAGTGGACCACACTCTTAGAAGCAAAGGAGTATAGTTAACAAGCATCAATATCAAATTTTCAGCCTAATTATCTTGGACTAAGGAGGGGTGAAAAGTGGGATATGCCACCATTCTTGTGTCCTTTCATAGCGTCAGCACCAGTGGCCTCTTGGCGATCCTCAGAAAAAGACATAGATCAGTAGACTTCTCTCCCTAACACTCCACAGTTCTTGCTAGTCAGTTGCACAGTTTCAGTGGTGCTTTGGGGACAAAGCATAGGACTGAGGAGGGTTGAGGGAGGGCTGCACTGCAGTAAAAAGAGCAGCCAAGTGAGCAAGACTCTGAGGGCCCTGCAGTGCGAGGGCCCTGGGTGCCCATGAGAGAGACCAGGGAGACAGACATAGGGCCAAACAAGAAAGCTGGGAGGCACCGATGGCAGGCATGACTGACTTCCCAATTTTGAGAAAGTCAGTCCAGGGCATAGGTGCAAGGAATGTCAGCGAAATCCATACAATTTAGTCTGAGGATGGGGCCTGTTGTGTCTGATGGAATGCCTTCACCCTCAGTAAGTGTTTGGGCATTTATCATTAAACCATCCCTCTGTCTTTACATATTAGTACTCTTAGATCTGCCTTTTTAAAAATCTTCCTTCTTATTTATATTGGAAACTTTCATCAGAAAAATATTTTCTCCACAATTGCCATTAAAGATGGGGAAGGCAATGGCACCCCACCCCAGTACTCTTGCCTGGAAAATCCCATGGACGGAGGAGCCTGGTGGGCTGCAGTCCATGGGGTCACTGAGTCTGACACGACTGAGTGACTTCACTTTCACTTTTCACTTTCATGCATTGGAGAAGGAAATGGCAACCCACTCCAGTATTCTTGCCTGGAGAATCTCAGGGACAGAGGAGCCTAGTGGGCTGCCGTCTATGGGGTCGCACAGAGTCGGACACGACTGAAGCAACTTAGCAGCAGCAGCAGCGCCGGCCATTAAAGAAACCCTATGCCAAATAATAAAAGGAAAATGCTGTTGAGCTGTACTCAAGGCAACATATGACTGCCATGAGTTATTCTGATTGATGACCCAGTGACGGGTGGGTGTGCACTGTGGTCTGGATGCTCAGCATCAGCATGGCAATATGGCAAGAAAAGTTTCTGCTGCGTATGGGCTGTTGGCATAGGGATTTTTCTTCTCTGATTTACAGTCCTATATTCTAACATCAGTTTTAATACTCTTCAAACTGGACGGTTTCTGGCAGTTGCACATTCAAAGATCAAATGGACAAGGTGACTAAAACCACATTCATGAGGGAGAAAGGCAAGACAGATCTTTGAGTCATATTCATGGTACAAATGGATGGCCAAATACTCTGTGGTTCCCTTAGAGGAGATTCGGTGTCACTAGCCCAAATAACACTGCTGCCCTGGCTGACCCTCTATAATGGATCTTAATACAATAATATCCCTGGGCATATTAAAGAGTACAGCCCCCACCTCCAATAGAATAAGACTTGTAGTGCAAGGTCATTTCTAATATAGGTCAGGAAGGAAGGAAATGAAAAAGTCACCTGTCTTATCCTCCAAGTGACTTTGATAAATAATTTGTTGGCACATTAAATTCAGTTGAACTACACCATTCCTACTGCTATAAAACAAAGAAATGAGACTATCAGGACCAAAATATTCCCCTTCTTGGTGTTTCTTTATTAAAGTTGGCTGGTAACTTGAAACTTACTTCTAACAAGCCTTGAACCCTGAAGCCATTCTCCCCAGCAATGGTTCAGCAGCTGACATTTTTCTATCTACACTACATCTCAAGCCAAAAGAGCCTCTTTGCTTTTCCAAATATCCTGCCAACCTCCACCAGGGAATTCTGGATGGTGTGGAAGATTCAGGAAGTGAATTGAGGCTGCCAGGAATCTTCATCCAGGTTAATCAGCTCTGTAGACGCTAGGAGAAAAGAAGCAAGCTGGCTGGCTGAGTGGTGCAGATAAGCAGATGGCTTGGGCACAAGTTAAATGAACTGCATATTGGCTTCCAAATTCTCCTGCATCTAAAGCCATCAAAACAACGTGATATTACTGTGGATTTCATTATCAACTTGATGAACATTAACCATAATGGGAGAGAGGGGACAATAAATTCAACACTTCGTTACCTTTAAATGTGAACTTCCCTTTGACAGTACACATCAAAAAGAGTTACGGGAATGAAATGCTAGAGACATCTAAATATTTATTTTATTTTTAAGATAATTCCAAATTCATATATTTATGGTGATTGTAAGGAGTCCAATTTAAAAATTTAATACTCAAGGCAAAAAGGCTGCAATTTTTGTGTGAAATGTTTTATGACACATTTACTAATAAGAAAAAAAGATTGTATTCAGTTGCTTAAAGATTTCATTAATTTAGGAAACGAAGAATGTTATACTTTTCTGCCACTGATAATTGTTGCTTTCTTCCTAGGGAGTCCTATGATTTTAAATGATCTGATTGAACCCACACATGAAGAATGAGTTTAGGGTCATAATTCCTTACTATTAATAGATAAACAGGTCAAGTCTGAAGCAGTAGGTATCAGGGAGTCGTAATTCTCAGTCTACACTAACTCATATATAATACAAAAATCAGAAGATTATGATTAAAAACTATGTGGCCTTTCATCTTTCCAGGAAAAAAAGAGAAATATCTATTTGCTGGAATAAAAAAGCATCACTTGGTGAATAAATTTGAAAATAAAAGTTTGTTTGGCTCACTCTCTATGATTATCAGCTCTCATGTTGAAGCACAGAATAGTGGTCGGTACCGGAACCAACATGAAAGGATCCAGCACTTGAACATATGCTGAGATTTGTAGGTCCTGATGACTCACTATTTTTAGTACTAAAGAAATTATTTATGTCATTATAAAGGTTTAACTTTGAGAATTCACCATTACTTTAGATAATTCATGAAGGCTAGAGCAAAGTGTTTTGTTTTTTTTTTTTAATTAAAATGCAGCAATTTTAAGTAAAATGTTTAGAGGATCAGATAACCCAAAGAGCAAATAAAATCTTTGTGATTTTATGGAGTATGATGTGTCTAATGGAATCTACAAACCTAATAATGCATTGAATGAAAGCTATTAGCCTTCCTTGATTCCATTTGTTCTTCTACAACATTTTGCTACATCCAATATACTTTTTTGGGTGCTGGAGATACAAATATATAGTAGATATCCATTTTGCCTACAAAGCACACATCTTTCATTTTATGAGTAACAGTAGCCCTCTGTTTCTATGGGGAACTGCTTCACTTCTACTTGATCATTTGAATGACAGAAACTATTACTGTTCTCCCCTCATGAATACAGAGCAGGACACTTGACCCCAAGTAGGCCAACCAGAGCACCCACTTCCCCTGGGAACAGTAACTGATCCGGAGATGAGCACATCTCAGAGGGACCAATCAGAGCCTGATGTTAGAAAGACACAGCTTCTTGAGGGGCCAATCAGAGCCTGATGTGAGAAAGACACAGCTTCTTGAGGGACCAATCAGAGCCTGATGTGAGAAAGACACAGCTTCTGGTGTGACTCATAGCCATGGCCACCAACATGGAATATTTGAGAGAACAAAGCTGTCAACTACAGGTAAAAAGAAAAGAGAATGCTGAAGACACTCAAGTACAACTGAAGTGCTTGAAATTCCTAGAGCAGCTGAACATTCTATAACTTGTCCTTCAGTCCTATGAGCTACCTCCATAACCTTTCAAACAATTTATCCTTGCGTCACACATTAAGTCAACCCTTTACCAATGCAAGTTGAACCGCACCTGTTCACTAACAAGCAGACTTTTTCAGAATTTTTGACTACATGGAGAGTCAGCACTGCCTAACCCTCATTTTGTTCAAGGGCCAACTGTAGTTTGAGTTGAACTTCTATCTCTTAAAACCAGGCAAGTTCTATCTTCCTATATTGGGTGGCCAAACCCACCCAGTTGGTCCTCTGACATTACAGTCTAGTGAGAGAGAATATCAGTCAAATGATAAGTACATCTGTGGCTTCAAGATGTGTAAATACTATGAAGGGACACTGACACAGACTTTCAACCCTTCACATAGCGTGTTCACCAGAAATCTTGAAAACAAACCTTCCATCACTGACTGAGCAATCTCCAAACTCCTTCAGTTTTGCAATCTGACTTGGAGCACACTGAGACCACGCTTGAGAGGAGGTACCCAACGACCGAGGAAGGACGGCGGTGAGGACTGGCGCACTAAGCACGGCCGAGAGGAGCTACCCCACGACCGAGGTCAGGAAGGGCGGCAGTGAGGAGATACCCCTCCCCCAAGGTCAGGAAGGGCGGTGGTGAGGAGAGACCCCCTCATCCAAGGTAAGGTGCGATGGCTGTGCTTTGCTAGAGCAGCCGGGAAGAGATACCCCACGCCCAAGGTAAGAGAAACCCAAGTAAGATGGTAGGTCTTGCGGGAGGGCATCAGAGGGCAAATACACTGAAAACATACTCACAGAAAACTAATCAATCTAATCACACCAGGACCACAGCCTTGTCTAACTCAATGAAATTAAGCCATGCCCGTGGGGCAACCCAGGATGGGCAGGTCATGGTGGAGAGATCTGACAGGGTGTGGTCCGCTGGAGAAGAGAATGGCAAACCACTTCAGTATTCTTGCCTTGAGAACCCCATGAACAGTATGAAAAGGCAAAATGATAGAATACTGAAAGAGAAACTCCCCAGATCAGTAGGGGCCCAATATGCTACTGAAGATCAGTGGAGAAATAACTCCAGAAAGAATGAAGGGATGAAACCAAAGCAGAAAGAATACCCAGCTGTGGATGTGTCTGGTGATAGAAGCAAAGTCCGATGCTATAAAGAACAATATTGCATAGGAACCTGGAATGTCAGGTCCATGAATCAAGGCAAATTGGAAGTGGTCAAACAAGAGATGGCAAGAGTGAATGCTGACATTCTAGGAATCAGCGAACTAAAATGGACTGGAATGGGTGAATTTAACTCAGAGGACCATTATATCTACTACTGTGGGCAAGAATCCCTCAGAAGAAATGGAGTGGCCATCATGGTCAACAAAAGAGTCCAAAATGCAGTACTTGGATGCAATCTCAAAAACGACAGAATGATCTCTGTTCGTTTCCAAGGTAAACCATTCAATGTCACAGTAATCCAGGTCTATGCCCCAACCAGTAATGCTGAAGAAGCTGAAGTTGAACGGTTCTATGAAGACCTACAAGACCTTTTAGAACTAACACCCAAAAAAGATGTCCTTTTCATTATAGGGGACTGGAATGCAAAAGTAGGAAGTCAAGAAACACCTGGAATAACAGGCAAATTTGGCCTGGAATATGGAATGAAGCAGGGCAAAGACTAACAGAGTTTTGCCAAGAAAATGCACTGGTCATAGCAAATACCCTCTTCCAACAACACAAGAGAAGACTCTATACATGGACATCACCAGATGGTCAACACCGAAATCAGATCGATTATATTCTTTGCAGCCAAAGATGGAGAAGCTCTATACAATCAGCAAAAACAAAACCAGGAGCTGACTGTGGCTCGGACCATGAACTCCTTATTGCCAAATTCAGACTGAAATTGAAGAAAGTAGGGAAAACCACTAGACCATTCAAGTATGACCTAAATCAAATCCCTTATGATTATACAGTGGAAGTGAGAAATAGATTTAAGGGCCTAGATCTGATAGATAGAGTGCCTGATGAACTATGGAATGAGGTTCGTGACATTGTACAGGAGACAGGGATCAAGACCATCCCCATGGAAAAGAAATGCAAAAAAGCAAAATGGCTGTCTGGGGAGGCCTTGCAAATAGCTGTGAAAAGAAGAGAAGTGAAAAGCAAAGGAGAAAAGGAAAGATATAAACATCTGAATGCAGAGTTCCAAAGAAGAGCAAGAAGAGATAAGAAAGCCTTCTTCAGCAATCAATGCAAAGAAATAGAGGAAAACAACAGAATGGGAAAGACTAAGGATCTATTCAAGAAAATCAGAGATACCAAAGGAACATTTCATGCAAAAATGGGCTCGATAAAGGACAGAAATGGTATGGACCTAACGGAAGCAGAAGATATTAAGAAGAGGTGGCAAGAATACACAGAAGAACTGTACAAAAAAGAGCTTCACGACCCAGATAATCATGATGGTGTGATCACTGACCTAGAGCCAGACATCCTGGAATGTGAAGTCAACACTACCTTAGAAAGCATCACTAGGAACAAAGCTAGTGGAGGTGATGGAATTCCAGTGGAGCTATTCCAAATCCTGAAAGATGATGCTGTGAAAGTGCTACACTCAATATGCCAGCAAATGTGGAAAACTCAGCAGTGGCCACAAGATTGGAAAAGGTCAGTTTTCATCCCAATCCCAAAGAAAGGCAATGCCAAAGAGTGCTCAAACTACCGCACAATTGCACTCATCTCACACGCTAGTAAAGTAATGCTCAAAATTCTCAGAGCCAGGCTTCAGCAATATGTGAACCGTGAACTTCCTGATGTTCAAGCTGGTTTTAGAAAAGGCAGAGGAACCAGAGATCAAATTGCCAACATCCACTGGATCATCGAAAAAGCAAGAGAGTTCCAGAAAAACATCTATTTCTGCTTTATTGACTATGCCAAAGCCTTTGACTGTGTAGATCACAATAAACTGTGGAAAATTCTGAGAGAGATGGGAATACCAGACCACGTGATCTGCCTCTTGAGAAATCTGTATGCAGGTTAGGAAGCAACAGTTAGAACTGGTCATGGAACAACAGACTGGTTCCAAATAGGAAAAGGAGTACATCAAGGCTGTATATTGTCACCTTGTTTATTTAACTTATATGCAGAGTACATCATGAGAAATGCTGGGCTGGAAGAAGCACAAGCTGGAATCAAGATTGCCAGGAGAAATATCAATAACCTCAGATATGCAGATGACACCACCCTTATGGCAGAAAGTGAAGAGGAACTCAAAAGCCTCTTGATGAAAGTAAAAGAAGAGAGTGAAAAGGTTGGCTTAAAGCTCAACATTCAGAAAACGAAGATCATGGCATCTGGTCCCATCACTACATGGGAAATAGATGGAGAAACAGTGGAAACAGTGTCAGACTTTCTTTTTCTGTGCTCCAAAATCACTGCGGATGGTGACTGCAGCCATGAAATTAAAAGACGCTTACTCCTTGGAAGGAAAGTTATGACCAACCTAGATAGCATATTCAAAAGCAGAGACATCACTTTGCCAACAAAGGTTCGCCTAGTCAAGGCTATGGTCTTTCCTGTGGTCATGTATGGATGTGAGAGCTGGACTGTGAAGAAGGCTGAGGGCCGAAGAATTGATGCTTTTGAAGTGTGGTGTTGGAGAAGACTCTTGAGAGTCCCTTGGACTGCAAGGAGATCCATCCGGTCCATTCTGAAGGAGATCAGCCCTGGGATTTCTTTGGAAGGAATGATGCTAAAGCTGAAACTCCAGTATTTTGGCCACCTCATGCGAAGAGTTGACTCATTGGAGAAGACTCTGATGCTTGGAGGGATTGGGGGCAGGAGGAAAAGGGGACGACAGAAGATGACATGGCTGGATGACATCACTGACTCGATGAATGTGAGTCTGAGTGACCTCCGAGAGCTGGTGATGGATAGGGAGGCCTGGTGTGCTGCAGTTCATGGGGTCTCAAAGAGTCGGACACGACTGAGCGACTGATCTGATCTGATCTGATCTTGGAGCATAAATCTGAGCATAATTTCAGAAAGCTTTTATGAAAGGTTTCTGAGGGCTAGATTTAATCTACTAAACTCAGGAATCCACACGATGCACTAATCAAGTGTTCACTGGCCAGGTATGCAGACAAAGAGGGATTGATTACTTTGGCTAATGGCCAGTTGTGGGTTCCACAGGGAAATAGTTAACAGCAAATGGGCCTGGGGCCAAAGGAGCAAATATTTTCAATTTAAAAATTAAACATGTATCCCACCTTTCCTAGAAGAAATTATATGTTAGGGTAACCCAGAGAAAATTTATTCTTTGCTGAAGAATTTAAGATAATTGATATGAAAGGAAAAATCAGATCAGATCAGTCGCTCAGTCGTGTCCGACTCTTTGCGACCCCTGACCGCAGCCCCGGCCTCCCTGTCCTCCCACTCCGTCACTCACTCGCATCCATCGAGTCATTCTCCCCATCTCTCCTCTTCGTCCCCTCTCCTCCTCCCTCTCCCTCCCCTCATCTTCTCCATGTCACCCTCCTGAGGTGGCAAAACTGTTTCAGCTAGATCTCCTTCAGTTGATCTCCTTCAGTGGACTGGGGATCTTCTTGCAGTCCAAGGACTCAAGTCTTCTCCAAACCCTCCCCACCCCCTCCTTCTCTCTCCTACTGCGCTTTTTCTCTCTTGTTTTTCTGTTTTTATTCATGCTGTCACCATCTGCAGTGATCTTGGCAAAATCTAACTTTCCTTCTCTTTCTTGGGGACTCTTTTCTGTGGGCTTTACACCTTTTCCTCTCCCTTCCTCTGCTTTTACCCCTCTCTCCGGTATTTTTCTTTTATTTTTTGTCTTTTCTGCGTCTTTTCTTCTATATTTTTCTTTCCATTCCACTGTGTCCTCTCTTTTACTGTATCCACCTAGCTGGGATTGAGTGGGCCGGGCACTCCCCTTTCTTGGTCTTCATGTTCTGGCTTGTGTACATTCTTTCCATTTATTTTTATGTCTTTTACCCATTTATTCTCTTCTCTTTCCCCCTCCACTTCTTCCTTTATTGTGCCCATCTTTCTCTCTGTTTTTGGGATCTTTTCCTTCTTTTTTTCTTTTTTTTCTTGTTGGGCTTTTTTCTTTTCTTTCTTTGCTCTGTTTTTTTCTTTTCTCCTTTCTTTCGCTTCTTTTTCACTTTGTAGGCTCCCGCTTTTTTTCTCTCCCCCCCGCGTCGCGCACTACCCCCGTCCGCGATCGCCCGCCGGCTCCGGACTCCGCCGGCCGTCGGTGCCGGGGCACGACCGAGGAAGGACGGCGGTGAGGGCCAGTGCACTAAGCACGGCCGAGAGAGCTACCCCACGACCGAGGTCAGGAAGGGCGGCGGTGAGGAGAGACCCCTCGTCCAAGGTAGGTGCGATGGCTGTGCTTTGCTGGCCGGGAGCAGCCAGGGCAGCCGGGATGAGATACCCACCCCAAGGTAAGGAAGAGTAAGACAGTGGTCTTGGGGCATCAGGGGCAAAACATAAAACTTTTACGAATAGTATCTATAACCACCCTTCTCTCTGAGATTAACATGCCCGAGGGGCAACTTGGGATGGGCGGGTCATGTGGAGAGTATGACAGGGTGTGGTCCGCTGGAGAAGGGAATGGCAATTCATTTGCCTTGAGAACCCATAAAGTAAAAAAAATGATAGGATACTGAAATCATCAGTAGGGGCCCATATCTACTGGAGATCAGTGGAGAAAAACTCAGGAATGAAGGTGGGAAAAAAAAAACTTGGATGTGTCTGGTGATGAGGTCCGATGCTGTAAAGAGCAATATTCTATGATGTCAGGTCATAGATTGGAGTGGTCAAATGGCAGTGTGATTAGTAGAATAAAATGGACTGGAATGGGTGAATTTAACTCGGATGACCATTATATCTACTACTGTGGACAGGAATCCCTCAGAAGAAATGGAGTGGCCATCATGGTCAACAAAGGTCCGAAATCAGTACTTGTCTCGATTCTTTCTCCACTTTTCCAAAAAAGAAGCTGTTGAGGTTCTAGACACTTAAAAAAGATTCCTTTTCTTGCTCAACCTAAAAAGCCTATGGTGAGGGCATATCTTCCCTACAACTCAATATCACTGTCAACACTCATCGATTATTCTTGCAGCCAATAGTAAACACACTACTGCTCAATGGGGAGGCCTATCTATGGCCGATGAACTGGGCGGACTGCGCCACCTGAATCAGCGGTCAATCTTAGCATCCTTAGAAGTGAAAAAATCAGACCCCGTTGTCCTCACTGGGGGAGAAAACAAAAAACACATACCCCTCCCTATAAATTTTTTGCTGAAACAAGTGAACCAGAATAAAATCAAGCCTGTAGACATCTCTCATTTACTGGCAAGAGAGGACTAGAAAAGCATCACAAGGAAGCCAACAGACAAACCCAAGAAAGAAAACATTCTAAGGAATGAACTCAGTTTCTGCAACACATCACCTGCAGAAAATAAAAAGGCAGAGGGAGTAAGACTACACCAGATTGAAAGAAATTTAAGAAAAAAAGATCAACTAAATTAATACGTGTACCTTGTTTGGGTCCTGACTCAACCAGACCAACTGTAAGATGACCTTCAATGAGAACTGGAGACATTTGATAGTAGAGTAGTTATCAGAAGTTATCAAGGAGTTATGATAACTACGGTAAGATTGTAGTCTATACTTCTCAGGGAAGGATACGTATATAGAAGTGAAACAACACAACATGTGACATTTGTTTTTAAATACTTCAGCAAAGGAAAACAAAGGGCAAATGGAGCAAAATCTTGATAAATGATGAAACTGAGTGACAGGCTAAAAGATAGTCATTGTTCTTTTCTATTTCATGTATATTTGAAATTTTCCAGATGAATTTTTCAAAATTTGGTTCTTTGCAAAGAAAAATTATCTCTTTTTTTTCAGGGACCATACTATTGAGATTCACTGTGAGACAAAACACATATTGCAATTAAGCAACTTAAAAGTCAGTCAAAAGAAAACAAGAGAAGCCAGCTTTCAAAAATATCTCATTCAATAACAAAATGTGTTTAAGAGCAGAATATCAAAACAAGATACTTCATTGGCTAATGGTTATAAGTTTTCAAAATTTAGCCAAGAAGAAAGAAGTTCTTCAGTAACAAATTATTTAGAACATTAAGAGATAGTTCATTTCCTGATTTTTTAAAAAAATTTAATGAAAATAATTTAAACTTTATAAATTGGTCTCTATGTACAATCTAATTCACCACTTCTCCAGTCAATCCAAGTTTATGTACTTATTTACAAATATATTTAAAATATTTTAAAGACTGGATTTAAGAGAAACAAATTATCAGTTCATAGGAATATGTACCACTTAAAATCTTGAAAAAAGTTTAAATACCCATGGTATATTGATGAAAGGAGTGGATATGAACAAAAATGACTATCACTGGAGGCAAACAGAATTTAATGAAGAAGGAAACTGCTATCTTTCCATACAAAACATATCACATTTAAAATATATGATGCTAGGATTACATCAGAATCCAAGCTAAGCATTGTCAACAATATTGTCATTACAAAGGGCCAATACAGGAGATTCTGTCCCCCATTTTTTTTGAAGTAAAATTTGAAAATTACAAGGAGTTATTTAGCCAAAAGGAAAACATTTTGTCCACAACTGTATATAACACTGAAATTTACAATTAAAATACAACACAGTTCTGTTCCTCAAAGAAAATGTAGATGACTTTCTCCTCCATGACTTCTAGACTACCTGCCTGGAGAGTGAATGGGAACTCTCTAGATGTCCCCTGCTCCTGTCTTCCTGTAACCTCCTCCTTGGAACATCTGGCATTATCTACACAACTGTCCAACACGCAAAGCAATCAAAAGTCTTCTTAAAATCCCCTCATCTTTGAGGTAGAAAATACTCAAAAACTGTTCAAGCAATATCTTAATAGAGGACATCATATCTGACTAAAAATAAGTTTGGCCTGAATCTCATTGCTATTTAAAAAATAAGAAAAAATGTTTTTAAGGCAGACATCAAAGAAAATGCAAATGATTCTGCTGTGTTCTTTCCTTACAAGGGGAGAGTTATGTCACCCAACTGCTAATGAATAATAATGAAAATTATCCCACAAGCTTAAAGTATGAGTATGTTGGTTCCACTAGATACTGTTTCTTTTCAGGAAAAAAAAAAAAAAACCTGCTTTTCTTCAAAATTTTTTAAATTTAAAACATTTACTAAAATTTACATTAAAATAATAACCTCTGTCATGTTTTTCTTTGCTGTAACTACACTATTATAAGAACTGTGGTGTTGGAGAAGACTCTTGAGAGTCCCTTGGACTGCAAGAAGATCCAACCAGTCCATTCTGAAGGAGATCAACCCTGGAATTTCTTTGGAAGGAATGATGCTAAAGCTGAAACTCCAGTATTTTGGCCACCTCATGCGAAGAGTTGACTCATTGGAGAAGACTCTGATGCTGGGAGGGATTGAGGGCAGTAGGAGAAGGGGACGACAGAGGATGAGATGGCTGGATGGCATCACTGACTTGATGGGTGTGAGTCTGGGTGACCTCCGGGAGCTGGTGATGGACAGGGAGGCCTGGCATGCTGCGGTTCATGGGGTCAGGAAGAGTCGGACACGACTGAGCAACTGATCTGATCTGATCTGATCTGACACTATTAAAAAGAGACTAGCTATCTGCAGGAAGTTAAAAATACTGGATTTCACTGGGGATAGGGTCTAATCATGTAAGTTGAAATTGTGTACAGTCTCCAGGAGTGAGTAGACTTAGAAAACCTTTCAAACGTTCTCCTCTTCTCATTTGTTTCATCCCGTGAGATAAAAGGACACTAATTCAGTTTAAGAGATTGTTGCTGATATGACACATCCTTCATTCACTCAAATCCTTCCATCCTTCATTCTTCATCACTTCATCTTCCACCACTTCATCCTTCCATCCTTCATTCACTCAAAGCTCAATAGCTTGATTATCTCTCACACTTTGGTCAGTGAGCCATCTTCCCCGTGCACCCAGGAGGCCGTACTCTCCTGGCTCTGGTCCTGCCTCACTAGCGTCCCTGCTCAGGCCCCGGTACTGTGTCTTGTCCCTCGCTCCACTTCTAAATACTAAAATTCCTATTAAGAACAAGGCGTGAAGAGAGCAGAATTCATGAGAAATTACTTTCTTCCCACTCAATCAGCGGGCTTCTAGTGAAGAATCTGCCTGCAATGTGGGAGACTGGGGTTTGATCCCTGGGTTGGGAAGAGCCCCTGAAGAAGGGAAAGGCTACCCATTCCAATATTCTGGCCTGGAGAATTCCATGGATTATGTAAGTACTGGGGATATGATGTACAAAATAATAGATGTAATTAACGCTGCTCTGTGTTAGCCTAGAGAACTCCATGGACTGTATAGTCCATGGGGTGGCAAAGTTGGACATGACTGACTTTCACTTTCACTATCATTCAATCAGCATGTCTACTTTATGTCTCTCTCTTTCCATTAACCTTGCTTTGTGAGACCTAAAACAGTTTTAGAATTTCCTTCACTATTTCATTGAATTTTAGCTAATTGAGATCACCTATGGTCTGTAGATTATAGAGTATACAATATAGGTGATAGCACCATACCTTGACAATTTCTAAATTTGAGGCAAAAAAAATACCTCTTTGAAATTATTATAATTAAGAATGATGATTAAAATAAAACAATCTGTATCTTGGGGAATATTATTTCTATGAATTATTATCAGAGACTCAGAGAAAATGGGACTGTTTAAAAATCCAGAAGAAATGGATAAATTCCTAGGAACATGCACCCTATCAAGAATGCATCATAAAGAAATGGAAAATCAATAATGAGACTCTTTTCTCATTGGATCACTACTCCCAAACCTCCCAATTAAGAAAAGTTCAGGACCAGATAGTTTCACTAATAATTTCTACCAAACATTCAAAGAAGAATGAACCCCAATCCTTCTCAAACTCTTCCATAAAACTGAAGAGGAGAGAACACTTGGCCAGCATTACCCTGACACAAGAGTCAAAAAAGAACACTGCAAGAAAAGAAAGTTCCATTGCAATATTGATCATGAACTGAGAAACAAAAATTCTTAACAAAATACTAGCAAACCCAATTCAACAGAATATTAAAAGAATCATATACCATGATCAAGTGCAATGTAGTCCTTGGATGCTAGGATGGTTCAACACACACAAAGCAGTAATCATGCAATATGTGCCTAGTTGCTCAGTCGTCTGACTCTTTGCGATCCTATGGACTGTAACCCACCAGGCTCCTCTGTCCATGGGATTTCCCAGGCAAGAATACTGACTGGAGTGGGTTTCTATGCCCTCCTCCAGGGGATCTTCCTGACCCAGGGATCGAACCCATGTCTCCTGTGTCTCCTGCATTAGCAGGCAGAATCTTTACCACTAAGCCACCTGGGAAGTCTTGCTACATCACACTAACAAACTGAAGGATAAAAATTGTACATTTATCTCAATAATCGCAGAGACAGTACTCAACAAAATTTGACAGTTCGTGACAATAACTCTCAACAAAAGGGATCTAGAAGGGATATCAGATCAGATCTGTCACTCAGTCGTGTCCAACTCTTTGCGACCCCATGAACTGCAGCACGCCAGGCCTCCCTGTCCATCACCAACTCCTGGAGGTCACTCAGGCTCACATCCATCGAGTCAGTGATGCCATCCAGTCATCTCATCCTCTGTCATCCCCTTCTCCTCCTGCCCCCAATCCCTCCAAGCATCAGAGTCTTCTCCAATGAGTCAACTCTTCGCATGAGGTGGCCAAAATACTGGAGGTTCGGCTTTAGCATCATTCCTTCCAAAGAAATCCCAGGGCTGATCTCCTTCAGAATGGACTGGTTGGATCTCCTTGCAGTCCAAGGGACTCTCAAGAGTCTTCTCCAACACCACAGTTCAAAAGCATCAATTCTTCGGCACTCAGCCTTCTCCACAGTCCAGCTCTCACATCCATACATGACCACAGGAAAGACCATAGCCTTGACTAGGCAAACCTTTGTTGGCAAAGTGATGTCTCTGCTTTTGAATATGCTATCTAGGTTGGTCATAACTTTCCTTCCAAGGAGTAAGCGTCTTTTAATTTCATGGCTGCAGTCACCATCTGCAGTGATTTTGGAGCCCAGAAAAATAAAATCTGACACTGTTTCCACTGTTTCTCCATCTATTTCCCATAAAGTGATGGGACCAGATGCCATGATCTTAGTTTTCTGAATGTTGAGCTATAAGCCAACTTTTTCACTCTCTTCTTTCACTTTCATCAAGAGGCTTTTTAGTTCCTCTTCACCTTCTGCCATAAGGGTGGTATCATCTGCATATCTGAGGTTATTTTTATTTCTCCCGGCAATCTTGATTCCAGCTTGTGCTTCTTCCAGTCCAGCGTTTCTCATGATGTACTCTGTATATAAGTTAAATAAACAAGGTGACAATATACAGCCTTGATGTACTCCTTTTCCTATTTGGAACCAGTCTGTTGTTCCATGACCAGTTCTAACTCTTGCTTCCTGACCTGCATACAGATTTCTCAAGAGGCAGATCAAGTGGTCTGGTATTCCCATCTCTCTCAGAATTTTCCACAGTTTATTGTGATCTACACAGTCAAAGGCTTTGGCATAGTCAATAAAGCAGAAATTGATGTTTTTCTGAAACTCTCTTGCTTTTTCAATGATCCAGAGGATGTTGGCAATTTGATCTCTGGTTCCTCTGCCTTTGCTAAAACCAGCTTGAACATCAGGAAGTTCACGGTTCACATATTACTGAAGCCTGGCTTGGAGAATTATAAGCATTACTTTACTAGCATGTGAGATGAGTGCAATTGTGCGGTAGTTTGAGCATTCTTTGGTTTTGCCTTTCTTTGGGATTGGGATGAAAACTGACCTTTTCCAGTCCTGTGGCCACTGCTGAGTTTTCCAAATTTCCTGGCATATAGAGTGCAACACTTTCACAGCATCATCTTTCAGGATTTGGAATAGCTCAACTGGAATTCCATCACCTCCACTAGCTTTGCTCGTAGTGATGCTTTCTAAGGCCCACTTGACTTCACGTAACAGGATGTCTGGCTCTAGGTCAGTGATCACACCATCATGATTATCAGGGTCGTGAAGCTCTTTTTTGTACAGTTCTTCTGTGTATTCTTGCCAGCTCGTCTTAATATCTTCTACTTCTGTTAAGTCCATACCATTTCTGTCCTTTATCAAGCCCATCTTTGCATGAAATGTTCCCTTGGTATCTCTAATTTTCTTGACGAGATCTCTAGTATATCCCATTCCATTGTTTTCCTCTATTTCTTTGCATTGATCACTGAGAAAGGCTTTCTTATCTCTTCTTGCTATTCTTTGGAACTCTGCATTCAAATGCTTACATCTTTCTTTTTCTCCTTTGCTTTTCACTTCTCTTCTTTTCACAACTATTTGTAAGGCCTCCCCAGACAGCCATTTTGCTTTTTTGCATTTCTTTTCCATGGGGATAGTCTTGATCCCTGTCTCCTGTACAATGTCATGAACCTCTATCCATAGTTCATCAGGCATTCTATCTACCAGATCTAGGCCCTTAAATCTATTTCTCACTTCCATTGTATAATCATAAGGGATTTGATTTAGGTCATACTTGAATGGTCTAGTGGTTTTCCCTACTTTCTTCAATTTAAGTCTGAATTTGGTAATAAGGAGTTCATGATCTGAGCCATAGTCAGCTTGTGGTCTTGTTTTTGTTGACTGTATACAGCTTCTCCATCTCTGGCTGCAAAGAATATAATCAATCTGATTTCAGTGTTGACCATCTGGTGATGTCCATGTTTAGAGTCTTCTCTTGTGTTGTTGAAAGAGGGTGTTTGTTATGACCAGTGCATTTTCTTGGCAAAATACTACTAGCCTTTGCCATGCTTCATTCCATATTCTAAGGCCAAATTTGCCTGTTACTCCAGGTGTTTCCTACTTTTGCATTCCAGTCCCCTATAATGAAAAGGACATCTTTTTTGGGTGTTAGTTCTAAAAGGTCTTGTAGGTCTTCATAGAACCTTTCAACTTCAGCTTCTTCAGCATTACTGGTTGGGGCATAGACTTGGATTACTGTGATACTGAATGGTTTGCCTTGGAAATGAACAGAGATCATTCTGTCATTTTTGAGATTGCATCCAAGTAATGCATTTCGGACTCTTTTGTTGACCATGATGGCCACTCCATTTCTTCTGAGGGATTCCTGCCTGCAGTAGTAGATATAATGGTCCTTTGAGTTAAATTCACCCATTCCAGTCCATTTTAGTTCACTGAATCCTAGAATGTTGACATTCACTCTTGCCATCTCTTGTTTGACCACTTTCAATTTGCCTTGATTCATGGACCTGACATTCCAGGTTCCTATGAAATATTGCTCTTTACAGCATTGGACCTTGCTTCCATCACCAGACACATCCACAGCTGGGTATTCTTTTTGCTTTGGCTCCATCCCTTCATTCCTTCTGGAGTTATTTCTCCACTGATCTCCAGTAGCATATTGGGCACCTACTGACCTGGGGAGTTCCTCTTTCAGTATTCTATCATTTTGCCTTTTCATACTGTTCATGGGGTTCTCAAGGCAAGAATACTGAAGTGGTTTGCCATTCCCTTCTCCAGTGGACCACATTCTGTCAGCCCTCTCCACCATGACCCACCCATCTTGGGTAGCCCCACCGGCATGGCTTAGTTTCATTGAGTTAGACAAGGCTGTGGTCCTAGTGTGATTAGATTGACTAGTTTTCTGTGATTATGGTGTCAGTGTGTCTGCCCTCTGATTCCCTCTTGCAACACCTACCGTCTTACTTGGGTTTCTCTTACCTTGGACGTGGGGTATCTCTTCCCGGCTGCTCCAGCAAAGCACAGCCATTGCTCCTTACCTTGGACGAGGGGTATCTCCTCACTGCGGCCCCTCCTGACCTTGAACATGGAATAGCTCCTCTAGGCCCTCCTGCACCTGCACAGCCACCACTCCTTGGACTTGGGGTTGCTCCTGCCGGCCGCCGCCCCTGGCCTCAGGCATGGGGTAACTCCCCTTGGCCGCCACCTCTCAGGCATGGGGCCCTCCCGGCTTCTATCCCTGACCTCGGACCACTAATCATCAAGGAAATGCAAATCAAAACTTATACCACTGAGGACATTAAAAAGACAGAGGCTGATAGGGTAAATGGAGAAAATGGAACCCTAGTATGCTGTTGGTGGGACTATAAATCGATATAACCACTGGGGAAAACAATACGGGGGTTCCTCAAAATATTAAAACTAACTACTATAGGATTTTAGCAATCCCACTTCTGCATATATATCCAAAGGAAAAGAAATAACTATCTAGAAGAAATAACTCCCATATACTCCCATTTTAATGCAGCATTATTCATAAGTAGCCAAGATATGGTAACAACCTAAATATCTATCAATAGATGAAGAGATAAAGAAATTGTAGTATTTGTATATAGCAAAATATTATTTGGCCTTAAAAAAGAAAGAAATTTTGCCATTTGCAACAGCATGAATAAAACTGGAGGGCATAATGCTAACTTAAATAAACCAGACAGAAAAATAAATACTGCCTAATATCTCTCATATGTGGAATCCTAAAAAAAAAAAAAGTAAACTCATAAAAACAGTAGCATGGTGGTTGCAAGAGGCTGGGGATGGGAGAAATGGGGAAAGTTTGGCAAAATGATACTAAATATTTAATTATAAGATGAATAAATTCTGAGGCCTTTGTATAGTATAGTGGCTATAGTAATAATACTGTATAATATACTTGAAATTTGCTTGTGATCTTAAGTGATTTCACTAAGGGAATAAAAGGTAACTTTGAGTTGATGGATGTGTTAATTAATTTTGATTGTGGGAATTCTTTCACAGTGTACATGTGGATATTATCACATCGGATACCTTAAATATGTTACAGTTTTGTCAATTTTGCCTCCATAAATCTGGGAAAAGGCTGGCTCATGAATATTCATGCCTTATTTATAATAACAAAAAACACTAAGCAATGTCAATGTCCATCAACAAGTGAACAGATAAGCAAACTATGGTATAATCATACAATGAAAAACATTTTAGCAACAGAAAAGAACAAATATCACACCCAACAGCCAAGATGAACCTCAAAATAATCATGCAGGGTATGGGTAGAAGCACTCAGAGGAAAGAATAATACATGCAGTATGACTCCATTCATAAAACACAATGTGCAAGCCAACCTAAAAAGACAGAGCAGATCAAGTTTGCTCAGGGATGGGAATAGGCATTGAGGTTAAAAGTGTATGTGACAATTTTGGGGGGATATGAATATTTTCATTATCTTGATTACAGTGATAGTTTTATGAGTATACATATCAGTCAAAATTTATCAAATTGGAAACTTGAAATACAATCAATTTAGCATATATAAAGAAGCATAATAAAGCCCCATAAAAAATATAGAGAGTTAGGCTTTAAAGGAAAGATGTTGAATGTGACATAGTAAAGGGAAGTGTCTTTGAAGAAAGTGAAGGTTAAATTGTTAGTTGCTCAGTCATGTCTGACTCCTTGCAACCCCATGGACTGTAGCCCACCATTCTCCTCCATCCATGGGATTCTGCAGGCAAGAATACTGGAGTAGTTTTCCAGTCCCTTCTCCAGGGGACCTTCCCAACCTAGGAACTGAACTCTCATCTCTTTCATCTCCTGCACTGGCAGGTAGATTCTTTTTTTATTATTATTAAACTGATTTATTTTAATTAGAGGCTAATTACTTTACAATATTGTAGTGGTTTTTCGCTATATTCACATGAATCAGCCATGGGTATACATGTGTCCCCCGTCCTGAAACCCCTCCCACCTCCCTCCCTATCCCATCCCTCAGGATCATCCTAGTGCACCACCCCTGAGCACCCTGTCTCAGGCATCAAACCTGGACTGGCGATCTGTTTCACATATAGTAATATACATGTTTCAATGCTATTCTCTCAGATCATCCCACCCTTGCCTTCTCCCACAGAGTCCAAAAGACTGTTCTTTACATCTGTGTCTCTTTTGCTCTCTCTCACATATAAGGTCATCATTACCATCTTTCTAAATTCCATATATATGTGTTATTATACTGTATTGGTGTTTTTCTTTCTGACTTACTTCACTTTGTATAATAGGCTCCAGTTTCATCCACCTCACTAGAACTGATTCAAATGCATTCTTTTTAATGGCTGGATAATACTCCATTGCGTATATGTACCACGGCTTTCTCATCCATTCATCTACTGACGGACATCTAGGTTGCTTCCACGTCCTAGCTATTGTAAACAGTGGGCATGCAGATTCTTCACTGTCTGAGCCACCAGGGAAGCCACTTTGTGTCCTTGCCCAGAGTTAATGTTAGATTTGGTATGAAGACAGCATCCTGGTGTTCTCAGTCAAGTATAAATTAGAATTTGAACAAAGAATCATTTTTACAAATCCAAAACTCAAGAGGAAGCTGAATTAGTGGCCACAGCATATCCTAGGATAACAAATGCCACTCTGCACAGATGGGAGAACAACTCCTTCATGACATCCTTCATGATTGGACTAGATACAAGCACTTGACCCCCATCTTGGTGACCAAGAATGCCTTAACATGTCCTTCAACTTCACTAAGCATCAGTCCACCTGGATTCAGATTGGGGATAAGTTACAACTATCTTTGACTTAGTTTTCTCACCTGAGACATAGAGAAAATGATTTTTTTAAAAATAGTACCTACTTCACAGAGATGTGTTAATACATGTAACACAGATTAATACACATAAGCTGTAAAGACTATCTATTATTTTTTCATTATCATTCTCATTTTAAAGATGAGAAACTAAATTTCAAACAGGTAAACTAACTCATAAGTAGATCCAAGAACTGATGGTAAGATTCAGGTCCTCACTACTAGGTCAGTGTTCTTTCCCTTTCAACACACAGATTCCCTGCAGGCAAAATATATTTGCAGTCTGCAGGAGTTCACACTGCTGATCAAATAAAAGAGGGCAAAACTACTTACCACTTAACAGGTTGGCAAACTAAAACCTGAGAAATTTAATCTCTGTGCTTATTGGGAAGATTCTGTACCCAGCTGACAGAGACCTTGTCTTAAAATGATTGAAAACCCTAACTAGATTGAAAGAAAGAGAGGGAAAGACAAGATTGGTAATTACAGACTACTGAAGTGAGCCCTGAGCGAGGCAAAACTGGTCCTTGACAGTCAATAAAGAGGAAGAGAGAGGTCACACATTAATTTAAGTGTATTGTCTTTCTTGGAAAGCAAAAGAGACTGCCTTTCAATTTAGCCCCTGTTTTTGGTGATAAAACTCACAAGCTGGTTCTTTTCCCACTGAGCCTTCCCAGGATGCTGTCACCAGAGCCTGTGATATGACCTGATACAGTCATCACTGGAGAAACACATGAAAACCCATCTCTTTTTACCACTCGAGTTTATTTTGCCTCCAGATATTCAAGAACTTGGAATTAAAATAATCTGAGCCCCTGACTTGAATTTTAACTTCCTATGTGTCTATTAGCGTTTCCAAAGGAGCTCAACCTGCCGTCTGGATTCTAATGCTCTTCCGGGTGCCAGAAAAGAGACTGCAGATGAATAAATCATGTAACTCAGTTCCCTCACTGCATTTTCTTTGAGAAGATTAGAGGCCTCACATCACCTCATTTGGCTTTCATGGGTCCAATTCTACACACAAAAAAAGCAAGAGCCCTGAAATATTTAGCACTGGAAGAAATTCCTTCTAGTTTCCCCACACTATAAAGCCCCAAATCACCTTCTTTCTTGACTCTTGCCCATGGTGATCGGTGTGTGCTTCCCCTACTCCGTTTCTCACTGGGCACTCAGCGAGCCCTCCTCTCCCCTTCTGCCCACTCAGGGCTCCCAGTCTCCGACTCATTCATTTGTCTCTAAGAAAGGGGTCATCAGCCATTACCAAGGTTGCTCTGGACCCACCCCTCACCACACTCTCTCACAATAATGCTGATTAAAGGACTCCCACACACAAGACCAAGGCAAGGAGGGAGTACTTCCAAAAATTCCTTTGTGGAAGACCCTTGAAATGCAGCATTTATTCTGTGAACAAAGAACAAAGTTGCCTGCCATTTCAGTAAACAAAAATGTTGCCTGCAATTCTGGTAAACAATGTACTATGCCCACCAGCAGGCCATCAGCCACTGCAGCTGCCCCCAGAATGGAGCAACCTGAGGGGAATTCAGAATGGAGAAAAACAGGATTCTGGCCCTAGGTAGCTATGATGCATATCAAAGGCAGCATTTCAAGGAGCCCAGTCTCTTGCATCTTCCCAGACATAGAAAAGCACTAAAATCATTAACTTGAGATATCTTGTTTTTGTGATTGGCAGTAACCTTCTGATGTTCAACTACAAGTTGTTTTCAGCAAAAATTCCTACAAATCTTGACTCCTACCCTACGTCTTTGGAGCAGTTCCTCAGAACTTTCTGAAAGACTGCTTTCCTAGCCATCTTCAGTAATATCCCCAAATAAAGCATCATACTCAACTTTTAGGGGGTGGCTTGGTTGGGGTTTTTTTTCAGTCAACAATTTCATTGCCTAAGAGCTTGTATCTAACTTGATTAAGCACAACAGTTTATGGGAAATATTCAAACTGAACATATACACTCAGTTTAATATAATCACCAATGTTCTTTTTCTTCCAGATGTTGGGGCAGTTTTCAGATCCATGTGATGGTGTTGTAGCCATGCGTTTCGGGAAACAAACTCACTCAGAAGGACAATGCAGATAGTGGAGTGCAGTTTATTACACCGGCGGGCCCAAGGCAGAGTCTCTTCTTAGCCAAGGACGCAGACCAGTTTTTGTGAAAACCTTATGTACCCTAAGTGTACGTGCCCAAACCCACCTCCCCAAATTCCCTGTAACTAGTCTGAACAAAGGAAGAGAAAGACAGTCAAAGTTAACCCGTGATTCATAAGCCTTAAGCCTAGGTAGTAACAGTGGACAATTATCAGTAGGCCTGTGGTCATCCCCCAATAAGCATAAGAGAATGTATGATTCTATTTGGTCACACAGATAATTAGGGTATTCTTTTAGGCAATGGAGAGTCTAGGTATGAGCCCTGGGGTTCTTCCATCGGGCGGGGGGGGGGGGGTCGTGGGGACTGGTTTTTCCAGTTGGTATGTCATTTCCATTGATACTGGGCATATAGCTCAAAGTCTACAGTCTGGCCCAAGATGGAGTCCTGCTTTCAGAATGGAGCCTGTTCTGTCTCTTTCCTCCATCAATGGTAAGTTCAGAACATCCGTTTTCCGCTTTTATTAGCCAAATCCAGTTTGCCAATATGATTAAAAAAAAAAAAAACACAAAAGAATCAGAAATCAAATGCACAGAAACAAAAGAGAATTAAAGAAAATCTATCAGACGTGGTTCCCATGAAAAAAAGGAGTCAATTCTTTTTGACAAAGTAGAGACTCCAACAGAATGAATTAGTGAAGAACAATACTTGCCAGGTCTTTGTATTTCTTTGATGCACTTTCACCAATCAATACTTCATTTTTTTCCTCATAAAGAAGGTAGAGCAGCACTGTTAACTCATTTGTCAGATGAAAACACAGCACCAGAGAGGTTCATTAACTTGCCCAAGTTCATACAAAAACAGCACTGGTACCCAGCGTCTCTTAGCTCACAGGAAAATAACCTAAGGGAAGAGATCCTTTCCTCTTCAAGTAAATTCTCTTTAGATACTAAAGGCCAACAGACTGGAACTCTGCCAGTCTCAGACTTGAATTTCATCTCGACAGGAGCTTCAAGCCTGTGGACTTCCTGAGAGACTCTAGCATCTGTTCATCCTTCCCAGAAGCTTGTCCATCCTTCCCAGAACATGATTGTTCCATGTTTTGAGACTCAGCATCCACTGTCCTTTCTGGAAGAAGAGGGAGGACTTGGGAAGGAGAATCTTCATTCAGAATTCTTCCCAAAGCTTCCGCTCTTTTGAATTATACAATTGATGAATTCAAAAGCATATTAATGGGCCAGGAGTAGGCCTCTCTTCTTCCTTTCTGAACTAGTTAGGACAAGTATTTTACTTCCTCAAGTAAACTAAGGCAGAACCCACCTTTCCTCT
This sequence comes from Tragelaphus eurycerus, assembly GCA_935064755.1. Taxonomy (NCBI): domain Eukaryota; kingdom Metazoa; phylum Chordata; class Mammalia; order Artiodactyla; family Bovidae; genus Tragelaphus; species Tragelaphus eurycerus. The sequence goes on along the minus strand of CAKXYN010000054.1, from coordinate 13,013,053 downwards.
TCCCATCAGCTGATTTTGTTAGAAAAATAAGAATTTAAGATATTTATACCAAGTTTAGAGGCTTTATCATCAACCCTGATGAAACCAAGAGTATCCACTCAAGATGCTAATTAGTGACTTGGTTCAGAAAAGAGAATGAAAACAATGATCTTAAAGAAATCCAAATAAGGGATTAGGAGTTTTAAATCAATACCTTTATTTCTGTTACCTTCCAAAAATAACTTAATATTACAAAATACATTTGCTTTTCAGTTGTTCAGTTACGTCTGACTCTACAAGCCCATGGACTGCAGCACTCCAGGCTTCCATGTCCTTCACTCCTATAGTTTGTTCCAGCTCATGTCCACGCAGTTGATGATGCCATCCACCCGTCTCATCCCCTGCCACCCCTTCACCTCTTGCCCTCAATATTTCCCAGCATCATGGTCTTTTCCAATAATACATATAATAAATAATAATAAACCAAAATAATTGTTGGAAGATGCAGGACAGTTTAAAACAGAAACTGCCATGTGCCGTGCCAATGAACACCACTGCTCTTTAAAAAAGAAAAAGAAAGAAAAGGTACTAGAGTTGGGGCTAAATTCAGCTTTTAAAAAATTCCCCATTTTATTATAAATAAAAGAGATTCAAAAAGTAAGGAAAGAACCAAGTTTCTCCTTTTTGTCTTTTATTCATTTCTGCTTCGAAACCTTAAGGAATTTTTCTTTCCCTCAACTGGCAGATTTTTTACTTTTCCAAATAATGTCCATCCTAAAGGAAGTCAGTTTTGAATATTCACTGAAAAACCGATGCTAAAGCTGAAGCTCCTATACTTGGGCCACCTGATGCAAAGAACTGACTCATTGGAAAAGACCCTGATGCTGGGCAAGATTGAAGGCAGGAGGAAAAGGGGATGACCGAGAATGAGATGATTGGGTGGCATCACTGACTTGATGAGCATAAGTTTGAGCAAGCTCTGGGAGTTGGTGATGGACAGGGAGGCCTGGCATGCTGCAGTCCATGGGGTTGTAAAAAGTCAGACACAACTGAGCAATTGAACTTCTACTGAAATATTCAAGGCAATTTTTTGTTGTCTTTCCCAAAACTGCTTTTCCTTTAAAAAGTGTGGGGAAATGGAAGGGTGTGGACTAAGACACAGGAGAACTGGGATTTGGGCCCAGAACAAGTTCTTAAACTCATATTTGATCTCAAGTCACTTTACCTGCCTGGTTTCAATTTCCTCCTTTGTAAGATAAAGAAGCAGATGAACTATCAGATCTTTTCCAACACCAGCATTCTGTGTTTACTAAAGCAAACTTCTGCCATTGCTCTTTCCTGGAAAGTTATGTTAAGTCTGTGCTCAGTGTAATCATAATCTCCAGCACCTTCTGATTATGTCCTATATAGTTTACGTATATGGATTCACAGTAGGTATCAGCATTTATTTTTTTTTAACCACATTGAAGCTTTTTATATGCCTTTTTTTTTTTTTTTTTTAGTACGTCATTAAGTCCATTTCTGATCCCTGAAGCTAACTTTTACATCCATTATTCTAACAATAAACTAAAATTCTCCCTCTAATGAACCTATTTTTACAAAATAAAAAAATCTAAACAATTGCTTGGAACCACTGTGTATTGAAGAGCTTTATGGATTTTTGGTGGTTATCCACATACGCTATGTGGTATGTGTGTCATCGGGCCAAATCCTGAGTACAGTGCCTGCTGCCTCCATACATCTTCTGAGGGTTTCACACGGTCCTGGTTCAATGCACAGACTTATATCCAGGTGTCATGGCCCAAAATAGGTGAACCCAGTTACTGGTGAACTAGTTACTTCCTGATACCATGAATGCCCCGTCAAAACAAAGGAAATTTGAGATTTCTTGATTTAAAAAGGCAGAAAAGAGGAATTTTGCTTTCTTTCCTTCATCCACTTATTCAAATATTCATAGAAGCCTGAGAGGTGCAAAGTAGAGCAGCACAGGTAATATTAAACAGCTGCTGGCAATACATCCAGAGGAACTCCAAGAAAGGGGAGAGAACCTATCTGAATCAGCAGAGTGAGAAAAAAAAGACATGGAAAATTTACACCTAACAGAATAGCAGACCCTTTCTTCAGAAATGCAGGACTTCTCCGATATAAAATAAGGAGCGACCCAGCTACTGCTCAGAACAGCTTGAGTCAGACAAAAGCATTGCTCATCCCTACTACCCTCATCAGTGCTTCCTTTACTGTACCTACTTGATGAACACCTGACTTAACGAGCGTCCAATGAATGTAAGACCTCTTTGCTTGTGGAAGGAGTAGGCAGAACCCTACATCTTGAGAAAGAGCTTGGTGATGGGAAGAAGCAGAAGTAGAGAGCTGGGAAAGCACTGCTTTCTAGGAGGTCACGTGTGTTGGAAATGAGACAGGAGATAGTGGGGCCCCAGGCTGAGCTGCCGGAACCTGCCTCCTGTTTCTTCAAGATACAGATAATGACAGAAGCAGAGCTCTGCTTGAGTACAAGATAAGGAAGCCACATTTGTCTTGGGATCAAGGATCAGACCACACATGCACAGAAAAGATCCTCAGGGTCCAGGGAAGGGAGGGAGTGTTAGCCCATAATATACCCTGCCAGCTTCCCAGTAACCCTCACACTGGAATCCATCTTGGCTAAAAGATACATGCACACATCAGGAAGGGCCCTGAGTCAGACTAGATATGGACAATAAGCAAGATGACTGGGCAGAGAAAATCTGGAAAAAGTGCTCCCATGGAAGCAATTTAAGCCACCCCAAAATTGTGGCTTACACTAAACCCACCTGTGTCCTTCACATGGGCTTAGCTTCTAATAAACACATTACAAACTTCACTAGCTTCTGTCTGCTGGCTGAATTCTTTCCTCAAAGAAGACAAAGACTGAGGTCCTGTTTCAAGCTCGCTGGCCCTTGTGATCTAGTGGTTAAGATTCGACCCTCTCACCACCACAGCCCAGGTTCAATTCCATCAGGAAACTAAGATCCCAGTTCAAGCTACCACACCCCATGTCCTCCTCCCTGTGCCTAGAGATCACCCATGACCAAGAGAAAAGGCTCAAGTATGTCCTCTTATGAATAGTCTAATAGCAGTAGATATGCGGAATACAGGAAGAAGAAAAGATCCCTTCTCAGTCTAGCAGAATCACCCCAGGAAAAGGACCAGGGATTTGTCATGGAGCTATGAACATCCACTGGAGAAAGAAATAGCTACCCATTCCAGTATTCTTGTCTGGAGAATTCCATGGACAGAGGACCCTTGAGAGCTACAGTTCATGGATTCGCAGAGAATAAGATACGATTAAAGACTAACACTTTCTTTCTTTTTTTTTTTTTTTTTTTTTTGAACCTAAGTCTTTCCATCAGGTTAACACTTTAGTGGGGCTGTGAATTCATAGATAAAAAGGCAGAAAGGGTAAGGTAAAACAAACCATTTGGTCTGTTAAATACTTACATCTACATATAGGCATGGATAGGATAAGAAAAAGGATTTCAGAAACAGTCAGTCTGGGGTTACATAGAGATTCTACAGTATAAATGAGGACACAACAGTTGATAAAGAGAAGAAAAACTTTCTCCCAGAAATATATTCTAGGCAAGATGATAAAAGAAAAGCAGAGAACTTAACATTATAGAAAGCTAACTAGAACCAAGATAGAGGCAGAAATGAAAAGGAAGTGGGATAGGATGAAGAATGACTATAAAATTTAAATGCAACATGAGAATTAAGATCAGCAGGGGAAGAAATAAAAAGTGTATTTTACATTACTGAAAATAAAATCAGTTATGCGGAAGAGAAACTTCAAACCTCTCAGAATGCAAACACAGAGACAACTGAAATTATGAGAAAAAAACAAATGAAGATAGAATCAAGAGTCAGCCTAAATATTACTGGTATTTTTTTAATATATCTGCAAAGCATTATATGCCACATATTCCCTTTGTTAATCGTCTTATTTTGACCTCTGTTTTTTAATGTTTTTAGTTCCTCAGATATGTCCTTTTTTCATAAAGGGGGGGGGGGGGGGGGGGGGGGGGGGGGTGGGGGTGGCCGGGGGGGGGGGGGGGGGGGGGGGCGCCCGTCTGCTATTACATTTAGCACTTATTCTAAAGTCATGTGTTATTCTAACTACTATTAAACACAGTATCTGCATGATAAGAAAATATATCTTATATTTTGCTGCAACAGAAAAAATAAATTATTCCATATCATAAACTCTCTTTGCAAAAATTGTCTTATGAAACACCTAGAATTCAGATACAATTGCCATCAAAGAGAGAGCAACTACTTTAAACCTCTGAAATGTCTATAATTATGATTAACCGTATTGTTTACCAATGACCATGCCTAGATAATAATAATAGTAAAATCTCTACTACCTCAAATGTAAACTGCAAATATGTTATACAAAAGGTAAGATTAAATACATCAACTCCAGTAGAGTTCTCAATGTTTTTTAGAGTTTTGTTGCTATTTCTGTTAACAGATAACATCTAGGGGGAAAAAAAAAAAAAAGTAATAGTCAAAGTGCAAGAACACTTGCTTGAGCTAAAAAGGACAAACAACAATTTGGAAGAGTTCTATCAGAACCATGCATTATTGTTTATTAAAATTAACCAAGGTATAAGCATGCCTACATACAATATCCATATGTCAAGCACCAAGAAAAAGAAGTAGCAAAGCATGAAAGACCATATATTTTTGATGGAAGAAGTTTCTCCAAAAATTGCATTTTCTTATATACTATGTAGGACAGAGACAATAAAGAAATATTTATCTAAAAGCAATTATTACCCTAATAATTCCTAATAATTCTGAGAAGGTAATCTACTCAAGGGAAGGAAACAATAAAGCAATAATAAATCTTTCTCATCCTTACACACACACACAAGGATACCCAATTAAATGGTATGAGAATAAAAATTTTAAATAAAGACCTTAAGTATTGTTTTAAATGCCACTTTATAGCAGCATTGAATACAATTATTTCTTTATGGTTAGATTAGCAAAGAATGTATGGAAAATAATTAAAAGATGTCTACAGTAAGATAGGTTGAAAACAATATTTTAAGTCTAAAAGTACAGATGATAATAAGATAAATGGACTTAGATAAAATGGAAATTTTTCTTTAACCTATAACATGGTGGAAAATATTTTCATAGCTTTAATGGTTATTATTATTATTATTATTATTTGATAATATTAATAATGGTTAATATTATTGTTACTATTTGTCAATAGTAACAAAGGGAGACATTATATTGTATTTTTTGAAACCAGAATTTATATTTTAGAGTAGAGTCATAGCTTTCAAATAACTAAAAATAAGAACAATAAGAGTTTAAACCAAATTTGTAAATGTTTTCATGGAAAAAGACCAATATTAGTTTTGACAGTAAGTGTAATAGTGTAAATTAGTATCTTCTTACTCTTCTCCACTCCTCTCTCCAAGGAAAGAGGCCTATTTCTATCAATTTCTGTCAATGACACTAGTATTTTTTATATGCAATTACCCACTTCAGTATTCTTGCCTGGAGATCCCAGGGACAGGGGAGCCTGGTGGGCTTCTGTCTGTGGGGTCGCACAGGTCGGACACGACTGAAGCGACTTGCAGCAGCAGCACATTAGAAACTTTAGGATAATTTCTGATCCACCCATAAATCTGATAAGGTACGGAAGCATGTGAATTTTTCATTATAAATAGCCCTTGTCTTTCCCATTCTTATTCCTCCAACTATGATTAAAGTTACTAAATTCTTCATCCTGTTCAATTCTAAACTTCCTCTGTTCATCCTACATATTAGATAACTTTAAAATTTACGAGACAGCAAAAGAGACACTGATGTATAGAACAGACTTTTGGACTCTGGGAACGGGAGAGGGTGGGATGTTTTGGGAGAATAGCATTGAAATATGTATAATATCATATCTGAAACAAGTCGCCAGTCCAGGTACAATGCCTGATAACAGATGCCTGGGGCTGGTGCACTGGGACCACCCAGAGGGATGGTATGGGGAGGAAGGAGGGAGGAGGGTACAGGATGGGGAACACATGTATACTTGTGGCGGATTCATCTTGACGTATGGCAAAAGCAATACAATATTGTAAAGTTAAGCAAAATAAAAATTTTAAAAAAAATTTTACTTCAATCAGACTATAATCCTTCTAAAGAATTATGTCAAAAACCTTTTATTCAAAAGGAACTGGCTGTCTTACTGTCCCTAAATGTCATTTTCTCTATAATTTCCACCCATCAGTAGATGGCATTTATTTTGCCAAAAATGCCTTCCCACTATCCATTCCAATGATCCAAGTTTTATCATTTTGCCAAGACTTATTCAGACACGACCTCCTCCATGAATTCTCCACTTAATCCAGTACAAGTCTTTGAATTCATCTAGGATTTGTACCCGGGAAGCAATGGCCCCCACCCCAGTACTTTCCTGGTCCCATGGACGGGGATCCTGGTGGCTCCAGTCCTGGGGTCGCTGGTCGGCACGACTGGCGCTTCACTTTCCTTTTCACTTTCATGCATTGGAGAGGTGGCAACCCACTCCAGTGTTCCTGCCTGGAGAATCCCAGGACGGGGAGCCTGGTGAGCTCCGTCTATGGGGTCGCACAGAGTCGGACACGACTGAGGACGCAGCAGCAGGATTTGTACCATCCGTACTGCTTATTGACATCTTTAACATAATGACATGTGTGTGTGAGTGCTCAGTCATGTCCAACTCTTTGTGATCCTATGGACGATAGCATGCAGGCTGCTCTGTCCATAGAATTGTCCAGGCAAGAATACTGGAGTTGCCATTTTCGTCTTCAGGAGATCTTTCTGACCCACCTCTCTTGCATCTCCTGCATTGGCAGGCGGATTCTTTATCACTATGCCACCTGGGAAGCCCAATAATATGTGTGGGGTTCACTCAAACTCACGTCCATCAAGTTGGTGATGCCATCCAGCCATCTCATCCTCTGTCGTCCCCTTCTCCTCCTGCCCTCAATCCCTCCCAGCATCAGAGTCTTCTCCAATGAGTCAACTCTTCGCATGAGGTGGCCAAAATACTGGAGTTTCAGCTTTAGCATCATTCCTTCCAAAGAAATCCCAGGGCTGATCTCCTTCAGAATGGACTGGTTGGATCTCCTTGCAGTCCAAGGGACTCTCAAGAGTCTTCTCCAACACCACAGTTCAAAAGCATCAATTCTTCAATGCTCAGCCTTCTTCACAATCCAACTCTCACATCCATACATGACCACTGGAAAAACCATAGCCTTGACTAGACGGACCTTTGTTGGCAAAGTAATGTCTCTGCTTTTGAATATGCTATCTAGGTTGGTCATAACTTTCCTTCCAAGGAGTAAGTGTCTTTTAGTTTCCTGGCTGCCGTCACCATCTACAGTGAAAGCATACCCTCTGTTTATTGTCTTGTGCTGCTCTTCTCAAGGCCTTGGAGTGGTTCTCAACATAGTGTGAACTCCCTTCTCTTGGAAATGCAGTTTGAGATTTAATTCTAGATCATGTGGTGGTTCTCAACTATGTTAATTTTCTCATTTAAAGTCCATGTCATACCTACATGAAAAAAAAATTTAAGTCATTCAAGAAATGGTAAACCCAATCAACTATGGCCTAAGTAAGTAAGATGAACTATTATGCAAAACGTCCAGAAATTGGCTGTCATAATAACTCCTTGACTCCACTACGGACTCAGGCTTCTTCTGTACCTGTTCCTTCACCTTCAGCCTGTGACTTTCCTCTTTGTGGAGATAAGGTGACTGCTGCCTCCCTGTAGGAAAGGATGGAAGGGCAAAAGGCCTGAAGGTATTGTCAGCCAAATCTGTCATTTTCTGAAATTTTTCCCAGGAGCCCTGCCCTTGCAAGTTTATGTTAGGGGACAGAATTGGGCTACAAAGTATTTAACCTCAGATCTCCCTGAAAAGTAATTTGGAAGAAAGGAGAACTAGGCATTGAGTAGACAGCTAGAGATATCTGTTCTAGGTCCTAATAAAGAAAAGAGGCATTAGTAACCTCATTCTACACAGTTTAAAATATTTTATTTTGACATAAGTTCAGACTTTAACAAAATTTACAAGACTAGTAAAAAGAATTCCCAGATACCTTCACACAGATTCCCTACTATAGTTGTTTCTCTCACATAATTACTGGAAATCCAGCTGCTGCTGCTGCTGCTAAGTAACTTCAGTCGTGCCCGGCTCTGTGCGACCCCATAGACGGCAGCCCACCAGGCTCCCCTGCCTCTGGGATTCTCCAGGCAAGACCCACCCGGAGTGGGTTGCATTTCCTTCTCCAGTGTATGAAAGTGAAAAGTGAAAGTGAAGTTGCTCAGCCATGTCTGACTCCTAATGACCCCATGGACTGCAGCCCACCAGGCTCCACTGTCCATGGGATTCTCCAGGCAAGACCCACCCGGAGTGGGTCGCCATTTCCTTCTCCAGTGCATGAAAGTGAAAGTGAAGTTGCTCAGCCATGTCCGACTCCTAGCGACCCCATGGACTGCAGCCCACCAGGCTCCTCTGTCCATGGGATTCTCCAGGCAAGAGCACTGGAGTGGAGTGCCATTGCCTTCTCTGGAAATCCAGCTAGAGCCTCCCAGTTCAGGAGGGTGTGAGCTTAATTATATATATATCATTTTTTAAAATTTGAATCTCTACCCTCCAAGAAAGCATCCATCAATTCCTATTTGCTTGAGTGCATTTTATCAGGAATACCTTTTGAAATTTGCTGAAAGCTTTTTCAATATCAGTGGAGACAAACCTTTGATTGTTTTTCCCTTGGACGTATCACTTAGATATATGAGTTAGTTATATGTTAACAGGCTTCCAAACATTACACTAACCTCACATTCTTAAAATAAGCTCAAGTCATTGTATATTGCTTTCTTGTAGTAGCACTGGATTCTGTTCACCACATTTTATTTTGAACTCTTGCATCAATATTCATTGATGATAATGGCTCATAAAATTTTTTACTATCTTTATCAAATTTATATGTCAATGTTATACTTGCTTCATAAAAATATTAGCAAGTTTTCCTTCATTTTCAATGCTCTGGAATAATATATAAAGCATTGCGACCATCAGCTCTTTGACGTTTACTAGAATTCCCCTGTGAATTCTCACCTGAACATGGTACTTTCTAGGGGTATCCTGATAACTTTTTCAGTTTCTTCTAGAGAAATTTATTTGAGCCAACAAGTTATCTTTAATTGGGTTAATCTGGTAAATTTTTATGGCCCTAGGAAATCAACTATTTCATTTTCAAATTTATTGCTTAGAGGTTTGCAAAATAGGCTGATGATATTTAAAAATTTTATCCAATTCACTCTGGCCATTTCTTATTTTATATATTTGTGATTTGTTACTTTTTTCCTTGATCGTGGTATCCATGTGCTTAAGCTGCTCAGTCATGCCCGACTCTTTGAAACTCCATAGACTATAGCCACCAGGCTCCTCTGTCCATGGGGATTCTCCAGGCAAGAATACTGGAGTGGGTTGCCATGCCCTCCTCCAGGGGATCTTCCTGACCCAGGGATTGAACCCAGGTCTCCCACATTGCAGGTGGATTCTTTCCCATCTGAGCCACCAGGAAAGTCCAATGGTATCCATAGGTTTGTCTATTTTGTTAATGTTTTCAAATTACCACAAATTTATTAGATCTAGTTTTCTATCACTCTCTCTAATCGCTCCTTTCATCAGCAGTATCTCTTTCCTTGTGTTCTCTTTTGGTTTACACTGTGGTATCTACTAACTTTTGTCTTTGCAATTTTTCTATTCTTTCACTTTCATGATAAAGATGCTACCAATTTTGTTCTACTTCCCTATTATCACTGATTTAGTCATATTTCACTGTTTGAATGTTTTCATTTTTTAGAAAACATAGTTTTTTTTACATTTCTTTTTTAATTAATTTATTTTAATTACTTTACAATATTGTGGTGGTTTTTTACCATACATTGACATGAATCAGCCACAGGTGCACATGTGTCCCCCCATCCTGAACTCCCCTCCCACATCCCTAGCCACCCCATTCCTTTGGCTGGCCAAGAGCACCATCTTTGAGTGCCCTGCTTCATGAATCAAACTTGTATTGGTCATCTATTTTACATATGGTAACATAAATGTAATATAATACACAATTTTATTGACCACTGGCAAGAAAAAGAAATGCAAAAAGGCAAAATGGTTGTCTGAGGAGGCCTTACAAATAGCTGAGAAAAGAAGAGAAGCTAAAGGCAAAGGAGAAAAGGAAAGATATACCCATTTGAATGCAGAATTCCAAAGAATAGCAAGGAGAGATAAGAAAGCTTTCCTCAGTGATCAATGCAAAGAAATAGAGGAAAACAATAGAATGGGAAAGACTAGAGATCTCTTCAAGAAAATTAGAGATACCAAGGAAACATTTCATGCAAAGATGGGCTCAGTAAAGAATAGAAATGGTATGGACCTAACAGAAGCAGAAGATATTAAGAGGTGGCAAGAATACACAGAAGAACTGTACAAAAAAGAGCTTCATGACCCAGATAATCACGATGGTGTGATCACTCACCTAGAGCCAGACATCCTGGAATGTGAAGTCAAATGGGCTTTAAAAAGCATCACTACGAACAAAGCAAGTGGAGGTGATGGAATTCCAGTTGAGCTATTTCAAATCCTCAAAGATGATGCTGTGAAAGTGCTTCATTCAATATGCCAACAAATTTGGAAAACTCAGAAGTGGCCACAGGACTGGAAAAGGTCAGTTTTCATTCCAATCCCAAAGAAAGGCAATGCCAAAGAATGCTCAGACTACCACACAATTGCACCCATCTCACATGCTAGCAAAATAATGCTCAAAAATTCTCCAAGTGAGGCTTCAACAGTATGTGAACAGTACATGAAATTCCAGATTTTCAAGCTGAAAAGGCAGAGGAACCAGAGATCAAATTGCCAACATCCTCTGGATCATCAAAAAAGCAAGAGAGTTTCAGAAAAACATCTGCCTCTGCATTAGTGACTATGCTAAAGCTTTTGACTGTGTGGATCACAACAAACTGTGGAAAATTCTGAAAGAGATGGGAATACCAGACCACCTGACCTGCCTCCTGAGAAAACTGTATGCAGGTCAGGAAGCAACAGTCAGAACTGGATATGGAAGAACAGACTGGTTCCAAATAGGAAAAGGAGTTTGTCAAGGCTGTATATTGTCACCCTGCTTATTTAACTTCTATGCAGAGTACATCATGAGAAATGCTGGGTTGGAAGAAGCACAAGCTGGAATCAAGATTCCTGGGATAAATATCAATAACCTCAGATATGCAGATGACACCACCCTTATGGCAGAAATCAAGGAAGAACTAAAGAGCCTCTTGATGAAAGTGAAAGAGGAGAGTGAAAAAGTTGGCTTAAAACTCAACATTCAGAAAACGAAGATCATGGCATCTGGTCCCATCACTTCATGGCAAATAGATGGGGAAACAGTGAGAGACTTTATTTTGGGGGGCTCCAAAACCACTGAAGGTGGTGACTGCAGCCATGAAATTAAAAGACACTTGCTCTTTGGAAGAAAAGCTATGATCAACCTAGATAGCATATTCAAAAGCAGAAACATTACTTTGCCAACAACGGTCCGTCTAGTCAAGGTTATGGTTTTTCCAGTAGTCATGTATGGATGTGAGAGTTGGACTATGAAGAAAGCTGAGAACCAAAGAATTGATGTTTTTGAACTGTAGTTTTGGAGAAGACTCTTGAGAGTCCCTTGGACTGCAAGGAGATGCAACCAGTGAGTCCTAAAGGAAATCAGTCCTGAATATTCATTGGAAGGACTGATGCTGAAGCTGAAACTCCAATACTTTGTCCACCTGATGTGCAGAACTGACTCATTGGAAAAGACCCTGATGCTGAGAAAGATTGAAGATGGGAGGAGAAGGGGATGACAGGGGATGAGATGGTTGAATGGCATCATCAAAGTGATGGAAATGAGTTTGAGCAAGCTCTGGGAGTTGGTGATGGACAGTGAAGCCTGGCATGCTGCAGTCCATGGGATTGCAAAGAGTCGGACACTGATCGAATGAACTGAATATACATGTAGAAACTACATAATTTTATAATTATACAATATTTGGAAGGCATAAAATTTTATATTGCATTTCTCTGTCAAGTGTTGTATAATAAAAAGTCAAATATCCACATGTAAGAACTTTGGATTTTTTTTTAAATAATAATTTCTAGTTTTAGTCCATTGTAAACCAATAGTTCTATTTGTAATCTAATAGCATTATTTGTAATATTTAATATTTTGACCGCTGTTTTCTTTGTTATCTAATATGATTTTTTTGTTTCACCTGTCCTTGCGAAACATGTATTGTCTATATCAAAGTATGAAGTTCAGGATATCATAAACTTTATCTTTTGGTTATGATGTTTAAGTAGACTTTTCATCCTAACTCATTAAATGATGTCCATCACTTCTTTTACTAAAGTTTCCCTGGTAATCTCTTGGTTAAATGAAGTTCTGGTAGATTCTTCAAAGAAACCTCAAGGATACATAATTTCTTTAGCTCTTCTTGGTTGAAAATTGTTTTTCTATAGCCTTGATACTTGAAAGACAGCTGGGCTGGAGGGAAAACTCTGTTTCATACTTTCTTTTCTGGAAACTGATGCTCTACTGTTGCCTTGCTTTGTCTGCTGTATTTGAGGAGTCTCATTGGTGGGCTGCCATCTATGGGGTCGCACAGAGTCGGACACGACTGAAGCAACTTAGCAGCAGCAGCATGTCAGTCTAGTTATCTTCTCTTGTAACTTACTTAATCTTTTCCCCTGATGGTACTAAGGACTCTCGGTCTTTGTTTAGTAGCTTTATTAAAGTATGATTTTGGGTTGATTATTAAGGGTTAGTTTACAATAGTGCCAGTGAGCACTTTCAAAAAGTCCTTTACACACACACAGTTTTTCTTTTTTCCCTTTTAATAGTGGTAAATATTAGTTCTGTTCAAGTTTTTGTTTTTATTCCTTAGGACTTCAACCTTTTAGATGTTATTCCTTCTGTGGTTGTCTTTCAAACCAACCACCATCTCCCTGTGTCTTTTTACTTCTACCTTTATCACATTTTCTTGGAGGCTTTCTACTTTTTTTTTCTATGTTCTTTAGTTTTTGGTTTTTTTTTTTTTCTCTTATTCTTTGGCTAACATATATGCTAGTCTACATTTCCAATATGATTTTAACTTTTTCTTCTATTTGTTTCTTTAATGAAGTTGTTTTCATTTGCATTTTAGTCCATTTTGTTCTCACATTTTGGGCTTACAATTCAAAGCATTCTCCAGAAACCACAATATCTTGTTTGGGGATATTAAAATTCAGTCTGAATTGTTGCATTTCATTTTCTTTCTGTTTGGCCATTTGTTCTGGTGAAGATGAGTCTTTAATCACCTGAATGTCTGGATTATTCTCATTCTGTTTTATTTTTGTAACAGTCTTAAAAAGAAGATGGAAACAATCTTCTGCATTTTTGTGGACAGAGCCAGCAGTCTGGGGGGTTTGTGAGAAAGAACAAATAGCTTCTTATAGCAATATAACAAGGAGTGATTTTTTTTTTTTTTAGTCAAGTATTATATGTTGGAGGTTGGGGCAATGAGGAAGGGGTGTGGTGTGTCATTTCCTATTTTGATTCTCTTCTGTCCAAACTTCCCCGTCTTGTTTCCTCTCACCTCCACCAGCTACTTTCCAAGGATGGCTCTCTATTACCTTAAACTTCCTCTTTGCCTGCAGCGTTACTTCCCAATTACTATATATTTACTTATGTCCCACAAATACTTTTGAGTTCCTCCCCTACAGTTAGAGGTCTGACCTAACACCACTATGCTTTTTCTATATTTTCTACCTTTTTCTTTCTGCGGGTGGTTTCTATTGGATTAATTTTCCCCACTGCTATCTCCCCATTTTACTTCTATGTAGTCTTTTGCTACCAGTACTCTTGCCTGGAAAATCGCATGGATGGAGGAGCCTGGTAGGCTGCAGTCCATGTGGTCACTAAGAGTCGGACATGTCTGAGAGACTTCACTTTCACTTTTCACTTTCATGCATTGGAAAAGGAAATGGCAACCCACTCCAGAGTTCTTGCCTGGAGAATCCCAGGGACGGAGAAGCCTGGTGGGCTGCCGTCTATCAGATCAGATCAGATCAGATCAGTCGCTCAGTCGTGTCCGACTCTTTGCAACCCCATGAACCGCAGCACGCCAGGCCTCCCTGTCCATCACCAACTCCCGGAAGTCACTCAGACTCACATCCATCAAGTCAGTGATGCCATCCAGCCATCTCATCCTCTGTCGTCCCCTTCTCCTCCTGCCCCCAATCCCTCCCAGCATCAGAGTCTTCTCCAATGAGTCAACTCTTCGCATGAGGTGGCCAAAATACTGGAGGTTCAGCTTTAGCATCATTCCTTCCAAAGAAATCCCAGGGCTGATCTCCTTCAGAATGGACCGGTTGGATCTCCTTGCAGTCCAAGGGACTCTCAAGAGTCTTCTCCAACACCACAGTTCAAAAGCATCAATTCTTCGGTGCTCAGCCTTCTTCACAGTCCAGCTCTCACATCCATACATGACCACAGGAAAGACCATAGCCTTGACTAGGCGAACCTTTGTTGGTAACGTAATGTCTCTGCTTTTGAATATGCTATCTAGGTTGGTCATAACATTCCTTCCAAGGAGTAAGCGTCTTTTAATTTCATGGCTGCAGTCACCATCTGCAGTGATTTTGGAGCCCAGAAAAATAAATTCTGACAGTTTCCACTGTTTCTCCATCTATTTCCCATGCAGTGACGGGACCAGATACCATGATCTTCGTTTTCTGAATCTTGAGCTTTAAGCCAACCTTTTCACTCTCCACTTTCACTTTCATCAAGAGGCTTTTTAGCCCCTCTTCACTTTCTGCCATAAGAGTGGTGTCATCTGCATATCTGAGGTTATTGATATTTCTCCCAGCAATCTTGATTCCAACTTGTGTTTCTTCCAGTCCAGCATTTCTCATGATGTACTCTGCATATAAGTTAAATAGCAGCAAAAGTTTGCAGCAGGGAATACGAGACGGTATGCTGGGATTTCATGTTTATTCTTCCTGTTAGTGGTAACTTGAGGTTTGGTAACTGGAAGTCGGACTCCTAGTTATGGTGATGGAAAAGGGTTTGTACAGTCATGTTGTTTTTATTGTTTGTTTTTTGTTTTGTTTTTTGAGAAGTTGGGAGAATTGAATCTATACATACACCTTTGGCTCAGCTTTTTTTTTTTTTTTTTTTTTTTTGAGATACTGACACATAAAAAAATTGAGAAACAGGAATGACAATGAACATCACCATTCAAAACAGCTGACTAGCACACACTGTTAAATTTAAAATGGATAATTAACAAGGACCTACTATATACTAACAGCACAGGGAACTCTGCTCAATGTTATATGGCAGCCTGGATGGGATGAGTTTCAGGGAGAATGGATATATGTATACACACGGCTGAGGCTCTTTACTGTCCACATTAAGCTAGCTGCTGCTGCTGCTAAGTTGCTTCAGTCATGTCCGACTCTGTGTGACCCCACCCACCAGGCTCTCCCGTCCCTGGGATTCTCCAGGCAAGAACACTGGAGTGGGTTGCCATTTCCTTCTCCAATGCATGAAAGTGAAAAGTGAAAGTGAAGTCGCTCAGTCGTGTCTGACTCTTCATGACCCCATGAACTGCAGCCCACCATGCTCCTCCATTGATGGGATTTTCCAAGCACGAGTACTGGAGTGCCATTGCCTTCTCCTATACTCCATTATAAAATAAAAAGTTTAAAATAACCCCAGCTAACTATAGAACTCAGGCTTTAGGTAGAAAAATGTATCAAGAAGAGATCTTTTAGGAAACTGAACCTCTAAGAAATTTACTACACTCATTTTTGGCAACTTTCCCTTGACTTCTAGGACATAGGAAGTGGGCAGTCTGAGGTAGTATTAAAGGATATAATGGCAAATTTAGGGAGTTAGTAGTCTTAACAGACACCACTAATAATACTATCTGATATTTAAAGAAACTACTCGAGTATGGCACCCAGAGTACTGTTTCAGTACAATATGAATACAAATAATTGTAGCTAGAGGGGTATTTAGGACCTTCAGAACAGTTTCCACTGCAGATAGAAACACTGAAATTATTAGCACACATCACAAACAGACACCAACTGCCACATCCAAGATAGATGGCTTATTTTACTTTCATAGCATATTATGCCGTTACATCACATTATGTTACAACAGAATCTCCTGCACCACCTCTTCAGTGTGAAAAATTGAACATCTGCTCATATGAGACACTGTTTAATGATGTGTGCCAAACTTAATGTAACTTCCACCTGACACTTCATCGCTTATGCTTAGAGGCCCATCTTATACCACCAGCATTCCTTAGTATTCCAGCATTGTTTTCAAATCAACTGAACACCATAAAAATTAATTTACTCATTAAATGTTATAATATGTTTTCCATTCTGTGATATACATGGAACTGTAAATTAGAAACGCTTCCTTTCCATTTTCTGTGTCAGTCAAGATAACAGGGTGTCTTTCTCATATAATTGCCACTGCTTTAATCTTTGCCTTCAGAGATAAAATATTACTAAAAAAAAAAGAAAAGTTATCTCTCGCTCGCTTGTTTTATGATAACTGAGCTTCTTTCTTTCCTTTATCCTGGAGTAAATGGGTGGAAAACTGGCAAAATTCTTTAAAAACAGCAAGAGTTTTCTGGAAAAAGATGGAAAAATAGGCCCTTTTCCCTTTTTCCTCAAGGATTTTTAGCAAAACCACATAAAAAGGAGGCATTTTTTTCTTCTGCTTATGTGACACTCACGACGTTTGTAATTATTTGCTTATTAGTCTTTCCTTCTATTTTTTTTGACTCATAGACACAGAGCTCACCTTTTGGAGAATTTTTTTTTCTTTTAAATTGTATTTTCACTTTCATGCTTTTTGCTTTGTTAAAAACAAGACAGTTATGCCTGCACACATCACCAAACCAATACTTAACACTTATTTACAATTTCACCATGTCCTAAGAATGGAATCTTAAACCAGTCACTCTGGAATTACCTGGTCAGCACTTTTGAGGTCATCTGCCCGATAGACCTTACCCTTTCCTAAAGGAAGGTGACCTTACCACAATAAATTCACATTTTGCTAGTTCAGCTTTCTTTTCCAGCTCCCTTTTGCCTGTGAAAGGCTTTCATCTTATAAAGCTCCTTGGAGCATCCTTCTGTCTGCTAGATGGGATGCTGCCTGATTCAAGAATGGTTTAAATAAAGCCAAAAACTTTTAAATTTACTCAGTTGAATTTTATTATATAACAGCTCTATTCAAATAAGCTGCCTTATGAGCCAAGGTTCATGATTTTAATTTTTAGAAATTCATCCATTTTTTCTAGACTCTCAAGTTTAGTAATATAATGTTACACATCTTTTACATAAAATTTCCTAGCATCTTTAACTCTACCCCATTTTTAACTCTTGAAAAGGTTTAGGTTTTTTGTTGTTTTTCTATTTAGATTTCTCCAAAAATCTTCTAGATTCTAGTTAAAGGGGGAAAAAAAAAACTATACCTTAAGTGATTATCTCTGCTTTTTTTTATTAACATGATTTTATCTTTATACACGTCTTCTTAAAAATATTTATTTTTACATTGAGTTTCTAGCTGTCCAATAAATGTCTTTAAATGTATAAATTTATCAGAATTCTTTCACTCCAATTTAATTCATTGATGGTTTCTCAATTTAGTTTTGATTTTCTTTTAATCCCAGTTCTGTGAATATAACTTGTATATCTGAGAAGACTGTACTCCATACTTTATAAACTTAGATACAGATGATCATATTTGGTCAAATCTGTAGATTGTATCACTCCATATTCTAATTCATTTTATCTACTTGATCAATTTTTGACTGAAGTTTTTGGATTTTTTTTTTTAAGTCTTCCACTTTGATTGTGAATTTGTTCTTCTTATGCTGTTTCAATGTTTTGCTTTATACATCATAAATCTATGTTACTAGGTTTATGAAGGTTTGTCCTTGATGTTTCTTAACTGATTCATGTAGTTAAAATGTCATTTGGTGCCTCCTGCCTTGAATGCCATTTTTGCTTGGTGTTTGTATTATTTGCTTTCTTTTGAAAGGCAAATGTTAGGATCTCTTTCCTGATTTGATTTCTGAACTTCTGGCTTCCTTTTGTTTTACAAGTTTTCTGAAATATCTTGGAGCTTAATTTTTTTAATCCAATCTCAGAATTTCTACCCCAAATTGGGGAATTTAATCAGTTCCCCTTTATTAGAATTACCAGTATATTTAAATTTTTGTTAGCCAACTTATTTTTTTATTTAACATATTTCCTTATTTCCTTTCCTCTCTGGTATTTAGTTGGAGTGAAAATTTTAGATTTTTTTTTTTTCTCCTTTGCAATCTGGATTTCAAACATCCTATTTGTATATGAATATTTATTTTTATTTTCCTACCGCGTAAGTTAGTTACATCTATCTCATTGAGCGAGGAATGCAGGTTAGCTTACACTTCTTTTATTCTCTAATTCCACATTAAAGTATACAAGTTTTTGTCTAGAAATGAACAATTATTCAGACTCAACAGCAGCATTATTTTCTCAGATTCTTCCTCACCCTGATTTCTTGTAATACATTTTTTTTTGGGGGGGGGGGGTTACATATATTGCTCTTTTTTGCTAGAATGCTGCTGCTGCTGCTAAGTCGCTTCAGTCGTGTCCGACTCTGTGCGACCCCATAGACGGCAGCCCGCCAGGCTCCCCCGTCCCTGGGATTCTCCAGGCAAGAACACTGGAGTGGGTTGCCATTTCCTTGTCCAATGCGTGAAAGTGAAAAGTGAAAGGGAAGTCGCTCAGTCGTGTCTGATTCTTAGCGACCCCATGGACTGCAGCCCACCAGGCTCCTCCATCCATGGGATTTTCCAGGCAAGAGTACTGGAGTGGGGTGCCATTGCCTTCTCCGTTTGCTAGAATACATGCTGGTTATTCTTTAACTGGGGGTTGTGTGGAATTTATCTTCTTTAAATCTAAAAGATATATGTATTTGCTCTTACAGATAAATGAGAGTTTGACTAAACATTTATTAATAAATCAGGGTTCAAATCTTTTGCCTTCCTCTGTCTACTGTTGCCATTGAGAAACATGATGGCAATCCAACTCTTTCTCCATGTGTGTATCTTTTTGGATTTCTTTCTTCAGAAGTGTCTGCTTACACTTGGTGTTCTGAGAGTTCCTTCCTAGTAAATTGAGGAAGATATGTCATCATCTTCCTTCCTCCAGGCCTCAGTGTGCCCATTCAAAATCAGGTACCCATTCAACCTCTAAGTTGCGGGAAAATTATCTTCTAATATTTCTTTAAGTATATTCTCTCTTCTATTTCCTTCTTTGGGTGCTCCTATTGATAAATTTTGAAATTTCTAGTTTTTTTTCTTTCAGCCATTTCTTTTTTCATGCTTTTTTGCTTCCGTGCCTTTTTGTGGTGGTTCTGGAATAATCTTCTGCTCATTGTTGGTGCTGGTCAGTCACTTGGCTGTGTCTGATTCTTTGCAACCCCATGGACTGCAGCACTCCAGGCTTCCCTGTCCTTCACTATGTCCCAGAGTTTGCTCAAATTCGTGTCCATTGAGTAGGTGATGCTATCTAACCAGCTCATCCTCTGTTGCCCCCTTCTCTCTTTGACTTCAATCTTTCCCAGCATCAGGGTCTTTTCCAATGATTCAGCTTTTCGTATCAGGTGGCCAGAATACTGGAGCTTCAGCATCAGTCCTTCCAATCAATATTCTGGGTTGATTTCCTATAGGATTGACAGGTTTGATCTCCTTGCAGTCCAAAGGATCCATGAAGGGGCTCTGCTCAGTATCTTGGATCAATATTTTGGTGCATAAATTTTCTCTTTTGTTATTCAGGTTAACAGAGCATTTGGTTTTCAATCTGGGTCATCTTATTTCCTATTCCTAAAACCTCTAAGGATTTTGCTATACCATGTAATTGAATGTTCTTGCTTTGTAAACATGACATCCTCTCATCTCATGGAAGCCAACAGACATACTCCTTTTATTTTTAAAGTTTATTTTTTAATTGGAGGATAATTTCTTTTCAACATTGTTCTGATTTCTGCCATACAGCAATGAGAACTATATTATATAATATATACAATTATGTTGATATCATAATATCAACACATCCCCTTCCTCTTGAACATCCCTCCCCACTCCCATCCCCATCATAAAACACCAGGCTGGGCTCCCTGTGTTACATAGCAGCTTCCTACTAGTTATCCATTTCACACATTTTAATGTATGAATATACGTGTATGTCAGTGTTAATACAGTGTTAATACATACTGATAATGTATGTCAGTGCTACTTTCTCAATTCATCCTACCCTCTACTCCCCAGCTGTGTCCACAAGTCCAGTCTCTACATCTGCATCTCCATTCCTTCCCTGCAAATAGGTTCATCAGTATTATTTTTCTATATTCCATATATATGCATTAATATATAGTACTTGTTTATCTCTTTTTGATTTCATGCTATTTAATTGTTAAACTCCATTGTAACCTGAGACATTAGGTCCTCTTTTGAATTGATGGTGCTTGTTCTACAAACATTTGGAGATCAGAGTTGCTGGCTTGTTTTTGTGCTTGATTCACCATTAGCCTGTTTGTGGATATTATTTTTACAATAGCCTCTCTCCAGTTAGTAGGGGGAAGGTCATGATCCACAAGTAAATAATTTTCTAGGTGAAAGAACCTTTCACTCTTCCCACTGGCCAGTGTGGTGGGTGGAGGCTAGTCCACTTTTTGACCCATAAACCAGCTTTCTGATGATACTCTTGGAACTGCTTTCTGCACTTGATACCTAAAACTGATTTTAGAGACTCCCTATATTTATCTCCACAGTCTGCAGCCACCTTCTCCTCTACCTGTTTTGAGCTTAGTTTCCCCACCAATCTGCCATCTGTCTTTCAAGTAGTCTTCAAATTCTAGTTCACTGATGGCTCCTCTCCCTATATCTTAGCACTGCTGCATTTTTATTCATTATATTTTGTATCTGTGGTTTACAACCATGAATCCAATAAGATGAAGTAACCTTCTACCCAGAATATCACGTATACACTGACACTTCAGGGCCCCCTGACATTGACCAACCTGCTGGGGAGAGTGGACACAAGAAAATGTCACTGACTCACTGGCCTTCATTCACTCCAGCTTTTCCAAGAAAATATATCTGAATCCCCACTTCACAGCTTTCCCTGACCTTCCATCCACTTTTCAAGGTCTCCTAGACTCTCTGTCAGTGGCTCATCCCTTACCTAGTTAAGCTGCCAAGACCACTACAGGAGTATGTCAGATGCTAACACAGATGTATCAATACCTTGGCTTTGCATTGCTTTCATAGCCACACGTCCAAACTGAAAAAGATGAAAATGTCTTCAAGAAAGATCCAAAAGAAAGCAAGGCTGACATGATACTGCCAGGCAACAAAGCAGCTGGGTGGGAGAGGACCCTCAGGCCAAGAGCCTCAGCTGCAAACAATCACGGGGAGTGATGAATGGTGTTACAAAGGGTCATCATTACCCTCAGGGATGGGGACAGCCTAAGATGATAATGAATATGTTTGAGGAGAATAATATAACCTCATCTGGTATGGATGGGTGGCATCAGCATCTAGGCTGCTGGATAGGAGAACATGTTGACATTATTTATAGCTACAATGCAGAGCAATGACAGAGATCCATTGTAAACAATGCCTTCCAAGGCAGCTGCTTTCCATTAAAACCTTGTAACAGAAAAGAGTGTACAAAGGGTGCCTTAGGATGGTGACATTAAAGAGGGTTGTCATCTATGCTAAATCTGGGACTCATTTGCGTTCCTATTTTTATTTCCATTTACATTTTTTTTAATATCTGAGCAAACTTTCTAATTTTTTTAAACAGTATTTTTTTAAGTATGCTTCTATTTAGAGCTCTCATTACTTGAAAATGGGCCAAACTACACTTTTTTTTTTTTTCAAAAAGTAAGGAAATTTGGTATAAGATGCTCTCCCCAAGTCCCCAGAAAAAAATATTTTTCTCTAAAAAGATCTTTAATTCATAAGTCTATTAGGGAATTGCCATTCCCAAAAGAGGAGTTTTACTTTATCTGAATATAGGTTAAAAGGTCATTATCAGTTTTTTTAAAAATCTGATTATAAGTAAAAAGAAGGTCTTAAAGTCCTGAGGGTAGAATATATTAATCATGAAACATGACCTAGATAAGTCCCTGTGTACCTAGTACCAATCTCTAGTTGTAAAATATAGGGTCTTGACATCAGAGGAAATGAGTGTCCCCAAAGTGAGTAATATTGCAAAATTCTGGTAGACAAAGAGGTTCGGGACTATGATTCTACTTCAAAACGATTTGCTCAAGTTTGACTTTGGAAGCCAAAGAAAAGTTTTATAACAGAATAGGTGCAAATCTATTGTAAGCTTTCCTTTCCTGGTGGCCCCCTCCTGTCTGCTGGGAGATGCCAGTCCTGTTGAGTTCAACACATGGGCTCGTGCCAGCCTCCCCTGTAGGGAATTCTCTGTCTCCTTTGATCTCGTCAAGATGTTTCCAGGAAGCCATAGACTTTTCTATTTCTGCACCACTTGGCTGAACATCTAGTCCTTTCACAACTCTCCTACTGTCTCCCCTTGCTTTTTCGCCTTGTCTGGGTTTTTTTTAATCACTCTGCCCTATCACCAACACAGTCTACACCCACAGTTTATTTTGTTGTGCTCTTTGATACAGGGCACTGGGGAGATGATCCCCCCAGAATCAGTTCTGTGGTGTACAAATCCAACAGACCATCTTTAAACATGGATTCAGGTTGAAGTGTTAGAATAGAACCACGGTGCAGGTCTTGGAGTTAGGCTTCCATCGGTCAATGCTGGGCTTTGTCACCCATTGAGCATGTCACTTACACAAATCATTAAGCCTCTTTGACTTGCAGTTTATTTGCCTATGAAAGGGGGAAAATAGGAGGAGGAGCTAAGATGGCGGACGAGTAAGACGGGGAGAATACTTTCTCCTCCACAAATCCATTAAAAGAACATTTGAATGCTGAATAAACTCGATAAAACAACTTCTGAATGCCGGCAGAGGACATCAGGCACTTAGAAAGACAGCTCATTGTCTTCAAAACAAGAAAACGAGCCCTGCGGTAACTCCTTTTGTGGAGAACTGGCGCGGACACCAGCATTTGCTATTGGCAAGCGGGGGCTGGGCTAGGAGGAGCGGCAAGGCCTGCATTGCTTTGAGAAAGGATTTGGCCTGGCTATCTCGGGCGCTATCTGAGCGAAATAACCAGACTGTCGGTTATCTACTACATCAAAAGCCAGCCCTAACTTAAGACACCACCAGGACTACCTACGGAACAAAGGGCTGCACAGAGTTGGCCGGCTGCAGGCCGTCCCCTCCGGTGAAAGGCAGCCAGGGCCAGAGGCGGGCAATTATAGCCCTAGAGAGACACTGTCTAACGGAACTGTGAGTAGGTTTCTGTGCTGACTCACGCTTCTTGGGGCTCTGGATGGTCAACATCTGCCTGAGAAAGTGCGCTGTTTGTATACCCAGAAAACTGAGCGGCGGAGAGGCGATAAGTCGCAGCACCTGCGCTCGCTGAACATTTCATCACCTGCGCTACTCCGATCTGGGAAGGGCATAAAATGCAGACTCAACCAAGTCTGTGCTTCTGAGGATTATCTGAGTGCCTGAACCTGGCCGGTTTAGATTTGGGTGTTCATCTCCGCCCCCTCTGTAACAAGGCAGAGATCAGATATTGAAAAGACCTGTAAACCGCCTCAATAAAGAGAATTCAACAAACTACCAGAATATAGTAAGGACACTCTAAATTTGGCAATTTTAACAAAATGAAGAGACAAAAGAATACCCAGCAGCTAAAGGAACAGGATAGATGCCCACCAAACCAAACCAAAGAGGAAGAGATAGGGAATCTACCTGATAAAGAATTCCGAATAATGATAGCGAAATTAATTCAAAATCTCGATATCAAAATAGAATCACAGTTAAAGAGTCTGGAGACAAGGATTGAGAAGATGCAAGAAAGGTTTAACAAGGACCTAGAAGAAATAAAAAAGAGTCAACACATAATGAATAATGCAATAAATGAGATCCAAAACACCCTGGAGGCAACAAATAGTAGAATAACAGAGGCAGAAGATAGGATTAGTGAACTAGAAGATAGAATCCTAGAAATAAATGAATCAGACGAGAAAAAAGAAAAACGTATCAAAAGAAATGAGGACAATTTCAGAAACCTCCAGGATAACATCAAACGCTACAACATTCGAATCATAGGAGTTCCAGAAGAAGAAGATAAAAAGAAAGATCATGAGGAAATACTTGAGGAGATAATAGTTGAAAACTTCCCTAAAATGGAGAAGGAAATAACCACTCAAGTTCAAGAAATCCAGAGAGTCCCTAACAGGATAAACCCAAGGCGAAACACCCCAAGACACATATTAATCAAATTAACAAAGATTAAATATAAAGAACAAATATTAAAAGCAGCAAGGGAAAAACATCAAATAACTCACAAGGGAATTCCCATAAGGATAACAGCTGATCTTTCAATAGAAACTCTCCAAGCCAGGAGGGAATGGCAAGACGTAATTAAAGTGATGAAGGAAAATAACTTACAGCCTAGATTATTGTATCCAGCAAGGATCTCATTCAAATATGAAGGAGAAATCAAAAGCTTCACAGATAAGCAAAAGTTGAGAGAATTTTGCACTACTAAACCATTTCTCCAACAAAAACTAAAGGACATTGTCTAGAGCAATACAATAATAGTGGGAGACTTTAACACCCCACTCATATAATCTGGCTGTAATAGACAAAGTAAAGAGGAAAACATATTTACTTATGAGCCTCAAAAAATTCAGTTCACTCAGGAGAGTTTAAAAAAAAAAAAAAAAAGACTTATTTGCTCATTCTGTGGAGGTTTATTGACTATTTTGTGGGTTTGGTACCACTTTGGGTAGTAGGGAGGAAGAGGTGACAAATGTGATCCTGTCCTAAATAATATATTGTGGTAAAGATAGACTTACCAATACAAAATACCAAGATGTGCCTAAAGATGAGGACACCCAAACTGGACTTTTTGTTTCCTGAACTTTTCATTTCGAGAACAAACCTCTTAATATAAGATGAACTCACCATGATTTTTTTTAAGTGTTCTTTGTGATTAAAAACAGAAAGCCATTGGTTAAGAAATTACATATACTCCTCCCCACCATCACTCCCCTTCTTTCTTCCCATTTCCCTCCCACCCTCATTGAAAAAAAAAAAAGGGGGGGGGGGAAATAATGTTGCCTACTTTACAGGGTTATTGTAAGATAAATGAGTTCATCCATATGGTGACTTTATACAGTAAATTCTCAACAATTGTTAGCATATTACTCCTCCTAAATGACTTTATACTTAATGGCAGAAATCAAAGCACAAAGAAAAAGAGGCAAGACATTTATACCCATGAAACAAGATTCAACAAAACCCAGTTGAGGGATTTTTATTCAACTCTTCCCAGAGGCTTTTGATTTTCCTTGTTGAGATATTAGTTAAGTATGGCCATTAACATTACTCATATGTTGTTAAATACTGGGGAAGGCAGGTCCCTCTTAGAGCTCATCACATAGGAACAGGTCTTGATTTTGTCTCTCAGCCTTATCCTCAGTTCTCTGAAGAATTCTCAACAGGATAGGCTGATGTTGCTTAATGATGTATCCTCATACCCTCTTGCAAAAAGTCAAGATTTGTCTTTGTGATACTTCAAACTAACTAGTTATTTCCTCAAAACCTTAAAGTCATTATCCATGTGTGTGTGTGTGTGTGTGTGTGTGTGTGTGTGTGTGTCAGTTGCTCAATCATGTCTGACACTTTGTGACCCCATGGACTGTAGCCCGCCAGACTCTTCAGTCCATGGGATTGTCCAGGCAAGAATACTGGAGTGGGTTGCCATTACCTTCTCCATGTTTTGTATGTATCTATGGCCAATTATGGTAAAAAAAAAAAAAAAACAAAAACTAAAAGTTTAAGGTAAAACACAATCATTTAAATTATTGCTCACCTCAATTTCCCCCTCACAGTAGACCAAGCCTGCTTTATGAGAAATCTAGTTTCTCATCCAGCAGGTGAGTTCTTCAATTTTGGGAGGGGCAGGAATTCCTGCCTCAGACAAAGTATCAATATATTGAGAACAATTATTATAAGGTACTGCAGATGAGTAAGAAAATGAAAAGAATCAAATTAAGTGAGATTAAGAGCATGTTTTGTGGGCTTCCTGGGTGACTTAGTGGTAAAGAATCTGCCTGCCAAGGCAGGAGATGCAGGTTTGATCCCTGGGTCGGCAAGATTCTCAGGAGAAAGAAATGGCAACCAACTGCAGGATTCTTGCCTGGAAAATCCCCTCAACAGAAGAGCCTGGTGGGCTGTAGTCCATGAGGTCACAAAGAGTTGGGCATGACTTAGCAACTAAAACAACACGAGCATATCTTATGTCCCAGGGTGTTGAAGGTAGGATTTTGGTTGGGAAGGTACTGCAAAGAGTTCAAATTTAGTGGAGAGAATTAGAGCACAAAGAGGGCAGAGACAAGTAAGCAGATGGAGTCACAGTGACTGCTATAGTCCAATGAATTTAAGTATCACCTTTATCACAGCACATGGGTGGATCTGGCTGTTTCATAAATCCCAAAGCTAGGTATAATCATTATGGCTCCAAACATCTCAGCTTCTTATTTCAAAATTCACCTCCACTGATCATTCAACCTGAAATACTCACTATATAATCATTCTGATTAAAAGGTCAGTCCATCCATTTAGCCAACACGCCAGAGCACTCTATATAAACCAAGAGCAACATAGAAGTGAGTCTCTGCTATCAAGTCTGTTCTTTAATACATTAGGTAAGAAAGCAAATTATTATGAGGTGATCAATGAATATACCGTGAGCCAACCCTACAGGGGGATGCCTGGAACATTTCACAGAGGAGACAGCATTTAGAATGTTTTGCAAAGAATGAGGAATTCAGTTGTACAAGTTTTGGGGAAGTTGAATTTCAAGCGGTAGAGCAATTAACAAAAGCAAATGTGTGAAATTCATTTGAGTCATGAGTGAAAGTGTTCAGAGAATAAAATAGTTCAGTCTAACTGACCCTGGGGTGTCTGTTTCTGGTTCAGGGCTGGAGTAATGCTGTGGAAGTTAAGCTTGAGAGAAAAAAGTAGAGAAAGCAAACTGTGAAGAACCTTGCCAGACTCTATAAAGAGCTTGAAAGACCTTCATCTGGATTTAATGATTGAAACTCAAGACTGCAAGCAAGGAAAACCAGAGCTATTCCAATAATTATGTATGAAATTATAAGAATAAGGCAGAGGTTGCAGATAGAGATAGGGAACTACTTGAGTCTTCACATATCAAAATACATACAGGACATTTCACTTTTGGTATCTGTTGACTTTGCAAACATGACATATACAGAGTTAAATTCATTACATTTCCAACCAAATCTATTCCTTCTGTTTTCCTATCTTGCTTAGTGGTTCTGCATCCATCCAGTCTTCTAGTCTAGAAACAAGTGAAAACTCTTAACATTCTTCTCCCCTCCTGCCCTTCCTCTCCAGTTGATCACCAAACACTATTGATTTTAATGGGATAGAGAGGTAAATTGGAAAATAAAAGGGAAAATTGCTCAAGATCAACATGAAATCACAAGTGCTATCTGATCTTTTATGTCTGAGGTCTGACTGGTTAGGAAGAATTGACTCTCCACTAAAGCCTGAAAGCATATAATCACAAGAACAATGGTGACTCTTAAAGGCCACCCTCTTCCCCCTGCTGAGGGCTTGCATCACGTCCAAACTCTCTACTGAGCTGCAATGAGGTTGATGATCTTACCTACTCTTCTGTTACCTTTTTCATCTAAAAAAAACACAAAGCTATTTTAAAGATCCTGGATCCTTGACAAGAACAAAGTCAATACTTTGCAAAGTGAGCTAATAAAAGCCACTTAGTAATATCTCTCAGATAGATACAACTTTGAGGTTAAATCTAAAGGTAAATTGGTTTTAGAAGCTGAGAGAGAAATACAAACCACTAACAAACCTCATTTAGAAGCATGGGGAAGGAGGGAGGTGAAGAGCAAAGAAAAATATATAAATACAAATATGAGATAGAGAAAATTAAAATACTAATTGTAAGAGAATGCCTACAAAGTTTCAAAGTCTATGCAAATAAAAACCAAAAACGAGAAAGACAATATACATTACTAAATAGCTCAATTGGTAAAGAATCTGTCTGCAACGCAGGAATGCTATGCTATGCTATGCTAAGTCACTTCAGTCGTGTCCGACTCTGTGTGACCCCATAGACGGCAGCCCTCCAGGCTCCCCCGTCCCTGGGATTCTCCAGGCAAGAACACTGGAGTGGGTTGCCATTTCCTTCTCCAATGCGTGAAAGTGAAAAGAGAAAGGGAAGTCGCTCAGTCATGTCCGACTCTTAGTGACCCCATGGACTGCAGCCTACCAGGCTCCTTCATCCATGGATTTTCCAGGCAAGAGTACTAGAGTGGGGTGCCATTGCCTTCTCCAGCAACGCAGGAAACCCTGGTTCAATTCCTGGGTTGGGAAGATTCCCTGGAGAAGGGAAAGGCTACCCACTTCACTATTCTGGACTGGAGAGTTTCGTGGACTGTATAGTCCATGGGGTCACAAAGAGTCAGACACAACTGAGATACTTTCACTTTCAAAACTGACACTAAAAATAAGAAGAAAAAACCACAATGTTATCCAAAACTTTCCTCACAAAAAGCACCTATACAGATAATGTCACAGGTGAGTTCTAAAAAACCTTCAAAGAACAATTTCAATTGTTTAAAATTTTCCAACACAGATGGAGATAACACAAATTGCCAATTTTTTTCAAAAGCCTGCATGATAGTGAAACAGAAATCTGATAAATATAGCAGGAAAAAAAAAACACTATAGTCTAATCCAATTCATGAATATTAATAAAAAAATTCTATATAAAGAGATAAGCAGATAGAAGCCAGAATTACCCTAAAAGAATGATGTATCACTAACCATGCCAAGGATGATTCAATATTAAGGCACATACTAATATAATTCACTCTCTCAACAAGTCAAAAGGAAAAAAGCACATATATTATCAGCTATACAGATGCTGAAAAATTTCATTTCATCTTTATAATGTGGTATGGAAGAAGAGTTTTAATTTTTAATAAATGATAAATATATAGAAACCCCATTGCCTGATGAAATACATATATCTCATGTCAAATGCCAACCATTCTGCATGCTAAATATATATTAAATACTTAGAAGAGTTTTTTGGAAGATATTTAGTACCATACATGTGTTCACTACTATTTATAATTATCATAGCCATTATCGGAAACATTTCCCAAAAAAGTAATAAAAACACATTATTGTCACTATTTAACACTGTTTTGAAAGTATTCAATTAAATTAGCTAAGAGAAATAAAAGACAAATCTTGGAACAAAGTTGAACACTCACCATTTTAGAATATACAATTTCACACCTGTAAACCCCCAGCAATTCAAGTGAAAGAATAGAAATGGTAATAGAATCCAGTGATGTATCTGGTTATTATATTAATATATCAGAATCAATAGATTTTTTATATGACAACAATAACCAATTACAAAATATAAGAGAAAAACTCATTTACAACATAAAAAAAGGATAAAATATGTGGATGTGAAATTTGCAAGAGATGACCTCATTATAGATAAAGAAATGTTTGAAAAACTGAAGATGAATACACAGGATGGTGGATAAATAGGAAGATTTGCCTTATTCTTGAGTTCCAAGATTCAAGTTGTAAAGATAAATTTTCTCATTAAATTTGAAGTTGAATAAGTTGATTCTTAAGATCATATATAATCAAAATTTTCCATTAAAACAAAAGAGTCACGGGGACTAGCCTAACCAGATAATAAAACATTACAAACATATCACAAATGGAATGGTACAAACGTCTGCAAAAAGAGCAGAGTATAGCATTCAGAAACAGGCCTAAATACATAAGGAACTTACTGTAGAATATATTTGGCATTCTAAACCAATTCATGATATTGAGATAACTACCCACTGTTCTCGAAAAACATTTTTTTCTTATAAGATCATATTACACTGTCAAGAAGCATTTAACAGGAGGCTTCTTGTATGCTGTTTTGGATCTGTCATGAGTCCTCTGTTCCTTATTAATTCCTGAATATTCAGGAATTAAGAGGAGTGGCAAACCACTCCTGGGGCTGAAGAATGTATGCATTTCCTTCGTTAGCTTTTCCATACAGTGAAAAGTATCTATTTACAACCCTCTTCCTTTTTATGGGCCATACGGTAAAAGTGATTATTTACAACCCTCTCTCTATGATATGGATCATCTTATGTTTCCTTGATAATTTGTAAGTCTGGACTTTTGATCTTTATCTTTGCTGAAAAAAGCTACCTTGTAAGACAGTATATATACCCACACTATGTTGAATAAAACACCCTTGTGCCATCAGAGCTTGGGTCCCCATGTCTGTCTTTCTTTCTCTCTCTCTCTCTCAGGCTAATTCTTTGGAAAACAGAAGCCCCCTGAGCTCACTTTCTTGTCCGGGCTTGCAAGACCCCCTTGAGAGGGTGCCCTGTGCCTATGTGAAGCAGTCTGAGCCCTGTGTCAAGGGTTTTATTGGTTTTCTGCATAAACCAAGGAATTCAGCTTCTTTCTTTCTCTCTTTTACTTTCTCATCATCCATTCCAGACCACCAAGTTCTGGTCCATTAAAGGACCCCAACATTATACTAGATATCTTCTATACTAGTGTAAATTCCAAAACGATCAAATATTTAAATCTTTGTTTTTGTAGTAAACCTATAGTAAAACTACAAAGTAATAGGCCCATTGTGCTGTGTGATACCAGAAATGTGTCTCCTTTGCAGGAGAGAATGTCAAGGTCTCAGCTGGTGCTAAGAAAACCTCCCTGTAACTGCTGCTGTAGGCACTGATTTGCAATGGTCCCAAGTCTGCTTCTTCCACTACTCAGAACCATGGGTTCCAACAGCATTTTCTTTTATTTTCTTCCAAGTTACAGTTCACTCAAAATAGGTAATAAAATAAGCACTAGAATAAGTTTCCTAAAGATAGAGACCATGATTTTCTTAGTTCTTGGAACACAATGGATATTCCTCATTTGCAGGTCTGAACCCCAAGCCCATCCTCATGGACAGCAATCTCATGCTTCAGGACGCTCTCTAGACCTTTGCCCACCCTTCCTTCCATACTTCCTTCCTGTGCACAGTCCTTATCTTCTTATCTCTATTTGGAAAAGTTGACTTCACCATTTCAGATCCCTGTTTTCTATGCTTCAAATACTCCCTAGAAGCACCTCTTGAACTGACAGTGTGTTCTGTGCAATGTGTTCTTTCTTCAAATAAATTTCAGGGCACTAAATATTCTGAAACTGTTTTAACTACACCAAGAAATATGCAACCCTAAAACATCAGTTTGAAAAAGAAAACATTAGGAATTGACAGTTGGTTGTGTTTAGGGCCAGTTATAAAACATGATTGATCAACTTTTCAAAAACTACGTGCACACATAAAGACTAAAACTAGAATGAAAATGAACACAGAGACACAGTTATGCTAGCACAGCAGAAGGTTGGTTAAGTTTCTCCCTTTTAACTTTTTTAGTATTTTGAAACATAAATAGAAATATAAGTTTTTCCATTTTTAAAATATCTTCATAAACAAATAAAACAAACCAAAAGGTGTCACTATTATATTTCCTGTCTGTTCTTAACCACTTTACTCACATACACACTTTATAAAACAATGTTCTGTAAACTGCTTTGCTAATTTAGCTTTAGATATTAAGCATTCCACATGACTTAAAATCTTTAAGAATATTTTACTAGTTACATAATAATCCAAAGAAAGACTATATCATAATTTTGTTTACTTATTCCACTATGATAGGTGATGATGACTTTGGCTTTCCAGATGCCTCCATGGTAAAGAACCTGCCTGCTGATGCAGGTTCAATCCCTGAGTCAGGATGATCCCCTGGAATAGGAAGCTCCAACCATTTCTAGTATTTTTGCCTGGAAAATTCCATGGACAGAGGAGACTGGTGGGCTACAGGCCAGGGGGTCTGTAGAGTCAGAGTCGACACAACTGAGTGACAAAGCATGCATCCACACTCCGCTATAGTTGGACATTTGGAGGCTATAGTAGCAAAAGATTTTAGACAAATGCTGTGATAGCAATGATAGCGTGTCTGACAATGTATTCAGATAATCCCATGTGTAAAAGTCTGCTAGCTCAAATTAAGATTTTTTTATCTGGATATTTATATTAAAATGTTGGTTTCAATGATTTTCCTGATTAACATTAACCATGCACTATCAAACACAATTCTCACCTTCGGTATTCTTCTTCACAGGTATGACAGAGTAGGCCATCTTAGCTAAGTCTTCAAAAACTGATAAATGAGGATTTCAAGAGACCAGTTCACTGGCCTATTCCTAAAAACTTGGATTCTCACATCTTCTAACACATTCTATGGGGCCTTAGGTGAAAACCTAAACAAAAATACCTACACTTGAGAAGAGCATACAAAAATCCCCCAGAAGGCCCTCAGTTCTCCTGAAGTGAAGGACTTAGTAAAGTCATTTTAAACTTACTGTAGATCAGAATCACCTGGGTGGGGAGGGGGGCCTTGTTAAACACAGACAGCTGGGCCCCATGGCCAGCGTTTCAGTAGGTGGGAGGATCCCTACAGTTTGTATGACTACCACCTCCCCGTGGCTGATCTAGAACCACTTAGAGAATCATTGCACTGAATTGTTAAGTGCTGCCATGTCCTAAGTACCAACCCAGGTGCACAGAGACACCTGTAAACAGGCAAGTTTAATGCTCTCACAAAGCTTATCATCTAATAAACAGACATTAGGCAAAAAGAAAGTATGCAAATGAGCAGAATTTTCTGACAATGCCATGTTAAATCCTCTTAGAGACTCTCTAGGGCAAGAATCAACACCTCCAAAAACAAAGTGCTGGTACCTACTGCCATCCGTGTCCTTTCTCTCTGGCTGCTGTAGAGTCTAAGTCAGCAGAACCAATCAAACCACCTGTTTATGTTTTAGTAAATTCCTACTCAAACTACGCAAAAAGACAAAAAGACCACCCCTAGGCAAAAAAAAAAAAAAAACACTGTTGAAGAACAAAGGCAAGAATCCATCTTCTGTTCACAGTTCTGGAAAGCACTTTTGTATCAAAAAACTGAATTCTCACTGCCACTCCTACTCAAGGCCTAATTATACATAAAGAGACTATATCGAGGTATAAAACGAAGTTACACATGCAAGTTATATATACAAACCACCTGACTTAGCAGAATCAATGGAAATGCTACCAGCAACTCTTGCGCTAAAACTGCTTCCAACAAAATGGAAATTAAATACTTAAGTGAATTAAATATCATGCTATCTACTTGACATTTACAAAATGCGTTCTTTTCAAACTCATTTGTAGTTAGGATTAAAAGACCTTAGACAACAGAGATCATCCCACCCCACCTATCATGCCCCCATGGATCCCTACAGGATTGTCTTAAAGATCTCTAAATGCCCTGTTCCCTTTTACATCTACAAACAGCATTAAAAGAAGACGTAATAAATGGACTTTGGTATAAATAACTAAATGAGCTTCTTAGCACATTTACTTGCCTTTTGCCATTGCTTTAGAGTCTGAGAGCTCATTTCAGTTTTACAGCTTCAGAGCTGGCTTTTAAACATGCTGTAAACATGATTCAGAATAAAATACACATTTTTAGTTAACCAATATACCCAAATAGGTACACATCTCAAACAAAATTTTACAAAATAATATTCACTCCCACCACACACGAAACATGATGATATTTTCATTCCATTTTCTTTGTTTTCAATGCCAGTGGGACCCACTAAATTTATTTTACAACCTAATGGGTCACAGCCCATAGTTCGAAAGATATATATAAAATCCATGCAAAACAACTCAAAAGAAATAACCCAGGTTATTCTTACCTCAAGTTTTTAGAGACAGAAGGGGATGAGAAAAACTATTTGCACCGTTTTCTTTTGTTTTGTTTTGTTTTAATTGGAGGCTAAGTACTTTACAATATTGTGGTGGGTTTTGCCATACACTGACATGAATCAGCCATGGGTGTACATGTGTCCCCCATCCTGAATCCCCCTCCCACCTCCCTCCCCATCCCATCCCTCTGGGTCATCCGAGTGCACCAGCCTTGAGCACCTTACCTCATGCATCGAACCTGGACTGGTGATCTATTTCACATATGATAATATACATGTTTCAACATTTTCATGCAGCTCAGGCTCCAAGAACCACCCCTTCCTCCCCACACAGGATGTGTGTTTTAGTACCTAATCTGTGCCAGGTGTATAATCTCCACCTGTGTCTTTCTTTAGTGAAACAGCAAACTTTCAGCCACTGTCATGATCCAGATCAAGTCTGACCAACAGGACCTTCAGTGAGGGTGGAAATGTCCCATATCTGTGCTGTCCAGGACAGTACCACTAGCCTCAAGTGACTATTGATCACTCAAAAGGTGCCGAGTGTGACTGAGAAGCTAGATTTCAATTTTGCCTAATTTATTTTTAAGTAGACACTTGAGTCTAGGGGCTCCCACAGCAGACAGAGCAGACACAGATTATCCTTAAGTATTCGCCACATCTCTACAGTGAAGATTTTTGCCAGACAAATTAATATTGAACTTTCTGCCCTCCTAGAAACCTAGCAACCGAAAATGTTTCTTTAGGATTCAAAATCATTTCACTTAGGGATTATAGAGATTTCTTCCATGATCAAAGGACGTGTTTTTTCTACCAATTTGTTCTACACAGTGAGCAGATTTAGCTAAATCATGGGAAGTATGCCCCGTTTGGCATGTGTCCCTGCCCATGGAGGTTTGCCTGCTCTGATTGATTCTCACACTAGTTGACTGCCCTGGGGGCATTTGACTTACCCCCACCAGTGATCCTGCCAAGAGAGACCAAAGAAAACAGCCCTGCCATGAGAGCTGATCCACAAGCATTACCAGTCACATTGTTTGCTCCTTTCAGCAGCTTGTACAGTACACATCTGCTACAGAATGGTAATGTTCAGCAAAGACATGTTCTCCCTGGAATTTCTACAAGGGAAATTTCCCTTTGATCTCTTAATAGTGGCATGTGTTCTGATGTCGGCTTTTATAAATGGCTTTGACAACTGGAGCTCTGATTTCAAGGTGGCCAGGTGTGTCTGCACCATGACTTCACCCTCTGCTAGCTGGCACAGCATTCAAAGTTCAGTGGTTTTTGCATTTCACAGCAAGTGCAGGAACCATGCCTTCCAACTGAGTGCCCCAACCTCCCCTACTACCTAGATGTTCACTGGGACCCATGATCTGAGAGGACTAGAAAATGTATGATTTGATTTACCTCTAGAGCAAGCCATGCATGTTGATCAAGGCTGGTTTAAGGCAAAGTTGCAAGCAAGCAAAACTCATCTACCACTACATTTATCTCCTCTAGTGTCACCCTCAGTCCCATTAAATGTTGTTCTCCAAGTCCCCAGTCCCTTCCTACTACCCAGGTCCTCTTCTGAGATACAACAGCCCAGATGTAACACTCTACTTTCAATGGGCAGATCACCATCAAGAACCTCTCCCTAATCTCTTGTTCTTAAAACTTACCTACTCCAGATGCAATATTTAGGACCTTACTAGATAAAGTACTCTAATAAAGTAACACACCCAAGCTATGAATCTAATAAAAATAAACTTGTACCTAGGTACAATGGCCTCATAGAAATAATGCCTTAAGTCATTTTATTGTTAAATTTTTTGTGCCTTATAGAAGATATGTTTTGACTTGCAAACATTTGGAAACTCTTTGATCATATAAAAAGAGACTTTCTATAGCTACAGAGATATCAGTAATACATCAAACTTCACTGCCTCAAAAATCCAAATAATTCATACATATCTGCTGTGGAGTAAACAGTAATTCTGCTGGGTAATGTTGCATGAAGTCTTCTGGGTTTCCTAAGTGCAGTTAAACTTATCTGATTCAAGTTAGAAACATGTTTTAGGCAAGACATTTCTAAAACTTAGCCTTATTCTGTCTTATACCCCTTTACCATTAATCCAGCCAGATTCAGTGGCCTCAAATTACTATACGAGTATAACATCAGATCCTTCAGTTCATCTATTGAGTAGATGACAATCTATTTAAACGTAGAAAGGAGGGTAAACAGTAGAGCCAGGTCTATCAGATGTCCTAATCCACAGACCATCTCAACCTGAGCAACACGCATAATAGACTATGACTCAACTTGGAATTTCAAATGATTAAAATCAAGGATGTTCTCTAAAATACATTAACTGGTTTCAATCTTCAGAAGGGTTACTGGTACCATAGTGAAAGGAGACCAAAGATTATCCACATTATAATACCGATAATTCCTTTGCTAGATCTATGAGTCTCAGACATCGCTTCTCAAAAGCATGTTTCTGGAAGTATATCCCACTCACCATTCTGCTAAGGACTTCCCCACAAAGGCTTTCCCCACCATGGATCCATCAAAACCAGAACTTGTGAACAACCTCAGTTCAGTCAGTCAGTTCAGTAGTTCAGTCGTGGTTTAAGGCTGACTCTTTGTGACCCCATGGACTGCAGTACGCCAGGCCTCCCTGTCCATCGCCAACTCCCTGAGTTTGCTCAAACCCATGCCTGTTGAGTCGGTGATGCCATCTAACCATCTCATCCTTTGTCGTCCCCTTCTCCTCCCGCCTTCAATCTTTCCCGGCATCAGGGTCTTTTCAAATGAGTTAGTTCTTCCCATCAGGTGGCCAAAGTATTGGAGTTTCAGCTTCAACATCAGTCCTTCCAATGAATATTCAAGACTGAATATTTCCTTTAGGATGGACTGGTTGAATCTCCTTGCTGTCCAGGGGACTTTCAAGAGTCTTCTCCAACACCACAGTTCAAAGCATCAATTCTTCTGCACTCAGCTTTCTTTATAGTCCAACTCTCACATCCTTACATGACTACTGGAAAAACCATAGCCTGGACTAGACGGACCTTTATTGGCAAAGTAATGCCTCTGCTTTTTAACATGCTGTCTGTGTTGGTCATAACTTTTCTTCCAAGGAGTAAGCATCTTTTTATTTCATGGCCACAGTCACCATCTGCAGTGATTTTGGAGCCCCCAAAATTTAAATCTGCCACTGTTTCCACTGTTTCCCCATCTGATGATGGGACGAGATGCTTCGTTTTCTGAATGTTGAGCTTTAAGCCAACTTTTTAACTTACCTCTTTCACTTTCATCAAGAGACTCTTTAGTTCTTCTTCATCTTCTGCCATAAGGGTGGTGTCATCTGCATATCTGAGGTTACTGATATTTCTCCCAGCAATCTTGATTCCAGCTTGTGCTTCATCCAGCCCAGTGTTTCTCATGATGTATTCTGCATATAAGTTAAATAAGCAAGGTGACGGTATACAGTGACATGAAATTGCAAGAATTTGCTTTGTCTATCACATCTAAGAATTTTCAACACATTTTTTACTTTCTTCTATTTGATTCAATTCAGAGTACTCTCCAGTCTCTACAAGTCTTGGGCGCACATGAGCACACATCAACACTCAGATGTCTAATAGGCTCCCAAATTAACATGTTCAAATCTGAGCCCTGATCCTACACTCCACAAACCTGTTCTTCCCAGGCTTCCCCCACTGCAGACTATGGCAAGGTCACTCTCTCAAAGGCTCAAAACAAAGACACAGAATTCATCCTAAACTCCCCTCTTCAGCTCACGCTGCTAAGTCGCTTCAGTCGTGTCCGACTCTGTGCGACCCCATAGACGGAAGCTCACCAGGCTCCCTGTCCCTGGGATTCTCCAGGCAAGAACACTGGAGTGGGTTGCCATTTCCTTCTCCAATGCATGAAAGTGAAAAGTGAAAGTGAATTCGCTCAGTCGTGTCCGACTCTTAGCGACCCCACGGACTGGAACCTACCAGGCTCCTCCATCCATGGGATTTTCCAGGCAAAAGTACTGGGGTGGGGTGCCACATACCCCACATCTAATCCATCAACAAAATATGTTGTCTCTACCTTCAAATTATACACTCACCACCTCCACCACAACCAGCTTGGGCCAGTCCACCATCATCTCTCACCTGATTATTATATAGACTGTGTAACCCCCTGCTTCCTCTCTGGATCCCCTACTTCGAATGCAAGAGACAGATTCTATAACAATGTAGATCAGATGATGATCTCTTAAGATCTTGCATTAACTTCCATCCCTCAGAACAAAAGGAAAGATTCTTCTGGTCATCAATATAACCTTATCTGTCTCCTCCCCCTGCTTCTCACCTCCTCCCCTGCAATCCTGCCTCCGCCCTCCCCCACCTCCTTGCCATTCCTCAAGGGTTTACACTTGTTGCCTTCTCTACCTCTCATCCTGTTCTTTCAGAGCTAAGGCTCTTCTCTTACCTCCTTCACCTGGGAAAGTTTGCAAATTTCACATTTTTAGTGAGATCTTCCCTGGACTTCTAGTTGAAAATTGAAGCCACCTCCCTACACACATACACACACACATACACACATTCACTTCCTTTTCCCTATTCTTGCTTTATTTTTATCTGGAGCACATAGACATATATTGTATTTCATTCCTCTACCTCTTTACCGGATTTCTTCCCTATGTGCATATAAGGTCTGTGAAGACAGGAATATTTTTGTGCTCTGTTCCATTGTTGAATCCTCAGCTTCTAAAACAATACCGAGGCATAACAGGTGCTCAGGAAATACTTGGTGGACTGGAAAAACACGGATAAGTATGCAGCTTTTGTGAACTTGTGGCCCCCACCTGCACTATTCTTTCAGGAGCTCACCTTTCCTCCCCATCTATCCAAGTGGTCCCAGCAAGGAGCTGACATGTGGACATCCTTGCTACAGCTGCCCATCACCTGTCTCGCTCCAGAGTCTCCCTCATCACATGAGGGCCACATGCCCCTCACTGCATCAGCCCCCAGGCCTGTGCCTCGCTGCCAGCGCCCCCTCTGGCATGAAGGCCCTGCCCTCCCCTTGATGATTCTGGACCCAACATGACCACAGGC
Organism: Tragelaphus eurycerus; assembly: GCA_935064755.1. Classification (NCBI taxonomy): domain Eukaryota; kingdom Metazoa; phylum Chordata; class Mammalia; order Artiodactyla; family Bovidae; genus Tragelaphus; species Tragelaphus eurycerus. Next base: position 12,973,765 of record CAKXYN010000054.1, on the reverse strand, counting down.
CTTTTCCTCAATTCCTTGGGACAACTTCTTCACTTCCTAGTGCAGTCCCGAGCAAATGATAGAATTTTTCCACTCCTCAGTATTCTCATCTCTAAATGCAAATACTATATGTCTTGTTGCAAGCCAGAAAACAGGAACTCGTATGGTCAATGCGTTGAGCACCACTGCCTGCTGGAGAAGTGCCTGATAAATATTAGCTATTATCATGATGATGATGATGATCTTGACTGGCCCAGTTGGGTCAATCACTATTATTATTGTTCTTTAAACAGCTCTTCCAGGAACCCACAGGCCCTGATCCACAGTCCCAGACTCCTCTTAGGACCAAAGTCCTGATGACCTTCTGGGCTTCCCTGGGTGGCAGTCCCATCCTTTCCTATGAAGGAGCAGCCTGAGTGCTATCCCAGCATGGATGAATCCAAGCCCAAAAGGGCAACCCATGGAAAGGAGGAACATCCCTTCCTCAGGATCCATGTTTGGCCTTCCTTCCAGACACTGACATCTCCCCAGATGAGCACTGGGTAAATAGTCATGCTTTTTAAAGGCAGCCTGTGCCCATCAGGTTTGATCCCTGATGGCTCAGACCATAAAGAACTGCCTGCAGTGCAGACCTGCTTCTGATCCCTGGGTTGGGAAAATCCTCTGGAGAAAGGAATGACTACCCACTGCAGTATTCTTGCCTGGAGACTCCCATGGACAGAGGAGCCTGGTGGGCTACAGTCCATGGGTCTCAAAGAGTCCAACACGACTGAGTGACTAACACTTTCACTTTTCTTTGCTGAAACCACAACAGTGTTATCTGTCTAATCACAACACACTAAGAAACAGCAGTGCATGCATGCTCCATCACTAAGGCGTGTCCAACTCTTTGCAACCCCATGGACTGTAGCTCACCAGGCTCCTCTGTCCGTGGGATTTCCCAGTCAAGCACACTGGAAGGGTTGCCATTTCCTTCTCTGGGGAATCTTCCTGACCCAGGATCAAACCCACATCTCCTGCTTGGCAGGAGGATTCTTTACCACTGAGCCACCAAGGAAGCCCCACACCAGTGGCAGAGATTCATGTCTCTCAGCTACTCTTTCCTTTAAAAAAAAAAAAGCATCAGCTCTGCGACCCTGGACAAATTGCTTAAATTCTGGGTACCTATTTTCCCAACTATAAAAGTAGATACAATTGTATCTGCCTTACAAGGTTGTCGTGTGGATTAAATGAGTTAATACATATCAAGAGCTTGGAACAGTGCCTGGCACATGGTGAAAACTTTAAAGGACATGCTATGCTTAGTTGCTCAGTCGTGTCCGACTCTTTGTGACCCTATGAACTGTAGCCCGCCAGGCTCCTCTGTCCATGGGATTCTCCAGGCAAGAATACTGGAGTGGATTGCCATGCCCTCCTCCAGGGGATCTCCCCAACCCAGGGATCAAACTCAGTCAGATCTCCCACATTGCAGGCAGATTCTTTACCAACTGAGCCACTGGGGAAGCCCTAAAGGATGAGCTAGCACAATTCTCCGCAGCAATAGTATAAAGACAGCAAGACAGTCTTCTCTTCGAGCATTCAGTCCCTTATAAGCATTGCCTAGTTTCTCTCTTCAGTACCTCTCCAAAACTGGAAATCCTGAGGGCTAGAACTCATTTGTCTCCACATGTCTATTTTCAGTGCATAGTAGAGGGGCTAGCACCAAGTAGATTTTATATATATATATATATATTTTGTTTTTTTTAAGTAAATAAATGAATGGATAAGTGCCATTCATGAATGAATGGCTTCCTTATTCATGGTCACAGTAAAGCCTGGGTTATTGAAAAAAGATAATCCTTGCAAGCAAGGAACAGTCAAGAAAATAAGGAGAGAAAAAAAAAAAAGCCTCTCAAAGAATCAGGCTCTTCCTTCAGGAGGTGGCAGAGTATTCTGACTAATGATGGATGGGGGCCCTGGGAGGCATCCATCACTTCTAATCCTGGACTCTGCTGGAGGAAATGAACCCCGCATGCATAAATTAGTTAAAGGCATAATAGTGATTCGTGTTCCTTTTGCAATTTCCTCTCTGCACAGCCGCTTATGCAGATTGAACAAGATGTCACTGTTACATCAGGAACTAAGTGAGTTGCGGAAGTTGATAAAAATAAAGCCTTATCTTGGATTTGGTCAGCTGTTAACTAAAGTCTTCCCTCAAGGAAAAGACTTCATGAAAAACAGGAATTGTTCTTTTAATTGTGAAAATGCAAAAGCCATCCTGAAGTTGTTGTGGGAAAGCAAAATTATATACATAGATACGATTAACTATGTAATCATAGTTACATAGGGGGAAGCAGAGTAGAGAGAGAATCTAACTAAGTAGAATTCCTACAATTTAAATTAATATCTGAGCTGTGATGTAAGAATTCAGGAAATCCAACTCCATTGGGTAGAAACTTTTTCTTCCTGTTGTGAGAAAGTACTGAGTTAAGCAATGAGTGCTTTGGGTTGCTTGACAGATCAATAGCAAAGATCACTAAGAAACTGAGCCCAATGTAGCTCAACAAATACTAACAAGCAGCTTCACACAGGTGGTAACTCCAGTGAATCCAACAACTAAACTCAATGTTGTTAAGTTGCTAGGTCGTGTCTGACTCTTTGCAACCCCATGGGCTGCAACACACCAGGTTCCTCTGTCCTCCACCATCTCCTGGAGTTTGTCAAATCCATGTCCATTGAGTCGGTGATGCTGTCTAACCATCTCATCCTCTGCTGCCCCCTTCTTCTTTTGCCTTCAATCTTTCCCAGCATCAGGGTCTTTTCACAATATGGGAGTTAAAATGATTCTCATAGATATAAACTGAGAGAGACACAGTGACTTTCTCAAGATCAGACCATCAATAGACAGTGGGGGTTGGCCTTGGCCCTCAGACCCTCTTCGTTAAGGCTTCAGTCTCTCTTCTTTGTCATGTGTCCTGGGTATTTAAACCATGTTTAAAGTGCCAGAAACTCATGTATGAAATGTACTTGAATCTTCAATCAGTAAACAAAAAAGAAAGAAAAGGCAGAATTAAAGGTAACATGAGATATAATACTGGAAACATCTGCTGGAACCAGGAACCACACTAAACTCCTTAGTTATTACTGTTTTCTGAAAGGACAGAGAACGCGATCTCGCAAATTTGGAGACTATATTTCCACCCCCTGACTGCCATGAACTGAAGCAAAACTAACTCAGGCAGCAATGAGAATAAGACTGTAGAAAGAAAACCACATGCAATGTCCTTGAAAGCCTGGGTCATGATCAGTATATCAACACAAATACCTAATTTGTGTCTAATATCAATATCTAATACAGGGAAAGAGGTGAAAATAATCATTCCAGATTGAAGAAAACCACGTATTCAAGAAACTGAACACATATTTATGTAAATTTAAGCGGTTTAAGTAGATTGTTGAAATTAAAAGACTCCAGTAGAATATGAATATGTATTATCATATTCAAAGAATTTAACATTCTATAAAACATTTCACAATAGTGCTTAGGCTATTCTTTAAACCTTTCCCCAGACTGGCTCCTGTTTCCTATTGTTGTCTGTGAAAACCAGTGTTTACACCAGGTTAAAATACAGATTTAGGAATTTGTTTTTTCTGAGCTGGCTCAAACTTGAGAAGAAAAAAATGGAAAAGCAAACAAAAAATCTTTAGAAGTCTGACACAGAAGGCCTCAGCTCAGACAAGCAGAGTGGAAATCCACTTCTGCTCTGCCTGGAATTCCAGTTCTACCAGCCTCATACAATGAGGGGCCAGGTGGACACAAATTGTTCACCCCTTTGTCTACTTCCTGAACAGGACCACCCAGGAAATGCTGCGCACTTTTTTCTCTGTTGAGAGAATGTCATGTTCCTCAGAGAATGATTTAGAAAAGCCAAGCTAGGATGCACGCAGAGCAGGAACAAGAAGGTATAACCCCAGAGCGTCCTTTCCAGCCCTCTGTGCCCTTTTGCAACAGGATGGTTCCTGTACTTCTTTCTAACTTTTCAGTCACTTTCCCTTCCTTTGCATTTTACATAGCTGGACTCTTCATCGTACCTCTGTGAGACAGGTGCTATTATTATCACATCCCTTTTAAAGTTAAATAGAGGCTTGGAGAGTTTGATAAACTTGACCAAAGTCAGAAAACTAGTGAATTATAGAACTGAGATTTGAATCCAGAAGCTTGAGTCCAGAGTGTTGGGGTCCATTCGCAGGTTGGAAAAGAATTTCCAGACATGAGACAGAATGAGAGGGAAATAAAGTTTATTAGAGTGGGGGATGCTGTTAGAACAGTGGGCTGGCCCAAGGGAGAACAGACATTAAACAGGTCCTTGGTCTATTTTTATAGCCAGGGCACAAGGAGCAGAATAGGGGTCTTGTGGGTCATTTGCTGATAGAAGAAGGCACGTATGGGGGTAGGGGAGAGTATTTGCCTTCTCCCTATGGGGTAGGAGGGGAGACAGGTCATACAGCTCAGGAGGACCTGAAATTCATTCATAGTTACAACATAGGTGGGGGACAGACAATAAGGGTCTCGTGTTTCTGTTCCTGCATTCTGAGACCCTCCTTGGTTTTATCTGCTCTTTTGTCCTGGGGTCACCACATAGAGGTTGCTGTGTTCTCCATGTCTTAACTGCATTTTATGACAAATGTCCTTGCACTGAGAGAAAAGGGGCAAGGAGCTGAACTTGGCATCGCCTATATGTTCAGGATTTTTCTGTTTTTGTTAAATTAAAGGCAACACTCCTGAAAGCTCTTAGTTCTAGAAACAAACTATTCTTATAATCAACCCTGAGGTTTCCTTTCCTAGAATTCATCCCAGTAAGAAAATCATTTAAAAGCCAACTACCGATTTGTCAGTTCTTAAGTATCTCCCCCACTCAGAATTCCCCAGGATCCTGGTTAGATTAATAGCAAATTGCTCATGAATATGGTAGCTCCTGGCTAGCTGCAGGAAGGGGTGCCCCAAACCTGTAATTACATGGGGTGATATGAATCCCCCAATTGCTAGATGTTTGGGGGGAAATGAATCATCCTAGTAGGCACCCACATATTTTCACAGCATGTTACACATTCAGTATAGAAAGAAGGCATTTGCAGACATAAAAGAACTGTTTTCACTAGCCAAGGGAAGAAGTGTAACTCTAGGTTTAAAAGGGGTGAAGGGCTGTCTTTCTCTGGCTTCATAACATTATCATTCAACCTTTCAGCCATGCACTGTCATGCTTGATCTTTTTCCTTTTAATTTATTATTTGCGGTGCTACCACCGGGAAGCTTTGATGTCAGGGACCTGAGGGAGGCAAGTCATCCTGATGGAGCAAAGGTGTCGCTTCAGCACCATGAGCTCTCTCTTTCACCTGGTTGCCTTCCAGCTTACCCAAATTGTATCACACAACAGCTGTAAGGAGAGCAAATCTCACGTCAAGGGCGTTCAAGGCCCTGGGGCAAAGAGGTGAGAATGTGACAACAATTCCCTATCAAAGCTTAGGTCTGTCTGCAGAGGTCCTCATTCACTTTCCTAGTGCATATATCTCTCACCATTCAACCAGCCAGGGTTTACTGAGCACCAAACAACTCCAGTGACTGTAGCAGACACTGTATGTGACAGATTCTGCTAATTGCCAACGCAACAGCCCTGCCTTCCAACTTCCTAGCTAAGAGAATACTCATTTTGTTTTAGCACCCAGCCCCTGACAATGGTAGTCCTGTCTCTTCTCCCGGTGATTCATATCAAGGGTCAGCACACAACGGCTTTTGTGAGTCAAATCCAGCTCATTGGCTGTTTCTATATGTAAAAAGATACACAGCCATGTCATCATTTATGTCTATGAACACCTTCATGCTACAGTAGCAGAACTGCTTATGGTCTACAGAAATATCATTTTTGCCATCTGACCCTCTACAGAAAAAATTTGCTGAATGTTCATCTGATCCAGTTAGCAATACCTTTCCCTTCGCCTGAGTTTGGATTAGTTTACAGGTGCCCAAGGGTTGACATAGTGCTGATAAATGACCCTTAAGGAAAAGTCAGCTGAGAGCAATTGGGGAGAAAAGAGGTTTCTTTTCATCCACTTCCTGTGACTTCTAGAATGATGGCGGCCATCTTCCATTTATGAGAGAGGCCACGCTAAGGACCAAGCTAACATTCTAGGGATAGCAGAGCCAAAACACAGAAATAACCTGAGTCTTTGATGTCTTTGAGCTGTTGAACTAGCCAACCCTGGAAGCAGATATCGCAGCATTCCTATCACATAAGATCACATGTCCTCATTTTTTAAGCCAGAGAAGTTAGGATATCCCCTTGATGAGTCAACCTCTAAGTTTAAGAAATCACCTTCTATCATTCTAGTAACAAGCTTTGCTCAAATATCTACTCTGTCCGATATTAATATAGCCACTCCAGCTCTCTTTTGATTAGTGTTAGCACAGAAATCTTTTTCTATTCTTTAAAATATTTGTGTCCATATATTATAATGTGTTTCTTTCAGGCAAGATATGGTTCCATGTTTTTTTTATCTAATGTGACAATATTTTCCCCTTCATTATTGAGATCATTTACACCTAACGTGATCACTGATGTGGTTAAGTTTAAATCTACCATCTGGCTACTTGCTATTGATTTGTTTCATCTGTGCTGTGTTTTCTTTTTGTCATTTTCTGATTCTTTTTAATTAATTAGTTTATGATTCTAAAACAGCTCCTGCGCTAATTATCAGATCAGATGCAGATCAGATGAGTCGCTCAGTCCTGTCCGATTCTTTGCGACCCCATAAATCGCAGCATGTCAGGCCTCCCTGTCCATCACCAACTCCTGGAGTTCACTCAGACTCACGTCCATTGAGTCAGTGATGCCATCCAGCCATCTCATCCTCTGTCGTCCCCTTCTCCTCTTGCCCCTAATCCCTCCTAGCATCAGAGTATTTTCCAATGAGTCAACTCTTTGCATGGGGTGGCCAAAGTACTGGAGTTTCAGCTTTAGCATCATTCCTTCCAAAGAAATCCCAGGGCTGATCTTCTCCAGAATGGACTGGTTGGATCTCCTTACAGTCCAAGGGACTCTCAAGAGTCTTCTCCAACACCACAGTTCTTCCACGCTCAGTCTTCTTCACAGTCCAGCTCTCACATCCATACATGACCACAGGAAAGACCATAGCCTTGACTAGGCGAACCTCTGTTGGCAAAGTAATGTCTTTGCTTTTGAATATGCTATCTAGGTTGGTCATAACTTTCCTCCCAAGGAGTAAGCGTCTTTTAATTTCATGGCTGCAGTCACCATCTGCAGTGATTTTGGAGCCCAGAAAAATAAAGTCTGACACTGTTTGCACTGTTTCCCCATTATTTCCCATGAAGTGATGGGACTGGATGCCACGATCTTCGTTTTCTGAATGTTGAGCTTTAAGCCAACTTTTTCACTCTCCACTTTCACTTTCATCAAGAGGCTTTTGAGTTCCTCTTCACTTTCTGCCATAAGGGTGGTGTCATCTGCATATCCGAGGTTATTGATATTTCTCCCAGCAATCTTGATTCCAACTTGTGTTTCTTCCAGTCCAGCGTTTCTCATGATGTACTCTGCATATAAGTTAAATAAACAGGTGACAATATACAGCCTTGACGAACTCCTTTTCCTATTTGGAACCAGTCTGTTGGTCCATGTCCAGTTCTAACTGTTGCTTCCTGACCTTCATACAAATTTCTCAAGAGGCAGATCACGTGGTCTGGTATTCCCATCTCTTTCAGAATTTTCCACAGTTTATTGTGATCCACACAGTCAAAGGCTTTGGCATAGTCAATAAAGCAGAAATAGATGTTTTTCTGGAACTCTCTTGCTTTTTCCATGATCCAGTGGATGTTGGCAATTTGATCTCTGGTTCCTCTGCCTTTTCTAAAACCAGCTTGAACATCAGGAAGTTCACAGTTCACATACTGCTGAAGCCTGGCTTGGAGAATTCTGAGCATTACTTTACTAGCGTGTGAGATGAGTACAATTGTGCAGTAGTTTGAGCATTCTTTGGCATTGCCTTTCTTTGGGATTGGGATGAAAACTGACCTTTTCCAGTCCTGTGGCCACTGCTGAGTTTTCCACATTTGCTGGCATATTGAGTGTAGCACTTTCACAGCATCATCTTTCAGGATTTGGAATAGCTCAACTGGAATTCCATCACCTCCACTAGCTTTGTTCATAGTGACGCTTTCTAAGGCCCACTTGAGTTCACATTCCAGAATGTCTGGCTCTATCTAGGTCAGTGATCACACCATCGTGATTATCTTCACCATCGTGAAGATCTTTTTTGTACAGTTCTTCTGTGTATTCTTGCCATCTCTTCTTAATATCTTCTGCTTCTGTTGGGTCCATACCATTTCTGTCCTTTATCGAGCCCATCTTTGCATGAAATGTTCCCTTGGTATCTCTGATTTTCTTGAATAGATCCTTAGTCTTTCCCATTCTGTTGTTTTCCTCTATTTCTTTGCATTGATCACTGAAGAAGGCTTTCTTATCTCTTCTTGCTATTCTTTGGAACTCTGCATTCAGATGTTTATATCTTTCCTTTTCTCCTTTGCTTTTCACTTCTCTTCTTTTCACAGCTATTTGTAAGGCCTCCTCAGACAGCCATTTTGCTTTTTTGCATTTCTTTTCCATGGGGATGGTCTTGGTCCCTGTCTCCTGTAAAATGTCACGAACCTCATTCCATAGTTCATCAGGCACTCTATCTATCAGATCTAGGCCCTTAAATCTATTTCTCACTTCCACTGTATAATCATAAGGGATTTGATTTAGGTCATACCTGAATGGTCTAATGGTTTTCCCTACTTTCTTCAATTTAAGTCTGAATTTGGCAATAAGGAGTTCATGGTCTGAGCCACAGTCAGCTCCTGGTCTTGTTTTTGTTGACTGTATAGAGCTTCTCCATCTTTGGATGCAAAAATATAATCAATCTGATTTCGGTGTTGACCATCTCATGATGTCCATGTATAGAGCCTTCTCTTGTGTTGTTGGAAGAGGGTGTTTGTTATGACCAGTGCATTTTCTTGGCAAAACTCTATTAGTCTTTGCCGTGCTTTATTTTGTATTCCAAGGCCAAATTTGCCTGTTACTCCAGGTGTTTCTTGACTTCCTACTTTTGCATTCCAGTCCCCTCTAATGAAAAGGACATCTGTTTTGGGTGTTAGTTCTAAAAGGTCTTGTAGGTCTTCATAGAACCATTCAACTTCAGCTTCTTCAGCGCTACTGGTTGGGGCATAGACTTGTATTACTGTGACACTGAATGGTTTGCCTTGGAAACAAACAGAGATCATTCTGTCATTTTTGAGATTGCATTCAAGTACTGCATTTCGGACTCTTTTGTTGAACTTGATGGCAACTCCATTTCTTCTGAGGGATTCCTGCCCACAGTAGTAGATATAATGGTCATCTGAGTTAAATTCACCCATTCCAGACCATTTCAGTTCGCTGATTCCTAGAATGTCGACATTCACTCTTGCCATCTCTTGTTTGACCACTTCCAATTTGCCTTGATTCACGGACCTGACATTTCAGGTGTCTATGCAATATTGCTCTTTACAGCATCGGACTTTGCTTCCAACACCAGTCACATCCACAGCTGGGTATTCTTTTTGTTTTGGCTCCATCCCTTCATTCTTTCTGGAGTTATTTCTCCACTGATCTCCAGTAGCATGTTGGGCACCTACTGACCTGGGGAGTTTCTCTTTCAGTATCCTATCATTTTGCCTTTTCATACTATTCATGGGGTTCTCAAAGCAAGAATACCGAAGTGGTTTGCCATTCCCTTCTCCAGTGCACCACAGTCTGTCAGATCTCTCTACCATGACCCGCCCATCTTGGGTTGCTCCATGGGCATGGCTTAGTTTCATTGAGTTAGACAAGGCTGTGGTCCTAGTGTGATTAGACTGACTAGTTTTCTGTGAGTATGGTTTCAGTGTGTTTGCCCTCTGATGCCCTCTTGCAACACCTACCGTCTTAACTTGGGTTTCTCTTACCTTGGGCCTGGGGTATCTCTTCACGGCTGTTTCAGCAAAGCATAGCCATTGCTCCTTACCTTGGATGTGGGGGTCTCTCCTCACTGCGGCTCCTTAGACGTGGGGTTGGTCCTCCCGGCCACCGCCCTTGGTGTGGGGGGTGTGGGGTAGCTCTTCACAGCCCCCGCACCTGGCCTCGGGCTTGGGGCGTGGGGTATCTCCTCCCAGCCGCCGCCCCTGACCTCTGATGCAGGGTAACTCCTCTCATCGCCGCCCCTGACCTGGGACACTGGGTATCTCCTCTCTGCCGTCTCCCCCGACCTTGGATGCGGGATAGCTCCTCTCCGCCGTTCCTGCACCGTCACAGTCTGGTAATCTCGGCTGCTGCCCCTGACCTCGGACGTTGGGTAACTCCTCTCGGCCACTGCCCTTCAGGCATGGGGTCCTCCCAGCTTGTGCCCCTGACCTCGGACGTGGGGTGGCTCCTCTCAGCCGCGCTTAGCGTGCCCATCGCAGCCCCCTGCACTTTAGCACGCCGTCGCAACCGCCTGCGCTTATTTCAATTTAAAATTGAAAGTTTTTAAAAGGTCATGGTTTTTGGAGGCTGTAGCTCTCCTATTTGGAGAAGGCAATGGCAACCCACTCCAGCGTTCTTCCCTGGAGAATCCCAGGGACAGAGGAGCCTGGTGGGCTGCCTGCTGCCTGTGGGGTTGCACAGAGTTGGACACGATTGTAGCGACCTGGCGGCGGCAGCAGCTCTTTACTTCTCCTGCATGCTGCTTTAGGGTTTGTAGAATATACCTTCCAGTGATTTTATACCACGTCATACATGGTATATGAATCTTTTAACGATATACTTTTCCTCCTGGCCTCTGTGGCACATGTGTACAAACCATCACTATTCAACTAAATATAGGAGAAGGCAATGCCAACCCACTCCAGTACTCTTGCCTGGAAAATCCCATGGACAGAGCAGCCTGGTAGGCTGCAGTCCATGGGGTCGCGAAGAGTTGGACATGACTGAGCGACTTCACGTTCACTTTTCACTTTCATGCATTGGAGAAGGAAATGGCAACCCACTCCAGTGTTCTTGCCTGGAGAATCCCAGGGATGGCAGAGCCTGGTGGGCTGCCATCTATGGAGTAGCACAGAGTCGGACATGACAAGCAAATTAGCAGCAGCAGCAGGAACTAAATACATTTTGTTATCTTTTCTTTCTCAGTTCAGTTCAGTCGCTCAATCATGTAGGACTCTTTGCGACCCCATGGACTGCAGCAGCACGCCAGGCTTCCCTGTTCATCACCAACTCCCAGAGCCTACTCAAACTCATGTCCATCGCATCAGTGATGCCATCCAACAGTCTTATCCTCTGTCATTCCCTTCTCCTCCCACCTTCAATCTTTCCCAGCATCAGGGTCTTTTCAAATGAGTTGGTTCTTCACATCAGGTGGCCAAAGTATTGGAGTTTCAGCTTCAACATCAGTCCTTCCAATGAACAGCCAGGACTGATCTTGTTTAGGAAGGACTGGTTGGATCTCCTTACAGTCCAAAGAACTCTCAAGAGTCTTCTCCAACACTACAGTTCAAAAGCATCAATTCTTCGGTGCTTAGTTTTCTTCATAGTCCAACTCTCACATCCATACATGACCATTGAAAAAACCATAGCCTTGACTAGACGGACCTTTGTTGGTAAAGTAATGTCTCTGCTTTTGAATATGCTATCTAGATTGGGCATAGCTTTTCTTCCAAGGAGCAACTGTCTTTTAATTTCATGGCTGCAGTAATCTTCTGCAGTGATTTTGGAGCCTAAGAAAATAAAGTCTGACACTGTTTCCCCATCTATTTGCCATGAAGTGATGGAACCGTATGCCATGATCTTAGTTTTCTGGATGTTGAATTTTAAGTCAACTTTTTCACTCTCCTCTTTCACTTTCATCTAGAGGCTCTTTAGTTCTTCTTTGCTTTCTGCCATAAGGGTGGTATCATCTGCATATCTGAGGTTATTGATATTTCTCCCAGCAATCTTGATTCCAGCTTGTGCTTCATCCAGCCCAGCATTTCTCATGATGTACTCTATGTATAAGTTAAATAAGCAGGGTGACAATATACAGCCTTACGTACTCATTTCCTGATTTGGAACCAGTCTGTTGTTCCATGTCTAGTTCTAACCATTGCTTCTTGACTTGTTGTTTCCTCCTCAGATGTCATCAGTCCCATAGCCTAAACAAAATCCCTAAAACTACACCCAAGTCTTTTCAGGCCAGATCTCTCTCCCAAATTGAAGTCCGGTATTTTCCAGTGAATTCTATCTGAATTGACCACCAACACTTGAAATATATCCCAAACAAAACTTGTTATCTTTTTCTTCCTCTAGCAGCTCTTTCCTCTTTTATAACCCAAGGGCTCCCATTAACCCATTTAATGGTTATCATTATTATTTCAAGTGGACCCCAATCCCCACAGCGACCTTTGACATGAACTCTTTTCTTACACTCCAAATGTCTCACCTGTATTTCCTTTATTTTCTGTTCTGAGAAAAAGCTTGTTCTCTGCCACCACTGAAATTTGACCTTCTATGTGGTCTTTCTGACATTGTTTTGCAAATTTTTAAAGAATAATGTCCTAAAAGCTTTATTTTAATTATGTTATTGTCTTCTTTCAAAACTTCAGTGATTCTCAATTGCCTGCTGGAAAAATATAAAAATTCCAACTTTGGGACTCAAGCGCTCTACAGTCTAGCACCCTTCCCGTTCATTTGCCCTACCACTTTGGTTCACAGAATCTGTGCTTCAGCCAAACCTATTAAACACTTTTCGTCAATCCATTTCTTATATCACTTTTGTGCCTATAATGTCTTACTTCTCCACCACTGCTATCAAAATTATACCTATCCTTAATGGAAGTGTGATTGGTACAAACTGTCAGGCGAGTGTATGCTCCTCGGTTCTGTCTCATCACAACAAAGATTTGGAGCAACAGACATTAAAGCCCTCGGCACGTCACACCTCTCTGGTCTTGGGCAAACCGTGTTATAGCTCATAGACAAGTCAGTGTTACAGCTCTATTTTATTTAGAAGATAGCAGGAGAATCCATCCTCGAAGCGTGAGGGCATGCCAACCCAAAGACGCAAAGAGAAGAGAGTGGAGGAGCATGCCAGCGCACCGGGGACAGAGAGAGAGAGCCCTTGGGCTCTTCTTTTTATGTTTTTCCCTCCCCTGGGCCTGCCCTATGCAAACTGGGCTAGCCAGGAGTGCTGTTTGTTCTACCTGAAGTCCTCACTCTGGTCCTCGGACCTCCCTTTGACCTTCCTTTGTTCTATTTTCCCAGGCTTTTCCCTTCTTTGTCTTTTAGCCACCACCATTTTGGACTCCTGTTCCCTATTCTAACTACCTAACATTCCCCCCTCAAGAGATGGGAGGCCCAATTCTTTGGGAATAGAGGTGTCAAGGTCTTTCTGGATACTTCCTGCTGCTGAATTGGGATGGCGAGGGGTATTGGGCCTCTCCTCTTGCTAGTCTCAGGCCTCAGAGTCCTCATAGTGGTGTCTATCTAAGGGTGAGTGATATTTTCCATGGTTGGCTGTAGTTTTGTATCTTGGTTGAACTGGCACTGCATGTTGTAGCTTATTGACCTGAGTAGAGACAAAACAGGTTAGACAACTGATAATGCATGGAATAATCATAAGCAGCATCGGTATGGTGTAACAAGGAGTAGTAGGGGCATTAGCCAATTCTAAATTCCCATCAGCAGGATGGCTCAAGTCCCTCCTTGTTCAAGGATCAGAAGATTTATCTCCTTCCTGTTTTGGAGTACAGTCCCTACCAAGCTGTGTTGGCTCTTTAGAGCTGTCCTGAGAAATCTTATCCCCAGAAACCAGATTTTGGGGGTGTTCATTAGAATGGCACTCATTTGTAGCCCTGAATAGGTATCTGAGATCTCCCTCCCAGGGCTCACAGGTGTATTGAGTGTCCTCTTCTGTTTTCTTCCGTGGCTTGACTCGTGAGTAGGGAATCCAGGAGTCATGTCCTGGTACCTTGACTGCTGTGGGGGTAGAAAGTATTACAGGGTAGGGACCCTTACATGTGGGCTGGAGTTGAGTCTTTGGGGACCCATCTTTCCAGACTTTAATTAGGACTTCTGTCTCTGGAACATATAGTGGTGACTTCTTAGAGCCTTTTGGGTCTTGGTTCATATCCCACAAGCATATATCCTGTTGGAATTGTCCATTGGCCATGATATAAGACTGGAAGGTCTGAACCTCTGGATCTAGGAAGAGGTCATTGACATAAACAAAAGGTCTGCCATATAGCATCTCATAAAGACTAAGACCAACCTGTTCCTTATGGGCAATACAGGTAGGAGGAGGGCTATTGGTAAAGCCTTCTTCCATCCCAGGGAGGTCTCCTGGGTTATCTTTTTTATTGCTGATTTTAAGAATTGGTTGGCTCTTTCTACTTTTCCTGAAGACTGAGGCCTCCAGGCACAACTGAGATAATAAGTAATGCCCAATGCTTACAATAAACTGTGGAAAATTCTGAAAGAGATGGGAATACCAGACCATCTGACCTGCCTCTTGAGAAACCTATATGGAGGTCAGGAAGCAACAGTTTGAACTGGACATGGAACAACAGACTGGTTCCAAATAGGAAAAGGAGTACGTCAAGGCTGTATATTGTCACCCTGTTTATTTAACTTATATGCAGAGTACATCATGAGAAATGCTGGGCTAGAAGAAGCGCAAGCTGGAATTAAGATTGCCAGGAGAAATATCAATAACCTCAGATATGCAGATGACACCACCCTTATGGCAGAAAGTGAAGAGGAACTAAAAAGCCTCTAGATGAAATTGAAAGTGGAAAGTTAAGAAGTTGGCTTAAAGCTCAACATTCAGAAAATGAAGATCATGGCATCCGGTCCCATCACTTCATGGGAAATAGATGGGGAAACAGTGGAAACAGTGTCAAACTTTATTTTCTTGGGCTTCAAAATCACTGCAGATGGTGACTGCAGCCATGAAATTAAAAGACACTTGCTCCTTGGAAGGAAAGTTATGACCAAATTATATAGTATATTGAAAAGCAGAGATAATACTTTGAGTCTAGTCAAGGCTATGGTTTTTCCAGTAGTCATGTATGGATGTGAGAGTTGGACAGTGATGAAAGCTGAGAACTGAAGAATTGATGCTTTTGAACTGTGGTGTTGGACAGGACTCATGAGAGTCCCTTGGACTGCAAAGAGATCCATCCTAAAGGAGATCAGTCCTGGGTGTTCATTGGAAGGACTGATGCTAAAGCTGAAACTCTAATACTTTGGCCACCTCATGTGAAGAGTTGACTCATTGGACAAGTCCCTGATGCTGGGAGGGATTGGGGCCAAGAGGAGAAGGGGATGACAGAGGATGAGATGGCTGGATGGTATCACCCACTCGATGGAAGTGAGTTTGAGTGAACTCTGGGAGTTGGTGATGGACAGGGAGGCCTGGCGTGCTGTGATTCATGGGGTCACAAAGAGTCGGACACGACTGAGCGACTGAACTAAACTAAACTGAACTGGGTGACCTTAGAAGTAAATGATGTTCCATTGTCACTTTGTAATGACCTGGGCAGACCTAATCTTAGAATGATTTCATGGAGCAGTTTTTTTACCACCTCCTCAGCCTTCTTAGTCTGGGTGGGAAAACCTTCAATCCATCCTGTGAATGTATTTATCATGACTAACAGGTATTTATACCCTTGAGAAACTGGCATCTGGGTGAAGTCCATCTGCCAGTCCTCTCCTGGATAGGTCCCGTGTCGTTGGATGGGCTGGGCCAGCTGGGGTCTTCGAGCTCCTTGGAGGTTGTTTAATTGGCAAGTGGGACAAGAGGAGACCACTTGCCTTATAGTTGTTTGGAGGCCTGTTCCTCCGAAGGACCTTTCTAGTAATTTTGGAGGGACTTTTCCCCTAAATGAGTGGTGGCATGTAAGGAGTTAACCAACTTCCATTGGAGGTTCCCAGGGACTCCAAAAGGAGTCCCTCCTTTTGGAACCACCACATATGATCTTCTTGAAAGCCCTCACTCTTAGCTTTAAGGATGTCACCTTCAGTAAATGAAGGAGTTTCTGGCAAGTTAGTCTGTGGAACTAGGGTGGCAACCCCTATGAGGTCATGGTTCTGTAATGCTGCTCTCTTAGCTGCCTGATCAGCTGCTTGGTCCCCTCGTGCCACTCCCATGCTCCCTTTTTGGTGTCCTTTAGAGTGGGAGACTGAAACCTCACTGGGCAGATGGACTGCCTCCAAGAGTCTAAGAATTTGATCATCATATTTGATTGGGGACCCTCAGGTGGTCAAGTGGCCCCTTTCTTTCCAAATAGCCACATGTGCATGTAGCACCAGAACTGCATACTTGGAGTCAGTGTAAATGGCTATTCTTTTTCCTTCTCCCAGCTCTAAAGCTCGAGTCAGGGCTATGAGCTCAGCTAATTGGGCTGAAGTACTTGGTGGCAGAGGCTTAGCCTCTCTGGTCTCAAAATTGGAGACTACTGCATACCTGGCTCTTCTTTTTCCATCTAAGACAAAGTTGCTTCCATCGGTGTTCCAGATTTCCTCAGGATTGATCAGAGGATCTTATGACAATCCCTCTCGGGGTTTTGTCCAGTGGTCCAAGGTTTCTAGACAAGAGTGAAAGGGGAGAGAGCCCTCAAGGGTAGGCAGGAGGGTGGGTGGGTTAAGAACTTCACAAGAGGATATAGTGAGGCCTGGATTTTTGGTCAGCATTACTTGATATCTGAGGATTCTTTGATCAGACATCCATAAATGGCCTTTCCCATTTAGAAGTTGTTTTACTTGGTGGCTGGTAAAAATAATTAGTTTGCCCCCAAAGGAGAGTTTTAAAGCATCTTCTATCATGATTGCAATAGCTGCAAGATTTCAAAGGCAGAGAGGCCAGCCTCAGGCGGTTGGATCGAGCCTCTTGGATAAATAAGCTACAGGCTGGGGCTCAGATCCCAACCTTTGAGTTAACACTCCCAAGGCTATTCCCTCTCTTTCATGGACATAAAGTTGGAATGCTTTTTCTGGGTCTGGCAACCTCAAGGCAGGTGCCTGAGTTAAGGCCTGTTTTAGTGTAGCCTCTGCCTTCTTCTGAGGAGTTCCCCACATCAGTGGGATTGAATCATCCTGTCCCTTTAAGCTTTCATATACTGCTACTGCTACTGCTAAGTCACTTCAGTCATGTCCGACTCTGTGTGACCCCATAGATGGCAGCCCATCAGGCTCCCCCATCCTTGGGATTCTCCAGGCAAGAACACTGGAGTGGGTTGCATTTCCTTCTCCCATGCATGAAAGTGAAAAGTCAAAGTGAAGTCGCTCAGTCGTGTCCGACTCTTAGCGACCCCATGGACTGCAGCCTACCAGGCTCCTCCGCCCATGAGATTTTCCAGGCAAAAGTACTGGAGTGGGGTGTCATTGCCTTCTCCGAGCTTTCATATAAGGGCTGGGCAATTAGACCATTGTTGGGTATCCAGATTCTAAAATACCCAGTTAGTCCCAGGAAAGCTCGCAATTGTTTTTGAGTCATGGGGGAGGGCAACTCAAAGATTCCTTGTATCTGATCAGAGGACAGCCTCCTGGACCCCTGTGTAATCTGAACTCCCAGGTAAGTGACCTTTGTCTCAACCATCTGTGCCTTAGCACGGGAGACTTTATATCCCCTTTCTGCCAAAATGTTTAGAACCTGAATTGCATGTTGTTGGGTGCTTTTCTCATCTGAAGAGCAGACTAGTAGGTTGTCTACATATTGTAATATTTTCCCATTAGGTCCCAAGTCCAGATCTAGGAGATCCTGGCTAAAGCCCTGTCCTGGCTAAAGCCTCTGAACCCCTGAGGTAACACTGTCCAAGTCATCTGTTGGTGTTTTTCTCCTGGGGCCTCCTACTCAAAGGCAAAATGATATTGGGATTCTTTAGCCAATGGTATGCAAAAAAAAAAAAAATGCATCTTTGCGATCCAAGACTATAAACCACTTGGCATTGGGTGGGATTTCTCCCAAGATTACATAGGGATTGGGTACTGTGGGGTGGAGGGGGACTACAGCTTCATTTATGATCCAGAGATCTTGAACCATTCACCAGGCTTCATACTTTTTCTTTACTGAAAGGATTGGGGTGTTACATGGCGAACTTGTGGGGATCAATAGCCCACAAGCAAGGAATTTATTTATTAAAGGCTGTAGTCCCTCCCAAGCCTCTCTTCTGAAGGGATATTATTTCCAGTTAGGAAACCAAGTGGGATCTTGGAGGACAATGATGACCGGTTCAGCTTGGTGGGCTCATCCAGGAATTCCCTGGTCCCACACCTGGGAGTTAATTTTGTCTTCTCATAGTTTTTGGTCACTCTCTATTTGAGAGGGTGTAATGAGTTCTTCAGTAGTAACCAGGAGCTGTAGGGCCCTAGGAGCTGAAAAGCTTCCCATCACAAGGGTGGTCCCCAGTTTAGTGAGTATATTTCTTCCCAATAAAGGAGTAGGACACTCAGGGACCACCAGAAACCGCTGGGAAAATATTTGTCCATCCCAGCAACAAATAAGTGCTTGCTGAATCTTTTAGTAGTTGCTTTTCCTGTAGCACCCAAAATGGTACAGGTTTGGGAGGAGAAGGCTCAGGAGTAGGAGATCAGGACAGAACAGGTAGACTCTGTGTCAACCAAGAAATTCTCGGACCTACCTGCCACATCCAGTTGCACCCATGGCTCCAGCCCCATGATGGTTATCTGTGACAGGCCGGCTGGCTGGAGCGGGCCGCTTCAGTCTTGTTGAACCATCATGAGGGAAGGCTTGGTGCTTGACTTTGAGGCTCTTGGGTCCCCAGGGCAGAGTGCCACTCAATGTCCCAGTTGATGGCATTTGTAGCAAGCCATTTTAAGAGACTTGTCACCGTTTGGACACTCTTTGGCCCAATTCCCTGCCTGTCTACAGATCAGGCATTTGTCTTGTCCTTCAAGGACTCAGGGTTTGCCATAGGGCTTCCCTGGAGGGCAGCCAGCATCTGGCCATGCCTTGTCTCTTTCCTTCTCTCCCTCTCCTGGGCCTTGGCCTCCCTCTCCTGTTCTCTGTTATAAAAGGTATTGTTGGCTCTCTGGATCATCTCATCTAAAGAGGCAGCAGGGTCCTTCTGCTGTAGCTGTTGTAACTTAATTCTGATATCTGATGCATATTGGGACAAGAGTTTGTCCTTTAAAATCACCTGTCCCTCGTAAGAGTCTAAATCTAGACTGGTAAACTTTTGGAGGGCCTTTTTTAGCCTTTCCAGAAAGATAATGGGGTTCTCATTGGGCTCCTGAGTTATTGCTGAGACCCGGGCACAGCTGATTACTTTTTGTTGGGCTGCTTTTAGTTCTGCCTTCACACAGAATGGGAAAGACTAGAGATCTCTTCAAGAAAATCAAAGATACCAAAGGAACATTTCATGCAAAGATGGGCTCGATAAAGGACAGAAATGGGTTGGACCTAACAGAAGCAGAAGATATTAAGAAGAGATGGCAAGAATACACAGAAGAACTGTACAAAAAAGATTTTCATGACCCAGATAATCACGATGGTGTGATCATTGACCTAGATAGAGCCAGACATCCTGGAATGTGAAGTCAAGTGGGCCTTAGAAAGCATCACTACGAACAAAGCTAGTGGAGGTGATGGAATTCCAGTTGAGCTATTCCAAATCCTGAAAGATGATGCTGTGAAAGGGCTGCACTCAATATGCCAGCATATTTGGAAAACTCAGCAGTGGCCACAGGACTGGAAAAGGTCAGTTTTCATTTCAATCCCAAAGAAAGGCAATGCCAAAGAATGCTCAAACTACTGCACAATTGCACTTATCTCACACACTAGTAAAGTAATGCTCAGAATTCTCCAAGCCATGCTTCAGCAATATGTGAACCGTGAACTTCCTGATGTTCAAGCTGGTTTTAGAAAAGGCAGAGGAACCAGAGATCAAATTGCCAACATGCACTGGATCATGGAAAAAGCAAGAGAGTTCCAGAAAAACATCTATTTCTGCTTTATTGACTATGCCAAAGCCTTTGACTGTGTGGATCACAAGAAACTGTGGAAAATTCTGAAAGAGATGGGAATACCAGACCACGTGATCTGCCTCTTGAGAAATTTGTATGCAGGTCAGGAAGCAACAGTTAGAACTGGACATGGAACAACAGACTGGTTCCAAATAGGAAAAGGACTACATCAAGGCTGTATATTGTCACCGTGTTTATTTAACTTATATGCAGAGTACATCATGAGAAATGCTGGGCTGGAAGAAGCACAAGTTGGAATCAAGATTGCCGGGAGAAATATCAATAACCTCAGATATGCAGATGACACCACCCTTATGGCAGAAAGTGAAGAGGAACTAAAAAGCCTCTTGATGAAAGTGAAAGTGGAGAATGAAAAAGTTGGCTTAAAGCTCAACATTCAGAAAATGAAGTCATGGCATCTGGTCCCATCACTTCATGGGAAATAGATGGGGAAACAGCGGAAACAGTGTCAGACCTTATTTTTCTGGGCTCCAAAATCACTGCAGATGGTGACTGCAGCCATGAAATTAAAAGATGCTTACTCCTTGGAAGGAAAGTTATGACCAACCTAGATAGCATATTCAAAAGCAGAGACATTACTTTGCCAACAAAGATTCGTCTAGTCAAGGCTATGGTTTTTCCTGTGGTCATGTATGGATGTGAGAGTTGGACTATGAAGAAGGCTGAGCGTCGAAGAATTGATGCTTTTGAACTGTGGTGTTGGAGAAGACTCTTGAGAGTCCCTTGGACTGCAAGGAGATCCAACCAGTCCATTGTGAAGGAGATCAGCCCTGGGATTTCTTTGGAAGGAATGATGCTAAAGCTGAAACTCCAGTACTTTGGCCACCTCATGCGAAGAGCTGACTCATTGGAGAAGACTCTGATGCTGGGAGGGATTGGGGGCAAGAGGAGAAGGGGACGACAGAGGATGAAATGGCCGGATGGCATCACTGACTCGATGGATGTGAGTCTCAGTGAACTCCAGGAGTTGGTGAGGGACAGGAAGGCCTGGCGTGCTGCGATTCATGGGGTTGCAAAAGAGTCGGACACGACTGAGCGACTGATCTGATCTGATCACACAGATTAGAAAATGATCCCTTTCCCAGATGTGCTCAGGGTCATTATAATTCCAATGAAGATCAGAGGAAGGGACTGCACTTTCCTCTACTGGGTATCAATCACTGGACATGTGAAGCCCATTGCATACCTTCGGGCTTCCTTTAAGACCCTAGTATGTTCAGGGTCCTATAACGTTTGACTAAATATGACCATGATGTCCTTCCACTTCAAGTCAAAGGCCAAGGCAATATGTTGGAACGTATCTATATATCTGCCTGGGTCATCTGTATAGCTTCCCAGGTCTTAGTTGATCTGTCTTAGTTCTAAGAGGGAGAAGGGCTTATGGACCCGGGTTGGTCGGAATTCTCCAGTTTCAACTAAGGGACATACTTGAGTTGCCTTTTGTGGAGGGGGTGCTCCTGGATTTGGGGGCACATTTGGATACAAGGAAGAAGCACCAGATAACTCGGGAGCTGTGGAGGTGAGCCTTCATGGGGTGGGGGTGGGGGTGTGGGTTCCTTCTCTTGGTTGCCTGTGCCTAACACCATTTGCCTAGTAAGCTCACTTTTAGGGTGTACAACAATCCCATACTTAAGACAGAGTTCCTTCATATCTGCTAGTTGGAAGAAAATTTGGACATAGGGGAACTCTGTCCATTTTCCTTGTCTTTTGCAGAATAATTCTAGCTGCAGGATGGTATTGTAATTTAAACTCCCATCCTCAGGCCAGTGTTCCTTGTCCCCCAGTGGATACTGTGGCCACGCAGTGGCACAAAAGAATTTTAAGCAACTCCTCCTCAGAGTTAGAGGATCAAACAGCTTCCAGTTACCAAGGACGCATCTCAAAGGCATCTGCCGGGAAGTGGATTGGTTATTTCCCATCTGAAAGACAGTCGTGACAGGGAGGAAAAGAAAAAGAAGAAAACTAATAGGCCTCCTTCAATTTTCATGGGTGGGCTTCCTTTGGGGTGAGTCTTTCTGAAGCTTATCCTACCCAGTACTGTTGCAAGCTGAGAGCCAGGCATCCCTGGGTCAGGGTGCAGATCCCCAGGCAGGCTCAGGTGTGACAGCCTCCTAGAGATCGAATCCCCGGGCAGGTCAAAGTGTGACAGCCTCCCGAGAATTGGGTCCCTGGGCAGGTCGAGGCGTGACGACCTCCTGGGACCCATGGACTGGTGGATCCCCAAGCAGGTTGAGGCGTGTCAACCTTTCGAGGATCAGATGCCTAGGCAGGTCAAGGCAGGTTGACCTCCTGGGACCCCTGGACTGGAGTTGGGCATCCCTAAGATCTCCAGCATGACCAGTGCTGGGTAGGACTAAGGGGTTGGATAATATACAGTATTTCCCTCCCAAGGCCAGCTATTTTCTGGTTGTTCCTCCAGAAGACTGTAGAGGCAACATTGTGGACCCAGATGGGGCTGAGGAAAGCAGCATGAAACAGGAGGGAAGGAGGCAGAACACAACCTTTGAAAGAATGATATAGCACAAGGGCATTCAGTTCAGTTCAGTTCAATTCAGTCACTCACTCATGTCCGACTCTTTGTGACCCCATGAATCGCAGCATACCAGGCCTCCCTGACCATCACCAAATCCTGGACTTTACCCAAACTCATGTCCATCAAGTCGGTGATGCCATCCAGTCATTTCATCCTCTGTCGTCCCCTTCTCCTCCTGCCCCCAATCCCTCCAGGGTCTTTTCCAATGAGTCACTTCTTCTCATGAGGTGGCCAAAGTATTGGAGTTTCAGCCTCAGCATCAGTCCTTCCAAAGAACACCCAGGACTGATCTTCTTTAGGATGGACTGGTTGGATCTCCTGGCAATCCAAGGGACTCTCAAGAGTCTTTTCCAACACCACAGTTCAAAAGCATCAATTCTTTAGCCCTCAGCTTTCTTCACAGTCCAACTCTCACATCCATACATGACCACAGGAAAAACCATAGCCTTGACTAGACGGACCTTTGTTGGCTAAGTAATGTCTCTGCTTTTGAATATGCTATCTAGGTTGGTCATAACTTTCCTTCCAAGGAGTAAGTGTCTTTTAATTTCATGGCTTCAGTCACCAACTGCAGATTTTGGAAGCCCAAAAAGTAAAGTCTGACACTGTTTCCACTGTTTCCCCATCTATTTCCCATGAAGTGATGGGACCAGATGCCATGATCTTCGTTTTCTGAATGTTGAGCTTTAAGTCAATTTTTTCACTCTCCTCTTTCACTTTCCTCAAGAGGCTCTTTACTTCCCTTCACTTTTTGCCATAAGGATGGTGTCATCTGCATATCTGAGGTTGTTGATATTTCTCCCAGCAACCTTGATTCCAGCTGGGCTTCCTCCAGCCCAGCGTTTCTCATGATGTACTCTGCATATAAATTAAATAAGCAGGGTGACAATATACAGCCTTGATGTATTCCTTTTCGTATTTGGAACCAGTCTGTTGCACAAGGGCATAAAGTAAACCAATTAAAATCAATTGGGTCCAAGATGACAAGTCAAATTCAAGTGAACCTTAATCCCCAATCTGTAAGCCAACAGACGCAACTGGAGGTGGCAGGACAGCTCTAAGGCACTGTCAAAAGACAGAGTAGTGGGTGGTTCCCCAATGGTTGGATGATCCTCCCACTCATTAGCATATGAATTCACCCCACTGGCAAAACCTAGCCAGGCCACATTCCATGGCCACATTCCATGGCCTGGCTAGGTTTGCCACATTCCTTGCCCTAAGCAATGGTCCACACCCTGAAGAGTGGTTTCTTTTCTGAATCCTAACAAATCCACCTCTTACTTATCGCTTTATCTCTCAATGAATTTTTGCAATGAGACATCAGAGCCTGAGCTTCATTAGGTCCTGAAGCCAGGCATCCTGGGTTTTGGCCAGGCTCAAGTCCCAGGAGAGAGCTGAAGGACAGGAAGAAAAAGCAGTGGGGAAAACGTGCCAAGGAATCCCCTTCGTAGCCTGCCCGAAAATCTGCTAAATTCCTGACCTGTGCTCACAGTTTTCATTGGCCTGATTCTTGGCACAGAGAAGAGTAAGGACAGAAGAACTCCCACCGGCTTGGGTAACAGCTACTGGGACCCAGCAGATAGTGCCTTTGGGACATATCAAAGAGAAGCCTCTCCAGAGTCCCTTAATTGTGCCCACTGCCGCCCACCTGTTTGTGGCTGGGGGCGGGGGGGGGGGGGGAGGGGAGGAGGGGGCGTTCAAGGAAACAAGAAACGAGAGATTGTAAAGGAATTAAGATTTTGTTAGGCATGTCCCTCCAGCTATAGGAGCGAGGACCTCCTACCTTAACTGGAGGTCTTCTGGAATCTGAGGCTGAGCCACGTGAGCTTTCTGCTAAGTTTGTTTTTCACTGTCCTGATCGCCAGCACGATGGGCCTCTTGTCAGTTCCCTTGTGCTGGGTTTTCTTCGCATACTTTTTTTTCTTCGCATTCTGCTTCTACCACGGGAGCTTTCGCTGAGTTGGGCTCCCGCTATGCTTGGCCTCCTCCTTGAGGGGGCCACGCGGAGGTTTTTCAGCCAGGTTAAACCCGAGTCATGGGACCATAGATGTCAAGCGAGTGTATGCCTCTCGGTTCTGTCTTGTCACAACAAAGATTTGGAGCGACAGACATTAAAGCCCTCCATGCATCACAGCTCTCAGGTCTTGGACAAACCGTGTTATAGCTCTTAGACAAATCAGTTTTACAGCTCTATTTTATTTAGAAGATAGCAGGAGAATCCATCCTTGAAGCATGAGGGCATGCCAACCCAAAGACGTGAAGAGAAGAGAGTGGAGGAACACACCAACACGCAGGGGACAGAGAGAGAGAGAGAGAGGGCCTTTGGTTCCTCTTTTTATGCTTTTCCCTCCCCCTGGGCCTGCCCTATGCAAATTGGGCCAGCCAGGAGTGCTGTTTGTTCTACCTGAAGTCCGAGGACCTTCCTTTGACCTTCCTTTGTTCTATTTTCCCGGGCTTTTCCCTTCCTTGTCTTTTAACCACCACCATTTTGGACTCCTGTTTCCTATTCTAACTACCTAACAAAACTATCTGAAAAGCAGCTGCCAACAAGCTCTAAACTTTTACATACACATTTATTCAGAATTTCACATTTAGGACTTTATCCTAAGGAAATGATGTGTCATGCTGTGCTAAGTCACTTAGCCATGTGCCATGCTGTGCTAAGTCATATCCAACTCTTTGCAACCACATGAACTGTAGCCTGCCAGGCTCCTCTGTCCATGGGATTCTCCAGGCAAGAATACTGGAGTGGGTTGCCATGCCCTCCTCCAGGGATCTTCCTGACATAGGGATCAAACTCTCATCTTTTAAGGTCTCCTGCACTGGCAGGCAGATTCTTTATCACTAGCAACCCCTGGGAATGGATGTGCACAAAAGTTGGCTAAAAGAATGTTCATATTGCCAGTATTCAGTTCAATTCAGTTCAGTTCAATTCAGTTGCATACAACTCTTTGCGACCCATTAACCACAGCACACCAGGCCTCCCTGTCCATCACCAACTCCCAGAATCCATCCAAATCGGTGTCCATTGAGTTGGTGATGCCATCCAACCATCTCAACCTCTCTCGTCCCCTACTCCTCCTGCCCTCAATCTTTCCCAGCATCAGGGTCTTTTCCAGTGAGTCAGCTCTTCGCATCAGGTGGCCAAAGTATTGGAGTTTCAGCTTCAACATCAGTCCTACCAATGAACACTCAGGATTGATCTCCTTTAGGATGGACTGGTTGGATCTCCTTGCAGTCCAAGGGACTCTGAAGAGTTGTCTCCAACACCACAGTTCAAAAGCATCAGTTCTTTGGCCCTCAGCTTTCTTTATAGTCCAATTCTCACATACATATATGACTACTGGAAAAACCATAGCCTTGACTAGATGGACCTTTGTTGGCAAAGTAATGGCTCTGCTTTTTAATGTGCTGCCTAGGTTGGTCCTAACTTTCCTTCCAAGGAGTAAGCGTCTTTTAATTTCATGGCTGCAGTCACCAGCTGCAGTGATTTTGGAGCCCCCAAAAATAAAGTCTGACACTGTTTCCACTGTTTCCCCATCTATTTGCCATTAAGTGATGGGACCAGATGCCACGATCTTCGTTTTCTGAATGCTGAGCTTTAAGCCAACTTTTTCACTCTCCTCTTTCACTTTCATCAAGTGGCTTTTTAGTTCCTCTTCACTTTCTGCCATAAAGGTGGTGTCATCTGCATATCTGAGGTTATTGATATTTCTCCTGGCAATCTTGATTCCAGCTTGTGCTTCATCCAGCCCAGAGTTTCTCATGATGTACTCTGCATATAAATTAAATAAGCAGGGTGACAATATACAGCCTTGACGTACTCATTTTCCTATTTGGAACCAGTCTGTTGGTCCATGTCCAGTTCTAACTGTTGCTTTTTGACCTGTGTACAGGTTTCTCAAGAGGCAGTATTTATAATGGGAAATATTGGAAACAATCTAAACGTTCAATAGAATATTTAATAGTAAGATGCCCAGTCATTTTTAAATGTTACAGAGAGGTATTTGTTGATGCAGAAACATGCTCTTTCCGCAGACATAGAAAACAGGCTGTGGACACAGTAGGGGAAGGAGAGGGAGGGATGAATTGAAAGAGTAACATGGAAACATATACATTACCATATGTAAACTAGATCAGATCAGATCAGATCAGTCGCTCAGTCGTGTCCGACTCTTTGCGACCCCATGAACCGCAGCACGCCAGGCCTCCCTGTCCATCACCAGCTCCCGGAGGTCACTCAGACTCGCATCCATCGAGTCAGTGATGCCATCCATCCATCTCATCCTCTGTCGTCCCCTTCTCCTCCTGCCCTCAATCCCTCCCAGCATCAGAGTCTTCTCCAATGAGTCAACTCTTCGCATGAGGTGGCCAAAATACTGCAGTTTCAGCTTTAGCATCATTCCTTCCAAAGAAATTCCAGGATTGATCTCCTTCAGAATGGACTGGTTGGATCTTCTTGCAGTCCAAGGGACTCTCAAGAGTCTTCTCCAACACCACAGTTCAAAAGCATCAACTCTTCGGCGCTCAGCCTTCCTCACAGTCCAGCTCTCACATCCATACATGACCACAGGAAAGACCATAGCCTTGACTAGGCGAACCTTTGTTGGTAAAGTAATGTCTCTGCTTTTGAATATGCTATCTAGGTTGCTCATAACTTTCCTTCCAAGGAGTAAGCGTCTTTTAATTTCATGGCTGCAGTCACCATCTGCAGTGATTTTGGAGCCCAGAAAAACAAAGTCTGACACTGTTTCCACTGTTTCCCCATCTATGTCCCATGTAGTGATGGGACCAGATGCCATGATCTTCGTTTTCTGAATGTTGAGCTTTAAGCCAACCCTTTCACTCTCCACTTTCACTTTCATCAAGAGGCTTTTTAGCCCCTCTTCACTTTCTGCCATAAGAGTCGTGTCATCTGCATATCTGAGGTTATTGATATTTCTCCCAGCAATCTTGATTCCAACTTGTGTTTCTTCCAGTCCAGCATTTCTCATGATGTACTCTGCATATAAGTTAAATAAACATGGTGACAATATGCAGCCTTGACGTACTCCTTTTCCTATTTGGAACCAGTCTGTTGTTCCATGACCAGTTCTAACTGTTGCTTCCTGACCTGCATACAGATTTCTTAAGAGGCAGATCAGGTGGTCTGGTATTCCCATCTCTTTAAGAATTTTCCATAGTTTATTAACCAGGGAGAATTTCCTTTATGAGGCAGGGAGTGCAAACCCAGTGCTCTGTGACAACCTAGAGAGGTGGGATGGGGTGGGAGGTGTGAGGGAGTTTCAAGAGGGAGGGGCATATGGCTGATTCATATGCGTGGCAGAAACTAACACAATTTTGTAAAACAATTATCCTCCAATTAAATTTTTTTAAAGAAATATGCTCTCTCTATATTAAGAAGAAATGACAGAATGTATATAATGTAATTCCAACTTTAATTTTAAAATGTAATGAATAGATTTTGACAACATCAAGATAACTAAGCAGAATAAAGAACAAGAGAGAACCGACATCTCTTTTGTCTTCTGCATTGGCAGGCAGGTTCTTTACCAGGAGCACCACCTGGGAAGCCCAAGAGACTGTACACTTTACTGTTAATTGGTTAGGGCTTCCCTGCTGGCTCACTCAGCTGTAAAGAATCTGCCTGCAATTCGGGAGAGCTGGGTTCAATCCCTGAATTGAGAAGATCCCCTGGAGAAAGGAACAGCTACTCACTCCAGTATTCTGGCCTGGAGAATTCCGTGGACTGTATAGTCCATGGGGTCACAAAGTTAATTGGTTATTTCTATGTGGTCTAACAACAGGTTTTCTTCTTCCGTGTTCTTATTTGTATCGGTTTGGTTTTCTGTAATATGTATTATTTTCACAACTTGCAAAACTCTTAGCTATTATTTGAGGGCCTGCCTTCAGGTCGTCTTTTTGGATATCCAAGCACTCGTTTATCATTTATGTCCCCTAGGACATAAATGTCACAGACATCTCTGTCTATGTCTATATTTTTTCTATAAGAGTCTCAGCCACTTCACACCAGAGTATGTCCTAAAGAGCTATGAACTTTCCAGCATGACAAGGCTGGGTGCTCACTAACATGATCCCTAACAGAGTGAAGGTTTGGCATCAGTAAAAGGCACAAAGGCTGCAGATAAAAAAAGATGAAGCCAATGGCTGATGCAAGTGTTATATTTAGTTTACTCTTCGGTTTTCAATTCTACTTCTTTAGTTCTCCCTCTACCTCTAGGAGAACTTTTTCTATTTATTCTATCTTTTAAATTTAATTTATTCTAGCTCTTTAAACTTTTTATATTATCCCTACCATAGGAAAATATCATGGCCAATATTTCAGTTCTCCTTTTCCAAAGGGGAAAAAATCATGGAATATTTAAGAATCATTTGATATAGCCAATCCGCTCTGCCCATAAGATTCTCCAGGCAAGAATACTGGAGTGGGTTGCCATGCCCTCCTCCAAGGAATCTTCCCAACCCAGGGATCGAACCTGCATTTTCTTATGTCTCCTGCATTGACAGGTGGGTTGTTTACCACTAGCACCACCTGGGAAGCCCTTATTAAAACCCTGCTGACCTACAACACTGACAACATGTTTTGTAGCTGATACCACCATAAACTCTCACAGGAAGGTGGTTTCCACTCCAAAAACACACTTAGAGCCCAACGGGCTGGCAGATTTAAAGGACATGAAGAGCTGAGTCAGCCTGGTAGACTTGTCCTGGGAGAATAATTACTAACTGATAGGTGACCTGCAGGAAAAACAGTGGGGGTGAAAACTATTATTTTGCATGGGACCTAATCTCAGGAGAAACAGAGTTAAGCATGGTGAGATAGAGTTCTATTCCTAATGGGATCCAGGGCTAATATCTGCCAAGACACATACAAACTCAAATCAAAATCTGAGGATAAAACAGCCCATCGTGGAGCTTTCTTCCTAAAGGAACTGTGGTCCAGAATTGTTTCTTTCCAAAATACTTGAAAATGTGACTCAGTCTTTCCTACTTTTCTTCACCCCATTCCATGATATATCTCAGAAAAGAGAAGTGGAACCTTTACTTTCCACTTCAGATGGACAGTTTACTTCTAACAAGACTGTTTACAATGATCAAAGGTGTTCCTCCCTGTGCATGACCAGTGAAGTCTTCAGTGAGGTTCTCAAATTTTAGTGAAGATGAGATTTACCTGGGCACCTACATTCGTTATTTAATGCTGTGAAACCAATCACCTCAAAACTCAGTAGGTTTAGGGACAAGAATTCAGAGGAATCTTGGCTGGCAATTCTGACACAGAGTCCCTCAAAGGGTTCAGGCAGACGTCCACTGGGGCTGCTGTCCTTGGAAAGCCCAACTGGGGACAGAGGCACTACTTCCAAGGTGGTTTCCTCACAAGACTGGCAAGTCAGTGCTGTTAGAAAGCCTCAGTTCCTGTCCACGTGGTCTCGCCCCATGGCTGTTGAGTGACCTCACAGCATGAAGGCTTGCTTCCTCCAGACGAAGCAGCAAGAGACCAAGCAGAAGCTGCAATGTCTTTTACAACCCGCCCTTAGAAGTCACACACTGTCCATTTTGTGGTATTCCTTCCAGCATGTGGGTCAGCCTGACCTAATCCAGGTGATCCCATGATGCCAGATGACATGAGGCTTATGGGGACAGACAATCTCTAGCCTTTAATACCAGAGGCTGTGCTGGGATGAGGCTTGCGGAGGGGGTTGGGTGGGGGTCTGTCTCGGGGGAAGAGATGAGCATACTCTGCACATGGAGGAATATGAATTGTGGCCATCGAGTGGCCTGAACAGAGCAGATGGCCACATCTATATATTTATCCTACCCCACAGACTCTTCTTCCAAAGTGACAGATCTCCCCTCACTAGGAGGTGGGGTCTATGTTTTATTCCCTTAAATTGAGGGAAGAGAGAAGGGAGGAGGTCACTGCCCCAATCAGTGGGGACATGGATTTGGTCAAAGTAATAGTATCTAAATTTCTGAGGCTAGGACATACCAAGAATACGGCTTCTACTCTTTCCTTCCACTTCTCTGAGGATAATTGTCCTTGAGACACACAAACTTTATTGTGAAGAAGTCCAGGCCACACAGAGAGGTCATGTGTGGGTGTTCTGGCTGACAGTCCCACCTAGGTGTTCAGCTGACAAGCAGCACCAACTACCTATGACTGAACAGCAGCTTTAGGCACTTCCTGGTCCAACCTGAGTCTTCCATCTGAGTCCCCACACACCAATGAAGAAGAGACTAGCCACCTGCACTGTGTCCGGAATGAGCAACTGAACCACACAATCCATAAGAGGTAATACCTGAGGATGATTGTTTAAAGCCAGGCAGTTGTGAGGGAACTGGGGGTAACGCATAACTAATGCAATAACTTTAAATATACTTGTTATAGCTACAAATCTCCAGCTCCCACTCAAGACCCACTGAATGAGACTTCCTAAGCAAGGACAAGCCTGGAAAACTGTTGATTTATGAAAAACCTCAGATAACTCTTATCATCAGAGAGAGTGAATTCTGATGGAGTATCTTCCATCACAAGTCTCAATGGACTAATCTACCTGGTTTTTATCTTTGATTCTCAATGCATTTCATCTACTTCATGAAAACCACAACTAGAAGTTGAATCTAAATATGGTTACAGATGAAGTGCTCTTGAATTGCTAACACTCAAATTTTACATTAAATCTTGAGAAGATAGTGCTTGGAGAAGAAATATGAAAAAAATACAAAAGTTTCATAGATTTCCAGGCAAACTATAAAATCCTCTTTTTTAATCTTTAACTACAGTTATTAAACTACTGGGAAAACAGAGGACCGAAGGCAAAATATGTCATTTTTCTATGGCAACTCTAAATGTACCAATAGGGTATGGAATCTCCAAATTATATTAAGTGGGGGAAAATAAAATGCATATACATAAGATCAGTAGCTCAGTCATGTCCGACTCTTTGCGACCCCATGAATCGCAGCACGCCAGGCCTCCCTGTCCATCACCAACTCCCGGGGGTCACTCAGACTCACATCCATCGAGTCAGTGATATCATCCAGCTATCTCATTCTCTGTCGTCCCCTTCTCCTCATGCCCCCAATCCCTCCCAGCATCAGAGTCTTCTCCAATGAGTTAACTCTTCTCATGAGGTGGCCAAAATACTGGAGTTTCAGCTTGAGCATCATTCCTTCCAAAGAAATCCCAGGGCTCATCTCCTTCAGAATGGATTGGTTGGATCTCCTTGCAGTTCCAAGGGACTCTCAAGAGTCTTCTCCAACACCACAGTTCAAAAGCATCAATTCTTCAGCGCTCAGCCTTCTTCATAGTCCAGCTCTCACATCCATACATGACCACAGGAAAGACCATAGCCTTGACTAGGTGAACTTTTGTTGGCAAAGTGATGTGTCTGCTTTTAAATATGCTATCTAGGTTGGTCATAACTTTCCTTCCAAGGAGTAAGCGTCTTTTAATTTCATGGCTGCAGTCACCATCTGCAGTGATTTTGGAGCCCAAAAAAATAAAGTCTGACACTGTTTCCACTGTTTTCCCATCTATTTCCCATGTAGTGATGGGACCAGATGCCATGATCTTCGTTTTCTGAATGTTGAGCTTTAAGCTAACCTTTTCACTCTCCACTTTCACTTTCATCAAGAGGCTTTTAGTTCCTCTTCACTTTCTGCCATAAGGGTGGTGTCATCTGCATATCTGAGGTTATTGATATTTCTCCCAGCAATCTTGATTCCAACTTGTGTTTCTTCCAGTCCAGCATTCCTCATGATGTACTCTGCATATAAGTTAAATAAACAGGGTGACAGTATACAGCCTTGACGAACTCCTTTTCCTATTTAGAACCAGTTAGCTGGTCCATGTCCAGTTCTAACTGTTGCTTCCTGACCTGCATACAGATTTCTCAAGAGGCAGATCAGGTGGTCTTGTATTCCCATCTCTTTCAGAATTTTCCACAGTTTATTGTGATCCACACAGTCAAAGGCTTTGGCATAGTCAATAAAGCAGAAATAGATGTTTTTCTGGAACTCTCTTGCTTTTTCCATGATCCAGCGGATGTTGGCAATTTGATCTCTGGTTCCTCTGCCTTTTCTAAAACCAGCTTGAACATCAGGAAGTTCACGGTTCACATATTGCTGAAGCCTGGCTTGGAGAATTTTGAGCATTACTTTACTAGCGTGTGAGATGAGTGCAATTGTGCGGTAGTTTGAGCATTATTTGGCATTGCCTTTCTTTGGGATTGGAATGAAAACTGACCTTTTCCAATCTTGTGGCCATTGCTGAGTTTTCCAAATTTGCTGGCATATTGAGTGCAGCACTTTCACAGCATCATCTTTCAGGATTTGGAATAGCTCCACTGGAATTCCATCACCTCCACTAGCTTTGTTTGTAGTGATGCTTTCTAAGGCCCACTTGACTTCACATTCCAGGATGTCTGGCTCTAGGTCAGTGATCACACCATCATGATTATCAGGGTCGTGAAGCTCTTTTTTGTACAGTACTTCTGTGTATTCTTGCCACCTCTTCTTAATATCTTCTGCTTCCGTTAGGTCCATACCATTTCTGTCCTTTATTGAGCCCATCTTTGCATGAAATATTCCTTTGGTATCTCTGATTTTCTTGAAGAGATCCCTAATCTTTCCCATTCTGTTGCTTTCCTCCATTTCTTTGCATTGATCGCTGAAGAAGGCTTTCTTATCTCTTCTTGCTATTCTTTGGAACTCTGCATTCAGATGTTTATATCTTTCCTTTTCTCCTTTGCTTTTTGCTTCTCTTCTTTTCACAGCTATTTGTAAGGCCTCCCCAGACAGCCATTTTGCTTTTTTGCATTTCTTTTCCATGGGGATGGTCTTGATCCCTGTCTCCTGTATAATGTCACAAACCTCATTCCATATTTCATCAGGCACTCTATCTATCAGATCTAGGCCCTTAAATCTATTTCTCACTTCCACTGTATAATCATAAGGGATTTGATTTAGGTCATACCTGAATGGTCTAGTGGTTTTCCCTACTTTCTTCAATTTCAGTCTGAATTTGGCAATAAGGAGTTCATGGTCTGAGCCACAGTCAGCTCCTGGTCTTGTTTTTGCTGATTGTATAGAGCTTCTCCATCTTTGGCTGCAAAGAATATAATCGATCTGATTTCGGTGTTGACCATCTGGTGATGTTCATGTATAGAGTCTTCTCTTGTGTTGTTGGAAGAGGGTATTTGCTATGACCAGTGCATTTTGTTGGCAAAACTCTAGTAGTCTTTGCCCTGCTTCATTCCATATTCCAAGGCCAAATTTGCCTGTTACTCCAGGTGTTTCTTGACTTCATACTTTTGCATTCCAGCCCCTATAATGAAAAGGACATCTTTTGGGGGTGTTAGTTCTAAAAGGTCTTGTAGGTCTTCATAGAACCATTCAACTTCAGCTTCTTCAGCGTTACTGGTTGGGACATAGACTTGGATTACTGTGACAATGAACGGTTTGCCTTGGAAACGAACAGAGATCATTCTGTCGTTTTTGAGATTGCATCCAAGTACTGCATTTTGGACTCTTTTGTTGACCATGATGGCCACTCCATTTCTTCTGAGGGATTCCTGCCCGCAGTAGAAGATATAATGGTCCTCTGAGTTAAATTCACCCATTCCAGTCCATTTTAGTTTGCTAATTCCTAGAATGTCGACATTCACTCTTGCCATCTCTTGTTTGACCACTTCCAATTTGCCTTGATTCATGGATCTGACATTCCAGGTTCCTATGCAGTATTGCTCTTTACAGCATCGGACTTTGCTTCTATCACCAGACACATCCACAGCTAGGTCAGGAAGGGTGGTGGTGAGGAGATACCCCTCCTCCAAGGTCAGAAAGGGCGGCAGTGAGGAGAGACCCCTCGTCCAAGGTAAGGTGTGATGGCTGTGCTTTGCTGGAGCAGCTGGGAAGAGATACCCCACGCCCAAGGTAAGAGAAACCCAAGTAAGATGGTAGGTCTTATAAGAGGGCATCAGAGGGCAAACACACTGAAAGCATACTCACAGAAAACTAGTCAATCTAATCATACCAGGACCACAGCCTTGTCTAACTCAATGAAATTAAGCCATGCCCATGGGGCAACCCAGGATGGGCGGGTCTTGGTGGAGAGATCTGACAGGGTGTGGTCTGCTGGAGAAGGGAAGGGCAAACCACTTCAGTATTCTTGCCTTGAGAACCCCATGAACAGTATGAAAAGGCAAAATGATAAGATACTGAAAGAGAAACTCCCCAGGTCAGTAGGGGCCCAATATGCTACTGGAGATCAGTGGAGAAATAACTCCAGAAAGAATGCATATATATATATATATATGTGGTAAATGCATAAAACTGCCTCTGTAAAGATATACACAAAACTGGTAACAGTGGTTGCTTTTGGAAATAACTGGATAGCTGGGCTAAGTGCATAAGAAAGACATTTTTTACTGAATAGTTTTTGTATACTTTGAATTTTATACTGGGATCATGTAATGCTTTATAAAAATAGATAAATAAAATAGATTTAAAATACCTTTTCTCTTTGAGGACGCTCTTGGGAGTTACTCCAGAATATGAAAGTGTGACCTTATTACTTACAGATTTTTTTTTTTTTCATAGTGAAAGGAAACTCAAGATCCATCAGGGCCAGCAATCCTAATAGATTGAAATCTAGCCACATTATAGGGTCTCTCAGGTATCACTGCCTAACCTTTATTTCTGACACAGCATAGGCCTTAAACTTTGTGCAAGTAGACACTTGTGCTGGGCCTTGCTCAGAAGACCCTGCTCTGGTCCTGCCCTGGCTTCGACTATCCCATTCACTAAAGAGCTGTGGCCAAGGGAACGTGTCCACCAGGGCCCACATTTTATGTATTTAAGAAAATCTAACATTTGTTTCTGTGAAAGAATATGCTAGGAAATTCTTCTATTTTAAAAATAAACAACAAACCACTAATTATTAGAGAAACACAAATCAAAACTACAATGAGGGATCACCTCCCACTAGTGAGAATGACCATCATCAAAAAATCTACAAACAATAAACACTGGAGAGGGTGTGGAAAAAAGGGAACCCTCCTATACTGTTGGTGGGAATGTAAACAGATACAGCCACTACTCAGAACAGTACAAGTTTCCTTAAAAAAACAAACTAGGAATAAATCTACTATATGATACAGCAACCCCACTACTGGGCATATATCGTGAGAAAACCGTAGTTGAAAAAGACACATGTACTCCACTATTCATAGCAGTACTATTTACAACACCCTGGACATAGAAGCAACCTAGATGTCCATTGAAAGATCAATGAATAAAGAATATATGGTACATATATACCACGGAATATTCCGTTCAGTTCAGTTCAGTTGCTCAGTCGTGTCCGACTCTTTGTGACCACATGGACAGCAGCACACCAGACTTTGAACATGGAGTATTACTCAGCCATAAATAGAATATTTGAGTCAGTTTTAGTGATGTACATGAACCTGGAGCTTATTAAATGGAGTGAAATAAATCAGAAACAGAAAAACACATATAGTATATTAACCTAAAATAGGTCAAATATAGTATATGACCTAGAAGTGAGAAATAGATTCAAGGGATTAGATCTGATAGACAGAGTGCCTGCAGAACTATGGATAGAGGTTCATGACATGTACAGGAGGCAATGATCAAGACCATCCTCAAGAAAAAGAAATGCAAAATGGCAAAATGGTGGTCTGAGGAGGCCTTACAAATAGTTGTGAAAGGAAGAGAAGTGAAAGGCAAAGGAGAAAAGGAAAGAAACTCATTTGAATGCAGAGTTCTAAAGAATAGCAAAGAGAGATAAAAAAGCCTTCCTCAGGGATCAGTGCAAAGAAATAGAAAAAAAAAATTGAATGGGAAAGACTAGAGATCTCTTCAAGAAAATTAGAAATACCAAGAGAACATTTCATGCAAAGAAGGGCACAATAAAGGACAGAAATGGTATGGACCTAACAGAAGCAGAAGATATTAAGAAGAGGTGGCAAGAATACACAGAAGAACTGTACAAAAAAGATCTTCAAGACCCAGATAATCAAGATGGTGTGATCACTCACCTAGAGCCAGACAATCTGGAATGTGAAATCAAGTGGGCCTTAGGAAGCATCACTATGAACAAAGCTAGTGGAGGTGATGGAATTCCGGTTGAGCTATTTCAAATCCTAAAAGATGATGCTGTGAAAGTACCAGCAAATTTGGAAAACTTAGCAGTAGCCACAGGACTGGAAAAGGTCAGTTTTCATTCCAATCCCAAAGAAAGGCAATGCCAAAGAATGTTCAGACTACCACACAATTACACTCATTTCACACACTAATAAAGTAATGCCCAAAATCTCCAAGCCAGGATTCAACAGTACATGAACTGTGAACTTCCAGATGTTCAACCTAGATTTAAAAAAGGCAGAGGAACCAGATATCAAATTGCCAACATTTGCTGGATCATCAAAAAAGCAAAAGAGTTCCAGTAAAACATCTATTTTTGATTTATTGACTATGCCAAAGCCTTTGACTGTGTGGATCACAACAAACTGGAAAATTCTTAGAGATAGAAATACAGACTACTTGACCTGTCTCTTGAGAAATCTGTATGCAGGTCAGGAAGCAACAGTCAGAACTGGACATAGAACAACAGACTGGCTCCAAATAGGAAAAGGAGTACTATTGTCATCTTGTTTATTTAACTTATATGCAGAGTATATCATGAGAAATTCTGGGCTGGATGAAAAGCTGGAATCAAGATTACAGGGGGAAATATCAATAACCTCAGATATGTAGATGACATCACCCTTATGGAAGAAAGTGAAGAACTAAAGAGCCTCTTGATGAAAGTGAAAGAAGAGAGTGAAAAAGTTAGCTTAAAGCTCAGCATTCAGAAAACGAAGATCATGGCATCTGGCCTCATCACTTCATGGCGAATAGATGGGGAAACAGTGGAAACAGTGTCAGACTTTATTTTTCTGGGCTCCAAAATCACTGCAGATGGTGACTGCAGCCATGAAATTAAAAGACGCTTGCTCCTTGGAAGAAAAGCTATGACCAACCTAGACAGCATATTAAAAAGCAAAGACATTACTCTGCCAACAAAAGTCCATCTAGTCAAGGCTATGGTTTTTCCAGTAGTCATGTATGGATGTGGGAGTTGGACTATGAAGAAAGCTGAGAGCCGATTGATGCTTTTGAACTGTGGTGTTGGAGAAGACTCTTGAGAGTCCCTTGGACTGCAAGGAGATCCAAAAAGTCCATCCTAAAGGAAATCAGTCCTGGGTGTTCATTGGAAGGACTGATACTGAAACTGAAACTCCTGTATTTTGGCCACCTGATATGAAGAACTGACTCATTTGAAAAGACCCGGATGCTAGGAAAGATTGAAGGTGGCAAGAGAAGGGGATGAGAGAAGATGAGATGGTTGGATTGCATCACCAACTCAATGGACATGGGTTTGAGTAAGCTCCGGGAGTTGGTGATGGACAGGGAGGCCTGGCATGCTGCTTTCCATGGGGTGGCAAAGAGTCAGACATGACTGAGTGACTGACCTGAACTGAACACATATATATTGAATCTAGGAAAATTATATTGATGAACCCATTTGCAGGGAAGGAATAGAGGTGAAGATGTAGAGAATGGACTTGTAGACACAGTGGGGGAGGGAAAGAATGGGACAAAGGGAGAAAGTAGAACCTCTCTCTCTCTCTCTCTCTCTCTCTCTTATATATATATATATATATATATATATACACATATACATATATACTATCATGTGTAAGATGGATGGCTGGTGGGAAGTTGCTCTGTAGGACAGGGAGCCCAGTCTGGTGCTCTGTGATGACACAGAGGGATATGAGGAGGAGGGGAGGGAGGGGAAGAAGGGAGGGGATGTATGTATAATTATGGCTGATTCATGTTGTTCTACGGCAGAAACCAACACAACACTGTAAAAATTTTTTAAACAAAAAATAAAAATAAATGATGGCCATCTTGTCCTCAGAAATAATAGTGACTTCTGTACTGTTCTCCTGTACATTCTACTTATTGAAACATGTTACTAGTCTTAATTCTAGAAAAAAATCAATAATGTACATTAATAAGGATTTTCATGTCTTTTCCAAAATGGTATGAACATATTAAGAACAAATAAATTTTAAAAAATTTTTTCAGAAGCAGATTTATCAGTGGGAGTTACTCTGAATGTCTCTTATGTTCAAAGATCATTCACATTAAAGGCCAGATATACTGATGCTTCTGATGATTATTGGGCAGATATCTAACAGAAGGAAAATTAGAACCAAGATGTCGAAAGAAAAAAGAAGCTAATAATAATTTGTTATGTGTCAGCATGTTGCTTTCTAAACTTTGTATGAAGAATCTGAGTTTTAAACACTGAAGAATAAACAGCCAATCAAAGAGAAATGCATCATAGCTATGGGTTTTCCAGTGGTCATGTATGGATGTGAGAGTTGGACCGTAAAGAAGGCTGAGCACCGAAAAATTGATGCTTTTGAACTGTGGTGTTGGAGAACACTCTTGAGAGTCCCTTGGACTACAAGTAGATCCAACCAGTCCATCCTAAAGGAAATCAGTCCTGCATATTCATTGGAAGGACTGATGCTGAAACTGAAGCTCCAATACTTTGGCCACCTGATGCGAAGAACTGACTCATTTGAAAAGACCCTGATGCTGGGAAAGATTGAAGGCAGGAGGAGAAGGGGGTGATAGAGGATGAGATGGTTGGATGGCATCACTGACTCAAGAGACATGAGTTTGAGCAAGCTCTGGGAGATGGTGAAGGACAGGGAAGCTTGGTGTGCTGCAGTCCGTGGGGTCTATGGGGTCGCAAACAGTCAAACACGATTAAACGACAACAGAAACAAAAGGAAGATTAAAAGGAAGTTATATATTAAAACTATCTGCAGTTTACACTTTTAAGCATGTTCATTTATGCACTAGCTTAAAAAGCTTTATTTACTAGGAAAAAGTCCATAAGGATCCATGAACTCACTGGAATTTCTCAGTCTTTTTCATTGCAGCTGAACTTTGAATCACTAGAGATGTCATGTAAGTGGAGAACAGGGACAGATCCTGAATAGACTGCAAATGGGAGGCAGAGGAGGCCTAGTTTGACCACACAGAAATTTGGAAAGGCTGACATTTGGCAGTGGCACTTAAAACCCAAGGAGTATTAGATAAAATGTGCTGGAGGATATAAAGAAGTAACGTGTGGAATGCCAACCTCCTTCATCCCCTGCAAGGAAATAAGTAATCTAGAAAGAGCTGGAACTGTTATACTGAACCTGGTACCACTTGTTATTAAATCTCTGAGAACTCTGGAATATAAAATAATTTGTATCTGGACTCTATTCATGATGCTAGAATTTGGGTACTGTGATCTCTGGCAGGAAGATGCTCATGGGGTTGCAAGATCCTCGCAGACAGATTCACCACAGACCACTCACCAGAACAGGCCCCTCTCAACAGCAGAGACACGAAGTGTTAGCCTGTCCCAATCATAGACAGTGATCACTCAATGCCTCTCTCCCCTGGGTTTTGTCTTATGAGGTCCCTGAGAAACTGATACAGAATTCTGTCAAAGAAATTTTTATTATTTTAGGGTTTAAAAAATGTCTTGCTCCACCTTAACTTGGTGAACAAATGAAATACCTAAGAAGTTGGGACTTACTCTTCCTCCTAACTAGCACCCACACTGGCACAGCGTGGCTGAGAGGAGACTCCAGATGTGGGTTCCTCTCCACATCAACCCAGCCACCAGACCCAGGGTCTTTCCTTCGTCTTGCACGCACGCTCATATGTGCTCACCAAGGCTGTCAGGTGAGTTGCAGACATTATTGAAAGTTGAGAAAACGGAGGGGGATGACAGCATAAGAAAAACAAGTTAAAATTAAATATGTGACTCCGAACCATCCAGCATCCCCTGGGCCCTGTTAAGCAAGACAGCATTCAGCTCCCTGATGTGGTTTAAGTCTTGTTTCGGTCCTGCTCCCTCAGTCCCAGCACGTCTTTCCTCTCTCCTATCCCCTTCAAATTTATGTCCATTGATGTAAAATAGTGCAGTTCTTTGTCTTGTTTTTAAAAAGCATACCCTTAGGCCCTTATCTTCTGTCCCTAAGCTTTTAACAAAGCATCTAATACATACATACAATTCCTTTTGTAAAAGAAACTCATGCCCTTTAGTAAAATGATCAGATTTGTTATTCTTCAACA
The DNA here is from genome assembly GCA_935064755.1 of Tragelaphus eurycerus. Taxonomy (NCBI): domain Eukaryota; kingdom Metazoa; phylum Chordata; class Mammalia; order Artiodactyla; family Bovidae; genus Tragelaphus; species Tragelaphus eurycerus. Next base: position 12,932,950 of record CAKXYN010000054.1, on the reverse strand, counting down.
TTAAGCACTTTGCAAAGCACCAGGCAAATGGAAGTCCCCATTACTGGTCCCTGCTGTTACTCTTTGCACCTCCAATAGGAGCTCTCTCTGTGTTCAGAGCCCCCTGGATCCTGCAGGGCACCTGAGTGCTTGTACACCTCCCCCACCAACCAGGCCTGACACCACCCTTCACTCTCCCTGTGGTCTGAGACTCTGGCCAGAAGTAGTGGGAATCCAGTCCCTGTCATCTCGTAGAATGTCAGGACCTTGGCCTTGAGTTCCTAATAAGCCAAGTCTTCTCCTTCCTAGTCTCTCTGAAGCCCACTGTCTCCACCACCACAAGTACTTCATGCAGACTCTGACTCTTGCCTCTGTGCCCTTGAAGGTAAGCCAAATTTCCCAAATTTCCCCCTTCTTTAAATATCCAAATAGTTTTGTTCCTACTGGGGCCCAGACCCAGAAATCCCCATGCTTGGAGCTCATGGCAGTTCAATGTTGGGGACCAGTTAACTCCAGGGTTCAGACCCTTGCAAAATTGCAAAATACATAGACCCCACTTCCCTAGGGGTGATGGGAGGCGGTGCTGAACTCACCTCTTACTTCCACATTCTGCCTGCCTTCCAAATGCATGAACATTTGAGTCAGTGGGTTTCCTTTAGGCCCAGGGAAGTTTTCCCCACTATATACTGAGAGACTAGACTGTTTGCTGGTTGAAGATGCATAGCAGTCCAGGGCTAAGATTTCCAGAGCAGTCTTCAAACTACAGTCCAGACTCTTAACTCACTAGACATCACAATAATAATACCTGACATTGAAGGAATGGTTGCCATAAGCAAGGCATAAGGCTAAGTACCTCATATATATTATCACATTCAATCATCCCTTAAAGCCCAATGACACAGCTATTTTTATTATGCCCATTTTATAGATGATGAAACTGAGGTTCAGTCAAATTAAACAACTTGCCCAAGATCATGGAATTAAAGTATCAAAGACATGTCTGAATGTTCTTATCCACCAGGCTATACCATCACTTCCCTTATAGCTCAGTCATAAAGAATCTGCCTGCAATGCAGGAGACCTAGTTTCAATTCCTGGGTCAGGAAGATCTCCTAGAGAAGGAAATGATAATCCACTTCAGTATTCTTGCCTAGAAAATCCCATGGACAAAGGAGCCTGGCAGGCTACAGTCCATGGGGTCATAAGAGTCAGACATGACTTAGCAACTAAACCACCAACCACCATACTATTACTGAAATCATTTCATTAGTAATCCCTCTGAAACCAGCTCTAATATGTTCCCTCTTACACAGAGCTGAGCTGTGCACTTACAAGCTAGTCTCAGATGAAGCACAGGGGTCTAGTCAAGAGAACTGGTTGAGAACTGTGAAGCAGAGCTGGAAGCTCCCCTTAACAACAGCTCCCAGGGAACGTTTTATTTGAGGTCCTAGGAGATGCTGACAAAGGTCCATCTAGTCAAAGCTATGGTTTTTCCAGTAGTCATGTATGCGTGTGAGAGTTGGACTATAAAGAAAGCTAAACGCTGAAGAATTGATGCTTTTGAACTATGGTGCTGGAAAAGACTCTTGAGAATCCCTTGGACTGCAAGGAGATCCAACCAGTCCATCCTAAAGGAAATTAGTCCTGAATATTCATTGGAAGGACTGATGCTGAAGCTGAAACTCCAATTCTTCGGCCAGCTAAAGCGAAGAACTGACTCATTTGAAAAGACCCTGATGCTGGGAAAGATTGAAGGTGGGAGGAGAAGGGGAGGACAGAGGATGAGATGGTTGGATGGCATCAATGACTCGATGGACATGAGTTTGAATGAGCTCCAGGAGTTGTTGATGGACTGGGGAGCCTGGCATGCTGCAGTCCATGGGGTTGCAAAGAGTCGGACATGACTGAGTGACTGAAATGAGGAGATGCTCTGTAATTCAGAGTAGACACCGAATGCCCAAAGTCATCCCTGAAGAGTCAAGGTCAACCCTTGGAATCACTACCTATTAATTATTGTCATCATCCCTATGTCCCCATGAGAAGCCCTCAAACTCTCAAAATAACCAGACTTGGCTTCTGATCAGATCAAGGAATTAACTAAGGCCCAGAGTCTTCTCTGGTATTACCTGATGATGTAGTGAGACTCCTCCAGTTCACCAGGCTGATTTATAAATCTCCAGCCAGAGTAACCAAGGTAACAGATACTTCTGACCCAACACTCTAATATATTGACCAGCCTTGACAGGTGGGGGGTAGGGATGAGAGCCCCCACAGGACCATTTTCAAATTCTCAGGTATGTTACAGCTACACGGAGTACCCTTAGTATTAGCTCCCAAACCACACCCTTCAAACCCTCAGCCCCACTTCAGATTTAGAGTACTCCCAGGAACTCCCAGCATCTAAGTCCTCCTGTTGAAGTTCTTTCAAATGTCCTTTCCATCATATATTGTATCTTATACACTTGGTTCAAAAGAAGGCATTCTGGACACTGCTTCATAGTGAAACCATTGGTATCCACCTTGCATGTGCAGTCCTGACTTCTATTTTACCCTACGACATAGGTGCCCAAAACACTGGGATAGCCTTCGCTCTCGTTTATTTTCCATGAGGCATTGACAGCGCACTCTGGTATAAAACACGAACTAAGAAGCATGAGTAGGAGTCCCAAGTGTCTCACTAACTAGCCAACCAACTCACTGACCTTTGCTGTATTCCAATCTCCCCTCTGGGATGAGCATTCTGAATAATTACTAAGCTTCCTGCAGCTTTAACTGTTCATGATTCCCCTCTAATGTTTAACTACCATTTGAAGTTAGTAACAGCTTGTTGGCTTACTATCTTCTGATTTTACTCCTAAAGGCTGGCATGTCCACTCTCTTCTCTAATGTCTTCACCTTAGAGATAGTCTTGATTTTTTTTTTTTTTTTTAGCCTACAAAACTAGCGTAACCAACACCAATACTGCTGAATGATAGTACTCAAATGTATTCTTCAATCTTTGTTTCAGCCCCCATCCATGTCATTTTTATTTGTCCATAAACTTTTCCAGCGTAAACTTCTCCATTCTTACTAATATAGTCTCCTTTCTCTTTTTTCCTTCCCCATCCTCTATATATAATTTTACAGAAACAATCAACTCTTTCATGTATTATCTGATATTTTTACTTCTCATGAGATGCTCCCAACTGCCTCCTGCATTGATTTTATACTCTTCCAACTAGTCCCCAAGCATACACATCTCCATTTACCTCCAGGCTCATGTCATTTTAAGCTTGTAGAGAGAAAACAATAATAGTAAGCAACCTTTGGAGTAATGGCTGCTGTTTCTTTCGCATGCCTAAACTTAGAAAAGGTCATAGAAAGGTATTTGCCTCTTATTAACATCTAATAGCTGTGTTATTCCCATAGGCAGAAACAAACCAAAAAAGTAGCAATTGCAATTTGACAGTGACATAAACACCTGTCTGGCTAATGAATTCCTTGCCAAGTGCATGTTCCAAAAGAGAAAGCAATGTCACCTTTAACATAAGGGACTTTTTGGGAATGCTGAACCTACATCAAGGGAAAGTAAGATCTATAAATAACATGAATGAAAAAATATTGGAGCTATGTCTCTGGGAACATTAAAATGGAAACTATCTTGTCATTTGGGTTCACCCTATTGTATTCTTATCTTTCTCAGGAACAAACATGGTGCTGACTCCTATTAAAACTTCAGAAGAACCCTCAGTTCCACTAACTCAGGCATGTCACTTGATGCCCAATAAAGTGCCCTTTTTTCTAATCCTAGGAGCAAACTACCCAGATAATACAACAGTGCTTCTTTAAGACTAAAATTACAGGCTATCAAGGTTGCCAAATATAATCACTAAGAAAACTGGCTTCCTGAAAGCTGATCTATGCCAAGTATCTTGTAGGTTGAGACTCTTCCCCGATACATCACACATGGGGAAAGGAAACAGATATAGGAAGTTAATGACATTTTCCATCAGAGCCTTGACTCAATCTGGATGCCCCTTTGCCAGGCAAAGTCAGCCTCCATTAATAAGTCCACCTCCAAAGGAAATGCTATAGATGATCTGTAACAGCAGAGACAAAAATTAGATCTCCCTTCTGAAAACGAAGTCTCCACCAATGAGGCCAGGATGGTAACATCGCTCTAGCCTCATATTTGGCTTTCTCTGCTGTTGCTCCGTTGTGTCTGACTCTTTGAAACCCTATGGACTCCTCTGTCTATGGGATTCTCCAAGCAAAAGTACTAGAAGGGATTGACATTTCCTTCTCCAGGGGATCTTCCCAACTCAGGGATCAAACCCACATCTCCTGCATTTCAGGTGGATTCTTTACACTGAACCACCTGGGAAGGCCTACTTAGCCCTCTAGAAGCTTCTATTAGAGCAAGACTTCAAAAATTTGAGACATCTGACCTAATTTTAGTAGCTGCATTTGGAAGAGCTATTTTCCCAAACATCTTTCAAGGTAGATAAACCAGCCATTGAAATTTTGCCACACATTGATACAGACATTATTGATGGTAATTTCTGGAGAAGATTTAAATTTATTTTCACTTTGCAAAACTGTTCTGAACCAATGCTAAATGTTCTTCTGCTCAGCAAGCAGCAGTCACCTTCAGACTCCCTGTGAGCACGTTACTCAAGGGGAAGAACAGAGTCACTACAAGATCTCTCTAATCACACAGCCTAATTACAAGGAGGAGTAAATCACTAAACTTTGTACCTTAAATATAATAAAAGACTAATTTAGCAAGCCAACAGGAAGCTGAACGCTTAGCAAGATAATGCATCGGTTTAGGCCCAAGAAATACACTTCAGTTCTTACTATCATCATCCTGATCACCATTATTTATTATTTACAGGTCGTGTTCAGCACTTTCAGAGAGTTCACTGTACACATTGTTGAGTTGCCTGTACAAGTCTTACACTCAGGTACTACTGTCCAAAGAATCGCAGGACTGAAGAAAAATGTCTGTCACAGTCCATTGAACCAGATACATTTGTCATTCTCAAAAGATAGGATGCTGTTCAGAACCCAAAAATCCTGTCAAACAGGACTGACTTCTGCCTTTCGGAAATTCAAGGGTAAAGTTCTTGTTACTTCAGATTTCATGTTACTTTCAAGTGAAGTTCTACTATTTACACAAGGCTGATAGACAGCTCAAGCTGCCGCTCAGCCCAGCTCCCTTCCTGAGCCTTCCTTTCTCCGGTTATGAGATACCATGCACACTGTTCCTGCCTCCTCAAGGCAGCAGCAGTTGTCAAAACTACCTCCAACCAAATGGAGAGTTTAGCTCAACTGAGGAAAGCCTGAAGTCATGAGGCCAAGGCAAAAGGTCCTGTTTGAGCCCATTACCTTCACTACATGTCACGCTGGCTGACTGCTTTTGACTCCAGCCACTTGCCCAACAAATCCATGAAAATGATCATGGGTGGGGTAGGGAGAATGTGTGAGGTGCCCTTGGAGCCAACTGGGATTCCATTTTCATCTACTGCTAAGTCACTTCAGTCGTGTCCGATTCTGTGCGACCTCATAGACGGCAGCCCATAAGGCTCCCCCATCTCTGGGATTCTCCAGGCAAGAACACTGGAGTGGGTTGCCATTTCCTTCTCCAATGCAGGAAAGTGGAAAGTGAGTGAAGTCGCTCAGTCGTGTCCGACTTTTAGCGACCCGATGGACTGCAGCCTGCCAGGCTCCTCCATCCATGGGATTTTCCAGGCAACAGTACTGGAGTGGGGTGCCATTGCCTTCTCCGATTTTCATCTAAGGTAATATGAAAAGGATAAAGGATGGTCATCTCAAAAGGGAGAACTTCCTGTGTTTTCTAATTTGGTACCAAACTGAGTCCATGCAAATGATATCTAAGAGAGCCATACAATCCCTCCCCAGAGTTCAGCCTCTATCTTCTCTAAGTCCTGTACCAGCATCTCTTCAAGTATCCATCCTTCAGATTCAGGCAGCCTCCATCCCCAACCCAATCACCACATAGTTGGCCAGCCAAAAGGGGTTTGAACTGGGATGAGAAACCCCATCAAGACAGCTGAGCTTTTGTTTGGCCTGCCAAGTAGACCTCCAGCCCAGGCAGACAGGGCCAAGTCCCTCAGCCAGCTCTGTTAGGCCAGCTCTGTTATGCTGACAGGGCCACAGGCACCGTTGCCTCCTTTGTACAGCCTGCTTCCCTGTCTCATGCCTAAGCCAGGGACACAGTCCATTTGGTTGGGTCTGTATACTCTGCTTCTATACGGTCTTCTGGAACCTGCTCATAGGCTGAAGGCAAGGCGATCCTGGTGCCTAGGAACAGCAACCACAATCTGCCTGATCCTTTCCCCTCCTCTGCTGTGCCCATTTGCCACTGTGGACCTGGGCCTTAGAGCTTCCGGACTCTGCAACTGAATCCACCTTTCCGCTCCTCCACCTACCCCTACACCCTGGGGTGCCAAGGACCCAGCAGGCTTCCACCTGGGCCAATACTACCAACTTTACTTTGCCAAGCTGCAGAATTGGAGAGCAGCTGAATAAGCACATGTTTTAAAATGGTAATGAGGGGATGTTTGAAACAAAAGTATATGGGAACAGTTGGCAGAATATTCCTTTCCATGAGGGTAAACTGTTGTCATCCTGATGCCTGATTTTACTTTCTAATCCACCCCACTTTTCTGTACTGTGTGTTCTGGGGCCTAATGATTTCTTTTCAAGTTATCTTAAAGCAAATGGCACTGTGAACCATTTAATTTAGAGATGATAAAACACAGACCCATGAGAAATCTTTCTCCAAGGATACAGAGTGAAAGCAGTTCTGACAGCCCTTGTATCTGCTCAGTGGAGACCACAGTAATGAGATGATGCTCTTCCACCCAGCGCCAGGCTCATGCCACAGCCCAGGGCTGGCTGGGCCTCTTCTCTGGCCACTGGTTCTCTGTGACCTTCCTGACACTCCTCCAGCCTGGACCGCTTTCTCTCTGAGACCACCAGGCAGGGCAGCAAAGTCTCCATCACCCATTTCCCATTCTGGATGGAGGCAAGAACCACCACCAAACACCTCTCTGTGTCACAGTCCTTCTTCAGTAAGCAAGCCCTGAGTTTGTTTAATACCTACCACTTATGGAGGCTTATGAAGGACTCTGTTTACTTCCAAAGACCAAACTTTGGTCTTCTGATGCTTTGTTTATGGCAGGCCTTGAGTTAGTCCAGACTACTTTAAGGGAAAGATTCAAGAGATAATTAGTAAAGACAATTTTTCACAGGCAAAGGAAAAATGGCTTTATTCATTCCCAAATGGTACCACTCCACTTTTACATAGCATTTCATCACCACAAAAGCATGGGCGCAGGTACTGTTGGCTCATTCTGTTTTCAGTGGCCTCAGCCTCGTAACTAGGTCAGTCAACATGGCAGAGTCTACTCAGAAGATGAGGAAACTGAGACCCAGGAGAGTCAAGTGGTTCGTCCATGTTCACACAACCAATAAGAGACATAGTCAGATCTACTAACACGTCTCTCGTGCGTGAGAGAGGAAAGTCTCAGAAACAAACTATAAGATATACATCAAAGGTCAAGGATGACAATCACACAAATATTTACGGTTACTCCTAAGCAGGACTATTCAGAGATCTAGTGATGCCTGGGCTACAACTATATCTGCCTTTTAATGATTTGGTTGACTATATGCATATATGTGCATACGTATACACACATACGCATATATACATGTGCACACACATATACATAAACATGCAGATATAGAAGACATACATTTACACATATCATACATATACACATGCATGTGTATTATATACATTCATGTACACATATATACAATGCATGTAGACATGCATATACACACAAACATACATATAGATACATGTATACATACATATACATGCACATATATATTAAACATCAGATCAGATCAGTTGCTCAGTCATGTCCGACTCTTTGCGACCCCATGAATCGCAGCATGCCAGGCCTCCCTGTCCATCACCAATTCCCGGAGGTCACTCAGACTCATGTCCATCAAGTTAGTGACGCCATCCAGCCATCTCATCCTCTGTCATCCCCTTCTCCTCCTGCCCCCAATCCCTCCCAGCATCAGAGTCTTCTCCAATGAGTCAACTCTTCACATGAGGTGGCCAAAGTACTGGAGTTTCAGCTTTAGCATCATTCCTTCCAAAGAAATCCCAGGGCTGATCTCCTTCAGAATGGACTGGTTGGATCTCCTTGCAGTCCAAGGGACTCTCAAGAGTCTTCTCCAACACCACAGTTCAAAAACATCAATTCTTTGGCACTCAGCCTTCTTCACAGTCCAACTCTCACATTCATACATGACCACAGGAAAAACCATAGTCTTGACTAGATGAACCTTTGTTGGCAAAGTAATGTCTCTGCTTTTGAATATGCTATCTAGGTTGGTCTTAACTTTCCTTCCAAGGAGTAAGTATCTTTAATTTCATGGCTACAGTCACCATCTGCAGTGATTTTGGAGCCCAGAAAAATAAAGTCTGACACTGTTTCCACTGTTTCCCCATCTATTTCACATGAAGTGATGGCACCGGATGCCATGATCTTCGTTTTCTGAATGTTGAGCTTTAAGCCAACTTTTTCATTCTCCACTTTCACTTTCATCAAGAGGCTTTTTAGTTCCTCTTCACTTTCTGCCATAAGGGTGGTGTCATCTGCATATCTGAAGTTATTGATATTTCTCCTGGCACTCTTGATTCCAACTTGTGTTTCTTCCAGTCCAGCGTTTCTCATGATGTACTCTGCCTATAAGTTAAATAAACAGGGTGACAATATACAGCCTTGACGAACTCCTTTTCCTATTTGGAACCAGTCTGTTGTTCCATGTCCAGTTCTAACTGTTGCTTCCTGACCTTCATACAAATTTCTCAAGAGGCAGATCAGGTGGTCTGGTATTCCTATCTCTTTCAGAATTTTCCACAGTTTCTTGTGATCCACACAGTCAAAGGCTTTGGCATAGTCAATAAAGTTACAATTTGTTCATATTAGATGTTTGTAATGTTTCTGATAATCAATAAAAGAGATTCTTGATAAAAAAATAAATAAAAATAAAAATAAAAAAGGCTTTGGCATAGTCAATAAAGCAGAAATAGATGCTTTTCTGGAACTCTCTTGCTTTTTCCATGATCCAGCGGATGTTGGCAATTTGATCTCTGGTTCCTCTGCCTTTTCTAAAACCAGCTTGAACATCAGGAAGTTCACAGTTCATGTATTGCTGAAGCCTGGCTTGGAGAATTCTGAGCATTACTTTACTAGCGTGTGAGATGAGTGCAATTGTTCGGTAGTTTGAGCATTCTTTGGCATTGCCTTTCTTTGGGATTAGAATGAAAATTGACCTTTTCCAGTCCTGTGGCCACTGATGAGTTTTCCATATTTGCTGGCATATTGAGTGCAGCACTTTCACAGCATAATCTTTCAGGATTTGAAATAGCTCAACTGGAATTCCATCACCTCCACTAGCTTTGTTGGTAGTGATGCTTCCTAAGGCCCACTTGACTTCACATTCTAGGATGTCTGGCTCTAGGTCAGTGGTCACACCATCGTGATTATCTGGGTCATGAAGATCTTTTGTGTACAGTTCTTCTGTGTATTCTTGCCATCTCTTCTTAATATCTTCTGCTTCTGTTAGGTCCATACCATTTCTGTCCTTTATCAAGCCCATCTTTGCATGAAATGTTAAACATACACATATATAATTTTGATACTCTCACACAAAATACAACTGCACATTAGGGCTTATTTGGCTATAAATCTGAGGTGTACGTGAAAGCAACACAGAAGAGGTCCCCTCCTCACCCCATCACCACTCCCCACACTGCTTGATCAGCCCTGACCTTGCGATTTTCCTACTGTCATTCTCTTTAAGAACTAAACAGGAGTTCTCTGTTAACCCTCCACTTTTAGAAGGTGGCCATCAGGGAAGGAAGGAAGGAGTTGCTTCATTTCAGCCATTTGTTTTACCGGGCAAGGGACACAAAACCAAGAAAGGGACCTGTGTGGGATCCACGGGGCCTGGTGGGGCCTCTGCAGCTCCAGTGGGGATCGTCCATCGCAGAGCGGCCTGGCCAGGATGCGCCCGCTCTGGGTCACGTGACGCAGGCACAGCTGGGCCCTCGCAGCCGGCCAGGCTCCACTAGGGCCCCTGCAGGCACCTGGCCGGCCCTCGCAACTGTCTCATTTACCGTTCGGGACAATTCTCCACAGGGCTCAGGAAAGCGCATGCTGCTGCCGCACTCGGCGCGGCTTCCCCTTCCAAGCCCTAATGAGGTGAGATAATGGATGCAGGAAAGTGTGCAAATGCAAATCAATACGGAACATATGCTCTGCTCCCTGTATTCCCTCCAAGCCGGCCTAGGGAAGCGGAGGAAACGCTTTCGAAATAGTTCTAGACCCGGACTCCTTCCTTTCCACCCAAGGGGACAAAATCTATAAGGTTGCACACAGCTCCCCAACCCCGTGCAGTCCCGGCCTGGGGAGCAAACTGCCAGTTCTGATTGCTTCTCAGGAACACATTTACCACTCACTTGGCTTGATCCCACCCCACAAAATAAAACCAGCAGGATGGAATGAAAAGGAGAAAGCTGGCACCAGTCCCTCTATCGTGCAAATGCCCCACACATCCCTTTGGGTCCAGGGAGGCAGACCCCTGGACCGAAGAGAGAAGACAGCAGCACGCCCCAGCCAGGCCTCCTGGCTCCTGCCCTCTTTGGCTCAAGCAGCCCCAGCAAAGGGCCAGGCAGCACTGGGCCTTCTGCCCGAGCCATTGCGTCAACGGGCTCAGCAGGCCACACTGCTGGCCAGGGAGGTCTCCGCTTTCCGGAGTCCAGGGGACGGGTAAGCTGGCATGACACTCTCCCCCGCTAGCCAGATTCCCAGTATTGGGAGCTTTCTCTGGGTTTTTGCTGGGCTCCTGCGAGGCTCTGAATGAAGAAAGGGAAGGAAACCAGCACAGCCCTGGGCTGCCTGCTCTCTGCCCTGCCCTCCCCTGCACCCCACAGCCAGTTTCACCACCCCCACCGCCTGAGGAGGAAACAGTGAGACTCCAAGCAGGCCAAGTAACCAAGGGAGGTGGAACGCAAACCCGCGTCTGCCAGCCTCCAAAACCAGGGCCCTTCCATTGTGCGTGCGTGTGCTCAGTCACGGCCAGCTGGAGCCCGCCAGGCTCCTCTGTTCCTGGGATTTCCCAGGCAAGAATACTTGGGTGGGTAGCCGTTTCCTTCTGCAGGGGATCTTCCCAACCCAGGAATGGAACTCACATTTCCTGCATTGTCAAGCAGGTTCTTTACCACAGCCCCACTTCTGTACAAGGGTCAACTAAGCACTCAATCACCAAGGTCTCCGAAGTCATGAGAATAGCAAGGGCTAACAGTTCCCTGCAGGGCGCCTCCTTCCTCCCTGCAGATCTCCAGTGTTCTGCAAAGCCATCACAGGGCCTCCTCCAGACCATCTGTAGACCTTTATCCTACACTAGTTAGGGAGAATGGAAATGACACAATGGCGTGACATCGACATTGGTTGGTTGTTCAGTATGTGACAAACTCCTGTGGATCCAGGCTGCTCAGAAAAGGAGCAGGGGGTGGCGGTGGGGGAGGGTGGTCCAGAGTCCAGCTGATTTAGTAGACAAAGCTCAAGCCCCAGTACCACTCACCAGCTCTGCAACCTCTCCAGGGAAGCTGGAGAAACTGGAGAGCTCAGCTTCATGTTCTCTGTGACATGGGATGATAACGGTGTGTGCCTGCACTGAGTCAAATATACCATTAATAGAACTGGACCCCAGAGGCAGGCTGCCCCAGGGCACGCCCCCAATCCTCCACATACTAGTTTACAACCTTGGGTCCTTTCCCTAACGGCTCTACGCCTCAGTTTCCTCAACTGTACAATGAAATTAACATTGTGCTTACCATCAAGACTATTCATATTAATGAAGTAATAGTTTAAAGCTTAGATCTGTGAGGGCTCAGAGTCGTGTTATGCAAATTTAAATTAAAACAAGTCAACAATGACGCTGAAGTGCTTAGTGGCATGGAGGGAGCTCTCCACAGTGGCAACTATATTTGTGACTGACTTGCAAAGATTTCAAACGTCCTATCTTTAACTCCCCACAGTAGCCACAGTTCGGATTGTTAATTGAGCCATCTGCCGTGAGGATGGTGAGTCAACAGGCATTTCTCCAATGTATGGCGTGCACCCAGACGGTGTCATGATTGAGGAGCTCTGGTTCTGTGCATCACTCCTCTGGGTCTGATAGTCTCTGAACTAACAGACTTAGCTTCCCCACCAGCTGCAGATACCATGGTGACCCTGCCCTGGGGCAGCTCTCTCTCCAGACTGACGTGTGGGAGGATTCCCGCAACAACACAGACACACACTCTGGATATTCCCCCAAGGATGACCACCACGTGCCTGCCAGCTCAGAACACGGGCACTGACCCAGCTGACTGCCACTCAGGGGGAGGCTTAGTGAACTCACGGTAACTTTAATGACTTGGGCAATTCTCTGATATAATGCCTAGACACAAACATGTTTATTTTGCTAAGAACTCGTAATGTGTGTTGAAGTTTCTGGATAAGAAATGATCAAAGATAGAGACCAAAGCTCACCAGGAACATGCCAGTACCAAAGGCCCCCCAGCACGTCTGCAAACACAGTTTTGAATAAAGATGGCCCCTAACATTTATGGGTTCTCAGATAAGAGTACAAATGGAGCCCTACTGCTAAAAAATAGGTTCTGTCTGTCTACCCTGACAACAGTGAGGTGATGAACTAGAGAAGGTCTGACTTAAACCCAGCAGGAATAATGTCATATGAGGATAGCCACCCAGGACTCCGGACTCCACCGGCACCACAAGGAACCTCACGCGTTTGAGCATGGATACCACAGACCGCACGTCCAAGCTCCATCCACCTGCCCTTCAGACAGACAACTCCCAGCTCCCCTCAGACTTAGGGTCACACACTGGCGGCTGGCCCACCCACAGGAGGACAGACAGCCTGGAAACAGGATGGGGTTGTTTGTGCAGTGACGTCAGGGAGCCTTGAACTCAGGCCCCTTCCTGAGCCCAGAAAGTGGCCAACGAGTGAACAGCATGTGCTGAGTGAGGGGAAGTCCCCTGGGCCCTGCAGACTTGGGTCCTGTGTGTGGGGCCCTCCATGGTTACAGCTGGCTAACTTGGGGGCCTCTAATACATAGGGTTCCCCTTACCCAGATCTATGTTCTGAGAGCTTGATCTCTGGCATTTGAAGCTACTCATGACTCCGGATCTGAATCATTCTCTTCTTGCCACCTCCTCAGACCCAGAACCCTGTTTCTATTCCTCAGTGATGTGAAAGTCACTCAGTCATGTCCGACTCTTTGCAAACCCATGGCCTGTAGCCTGTCAGGCTCCTCTGTCCATGGAATTCTCCAGACAAGAATACTGGAGTAGGTTGCCATTCCCTTCTCCAGGAGATCTTCCTGACACAGGGACCAAATGTGGGTCTCCTCCACTGCAGACAGATTCTTTACCATCTGAGCCACCAGGGAAGCCCTCAGTAGCCCCTGACAATTCTGCATGACTTCAAGTTCACTACCCCTGGTCCTTGAACATTTTTGATCCTCTGAGCCTTCCTGTGTCCTTGACAGGGACATAGCCTGCAGGACGTGTTTTAAAGCACCCTATGCTCCTCAGTCACATGTGTCTCAACAGTACATGGCTGCTGATGGACTCGTTTATAGTCACCTGAGCTGACGACTGTGACCTCAGACTTCTGGCCCCAGGGCAGCCACTAACCAGCTCTAATCGCCACCAGGAAGCCATTCTCTATGGCTGCTACTCCTTCTTTGTTGCTACTGTTTTCTTTTGTAGTTTTCCAAAAAGACAAGGGACTGAGATGCACACTGAAGGTTTTTAAATTTAGAATAATAAAGTAAATTATCTGTTTCTGGTAAGTTGCACCATGTCATACATTATTCAAGCTTAGGATCTCCAGGGATGACAACTGGACTGCCAAGTCATAAAAATACTCGACCAAAACATTTCTACCAGAGAATTATTTGTGTGTGTGTTTTCTATCTGAAAGCAGTTTCTTCTGCAAAAGGAGTAAAAGTGAAAGTTGCTCAGTCCTGTCTGATTTTTTTCGACTATATATATACAATCCATGGAATCCTCCAGGCCAGAATACTGGAGTGGGTAGCCGTTTCCTTCTCCAGGGGATCTTCCCAACCCAGAGATTGAACCTAGGTCTCCACTGCAGGCACATTCTTTGCCAGCTATATTTTGACAGCTTATTCTAGTGATGTTTAATGCACCATCTTTTATCTAGTTCTTGTTTCTGTTTCCCCATTAGAACAATAAGGTGATGGGCTAGAGCAGTGGTCCTCAGACCGTCTTAGTCTCACGATCCCTCTTTACTTACAAGAATTGTTGCAGGTCCCCAAAATCTTTCATTCAGGTAGACTACATCCATCAATATTTAACAGATTAGGAATTAAAATTAAAAAGTGTTTTAAATTAATAATAGTAAATCCATTATATGTTAACCTACAAAACAAATTTTTTGAAAAATAACTATTTTCAAAAAAAAAAAAAATGAGAAGAGTACGACTGTTTTAAAATTTTATAAATCTATTCAATATCTGGCCTGAGAAGAGATAACTAGATTCTCAAATATGATTCTGCATTCAGTCTATTATGATATGTGGTTTAGGTTGAAGTATCAGGTTGGTTAAAAAGTTCATTCAAGTTTTTCTGTAAGTTGTTCAGAACAACTTGAACAAGCTTTTATGCCAACCCAATATGTGAAGTAGATCCAGCCTGACACAAATATATAGTAGGAAAAAAGGAGGGGTATTTTAATAGCCTTTCCAGATAACTGTCATTAGTGATCCATGATTCAATACTGAACTTCCTAAGTTACAGCCTCTTAAAGATCAGTTGCAAATGGAAGGCATACCAAAAACTTCTTATATTCTGTTACATCCATGGTCCATCTTGCATTTTCAATGTTATCTTTACTGATAGGATTTTCTGAAAGCCTGCATTGGTCCTGTGGTTTACTGCGTTATTTCAGATCTTACAATTACAGACGCATTACTTTGTATAACATTTAAAAGTCATATTCATTAAAATTACCACCAATGTATAGGAAAATCTTTAAGTACTGGGAAGGTATTAAATATGTAGTAGGTATATGTTTTTCAAAATTCTAATTTTTTGCTTAAAAGCTAAAATTTCCATCACCAACAAATACTTTCAGATGCTTTTCTTGAGATAGCAGGTTTTTATCTTCAAGAAAATGCCCACCATCTGCCCAGGTCCGAACAAGCATAGTCTGTTCTTCTGAATAAAAATAGTATACCATGAAAAAGAGACTAGTTAGGCTTGCAACTCAAACAATCACCCAAGAGCTTTTCTGAAAGGCAGTCACCATACTTCCATATGCAGCAGAAATGCTTTATGCATGCTTCCTGCTTTGTCATACCGAAGAGTACAAAGTTAGGTACTTGAGGGCCAACGTTTAATAAAATTAATTTATGTTTTATCAAGAACATTCTTAGGCAAAACTGGCTTTTTTAAAAACTATTTTTTACTGTGAGTTTGCAGTGGTGAAGAGTACAGTTTAGTGTCACTGCCTTGACCCATGCTAAGGTATCAACCGTTTCACCCACCATTACCTTTGTGCCCTTGACATAAATGTCAACATGATGAAGAAGGCAAATCATGTGTAGTATTCTGGTGAAAATAGTTTTGATCTTGAAGACTAACCTCAAGCGTCCTGTGGACTTCAAGTGGTCCATGGACCATACCCTGAAAATCATTGGACTAGATCAGGGCTTGCACCCTGCCAAGTCTAACATTTCATGATACGTTTGTTTGTGCTTTTAATGATGCTATGGGTCTGTCTTCTATTTGTTCTTCCTCTTCAAACCTAATTTGCCAGAAGCTGTCTAGAGGTATTTTTCAGCTCAGTATTTTAGGAAGATGAGAAAAGGAGTCCCTAAGAATTACTGACCCCACAACTGGTAACAGTAGTTCTCAAGCCCATAACACTAGCATTACATGCTGTGCTCTGTTTAAATGCCCTGTACCCCTCCCAATGATTCAGATTGAATTGTCCTGGATCAAGATCAGTCTTTTTTGAGTTTCCATGGTGTTTGTAATATGCAGCCAGGGTTGAGAACCACCATTCTAGAATGAGATTCCTTTCAAAAATTTTTTGTGTTAAGGAAATGCCAGCTGATGTTACAAACAAACCCAAAATCTCCATAACAAAATAGAAGTTACTCCCAGACAGCCAGGAACTATCCTCCAAGTGATGATTCAGGGAGGCAGGCTCTTTGCATCTTGTGGCTCCAGCATCGTTAATGCGTGGCTTCCACTTTACTAGTGAAGAGAACATGGAGAGAGCAATGGGAAGTCTTTATGAGCTGAGAGGTAGTGGCACCTACCCTTACACCCACGTTCCACTGACCCAAACTCAAGTCATCTGGTCACATTTAACTGCAGAAAAAGGGCAGGAAAACTAGTTTAGCTGTGTGCTTAGAAGGAAAAGGAAGCAGGATTCATGACTGTGTAGCCAGGCCTCTGCCACCAAGATTCTTACATTCGAACAACCTATATTTAAGAATATAGTTGTCTCCCACAAATTGATTGCAAGGAATAAACAAAAGAAGAAAGTGTTCCTGTAAATTTTAAAGGATTGATAGATACATATGCCAATCATAAGGACTTCCCTGGTGGCTCAGAGGTTAAAGCGTCTGCCTCCAATGCGGGAGACCCGGGTTCGATCCCTGGGTTGGGAAGATCCCCTGGAGAAGGAAATGGCAACCCACTCCAGTATTCTTGCCTAGAGAATCCCATGGACGGAGGAGCCTGGTAGGCTACAGTCCATAGGGTCGCAAAGAGTCGGACACGACTGAGCGACTTCACTTCACTTCACTTCACTTCTATGCCAATCACAATGGTACACCTTATTCAGATTCTGCTTTAAACAAAAAAAATATAGCAATTACGAGACAGAAGTTTGAATATTGATTATATATTTGATACATGTATATTAAAATGTTTAAAGATAAATTAATGCACTGTCTGGGTTATGCTTCAAAAATAACACCAGGGGGCTTCCCTGGTGGCTCAGTGGTAAAGAAGAGACATGTGTTTGATCCCTGATCTGGGAAGATCCTACATGCTGAGGAGCAACTAAGCCCATGGACCACAATTACTGACCTTGTGCTTCTAGAGCCAGGGAGTCGCAACTACCGAACCCACGTGCCCCAGCTGCTGAACCTGCACAGCCTAGAGCCCCTGCTCTGCAACAAGAGAAGCCACCGCAATTAGAAGCCCGCACATCGTCAGCTGGAGAGTAGCTCCTGCTTGCCACAACTAAAGCAAAGCCTGTGCAGCGACCAAGACCCAGCATGGCCAAAACGAAACAAATACAATTTAAAATGATAATGAGAACAAAGAGAAGATGGTTGAAACAAAATTGGCCATGAGTTGATCATTGTTGAAGTTAAGAGCATACAGTCTATCTTTATAGAGGATTGAAACTCTCCATAATATATATGCATGAAAGAATACAGTTGTAATTCTAGGTACAGTGCTCAGCCCCTCCTCCCTGTGGGACTATATTGCCAGGCCTGCCCTTCACCTAAGGAAAAGTTCTGTGCCATACTCTCTGAAAAGCTCAGTTTCTCCAGGGAAACTCCTTATTGTTTCAAAAACTTTGTAACTAAATCTTGGTCTTTGCTTATATTTGCTCAGCATATAGCAGCGTTACTGATTTCTGCTGGAGGTTTTGTTCACTCACCACTATGCCAGGTGTCAGCCACGCTGGGGATGCTGTAGCTCCCTGCCTCTCTCCTCTGAGCCCTTGCTGTGAGCATAGATAGGCAAGCCTCCCCCAGTGAAGGATGTTTACTGAAATTCCCTTCTGGTAAGAAGAATCATTTCCTGATGGGAAAAGAGCAATAAGCAGCTGAACTCATACATTATTTTCTGTGTTATGTGTAAACACATACCAAGAAGTGCAACTTAAAGAAGTGGCCATGCATCACTTTATAGGTAATGTTGGCAAGTAGAGGGTAGGCTTTAAATGTGCAGTGGTAAAACTGAAGGACCAGTTCTCCTTATTCACCATTCTCCTTTCTGTCTTACTAAAAATCACACCAGTAGTTAGTACATTCTCCTGGACCAGATCCCCTAAGTTCTCCTGATTCCAGGATGCACTGTTAACAACTCTTCCAAAGAGATTTTTCCCCAAAAAATCTCCCACTGCCAAGGGACATTTGTCTCTACTTACTCTCCATCTCCTCTCAATTTACACAGACTCAAAACTAGAAGCCCAGGTTAGTGCTTCACATCCATTTCCTCTGTATAACCAGATTCTCCCCAAATCCCAGCTTTCTTCTCCATCCCCAGGACACTCCCTTCTTCCCTATCTTCACAGCCACATTTATTGGGTCCCAACCCATTTCTTGCCTTTCTTGCAAGAAGCTTTCAGGTAGCCTCCTATCTTATTCTTGCCCTTTCTTTAACTCTTTCATGTTTAGGGCTTGAAATGAATTTGCTATACAGCCTTTTAATTCCCATATGCCCCACACTTCGAACGTGATTTCTCTGGATCCCTTCAACTTAAGCATGTTTCCCCATACACTCCCTAGACGGACACTCCCTACACTCCTCAGTTTCTCTAATTTAGCACCTCCCAGGTTGCTAAAGGGTTCTAGAGCCCTTTGTCCATTGCAGCAACTGGACGAAAACCAGGGTAGACTGACTCTGCGGGCTGCAGACACTTTTAGTTATTCCTCTACCTTTCATTGAAGATTTTTAAGTACGGTCTTCAGCCTCACCTCCACCATTCTCAGTTCAGTTCAGTCGCTCCACCGGGTGGGACTCTTTGCGACCGCATGGACTGCAGCACGCCAGGCTTCCCTATCCATCTCCGACTCCCGGAGTTTGCTCAAACTCATGTCCATCGAGGCAGTGATGCCATCCAACCATCTCATCCTCTGTCCTCCCCTTCTCCTCCTGCCTTCAATCTGTAGTATAAGCAAAGTATGGTGTGAACTTGCTCACAAATGTTAACGAGGAAACAGTGCCACCTAGAGGTAGTGGTAGAAATAATTAATTGACGATCTCTAGGAGGAACTTTCGACATAAAAGAATTTCTCCCAGTCCCTCGGCAAACTTGATTGCTAATTTTGGAGAATCTGTGATAATTTTGAAGTGAATGACCATCTACAGTTGTTACTTTTTCTCCGTACGTCTCAAACAGAATTATCAGGAAAGGAGCATCCTTTGGAGGCAGATGGAGGTGACACAGCATATATAAGAAAGAGAGAAGTACGGGTGATTTAGGAATTGAGAATTCGATTTCAGTGCTGTCTCCGCTACCAACAGGTTGTGTGAAGTCACCTAACCCTCTTAAACGGTTTCCTGAAAAAGAGATGATCTCTGAGCTCCCTTACAATACCCAGATTCCATAGTGTTAGATGCCTGTGTGAGTGTGTGTGTTTGTGTTTGTCATATGGATATGTACAGTCATCCACACATACAAACAACCACACAGCAAAAAAAAAAAAAAAAAAACAAGATACCTTCCTAATTTGCTTCCCCTCTGTCTCTGGGAAATAGTTTAAGATCATCCATCAGTATCAGACCCTAGAAACAGAGAGAGGAACCTGCACTTAGAGGCCAAGAGGCAGAGAACTAGACTGTTCATCTCTAAGTCTGTGGATCCTCACTGGCAGTGGCCATAAAAAAAGAAAGCACACAGGAGATACTCAATGTCCCCGAGCAGAGCAGAAGCCATGCAGCAGGTTCAAGTCTTCCAAGAGTGTCCCCAGCGACAAATATCTCCTCCGAGCTATTCAGACCCCAGAAAGCTGAGTTATCACGAAAGCACCATGACTGCATGTCCTGCCACCGCACCTAAGTCTCAAAATTAAAAACAGCCCTTTTAAAAACAAACAAGATGGAAACCCACCTCTCCTGAAGAACAGGAATCATCACAGAAGAGAAGGACAGTAATAATAACTTATTTCATACAGAGTAATTAATAGTCGCAAAGCATTATACACATGGCAAAATGCCCATCTCAAAGGGAGAGGAACATATGGTATCACTAAACACATTCATAACAAAGAAGCATAGAAGAGCTAAACAGAAGGTTTCGGTTCCTGAAGCCGGCGTATTTGGACTGTCCCTCATGGTAGTCTAATTTTAAATCAGGACAGGTTTTATAAGATGGGCCCATATTTGAGCAAGGTCAAGCACTGCCAATGATTATTGTTAGAACACAAGCTCTCCCTTCTTCCCCAGGCCCCTTCTTTTTCTTCCTCTTTCTCTCTACCTATTCTGCCCATGTCTAGAATATTTCTGATAAACTCAGTAAATTAAACTAATCTTCACTTAACCAGTATTTACCAATATATAGTGTCACTTTTTTAATGATAGATACAAATGGCACATAAATGTATTACAAAATGTATCACCATACTAGTTATGAAAGATATGAAAATTTAAAAATAATAGGTACCATTTCTTCCTACTAAGATCACCAAGAAAACTTAAGTAATAACACCAAATTCCAGCACAATCATGGTATAACTGTAGTTGCATGTTGGAATATATCTGACAAACTGTTTCAAGAGCTAAAAAAATGACACCCTTCAAGTAAACAATCTCATTCTTGGGAATGCCTTCTGATTCAATAGAGGAACAACTGGAAAAGCATCATGTACATAAGAAAAAATTTTAATTATTCAGCTTTGAGGAACAGATTTTGTCATAGTCATTAAAATTTGAAAACCTTTTTATATAACTATCATGAAAGAAGAAGACAAAATAATGAACTGCCAAAAGAATACCTAGTTGTTTAAGAACCATTTATGTTCACATATCATAAAGACTTCCCTGGTGGCTCAGATGGCAAAGCGTCTGTCTACAATGCGGGAGACCAGGGTTCAATCCCTGGGTTGGGAAGATCCCCTGGAGAAGGAAATGGCAATCCACTCCAGGACTATTGCCTGGAAAATCCCATGGACAGAGGAGCCTTGTAGGCTACAGGCCATGGGGTAGCAAAGAGTCAGACACAACTGAGTGACTTCACTTTTACTTTCTTTCATCATAAAGTCAGGACACTTAACCATAATTGTAGGGCTTAGGATTAAGGCAATAAGGGAAGAATCTGTCAGAAGCAGAGAAAATATTCTTTTCAACAGGAGTAGCAGCTATAGTTCTCTGATATGAGAGAATTGTACTAAGGACTCTTAGGGCATTTGAGTAACAAGCTTTTACACGGTGACACCAGCCCTTATTTTTGGTTTTCTTCTGGGAAAGGGCATTGCAAAAAAATTACCAAAATTAGGTGGAGAGCAAACATTTGCATGAAAAAACAATTTAAATAAAATAAGTTTCAAAGACAGCCTCGAATACCTCCCAAAATAGCAGACTATAAAAGAAGAAGCATGAAGCATTCATTTTCCAATTTTTTCCTTTTGGGGTGAGAAAAGAACAACTAGAAACTGAGTGATGTAATTCAAGCAAGTAGAGAAAGCCTCTGGGCAGGCCTGGGTGCAAGACAGCCGGTAGGGGGTTCACAGCCCAACTCAAGTCTCTACAGGTTTCTCCACTTCCCCAGTCCAAAGAACCACGTCATTTTCTGCAGGAAAATCAGATCTTTTCAGTCCTCAAAGAAGTGCGCTCTTTTATGGTAAATTCCACAAGTAAATATCCTAAGATTTACCAAATTGTTTATCAAATTTAATCATGAAAGCTGTCAAGAGTCCTTTTTATGCTGTTTCATTCTATGGTTGGTTGATGCTGGAAGTCGCTCAGTCGTGTCCGACTCTTTGCGACCCCATGTCCTGTAGCCTACCAAGCTCCTCCATCCATGGGATTTTCCAGGTAATAGTCCTGGAGTGGATTGCCATTTCCTTCTCCAGGGGATCTTCCCAGCCCTGGGATCAAACCCAGGTCTCCCACATTATAGACAGACGCTTTACCATCTGAGCCAAAAAGTACATGCTTCAAATTCTTTTTCTCCTGAATACATTCCTCTCTCTAAGTTTTCAGTGAAAGCAATAAATCACAAGTCAGCATGGACAACTATCTCTGGAGGTGTAGGGAAAACAGCATACCACCTCCTTCCCCTCCACGGTTTTTACGCTGTAAATGTTTGGTGGTGCTCCTGCAAATTAAAGCAAGGTGAAGCTAAAGTTTAAAAGGTGATTTCCTCACTTCAGCCTTTGATTCTTTTGATCAATTAGTCATTCTTTCACGGTATGTTTCTTAGTTTTGCTGCCAAGATTATCTCACACCTTCTCATCAGTGAACGGCCACTGAAAAGGGGAACCCGTCCATGTAAATAGAGTCCTGCCTGTGACTTTGTGTCTTCCTTACTCTAAGGAAAAGGAAGGCCAGAGAGACTGAAGCCATCAGTAAGAAGCCAAGTTTACAGATGAACCTGGTATGCAGACATGGAGGTCTACAAGAAAGAACAGAAATGCTGTAGACACTCAAAGTGGGATACAAACCAGTAGCATCCAATGGGTTGTTATTACAATAACAACTGTTACACTGTTATAACAATAACAGTGATGTTATTGTTCAAGTGTTACGCTATTGTGCAGTTGTCATATTTCAGAAGACAGGATTTCACCCATCATAAAACCAGATTCATACATCATAACAAATTGTAGAACCTACAATGGTTTACAAGGGAAAAGAAAATAAACTGGCAACAGATGGACAAAGTGGGAGACCTCCTTAGTACTTTCTTCATAAATTACATTTTGCTGAAAATTAAAAACCCTTTTTGAAAAAGCACAGCCATGTTCAAATATTCACGTTTGTCGTGTCCCGAGCCCACCGGCACACAGAGGCCCGGCTGGCTTTAGTGAAGTGCATGAATGCAGCAGGGCTCCTGGGAAGCGGCCAGCATCTGGTCTCACTGCCTGAGCATCACCCAGAGACCAAGGAGAAATGGGAATTCTCAGCCTGAACCCAGACCTCCTGAGTCAGAATCTCTGTGATCAGCGCCAAGGTATCTTTAGTATTTCCAGGCCCTCTGGATTCACATGTGAGCTAGTTTGAGGACCACCAGCAATGAAGTATTATTCACAAATGAACTTCTACTCACCCAGGACTGGAATTACATTCAGTTTTGCAAAACACCTTGTAACTGATCAGGCGCTTGAGGTTCCTCCTTAAAGTAGATGGAGCTACAGCTTATAGAGTCATTCCAGCTCTGCACCTAGGGGATAGTCACCTTTTCTCAGATTGTGGAAACAAGTTCCTAGGCACCAGAAGAGCAGAAGAGCTCTTACACAGAGAGAAAGCCAGCTCTCCATCACTTACCACCCTGCCTTCCTTAGAGGCACCAGTCAGGCCAGCATAACTAATCACGCAGAGGTGACTTCTGACATGGGGGCTGTCCAAGAGAACAGAGGGGAGGCTCTTTGAGCTGGAACATTCGAGCCTTGGTGGGGTGAGAAAAGGAGGGGGAGGAAAGGAAAAAGAGAGGGGAAGGGGCAGAGGAAATGGGGCAAAGGAGGAGAAGAGAGAGGGAGGGAGGGGAAGAGAGAGGGGGGAAGAGAGAGGGAGGGAGGGGAAGAGAGAGGGAGGGAGGGGGAGAGAGAAAGAGGGAGGGGAAGAGAGAGGGAGGGAGGGGAAGAGAGAGGGAGGGAGGGGAAGAGAGAGGGAGAGAGAGGGAGGGGAAGAGAGGGAGGGAATGGAAGAGGGTTGGGGGAAGAGAGAGGGAGGGAGGGGGAGATAGAGGGAGGGAGGGGGAGAGAGGGAGGGAGGGGAAGAGGGTTGGGGGAAGAGAGTGAGAGAGGGGGGAGAGGGAGGGAGGGAGGGGGAGAGAGGGAGGGAGGGGAAGAGAGTGAGAGAGGGGGGAGAGGGAGGGAGGGGAAGAGAGAGAGAGGAAGGGGAAGAGAAAGGGGGAAAGAGAGAGAGGGAGGGGAAGAGGTGGGGGGAAAGAGAGGGAGGGAGAGGAAGAGGAGGGAGGGGGAAAGGGAGCAAGAAAAGAGGTGGGGAGAGGGTAGGAATAAGGCGGAAAGGGATACAGGCTTCATAGTTTTAACCAATGGGCCTTAAGTTCAACCCATCTTTTCCAAACCTTGATTGTATCACTTAGAAAATAAGCAAGTTGAGCTCCATAACCTCCAATACCGCCTCCACATCTCACATCCTGTCACTGAGCCCTGGCCAAGTCACTTTTTAAATCTTGTGTTCTCCCCCCATAAAAAAAAGAGCAGCTGACATTCTAGGGTGGCGAGAGTGGCCATCCATACCAGCTCATCCCTATGCCACCTATGAGCTGTGACCCCTTGGAAAAAATCATTTCTCTGAGCATTGAGAACTGATCTACATGTAAGAGTAAAGTGTGTACCTCCCTCCTAGCTCCTGGGCAGATGAAGTGAAACCATCTTTGTCATCTTCCCAGATCAGGTCTGGTGGCTGATGGCTAAAGCATAAATATTTGTGTCAATCCCTTCTCACTTTTTGTGATGTAAAAATCACAGGAGATTACACAAAGCATTACTCAAACGTGATGTGACGGCTCTGCAATAGGACAACAAGCTAAGTGATCTCTGAGGGTTCCTCCATCCTCTAATTCCACCATCACGGACACACAACAGCTTTTGACATGATGATCTAATTGCAACCTGTGTTGGCACTTGATTTTACACCTGCATGCATTGTAATTAAATAGATTGCAATTAGAAGCTCGCTAAATTACCTTTTGCATGGGGTAAAAGAAAAAATAAAACTGAGAAACTGATTGATCTCTATAAGCTGCCAGGTTGGTCCTAACTCCCAGGTGGTATTACCTAAAATAATATTGTTAATTTTTGATATAATGTAAAAGAACAGAAAATCCCCTTTGGGGTTGGAGCTTTTCTGAGAAAAGGGTGTGGAAATGTTGAAGAATCCTCCTACACTTTCAATAGTCTGTTAGGAGGAAGAGAGTTCAGGTTTGTCCTAAAGAGGCCAAGGTCTGCATAAGGTCTGGATAGACATTCAGTAAATACTTGCTGAGGTTGCTGACGTCTTAGCACTTTCCATCACCTCTGATTGATGCCCCAGGTGAGAAGGGCTGCCCCTTTTGGGTGATGTGCCAAGTACAGAGGTTCTCTTTGGATATGGAAAAAAATGAAGAAATTGGGATTTATTTATTTATGCTAAATTTTATATATATATAAAGCAGCAGTTCTAAACTGAGTGTAATCTACATACACTGCTGAGGTTCAAAGATGGCTAAGTGCCCAGGCCTCTGAGGGACTTCACGGAAAGGGACGCGGGCTAAGGGAGTCGTGAGGATGATCAACCTTCTCAGGTTACTGGAGACTTCCCCAGTCTTAGCAGGGTGGGGTCTCTGTCTGAGAAACTCCAT
Source organism: Tragelaphus eurycerus (assembly GCA_935064755.1). Lineage (NCBI taxonomy): Eukaryota > Metazoa > Chordata > Mammalia > Artiodactyla > Bovidae > Tragelaphus > Tragelaphus eurycerus. The sequence continues at coordinate 12,907,558 of CAKXYN010000054.1, read as the reverse complement.
CCCAGGAGATCAGGAAAGCTGGCGTGGAGCAGGAAAGCTGGCGTGGAGCACAGCGTGCTTGGCCCAAGAACAAAGCCTCAGCCTGGATCTAAGCACGTGGAGGTATTCCTCACTCAGCTTTGCAGTGCTGGCCCAGCCTTTCTACTTCCTTCCCAACAGACAGAGTTGGATCCCTATTGAGAACTAGAAACACTAAGGAAAAACCCAGAGACCTGTCTCGCTGTGCAGACACCGTGGCCTCATTTAGGACCTTCTGCAGGCGTGTGAGTAGCGCTGCAAAGGAGTCTGCCCTTGGTCAGCAAGCAGGGCCCGGGTGGCATTGGGACCATGGCCGGACTCAGCAACAGCCATCTAAGAGAGAGGGATGCCCGCCAGACAGGGGTGCCTGCGAAGGTGCCAGTGCTGGTGATAGAGCAGGAAAAGGACGATACTCAGGACTCGTAGGCGGCCGCCAGGGAGAGCTCTGTCTCTGGAAGCCTGCCTTAGTAGGACAGGTAAGAGCAGGGAAAGTGTCTATTTAGTTTTTAATTATTGTAATTGACTTATAAATACAATGCAGTTCTATATAGAACCAGAAGGGGGAGCTTCCCTGGTGGCTCAGTGGTAAAGAAGCCTCCTGCCAATGCGGGAGACGCAGGTTCGATTCCTGATCCAGGAAGATCCCACACGCTGGGGAGTAACTATCCCGTGAGCCACAGCTATTGAGCCTGTGCTCCAGAGCCCGGGAGCCAAAACCATTGAACCCACATGGTGCAACCAGCCTTTCCGGAAGTAGATTCTTTATTACTCCTGACATTGTTGTGTTAGTCACTCGGTCGCGTCTGACTCTTCGCAACCCCATGGACTGCAGAGCGCCAGGTTCCTCTGTCCATGGCATTTTCCAGGCAAGAATACTGGAGTGGGGTGCCATTTCCTTCTCCAGTTATTGACACTGATACTCAACAAATGCTTATTTCATAAGTAACTCGGGCCCAAAGAGGTTTGTGTCATCTAGTGCTCAACACCACCCGGCTCGCATTTGGAGCAGAGCCTAGAATGTGAGTTTGGGTGGTGGTCACAACTGCTGTTTCCCACTGCCTTCCCCAATGAAATCCTGTTTATTAAACAGCTAGCCTCACTCTCGCCCCTGTTTCTGAGATAAGCAACATTCCCAGGACCCACTCAGGCTGCTCAAGACTGCTTCTTTCCCATCTCCCAGCAGGAGGAGCCTCCGCAGAGCCCTCGCGGCCCATCCCCCTCCAGCCCTGTCCTTGTCATGTTCAGAGATAAAAATCAAGCTGATTGCCTGTAACCTATCTTTTGTTTCTGAAGGCTTCTAACTATCTGTAAGAAGAATCACAAGGACAGAACAAGAGAGAAATTACGGACATGTAAGGAGATCCAACCAGTCCATCCTAAAGGAAATCAGTCCTGAATATTCATTGGAAGGACTGATGCTGAAGCTGAAACTCCAGTACTTTGGCCACTTGATGCAAAGAACTGATTCATTGGAAAAGACCCTGATGCTGGGAAAGACTGAAGGTGGGAGGAAAAGGGGATGAGAGAGGATGAGATGGTTGGATGGCATCACTGACTCAATGGACATGGGCTTGAGTAAGCTCCAGGAGTTGGTGATAGACAGGGAGGCCTGGTGTGCTGCAGTCCATAGGCTCGCAAAGAGTTAGACACGCCTGAGCGACTAAACTGAACTGAATTGTAGTAAAAAGAGAGGCCCAACCCTAAAGATGCATTTAGGTTCTTCGTCACTAACTGTGCAACCTTAAGAAAATCACCTAACCCTTCTGATTCTCCTTTTCCCTGCGGTGAAATAATGGACCCTAAGAAACAGAGAAACAAAGGTGAAGATGGGTGCTTGCAAAAACTGAAAAGGAAGAGGAATGGGGACAGGGGAGCTGAAAATTCAGAAGTCCAGGTAAATCCATTTCAACCAGTACAGAGAATGGTAGGCCTTGAGGAAAGGGAAGAGAGTACAGAGTTCCCAGAAATCTCAAGCTCTCGTGCGACACGTCGAAACGCCCAGGCCCAAGGTGGAATGGCTGTCCCAGCTTCGCACAGCAGTTCCCCATGGAAGGAGAGCTAACTGGGTAACGCCTGCCTACTGCCTCCCAGGCTGTGTGCCCTCTACCACTCGGCTCCTCTTTATTTCCTCCAGAAACTTGGCATCGGAACTGATATCCAAGCAATCTCCAACCCAAATCACACCTCAAAACCTGGTCCTCCTACTAAGTGAGAAAATTACACCTAGGGAGTGTGTTGCCACAACAAATTTTGACCTATAATACGTAAACTTTCTTTTACTGGAGGATAATTGCTTTACCCTGTTGTGTTCGTGTCTGCCATACCACAAGGTGAATCAGCCATAAGTACATGAATGTCCTTCCCTCTTCAGCTTCCCTCCTCACCCTCTAGGACATCACAGAGCACCAAGCTGAGCTCCTCATGCTGTACAGAAGCTTGCCACTAGCTATCTATTCTACATGAGCGCATGTGTATTCAGTTACTCAGTCATGTCTCACCAGACTTCACGGACTGTAGCCTGCCAGGGTCCCCTGTCCATGGAATTCTCCAGGCCAGAATACTGGAGTGGGTGGCCATTCCCTTCTCCAGGGGATCTTCCTTCACCCAGGGACTGAGCATGCATCTCTTGTGTCTCCTGCACTGGCAGGTGGATTCGTTACCACTATGAATGTATATATGGAGAAGGCAGTGGCACTCCACTCCAGTGCTCTTGCCTGGGGAATCCCACGGGCGGAGGAGCCTGGAAGGCTGCAGTCCACGGGGTCACTAAGAGTCAGACATGACTGAGCGACTTCACTTTCACTTTTCACTTTCATGCATTGGAGAAGGAAATGGCAACCCACTCCAGTGTTCTTGCCTGGAGAATCCCAGGGACGGGGGAGCCTGGTGGGCTGCCGTCTATGGGGTCACACAGAGTCAGACACGACTGAAGTGACTTAGCAGTAGCAGCATGCATGTATATATGTCAATCTTACTCTAAAAAAGACAGTTAGTATATTACAGAGCCCCAGTTTGAATTCCTTGAGTCATTCAGCAAATTCCCATCAGCTATTTATTTACATACATTAGTGTATATGCATCCATGCTGCTCCCTCCATTTATCTCAGGGAGGGAGATTCCAGAGGGAGGGGACATATGTACACCTATGGTTAATTCATGTTGATGTATGCCAGAAATCAAACCAATATTGTAAACCAATCATCAATCAATTAAAAATAAATATTTTTTTAAGGGCTTCCCTTATGGCTCAGCTGGTAAAGAATCCACCTCCAATGCGGAAGACCTAGTTTCGAGTCCTGTGTTGGGAAGATTCCCTGGAGAAGGGAATGGCCACCCACTCCAGTATTCTGGCCTGGAGAATTCCACGGACTATATAGTCCATGGGGTTGCAAAGAGTCAGACACAACTGAGCAACTTTCATATTAAAAAAAAAAAAAAAAATCAATGAACCTCCCCACTAACAAAATAAAAAACAAAAAGGAGGGAGGGAATGGTAGGAGGCAAGGAAGGAAGGAGGAGAGCTGAGAGTTAATACCTAAGTATTATCCAGCACCTTTACAGTTACAGAGAATGAGCAAGAGGTCAAGCGCTTGCAGGATCCAGATACACACTTAGAAAATGCAGATACTGACTGCCCCTAGTAATTAAGGAGTCTCACTTCTTCCAAGGGGCAAGAGGAGAGATGTACAGGACCAGAGCCAAATACCAGAGTCTGAAGATTCTTAGGTAGATAGAAAACCCCACCCTGTAAGGTAAAAAAGAGATGAACGCTGTGACTTGGAACATTGTGCCTGGGATTACCTTGAGGCAAAGACAATCTTCCAGTAGCCCAGTGACATAATAGATGGAGATGGCATATACCCATTGCAAATAAAACACTGCCAGTGAACAGGAGGTAAAACCTATGTGTGCAGCAAAGTTATTTGTCTTGGGCTTTTAGAATGATCCCTTGTTGCTGCTGCTGCTGCTGCTGCTAAGTTGCTTCAGTCGTGTCCGACTCTGTGCGACCCCATAGACGGCAGCCCATAGGCTCCCCTGTCCCTGGGATTCTCCAGGCAAGAACACTGGAGTGGGTTGCCATTTCCTTCTCCAATGCATGAAAGTGAAAAGTGAAAGTGAAGTCGCTCAGTCATGTCTGACTCCTAGCGACCTCATGGACTGCAGCCTACCAGGCTCCTCCGTCCCTGGGATTTTCCAGGCAAGAGTACTGGAGTGGGGTGCCATTGCCTTTTCCAATGATCCCTTAGTGTCTTCTATTTCTCCCAGGACTATTTCCTGCAGTGCTCACTATTGTAAAATACATTCATTGAGTATTCACTGACATTTGCACAGAACTGGTACCCTAATTTCTCATGAGCCTACATAATTTTTTCTCATTCCTGGGTAATTCTTTCTTTATAATTTTACCCTCATTCTTCCTTTGAAAGATAGGGTTTTTCCTGAAATAATCCCATATTAGTTAATAGAAGCCATTCTGTGCACAAACATTTACTCCTCAAAGTTACAGGAAGATCAGCAGTCTATCTAATATTAAAAAATGCTTTCCCTCAGCCTAACAGTACATTTCTGTTGTCACGCAAAGCAGTTTCACCAAGCTAGAGCAAATATATAAGAAAACAAATCCTAGATTTCCAGAATGAATTGCCTGCATTTTATCTGGAATCAGCATACACAACAAATACAAGTGTTGATTTCTTTATAAAGTTAATATTCACCCTGAGCAGCAGAGGAATAAAAGAGGTCTGGAAAGGCATTCACTGTGCATTCATATCTAGGAAGTATGTCCAAGTTTAGCAATGACTTGTGTCATAGAAAGAACGTGCCAAATCATCATCTCAAAACGTTTCTTTCTGTTTTGTAGAGAACCGGAGGTTGCACCGGAAGGTTGCTAATGCACTTTGCCTGTATTCAGTTCCTGCTCGGCCTTCCCCTTACCATTGTCTCCAGTTCTGTAAGAGGACACGAAAAAGGAACCCCACCTAGACCGACAGTACTGTACAAAGTAGTTGAAAGTGATTGCTTCATATAGTTTCAAAGACAGAAGTAGAAGCTTTTCATTTCTCATCATACATGATGTACTCCTATCAGCTGCAACCTTTGCCATTTTCTTCCCCAACCCAGCTAAAATAAGATCTCTCCCCATCTCTTTGGCCCTGAAGGCCTGTTACAGTCTCAAGTTGAGCTGCTGCCCAAGGAGTCCTTAGTTAATTGCCTGTAATTATGCTGCACCCTACTTTCAAATGCTAGAACTGTTTCTCTTGTATTCTTGTAACGCAATATGACGGAGTCCTCAGACTGCGGCTGAGGCTCTGTGAGTGGCCCCCTCCTGTCTGAGTATTTCATAATCCCACAGCACTGCGTCCTGGTGATCTTTAAACATAATGCAAGATGCCAACTAAATGAGTAATAGCAGCTGCTGACAGTGCTCCCTGGGGGCCCGGGCCACTCTGCCAAGGGGCTGCATTGCTCAGCCAGCGACACGTCTCCTCCAGACATTAAAGATAAATGATCAGGTCAGTTAACTGGCAACCATCATGTAAATCCTATCTGGAAGGAAAGCTTTCATTGTAGCACAAACATCAGAAACAAAAAAAAAAAAAAAGTCAGCTGGGGCCAGAGACTATTTTTTTTTAATTTCTTGCATGATGTTGTAATGCTTTTAGAGTGTTCTCTTGTTTTAAGAGGTATAGTGCTTTCTAACAGGATGGAAAGCCTCTTCAGTTAATTCAAACCTTATAATGCTGGTGATAGAATCCTTGAGCACATCTTGATACATACTGGTGCTCATCATACCGAGCAAAGCAATCTCTAAATACTTTGAAGGATTTTTTTATTGCTATCTGTATTTTGGGCTGAGAAGCAAAGGGAAATCTATTTATCTTCGAGCACTTTGATTTTTTTAACCTAAGCACAAAATGTATCATCCTAAGTCATTCTAGTAAATGGACTGTAGAATCCTGAAGTCAGTTACACCATACTCATCACAGCAAGTCAACAGTGTGTGACTGGAGGTCAGGATTCCAACCCTATCCTTGAGAAGACTTTTAATTTCTCCTGGCAACACCCTGTTAGCCTGCAATTAGAGGATACCACCAGTAGGTGGCGGTGTTATTGTTGTTGTTGTTAAGTTGCTAAGTTGTATCGATGCTTTTGTGACCCCATGGACTACAACCTGCCAGGCTCCTCTGTCCGTGGGATTTCCCAGGCAGGAATACTGGAATGGGTTGCTGTTTCCTTCTCCAGGGGCTCTTTCCCACCCAGGGATCAAACTTGAATCTCTGATGTCGCCTGCGCTGGCAGCTGGCAGCTAGCACTCACGCATGCATGCCATGGTTGGTGGGAAGTCCAAATTAGCCTTTGTGAATAAAGTGTCTAGTTTTTTGACTGTTGCACAATTAATGGTCGCTTTATTAGTTCTATTCTTTACCACTAGTGCCACCTGGGAAACCGCTGTGGCAGGAGGAAGATGCCATTACGACTCCCATGTGAGAGAGGAGGAGACTAAAGAGTGAAAAGTAGACTCATCTATTTAGTGTCACACAGTCAGAAGGGGACGAGCTCTAAGTGCCTACTACAGTCTCTGCAAGGAGGAAAAGAAGTAGCGCGCGTCACACAGCCAGAAGTGGACAAGCTCTAAGTGCCTGCTACAGTCTCTGCAAGGAGGAAAAGCAGTAGCGCGCGTCACACAGCCAGAAGGGGAAGAGCTCTAAGTGCCTGCTACAGTCTCTGCAAGGAGGAAAAGAAGTAGCGCGCCTCCTGCCTTCACCCAAAGGGAACCTTGCACACACACAGAGGGCCAGCCAGGAAACGTGCCAGGCCTGTAAAGGTCTGTAAGCCAAGGGGAGCTCACTTTCTGATCTTCCTTTTCTCCTGAAGGCCCTGTAGTTCTTTTCTCTCCTTTTCTTCACAACACATCTTCACCATTTTCTCAGAAGATAAAGATAGTAACCACTAAGAGACACAATAGTCAGATAAGTAAATTAAAAGATACTATGGCATTATTTTAATTAGTTTCCTTTGAGTTTATGGGCAGAATCTTGACCTGGGAATAATCTTATATAATTAAAATACCCTAGCCTGTATTTTCGGAGAAGTCAATGGCACCCCACTCCGGTACTCTTGCCTGGAAAATCCCATGGGCAGAGGAGCCTGGTGGGCTGCAGTCCATGCGGTCGCGAGGAGTCGGACACGACTAAGCGAGTTCACTTTCACTTTTCACTTACACGCATTGGAGAAGGAAATGGCAACCCACTCCAGTGTTCTTGCCTGGAGAATCCCAGGGACGGAGAAGCCTGGTGGGCTGCCATCTGTGGAGTCGCACAGAGTCGGACACGACTGGAGCGACTTAGCAGCAGCAGCAGCAGCCTGTATTTTGGGGGGTTTTTTGTTTGTTTGTTTTTTCCTTTTCTTTGTATCAAAGACTGTAGATGATGATCTTTTTCAACAAAAGACAGCCACTTAGAAGGAGCCGGCTGTGTGTCTGTCAGTAGCCTGATGGAAGTGCAGATACCCTGTTAAAGACAGTCAGTGTGGTGAGCAGTGAAAAGAACGTCCTGCCTCTTTGATGTGCGGCCACAGGCAGAGGAGTTCCACAGGGAAAAGGCAGGAGCCAGGCTTGCCTTGGACAGGCAATAACCTCCCGCTAATAGCAGGAGGTGCCTAACCCTGGCAAAGGACGTACCATAAAGAGGCCTCCAACACAGCATAGCTGCACACCACACGGAAGCCTGCCTCTTTCAACAGACAAGCTTGTGTCACTGGCCACTGCCAAAGGGAAAAGGTGCTTACCCTTCAGCTGAAACACAAAACAAATATCTTGGCTCTGAGATTCACTCAGGAAAGATGCTGGATCTTCTTTCCACACATGTGGAGAAGCAAGAGAAACACAGAGATGGTAGGAGGCTTGATCCCGGCCACACAGCAGTCAGAGTCAGGGAAACAATGAAAACACAGCTGCCTAAGTGCCAGAATATTGGAATGTTTGGAAGAGAACTATAGGTAGAGTTTGCCACCTATTCCATGAATTTAAAATAGAACATTTCTCATCTGAAACATTCTAAATTAACTATACTTCAATAAAAAATTTTAAAAATTTAAAAATGGCTTTCCCAAAGGGAAAAAAAGTCCAAATTGTGACATGAACTCCATCCCCAAACTTCCTAAACATTGTCCTGCTAAGTTCCTCTCCCTTCTACAACTCTGATGTATTCCAGGGGAAGGGCTCCTGGTTTAGAGAATTACCTTCATAATTCTTTGTTTTGTTATATCGCTTCACCCTTCACAATGCAACTTTACTTACAAATTATTATCTGTGCTTCCTAACTCATCTGTAACAGGAAGACAGAGGGGAGGGTCACTCTTTTTAAATCTGCTACATGCTAGGTTATTGCAAGAGCTTATTTGTGTAACACTCCACGCATCTTCTTTCATCCTCATGAGAGACCTGTGAGGTAGATACTACTACAGGTGGTTAAATCTAAGGCACTGAGGTTAAAAAACGTGTAAAGTCTTAGAATTAGAAGAGTGTAGCCCCAGAACTCAAACCCAGGAAGACCGATTCACTATATTCTAACTCCTTTACATGATACCACTGCTGATGGGAGTAAATGGAAAACCAGATACAATAGGATTTTATAGACCTAGCAATTATATAAAACCAAATAAAACAGAAAAAATAAAAAATGATCTCAAATTCTGGAAGTGATTAAAAATGAGGCTGATGAAGATCTCATCCTAGATACAGAAGGGTTCACTCTGCCTGCCTCTTGCTGTTTCCATGCGTCTGCACAGTTAATGTTGTCACAGTCCATGGTTTATTTCC